>OY728119.1:333612705-336112705 GCA_963277665.1 Viscum album | reverse complement strand
TATTCTACACGTTGTGTATTAGTTTTACATGACACATGACCACGTGGTGTTTTTATCCAGAGTACACGGGCTCTTACACAGCTCCTATTACACGCTGTGTACCCTGGATCTACATGTCATGTTCTATTATATTTTCAGTTTTCTCACATTTTATTCTTTTTATTTTTCTTCTTCTTTTATTTTGTTTTCTTTTCTTTTCTTCCAAGTATGGCCAATAGAGATCCTACTAGTGGGAGGCGGCTCGCTTCCACTGCTGAGGGCTAGTGGCCTCCTCATCCTCAAATTCCTCCTCAACATTCCAAGAGGTCGGCTTTGGATTTCCCTGTTGTCCAACCCCCAGCATTGGCCGCTTTGCCTCCTCTTCTGATGACGCCTCCATCTGCATCATCTACTGGTCTGGACGTTCCTATGGAGCCTTTTATTACTACCATTGATCCTCTAACGGTGGCATCCGCTCCATCCACTGGGGAATAGAGATCCTCTGTCGCGACTCCATCTTTTAGCTCCAGCCCCTCCAAACTACCCCCCACACCCATAGAGGACCAGACCGAGCCAGCACCTCCACCCTCTACTGTCCAGCCCTCTGAACCAGCTACGGTATCCACATCTCCACCTCCTACCACTACGGTAGGACCATATACTCTAGCAGTAGCTGATCCTCCACTGCCTTCACCAACTATTTCCCACCCTTCACTATATCCATGCCTTATTTTTTCCAAGGGTTATCCTACGATAGAGAGATTGCGGAGATTCTCCCACCACACTATTTATTTGAGCGGTCGCTACCTGGATATGAGCATTCCCCAGCATCTGGGATTTTTTGAGGATATTGAAGAGCTCCTGGGACATATGCATCTCCTTGAGGCACTACAGGTTAGCACTCCTACATACTGAGATTTATTTTTGGAGTTTATTTCCACTTTCGAGTTCGATGGGCCTACCTACCATCAGATGCCCACCGATATCGCCTTCCCGATTTGCTTTCGGTTGGGGGGATGCCCTTTTTTACTCACAATGGCAGAGTTTGGCCAAGGTTGCTGCTTCTACCCCCATCCCTCCACCCCACCTCTTGTTTCTACCCTTACCTTCCCCAAGTGCTCTAACCTTGTTTCCATGTGGCGGGAGCTCGCTGGGCTTGACTAGAGGTATACCCCCACACCGTAGAAGAGAATTCTCATCATTTACCCTTCTCTTTGTTTCCTTCAACAGTGATTTAGCGCCATTATTTTTCCTTGTCATGAGGATATGGGTGTCGTGTATGGATGGGACATGAATCTCCTTACTTATATTGTCCAACACGACTATCCTGACCTCCCCTACCTTGCCACCACCTACTTCCACTCCATTATTCACGACCGTTGGGGAAACCTGAACAGTGGTTTCTATGCCACCTGCCTAGCCCACCATTTGGGAGTTTTTGAGCCACATCTCCCTCAAAACCCCTTAGGCTCACCTCAACATCTCGACTTACTCGTTCTTATCTACATGTTGATGGTTGAGTGATGGGGCGATGGCTATAGGCTTGTGCAGGATGCCCCTGCTTCTATAGGGGTGAGGGATGACCCAGGTTCTCCTACTGGTGTTGCTGACCAGGACCCACCACATCCACCCAAGGATGCCCCCCCCCCCACCCCCCTTCTTCTAGCCTTCCTTATTTTTCCACCATACCCTCTTCTTTTGAGCCTTCCACCTGCCCACCTCCCTCGGCACCCTCAGTTGATCTCTCCTTCACCCTCCACCTAGCTAAGCTGGAGCACTACTAGGATGTTATGGCCCAGAATATTGGGTGGCTTGATCAGGCGTTGAAGTTTCTTCTTCACCACCATGGCCTTTCACTACCGATGACCTCTCCAGCTCCAGCACTGCCCTATTCTCCTCAGTCTTCTTCTACACAACCTCCACTGACAGCTTTGGCCACAAATTTTGTTCTTTTATCTACTATTATCCCAACTTCTACCTCCTCTACTGATCCTATGGTGCCTCTTGTTCCTACTACTCAGAGTGTTGAGGTCGTGCCTTCAGTATCTTCTGAGGATGCCTCGCCATTTCCAAATTCTTCTGTAGCGAATGATGCATCTTCTAAGGTGACCCATTGACTGGTTTTTGGGAAAATTTATTTTCATTATATATATATATATATATATATATATTTCTTCTTGGGATGCGATGATGTATGTATCTATAGATTTGTTTTTTTCATTCCCTTGACCGTCACAGGTATACTAGAGCACCTTGGGCATATCTATTTCGACTACTTCCCCATTTTGCCGATTCACCATGAGGGGAGAATTTTTCAGTGTTTTTTTTTTCTTTCTTTTTTATATTTACTTCTTTCATTTCTTCCCCTCAACTTACGCCTATTGTTTCCCCATATTCCCTCCTCTTCATTGATATTGCACTTGGGGGGCCATGTACTATATTTAGTGTGGGAGAGGATATCTGATTACACTGGTATTTGACTTGAACTGATTTAGGAGACATCATTAATAGTTGAAATATTTTAAACTATGGATAATTTTTTATTAATTATAATAATAAATAATAAATACATAAAATGGAATTTTAAAAGTTACATACTTATTTCAATTTTCAAAGAATTTTAACATGATTGTTGATATAGTTTGATTCTAGATTTAAAGCCTTGGATATTTATATTTATTAGAACTGATCATTTGTACTCATGTCATGACCTGATTGACCCCTTTATTTTTTCCATTCCTAAGAGGAATTCTAATAATTTTTGACATATTATTTTTTATACCCTCTTTTCTTGAGAGATTCTTGGGATATGCATAACTACCAGAACTTGCTAGTTTTTCTCTTCAAAACATGAAAATTTTTTAATCACATTAAAATGATTAAGGCATTTGATTGTTTTTTATCCCCTTTGACCTTGAGACCTACCCTACATATAATCTTCGTAAACCCTTAGAAACCATGAACTGACTTGATAGAAAGCCACATTACAAGCCTATTTTCCCTTACTATCCAAATTATTTTATAATTTTGCATGATTATTCACATGATAATTAGATAGAGATTTTTGGCCATTCATGGTATATGTTGGTGAGAAATCATGAATTTTAGTGTGGGGGAGTTTATCACTTTTTAATTTGGGCATAAGGGTTTCCCAAACAACTACTAATTTTATTATTAGTGGTCCCTATTCAAAAAAAATTGAAAAATGAAAACAAGGGACCAGATTATTTATTACATATTATTAATGTTTTATGGGACCTTATTATTAAGGGAATATCATGGTGATGATACCTTTGAGAGTTTTTGATTAGGGGTTCATTTTTCATTAACATTTATCTTGAATATCATGCATTATTGTTTAATAATTAAGCCTCCTTTTCAAGCCTCTACAATTAATTTTTATCATTAACTACCAACCCTTAGCCTCAGAAACATTTGAAACTTACTAAAATTCCTCATGATTTTTGTGATTTTATTTCTGAATTGGGGAATGAGAACACTTTAAAGCCTATGGATAGAGTGCATATACTTAATATTGAGCACAACTCTGATTAAATAAATCTTGAGTGATGACTGTGGTACTTTTTGGTGAGGTATATCATCAAGTGGAATGTTTATTTATGAAAAGTCAAATAATGTGGATGAAAGAGGATAAAAATTTTTAATTAAATTATATATGAGTCAGGGTTAGAATATATTTGGACTTAAAATATGTTATGTGCCTTTTAAAATCTTCTGATATGTCTATATTATTTAAATTTATAATTAGTTAAAAGCTTACATTTTTAGAATATGGATTCTATTGATTTGATGTTGAAATATTTCTTGAGGACAAGAAAATGACTAAGTGTGGGGTAATTTGATGTACCCAAATTGTGTATACTTTTTTATATATTTTATTGAGCATAAAAAATTGTTTTTCACCAAAAAAAATCAATAGTTTTGTGGATCAAATTCATTATATTAGTGATTATTATGATTTTCAGATATTTTCCATGAAAAGATACAAATCGAGAAAGGACACAACAAAAATTCAAATATACACAGTGCATACTTTGTATACGCATCGTGTACTATTGCCACAACATGGATCAGGAAGACTGGATACACGTCCATGTTGTCAGCTAAAGCATACACGCCGTGTATGTCCCATATACACACTGTGTGTTTCTTCTAAAGGCAGTTGGTGGCCGATGAATGATATTACACACAATGTATTGCAGCGCAACATGCCGTGTACTTGCACCTACCAAGCGGCGCCATGTTCCAAGTCAAAGACGGTATGTTATCTCACCTACCAGCAGAGAAAAGACGACCAAAATGAATTGACCAGTGTACGCGTCGTTTACTTTCTGGTACATGTCGTGTACTACTAAAACCTATAAATAGAAAGCAGGCCCTCCAAGTTCTAGAGTCATTAAGTATTAATTTATTCCAATATATTCCAAGGGGGAGCACTCTGGAGATGTCCAAGAAGAGAAGAAGAGAGAGAAATAAGAGTAGAGAAGAGAGAAGATAAGGTGCTTCTTTGATTCCTTTCCAATGACCTTCGCTATGAAGCTTTCAAGAGGATTAATTCAAGTATTAAAAGTAGTTTACTTATTAGATTTTCCATTAGTAGATAAATTCCTTATGTTTTGGGGTTGTGGATGATTATGTGTTGTATTTCATCAATTTCGATATTGTAATCGTGTTATTTATTCTTATCTTATAATTCCTTAATAATAATTTCTAAATTTCACCAAAAATCTCGTATCAGACCAAGAACAGGATTCCTAGAGATCTTATAATAAATTATTATCAAGAATATCCAAGATCATTGGATGTGGTTATCGTCTCAATAAGGGTTTCAATTAATAAAATTAAAATAAATCAAATTCTAGACCAAGGAATTGATCTCTATTGATTTAAACAAAACTCACCAGACCAAGGGGGTTCTGTTACATTCATAACCCATAGATATGAGTTATCATGAAAAACACAACCTCATAAGAAAGTTTATTTAATAAAAACCTTTAAAAATCCATAGGCCCGATGCATTCTTCCCATTTCTCATCAAAAATCAAGTTTTTGTGTTTTTCTTTTATCTTTAAAGTAATTTGTTAAAGCAATTAAAATTAAATCACCCTACTATTAAAACACAAAAATGAACTCTAAAATTTCATAAAAATTCACTAAATTAATTTCAAAAAAGGGAAACAAAACATACCTCTGTCTCCTTGTGGTTCGACCCCATGCTTGCACTATACTGGTTGGGAATTACAATTTGGGTGGTCGAACATAATACTTCATCTAAAAATGAAACCAGTGTGATTACTTAAAAATGGATGTATCTAACCATAATCACATCATTCAATGGTTTTTAATATCCATGTCATGTACTTTTTTTAAATGAATTTTTATTCAAAGGATATAATGGTTTTAAGGGTTTTTATTAACTCAACTCCCTTAATTGAGTTATAATTATTTTTATTGAACATATTTCATCTAATATTGGTTGATTCCACACCAATATTTTATTTCATATTAATTTCTATATCTATCTAGATAAAAATAATTTTTAATGTGACCCATAACTTTGTCTTTTACGAGTATGGTAAAAACATTTTCTAAAGAGTCGTTTACGGTTTCTCTCACCGTATGAGCATTATACTTTATGATGCTTCCATTCCATGTTTTAAAATGGTTTTCCAAATAATTTTAACTCTTTATGATTATTAAATATTATTCATAATTTTTATTTTTATTTTATGATTAATTCTTCATTTGTAAAAATGTTTTTTAAAGGCTTTTGTTTTGAATAAATAATTCTTCATGTTTTTATTTCTTCTGAAATAAAGTTTTTGAAATCGTATTTCATTTATAAAATTTATTTTATGAAAACCTTTTTGGTTTGAAAAGGTAATTTTTAAAATGTTTTATCATAAAAAATTATTTTCTTTTAAATAAAACATTTTTGATGAGTTTTTAATCATTTTGAGAAGGAATATTTCTTCATGTTTTTATTTCAAAGTGATTTATCCAATAATTATTTCACTTCCATTTTCCACTTTAACCCAAAAATATCTAACTCCTATGGAGTTAGGTTTTATAAATCACATTTTAAATTCCTTTATAAAAAACTCATTTGGGTAATTGAATTATTGGTATCATCCAATTTACTTTTGATTTCATGTTATGTGATGCCATTTGGAAATGATATGAAACCCATTTTATTTACATGTGCTCTTAAAGTTACGATATTGTATTAATTTTTTGTACAACACATATATGTATGGATTATCATTATGATATAGTCTGGGTCTAATAAATATATGATATTGTTTAAGTTTTATAAATCTATAAGACAGTTTGGTTTTGATAAATCCCTAAGATATTTTGGGTCTAATAAAGCCATGAGATAGTTTGGGTCTGATAAATACCTAAGATGGTTTAGGTTTATTAAAACCTAAAATTCATTAGGTAAATATTTATATCTCATGTGATAATTAAGGGTATACATAATTATATTTTTTCATAGACATAAAGGGTGGACATACTTATATTTTTTCACTGAATTAATGGGTGTACATACATAGATTTATTCACAAATTACAGGGTGGTCATGTTTGTTTTTTCTCACACTATGATTTTTACATGTGCTTATTTTATGTTCATTTTTTACACTTCATGGTTCATGATTATTATATCTTGATTTCACACTCTTATCCCATGGTATATGTTTTTTCATTTAAGTTTATATAAAATGTTAGCATTCCCTATAGACAACTCTTATTATTACATGTTACTTTAATAATATATTTATCCTCTTATCATATTTTCTCATGATATGACCCTTGATGAGATATTGATTAGTTTTTCCTTACTGAGTGAATGAGATCACCCCTTTCTTATGTTTTCCTTATTTATGTTATGATGATTAGTATAACTTATGAGAAGTATAGAAGGAAGTCTAGTGTGCTTCAATTATGGAGAAATGTTCATGAGTATCATAAAATAAGATTTTAATCCTCAAAGATACTATACCTTTTGTTATTGGGATTGTGTTTTGCTTATGATATTTAATGATTAAATATTATGAAATATATGTATGTTTAGCTTTGTTCATATTACTTTATATCAAATCTAGAGTATTAAAAAATGTTTTTTGCACCATATCTGGGAGTGTGGGTCTATGGTGCTTGTCATGAACCAGCACAGGTACCCTAGAAACCTGATAACCAAGATGGTCATGACATAACTCTAAGGGCATCCTTGATCCCCAAAAGTTGGTGACTATCACTTGAAATCATACAAAATGAAAGTGGGAACGATTTTTCCACAAAAAATGTGGAAGCAGAAAAATAAGTCTGTATGAATAAAAAATAAATTCCATAGGTAGAATTGTACCAGATGTAAAATAGATAAAAAAATGCAAATTACTACAACAAAGTAAAAAAAACTAAAATAAAAACCCAAGTCCCAACAAAATCAACTCTCCAAGACCAAATATTAACAGCTAGAAACACTTCCAAGTGGTGTTTTTCCCCTACTCAAACCTAGAAGGAGATAATATACAAACACTCAAAGGAACAATTATAGTGTGACCTAAAATCCTAGTAGGTTCTCACCAAGGATTCCATAATAAGATGACACATTTAACTAACCGAATAAAACTTTCAATTTAAAATAAATAGATTTTTCATTTCAAAATCATATTTAAAAAAATCATGCTTTACATTTCAAGTGTAGGAAATTCTTTACAAAAATGGATTAATAAAAACTTTTATATAAAACAATTTATATAAATTAGAAGGCATTCTAAATAGTTTACAACAATGGCATATATTCATTTCAAATACAAAGAAGCAAGCAACATGGTCATATACCAAAAGGTGTGATAGTTCCAGGATATGGGATCCTCACACACTCAAAGGTGAATCATGACAATATGTGTATACTCATGTCCCTTTGAAACTGGTCAAGAGGACTTAATCACCATCCCATCAAGGATTTGACATGTTTCACTATGTTTTAGTTATAAAACATAAAAAGAGTGATATACTAATAACTCACTAACTACCAAGGCTTTCATGTGCTCTAATACAATCAATAATGGTAAATTAATTTAAAAACTATTTAAAATGAAATTTATCCCATTATTCATTTCAAATATGCTAATTTCTATTTAAAAACCAACACATGGTTTTTTAATCAAATCATGTATTTTCTTAGAAAAAACCCAAGAGCTTCTATCAAAACCATTTTAATCCATTTTTTACAAATACTAATTTACAAACAATTCCATCAAATCAATTTCACAATATAATTCAACAATTTAAATTCCATAATTTTCCATCAATTTCTCAAACACACCCCAATTCAATGGAATTGGGTTTTTAATTAACCAATTGAAAGAAATTTAATTTATATCAATCAATTTAATTTAAATAAAAAAAATAAATTTAAATAAATCAATTTATTTTTAATTAAATTGGCCAATCAAAAAAGAACCACCTACCTCAGGATCACTGGATCTTGAAACTCTAGACCCTAATTGGGATTCACCAATGAAGAACGGAAACAACGGGATCCGAGAATCACACCTCGATCCAAGATCCAAAACAAATTTTATTAGATATTCTAATAGCATGGAGATACACAAAACCCTAGGGAGGAAAAGAGGGAGCATGAGAGAAAGATAATGAGAAGAGGAAACCTACCAAGAGGAGATCGAACATCATTATATAAGCTTCAATCCACTTCTGAAAGGGTGTAGAGGGGCCAAAATCACCTCTTGGGAGCTCACCTAGAAGAAGAAAATGTTGGGGTAAATTTAGGCCTATTGGGAACCTTAAAAGAGGGTTTGGAGTGTTTTAAAATTAATTTTTTAATTAATTAATCTCGTACTCACTGTTAGTTGGGTGGGGCTGCATGGTTAAACTAAAATATGTTCCCTAGCCATGCACCCCCTTTTTCCAAGGTGCAAGATTTATTCTTAGTGGGGAATGGTTTGTCAAACTGTGTGCTAGCCATGAAAAACCCCACTATCTGGGTTTGTATGATTTCCACTGAGATGGCACACAGTTTTGGCATACCATGCCCCAACCGTGTACTAGCCCAAAAACTTTCAAAAAATTCAAAAATTTAACCTGAAACAACCCCAAATGAAACCTAACCAAAGCATAATAAAAATATGGGTTTAGGAATACCTAAAAATAATAAAATGATGTTAAAAAGACCCCAATATAGAAATTTTATATCCCCATAAATCCACTCATAAGCTTACATAACAAAAGGATGATGCCACTGCTCCCTCATCAGTGCCTCCATATCCCACATCTCATGAGAATAAGAACCATGGAACCATAGCACTCAAACCAAAGCTATAATTATCCCATGAAGTACCTTGGTTTTAGAATAAACTATCATGACTATTCGTTCAGTCATGGATAAATCAGGTTCATCCTCAAGATCACTCCAACTCAAAACATGAGATGGATTAGAAAGATACTTTTGTAGCTGAGATATATGAAACATGTTATGTATCGACCTCATATAAAGTGGAATTGTTAAACAGTAAAAAACTTTCCCCACCTTCTCCACAACCTCAAAATGTCCCACAAAATTATGAGCAAGTTTCCCTTGCCTCCTAATTCATCGATGATCCAATTGGGTTGAAACTTTCAAGAACACCCGGTCACCAATAGAAAATTCCAATGGTCTGTGACGATGATAAGCATAAGACTTATATCAACTCTATGCTATCAAAATTCTATGAAAAATAAAATGAATATTTATTGTTTTATCTTGAAATAATCTTGGTCCAACAAAGGAACTTTTACCAATATCTAACCACCAAAATGGAGTTCTAAAAGGATGGCCATTCAAGGCCTCAAAAGGAGCCATTCTGATTTCAGAATAGTAACTATTATTATAAGAAAACTCAAGCAGCCCTACATGTTCATCCCAAGACCCAACAAAGTTAAGTACACAATCACAGATCATAACCCCAAGAATATTAATAGCTCTTTCTATCAGACCATCTGACTGTGGATGGTATGTTGTGCTCAAATGAACCTGAGATCCCTGCACCACTTGAAGGACTCTCCAAAAGAGAGAACTAAATTGAGGATCTATGTCATAAACTATAGTAGATGTAACTCTATGAAAACAAACAATCTCTTTCACGTAGATATTTCCCAACTCCTTAACTTTGATTATATCATGAATGGGTATAAAGTGATCCATTTTGATCAGTTAGGAGATCACAACCCATATCATATTCTTCTGTCTATGGGTACATGGAAACCCAACAACAAAGTATATAGATATCTCATCTCACTTCCAAGTCAGGACTAGAATTGAATGAAGAAAACCTGAAGGTTTTTGGTGCTCATCCTTGACCTGTTAGAACATATAATAATGATAGACATATGCAGAAATTCCCCATCTCATAACTATCCACCATAATAGATTATTCATGTCATAGAATATCTTTTTAGATCCTAGGTTCACTTCCTACTGAGAATTATGTAAATCCCTCATCATAGATTTTATTACTACTAATGTCACAACAAATAAATTCTAATAACATAGAATTCTATTAATGGATAATGACCAGTCAGGAATGGTCTCCCCACCATAGAGAGTATCTAATACTACAGAACTCATCATCAAGATAATTTTCCTGAAGCATTACCTCAAGAAGAGAGGATGTCAACTGAACACTGGCCAAAGAAATCTCGTCCCCTAATTCTCATACTCTAATATGAAAATTTGAAAAAAAATCCATCAAGTTCCACTCTTTTGAAGATTATTTCATGAAGTAGGTTGTAATTTTCTTGCTCAGATCATCCATGATGACAATCCATTTACCCATGGTATAGGTGATGTTGAAATCAAAAATGTTTCATGTATTTCATCCAACACCTCTAGAGAAGATTCAAATATTTTTTAGAGAAGATATAACTCAAGATTTTTTTGGTCAAAAAACATGGTAAACCTTTATCCATAAAAGTAATTTTACCAACTCTTAAGTGCATAAATCACATCTACAAGTTCAAGGTTATGGGTCAGATAATTATTCTTTGGTTACCTGAGCTGATGAGTTCCATAAGAAACAACTTGATCACCCTACATAAGAATGCAGCCCAAACCTCAACCCGATGCATCACAGAAAACCACATAGCCATGCCCGACCTATAGAAGATTCAACACTGGTGCATTAGTCAAAAGAAATTTCAGATCAACAAAATAGTTTTGATGTTTCTCATCCTAAACAAACTTTACTCCCTTCCAAGTTAGGGAAGTCATCGGAGAAGCCAAATTTGAGAAGTCCTTAACAAATCGTTGATAATACCCAGATAAACCCAAGAAGCTCTAAATATTAAAAACATTTTGTGGTTGTTCTCATGTCATAGCATCCTTCAAATTTTCATGATCAAATGAAATACCATGTTCTGATACCATGTATCCCAATAACTTCAATTCTTGAATCCATAAATCGTATTTCAAGAGCTTGGCATAAAGTCTGTGATTTCTCAACAAATTTAGAACAGCTATTAGATGATACACATGATCCTACTAAAATTTAGAATAAATCAAGATTTCATCCATAATGACTACCACAAATTTATCAAGATACTCATGCAAAATAATATTCATTAAATCCATAAAGACTGTAGGAGATTTGGTTAAACCAAATGGAATGACAAGGTACTCATAATGGTCGTACCTGATATGAAAGGAGGTTTTATGAATGTCAGATTCTATTATACTCAACTGATGGTAACTAGACCGAAGATCAATCTTCGAGAACCAATTCTCCTCATTCAATTGGTTAAACAAATCATAAATTCATGGAAACGTATATTTTTTCTTTACCATAACTTGGTTGAGCTTTTAGTAATCAACACAAAAGTGAAGGGAACTATCATCCTTCTTAGAAAAGAGAACCAGTGCCTCCCAAGGTGACACACTTAGGAATATAAACCCTTTCTCTAGAATATCATCGAACTGAGTCTTCACCTCTTTCATTTCATTCGGTTCCATGCAGTAAGATAGAATAGACATTGGTTGAGTACCAAGTACCAAATCAATAAAGAACTATACCTCTATTACCAGTGGAAAACTAGAGAAGTTAGAAGGAAAGACATTAGGAAACTTGACAACCACTAGAGGGAGATCACCACTCAAAGATTCTTCTTAAAAGATTCATCAAACCCCATCAGTTGTAGTAAAGGAGAACAATTGAAGATAACAATCAACCTAGGATTTATTAGCAATGATCCAATCCATCTTGAAAATGAAATTAAGATATTTCATGTTGAGAACTAAATAAATCCAAGCAGGCTCAACATATGATAAAGAGAAACAGAAGAAGGACTATGAAGACTCTATTCTCTTTTCATTCTAAGGGGTGTGGAAATATCCATCATATAAAATAAAATCTCCGTAGGAATATTTATCAGATTAAAAATACAGGTAGAAATAAATGAATGATATGCACCAATATTAAATAAAGGTAGTCACTAAAGATGATGTTATAGTGATGGTACCTCTCACAATCACTGGACCTATATCCACTTTCTCTGGAGACTCTTCCACAGCGTGAAGAAGCTTCATTTTAGATGATTGTGGATGGAACCCCTTTGTTCATGAAGCATCAAATTTCACCACAGTTTTAGGATGTTATGATGATATCATAACACTATATAGAGTGGAAAATACATGGAATAACTTCTATAGGTGGCTTGATCATCCACAAGAACCACATACCTTGGGTGTCTTGGTGCAAACCCACTTAGAATGACTAGGTTTTCCACACTATTATAAAATAAAAGGGCCTCTTCCATGAACTATAGGTGGTCTTAAATGACCCTACTATCAAGAACTTCCATGATAATCATCATGCTTACTCTTTCCTTTAGAGGAAATTTCATAATATCCACTAGGAGAAAAATAAACTCCTAACAACCCTGACTTTCCAGCCATGTCCATTCTGAACATTAGCGTTCTATCCAACACATCAGCATAAGAAGGCAGCTTCAATAAGAAAACTAGAAAATGGATATCAGATCGTAAACCCAATTCAATCCATTGAGTATTTATCTTTTCATTCAATATTATCTTAGGTGAAAACTGTACAAGCTCAGCAAAGTGATTTTTATATTCTATCGCAGCCTTGTCTACCTGCTCAAGTTTAAAAAATTTAGTAGCCTTAGCCAAAAACATCGACTCTGGATAGATCTTGGATTGTATGCATGATCACCTCAACCAAAAACAGGTCCACTAAAGGATTTTCTCATTGTGTTTCATCAGCAGCTTCCTCCTGGATTTGATTTGCACGTCTTCTCATAGGCATAATGATACACAACATCAGTAAACAATAAAGAATACATTATATTAACACTCAAACAGATTAACAAGGGAAAAAATTAATCCCAATGGATAAAAATACAAGATTTGGATTTCAATATATCCAAATCGAAATTAGGTAAAATACTAGAAATAATCCATAAGAAATATTTCCCTAACCACCCCTGGTAACTTAAGGCTCATTGCGGTGAGAGCTAGATAGGAACTCAATCACAACTACCTCCTAAGTCCTGAAAAGATTACACAAACTACATACTTACATAAAAACAAGCTCAACCTAGAGCTTTGATACCACTTTATCACAAACCAAACTGGGTACCCTAGTAACCTGATAACCGATCTGATCCTAACATGGCCCAAACGGTGTCCTTGATCCCCATAGTTTGGTGACTAACACCTGGAATCATACAAAATGAAAGTGTGAATGATTTTTCCACAAACATTATGGAAGTAAAAAAAACAAGTCAGTATAAATACAAAAGAAACTCCATAGGGAGAACTATACCAGAATTAAAATAGGTAAACAAACCCAAAGTACTATAGGAAATTACTAGAAAATTGAAAGAAAAACCCAAGTCCCAGTAGACTCAACTCTCTAATCCCAAATATCAATAGTTATAACCACCTCCAAGTGGTATTTTTCCCCTGATCAAACCAAAAAGGTGATAATATAAAAACACCCTAAGGTATAAGTAGGGCATGAGCTAAAATCCTAGTAAGGTATCACCAAGGATTCCATAATAAGATGCCAAATTTAACTAACTGAATAAAGATTTCAATTTTAAATAAACATATTTGGCATTTCAAAATCATATTTAAACAAATCATGATTTACATTTCAAGTGATAAAAATAATTTAAACAAATAGATTAATAAACACTTTTATATAAAACAATTTATATAAATCAAAAGGCGTTCTAAACAGTTTACAACAATGTCATATATTCATTTCAAATACAAACAAGCAAACAACATGACCATATTCTAAAAGGTACAATAGTTCCAGGCTACGGGATCCTCACACACTTGAAGGTGAATCATGGAAATATGTGTATACACACATCCCTTTTACACTAGTCAAGAGGACTTCATCACCATCCCATCGGGGATGTGACGTGTTACACTATGTTTTAGTTATAAATCATCAAAAGAGTGTTATCACAATAACTCACTAACTACCTAGGCTTGCATGTTCCCTAATAAAATTAATGATGGGAAATTCATTTAAAACTATTTAAAATTCAATTCATACCATTATCTATTTTAAATATTCCAATTTCCATTTAGAAACCCACACATGGGTTTTTAAACAAATCATGCCTTTTTCTAAGATAAAACCCAAAAGTTTCTATCCAAACCATTTTAAGACATTTTTTCCAAATACCAATTTGAAAACAATTCCATCAAATAAATTTCACAATTTAAATTCCATAATTTTCCATCAATTTCCCAAACACACCTCAATTCAATGGAATTGGGTTTTTTCCTAATTTCTTTCCAAAATCCAATTTCAAAACCCCAATTCAATGGAATTGGGTTTTTAATAAACTAATATAAAGAAATTTCATTTATATCAAGAAATTGGATTTAAATAAAATAATTGAATTTAAATCAATCAATTTAGGGTTAATTAAATTGTCCAATTAAAATGGAACCACCTACCTCAGGATCACTGGATCTTGAAACTCCAAACCCTAATTGGGATTCGCCAATGAAGAACGACGAAAATGGAATCTAGGAATCACACCTAGATCCAAGATCTGAAACCAAGGTTATTAGATATTCCAATATTTCAAAAATCCAATAAACCCTTAGGAGGAGAAGAGAGATAGATAGTGGGAGAAAGAGAACGGGAATAGGAAACCAATCGAGAGGATATCGAATGTCATTCACCAAGATTTGATCTGCTTCTAGGAGGGTGTAGAGGAAACAAAAGAGACTCTTGGGAGATACCCTAGAAGAATAAAACATTGGTGGTAGATTTATATCCATCTAGTACATTAAATGAGGGTTTCAAGTGCTTTAAAATTAATTTTTGGATTAATTAATCTCGTACGAATGATTATTTGGGAAGGGCCGCACTATTAGAAAAAATCGTGTACCCTAGCTGTGCACCCCCTTTTTCCAAGGTTCATGGTTTCTTGTTTGTGGAACATTGTTTGTCAAACTGTTCTCCATCCATTAAAAACCCCATTATCAAGGTTTTAATGGTTTCCAATGAGAGGGAACACGGTTTGTAAAAATCGTGCACCAACCATGCACTAGCCTAGAAACTTTTAAAAAATTCTAAAATTTCTACCAAAACAAACCCAAAAGAAACCCAACCAAAACATGAACAAAATAAGGGTTTTGTAATACCTAGAAACAATAATAGGACTTTACAGTTCTATGATTAATCACACTATATTAAATATGTCATGGTACACAATAATAAATATGTGCTTCAAAATAAAATTTTAGACAAAGAACCTCTTACCTTAATTCATGAATTCCACTAAAGTATTGAATATTCTGTATAAAAAATATAACTATCTTAATCACCTATTTCATAACCTTTTATCATATCTATTACCTTTTATAAAATTCATTTATAATTATTATCTATATGTATATTACTTAGTTATTATCTATTTTCAATATCAAGTGTGACTAATCTTGATCCTTTTGAACTAGTTTCATAATAAAGGTGTTGTTCATCATTATTCTCCCAAAGTTCATCATTCATAGATCATAAAAGTTATTTGAATTTATGTTTTATAATTATTTAATATTTTATAATTTCATTTTAGAAGCATTTTGGTTATTATTCATGACGACGAAGTTAGTGATGAAATTCTTTTGGTATTTTATAAAGAACAAACGGTGTTGTCTTAATTAATGAGTTAAATGTTTATATTGACATTAAAGAACCAAAAAATAATTATTTACTTATTAATATAAAATATAATGTTTTCAAAATCCATCCTTTATAGAAATATAGATCATTGTTTATGTAGGAGGTTGAATCAACCCAAAAAGAACATGTTATAATCTATGTGTGGTTATGGTTATAGAAGATATTATTTTGTTACAATATCATTATAAAAAAATTATAATGAAGTTATTTAATTTTTTAAGTTTATTAATAATAATTTGGAAGAGTTATAAGAATAAGGTAAATGAAAAATAAGTTTTCACTAATAAATAAATCACTTTTCCTCTTGGTATGTTTGTTTTAGGCGGTTAGTTTTACAATGACCGCTTATTATTAATATTACTAATATAATTACTAATTTATATTTTCAGAATATAAATAATTACATAAATAACATATCTATTCACTAATACCATTTATATATCCATACTTGAAAGGTGGTGGTGAGAATGAAATGTGTTGTCCCTGGATGTGGTAGTCTGCACACATGCATGGGAAACATTTTCATTTTTTCGATTAAATGGGAGGGGTATATATAATGGTAATACCATAAATATAATAAAACTTACGTATGTTTTTTGTATTGATATAATTATATACATATGGTTTTAATGGGTTTGGAGTAGGGTGGATGAGAAGGATAAAGAAAGGATGTTAAAGGGTAAGTAATACTTATGTTGAGAATTTTAATCATATCTTGAAGTGTCCTTTGGAAATAAAGGACTTGAGGAATATTGTTGGGGATAGAGGCTACCAAATTTGTATAGGGTATATATAATAAGTAAATTTGGTATATTTTCATTGGAATTTCTAACTAGGGGTGTGGCTTGAAATGAGTGTAAATGAGCTCCTTTTATAGGTGAAAAAGAGGGATAAATATTCAGAAAAAATATGTTAGGTAAGTTAGGTAAGGAGATGTTGGTGAGAAATGTAGGTATGACTTTGAAACAAAACAATTATATTATAGGATTTCTAATTTTCAAATTGATTTAGTAAAATCTGAGCCATATTATATTATCTATTTTAACACTAACTAATATTGATTAAAATTTAACATTTGTGATTATTTTATTACTAAAAATATAAGATGACCCTTCTTTCTAAATTTCGGCATGATGAATAAAAATTTGGAATCAATTTAATATAATTCAATTTCTAATTATGAGAAAATTAACTTTTAAATTAAAATATATAATGTGTTTAAAAAATTTATAGAAAAAAGATGTTTTAATAATTAAGTGTTCTTAATCTTATTTGACATTGATTACTAATTACATGAGTGTTAGTTTATTTTCATATATGTCTAAAAATAATATTATTGTATTAATTTAAAATATATCCATTTAATTTAAAAATACACAATATTTATAAAAGTATAATTCTTTGAAAAGAATAACCATTTTATCACAATGACTAATATTTAACTTGGAAACTTAATTTTATGCCTAAAAAATATATTGACCCAATTAACTAATTTATAAATGATGATTTAAAATATTCAAATCATTTTATATGATTCAATTACTAAAATGGATAAAAATAAATTTTAATATAATCATTCATAACACATAAAAAAAAATTTAAGTAACATATATCTTCTAAGCATAAAATGAATTTATTACTTGCCTTGTAATAACTATTGGTTGGATGTTTACTCATTTTATTATATATATTATTAATAATTTCCATTTAAAACATTATTTAACCATGATATAATAAACTTTTTAGTGCATGAAAAGATAATTTTTTTAATAAAATATAACGTATAAAAGGATTTTATTGGTTATTTAGCTATAGTCATTGATTTTTATCAATTCATTAGTATTAAAAAATGAAATTATTTTTTATTTATACATGTATTTCATAATTTGGTTATATCTATATTTACCTTCCAATTCAACAACTAAATTTTAACAGTTATATAATGTTTTTTTGTTCATTTTGGTTTGGTGTTTCATGTGAAACTACCTATTGAACACATTAGGTTTAAGGAAAATATATATTTTAAAATTTCAGGGAATTAAACATATATCGCTCATCGACATTGATTATAAATAATATACCATGTAATTAATATTCACACTTATAACTCATATAAATAGTTTACCCACATAATCTATTCAATGCATATTCAAATCAATTAGTTCCTTATAATTTCTTTTTTGTAATATTTCCATTTTTAACTCATGGAACTCAATATCTATGTCATATACCTCAACTGATATTTGATGAAAATTAATTTTCCAATTTTCTTGGAAACTGCTTATATAATCCATCGAGGATCATCCATAATTCCTATAAAGGCCTTCAAACAATAAAATATTATCATGAATCATTAAAAAATCCTTAAATTTGTATATTTTGATAGATTAACAAATTTTTCATACTAAATGAGGACTTTTATCACATTATAATCTTATATTACTTATAATTCAGATACATCCTCCTAATCTATTTGGTACTTCCAATTTTTTTTTCATTTAGACTCAACTCAAATCATCATAATATCTCTATATATACAACTACTTAGATAAATTTTTATTAGATAAAAAGGGTAGATGATACCATATTTTGGAACATCCATAAAATTTCCACACACCATATTAATACAACTCAAAGTAATGGAACCAATGAAATAAAAAAATCAAATACATGAAATCATTATCCTCTAAGTAAACTCTATTGGTTGATATATTCCCCTCCCACCATGTATATTAAACCATTTTTTTTGGGTTCTGAGAATTAGACAATCCCTAATTGTGTAAGAGACCAAACAATGATCTGGATTTATTCATTTAATGTATTTGATAATCATCTCTACATCTACTTAAACATATTCCATAGGGATGTTCTTTTCATTTTGGATAGTGTGAGCACACAATGTTTCCCTGACCTCTATGATAAGGGAATTATTGGCCGAAAAATGGATTGTAAACCAATATTATAGATCCTATTGGTCATTTATAAAGGAGCTGCTAGTATCTAACTCCCATCTCCCTTTCTCTCCCTCTTCGGTAAATTTAGTGTTGTGAATAATGTTGAAGACCGACATTATAATGTAAAAAAGGGATATTCATGCACATATTATGGGATCTCGTTTTCTCAAAAATTGTGCATCATCTTATTTCATGCTTCCCAAGTCATCCAATAGCTTACTATATGGGCCATGCTTTTGAGGAAACCTCCAAGGGTTGATCTGTTAGTGCTTTGATACCATGGATCAATAAAATTATCAAATTAATGAAGATTAAGATAAATATATAAGTAGATATAGAACAACTTCCAAGTAAAGGAGGCCTGGAAACCTTTAACAAAAATTTACATACTTGATTCCAAATTTGGATTAGAGGAACACATACATTTTAAAACCAAGGTGATACCTCATTTTGGATCATATTATAGGTGGTAAGGCACCATGTCAATCATGAAAACCCACAAATCCAAATTTTATAAAAATATTATTACTCAAAAGTAAATTGTTCCAAGTTTATTCACCCTGTGGGACAAGACACATTTTATATAAGTATTTGATGGTGAACATTCTAGATGAAAAGGTGGTACACATGGACAGGTCCTCATATTAATTGATCTAAATGTGCCTAAGAAATTCCTTTTGATTAACATTTGGGACTGTGTATATAAATCATAGATGGTTGATAGTGGGCTTGAAACTAATTTTGAGAGTCAGGAATCCCTAGAATAAGAGAGTATTAATTTTGGATTTATCTTTATAAAAAATATATATCACCCCTCTTGATGATCCATGATGATCCAGTATCCATAAATTGGAAATAATAGCTAAGGAATCACCATAGGGGTGAAGGATGAGGAGTCATGTTATTGAAATCCTCCAGTGTTGTTCTATATCATACCTGGTGAATCATGGCCACATTGATTTACCAAAAATTACTTCCCATGTAAGTTTATCTTGGGTTTTCATCATGATGTACACTAATATGTGATAGTTTATACCACCTTTATCCAAGGGTATCAAAAGTTTTTTCAATCTCAGATGGATGTAATAACACTATTAATTAAATTTATTCTTCCTCTGAAGGATAGGAACATATTTTTTTATTTTAGGATGCATCCATAGATTTATACACCTAAGTATCAAAATCATTAATACAAACTTGTTCATTAAATAGAGGGGATCCAAGGTAATCCAATAGAAACTCATTTTTAGAGAAACTCGCCCATATTTTAACTAGTAGCATTCTCTTTCTTGGGAATTTGGAAGAGGTAAAAACACTAATTTTGAAGGATTTAACCTTTTAGCTACTCCATTTTGATAAGTTATTAATGATCTCTTTAAAAAACATGGATGGATTTTTTATTCTCATTTTTGAATATTAACATTTCATCTATAAATAAAATGATGGAAATTCCTAGGTTAACAACATTAAAATAATCCACTACTCCAGCTTGTTTATCCTAGTTTATATGATTGTTGAAGACATCTTTTTCTAGGATAAAGAGACTTGGTGATAGGTTGTCACTATGTCTTAAGCCCAAAATGGAATTGATGAGGGTGGATCTTTTTAATGTGAGAAACACTGAGAACCATGGGGTTGAGTACCATTGGAAAACAAAAGTATAGAACCAAGGGGAGAAACCATAGTGTTTCAATACATTAATGATGGAGTTATATTCCATTTTATCATATTTATTTTCTATGTTATTCCTTGCTTATGTCCCATAAAATAAAAAATAAGGCTCCAGGAAAACCTTTAGGTGTCGGTGCACTATATGCATTCATATTTTTAATGGAATTAAAAATTTCATGTTGATCTGAAGTGCTTATAAGCATGTTGTTAGTTTCATCACTTATTGTTTGAGGAATCACATTAAAGCAATATTTTCCATCACTTCTTTGAGGTTATCCCCCTCCCTGATTTTTTCTCCTACAACTAAGTAAGGATGAAAAGTGTTCATCAAAAAAAGGCATGTGGTGTCTAATATATTTGGTTATATAGTCATACTCAATTTTCAAATTAAGGCTATACCTATGAACTTCTCCTCTATATAAGAATGTGAGTACTTCTCTCCCCCCCCCCTTGAGCCATAAGTTCCTAGATTTTATACAAACCATGTATTCTTATTTAAGATTGATTTAAAAGATTTTTTTTGAAAAAATGGTTTTTGATGAGGTCATGATCCTAGATTTCTTTTAGACTCTTATCAATAAGTTTTATCTCGTTGTTAAGTACATCAGTGTTATCACAAAGCACTTGTTTAGGTTTAATAAATGCCTATAGGTAAGATTTCAGTTGTCTTAGTTTTATCTATAAAACATCACAAGGTTTTACTTGGATCAATATATTCCAAAAGATATATATAAACTACATGAAATCATTGTATATAAGAAAAATATTAGAAAAAAAGAAAACAACATCATTTGTGGGAAAATAATTCAATTTAACAATTACGGGATTATAGTCTGACAAGGTACAAACCATACTGAAAATTGAGAAATTAGTGAACTAGGAGATCCCTTAAGAGTTGGAAATACATATTTCCAAGTGGAACTATGTTCCCCTATCACTACTACAAAACATGCCTTTAACGGTGCTAGAATAGGCCTTTATCAGCGCTAGAAAAGTGATGACTACCTCAGCATGGTTAAAAGGCCAAGATTTTTATCAGTGATAGAAAAGCACTAATAAAGGGTATATTTATCATCAAAAATAAATGTACTGATAAATCATACTTTTATCAACTCTTTTTAAAGCACTAATAAAATACACCATTTATCAGTGCTTTTATTTAGCGCTAATAAATATTCCTTTATCAGTGCTTTAAAAAGAACTAATAAAAGTATGCTTTATCAGTGCTAATAAAGATATCATTATCGATGATTTAAAAACACTGATAAAATATACCTTTATTAGTGCTTATACAATCACTGATAAAGGATATCTTTATCAGCACATTTAGTAGCACCGATAAAGGTGAAAACTACAATGTGATACTACAGCACTAGAAACAGGTGAAGTGTGTTGTAACGACACACTGCATCACCAAAAACAATAATAGAAATTACCAAAATAAGATAAAAATATTGAATTTAAATGAAATAAAATTTATAACAAAAATAAAAGAAAAAAATATTATAGAGTATGTTATTTGTTTTTTTAACTAAAATTAATGTAAATTTTGAATAAAAAGGTTCACTTAGAGTCATATCGGTCACACCGTGAGTTGAATTGAGGTGTGACTGATTCCTACACATAAAAAATGACTTATAGATCATTTTCCTAAAGTAACAAAATAATATGAAGGTGTTTTCTTTGTTTTGAGTATGTTAGTTGTTTTTTGATTAAAAGTAATATTAGTTTTGAATAAAAAGATGCACTTGGATTCATATCGGTCACACCATGCATCAGATTGAGATGTGTCTAATTCCTACACATAAAAAATGAAATAAGGATCATTTTTATAAAGTAACAAAAAAATACAAATGTGTTTTCTCATTTTTGAGCATGTTAGTTGTTTTTTCACCAAAATTGATGTCAATTTTGAATAAAAAGACACACTTGGAATCATACCGGTCACACTGTGCACTGGATTGAGGTGTGGCTGATTTCTACATGTTCCAAATGACTCATGGATTGTTTTCATAAATTATAAAAACAATAAAAATTTGTTTCTTTGATTTTGAGTGTGTCACTTGTGTTTTTACTAAAATGTCATTTTAAACTGAAAACACATACTTTGATCCGTACAGGTGGCATCGTGTGTGGGTTTGATATAATAATGATTCGTACACATAAAAAATGAATTATGAATCATTTAACTAAATTATAAAGACAACCCAATCATGTTTTCTTATTTTTAAATGAGTGAAACTTTTTTTGTATTAAAATGTCAATTTTAAATTGATAACAAACACTTGGAGTCATATAAGTCACATCGTGCATCAAATTGAGGTGTGGTTAATTCCTACTTATCACAAATGACTTATGAATCATTTTACTAAAGTACTAAAATAATCAGAATGATTTTTATTAGTTTTGAGTTTATCAGTTGTTGTTTTCACTAAAATTAATGTCAATTTTGAATAAAAAGACGCACTTTGAGTCATATCGGTCACACCATGTGTCGTATTGAGGTGTGAATGATTCCTACACATCCTAAATGACTCATGGATCATTTTAATAAAGTATAAAAACAATAATAATTTGTTTCCTCATTTTTTGAGTATGCTACTTTTGTTTTTTACAAAAACATCATTTTAAACTGGAAACACGCACTTTGAGCCATACAAGTGGCATCGTGTGTGGGTTTGACATGATAATGATTCATAAATGTCAAAATTGAATTATGAATAATTTTAAAAAATTATCAAGATAATATGAGAGATTTTTATTGATTTTCAGTAAGTGACATGTTTTTGTATTAAATGTTAATTTTAAACTGATAGCAAACACTTGGAGTCATACCGATCACACCGTGCGTCAGATTGAGGTATTAATGATTCATACACATCAAAAATGATGTATAGATAATTTTCCTAAAGTACCAAAATAATATAAATGTGTTTTCTTGGTTTTGAGTATGTCAGTTGTTTTTTCACTAAAATTAATGTCAATTTTGAATAAAAAAGATGCACTTGGAGTCATACCAGTCACACTGTGCATCGAATTGAGGTGATGTTAATTAATACACATCCCAAATGAATAATAAATAATTTTTAAAAAGTATAAAAATAATCAGAATGTGTTTCCTTGGTTTTGAGTACACCACTTGTGTTTTTTACTAAAATTTCATTTTAAACAGGAAACACGCACTTTGAGCCATACAGGTGTCATTGTGAGCGTGTTTTACATGAGACTGATCCATACATGTCACAAATGAATTATAATTTTTTTTCCCTAAATTATCAATACGATATGAGTGTGTTTTCTCAGTTTTCAGTGAGTGACACTTTTTTGTATTAAAATATCAATTTTAAACTTATAACAGACACTTGGAGTTATACCAATCACTTCATGCATCGTATTGAGGTGCAGATTATTCCTACACATCACAAATTATTTATAGATAATTTTCCTAAATTAACAAAACAATCCAAATTAATTTTCTTATTTTTGAGTATGTTATTTGTTTTTTTCACTAAAATTAATGTCAATTTTGAATAAAAAGATGCACTTGAAGTCATACAGGTCACATCGTGCATCAGATTGAGGTGAAGATAATTACTCCACATTTCAAATGAATCACGGATCGTTTTCCTAAAGTATAAAAATGATCAGAATGTGTTTCCTCAGTTTTGAGTATGTCACTTGTGTTTTTTACTAAAATGTCATTTTAAACTAGAAACATGCACTTTGAGCCATACAGGTAGTATCGTGCGTGGGTTTGATATGAAACCAATTTATACACATCAAAAATAAATTATAAATCTTTTTTCCAAATTATTAAGATAATTCAAGTGTGTTTTCTAAGTTTTCAGTGAGTGACACTTTTTTGTATTAAAATGTTGATTTTAAACTAATAACGGACACTTGGAGTCATACCGGTCACACCGTGAATCAGATTGAGGTCTGGATGATTCCTATATGTCAAAAATGACTTAGGGATAATTTTTTTAAAGTAAGAAAACAATCCAAATGTGTTTTCTCAATTTTGATTATGTTATTTGTTTTTTCACTAAAATTAATGTCAATTTTGAATTAAAAGACACACTTGGAGTCATACCGGTCACACCGTACGTCAGATTGAGGTGGTGATGATTTCTAAACATCCCAAATGACTCGTGGATAATTAAAATAAATTATCAAAATAATCAGAATATGTTTCCTCAGTTTTGAGTACACCACTTGTGCTTTTTACTAAAATTTCATTTTAAACTGCAAACACGAACTTTGAGTCATACAGGTCACATCGTGTGTGGGTTTGACATGAGAATAATTCATAAACATCACAAATTAATTATGAATCATTTTAAAAATTTATCAAGACAATTCAAGCATGTTTTCTTGGTTTTTAGTGAGTGATATTTTTTATTAAAATGTCAATTTTAAACACATAACGGACACTTGGAGTCATATCGGTCACACCATGAATCGAATTGAGGTGCGAATGGTTTATACATTTCAAAAATTAATTATGGGTCATTTTACTAAAGTGACAAAATATTATGAATACATTTTCTCAGTTTTGATTATATCAGTTGTTTTTTCACGAAAATTGATGTCGATTTTGAATAAAAACACACACTTGAAGTCATACCAGTAAAAAAGTGTGTCGGATTGAGTTAAGGATAATTTATACATATCCCAAATGACTCATATATAATTTTAATAATATATCAAAAAAATTATAATGTGTTTCCTCAGTTTTGAGCATGTCACTTGTGTTTTTTACTAAAATGTCATTTTAAACTGGAAACACGCACTTTGAGCCATACAGGTGGCATCATGTGTGGGTTTGAAATGAGATTGATTCATACATGTCATAAATGAATTATTATTAGTTATACAAAATTATCAAGTTAATATGATCACATTTTCTCAGTTTTTAGTGAGTGACACTTTTTGTATTAAAATGTCAATTTTAAACTGATAAGAGACACTTTGACTCATACCAATCATACTGTGTGTCAGATTAAGGTTAAATTTATTCCTAAACATCACAAATGACTTATTTATTCTTTTTCTAAATTACCAAAACAATACAAATGTTTTTTCTCAGTTTTGAGTATGTGAGATGTTTTTTTCACTAAAATGAATGTCATTTTTGAATAAAAAGATGCACTTTGTGTCATATCGGTCACACCGTGCATCGGATTGAGGTGAGTGATAAAACACTATTTTTTGAATATTTTATTTATAATAAATGATATAATTTCCTCACATTGTGCTAAATATATTCATTTATGAAATATTTGGGATTATATCATTCATTTGAAAATTTGATGAAAATTCAAGTTTTACCCTTTTAAAATGTACTATAGTATTTTTGAAGATAAATATTTTAATATTTATTATTTTAACTTAATATTTTTTAAACGTGTTCCTAACTTAATTTTATACAACTTTTATTCAGGACACTAGAGCTAAATAGTACATTTGTATGGAGTAAATGGGTCATTAAATCAATGGTGGGCTGGACTCGGCAGAATGGACATGGGTTATGTATTTGGGTCATAACTTCTTCATATGGGCTTGGATTGATCCCATATTTTGAGGAACTCTCGGGGACATGATTTGGCACAAATCATCCTTCTAGAAGGTCGGCCAATTCACGCTTTTTTGAGGTCAAATATGCGGTTAAACTTGGAATAAAATATTTGGTCGAGTTTTTCATTTCACACTTAAAAAGTTATGTAAACCTAGCCCTCACAAACTCTATTTAAAGGGGATTTTTACTCTTTGAGAGGTCTTTTCTAGGATTTGGGAAGGTTTTTCCGAAATTTTTTCTTTTGGGAGACCTTCACAACTCTTGGAAGAAGTAAGTATTTTTGCAAACCTCTCTTCCAAAAAGTCTCTCCTCTCTCACCTCCTCTTTGTATTTCTTTTCTTTCATGTTTGTATCTTGAATTTTTCTTCAAATAATCTTCTGTGTTATTACCTTTTCTTAGTCTCTTAATATTCTTAATTGGGTTGTAATCAATAGTGTAGACTAGATTGGGTTATACCCTTTCAATTTTTTGCTCATGCAAAACATCTCCACGATGACCACACCGCCCATGGAAGAGTAGTTTTTAGTGATCGGTCTATCTTCTACTCTCTTCATTTAATTATTTTGAATAATTGAGATAATTTAATTCAATTAATATGATCCATGAATTTTTTTTTTAAATTGTAAGAAACTAATCAAGAAATTTAACAATTAACACAAAAACACACGAGGTCGAGATTTTGTGTAAATTGTGAGAGCGCGATCTTAATCGGTAATACAAGACCACACGGGATAAATTTGTAGAGTTAAAATATAATATATAAATAAAATTAATTCTCATTTACAGAATGGATATGTGCTCTAATTAACCATTGACCATAAGCTAACCTTAGAACAACAATCAAAGCAGGGTGCTGCGATTGCGTGTTCTGAAGCTAGTCTAGGGTTTAAGTAATTCCATCTTTGTGGTTAAGTTAACTCTTATTAGGTTTGAGGGATAACAAATTAGGGGATCATAATTAAGTGGATATTGATTTAAATGATAGTGATTAATAATTAAATGAATAGGTAGAGTTATATCTATTACACCTTTTAAAATATTTTCTAAAAAAACATCTTCTTGTTGTGTCTTTTTAATCAAACTTCATTTCAAAATTAAAAACAAAAAAAATGCAATCTTATTCCAGAAAACTTCTTCTAGATTTATAAAATATAAACAAACCTCATCCTTTTAAGTAGTGTTTCAATTCTATTCCCTTTTATTTTTAGAATACCTCTGAAAAGTTGCTTTAATTCACTTCCTCCTTTGAGAGACGACCTTGGTATGCATATTTAGTTAACTACCTTGTTGCCTCTAAAATCCCTGAAAATTTAAAGAAACATCAAGTCCAAAAATTAAAAATTGAGTCTTGGTATTATGTTTGGGGTGATCCATACCTCTGGCGTATGTGTAGTGATCAAGTTATTAGGAGGTGTGTTCCTGATCATGAGTTGGAGTCTGTTTTACATTTTTTTCATACACTTGCTTGTGGTGGACACTTTGGACCCCAACGGACAGCTAGGAAAGTTTTAGAATCTGGATTATATTGGACTAGCTTATTCTATGATTCTCATGTGTTTTGTAAGTCATGATTTCATTTCCAACACACTGGGAATATTTCTAGGAGACACGAGATTCCCCAACAACCCATACTATTCTGTGAGATTTTTGATGTATGGGGCATTGATTTTATGGGTCCTTTTCCTAGTTCATTTGGATTTTTATATATTTTTCTTGCTGTTTATTATGTGAGTAAATGGGTGGAGGCTAAGGCCACTAGGACTAATGATTCTCATGTTGTTGTGGACTTTGTCAAAGCGCAAATGTTTTGCAGTTTTGGAGTACCGAAGGCCATCATCAGTGACCAAGGGACACATTTCTGCAATCGGAATCTTTCTTCCCTTCTTCTGAAGTATGGGGTGACACACAAAACATCAACACCATACCACCCCCAAACAGATGGTCAAGCTGAGGTTTTAAATCGTGAGTTGAAACAAATTTTGGAGAAAATTATGCAGCCAAATAGGAAGGATTGGAGCAAGCGCTTGGATGATGCATTGTGGGCTTATAGGACAGTATACAAGACACCCATTAGTATGTCCCCATTTCAGATTGTTTTTGGGAAAGCATGTCATATCCCTGTGGATGTTTAGCATCGGTCTTATTGGGCTATAAAGAAATGCAACATGGATTTGGTCCAACCTAGAATCCAAAGGAAGTTGAAAATTCAAGATGTTGAGGAGATTCGATTGTCTTCATATGAGAACTAAAGGATCTATAAGGAAAAATCAAAAGCAACTCATGATAGAATGATCCAACAAAAGGAGTTTCATAAAGGAGAGAAAGTCCTTCTCTACAGTTCGCGACTGAAGCTGATGCCTGGTAAGTTGCATTCCAGATGGTTAGGTCCTTATGTTGTGACTAATGTTTTTCCTTATGGTGTAGTGGAGATCACACAAGAGGACATAGGAAGGAGCTTTAAAATCAATGGGAAACATTTGAATAGATACATTGAGGGTCTTCCTACTGATGCAGTGGATTTTATCACATTGCATGACCCCATCATCACTTGATCACATCAGGCTGTTCTTAACACTTTAACTTTGTTATTCTTTGTCCTATTTAAAATTATATATTTCATGTTCATATATCATCTCATGGGTTCACATTGAGGACAATGCAATATTTTAAGTGTGGGGGAGGTAACCTTTTAGTTTAGTAATTTCAATTGTTTTCCTGATTAAAAAAAACAAAAAAAATGTGTGTTTTTTAAATTTTGTGTTTTTATTTTACAATTTTCTGTGTGTTTTTGAAACTTTTGAGCTGAAATGATTCTCATAACCATTTTTAAATCCATATAAATAAGTGAAAAAATTTATCCCTTGAAACTAAGCTTAAATGAATACTGAAATGACTTTGTTTCAAGTTCAAATATTTAGTAATTTCATAAAAAGTACACTGAATTTTGAATCCCATGCCACATCTCACTGTCTTTATATTTGAAATAACTTTCTTGTGAGTCTTATAAACCATTATTTTCATATTATTTACATTCACCTCACTTCTTGAGAGAACCAAACCATGCTTGATTTAACCAAAATTTGATTTATTCCTGTCAAAACTTGATGGTTTGAGGTACTTATTTTTAAATGATGGTGGCATTTGTTTGGTATTAAAGCCCCTATTTCAAAGAATCATTTTTTATAATGGCCTACCTTGAACATTTAGTACTTGTAGCCCTTAGAATTCATGAATATTCTGTTATTTTAGCCACATTACAAGCCAATTTTCCCTATCCAACCAACTCTTGAAGTGAAATTGCATAATCTAGTTGAGCTTAAGTGTGGGGGAAGCTGTCTTGTGTTGTGCTACCACATTTTGTGATACTTCGGATGAAAAATTAAATTATGAAGAGATGTGTTTTATGATGAAGAAAAACATTATATTGAAAGTTGTGTCTTTCTGGAGCTTTCATGATAAAAGAATGTGTGCCTTTCTGGAGCTTCTAATAGAGGGGGAAATTTATGCCTATCTGGAGCTTTTAAGAAAATCATGTTCGAGAAGATTGAAATTTTTACTGTGGAAATTTTGAATGGTGTGCAAATTACTTTATTTTTCATGATGATGGAGCTGAATTGATACTATGGGGATTGATAAGAAGACCATATTTAAGTAAAAATTAGATTAATGCAATTTTGCTTCAAAAAGAGTCAAGCCCTCCTCATTCAGTCTCAGAGTTTTTTACATCTAAATCCTACCAACCGAAAGCCACAGAACAACACTGAAAATTTCTCATGATAAACATATTTCCTTGACTCACATCAAGTAGCGATGTAGTAATTTATCAATCCTATGGTGACCCTTGTATGAGTTTGGATGAGAAAGACATTGCAAAAAAAAATTGACATTTGTGTGATAAGAGAAAATTCAAGTGAGGTAAGTGTTTTGTGCATTGGAGGATAAAGAAATTGGAAATATATTAAATGATATAAATAAATAACTTAAAATAATGTTTTTTATGAGGCATGATATCTTTTGTTTCTTGGTTTGTAATTGTTTGATCTCAAGGATATGTGTTTTAAAATTGGTTTTGAATTAATATTGATGTTTACTTGACATGAGGTTTTTCCCAAGAGTGCAAAAGGGTAAGTGTGGGAGAGTTGATAAAACACTATTTTTTGAATATTTTATTGATAATAAATTATATAATTTCCTCACATTGTGCTAAATATATTCATTTATGAAATATTTGGGATTAGATCATTCATTTGAAAATTTGATGAAAATTCAAGTTTTACCCTTTTAAAATGTACTGTAATATTTTGAAGATAAATATTTTAATATTTATTATTTGAACTTAATATTTTTTAATAGTGTTCCTAACTTAATTTTCTACAACTTTTATTCAGGACACTAGAGCTAAAGAGGGCATTTGGATGGAGTAAATGGGCCATTAAGTCAATGGTAGTCTGGACTCGGTAGAATGGACATGGGTTCTGTATTTGGGTCATATCTTCTTTATCCGGTATTGTATTGAGCCTAAATTTTGAGGAAATCTCGGGGACATGATTTGTCACAAATAATAATTCTATAATTCTGGCCAATTCACACTATTTGGAGGTCAACTATGCGGTGAAACTTGGAATAAAATATTTGGCTGAATTTTTCATTTCACACTTAAAAAGTTATGTAACCCTAGCCCTCACAAACTCTATTTAAATGGATTTTTCACTATTTTAGAGGGTTGGTCGAGGATTTGAGAAGTTTTTTCCGAAAGGGTGTCTCTTGGGAGACCCTCACAACTCTTTTAATAAGTAAGGATTTGTGCAAACCTCTCTTCCAAAAAGGCTCTCCTCTCTCACCTCCTCTTTGTATTTTTTTCTTTCATGTTTGTATCTTGAATTTTTCTTCAAATAATCTTCTGTATTATTCCCTTTTTTTATTATATTAATCTTCTTAATTGGTTTGGAATCAAGAGTAGAGACGATATTGGGTTATACCCTTTCAATCCTTTGCTCATGCAAAACGTCTCCACAATGACCACACTGCCCATGGAAGAGTAGTTTTTAGTGATCGATCTATCTTCTACCCTCTTCATTTAATTATCTTGAATCATTGAGCTACTGTGATTCACTTAATATGATCCATGAATTGTGTTTTTAAATTGTAAGAAACTAATCAATCAATTTAACAATTAACACAAAAACACGCGAGGTTGAGATTTTGTATAAATTGTGAGAGCGTGATCTTAATCGGTAATACAAGACCACACAGGATAAATTTGTAGAGTTAAAATATAATATATAAATACAATTCATCCTCATTTACAGAATGGATATGTTCTCTAATTAACCACTGACCATAATCTAACCTTATAACAACAATCAAAGCAGGGTGTTGTGATTGCGTGTTTTGAAGCTAGCATAGGGTTTAAGTAATTCCATCTTTGTAGTTAAGTTAATTCTTGTAGGGTTTGAGGGTTAACAAATTAGGGTATCATAATTAAGTGGATATTGATTTAAATTATAATTATTAATAATTAAATGAAGATGTAGAGTTAGATCTATTACGCCTTTTAAAATATTTTCTAAAAAAACATCTTCCTGTTGTGTCTTTTTAATCAAACTTCATTTCAAAATTAAAAACAAAAAAAATGAAATCTTCTTCCAGGAAACTTATTCTAGATTTGTAAACTATAAAAAAACCCCATAATTTTAAGTAGTTTTTCAATTCTATTCCCTTTTATTTTTATAATACCTCTGAAAAGTTGTTTTAATTCACTTCCTCTATTGAGAGACGACCTTGGACAGCCACTCTGCTGCACCTAAGTACCCCAAAATCACACTAATCATTTGAGGGCACCCATGACAGTGCTCTTTCAGTGAGGATGATTGATAAATATCCCAAATGACTCATGGATAATTTTACTAAATTATAAAAAATAAAAAAAAAATTACTCATTTTTGAGTACGCCACTTGTGTTTTTTACTAAAATGTCATTTTAAACTGGAAACATCCACTTTGAGCCATACAGGTAGAATAATGTGTGGGTTTGACATGATATTGATTCATACATGTCACAAATGAATTATGAATCATTTTTCCAAATTATCAAGGCAATCCTAGCATGTTTTCTTGGTTTTCAATGAGTGACATTTTTTGTATTAAAATGTCAATTTTAAACTGATAACGGACACTTGAAGTCATACCAGTCATAGCGTGCGTTGGATTGAGGTGAGGATGATTAATACACATAAAAATTTACTTGTGGATAATTATCCTGAAGTACCACAATAATCCAAATTCATTTTCTTGGTTTTTGAGTATATCAGTTGTTTTTTCACTAAAATTAATGTCAATTTTGAATAAAAAGATGTATTTGAGTCATATCAGTCACACTGTGTGTCAGATTGAGGTGTGGTTGATTCTTACATGTCCCAAATTACATATAAATCATTTTAATAAAGTATCAAAACAATCAGAACGCATTTTATTAGTTTTAAGTATGCCACTTGTGTTTTTTACTAAAATGTCATTTTAAATTGGAAACAAACACTTTGAGCCATACATGTGGTGTCGTGTGTGGGTTTGACATGAGACTGATTCATACCTATAACAAATTAATTATGAATAATTATCCCAAATTATTAAGAAAAACTGATTACATTTTCTTTGTTTTCAGTGAGTGGCACTTTTTTGTATTAAAATGTAAATTTTAAACTAATAATGGACACTTTGACACTAGACCTCCTCGATGACCATGATACATCAATGTTTTTTTACTCCAATAGTTATTTCATACATCTATTGACTTCGGTGGTTGATTAAACACATATTTATTCAAACATTTAAGTTGGATTATATATACCTATTTGATGATAGGGAGTTGTGTTTCTTCAATAACACTAGTGGAGAAATTAAAGCTTACAACACAGAATGATCATACAGGTGGATTACTAACCTGTATAAAATCACTTAAGCAAGTGTTGAAAAACATTATTTCAATAATTCACCTAAAAAACTTTCACAATAGATCTTATCTAATGTGAAAAGTGTTGTGTGAACTTTTAAATAATTATTCTCAAACACAATCATGGTATGATCCTCATTCTACTTCATTGTCCAAAAATTTTATTATTTTTAAGCCAGTGCTTCTTATCCTTATCCACCTTGGTATACACCCAGGTCTTCACCTTTGACTCCTTTAAATCGGTCTCTGACTCTGACTCTACCTATAACTCGGCCTCAACCTTTTCCTCGGCCTCCACCTCCACCTACACCTCCATGATTTCTCAACAAATTTATTGTGTGCAGGTCAATGATTCAACAAATTGATTTCCACCATTATTCTTCTCCTTGAGAAAGAGAACAAAAATAATATATAAGTATTATGACATTAATTATTCACACCCCAAATATATTTTTAAGGTCATAACTCATACTAGATCACAAACATAGTAGGTAATCACCTAAATTTGTTATCGACATACATTTTGACAAAAAGTATGTTGCCCACTCATCTCTAAACAAATTGATTTCTTATTTTGAGTAACTAGGTTGTCGGTGATCTTAATAGTACTAAAAAAAAATTGAAAAAAAAATATTATGAAATATATTTATTGAAATTGTAATTACCTTCAGAAATTACCTATTGGGGGATGCTGGTCTTTCATTATTTATGATTTCTCTCATAAATTTTCAAACATAATATCCACAATCGATGTCATTATCTTATTTCAGACACTGTAGAAACATTTAACAAAATAAGTAAATTGTTTTGAAATGTTTTTATAGTTAAATATTTCTATATATACCTTAATTTGTTTCCATTTTCAGTAATTCATAGGATTTACCCCTTTAGACACCGACTTCATGCCATGATCTATCCTGTATTGAGTGATTGCCCTATTATAACAAAATTCTTGTTAAAACACAAAATGAACATATAATTTTAATTTTATCTATAAAATTTTTATTTTAGTGTTTTATATATTCACAATACACATCATGTGTGGTTGGTTGGTTTTATATCCATGCATTGGATTAAAAAAATAAATATTCAGGGTGTCTATATTGACTGCTATCAGCATCTAGTGCATCCTAAAAAAACAAAAAAAGTAATGAAAAAATTAAAAATATATTTTATGTGATTTGATTATAGAGTTTTACCTTTTCATTATAGGAATTAAAAAGATTCGGTCTTCTAATTATTTTTTATTAAACACTTCAAGTAACTCATCTATTTTCTTCTTAATTTCTTCTTCATTCAAAGTAATTTCTAGTTTAGAAATGATATAGGGATTAATGAATCCAAATCATGCTTCACATCTTCCCTTTATATAGTTGTGATATAAATTTTTGTACAAAATATAAATAATTATTAACTTTAATAAACATATTACTTAACTATTTGAACAAAGATATTATGAAAATGTACCTTATGTATGTATTCACAACTGAGACAACCATCCATTCATGCTTGAGAATCTTAGTTAGAGTCTCGAGACCAATTACATATGTGAAGAAATATCCATATATTTTTTCTTTATATTCAAAGTAATACATAGTTTTATCTTTAAATGTGGTCACTACATGAAGTTATAATAATAATAATAAATGTTTCTCTAGAAATGGTGGGGAGAAGGTGCTCTCAGAAGTTCGTTTTGTTTTCTTGGTCGATTCACTAGTTTTTTTTATTTGACCTTCCATTTCTCTGTCGCTTTATCCATCTATAATATCATAACTCAATTTAGACCTTTTATCATCAATTGTTACATGTTTTTTATATGAAAAAAATTGTTGAATATATACCTCATGTATATTTATAAGATTAGATGGTCATGCTATAAAATCTCCAATAGCAGCTTTGACCATTGTAATATCTGGACCATCAAGTGAAACATGAAACTTAGTAGTCAGCTCATAAGCTACCTCAATACCCACTCTCATGTGATATTTTGGGAGGTCTTGATTGTGTAGCTGGTATCTTAGGATATTATACAATGCACTATAGGAAAATTAGAATTTTGTGGTGGTTATTTTTTGATATGGCGGCAGTTTAAACTGTTGTTATATGATTCTACGGCGGTTTCTGAAAATCACCACTAAATTGTGTGTCGGGAAACTATTGACGGCGGTTAAAGAAGTTTAGTGGCAATTTATGGGAATCGTCATAGTTAGCACATTTTTGCGGTGGTTATAATGTTTTTAGCAGCATTTTTTCCCGACAGGGGATTACTTTTTTTAGCGGTGGTTAAAACCGCCTATAAAAACATTATAACCGCCACGAAAAAAGCACGAAAGATGGGACACTGTAGTGGTGGTTAGAACCATAACTAAATTTAAGACCGTATAGGTGGTTAAAACTGCCGCTAATAGAAAAATACAGAAATTTAGTGGCGGTTAAAACCACCGCTAAAAATATATTTACAAAAAAAAGAACCAGTTTCTGTAGCCCCTGTTCCAGTGCCCTGAAAAAAAACCATTCCAATAATACCAAAAGACCAAAAAAATACATACTACAGTCAATATGAAAAGATATTCTTAAATAAGCACAACCAAATGCATCATTCAGTTGGTAAAGGAATGTAGATAAACATGTCACATAACCATTAGACCTTTAAAAAAATTATAAACAAGCATGTATGTCATATTTAATGAAAACAATGCCAAGACTAGGTTCAACCTATTCCATCTATACCAGTTCCAACCCTGACATAACCATTCATATCAACATACATCCCACTATCATTGGTGCTAACTATTCCAAAAACTCAGGACTCCCTACCCATACCTCATCAACCAATAGCCATCCCAAGATCACATAACATTATATATAAAGGCCTATATCTAGAGAAATAAAAGGACAAAAAACATCAAATAGAGTCAATATATAATATAGTCCCTAAAATAATAATTCATCCATCATAAGGAAATGGGACTACTCGACACCATAAATTTATCTTTATCGAACTAATTGTTCAATTAAAGTCTTGTATTAATCAATTTATGATGTGTTACTAATATTGAAAATATAAATTAACTAGAATGTTCACCATAAAATATTCTTGTTTAAATAAAATTTGAAGAATAAATTCACAATAATATGCCTCTAATATGAAAAAAAACATGAATTTTTAACTTTATTCTCTTTATCCAATTCCATTTACATATTGATGAACAATTTATATAAACATGCATTAGGCATAAATTTATTTCCATCAAATTCTAATTAATAATATAGTAGTAAAAAATCTAGATTTTATTATTTTGGAAACCAATTATAACCAAAATTACACTGCACAATTATTTTCATCATATTATACTTTAGGGGAACTTGGTTTGATATCCAATCCTTGGTTGAGTTCACATAAAAATAAAACTATAATTCAATTCAAATGACACATTTTGATTCTCTTTATGGTTGGATGTTTCATTCACTAATATGTTAGAATTATAATGGGAGGTAGTAATTGTGGGTCGTTCGTTATTTTAGAGGAATTTGTGAGATTATACTAGATCAAGAAGCATTTAATCACTTCTCATTTAAAATAGAGATCATATGACAATGGTAGGAGGCAACACATGGAATTCATTGTGGGTTTTTGAGTTTTATTATGGGATACTCCTCAATTAGGGAATCAATGATTTCAGAAGCAAATCATGCTGGCACCGAAGTTTATGGGGTTGTTTGAGATTATCAAGAGTGTCATGATAGTGGAATTATATTTGGAATTTGCTCCACAATATCAAGGAATGTGTGATGTTTTACATGTATCTTATATTCATTTGTATATTCTCAATCAAAATTATGTGATCAACTATGAATAATTTTAGTTGGATCCTTACCCAACATTTGTAGAGCGCTCGGTGTGAATCATGGACTATAGTGAGAAATTTTTTTAAGGAAATAAAATGTCACTTGTTAGAGTCATATGGGATCATGGACGTACGCATGAAGAGTCTTACAAGTGATAATATGATGTACGAGCTCAATGGCCCTAGTTTTTTGGGTGTGAAATATAGAGGCACTACTCAAGGATGATAAATTCTCAGAGGGGGATATTATAATGACTTGAAGTTTTCCAGGTGCCTTAAGCCTTACATTCTACCCTTCTTTAATTATTTCTAAGATATTATTTTATTGGGTTAATTCTTAGGTTTTTTTTTTTGGGTTTTAAGCTTTATAGAGGCCTCTAAATGGTTTCATGATAAGAACATGGTCATGGGAAACCATGTGGTTCTCCTTAGAAAACCATGTGTCTTGTTTGAAGAAGGATACTAGGTAGGGCATGGTTAGAACATAGTTAGAGATGATCATGAATCAGTTACCTTAAAATATATGTATCTCAAAATAGAGGAAAAAATAATTGTCAGCACACAATTTACCAAATGAGAACATTCATTCATTGACGATGTGATAGAATCTCATATTAAAATAAATAATAATGGAGAGAAATGAGTCTCAAGGAAAGTAGAAAAGACCAAGAGTAACATGAATACTAGGGAAAGCAAAAAAATTTGATGTTCAAAATTTTTAAATGTTATAAATGGAAATGTGGTGGTAAATGCAATGGGCTAGAAAATATAGGATAAGTTATTATAATGAAAAAATGAATTTAGGAAAAATAAATCATAAAAAATGAATTGTCACAATAAAGAGTCGACATATATGGTGCATACCACACTCGAGAAATCAAGACATAAAAAGAAACATCAGAAATCAGTAAAATACATAAAAGGAAACATGAGAAATCAAGAAAATGTTAGGTCATGAAAATGTTTGACGAAAACTATGTGAAACACATGATACATATACAAACTGACTATTACAATATCTTTCTAACATATCAACAACGCTACTAATCATTGTCCGATGATGAACACATATCATCACCCTCTCCACCTCCATCTCTACTTCCTATTACCACCTATAAGAACATTATATTGAAAATTAAATAGTGTTGTGTATTTATATTTAAACTTAAAACCAATCAAAGGCTGCAAGTATACATCAATATCATTTCCAGGCATTTTTTTTCCAAGAATAATCATCGAAATGATAAAATATGTTTGTTGCATACACATCCACAGAGGCATATTGTAAGGGGTCAAAACAATTGGCCAAATGCTATAACTGGTACTCAAAGTCCCAAATGGGTTGAATCCATCGGCATCCAATCCCAATCGAACATTCCTAGGATCAGCTAAGAAATATGGATATAATGAATCAAATATCTTTTATTATTGTGAATCTTGTGGATGTCTCATCAACCCATCATTTTTATTATCTACAGAATTCCATTTCATGTGTTTGGTGGTTTTTGATGACATAAATAATCTTTGCAATCGAGGATTTAAATGAAAGTAATGCAAAACCTTTATAGGTGTGTTCCTTTTCTTCTTCTTCATAAAAGTATGTTGATTCAGACTTCCAACATCACCCACTGACTGTCATCTAGAAGAAGAACATTTTTTGAAATTCTGTCTACTTGAATCCTCTCTACAATAAAACATACAATCATTGGGACACGCATGTATTTTTGTATAATTCAGACCAAGCCTGTTAACAACTTTTTTATATCATAAAAAGACTCAGGGATTTTTGCTTCAGGAAATGCATCACACAATAATTCCAATATCATGGGCATTGCCTTATATGTAATTCCACATAGAAATTTGATATGGTACAATTTCAGCAGAAAAGAAAGCTTTGAATATTTCAAACATCCACTATAAAACTCTTGATTTCCATCATCAACTAAATCATGAAACGTATTTTCCTCAGTGAAGTTTTCTCTTACATTTGTCTCAATAAAATCAAGAGAAGGATCCAATGATATGTTACAATCTTGATCTGGTTGTGTTACAGTCTCAAAAACATCACTTGTCACGTTGAAATTTGTAGCACCCTTATCTGGTTGTTCTGTTATGTTTTGATGTTGATAGTGGTGTCTTGTAGTGCCGAATACATCATTTATGAGGTTTTTCATTTCATTTTCCATTTTCTACAAAGTTGGGAACTCATTCAGTGGATTAACATCAGTGCTCAACCTTTCTGTAACATTCGATTCTCCATACCAAATTCAACACAAATATTGACCAGGGAATTGCTTCAGTATTAAATGTTCATAAACTTTATCTCTCTTTAACCATATTCTATGTTTACATTTAGGACATGGACATCTTATTCTCCCTTTAACGGATCGATTGGAAATTGAAAAATCTAAAAACTCCTTCAAACCCTTAACATATTGAGGTATGTTCCTCAGTAATATGATCTAGATTTTATCCATGTATATCAAAATGTGCCTATGCAATATTAAAAAAAATTAAAACACATAGTTACTACTAAATAGGGAAAGAGATTCATATATACTAGTTTAAAAAAATATGAATATGTTACATAAGGTTTTCCTATATAAATACATATGGTAAATCGCCCACTAGAAAACCAAAGCATGCAAATTAAAAAGATCTATAAAAGAAGATGAGAATAAGGATCCCATCCCTGTAGTTTTTTGTATGTTGTGCTCCACCAAAATAGACAAACTAATGATTCCATTACTTTGATATCACTAAGGTAAGGTCTTGATAAATCATATAATAATTGAATAGAAGTTAGGAATATGAAATGGAAACAAACTCTTGCCTTAAATTAGTGGCCTCAAATTAGGATTTAAAGAGTTGGGTATGGTCTAGGTTTGATAATTTTGGAACATGTGGGTTATCATGGTGAAGTGTTATGGGTAACAACATATTGTGACCCTGCGTGTGATTAAATTTTTTAGATCTGGGGTGGATCATGGCACATCAATAGGGGTTGAAACATAATGTGGACCTCTATCAAAAAGAAATTATAGTTGGACCTGTGATGTTTTCCTTTTAGTATCTAAGTATATAGGTAAGTATACAATGTATTATTTGACCCATTGATGGGTATGTATATGTGGAATAACAAGGATATGAAAAATCCATGTCTTATTTGAAATATAGAGGTTGGGTTGTCTTCTTTGTTTCCCTTGGTCCTAGTGTGGATTGTCTTGGCATTGTAGTGAAGTCTTACTGTGGCAATGGAAATTGATTATAATACATGGTTTTAATTGGATGTTATTGTAGAATATAGAAAGGGAAAGTTGAAACATCCATTTGTAAACTCCTTTCAGGGTGTTATTATGGAATGTATAAAGGGAAAGTTAAAGCATCCATTTGAATTAGATGTTATATGAAAATCATATATAATGGTTATTACAATAAAAGTAATTATATTATTTTTAATTAAAGGATTCTTATGTTACATTAAGATCAAACTCAAAACATAATGGGACTTTTAATTAAATATAAAATCTTGTTTCTACAAAAATAAGATTTGTTTCAATATTCACCGAAAGAATAAATATTTTATAAAATTCTAATAATTCACTCTAAGATAACATTGACATGTGGATTATGAAAATAATATTCATTTATTAAAATAAAATATATATAAATGGTAAAAATTAACTCTAATGTATGTACATGTAAAATTAAATAAAACCATTTGTGAATAAACCATATTTTTGAAGCCTAAAATGACATAACTAGAAATTGGGTATTTATTTTTTATTAATTAATAAATACATTGTCATTATTTAAAACAATTATACATAATTTTAATAAATTTTTTATTACTATTTATTCTTTCCAATTCAATAAATATGATATAAATTATTATTGTATCATAGTTCATTTAGACTCTGGGTTGCATGTAATGAAATTTATTGAATGCATAAAGTTTATTTCAAAGGAAATTTATATTAAATATTAGGGTATTGATCGGAACACCTTGAATCTTTAATTTATAAGTTCTTTAAAGTTTTATTATTATAAATCATGTTTTTATATAATTTGGGAGATGAAACAAATTCCTAAATGGGATATATTATTCGTGATCTATTCAAAGTTAGGAAAGATATTGCTTATGTGATTGGTTCTATAAAGCAATGATATTATTGGATATTCATACTCAATGATGATGTTGATATGTTGGATAATTTTAGAGAATAATATATTAAGGATTGTATTTTGATGAGTTCCCATCCCTAAAAATATTATGCATAAAATAATTTTTTTTAAGGATATATCTCCAAGATAATTTCAAGATGATGAAATAGAGTCATAGATAATATATATTTTATTAAATGTAAAATAGTGAAGTTTCCACCATTAAACCCTGAAACGAGTAATACATTTATTAAAAAATTAAAATCAACTAACATTAAATCATTTACTGTGTTTCAATGATGTTATACGTTCTAAATTATTTTGAAACCATGATAAAGTGATTTAGGAACATTTGAAAAATTCCAAAATTTATTTGAAGTATATTAAGGGGAATTGAAATTGCTTATATAAATTGGAAATGAGTTTATATGGATAATGAATAATTATAGAGATGAGTAATATATTATTGTAGAAATGTTAAAGGAATATATAAATATGGATTGATATTTAAGGTGAAAAGAACCCTTCATATTAGTGAGAATTCATTGTGGGGGGGTTGTGTATTCAAATGATTTTAAGATTATTTTTTTAATCCCTACAAGTCATTATTTTTATTTCCAGGATAATCCACTTTTATGGGTTTAGTAGGAACCCTCAAAGTAAGTCCAATTTAAATAGAGTAGTAATTCAAGTACCTTAGTTATTTCATCTAGATGAAATAACTCTCAAGAATATTAGAAATTATTAATTAATATGAAATAAATTTAGTCCTATTATGATATTCTGAAATTATCATGCCTCTTCCTGTGCTACTTCATGGTTTTGTGTTTTCCTTGATTCGTGCCTTTATAATTTGGAAAGATTCACTCTGAGTCATCACAACATGATCATTACCATAAAATACTCCAATGAGGATATAATTCTATTTATTTTCATGGATCACCATCGCTAAGGCTGTAGAATTTCAAATATACCTCTTACAGATAGTTCTAGGGATATTGGAGTAGTCCCTTTGTAGTCAAGGTATCTTCTCCTCCATAGCTTCAAATCCCTCATTATCAATTTTAGCAGTTAATTATTTACCTTTATCCACATTAGTATTAATTCGGTTTTCATCAAAATCAACATAATTGACAACAACTTATACCTCTTAATGTTCATCTTCCTCCTATGAGAATTGACAAGTATCTTCAACCACTATCTCCCTACCGAAATGCTTCACATTCTCTATAATAGTGAATCCCATTATAATTTATAACTCATACATGAACTTCATAGCATCATATTTTGAAACAATATAATTAGTTTATTGTTTATCATTAGATTCATCGGCAACACAAGAACCATACCCATCAGCAACATCAGAACCCATTCTATGTCTCAGCTTATTTGGAAGCATTTAAAACTAGAGGGAACCTAAAACTTTACCAAATTAGAGGTCGTACTTGTTATATGTAAACCCATATACTTTATATATGTTAATTACCTATTTATAATTTGATCGAACAACTAGATCACAATATTGTGTGACCCCATTCCCTTACTCAACCCTTCCTTGCGACCACATGTTGAAGCTAAGTGACCACATCTCTTGCATATAAAGTAGAAAGGAGAAAAATAAATATAGTTTACCTGGGAGGAGATCTAGTGCTTCAGGGGGTCGGCGAAGACGGGCGGCGAGGCGTGCTGATGGGTGGTGGGGTGTGCTTATGGGAAGCAAGGTCACCGGTGGCATGGGTGGGAAGCCAATCTAGGGTTTGGGGCTCATCGGGGTCGGGGGGAGAAGGTGGCATAGTGGGGGTCATGGGGAGAAGGGGGGTCGGGGTCTGGTGGGGGGGGGAAGTGTCGCCACTGTAAAAAAAAGGGGCGGTTTAGCGGCAGTTTTTAATAAAACACCGCTAAAGGCGATTTATGTTATAGTGATGTACCCATCACAATACGGCGGTATGTGGGTGTTGATAGATAGAAATCACAAACAATTGTACCACACAGAATTTTAGTAATATAAAGTTATCGAAAGTTATTTGATTCACATTTGGGAGAAAGAGTAAGGAAAAAATTGATTACCCCAGTTAAGTTATACGGTTAGGGGGAATGACTAGCCTCAAATCTAGTTGGATCATTTGGTTCATGTGCGGATCTTTGCTCCACTGCCAGTTTTCTTTAATCCTTTCTTATACATTGGTCTGTCAAACCAGACTACAAAATAATATCTTACAGTGAGTCTGTTTGTGTCTGTAATCATTTCACCATATTATATGTATATTCATGTGGTTTTATCTTCTCGAAATATGTTTGAGAGACTCCAAGACCTAATCCTCTAATGCGGCCATATTTTTCAGGCCACTTCAAAACTACTGAAAGCATCATTTCTTCTAGTACGGTCATAGCCAATTATTGTGTCTAAACCATATAAAAAATATGAACATAAATAGATATTTTTATGTAATATTGTTATAAATAATAATGAATTACAATTATTTCATACTTACACAGGCTTCCTATACCGTTTTTGTGTTTTTATCAACTAATTTACCCTCCTTATTTACACGAGCCTCCTTCTATAGCAAATGACGTGGGATGGAATTATCTTCAAATTTTGATTCATCAATTTTCATATAAACAAAGAAACATATGTTGTTTCATATCACATAATTAAACTTTTATTATTGATTTAAAATACATACCAATTTTTTCTCTAATGAAGTGTACCCCATCATTACTTTGTGATAGGGGTACGTTAGTTTTGATGCACATTCTTTATTTTTAGCACTCTTTTTTTCATAAATTAACAATTTTGAATCAAATTGGATAAAATAAATAATGTCAAATAATATATTATCAATGACAATGCACCTGAAATGATTTTCCATTATGAAGATTAATGAAATCAGTCCATGTTTCCTTCTTTATAATGTGTGTATAACTAAGCGGTGGGTGGGGTTTTATTTTCCCCTTAGCATACCTAATATGTAACTTCATAAGAATATTCTGGAAGGCTCTGTGGGATTTTCTAATGGCTATTAATACAAATTTCTTACATAAATATTATAAAATGAATGAAGTCTTCAAGGAATAATGAAAATTAAATCAATGTTTTGTTATATAATTTTTTATTAAAATTGAGGAAGTATATTGTAACATTACTATTATATATTTTCAAAGGATTTCCTTTATTACAGGTTGGATGTGGCACCATGAATCAATATCAATCGGCACATTCATCCTTATTGTGACCCCAAGATAACTAATGAACATTTACTTATTAGAGTCAATAGGTTGGCCGCATTGATTCCAACCAACCTCAAATTTTATACCTTGACTTCTTACCTTGATAATTTTATTCATCACTATGATGTTTCATCGTTGTTGTTTTTTCATAAACATGTTGTTGATCCCCTAATAATTTCACAATTTCATCATCAACAGTCTATTCTTCCTTGGGATTAGTAACATCATCATGTGCAGAATACATTGTCTGTATAAGTATTCAAACATTTAATTTGTCTTGAATAACAACAATACAATACACTCCATGCATAAAATTCCACATTTTCTTGAATTTTTCATGAAAATTATTATTGTCTTGAATAGAGATATAATACTTCAATACTCTAGTACAACTAAACTTCACTACCTTTATTTAATTCATCCTTGGACATTGATTTTTTCATCTCTTGATGATGGATTGGACTCCCTCTTTCAAATAAGCCTTCCTCCCATCATTTTGGTACCAAAGTTCCTTTATAACATACCTCTCAGATAGTTATTATTGCATTTTGTTATTTGATATTTATTTAACATTTTTGTGGACATCCACCTATGTTTCTTCAACCACTGTAACAAAAGGTCATCCCATACCATGTACTGGTGATCATTTTGGATGACTATTACCCAGAGTAGTTCAACCAACATAGAAGAGATGTGGGATGAGCCTCAAGCAAAAAAATGCAATAATAAATCTTCGGGAGATGAAATTCAAGTTTCCACTGAGGTTAAAAAAATTAAATGAAATTTTAATTCTGGATTATAACATATTACATTACAAAAATGAAGGAATAAACATTCAAATCCACATGAATTCCACTCACAGTCATTTACTTCCACTCACAAATATTTATTGTTTGCCACTTCCTCTGAAATGTTTCTTTTTTTAGTAGGGATTAGAGGAGACACAAGATTTTGGTGGTATTTGTGTGAGTTGGATGGTAGATCTTGAAAACTATCCATTTCTCCAAACTAAAAAGTGAAATTATCTTGAATATGAATCCAAAAACATGGCTGGAGAGCTCTACTCATTGTGGGAGGAATACCTTCGAGAGTCTGATTAGATTACTCATCATAGTAGTATTCTCATCCATGTATGCTTAACTATGGAGTTCTAATAGGATCCAATGTGACCATACTCAAAATAAAAATAATTTTTGATTAAGTTTTGTCAAAAGTAATCGAGTGAGTCCTATAATAAAATTCATATCAAGAAACCAAACAAATTCATTTATTATGTTTTGATTAATTTTTCAATGTCATTTTTTATGTTCCCAGGAAGTAGTAAATAAGGAGTATGAAAGGATGAAAGAGTTAAAGAATGAGATGGGATATTTGGTATTCAAATCCATGGAAGTGGATTTGAAGAATATTAATGAATACAATCTGAGCAGGAGGTATGTCATTAAGGAACTTTGAAACCGCAATGATGGGAGGAAGGATAGTTTAAAAGAGGGATTTTTATCCATCATCAAGAGATGGAATTCAATCAAGCATCTGAAGATGGATTAAATAAAGGTAGTAAAGGTTATTTTTACTACATTATTGAATTATTATATCTTTGTTCAAGAGAGTAAAAATTGTCATGCAATATGCATGCAATTGTGGACTTTTATGCATGGAGTGTATTGTATTGTATATCTGTATTACCAAAATGAATCCTTATTTACACAAACTTATTTGTGAAACTTGTGGTCCTTTTTTATGAAAATTTGTTTATGTTTCTTATGACTATTATGTGTTGTATATTTCTTTCGCAACAATGGATGGATATGCAGTTCACAGTGGTCTTGTATGAAGTTGGAATGAGTTTACAGAGTAGGGGTGGCATTGTGTAGGTATATGTAAGGGATATATATATATATATAAGATACTCATAAATAAAATTGGCACTGATTACTCTTTTTCCATATGTTTACTTATAGAGAATATTGATGTTAATAACATTATGAATATGTTCTAATATCAATCCCTGATGAAATATAAGATAATAATAAATAAATAATAGGAAGCTTTTGTGTCCTAATACCATCAACAATAGTATAATATACTAGGATTATACCTATCACTATATAATAACCCTTTCAAGCATCATTCATAGACTACTAATCCATAAATAATATACCAATCATATCTAATAACCCTACCTAGAAGAAATAGCTCAAAAGGACCATTGGAGGTTCCCCAAATAACCACATTGATAGAAATGTTTCACATCAAATAGGCAAGATGGTTTAAAGTTTCTTATGAACCTATACTGATGGAATCACTCACAAAATCTCCTCAATTGAAAAGGAATTGGAATATCACCACTCTAATGGTCTTGAATAAATGAATCTCACCCAACCTATATTTTAACATCACTTCTGTCTACTCAAGGATTCCTCACCTTCCAATTTTGGATATTTTTTTATTCCACCATAAGATCCCTCTAATAACATGCATCCCTTTAAAGGGTGAATTTTTCAACTTATGATCAGTATTGATCTATAATTTTTTTACTCTTATAAATGAAATTAATATATTCAATACAATCATAAATTTATTATTATGATATATTACCATAATATCTTAGTGGAATGATAGATACTATATGTTCCCATCATTGAAAATTATACCACATAACTTGAAGTAGATATACAATTACCTCTAGTACATGAGGATCAATATAAGTTATAGCATATGGAGGATGTTCATTGGATCCTTCCTATTGATATCTAGGGGTCAAATTGGTGACATATTATATATTAATGTAGATATTCATATAATTTCCCCCTTCCAAAAAACAATAATATTTCAGAAATAGGTACAAAATAATCTATATTAAATGTGAACCCCATGCTCCTCTCTCTCATTCATTTCCTTTTTAATAAGTCTTTTCATAATTTAAATATAATTTAAAAGATGTTAGAATCATTCTCTTAAATATAAGTATGAAAAAACTAACTAATAGTATCGATAAAGGGGGTTACTGAATAAACTCAATCAATTAATAAGTTATATAAACTTAATCATCACTAATAAGTAAATAAGAATATGCTATTTATTTATTATTCATGTTTCTATTAATATAAATTTGTAATTGGTTCTAGAAGAAAATAAACAAAGACACATAAGAACGTGACATTTCATATATTCTTATTGATTCCTACCTATCAACTCCTAAATAAGAGGCATGAGACTTCAAGGCAAAAATAAACAAAAAACAACCTAGACTTCATATAATAACTCAAGTATCCAACATAATTATGTTGTCTATACATATTTATGGATTGTTTCTTATGTCTGGAAAGTTTTTTCTTTTAGATATAATCAATACCAATATCTTTAGTTTCACTCTGATTCCATTTTGTAACATTTTTGACCTAGTATACCCAAATAGTTTCCAATTCAGGTCAGCACATCACCTCAGACACACTTCCTGATCACTAAAGTCTTGTGTCAATGTTAAGGGATATAGATAACATTAACTTTTGTAGTATTGTGTGGTGAAAAATCTAATTTATTTATCCATATAGGCCCATACACATATATTGACTGACCTTACCATATGAAAACATCCTTCTCTTTCTTTGAAACCATTGTCTATGGAGGAAAAGGTTGAAATAAAACCACTCATTGTATTTCAATGGTGAGGATATGAGATGCAGGGTTCATCATGGTTAAGAACAGCACAAAAATGAAAAACACAGAACCCAAAAAATCAAAAAATGATAGAGGGAAAGTAGAAAATAACATACATTGGATTCTAGCCTTGATTCGTTTGAGTGAAGATAGAGGATTCATACCGACAATAGAGGAGTTGCACGAGAGCTTGCGAATCACGAGTAACTGAGTTGCGGTTAAGGTTCTTTTAAATATATCGGAGTTACTTTTAGCAGCGCTTTCTGAAAAGTGCAGATAAAAATCCTTTTTATCGGTGTTAAATTGATAAGCGCTGATAAAAGGCATCTTTATCAGCACTAATGTTTTAACACTGATAAATATTTTTTAATAACGTTTTTTTAGCACTCATAAATATTCCTTTTATCAACGCTAAAATTTTAGTGCTGATAAAGGATTTATAATTATAATTATTTAAATAAATTTATTATAATTTTATAATTATTTAAATATATATAATTATTTATTTATAATTATGTAAATACTTATTTGAGAAATAATAATTATTTATTGATAATAATTTTAAATATATAAATTTATAAATATAGTAAATATAAATTTATAAATATATTTATTTATAAATATTTATTTACAAATATATTTTTAACAATATTAGTGGATATATAATCTTAAATACATTAATTTTAAAAATGACTGAAATTGAATAATTCAAAATGAGTACACTTTAAAAATATTGAAAAAATGGATAAGTTTTATTAATTAAATATAAATTATTAAAAAAACATAGATATATATATATTGAAGTAAATATGAATACATATTGAAAATACTAAAACATAGTAAATAAATATATATAAATAAATAATAGAAAATGATTAAATTCAAAAATAAAATAAAAAATAAAAAAAATATTAAAAATGAATACCCTAACTATAATAGTATTAAAAATAAATAAATAAAATTGAATAATTAAAAACATAATATATTAAATGTATCATGTTATAATGAAATTCTAAAATATATTAAAATTTGAATAAATTTCATAAATATTAGGTGTATGTGTTTCTATATATTATGTAAATATATTTGTGTGTGCGTTTGTATATAAAATGCATTAATTATATATATATATATATATGTATGTGAAATCAATATAACACACGACGTTGGATATATGTTAAATTGAAAAATCAAACAACATTAAAAATGAATATGACATTAATATGTTTTCAATTAACATTATATTCATTTTATATATATTTATATTTAATATATATTATTTATTAATATTTATAATTAATATATATATATTATACTTATTCATTTTTATTAATAATTGTTTCATTAATAATTTTTAAAATAATTTTGTAATTTATTCATTTTTTATTTTTTTTGTTTAATTGTTACAATCTATTCATTTTATATATCCATATTTAATATATAATATTTATTAATATTTATAATCTATATATATGTATAATAAATTTATTCATTTTTATCAATAATTATTTAATTAATAAAATGTTTAATATTTTTATTAATTTACTCATTTTAAATTTTTATTTGTTCAATTATTTCATTTTATTCATTTTACATATCTATATATTTAATATGAACTATTTATTAATTTTTAAAATTTATATATATGTATATTCATTTTATTCGTTTTTAATAATAATTATTTAATTAATGAAATTGTTAAAAAAATTATTTTTATTTTTTTAATTATTTCATTTTATTATGGACTTTTATCAGCTCTAAAGTAAAGCACTGATAAAGGTTTCTTTTTATCAGTGCTAAAAAAAGCACTGATGAAGGATGTCTTTTATCAGCGCTTTTTTTAGCGTCGATAAAGATGGACTTTATTAGCACATTTTTCTAGCACTAATAAATGTCAGCGCTATTAAAAAGGTGTTTTGTAGTAGTGTATGAATGTTATTTGTTATTGCACCAAGTGTATTTGTCTCCTGAATATATGATGTCCATCAACTTGTTGTCCATGCAGAAAGTACCAAAATGTTGCATGGTTTTCTAGAGAAAGGACAACCAACTTTCTTCTCTAAGGGTTCAAGAATCGCATTGATGGTTCCACCAATAAACCAAGGAACATTTCCCAGGTTGAATTTGGAGAGTTCTAGCCATATAAGCAACCTTCCTGTAATGATTCATTTGGCACAAAATAAAGATTGACCTTCTAGAAAGCCCAAACATGCATGTTTCAGGGGCCTACATGTAATTAGTGTTTCATTCACGACTCAAAAGAAAAATAATTAATGGTTTCAGACTTATATTTTTTGTTTAAGGATCTCTATAATAGAAATATGAGACGATTTGGCTTCATTATCAAGGAACTCACATTTAGCAAGAGGACCAAGGACCCTGGCATTCTATCAAATCATTGAGATCATGGTTAGAAATAATTCAAAGCCTTAATGGATGAGTAATGGTTTCCATATGATTAATAAAGAACCACTCCTATCATAATATGTTCAAATCATTATCTCCTCCCTTCATCTCCTTAGATGTTCAAATTAAACCCCCAATATTCAACAATTTATTTATACTTTGAATATCGATTGATATGATGAATATAAATCACCTTTATATTTATGTTACCTTTATACCTTTAAAATATAATCTAGATATGTTTGGAGGGAATGCGCCATTTTTAACATACATCAGTTATTGAGTGCCGGAAGGTTGAACATTCATCTCCGGCCTTAGCTTTTGGGATACTTCTTTTTTTGAATCCCTAGTGAAAGTGTTTTCAATCCATACTTTTAAAGACACATACACAAGCTTAAAAATTCCTCTTGTAATGTTCTCTTTTATAAATTGATACTTTATATCAAAATGATTTAATTTAGAGCATTTCACTAGATTATTTGATACATTTAATGTACTTTTATTTCTAAAATCAATCATCATTGGCCAAATAAATCACTCATTTAGATCTTAAAGTTTTTCATTCATCCATAATTTTTGTGTGTATGTCTGTGTAATAGCCACATATTCATATTGAACAATACTAAGTGAAATATGTTTTTTTTTCAAAAAGAAAACTCACGCACATCATTACAAGAATTAATGTACTTCATAATGTATATATTACATTATTCATGTTACCTTCTCAATCAGAATCAATCTCCAAAAGTAAATTTTCACCATTTCCTTCATTTATTAAACCACAATATGTTGTTTCTTTAACATATTTGAGAATTGTTTGTGCCCTTCATGTATACTACCTTAGGACTATAGGATTCAAATGTAGCGGAAGCATGGTAGTTGGGAGGGCCCAACTTTGATTTTACCGTAATCGATGACCAATCCAGGATCAATACAATGATGAACGTCAGTATCCACAAATTGAAATCAAAGATTTAGATAAAGAGAAGAATAGCACCGGATCTGAGAAATAGGATCTTGCTCATCTTTTTTATAATTAATTTAATAATTTTTGAAGAAATTAAATACCTGGGTCTTCGGTACTTTCTTCGTTGATGATCGTTGATCATCTGAAATGACCCTTTCGGATTGACTTCATTGCGCTTATGAGGATCCAAACTAGAATCCCTCTAGAAGTTATCCACACGTGCTCCGATGGTCTCTAATCAACGCCACTCATTCTCTGGGTTCTAGCACGGCGGAATGAATGTCTTGCATCGATTTTTCTTGACTGATCGTTATTTAGTCTTGAAGAACTTCTCTCATTCTTGAGAGGGAGAGATGAGAGGAGTCGAGAGAGAAAATGTTTGGCTCAAAAATTATCAATTCATCAGGGTTTGTCAAAATAGACATACCTGCCTATTAATCGGCATGGGGTTTCAATTAAAATATTTAATTGTGAAACAACAATTAAATACAATTATAACTATTAGAGAAAACTCATTCCACATAATAACAATAACAGCACCATTATTTTTGGTGCGCCAAATTGTGAAAAATAGAGCCATAAATGAAATCTCATGATACATAATGATAATAATATTATTATTATTTCTTACACCAACTGCATAAGCAATATTTACTAACTTGTAAATAATTAATTTATCAATGGATACGATCTTGGTCCGTTAGAACTCCTCTTAAATTTATTGAACACTCGAATAAAATATTTTATTATCTTAAATTAATATTTTTATTTACAAACTAGTAAATAAATATTTAATAAATGTTCAATAAAATAAATATAAATATTTTATTCACAATCCAATGAATGAATAACTATTTAATTTATGTGATCATTTTAACTTGAATAAAATTATTCCTCGATCTTGAGAATAATATTATTGCAATAATTAAATTCAAATAGAATTTAATCGAGACCACCAAAAACACTTAGTATGTGGTCCTCTAGGATTCTTTCTCATTGGCATTATTCGGTCTTGCCTAAAGTCTAAGATTATTGTCTAGCAATGGGTCAAGGCACCCAATAGAAAGAACTTAAAGTCACAATGACGACATCCACATATGAACATTCACTATGTAATATAATCTCTTTTTCATAATATCTCATCAAGTAGGTTTCATGATAGTGTCATCAATCTATATGCTTGATACGTCCTTCTTTGACTACCTAAAATAAACTCATCATTACACCATGGACATGGAATTTAGGGATATGGTTCTATTTCAATCAAAGGTATGAGATATCAACTTCCATAAATTTAAGTGATAAATCCTTGTTCAATTTATCCATTAATAATATGTCATTCAGGATGCACCCAACGTACCCTACTTCCCACCAACATATGGCATGACAGTTTTTGTCAGAAAATTTAAGTGTGCGAGTCATGATACATATTAATGATAATATTAAAGCCTAAAGACCATTACACATGCTCACAGATAGGAATATCTGATGACACCAAAACATGCGGAACTCCTACTGGCGGGTCTATTCTCATAATCTCTCATCTTGGAGATTACCAAGTGTGAACTTCATGAGAAGAAGTCTCATCTACTTATAAGTACTCACACATGATAGTCTGCATACTATGTGTCCCATCATATTATTTCATCCAACCATAGAACTATATTTAAGAATATTTTCATAGCATTTCAAGGTTCTCATCATAGCAGGGAACTGTTGTGACCTTATTGATGCGACAAATACTCTAGGATTTTATTACATTATAATCATGCAGAACAATGAACAATATGTAATAATATCTCTAATATTTAAATAAATTATATATTTATGTAATCAATGTACAAACAGTTGGTTCTAGGAAACCAACTCCAACAAACTCCCACTTAGACTAGATCCAACTTCCTATGACTTTCAATCCACTAGACCTCACATGATGATCAAATTTTTGATGAGTCAAGGTTTTAGTCAAGGGGTCCACCACATTGTCTTCTCTGGAAATAATGCTCACTACAGCTTCACCTCTCTGAGAAAAATCCATCAAGAGATGATACTTCTGTAGTATGTGCTTCATCTGCTGATGTGACCTTGGATCTTTTTCAAGATCCACCACTGCAGTATTATCACAATAAATTATGATGGGATCTTTACTACTAGGTACCAAATTCAGATCTTGGATGAAGCTATACATCTAAATTGATTCTTTAGCTACCTCAGAAGCTGTGATATACTCAGAATCTGCTGTAGAATTTGCGACCACACCTTGATTTGATCTCTTCCAACTCACAACACCTCTATTCAAAGTGAAGATGTATCTTGTTTGTGACTTCATGTCATCTTGATAAGTCTGGAAACTAGTATCTACATATCCTCTGATGACCAGTTCATCATCTCCTTTATAAACTAGGAACATATCCTTAGTACTCCTTAGATACTTAATGATAGTCTTGATTTCCATCCAACGGTAGTCTCCTGGATTAGCTTGATATCTTCCTATCGCACTCAATACATAGGCAACATCTAGACTAGTACATGGCATAACATACATGACTGACCTAATCAATGATGTGTATGGAATCCTTGTTATTATCTTTCTTTCCTCATACATTTGAGTACACATTTTCTTAGAAAGATAAATTCCATGTGATGATGGAAACAATCCTCTCTTGGATTGTTCTATACTAAATCTCTTCAGTATTTTTTTAATGTATGTACTTTGACTTAGGCCCAACAATCTCTTGGATTTATCACGATGGATATTGATCCCAATAATATATGTTGTCTCATCTAATTCCTTCATGGAGAAACATTTATTCAACCATGCCTTAATAGCCTATAAGACTGGTATTTTTTTCCAATAATTAATATGTCATCAACATATAATACTAAGAAAATGAATACACACCCACTAAACCATTTTTAGACACAAGGCTCACATTTGTTCTTTATAAAACCAAATTCCATTATGGATTCTTCAAAATTAATGTTCCGTGACCTGGATGCTTTCTTTAATCCATAAATGGATTTTTGCAACTTGCATATCTTATTAGAATCCTTTGGAATCACAAACCCTTCAGGTTGTGTCATATAAACATCTTCCTAAAGGTTTTCATTAAGGAAGGATATTTTGACATCCATTTTCTAAATCTTATAGTCATGGTAAGTGGAAATGGACAATAGAATTATGATGGATTTTAGCATTGAAACTGGTAAAAAGGTTTTTTCGTAGTCAATCCCTTGATGTTGTTTAAACCCTTTTGAAACCAGTCGTGCCTTATAGGTATTGACTTATCATTTCATGTCTAGTTTCTTCTTGAATACCCATTTGCAACCAATAGGTTTTACATCTAGTGGAGAATCTACCAAAATCCAGACTTGGTTTTGGTGCATGGAATCCATTTCATAATTTATGTATTCTTGCCACTTGGAAACGTATGTACCACTTACTACTTCCTTATTGGTTATAGTATCATTATTATCGACTAATAATGAGTCACAATCTTTGGTAACCAAAAAAATTATATTGTCCTTGTTCTCTAACCTCTCTTGTACTCCTATGCAGTACTTGTGTCTCTAGAACAAATCTTTCTTCCATAGGGCTTTGTGGAATATTTTCTTGTACCAACTCTTATATACCTTGAGCCTTGAATTCATCTAATTCTATACTCTCCCACTATCTCTTTTAGATATGTGCTCCCTCTCAAGGAATATGGCACGTATTTCCACTACAACCTTTTTGTATGAGGGGTCGTGTAAGTAATATCCCCTTGTTTCCTTAGGGTATCCTAAAAATGTACTGTTTCCAACGCTTTCTTCGAGGTGCACATCGTCATGCTGCGATGTGCTGGTTATTTCCCCACATTCCCACTTTCCAAATTCAGGCGGCATCCATCGCTTATTCAGGAACATTTGCTCCTTGATCGAAATGAGATGATGGGATGTCGGTCTCTCCTTCTATGGATTCCTCCCTAGAATCCATCGCCTAGTCTATTTCTCCCTTATATATTTAATACGTTGTTCGTTAATATCATTATCGATGCCATATCATTATGGATGTCGGTTAATTATATTTCTTCTATCGGGATATTCTAAGGGGTCAAGTCAGGGCAGCAACCTTCAGTCAGGGGAGTAGTCACATTGGACATTGTTGATGTGTCTGAATGCCGAAACACTGGTACACCTGGATTTATTCCCCTTATAATAGGGCCTCTCGAGGGCGTGGATGCCCAAGGAATCCCACATTGAGTGTGGGGAATTATATGCCAGATGCATATCTCTAAGGTTTTCCTTGGCTTCCCATGTTTAACATGGGGTATGTCGCGAGTTTAACATCTAGTGGAGATGGATCAGACTAATTAGAACACTGATGGGAGTGGATCAGATGGGTACATCCCTAGGAGGGATCACCCGTGAGGTTTACTAGATGGTTGGATCAGGATTCCTAATGAGGATGGATCTAAGGATGATTGTATCCCGAAAAAGGGGACACCAAGGTTTACCTTTAGCTGGGATTAAACCTTGTAGAGCCCTCCTACGTAACCTATATAGAAGACAGGGCTCAAAACCCAAGTAGTTCGAGAGGGTGAATAATGGTATTGGGGTGTACACGATGGAAAACAATCTGAATACATGTTGGGGATTACGCATGGATAGTGGACCATCTCAAGAGGGACACTCTTGGATGGATGGTTATGGATTGTGTGGGGATTATGCATGGTTATATTTCCAAATGGATGGCACGATTTCACTCTGGGTAATAATTGGGATGTATGATGGATGTTTGAGTAAAGTGTATGGGAGTAACGGGATGGAACTGATGTGAAGATGATGGTGATGTTGGGATTGAACCTTGGAGAGGCTTCCTATGTATCCATGTGGCAAGGAATCAAAGTCCATGTAGTTCGATGGAGTGATTGGACACTTGAGGAGGTGGCCCGTGAGAATGGACGCATGGATGGGACCCGAAGGAAGTGAAACCTCCAAGTTGGGGCATGACCTTCCTGAAACACAAAGGCTCAAGGGAGAGACTAGGATGGGACATGAGTGATGGGATTTAACCCTAGGGAGGCTTCTTAAGTATCCCCATGGTAGGGAATCAAAGTCCATGTAGTTTTAAAATGGGGCATAGAATCGAGGCGTACACAAAGGACAGTGACCCGACGACATGCTAGGGATTACACGTGGTTAGAGGCCCATCACAAGAGGGACACTCTTGGTTGGAAGATTATGGATTAAGTATGGTGCTTACGCATGGTTAGCTTCCCATGAACTAATTTTATGCCACTAAAGGGTGGACCAAGGGTGTGGATCCCAAAAAAATGGGATACCGAAGTTTACCAGTGTTTGGGGTTAAACCTTGAGGAGTCTTCCTATTTACCCTATCCTAGGATATAGGGATAAAAACCCACATAGTTCAAGAACAAACAGTTTAACGTCATGTGGGGTGAGGTTGAGCTGACATGAAGTGGTCGGGACCGATGGGTGATGGTCTTAAACCTTGGAGAGGCTTCCTTTGTACCTTTCCTGTAAAGTGAAAAGATAAAAGTCCACATAGTTAGGTAGTGTGGGATGGGGCTTACACACTAAGGTGGCCTAAAGAGGGTGTCATGGTCGATACTTACTCTAAGCCCATGTGAGTCATGCTCAGTGTGAGAAACAAGAGGCAACAAAGACCTGACGATCACGTCGTGAAAGGTGCATCTGGGTGGAATGGAGTGGAGCTTACGTGTGGTTAGTGGCCCAGGGAGATGGATATTGGGACTTACTCCAGGAGGGATGCCTGATGATAAAGGAGGGTGTCCAGATGTACAAGGAGGATATGGCCATCATACCTGAAAAACTTCATCAAAGGGTGTCGGGGATTACGTAGAGACTACCTGAGGTGCGCATAGTGAAAAAGCTTAGGGGGAAACATGCAGTTATCACAGTTTAACATCTTGTGTTGATGACATGAGTTCTTTGCAGTTTAACGTCCTGCAGCTCAGAGGGTGATGATTTTCTCCTCACCCCTAGGAGTTACATAACTGGCGTGCTTTAACCCTTGGTGAAGGGAAGGCACCAATAATTCCATATGGAGATAGGGTTGTGGAATTATCCATTGAAGGGATCACATTAGCGTGGCTATGCAAAGAATCAATATCTATTGGCATGCCTATGCGAAGAAGCATGAGGAAAAGCAACGTAACACAAAGCACCACCCAAGGCACTTTGAAATTACATCATAAAAGCCTAGAGGACCGCACAGAAAAAGGTTTTGTGAAGCAAGAGGCCTCGTAGAGAGGGGATTTGAAAAGATAAAGTGGTCGTAGAGCACAGGGCTTTGCAAAGTTCAGGGCTTCTCATAGCTCATGGGCTCGCAAAGCATAAGGGCTCGCAGAGCACTTGGCTTCATAGAGCACATGGCTTCGTAGAGGACAAAGGATTGCAGAGGATATTACTTTTCAAAGAGGATAACTTTGCAAAGAATAGCATCTTGGCCTCATCATGAAGTACACATGTTTTTGTAGGGTGCTTCATGAATCTTGTGTTCTTTGCGAAGTCCCAAGTACCCAAAGGGGTCTCCTTCCTTGGTGACGGCCCATAGGATCTACGAAGGGCATCCCTCCCTAAAGAGGGGGTAAACTTGAGTAAAGGGAAAGGTATTTCACAATGATCAAGTACCTTGGATGATTCATTTTTTCAATGGTTAGGAGAGAAAAGGGTGCTTTGTGACTTGGGAGTTTGGAAGGTGAAAGGTCAGAGTGTCGATCCCTTTAGAGTGAGGGGAGAAAGTTATTTATAGGTTCCAGGGGGCACGATGCTCTGAGGGAATTCCATGAAGCCACTTGTGATTCACCATCAGAGGTATATTTCATCAAGTTCATTGTAACTATGAAGGTGATTGTCATATCCTCCATGGTTCAGAGGCTTCTTTCATTCCCTCTACGATATTCGCAAAGGCTTCTGTTAATTTCCAAGGAATTGTAGAGGTGATCGTCTTCCCTCTGTGGCATGAAGTCTTCTATCAAGTTCATCATAACTATAGATTTAACCATCACCTTCCTCTTCAGTAGGCACAGAGAAGGCATTGGCTTTGCGCTGGCCATGGTGTTGATGGGATTCACGAAGGTGCTTCGCGAAGCATCCTATTTTGTCACTGTTTCATCCTTTTATTATCTTTCCCATATAAATATTTTGGATCCAAAAATCCCCCCCCCCCTCAGAATTGGAGACTAGGATAAAATGAGGTTCAAATTATAAGGGTAGATCGCCAAAATTTTAGGTAGATCGCAAAGCAAGATTGCGAAGTAGTGTCGCAATACAGATAGGCGATGCATGGGTTGAGAACACCACAAAGCTCACCACGGCCAGGTGGGTTGTGAAGATCGGGGGTCATTGCCTATAAATAGAGGAGGTAGACCCCTATTTTGTCCTTACCTATCTCTATAGATTTGTGTTTTAGCTCTCGATTTGAGAAGATCTGTGCACTCTACGATCGCTCTTTGAAAATCAGGCTCTCTTTTACTCTGCGCCGCACAGCGAGTCTTTAGACTCTACGATTGTGCACTCCGCGAGTTGTTTCTGCGATGTCTGTGGAAGAACTTGGCGGCCGGTCTCTATGATTGAGCTCTGTGATCGAGCTTTGCGATTAAGAACAGAAAAATTCTAAAGTTTTGGTATGGAATGGCTAACCAATAAGTTGTTAGGGGGTCCTTGCAGATGCTGCTTGGAGGGAAGAGATGGTGGATAATCTGGGCATCGGGGAATGTGTACGAAGCCATTCAGACCATGAATCCCTGGTGGAGCTCCTATAAGAAATACAAAATAACTATCCTCTGTGCAAAATATTGCCTCTATATGGCTTTGGTCTGATGGATGATGTTCTCATCCCTAAAGCAAGTAGGGACGAACCAGCCTATTGGTTTAGGAGTATGGTGTGCCAGCATCAGTGGTGTAGGGCTGCTGATGGTCATACATGGGAGGATCACACACTCATAAATGCTGAATACCTATATAATAATGTCAAAAATGTTGATGGGAAGTAATTGGAGCTAGAGTTATCTCCCCCACAGTATAACACCATCCTTAAGGAGGCTTTGGGGAACCTGGAGAAGGGGTGGACTGATTATTGGGACTTGCGCTAGGGCGACAATTTTTCAGAGGATTGGGCCTGGGGTTACTGGTTTTGTGAATCCTATGAGGAATTTGAGGTAGAGATAAAGTAAGTAGGGATGTATGAAGCTATGTGGGCCTCCCAATTCCACATTTATTAACCAAAACACCTTATGCCAAAGTTGTTGAGAAAGTGGTCATCGAGGACCAACACTTTTCATCTTCACCATGAGGAGGTCGGTATCAGCCTCTGGGACCTTCACAAGATCTCTTGTATTCCAATATTAGTGGAGATGTATGATGAGTTTATCCCTACCAATAATACATGGGAGGATCCAGAGCAGATTTCATGGCTAGAAAAGGCATTGATGGATCTGGTGTCGGGTGAGGACAAGCAGTCAGTGAGGGACATCAACTTCAAGTTGTAGTTTAGTCGCTTCATAAACTTCCTATCAAGGCCTATCGCTAAAGGGGAAGAAGCACCCAAGAAGTTACCAATCAAGCCTCCCACATGTCCAAATGGATCCTAGTGTAGTAAAGAGAATTCTTATTAGCGAACCCTAGAGGACAGCTAATGGAAGTTGTGGGGGTACATTGTCAACATTGAGTAGAAGCCAGTGGTTAGGCTGGTTGGGTTTATTGTTGCACTTATTTGTGAATGTATGTTGTCAGTCTAGGACACAAATACGGGTGTGTGGACAAGCACGTTCATTATGACATTTGTGATGGCGATGGGAGGAGCGTGTCAACTTGGGGATCCTAGTGTTGGCCAAACTGTACAAGGTGTTGTGGCACATTAGTGAGGGGAAGAAGCCACATAGGGTGTGCAGACCGATCCATCTTTTTTACAGATTGATAGTGGCACACATAGGTGCTTATGAATATACAAACCCTATTTACCCTCCTGGATCAAACTTTTGACCAGCTATTTCAAATGAAATGGGGAGATTTCCGACCAAGATGACTCTACCACTGGTGTTGAATATAGTCTGGAGGGTAGATGAATTAAAATTATATCCATTCTCATTGCCAATAGGTATATTCACCGATGATGGACAAATAACTGAGGGGAATCAGTCTTATCTTCTGTCCTTTTGGGGTGGAGTTTTGGTATCATGAATCGATCATGAGCCTATCTGCGAGCCGTACACCCCGTACCGCTTTGCGAGGAAGTTTTTGTGCATGAAGAGGTTGGCCCCACAAGTCTACTTGGGAGTATGAAATGAGGACCATCCATGCGTGATGATGAAGATGTGTCTCACGTTCATGCGGGAGGATGGGAAGATGTGAAATGATCTGCTTCTACCCATATATGTCTATAGGCTAATAAAGGAGTATGCCAAGAGTTGGGAGGCAGCCTACCCAGGGGAAATGTTGAAGTGGAGAACCATATGTGCTAGTTATGAGGTGTCTCCTCAACCTTGATTCCAAGTCTAGAAAGTGGAAAGAACACCCCATGGTGGTGGGGCTGCAGTAGCGATGAGTTGAATAATTCTAGGACCTGCACTGATTGAGAGGCAAGCGACAGTGGCAGACCTGGATATCCCAGAGGAGTAGATTCGGTAGGAAGGGAGGCTACTTAGGGGGTTCCTCAAGATACCCACTCAGCCTCTAGGGAAGCGGCTATTCCACATATACATGCTTGAGGACACTGTTTTCCCAAAGGCTTGGGACACCTAGGAGGTTAACAGACAATTACTCAATCCTTCCTAGATGTGGAACCATCTTAACTATCTCAGGATGGATCTGTCGTAGATTGGCCATGCCAAGGCTGATGTTCTAGTGTCTCAAGCAGAAGGGGAGAAGTATATGGTTGAGATAGAGGACTTTGTGCACTCTCGAGGTACTCCGCATCCAATGACAGATCGGGTGAAAGTGTTGCTCAATCAAACTGTCCCACTGCAGTTGTCTGCTGGTAAATTGAGGGAGAACTTCTCCTTACTGGAAGAATCAGAAGAGTCCTCCTAGGGGGAGAGGCTGGTAGAGGGATCCCCTTGGTGGAAGGTGAGGTTGAAAACTCGGAGATGGAAGAGTTTGTTAAGGATCTTGAGGTAAACTCTAAATCATTTCTTTGTGGTCCTCATTCAGGTCACTTAGGACTTCTCAACTGACATTTGCCCTATGCAAGAGAACCTCATACATAAAACTCGTTCTCGCACAATAGAAGATGTAGCTTTAGGGTCTTCACCTGTTACAATGGTGATTATCAAATATAGAAGGTCTACGACACCTAGGGTGGTTCTCCCAAAATCTTCAGATTTCCCAACCATATATGGGGGGTCGCGCCTCAGGGTTCCGGTAGCAGTAGCTTAAGGGAGAGACCAATTATTTGAGCTTTTTAAGTACTCTTCTTCGTATAATCCGTAATTGTTTTCCATTGAACCAGGCCAACTAACATTTGTGTATTTCTATATGTACAGTTCTCCAAATGGCATGGGCCGTATTGGCGAGGATGGATGGGGGTCTCGACACTTCCTTTCCTAGGGGAACACCGATTTTCATGGAAGTGGATGCTCGTACTGACCAAACCATAGTGCTCACAATTATAGATAGGATCGCTAGCAGGATGGAACCTAATATTATCAAGGTGGAATCTAGTGATGAGGATCAATCTGATGACATGGGACCCAGCCTACCTGACCAGACACCAGAGGAGGATCTTACTGATGAATTTCTAGAGGCATTCCTAGTATACGAGACTACCGAACTAGAGGACTGGGATGAGATTTCTTCTGATGAAGAGGATAGAAAGGCCATCTGTTGCCGGTCATGGAAGTTGATCAAGTGTTTCATCAAGGTGACCCCACAAGAAGAATGGATAATCCATATGGGGAGGATTCATTCCCAGCTATGAAAACTATGCGTTGGAGGAGTATATTCCCAACGTCCTCATATACTCATTCGAGATTACATGGCAGATAAAATATGAGAACATGACTGCGGCCTTGGTGTGGGCTGGAAGCGGAGGAAGTCCATCAACATCAAGAAACTTTAGGAGGATGAGAATGATATCCAATGCTTGAGGGCATGGGAGAACGAGCATTCTACTTTCCTTAATGCACAATCAGGAATCATGTCGTGACTGAAGGTACAGTTGAAAGAGGCTGAGGAACAGATGAGGCGATCTTCTCAAGAGATGGATATTATCTGAGATGGTGAGGATCAGGCTCAAATCAAGGCCGATGAATAGTGCCCCATTTCTATCAAGGAGGATTAGGAGCTTAACAGGAAACAAAAAATCATGTATGTCATGATCTAGAGAATAGTGGAGCTAGGTCACTTCATTGAAGAGGTCAATCCATCTATTGGAGGGTCCAATCCATGGGTGTTGTAATTTATGTGAACATACAAATGTAATTTCATGTTTTCTTATTTATTTCGGTTGCATGCTTGAGTTCCATTATCTACTTTGATTACTGTATCTCAATCATACTTGTAAAATATCTTGTGATAAATATCTAAGATCGTGTGGGTTGTTCCCGATCGTGAGAAACAACGGATGTCTGCATCATTATTCCCCTTGAATACAAGAGTTCCAACCAATCTCTGTACATCTAGGGTATGAATGACCAATCTGAGTTTTTGGGAAGAACAAGGGGGTTATGGTCAGAGAATGGGATTCTCAAAATATCCAAACCACCCTCTACCAGCATGCTCTAGTGCATGAGTGGGATAATTTCAAGGGTGTTGAAATAAATCCAAACAATGGGGAATGAAGAATGTGAATTATGATACCCCAAATTTGGAATGTGGTGAGGGTGGAATGATGACAGAGGATAGTTGTTGACAAAATTCAAAACACGTCATCCATATCATGTTAGCCTAAAATGGGGACAAACAAACGAGGGTCGACCACTGACTGTATTTGAAAACACGGGGCCAAACTCTAAGTGTCATCTGATATCCTTCAGAACATTGGCCTAGGATGGTAGGCGGGCCTTAAGGATGAGAATCCTAACATTAGGGGGTTCCTTCAGATGTGGAAGGTAATGGGGATCTGAAATAGAGGGAAAGCAAAGTGTGGTCATGAAATTATGGGTTTTTTGGATAAAGTACAACACTCTTGAAATTATGTCGTTGTTATTAAAGTACACTGGGTGAGCATAGAGGCCTGAATTAAGATCAGGCGTACTTTTGGGAGGGACCTCTCTAGAGAGGACCTAGGGTGATATACAGTTTTATATTGTGTAAATGGGGATGATAAGCATGTAGTTTAGCATCATACAGTGAGGATTATGGAATAGTTTAACATTGTATGATCAAAACCTTGTACATAGTTTAAGGTTGTACTGCCTGGACCCTACTCAACATTTTAAAGTCATGTTACATGGACTGGGGACTCTTAGTTTAGAGTCATAGAGTTTGAACCATAATTAAGGGAAAAGAACTAGACGTGAAATGGTTCTCCTCAATATGGATAACCTGGGGATGGTCCTATGGTGAAATGTATGAGCATCGCTACATATCCCATAAGGATGATAATAAATCCACACGTAGTTCTTGGAGGTGGTATGGCAGACATCCAATACCAAAAGGGGAAACATCTTCTGGAGTGAAGACAATGAATGGCTAGGTAATTTATCATTACACAGCCTAGGTGTAGAAGACATAGATTAACATCATACTATAAGGACATAAGGGATATTAGTTTATGGTCATAGAGCTCAGAATAGTATAGGGAGATTACCAAAGCAAAAATATGTGACGTGGTGCCATAAAGAAACCTGACGTGAATGAGGACAAAATAGTCCACACGACACCACAAATTTCCATAATAATTCACACAGTTTAAATTCATGATGCCCGCACTAAGGGATCAAAGCTCTTAGTTTAAGGTCATAGAGTTCGGACCATAAGGAGTGTGTTTCTTCCATGTATGCACAAACCTTACCCATATCCCTAAGCCCACGTGATCTATGCTCGATGTGGGAAAAAAGGGAGGATAAGATCTTTGCAACACATGGAATACACAGCGGGGGGAGATAGTGTGGAGTCTAAGATGACCCTCACAATGCTGATCCACCCTCTTTAACGCGCATAGGTTCATAGAGGGATAAAACCAAGGGTGTAAAAATTCCACTTGAAATGATGGAGTGGAAAGGGACGTGAATCACACAACCAATATTTAAGGCTTAATGGGGGTGACGTAATTATGGAGGATAACCGTTGAATGTGTTTGAAACATAGCACCCACACTGTGTGACCTGAAATGGGAAAAACAAATGAGCATCAACTGTTGGCCGTATTTGCAATGCGGGACTTGTATCAAATTATCATTTGAGATCCTCTAGGACGTTGGCCCAAAGCGGTAGGTGGTCCATAAGGCCAAGTATCCATACTGTCAGGGGGTCCTTTCAGATGTGTAATATGATGAAAACCTAAATAAATGTAGACGTGAAGCATGGAAATGGATGAAAGCGTGTCCACGCGGAATCCAACACTCTAGGTCCTAAACCACAATGCATCTAAGCACGTTGGTGAGGCATAATAGAGGTCGATAAGTCTAGAAGATAAGGGGAAAAATGGGTTGATGAACCTAGGGTTGGACCTGAGGATGAAATGTCAGAGCGTTCCTACGTATCCCATAATAATGGGAATCAATCCATACGTAGTTCTTGAGATGCCATGCAGTTTAATGTCATGTGGTAAGGATGCAAGGAGAATGTAAGGGAGATCCCTAAAGGTAAGTACATGGAATGTCTATTATAAACCCTATTTGAATGAGTACATAAGTCCACATATTCCACACCACGTTCTTTTGACAGAGTTTGGGCCAGGGGGCTAGAAAGAAGGCAAGATTTGAGGTACCTGGGCTGGACCCATAGACAAAATGTCTGGTTGTTCCTATGTATCACATAAGGATGGGAATAAATCCATATGTAGTTCTTTAAGACGACATGGCAGGGTACCAATTCTAGGGGCAATACTATCATTTAGGTCTAGCCCATGCACCAAAAGAAGTGGCATTTGATGGATCTTATTTGTTCTTTAGTGTGGGTGTGTATTTTTTTAAGCAAAAAAACCCAGGATTGAGAATCTAGGAATCGCCGCAATAATCAATCCATATGTAGGCCTTGAAAATGTCATGGTGGATAACTGATACCAAACATGATTTCCCCTCAAGTGAGGACACCACAATACGGTGTCATTTTTTGTTGTGCAGGCAGGACGATAGTATCACAGTTTAAGGTTGTATGACTGGACCAGCCCATGTGTTTTAACATCGTGCAGCAAAGACGCAATAGTTTAAATTCATGTGGGACCATACATCATGGTTTAATGTCAAATGGCTTGGATTAATATATAATAACAAGTTTCTAAAGGTAATGAGCATGGCGTGATAAAGGATACCCGGCGTAAATGAGGACATCAGTCCACGCCACATCGCACATAATACCAAGGGGAGGGGACCTCAAGCTAAGGGGCCAGAAAAGATCAAAGGACATGGGGCTAGACCCAAATATTAAATGTCTAATAATTCTTATGTATCCCATAGGTATGGGAATCAAGTCATGTGTAGTTCTATAAATGTCATATAGTTTAACATTATGAGGTAAGGACGAATATGGGAGGGACAAGCCCATAAGAGGAAGTACATGGTGAGGATATTATAGACCTGACATGAATAAGGACATAAGTCCACATACACCACACCACAAAACCCCATAAGAATCATGGCCAAAAGGAAAAATAGAATAGATAATTAGGGGGGTTAAGCTAGACCCAAAGATAAAATGTCTGGGCATTCCTACATATCCCATAAGGATGGGAATCAAGTCATATGTAGTTCTGAAATACCACATAGTTTAACTTCATGCGATAAGGACGTGGGAGATATTAGTTTAAGGTCATGGAGCTCATAACAAAAGAAGTGAGATTCTTCCAAGCGGGTGCTAACCTTGACCAAATCCCTAATCCCACATGAGTTATGATCTATATAGGAAATAAGGGCAGAGATGATCCTTGCAACACATGGAATACACATAAAGGGGAATGATGAAGATTCAAGGATGACACCACGATGTTGATTCGTCCTCTTAACGCACAAATGTGCATGGAGGGATAACATTGAGGGTGTAAAAATTATACCTGGTCATGATGAAGTAAAATGTTACATGAATCATGAGACCAATATTTAGGGTTCAATAGGGTGGAAAAATGATGGAGGATAACTATTGACCATGTTTGAAACACAGCATTCATACCATGTAACTTGAAATGGGAACAACAAATGAGGGTTGAACACTAACCATATTCAAAACGCGGAACCTGTCTCATAACTTCATTCAAAATCCTCTGGTATGTTGGCCCAAAGCGGTAGGTGATCCATTAGGCTGAGTATCCATATCTTTTGGGGTCCTTTTGGATGTGAAAGATGATGGAAACCCAAATAAAGGAATACGTAAAGCATGGAAACGAATTAAATCATGTCCATATGGAATCTGACACTCTAATTCCTAAACCATAGTGTATCTAAGCATGTTAGCGAGGCATAAAAAGGGTCAAGGGGTCCGATTAAGAGCGGACGACTCGAGGAGTTGAGTGGAGGATAGGGGAATGGATAGATCTCAAGAGAGGGATATGCGATGTGGTTATTTAAAACCCAATGTGAATAAGGATATAAGTTCACACCACACCACACACTCCCAGAAGAACATAGGCCAAGGGGCCATAAGGAAGAGAAGGTTTCTAAAAACTGGGGATGGCCCCGAAGATGAAACATTCGGGCGTTCCTACGTATCCCATAAGGATGGGAATCAATCCACATGTAGTTTTGAAAATATCATGCAGTTTAACATCATGTGTTAAGGATGTGGTAAAAGAGGTATCTCATAGAGGAATGTGTATGGCGTGGCAAAATAACCCGACATGAATGAGGACATAATCCCACATACGTCACACCATTCATAATTCTAGAAGAGAACTCGGGCCAAGTGTCTAAGAGAAATGATATATGAACCCGATCTGAACCCAAAAATGAAATTTTCAGGTGTTTCTATCTATCCTATGAGGATGGTAATCAATCCATACATATTTCTTGAAGATAACCTACAGTTTAACGTCATGCGGTAAGGAGGGTGGATGAAGGATGTTCTGGAAGGAGGGGAACATGATTCAGCCATTGTAAACAAGACGTGAATGGGGACTAAAGGAGTACACATCTCACTATATGCAACCTTATAAGAGAACTAAACCCAAGGATGGGCGAAGAGGTTTGTTGGGCTAGACCCAAAGAAGAAACATCTGGGTGTTCCTATGTATCCCATGAGGATGGGAATCAAGCCATACATAGTTCTGAAAATTTCATGCAGTTTAATGTTGTGTGATAAGGACGTTTAAAGGAGGAGTTTCTCAAGGGGATATGTGTGGTGTGGAAAAAATATCCTGACATGAATGAGGACAAATATTATGTACCACATCGCACAATCCTAAGAGAGGACTTGATCCAAGAGGCCGAAAAGGTCAAGGGACCTGAGGCTGGGCCACAGATGAAAGGTCTAAACATTCCTACATATCCCATAAGGATAATAATCAATCCATACATATTTCTCGAAATCCGTTTAGTTTAACTTCATGTGGTAAGGATGAGGGGGATCTTAGTTTAAGGTTTTAGAACTCAAACCATGTGGTATATTCATCGTTCGTATTTTATCATCATGCGAGATGAAAGGGATCTTAGTTTAGGGTTGTAGAGCTCGGATCATTTATAGTTTAATGTCTTGCAGGACAATGATAGGCAGTTTAATGTCTTTCAGGACGATAATACATTTTAACGTTGTGTAGGACGATAATACAATTTAACATCATGCTGGACGATAATATAGTTTAACGTCATGCGGGACGAAAGGGGTCTTAGTTTAAGGTTGTGGAACTCAGAACATTTTTCAGTTTATCATCATGCAGGATGAGGATAGAAAATTTAATGTCTTGTAGGATGATAATACATTTTAATGTTGTGTGGGATGATAATACAGTTTAACGTCATACGGGATGATAATACAGTTTAACATCGTGCTAGAAGAAAGAGGTCTTAGTTTAAGGTTGTAGAAATTAGACCATTTTGAAGTTTATCATCATAAAGGATGAGTACAGGCAGTTTAACATCTTGCAGGACAATAATACAGTTTAACATCGTGTGATACGATAATACAGTTTAACATCGTGCGGGACGATAATACAGTTTAACATTGTGCGATATGAAAGGGGTCTTAGTTTAAGGTCATAGAACTCTGAACATTTTGAATTTTATCATTATGAAAGATGAGTAAATGCATATTAATGTCTTTCAATATGATAATATAGTTTAACATTGTGTGGGGCGATAATATAGTTTAACGTCATGTGGGATGAAAGGGGTCTTAGTTTAAGGTCGTAGAACTCAAACCATTTTGCAGTTTATCATCATACGGGATGAGGGCAGGTAGTTAAATGTCTTGCAGGATGATAATACAATTTAATGTGGTGCAGTACGATAATATATTTTAATATTGTGTGGGACAATAATATAGTTTAACATCGTGCGGGATGAAAGGGGTCTTAGTTTAAGGTCATAAAACTCAGACCATTTTGAAGTTTATCGTCATGTGGGATGAGTACTGGGTAGTTTTACATCCTTCAACCTAGACGGATCATGCATTTTAATGTTGTGTGATGAATAAGAGGATAGTTACTCTTAATCGAAATACTGCTTGAGGAATTTAGCATTGATGGGGGGAGTAATACGCTCACCATCCATGGTGACTGGGGAGTATGCACTATTGGGGTAAACCTTGTGAATGATATAAGGTCCCTTCCATTTGGGATCTAACTTTGGTAGTTTCCCATTAGGTATCATTGGTGTTATGAGGGCCGATATCGTATCACATTTAAGGAAATAATGAAGACAAACTTTCTTGTTGAAATCCCTGGATATCTTATTCTGATGCCTCTCCAGATTGTGCAATACATAGAGTCTATTCTCATCGAGGGATTCAAGTTCAGCCAAATGGGGACTGCCTCTGTTCTGTACACTAGGGAATATGGAGTCACCTGAGTGGAATTACAAGTCGTCATCCGATAAGCCTAGAGATTGTTGGGGAGTTTTTCCGGCTAACTCTTCTTGTTCTGACCAACCATCTTCTGCAAGATGTTAGAGAGGTTTTTGTTAAATTCCTTGATCTTCCCATTTTCTTGTGCATGATAGCAAGAGTTATGAACTTCCCACATGACCTGAGAAATCTCACCTCCTTGAATGCAATGGAGGGGAATCCCATCAAACCCATGTCTGTAGAGGATCTGCTCAAGATTGGGACCACTCTTGTGGGTAAACTGCATTTTTCATCGATGGACTCACTCACGTTTGGATCGATCTACCAAGAGATTACCATGATAGATATACTCAATAAAGGGAGTCGTCCAGTCAGGGGTCCCTTCCAACACCGCGGAAGGAGGACCTGGAGGTCCCGATGTGGAGGCATCAGTGGTAAGGTGGCTTACCTATGGGATATCATCATCGTCCTAAGTGACTGGAGTGATTACTCCTCAATGTGCCACATGGATAATCAAATCATTCTGGTCGTGCTCTATAAGAGATGCGGTCAGGCTGGCCAAGGCATCAGCTTGACCATTCTGCGGTTGAGGGACATGAGTAACTTCTATCTAAGAGGGAAACTGGGCCATCAGCTAGTGAGTACGTTCTAACAGTGGTACAAGCTTCGGCTTCCTGATGACGTAGTCACCGTTGATCTTCTTGATGACCAGTTCAGAGTCCCCTTTCACATACAGGTGGGGAACTTCAATATCGAGAGCCATCTTGAGACTAGTGATGAGATTCTGGTACTCTACCTCGTTGTTGTTGTTATAGCCTTCTGACAACAGGAACGAATAGGGTAGGATATCTTGTGTAGAAATGATGAAGACGATACTTAGGCCCACACTATTGAGTCTGGGATCATTGAGTCTTCTGTCGGTAGGGCTTCGGGAAGTGTCATCAAAGTGAATTTTCCAACATGGAATATCTTTATCCACTTAGAGGATTGCCTCATATAGAAAATCAAGATCCATAAGCTTCTCTACGGGGGCTATATGGGTGGAAATAAAGTCTTCCAATACTTTTCCCTTGATAGTCTTATGGGGGGAAAACTTGATGTTGAACTGTTGAAGGATCACTAGCCACCGAGATAGATGGCCTTTCAACATGGGGCAGTTCATAATGTACTTTAGCGGATCCACTTGGGACACTAGATATATCTCATGGTGCTGCAAGTAATGTCACAATTTCTTCACTATGAATATCAGCGCAAGGTAGCTCTTCTCGATAGAGAAATATCTGGTCTCTGTATCGAGGAACATGCAGTTGAGATAGTATAAATTGTTCTCTATTCTCTCATTGTTCTTCTGGGCGAGAAGGGTGTCGAGGGATCATTCCAGAGTGGTCACATAAAGGACCAATGGCTTTCTAAAAATAGGTGGAATTAGAATCAGAGGATGTATCATGTACTTATTGATTTCATCAAAATCAATCTAACACTCCTCATCCCACTGATAATTGGCACCTTTCTTCATGAGTTGGGAAAAGGTATTACACTTTCCAGCTATATTTGCGATGAATCAACATATGTAGGATAAGTGGATTTGAAAGCCTCAGATCTCCCAAATGTTGATCGGAGGAGACATCTGATTGATGGCCTTGATATTTTCCAGATCGATCTTAATGCCTCTGTATCTGACAATGAAGCTGAGAAAATTTCCCGAGGTGACACCAAAGGCACACTTCTAGGGGTTCATCTTCAGATGGAGGGAATAGAGGAAGCCAAACACTATCTCAAGATCCCTAAGATGGTCCTAACACTAGTGAGATTTAACTACCAGGTCGTCCACGTAGCATTCCACCAATTTCCTGAGGATCATCTTGAATATGCGGTGCATGGCACGTTGATAGGCAGCACCTGTATTCTTTAGACTAAAAGGAATTACCTGGTAGCATAAAGTACCTTGTCGTGCCCTGAAGACGGTAGAATCTTCATACTTAAGGTTCATTCAGATTTGATTATATCCAGAATACCCATCCATGAAAGAGAGAGCCCAGAACCCAGCAGTGGCGTCAATCAATAGTTTTGTCACAAGAAGGGGAAAGTCATCCTTTGGACAGTGATGGTTGAGATCCCGAAAGTCGATGAATACTCTAATATATCTATTATTTTTTATAATGGGAACAATTTTATCTAACCATCTAGGGTACTGGACCTCCTTGACGAAGTTGGCTTTGATGAGCTTATCAACCTTGCCCTCGACCATGGCACTGTGAGAAGGGTGCATCTTTCTGGGAGGTTGTTTGAACCTGTGATGATTTGCTGGGAGACCGAGATAGTGGACAATGACCTAAGGATATAGCCCTGGAATCTCATCATAACTCTAGGAAAATACATCACAGTGTTGCCTTAGGAAATTTATGTATTGTTATTTATCTTTTGTAGGCATAGTAGTGCTGATCAATGTTGGTTTTGGATCCATCTTGTTACCGAGGTTCACTTGTACCAATTCATCGACCATAGTGGATACACCCTCTTAAAATGTGGGAGGGGCATCTTCCAAATCCTCTTCTTTATCCATGGTAAGAGGATCATCAGCAGTAGGAAACTCTTTCGAGTTGACAGATCCTGACGGGTCATTGGTGTTAGCCTGAGTGGCGGTGGACACCTCATCAGGGAACTCCTACACTGTTGAAACCATAGTGATGGAAGCTATTGACCCAATCCCATCTGGCCTTCAACCCAAGGGGCCACATTTGATGATATCAAAGAAATAATGGCACATTGACTTGAGCCATTTTATCCCTACCCAGTGATACAAATAAGTATGATGTATTATTGTTGTCATGGGGTAGACATCCCAATACCTTATAGGAGTAGGGGACTTTGGGATCACTTGATCCTAATTTGTGTAAGAATTAGAGGAGATCTCACGATGTTCCTTATACTCAGGAACGTGTTTCCCCTTCATTCCAGTGATAACAAAGCATTACCCAAAGTCCAGGGTCATGGCCTTAAATATGTGAATAAAGAAAATGTAGTCATCATCCAGGTCTTTCCATGGATCAGTCGTAGTCATATCATGTTCAACCTCATTAGCCTGAATCTTCTTGTCCTTACACTTTTAATAGTCATCATCCAAGTAGCAAGCTTCGCAAGAGGGAAAGGGAGACACATCACCTTGTAGTATGCCTACTCGACCATTAAGGGAGTACTTAAGGAATTGGTGATATGATAAAGGGACTACCTCATGTAGGTAGAGCCATGGACTACCCATCAATGCATTGTAAGCGGTGTCTTGTGAGACAACCATGAACTTGGTGCTGGAAACTAGGCCATCGAACTCGGTCTTTAGGTGAATTTTTCCAATTTTTTTCTACTCTATCATGTCATGAACTTGAATTTTTAAGTTATAGGGACTTAGATCTACCTCAGACAGTCCCATATTTTAGAGTGTTTGGTTCAAGATAAGTTTGATCCCAGAGCCTGTGTCGATAAGATAGCGGCAGACCTCCACGCCATTGAACTGGCCCATGATGTACAGTGGGAGGATGTTCCCCTATATAGGAGAACCTTAATCTTCTCTAGATAAAGAGATAATGGACTGACATTCTACATGCTCGGTTGTCTCGACATGGAAGGCTTCTACGGCTACTACTTCCATCTCAAACTGGAGGGGGGTTCTTAAAGCCTCCGTAAGAGATTCACGCATATCCACCAACAGGCGGAGAGCCTCAATGATAGAGAGCCTCATAGGAATGATGGAAATATGATTGAGGACATAATATTTCCATTCTAGGTATACACTTCTATGGATAGAAGGTCGATATGTAGCAGGATCCATGATGGATGTTGCTGGTTGAACCGGTGGATTCTTGCTGGTGCTGGGAATATTCCATTTCTCACTAGTTGAACCGCATAGAGTGACTACCAGATGAGGTCCAGATGACTAAGGTCTATCCATGGTAGAATGTGACTGACCATATCATGATCTTGGTGGTTCTTATTGATCAAGTATCACAAACAGCGGTGGAAGCAGATATGATGAAATGAGATGAGAAGGTTGTACGTGTTGACCTATAAGCTGGGTATGTTGTCTGATCTCGGTGGTGTTCAAATCTTGGTTGGAAGCACTGACCAATGCATTCTAGTGATTCACACACATGGATCTATCAACACTGGCGTCAACTAGGGACATTGGGAGGGTCTGGTCGGTGCTCTTCATCATCGGAAACCATGTAGGGGTTTACTAGCTCCATGGTATTGACCAAAGTATACCCTTGATCATCACTTGAAGAATCCTCCATCGTTGGATATATTCTGGGGGTGATCTCCATTTTTGGGGGCATGAAATTGCTGAGTATGGGACATATTTGGTACAGGCGAAGGTATTTTTCTTCCCTTATGTCATTGATGATTGCTCTTCTAGGAAGAGGAAGGCTAATATATTGATGCAGAAGTAGTAGTTTAAAGTAGTTCATCGACTTCTAAAGGCTCTATTCGATTCAAATGTGCATAGATAATACCATGGGCATGGTCAACTTCCTTGCGATTCATCTAGTCTTCATATTTTTGAGACCCATGGTTAGAAACCTGATGTCACTCACCCTCACTATCATTGTCAGGATTTATAAACATGCATTCCACGTGTGTCAGGGTTGGGCCCAACCTAACTATATTATTATTGACCTAGTCTTAGAGATAGTATTTAAACATATAACACTGCTTGAGGGTGTGCCTAAGGAACCGATGATAGGGGCAGTAATTGGGGTGATCAATGAGTTCTGCCTCTTTGGGCCTCTTACATTCTGACAACCACATGATTCACTGATCCAAGGCACTTTAGAAATAGCTGGAAACCTGGTCCTCATTAAATAAGTAGGTCCAGTTCCTTATGTTTGGGAAGGGGGATCTGGGATCCTGGCCCTGATGAGGGGCTGGTGGAGCCTGACGAGGAGGAGAAACCTGATTATCTTTCCTAGGTGGAGGTGGTGTGTTACGCGGGGGTGTCTGCCGATTCTGAGGTGGGTGCTTCTAGGCCAGAGGATACGCCTGAGGTGGTGGGCCTTGAGGAATATGTAGAGGTTTCTCTAATAGTAATAACTCCAGCTACCTGGGGGCCTCTATTCGTGCTACTATGACAGTCTTGGCCTTAGTGGCTTTTCTTGTAGGAACTACAGGAGCCAATGGACGTGCCTGCTTGGCTTACTGCAAGGCTTTCTCTAGACGTTGGACTTTGTCAAAGAAATCAAAAAATCTCCCTAGGTAGTTCTGAGTGATGTGATAAGGGACCAGTTTGGTCTTCACATTCCCCACTCACATCGTCAGTAGCTGCTTCTAAGTTAGTGGCATATCAAGGGAATATGTGAGGTCATTCCACCTGATAACAAAGTCTGCGATGCGCTTGTCAGGACTCTACTTGCATTTGAGGAGGTCAACGATGCTTGTCTTCTGGTTCATGGAACTAAAATGGTAGAGAAACTACCTATGAAGATCCTCCCAATCAGCTATTGACCCAATGGGTAGCTGGTTGTACCAGACAAACACAAGCCCTTCCAATGTTTGAAAAAAAACACCAGAGTTTGGCGGCCTCCTATTATGTTGGAGTTCCCAACATGGGTCTACATCATGAAATGAAGTGGGAAAGATGTTTAAGAGGGTCAAATGTCCCATTAAAATGAGAGAAGGTAGGATTTCTAAAACCCAGGGGTGTTTTCATGTCATCCACCCATGCCGGATATGGCTTTCTGTCAGGCAGGATCGCCACTTGCTGGGTTTCCAAAGCCTTGAGGTGAGAAATAAGTTCTGTCATCAGATCATCTGGACAAGGATTTTGATCTTGATGAGGGTCCTTGACCACCAATGTGTTGGTAGGTTATTCAACGTGGTAAGTAGGCCCAAAAGCTCATAGAGCAGCTGGTGGGATGACTTGCTGGACTTCTGAGGGAATGACTTGTGGAACAGCTGGGGGAACCTGATCTGGGTCCCGAGAAGGGTTATCGCACAACTCAGGTGGATTTAGTGATGCATATCGCACCCTATGGACATAAACTTAGGAATTTACTCTATCTATGTAGCTAGGATGGTTAGGGTCACTAGGAGGAAACTCACCGGGGGGAGGCTGTACCTGCCCCGGTCGAGGATTACCATAATCTGGTCACTGTTTCGCAGCACGTTCAGTGCGAAGGTCATCAACCATCTTTTTATGTTCTGTGATCTATTGATGCAACACAACCTTTTTAGGGTCATCTTCCATCTTTTTCACTGAGCTAGAAAGGTTGGAGGTTTTGACGGTCCCAATGTGCTCTTTACCCTTATTGGGGTCCCGACCGAAGGACAATGACTCAGAAAGTGTAGGAAGGCCCAGTAAATTCCTTTTTTGGTGAGTAACCCTGCCCAAAGTATCCAAAAGGTGTGGCACCACCCTAGGGGGTAAGTTCTCTTCAATTATTCCTAGATCAGTTTCTTCCTCTGAGAATTCATCCATGTTAACTACGACTATTCCTGGAGGCATATCCTCAATATCACCTGGAAAGTTGGGATGGCACCAGATAGGACTAAAATGAAGGGAAACGTACTAACCTAAACCATGGATCTGAATGTGGGGGGAAGACTCCTTAATAATTATACGGAGAACTATAAATATTTGGATGTAACATTGCTAAAGGTTCTAATGATGACCGGGTGACTCAGGGCGCTGAGCCCTAGGGGGCATAGCCAAGTTGACCATGCGGCATTGCTAATCGATATTGTCGAAGTGTTCTAGAATATTGGGATAAGATACCCATTGATGACAGAGACAAAAGTGCATTTCCCAAATAGTTTTTCAGAAGCACATGACCTCCTCCTAGGTGAGATATTCTGGAATTTTAAAATGTGTTGTTGCAATGGGCCAAAACATCTCAGGGAGATGATCTGCGGCGATAAGGTTCCATAAACTTCTCAGCTCAGACTCAGGATTCGGCCCTTGGTTGCCCCATTCATCAATTGGGGGAGGTTTAGGTACCAGTAACGGCACTGAAGTGGGCCATTATGATAGTAGACTGGCCAGTGGGGAGTACGGAACACGAGCTGACAAGCCATCGCATCTTGGGCTGTCTTCCGAGGAATGCGTTGATCGCACCACCACATCCCTATAGGATGGACAAATGATCATTGATTCTCGCACAGAAACTATGGTCATTGGTGGTGAATCATGTTGTTTCTCGTCCTCTATTGGTCCCTAGAACAACTCTTTGTGATCTCTAGTTGAGGTAGAGAATGATCCTGTTGACTATATGGAGGATTTCATAGTCAAGCCCTAGAAAGGGGAAAAATATTCCTCCTTGTAAGAACTCGGACCTTCTTTTCAGGTATGTTTTTCCTTTTTTTGGAGTTTTTGAGAAAAGAGGAGTTTCTGGAAATTTTTCAAGTACACGCCATGTACTTTATGAGTACACGTCGTGTACTTCGTTGCCGCAGGAGGCCGTGTGCTGGCCGTGTCCAGGCCACACACACGGTCGTGTGGGGTGACGTGGAGGCCGCCTAAAGCAGAGTACAGAAACAGTAAGTACACGTCGTGTACTCAAAAAGTACACGCCGTGTATTTTGTTTTTTTTCATTAAACACACCAGGGTCACGTCTAATGGAAAGAACACCCTTCTTCTAGATTTGGTTCGTCTGAGAGTAAGGGTATGGTCGCGGATCTTCGACGAGCCACTGAACCTCTGTATGTTCTCTGATTTGAGCACCGTTGATTGCATTGGAATTGCAGCAGTGAGTTATTCCTTCTTCCAGAGCATCACTTTCCAATTCCTTCTCTTTTCCAAGTTATTTTGGGTTAAATGTTTTATACGTTTTCATATATCTACGACGTTCTAGGGAGATTCAAGCATTGTGGTTCAAGTATATCGATCTCCTAAACCCAAGGTAGGTTATTTGTGCCTTTCTATAGAAATTCTTTGAGTATTATGTGAAAATTCCACCAATACCCTTGAACGGGGTATTACGTGTTTACTATTTTTCCTCTGTTGTTTTCCTGTTTTACTTGTATGACTGATTAGAGGTTATTGTTGTGAATAGGGTAATTTTCTGTGCTTTGGATGTTTTTTCCCATGCATGTTTTTCCTATTTATGACTGTTTGGTCTAGTTTTGTCTGTTAGGCTTTTTCCAGTTCCATGCCTAGTTTTTATGATAGTGTTACTGTTTTTCTCTTATGCTGATACGCCTTAGAATGCTAGCCAAGTAGTTCTTGAGGTTTACTTGGGATGATACGTGTGTTATACATGTTGACTTACACAGGGCCGTGAGAACCTAGTGTAGTAGACCACGGGGAGAATGGACGTAAGGGCTTCTCCAGAGTGTCCTTGTAATATGATGCAAGACCACAGGGGGAATTGATGTTGAGTGATTTCTTAGAGTGTCTGTAGTTCCTCGACGCGGGCCATAGATGAATGAGATATTGATTGCTTCCCCAAAGTGTCTTTAGTACGATACGAGACTATAGGGGGAATTGACGGTGAGTGCTTCCCCAGAGAGTCTATTCTTTAGCTGAACCAGAGGGGTGAGACTATGTGTGATTCCCAGAGGGTTGCTTGTATCTGCTAGGTAGGAATAGAGGGGATATTCTATGATTACTTCCCAGAGGGTTACCTGTTTTTGTTATCTTCTTTGATTAGCTGTTTCTTGATAACTGGACTGTGGATTTTTTGTTGCTGAGTACTTTCTTGTTTACTATTTTCTGTACTTTTACCTGCCACATAGTCATTGACTGTTAGTCACAGATCTTCGGGTGTTTGCCTACTGGGATTAGTCTCACACCCTTTTTGGGTCATGCTTTTAGGCTCAAACAGATTATATTTTTGCATGTATAGATAAGGGTAATCTCCCTTCTAATTCAGGTACTTGACTTTCTATAGAGCTTGAGAGCATGGGACCAAGCTATGGCTTGCGATGCTGAGGAGTTTTATCTGCTTTCTTTTGCACTTTGGTTTAGTATTGTTGTATTCCATCATTTTGACTTGTTTGGATGCTTTCCTAGACTTATGTATTATGCATCATTTATATATGTGCTCCATTTGTTTACACTTTTAGTCTTTCGCTATTTACTCTTGTATGGATGTTTACTGCTTCCGTTATTTCTTTTGTTTACTTCCATTGTGTACTCTGCCAATGAGGTCATAGTTTCCCCACTATCACACCCAAGACCCTCGCTACTAGTCAGTAGGCTCTGGCATTCAGGGAAATGCGCTTGAGGCCATGTGACCAACCGGGTACGGGGCACCTCTAGGTGGCTTCTGAAACCAGGACGTTACAAAGTGGTATCAAAGGGAGGTTTTGATCCTCCAACCTATGGGTTATGGGCCCACAAGGATCGGGATTTGGTGGATTATTGCACTATTTTTTTTATAACATTTATAAGATGCCAAACTTTGATTCGCGAGGAGTATGGGCCCTCACGGATCGGAATTTGGCACTTTCAATGCTTGTTTCAGTATTTTCTGGGTTCCGAAGTAGTTTTTGAGGCTTACTATCTGGAAAAACCCAGAATACATGTCGTGTAATGTTAAGTACATGCCATGTGTTCTTCTATTAGGGAATAAATAGTTTTCTTAAGTACACACTGTGTACTTTATGTACACGCCGTGTAGTCTCTGACCGTATCGTAGGTCGTGTGGGTAGAGACACGGGATGGGAAAAGTCTGGTGCAAACACACCATGTCCGTGTTGAACACGCCGTGTAGTATAATCCTAAGAACTCGGTCGTGTAGCTAACAACACGGGTTGGTGGAGTCTCTTCTTGTACACGCTGTGTCTAACTTGAACACACCGTGTAGTCTGACCCAGGTACCCAGCTGTGTCATGAACAACACGGGTCGGTGTTATCCTTTCATGTACACGTCATGTCTGTCAGGAACACGCCATATAGCATGATCCATGTATCTGACCGTGTCTCTAACAACATGTGCCAGGTGAAGCTTGTCCAATACATGTCGTTTCTACCTTGAACACGCTGTGTATTCTTGCCTTAGGAGAGTCTTGTGGCTTAATCGTGTAGAAGGACCCGGGCAGGGGAATAGGATTCAAGTACACGCCGTGTGTTTTGAGAACACGTCGTGTGTTTGGGGTGTTACATGACCTGTTAAAGTAGAAGTACACGCCCATGTGAATGGCTTAAGGGAACACGTAGTGTAGTCTGGTTTTTCAAAACTTGGATGCTTTTCTTCTTCTGTTCCTTTCTTGTCCAGTTTTTAGTTTTTGATAGTCTTGAATCTAAGGTGTGTGTTTGACCTTAAAGAGTCATGCCACCGAGATGTCCTCCAGTCATCCGCCAGTTGCAGGGTAGTGATCAGATTCCAGATATGGCTGATCAGGTACTTCCTGCAGATCCTCCTGTTGTGCCATCCTTGGAACCAGCAATGATACCAGCGCAGTTTAGGGAAGGCTTTCTGAGGATGATGCAGACCTTCCAGGGAGCACCAACTCTTGCCTCTTCTATGGAAGACTTGATGTGGGTTTTCCAATAGTAGCATCCTCCCACCTTTTTAGGGGAAGGAGGACCTCAAGCTGCAAAGTCATGGCTAGAATCCATATTGACTATCTTTGAGCACCTGGAGATGCCTTCAGAAAGGCAGGTCAAGCTCACTACCTACATGTTACAAGACTCTGCCAAGAGGTGGTGGGACGTGATCTTACAGGCGGGTCATCAGTAGGTTATGGCATGGGAGGAGTTTCAGCGCACCTTTTATGACTACTTTTATCCGGAGACCTTGAGGTTCGATTGAGCCTGGGAGTTCATGAGTCTGGAGAAGGGTACTCTTTCAATTATGGAGTATTCCTCTTGTTTCATCGAGCTTCATCATTTCACACCCCTCCAGGGTGGAGATGGGTTATTCTTGGAAAGGAATTTAGAGGATGGTCTCGGACGGGAGATCCACTCACAAGTTAATATCTTCAGGTTGACTTCCATCGCTTCCATCGTCAACCAGGCGCTGATTGTGGAGCGCAATCTGAGAGATTCCGGAGCTGAGATCTAGGGCGGTTCCACTTCCAAAGTTAGTACTTTGCCCGCTGACAATAAGAAGCGCCGCAAGGAGTCTTCACGAGGTGATCCGAGGAGGCGAGACACGTCTTCAGGTAGCCAGGTGGTATGATACCAGTGTGGAAGGGTTGGGCATACGAGGCCTCAGTGCCAGAGAGACCCGGTGGAGTGTCGATCTGGCGGCAAGATGGGTCACCTTCAGCACTTTTGTCAGGTTTTCTCACCATCAGTTGGTGACAGGGGTTCATCCATGACTCCACATCCAGGAGCAGCTCCACTAGTTTCTCACCAGTCTGGGAATTGGAGTTATTCCGTCCATTCGGGCCGAGGTGGAGGTCGAGGCTGTGGTGGCCATTCTCCAGTCTATCAGCAACAGCAGGGTGGATCAGGTCAGAGCGGTCAGGCAGGGTCACAGGGTCGTGTTATAGGTCAGACTTTTGTAGTGGAGCAGACCCAGCAGGAGTAGGATCTTGAACCCTCTACAGTTCGAGGTACGATCTTAGTAGCCTTAGTTTTATCTTCTACTCTTTTCGATAACGGAGCTTCCCATAGTTGTATATCTATTACTGTTGTGGAGATCCTTGTTCTTTGCATCTTTTCCCCTGCCGACATCTTGACGCTAGACACACCATTGGGGACTAGGATGGCTAGTGTACGTCAGTGCAAGTAGTGCCCTCTAGAGGTGGTTGGGTATCACTTTCTATGGGATCTCTATGTCCTAAAAATGATAGGCTATGATTTCATTCTTAGAATGGACTGACTAGTTCCCTTCCAGGTAGTCGCCGACTGTTATCGCTGTAGGGTGAGTTTCATATCACCAGAGGGTGGATCTTTTCTTCATAAGGGCGATTGGGATGTCCAAGAAAGTAGAGTGGGTCCAGAACATCATGGGTTAGGAGCAGTTACAGCCCATATTGCTAGTCTTTATCTGGATGACCAGGGGACTTAACATTTAGACTTTCCTCCAGTGGTGGATCACTTCAAAGATGTGTTTCCAGAGGACTTTTTGGGTTTGCCTCCGGAGCGTGAGGTAGACTTTTCGATTTAGCTCATTCTAGGAGTGGCACTGGTGTCCATTCTTCCTTATAGGATGGATACACCAGAGTTTTAGGAGATTAAGAAGTAGTTCGAGGAGTTACAGGAAAAGGGTTTCATCTGACCTAGTACTTCTCCTTGGGGTTCACCTGTTCTGTTTGAGAAGAAGGCAGATGGTACCCTCAGGCTTTATGTGGATTATCGGAAGTTGAAACAGTTGACGGTCAAGAACCGATATCCCTTGCCTAGGATTGATGATCTCTTTGATCAGCTTCGAGGAGCCTGAGTGTTCTCGAAGATTGAATTGAGATCCGGTTATCATCAGTTTCAAGTTAGACCATCAGATATACCTCTTACATCCTTCAAGAGAAAGTATGGTCTATATGAGTATATGTTTATGCCATTCGGTCTCACAAATGTACCTGCAATTTTCATGGCACTGATGAACCGAGTGTTCCATCCATACTTGGATTCATTCGTGGTGGTTTTTGTGGACGAAATCTTGTTGTACTCTCACACTCGAAATGACCATGCTACCCATCTTGAGATCGTTCTGAGTACACTGAGAGAGCATCAGTTATATTCTAATCTCTATAAGTGCCACTTTTGGATGGACCAGATTCACTTTTTTGGCCACGTTATCTCAGAGACAGGAGTATCGGTAGACCCAGAAAAAATGAGAGTTGTAGTTTACTGGGAGCAGTCGAAGAACGTCTTTGATGTGCGGAGTTTTCTAGGGCTGGTTGGATACTACAGTCATTTTATACAAGACTTTTCACGCTTATAAGCACCATTGACAGGTCTGACTAAGAAGGGTGTGAAGTTCTTATGGTTAGAATCTTGTAAGTCATCCTTTCAGAAGCTGAAAGGGAGGTTGACTTCAGCACTGATACTAATCTTTCCAGTGTCGAGCAAGAGCTATACTATTTTTTGTGATGCTTCAGGTATCGGGCTGGGAGCTGTGCTTATGCAGGGTGATGGAGTTGTTGCGTATGAGTCTCGGTAGTTGAGGCCACATGAGAGGAACTACCCGACGCATGATCTGGAGTTGGCAGCTATTGTACATGCCTTACACTGTTGGAGACATTATCTTCTAGGAGAGAACTTTGTGTTTTTCACCGACCACAAGAGTCTCAAGTACATCTTCACTCAGTAGGATTTAAATTTGAGACATCGAAGGTGGGTTGAGTACCTAAAGTCTTTTGATTTCGAGCTTGCCTACACACCTAGGAAAGGCAACATTGTGGCTGATGCGTTGAGCAGGAGGACTCAGATACAGGTAGTTCGGGAGGCCAGCAGTGAGTGGCAGCTTATGGTTCTGTTCTCTGAGATGCATTTGGAAGTGCATGACAAACAGGAGCATACCTTTCTTTCTTCTGTAGTTGTTACCTCTACACTTCTTGATCGGGTACGAATGAGGCAGCTATTAGATTCTGAAGGCCTAGTCCTAAGAGAGAGTGTGTCAGGAAAGGACCCTATTCCTGGGTAGACCATAGGCGAGGATGAGATTCTGCGATTCCAGGGACATGTATGGGTGTTAGAAGATATACGCGAGGAGCTGATGCGGGACTTTCATTCCTCAGTTTGGGCAGTTCATCCTGGCATCACCAAGATGTATCATAATCTACACCTTCAGTACTGGTGTCTAGGTATGAAGAGGGACATTGATGGTTTCATTATGAGGTGTTCTACTTGTCAGCAGGTGAAGGCAGAGCATCAACGACCAGCAAGTCTTTTACAGAAGTTACCCATTCCTGAGTGGAAGTGAAATGACATCATGATGGACTTCATGACAGAGTTTTCAAGGTCACCTCGATGGAATGATGTTGTATGGGTTATCATTGACAGACTTACGAAGGTTTCTCACTTCTTGCCGATCAAGGAGACCTTTAGTGTTGATGAGCTAGGATGGATGTATATCTGTGAAATTGTACGTCTGTATAGAGTTCCACACACTCCATTGTTTCAGAAAAGGATGTGTGTTTTACCTCTCGTCTTTGAAAGAGGCTTCAATATGCTTTGGGTATACAGGTACTTTTGAGTATAGCATACCACCCCCAGACGGATGGCTAGTCTGAGCGTACAGTTCATGTTCTTGAGGACATGCTCCGAGCATGAATTCTAGACTTTGGAGGTTATTGGGAGAATAATATACCCTCGGTGGAGTTCTCCTACAATAATAGTTGTTAGGAAACTATTCAGATGACACCTTATGAGGCTTTGTACGGTAGGCCATGCTGATCACCCTTATGTTGGTTGGAGGCAGGAGAGGCAGCTTTGCAGGGACCTCATCTTGTTCAGGAGACCACAGAGTAGATAGAGTTGATTCGGAAGAGGATAGCTACTATACAGTCTCGACAGAAGTCATATGCTGATCAGAGGAGATGACCTCTGGAGTTTGAGGTCAGGGATCAGGTTTTCCTACGTGTCACACCGAGGTTGGGGAACAGAAGGATCAGGAGGCAGGGTAATATTTCACCGAGGTATGTCGGGCCGTTTGAGGTGTTGTAGAGAGTGGGGCCATTTGTCTGTCGGTTTTAGTTACCTCAGAGGTACCGGGCTATGCACGACGTCTTCCACGTTTCTCAGCTCCGACGTTACTTTTCAGACCCATCTCATGCTTTCCAACCCGAGGAAGTCGAGCTGGAGGTGGATGCATCTTTCGAGGAACATCCTATCTGGATTGTTGATTGCAGTACAAAGGTTCTCTGTGGATGGTATGTTCCTCTAGTATGAGTGCTATGGAAGCACGGGTGGGTGCAAGACGAGACTTGGGAGAGGGAGGCCAACGTGCGATCACAGTGGCCAGAGTTGTTCGAGGTTTCTTCTTCTACGTTGTGCTAGGGAAATTTGGGGACGAATTTCTTTAAGGGGGGAAGTTTGTAAGAACCTGGAACTTCTTTTTAAGTATGTTTTTCCTTTTTGGGGGGGTTTTGAGAAAAGAGGAGTTTCTGGAAATTTTTCAAGTACACGTCGTGTACTTTATGAGTACACGCCGTGTACTTCATTGCCGCAGGAGGCCGTTTACTGGCCGTGTCTGGGCCACACACACGGTCGTGTGGGGTGATGTGGAAGCCGCCTAAAGTGGAGTACGGAAACAGTAAGTACACACCGTGTACTCCAAAAGTACATGTCGTGTATTTTGTTTTTTTTTTCATTAAATGCACTGGGGTCGCGTCTAACGGACAGAACACCCTTCTTCTAGTTGTGGTTTATCTAAGAGTGAGGTTACGGTCGTAGATCTTCAACAATCCACTGAACCTCTATCCATTCTATGACTCGAGCACCATTTATTGCATTGGAATTATAGTGGTGAGTTCTTCCTTCTTCCAGAGCACCGTTTTCCAATTCCTCCTCTTTTCCAAGTTATTATGGGTTGAAAGTCTTATATGTTTTCATAGATCTACGACGTTCTAAGGATATTCAAGCATTTTGGTTAAAGTATATCGATCTCCTAAACCCAAGGTAGGTGGTCTATGCCTTTTTGTAGAAAGACTTTGAGTATTATGTGCAAATTCCACCAATACCCTTGAACGGGGTATTGCATGTTTACTGTTTTTCCCCTTTTGTTTGCATGTTTTGCTTGTATACCTGAGTAGAGGTTATTGTGGTGAATAGGGTAAATTTCTGTGCTTTGGATGTTTTTTCCCATGCATGTTTTTTTTATTTATGATTGTTTGGTCTAGTTTTTTCTGTTAGGATTTTTCCAGTTCTGTGCTTAGTTTTTAGGATAGTGTGACTGTTGTTCTTTTATGCTGATACAACTTAGAATGCTAGACAAGTATTTCTTGAGGTTTACTTGGGGAAATACGCGTGCTATACATGTTGACTTACACAGGTCCGTGAGAACCTAGTGTAGTAGACCACAGGGAGAATGGACGTAAGGGCTTCTCCAGAGTGTTCTTATAATACGATGTGAGACCACAGGGGGAATTGACATTTAGTGCTTCCTCATAGTGTTTGTAGTTCCTTGACGTGGGCCACAGGGTGAATGATACGTTGAGTGCTTCCCCAGAGCGCCTTTAGCATGATATGAGACTATAGGGGGAATTGACAGTGAGTGCTTCCCCAGAGAGTCTATTCTTTAGCTGAATGAGAGGGGTGAGATTGTGTGTGCTTCCCAGAGGGTTGATTATATATTCTAGGTAGGACCATAGGGGATAGGCTATGAGTACTTCCCATAGGGTTACCTATTTGTGTTATCTGCTTTGATTAGTTATTGCTTGATAACTGGACTATGGATTGTTTGTTGCTGAGTACTTTCCTGTTTACTGTTTTCTGTACTTTTACCTACCACATATTCACTGACTGTTAGGCACAGATCTTTGGGTGGTTGCCTATTGGGATTAGTCTCACACCCTGTTTGGGTCATGCTTTTGGGCCCAAATAGATTATATTTTTGCAGGTATAGATAAGGGCAAGCACCCTTCTACTTCAGGTACTTGACTTGTTATGGAGCTAGAGAGCATGGGACCAAGCTATGGCTTGCAATGCTAAGGAGTTTTATCTGCTTTCTTTTGCACTTTGGTTTAGCACTGTTGTATTCTAGCATTGTGACTTGTTTGGATGCTTTCCTAGACTTATGTATTATGCATCATTTATATATGTGATCCATTTGTTTACACTTTTATCCTTCCGTTGTTTACTCTTGTATGAATGTTTACTGCTTTCGTTATTTCTTTTTTTTACTTCCATTGTGTACTCTGCCAATGAGGGCATAGTTTCCCCACTATCACACCCAAGGCCCTCACTGCTAGTCAGCAACCTTTTGCGTTCGGGGAAATGCGCTTGAGGCCATGTGACCAACCGGGTACAGGGCACCTCTGGGTGGCTTCTGAAACCGGGATGTTACACTCCTCTTGTATGTATCTTCGGAGGGATGTAGGGATCTAGTGGACCTCACTTTCCAAAAGGATAAGGATGATATGTATTGTTCCTCCCCCATCCCCTGACACAGAAGATCGGGGAAAGGGTTCCATCACTAAATCGTACTTCGCCTCAGAATCTGAAAAATTTATGGGTTTGATTATGGTTCGAGGATTCTCAATATTATTCCTCTAGTGGTGATGACCCACCCTCTTTCCCCAAGATGATTATTCATGGCGAGGTAGGTTTTTGACAAGGGGAGTTCCTCTGTGAAAATTGGTGCTAGAGTAGGGAGGACCTCCACCCGCACTGAATGGGATATGAGGAGGGCCTTTATATCGGTTGTTGTTGATGTGGGGAGGACCTTCTCTCTAATGAGTTAGGGTGAAAGGGGAACCTGGAAAAATTTTGAATGGAATATAGGGAGGACATCTGGGTTTGATAGTGTTGGAGTGGGGAGGGCCTCCACTGGAGTTAGTAAACACATGGGGAGGACCTCCATGGTGGTCGTCCGTAGTGCGGGGAGGACCTTCATGTCGGCCAACCCTGGTATAAGTGGTATAAAGAGAGCCTTCGTATTGATTATAATGGACATGAGAAGGGCCTCCGTGATCACCATTGATGAAGTATGGAAGGCCTCTTCTTTGGTGATTATTGGCACGGGGAGGACCTCCGTCGGAATCGATGAGCACATGGGGAGGGCCTCCATGATGTTGGGTGACTGGGCAAAAAAGATCCTCACATTGAGAACCTGGTATGTGAGAAAAATTTCCATACCTAAGATCGAAGTCATGAGGAAGAACTTTGTGTTGGGTGTTAACAAGATGGGAAGGGCCTCCGCTTGGTCTGATGACAGTGGCATGGGGAATGCCCCCGTACCAAACGCCACTGTCACGGGCTATCTTGTGATGACTACTGCTTTCCCCAGTAATCAGGAGAGCCAGTTTAACCTACTCACAGGGTGACCAGTGCTTCAACTTTAGTCGAGCTTGGAAGTTCCCCTACTCTGTAACTGGGAGGTGCCTCTGCCCAATGATGATAGTGGGTTGATATTTCGTGCTAGTGGTGGCTCACGCCACTGAAGCCACAAATGATGATTCCCCCTGGAGGGTATACTTTTGAGCTTGCACCTGACATTGACGTTGGGTTGGACAAACTAGAGATAGCTATGCAGGGTAATGGACCACCTGCTCTTCGTTCTATAGGTATAGCTGGCGACGTTGATGCGTTCGGGTGGGATCCCTCCTCAGTGGCTCTCTAACTAAAGTATTGGTTGGGTGGACTCGGACATCCCTACTTCATAACTATAAGGTATTGAGTCACAGGAGCACTCTGGGGATAGGATCTTGAAACTATTGAAGGTTAGAGTGGGGAACAGTGGCTCCCTACACGGCCCTTGGGGGTGGCAACGTTGACGGGGCACTGAGGCCTCCATGTCTTGGCAGTCCATGTCCCTCGTTGGGATGACCCCTTCTTGTTCATATCATCGAACAAGAGTATCAATCACCCTCCTCTGAATAAATTCAAAGGTTGAAATGGGGTATGGGCGCCCAGTAGTTGTGGGCCTGGAACCATTGCAAGAAGATGAATCCATAGGGAATTTCCGCATTCGTACTTCCCCTACCCCTACGTCTGTGGGAGGAAGATGATCAGTTTTCTATAGCTTGAGCTTGGGTCTTGCAAAGAAGGAAAATTCACTCAATATTACAGATAATAGGAAAGCGATGCACAGTGCCCCAGTGTCATTCAGTCTTCCATGGCTGGATAGAAAGATCCACGCTGACAACGTCACATACTGAAATTCCCAATGATTAACTGCCCCAAACTTTGGTGAGTTTCATGCCAGGCCCACTATTTTCTTGGCGATACCTAGTGCCGGATAGATGTATTTGATGACATGCTTATCTATTGATGTATCTAATTCTACTAATCTCCATATTAAGGAGAAGATTCACATCAGGTTTTCCATTTCTATTTCTGACGCTTTTGTCAGGGCGCATGTCGTCTTACTACGACGCACTTGTTTTTTCCCCACATTCCCACTTTCCAAAGGCAGGAAGCATCTGTCACTTATTTAGAGACGTTTTCTCCTTAATCAAAAAATGATGATGGGACATCGGTCTCTCATCGAAATTCGTTGCCTAGTCTGGGTCTCCCTCATAGATTTAAGATGTTGTTCGTGAATCTCATTCTCAGTGTCATATCATTGTGGATGCTGGTTAATTACACTTATTCTGTCAGGACATTCCAAGGGGTCAAGTTAGGTCAGCAACCTTTGGTCAGGGGAGTAGTCACTTTGGACATCACTAGTGTGTCTGGACACTAAAACACCAGTACACCTAGATTTATTCTCCTTATAATAGGGCTTCTTGATGGCATGGAAGCCCAAGGTATCCCACATCGAGTACGGGGAATTGTATGCTAGAGGCAAGTCTCTAAGGTTTTATTTGAATTCTCATGTTTAACACGGGGTATGCCATGAGTTTAACGTCTAGCGGATCAGACTGATTGGAACACTGATGGGAGTGGATCAGATGGGTACATCCCTAGGATGGATCACCCGATAGGTTTACTAGATGGGTGGATCAAGATACCTAATGAGTATGGATCCAAGGATGATTGGATCCCGATAAAGGGGACACCAAGTTTTACCATTGGTTGTGATTGAACATCATGGAGGCCTCCTGCGTACCCTATATAGAAGACTTGGATCAAAGCCCATGTAGTTCGAGAGAGTGAATCATGTGATCGAGGTATACACAATGGACAACAACCCGAAGACATGTTAGGGCTTACGCATGGATAACAACGTATCGCAAAAGGGACACTCTTGGCTGTATGGTTATAGATTTTGTGGGGCTTATGAATGTTTATCTTCCTAAATGGATGGCATGATTTCATCAGGATGTGGCGGCCCGGGTAAAAATCAGGATGTATGATGGATGGTTGAGTGAAGTGGATGGGAGGAATGGGATGGAACTGACATAAAGATGATGGTGATGTTGGTATTGAACCTCATAGAGGCTTCCTATGTATCCCCATGGTATGAAATCAAAGTCCATGTAGTTCGGTGGGGCAATGGGACACCTGAGGAGGTGGCCCATGAGAATAGACACATAGATGGGACCCAAAGGAAGTGTAACCTTCGGGTTGTGGCATGACCTTCCTGAAACACACAGTCTCAAGGGAGATAGTAGGATGGGACATGAGTGATGGGTTTGAACCTCAGAAAGGCTTCCTACATATCCCCATGGTAGGGAATCAAAGTCCACATAGTTCAAAAATGGGGCATAGAATCAGGGCATACACAAAGGACAACAACCTGATGACATACTGTGGCTTACGCGTGGTTAGCGTCCCATCACAAGAGGGATACTCTTGGTTGGAAGATTATGGATTAAGTATGTGGATTACGCATGGTTAGCTATCTAAGAAATGATCTGACACCACTAAGGGCAGACCAAGGGTGTGGATCCCAACAAAAGGGAATACCAAAGTTTACCAGTGTTTGGGGTTGAACCTCAGGGAGGCTTCCTACGTACCCTGTCCCAGGAGATAGGGATCAAAACCCATGTAGTTCAAAAGCATACATTTTAATGTCATGCAGGATGAGGGTGATCCGACGTGAAGTGGTCAGGACTGATGGGTGATGGGATTGAACCTCAAAGAGGATTCCTACGCACCTTTCTTGGAAATGGAAAAGATCAAAGTCCTTGTAGTTCAGTAGTGGGGTATGGGGATTACACACTAAGGAAACCTAAAGAGGGTGTCATGTTTGTTTCTTACTCTAAGCCCACATGAGTCATGCTCGGTGTGAGAAACAAGAGGCAAAAAAGACCTGATGATCACGCTGCGAAAGGTGCGTCCACGTGGAATGGAGTGGGGCTTATGCACGGTTAGCGGCCCAGGGAGATGAAGATTGGTACTTACTCTAGGAGGGAGGCCCGATGATAAAGGAGGGTGTCCAGATATACAAGGAGGATATGGCCATCATACCTGAAACACCCCATCAAAGGGTGCCAGGGCTTATGTGAAGATTTCTTGAGGTGCGTATGGTGAAAAAGACCAGAGGTAAAGAGAGAGTGGGGGGGATCCCATGTCCATCCCCTCTCTGATCCCTTTAGAGCTACCACACATGCGTTCATCACAATTTAATGTCTTGTGTCGAGGATGTGGGTGCTTGGCAGTTTAACGTCCTGCAGCTCGGACGGTGAGGATTCACTCCTCGCCCCTAGGACTTACATAATCAACACACTTTAACCCTTGTTGAAGGGAAGGAACCAGCAATGTCGTATGGAGACAGAGTTGTGGAGTGATCCATTTAAGGGATCACATTAGCATGACTATGCGAAGAGGCAATAGTCGTTAGTGTGTCTATGCAAAGAAACATGAGTTAAAGTAACATAACACAAATCACCACCCAAGGGATTTTGAAATCACTTCGTACAAGCCTGGAGGGCCACATGGGAAAGGATTTTTGAAGCAAGAGGCCTCGTAGAGAGGGGATTCGCAAAGATCAAGGGGTCGTAGAGCACAAGGCTTCGCAAAGCTCAGGGATTCACAGAGCTCATAGGATCACAGAGCATAAGGGATTTCAGAGAACTTGGCTTCATAGAGTACAGGGCTTCGTAGAGCAAAAGGCTCGCAAAGGATATGACTTTTCAAAAAGGAGAACTTTGTAAAGCATAGAGTCTCAGCCTCAGTATGGAGTATACATGTTTTTGGAGGGTGCTTCTTGAAGCTTGGGTGCTTCACGAAGTCTCGAGTACCCAAATGGGTCTCCTTCATTGGAGATGGTCCATAGGCTCTACGAAGCACATCCCTCCCTAAAGAGGGGTAAACTTGAGTAAAGGGAAAGAGATTTCACAATGCTCAAGTACCTCAGATGATTCATTTTTCTGATGGTTCACAGACCAAAGGTTGATTTACAACTTGGGAGTTTGGAAGGAAAAAGGTTGGGGTGTTGATCCCTTTAGAGTGATGAGAGAAAGGTATTTATAGGTTCTAGGGGTCACGATGCTCTGAAGGTGCATCACGAAGCAACTTATGCTTTGCCATCAGAGGTAAATTGTGTCAAGTTCGTCGTAACTGCGAAGTCGACCGTCATCTCCTCCAAGGCATAGAGGCTTCCTTTATTCCCTCTACGACGGTTGTAGATGCTTTTTTCAATTTCCAAGGAATTGCAAAGGTGATCGTCTTCCCTCCATAGCACGAAGACTTCCATCAAGTTCATCGTAACCGCAGAGTCGATCATCACCTTCCTCTATGGCAGGTGCAGAGAAGGCCTTGGCTTTGCACCAGCCGCAGTGCTAATGGGATTCGTGAAGCATCCTATTTTGGCACCATTGCATCCTTTTCTTATCTTTCACATGCACATATTTTAGCGCCAACATGTACACTTTGTGCCTCGGGTGCGAGTTTGTTACCTAAAGATGCCTTAATAGATGCTTTGCTACCCCACACATGTAAATTTGATAACATGGCTTTTCTTCCACTCCAGAACTTGTATGGAATACCATTTATCAATTTAGTTGGTACTTGGTTTAGTATGTGTGTTGCTATTTGTAACACATATACCCAAAAGGATAATGGAAGACTTGTATGACTCGTTATTGATCTCACCATGTCTAATAAGGTGTGGTTCCTCTTTTCGCTTACACCATTCCACTGGGGTGTTTAAGGAGGATTGAGTTGGGATAGGATCCCAAACTCCCATAAGTAATCAATGAAGTCTTGATTAAGATATTCTCTACCTCAGTCTGAGCAGAGTTTCTTAATCTTCTTACCAAGCTAGTTCTCAACTCCATTCATGTATTCATTGAACTTATCAAAAGAATCTGACTTATACCTCATTAAGTAGATATATCCATATATACTAAAATCATCAATAAAAGTTATGAGTATGAGTACAAACCCCTTTATTAAACTATAAATGGTTCACACACATCGGTATGAACCAATTCAATAATTTCTTTGGCTCTTTCACCTTTCCTACTAAATGGGGCTTTGGTTATTTTTCCTAGTAAACATGTGTGACATACACCAAGTGGTTTTAGTTTGAAAGAATTTAAATATCCATCTTGATGTAAATTTTTCAAGTGCTTCTCATTTACATGACCTAGCTAGTGATGCCAAATTTGGGTTTGGTATGAGTCATGTGAAGTAGTTTCATTATCGATTGCCATTATTTGGTTTGTGTAATCCAACACGTAAAGATCATTATATAAATATTTCTTACCAAAACAAATGTTATCTTTATAAAAGAAGCAACATTCATTTTAGAACTTGAAAATAAATCCATTTGTATCTAGTTTGGATATAGAAATAATGTTTTTGGTTATAAAAGAAACATAATAACAACCTTTTAATACCAATATCATCTCATTTGGAAACATGAGGTGGTAGTTTCTAATAGATACAACAACAAGTCTATCTCTATTGGATGCTCGTAGATCTACCTCTCCTCGGTCAATTTTCTTGAATCTACTTGGTTCCTGTATTTGGATACATATGTGAGAACCACATGTTGTATCTAATACCCAATTTGCAGAAACAGATAAATTGCACTTGATAACAAATACACTTGAAGCTTCCCCTTTCTTCTTTAGCTGGGTGTAGTTTTTATTTCAGTGGTCCTTCTTGCCACATGTGAAACAAACAGCTTCATGTTCCCTTCCATCCCCCTTGATCTTCCTTTTCTTAGAAGGGTGTGAAGAAGCTTTGGGATTAAATCTCTCCACCTTCCCTTTCCTCTTATTCACCATAAGTATAGAAGGATTTTCACGCTTCATGTCTTTGTCCACTTGGTGAAAGAGGATAAGAAGATCTGGTAGAGACTTATCAATGTTGTTCATATTGAAATTCATAACAAAACTGGAGAAGCTCTGAGGGAGTGATGCAAGAATGAGATCGATACCCAGTTCTCCAGGGAGTTTAAAACCTAGAAACTCCAGACACTCAATATAGCCAATGAGCTTGACTACGTGAGGTCCAGCTGGGGAACCCTCTCCAAGCTTACTCTAAAATAGTGCCTTGGAGATCTCAAATTGTTCATATCTTACTCTCTCCTGTTAAAGACCACAAAGGTGCTCAAGTATGCTATAGGCATCCATGTTTTCGTGAGACTTCATGAGTTCACTATACATTGATGATAACATCAAACATTGAACGTCGACCACGTCGTTCATATGTTTTTCGTAAACCAGTAACTCTTCATTACTCACCTCTTGGGCAGGTGGATCAGGTAATGAGGACTCTAGCACATAAGATTTCTATTCATGGTGTAGAATGAACCGAAGGCATCTAAACTATTCCTGGAAGTTACTGCCGGTGAGGATGTTGTCTTTATCTAGTATTGATTGCAGGGATAGTGTAGTTAACAAGTTTGTCATTTTTATTCTACAATTAAAAAAGCAGATAATTATTACTTTATTGATTAAATTTTATGAGAAATAATAAAATAATTTTATTAAGACTCCCACTATTTTATCAAGTCCAAATAGCCCTCGCCATTGAATTCAAAATGTTTAGTTCCTAGGACATTCTAGTGGAAAGGATCCATATTCCCCTTCACATAACCCAAACAAGGATTGGACAAGCTATTTGAAGGTATTTAAGTAGGCAACCTTTTGCCAACTATGGGGCTTGCAGCTCCCTAATCTGTTGAGTAGACTCCCCAATTCTAAAATCCTGACTTGGATTTCCTCAACACTTGCCTCCAATGTTATACAAAGTCTAGCAAGGGCTACTCCTCTTGATGTAATATGGTTAAGTCAACCCAAAAAAATTCATAAGGGCTTCTTGTATAAAAGTAAGTGTCCCAACAAGGGTTGGTCAAACACATAGTTTTATTGAGTCTTGCTCTTAATCAAGTAACAGAAGGCTCAATATGACTTAATATTTTATTGAGGGATTTTTATCTCTTATGCATAAATTTCTTATTATCTTTATCACATCCTTGTTAATATTAAGTGGAACTTTCTTAAGTGATTAACCATGTCTTGATAATATTTATGCATAAGTCTAGTTTATTTTAGTTCTATTTTGCATGCTTGTTTAATCCATTAATTATGTGATCACAACAACACATCCATAATGATAAACCATGAAACTGAAAGAAATAAAATAAAGAAAGGGCATGATCGTGAGATTTTCTAATGGTCAGTTTATCTAGATCTTAATAAAATAACTCTGGCCTAGGGGAGAAACAACTTGAACCTTTTGGGTTCATGTTTACAGTTTTCCACCTGTCCACCTTTGTATCTCCTATGATTAGTTTCATCTCGGCTCCAGCTTGAACTGCCTATACTAGCTTGGGAGTTTCATCCATTACATATGCTTTTTAACTCACACGCAGGTGAGGGGTAAAAGGGGGTTTACGTAAAAGAAACCATGGGCACGCAAAGCCTACATATTAATGAGAAGAGATGACACACATGCCAACAATTTAATTTAAAATAAAACCAAACACATACAAAGGTATGGTCTTGCTCATGATCAACATACATGCATCGAATTGCACATTTAATAAAACTAGCATTCAATTTTTTAATCATTCTTATTAAGATAAATCATGCTTGAATCAATTAATTATTATCTTTAATCAATCAATACTTTTATCTTAATCCTTTTTTGAATTTTCCGGAGATTCTCATCCATAACCTTGGAGGAAACACAGTGAACACCCGTTCGAATCTACATGATATGTAATTTTGAAAATTACACAAACATTAAAGTTTTAATTCTGTATAATTTGGTAAAGCACATGACTTGTAGTTTCGACTACATGGTGTGTACTGCCTCCACCGTCTTATCTAAAGTACGCACCTGGGGACTCGGCATACGAGGCGTACTTCGGAAATCTTGGAGTACACGGCGTGTCCAATGGGCCACACGCCGTGTTGTCTCTAGGTTACATGGTTACCGGTTGGCTTAGCCGTGTATGGGATACACAGTTTGGCCCTTGACCCAAAGGGACTACACGCCATGTCTAATGGGCCACACGACATGTAATCTGGCTGACCGTACACCAGTTTGTCTTGGTCAACACGCCGTGTAAGAATTAACTACACCACGTTTCATTAATGCACATGACTTGAGTAATTGTTGAATTACTCCCATGCACTGAACACAACTACACGGTGTGTAATCCGAATTACACGACATGTATGGTAGAGAACATAACATGTAAGTCCGAACACACAGCGTGTACTTTCGTGTCACCTGGACAGAATCGCCAGTGCCTCCTGATGAGTTCCTCGCTTTAATTTTAATCCAAAAATTATTCATTTATGTTAGATCTGCGAGAAATGAAAGAGGAATAACAGATCTCGAAATCCAGATTACAAGAACGATTAACCTTGAATTGAAAAACTAAATTATTAAATCGTAAATCATCAACGAATTACTTAAATAATTATAACGACGATGTAACCCCTCTGATACCACTTGTAGGATCCAAACGCAGTGAAAGTGTGGTGGTTGGGAGGGCCCAACTTTGATTTTGTCGTAATCGATGTCCAATCCGGGATCAATACGACGATGAACGCTGGTATCCATGGATTGAAATCAAAGATTTAGACAGAGAGAAAAATAGTGTCGAATCCGAGAAAGAAGATCTTGTGCATCGTGTTTGTAATTAATTTAATAATTTCTGAAGAAATTAAATACCTGGGTCTTCGGTACTTTCTTCGTTAACGATCGTTGATCGTCCAGAATGACCCTTCTGGATTGCCTTCATTGTGCTTGCAAGGATCCAAAGTAGAATCCATCTAGCGGTGATTCACACGTGCTCCAGTGGTCTCCGATCAACGTCACTCGTTCTCCAAGTGCTGGCGCGGCGGAACGAATGTCTTGCGTCGATCGTTCTTGATCGCTCGTTCTTGAGAGGGAGAGATGAGAGGAGTCAAGAGAGAAAATATTTGACTCAACAATTCTCAATTCACCAGGGTTTGGCACAATAGACGTATCTGCCTATTAATCAACATGGGGTTTCAGTTACAATATTTAATTGCGAAACAACAATTAAATGCAATTATAACTATTAGAGAAAACTCATGCCGCGTAATAAAAATAACAACACCATTATTTGTGGTGTGTCAACTTACGCAAAATAGAACCATAAATGAAATCTCGTGACGCATAATGATAACAGTATTATTATTATTTCTTGAGCCAACTGAATAAACATTATTTAATTAATTTATCAAGGGATACGGTCTTGGTTCGCTCGAACTCCTCTTCCATTTATTGAACACCCGAATAAAATATTTTATTCTCTTAAATAGATATTTTTATTTACAAACTAGTAAATAAATATTTATTAAATGTTCAATAAAATAAATAAATATATTTTATTCACAATCCAGTGAATAAATATTTATTTAATTTATGCAATCATTTTGACTTGAATAAAATTATTTTTCGGTCTTGAGAATAATATTTAAAACATTAATTAAATTCAAATAAAATTTAATCGAGACTACAAAAAACACTTAGTGTGCGACCCTTTAGGATTCTTTCTCGTTGGTATTATGCGAGTTTATCAAAAGTCTAAGATTACTATCTAGGAACGGGTCAAGACACCCAAGAGAAAGAACTTAAAGTCGCAATAACGATATCTACATACAAACGCTCACTGTGTAATATAATCTCTTTGTCATAATATTTCATCAAACAGGTTTATGATAGTGTCATCAACCTATATGCTTGATACATCATTCTTTGACTACCTGAAATAAATTCGTCGTTACACCATGACTATGGAATTTAGGACAACGGTTCTATTTCAATCAAAAGTCTGAGATATCAACTTCCATAAATAGAAGGGACAAATCATTATTCGACTTGTCCATTAATAACATGTCATTCGTGACGCACCCAACGCACCCTACTTCCCGCCAACACATGGTGTGACAGTTTTTGTCAGCAAATCTAAGTGTGCGAGTCATGATACACATTAATGATAATCTTAAAGTCTAAGCACCATTACACACGCTCACAGATAAGAATATCTGATGACAACAAAACATGCGGAACTCCTACTGGCGGGTCTGTTATCATGATCTCATGTTTTGAAGATTTATAAGTGCGAACTTTATGAGAAAAAATCTCATCTGCTTACGAGTAATCGCACGTGACGGTCTGCATACTATGTGTCCCATCATAATATGTCATCCAACCGCAGAACTATGTTTAAGAATATTGTCATAGCACTTCAAGGTTCTCATCATAGTAGAGAACTGCTCTGATCTTATTAATGCAAGAAATACTCTAAGACATTATTACATTACAGTCATGCAAAACAATGAACAATATGTAATAAGATATTTAATATTTAAATACATTAAGTATTCATGTAATCAATGTACAAACAGTTGGTTCTAGGACACAAACTTTAACAAAGTCGACTCTCAATTTTTTTACAAAGTGTCATTGCATCTACAATGCCAAACCTAGACGTTGTCAGATATAACATAAGTCCAATAATAATCCCCTATTCTTTATGATCAAAACCCCGAGTTACCAGGGCCGACCCTAGGGCAAACCCCAAGAGCCCTTGGGCTAGGGCAACACTCAAGTGAGGGAAAATTTTACAAAGAAATGACATTATTTTTTATCTTTGTACTGTAGCTCTTAATGTATTTAGGGCAATTTTTCTGATATTGGTCTGGGGCAACTGAATTTTTCGGGCCGTCATTGCGAGTTACTATATTGATAGACGTTGATACTTCCTTGTAGTTTTCCATTCCAAAATCCTATAATTGTTTCGATTCATATTTATATCAATATAGGAAAACATAATCATGCTATTACATTCCTCTCAATCTTTAAAAGATTTTCATGTCTCTCAACATGACAATCACTAATATGTACTTTATTTGTTCATGAAACTAACTAAAGATGTATAACGTGAGTCAATAATTTAGCATTTTTATATTTATAATTACTTATTTATAAAATTTAAATTATTAATATTAAAATAATAACTTGGTTTTGGTCTTCTTATTATTTTCTAGGTGGGCGCGCGTCGCGGGTCCCGGGCGGTTTTCTACTGTTGCGTCGTGTGCGGCGGGGGCCGCTGTCAGCTTATATATTTATGTCAAGGAAATGGCGGAACAAGGAGCTGAAGACGATGGTGATCGCGCGCGCGATCTCCGGGTGAATCCCTCTAAGGGTAAGGATTCGGCTTCACATGCTGATCTATCAGGTGCGGCGGGTCACAAGGATCTGTTTCAGCACTGCGCCTCTAAGAAAATTGCCTCGACCGAGAATGTGGCTTCAGGAGTGGCTGTGAAGAATAACTTTGCCGTGGTTGCTAAATCGGATTCGACACTATTATTTCCCGACTTCGGTACATCCTCATCTGGGAGGGTGATCAAGAAGGGATGTGTCGCCCACGTCTCCGCTAACCAAGAAGCAGTCGAAGAAAGGCCGAGGCTCTGTAAGTTATCTATCACTGCAAGTGTAATTATCTCGAGGGCTGAGAAATTATGGAAATTCGCAGATCTATCAAGGATAATTGCCGAGATCTGGAGTTTCGATGAATAGAAAATGACGGCGATGGGAAGAGGGGGATGCTATCATGTTTTCCCCCCTCCAATGAATGCAAGAGGGGGACACGGAGCTTTGGATCGGTTGCCCTCAATCCCGGCTTCTTCAGGATCCAGGAATGGGACCGAAACTTGGATCCCAGTAATGTGAGGAATACGCATTCTCAGGTATGGATCTCAACTGGCTATATTGGCACCCACGGATCCTTTGGGACACTGTATCCTCAGTGGTAGGGAAATGGACAATTCGCGATCTGGACACTTTTCTAGGGTAATAGTTGAGTTTTACATGGCACCCACACTGGCCGAGGAGGTTGTCCTCACAACCTTATTAGACAGTATCACTCTTGAGATACAGTATGAGCGGTGGCCACTATTCTGCATGGAGTGTACCCTTATTGGTCACTTGATGTGCCCTTTAATTCTTTTATCTTGCCACATTATTTATTGTAATTAATTGTGTTTTTATTGTCTAAATTATGTTTTTAATTGATTAATTTAGTGTTGTTAAATTGGTGTTAAATTATTAAATCTCTTAATATTTTGTTAAAATTTGTATTTAATTGGTTAATTTTTGTTTTCTGGTTTATTTATTTTTGAATGAGTAATTTTTGTTAACCGTCATTTTTATTCTTGTTTTTATGTTTGGATTTTTATTTGTCATTCTTTGTTTTTATTTATTTATTTCATTTTTAGTTTCGCAAAAGAAATCCTATCGACCGCGAGGGGTACTTACCACAAGGCAAAATCAAGCTGCCGCATGAAGAGCGGCCTACCTACTGTGGAGATCTATTGACCAAAATCCTAAAATTCCAACCATTTGTGAGAAGGAAATTGTGATCGAAATCGAAGCTAGGTGTGGTTCTAGAATTTTGAAGAAGACACCTCGACACCAACCGAGCTTGTCTGTGCGAGGTTGATTGTCCGCGGTTGAAGAAATTTCGTTCGATGCCAAAGGCTTTTTAAGAAGGCGAAGCCGAGGGAGCCTGTTCAAGGGTAGTCTGGATCTTTCCAATTCGTTTTTCCTGCACAATGATCATGAGCCGATGCCCATTGAAGTCGATTTCAATGGAGTAGCTCAAGCGCTGATGATTCATGAAGAAGAAATGGTTTCGTCCGCATCATTGTTGGAAGATGACTCAAACACGTTTTTTTTTGGCTCAGTTGGAAGATTTCAGATTATGGAAGGTTTAAATTCGATGGACTGATTGAAGGGGACAGAGCTTCTTGAGCCCAACATGTTTAGGAATGACATCGACCAAGATCATTCGAAGCTCATTCGATTTTTAGTGAAGAAGGTGATCTGAGTCGACGGGATGGATCGGGGTTGGATGAAGTTGATGAGTCCGTTGTTTTGAAGTAAGGGTAGTGCCAATCAACGAGGAGGAAGAGCTGCATGAGCCGGTTGGGGATGAAGAATCACTGATGGGTTTGTGTTCGCTTGTTAATTATGTTTGTAGATTTCAATTGTTGAAGACAACTTCAGTATTGATCCTTCTCAAGTCATCGGTTTCGTGGTTGTTGAACACTGCATGTTAGGTGCTCGATGTAATGCTTCAACAAAGCATCCGTTTGCTAATGAAGTTGATGACTGAGTTCGGTCCGTTGGAGAAAAAAGAACAGTGTCCTGTACAGGAAGTTTTGGCTGAAGCTGAGCTGTGTGAAGCTGGTGGAGATCTAAGGAAATGTCGAGCACAAAGTTTTTGGACTTTTCTTCAAGAAGCCGAGGGGATTGTTAGAGAAGCCCGAGGAGATTGGATCGAGTTGGTATTGTAACCAAATTCAACCTACTTAGTGCCAAAGCAAGTTGCGCGTGGGTTGGTCACATTCGATTAGAAGAGTTTAGTTCAAGTCACGTGAAGCTAACAGCAAAGCATTGCCATGTGGAAGCTTTTGAGGTGAAGACTGATGCTGAAGACGGTGATGCTGACTGTGATACCGAATTAGCGCACGACTTAAATAGAGTTTCCCTTGAAATTTGAGGACTTGGCCGACTGATCATTCACACACGCATCCGGAGGACTAAAGGAATTAACACCATAGCCCCGGAGCTGAGAGCATGAGATTCTTTTTGGAGCGCAAACCAGAGCTTCAATGCAAGATAAAATTGGAGACCGAGTAGGGAGAGATGAACATCAACTCAAGAGAGAAGATTTTCTATACCTCTCTTATCGTCTTTTGAATCTTTATCAGATTGTGTTTGTGTTCTACATTTAAATTTGAAAACATGCACTGTATGTAAGTGCTCGAGGGAATTCAATTGGCTTGATTGATTCATCATTTCATGCTCTGTTTTCCTCTTTAGAATTGCAACTTTTCATTACAGTTTTGATTTTACTTGATGTATCAAGAGATGAAAAGTAATTTTGAGACTGTTATGAACTGTTTCCTATGGTTTAAAATCGAGAGATCGGATCATAAAACTAGTTGAATGAGCATTCACAGATGAATGTGAGTTCATTTTGTGAATGACTATTTAGTCAAGCCCTGTTGAATTCATTTTTTATATATATTAGGTTTAACTCCTTTAACATCCCACTTGCACTTCATCTTTCATTCTTGCACTCTGTTCATATCCATTTTCTCTCATTTTTCCCGCTCTTTCGGTAGCTTAGGAGATTAAATAAGCCCCAGTATCATCTTGAACTCCTTCCCTGTGGTTCGACCCTGAAAATATAAATGAAAATTTGACGACTGTGACGATTTCTGGTCTGTTCAAATTTTGGCTAGCGCCATTGCCAGGAAGGGCTTGCGCTGAGTGTCCCAGGGTTTTTCAAAAAAAAAAAAAAATCTAAAAAAACAGTAAAAAAATCAAATAAAAAAAAACAGTTAAATAAAAATATGCTTTTTGTGTGGTGTGTGTCCAAACCTGTTTTTACTACAGGTTGTTGTGAATTGGATTGTTGAAGTGTGAATTGTTCCTTTTGGTTGTGTGATGGTAAAAAGAAAAGGATTATTTGGGGTTTGGGAATCGACAATTTCAAACTTTTTGTGTTTGTTGTCGCCGCTATGGACACACTGCTTGGCAGTGTGTTTATGACCCACCATGACATCCTGATCATTATGAAGAAACACAAGATTTTTTTGAGCCCGAACCGATGACCAATTTGAATTGAAACAAATGTTGGTGAAACTGATTGCTAAGTTTGTAGGATCGAAAGAGTATAGTTTTACTACAAGAGTGGGGGGGGGGGGGGGCGTAAATTGTAGTTTATAAAATAAAACCTACAATTTTCCTTAACCTCATAAAGAAAGTAATCGGACGTAGAAACGTGTCAATATGCTTTATAATCAGAGTTTAAAAAAGTTTATAACAAACAATATAAACTTTCCTTATACCATGCACAACGAAAATAAGAAACTCATAAAAACAAGTAAAACAAAACTTTATAAAGTTCTTAAGAAAATTTATAGAAACTTTATAAAAGGAATATCCACACTTTTACCTTCGGTGTAAAAAAAGTCAATAACCCCGACTTTAGGTATCCATGGTTTTAACCAAACCGCAAAGGTCTCTCTTCCTTAACCAAAGAAACCCTTGATACTAAAATCGGACGTACTTCTGTTTCCCTAGCCTCGGGAATCCTCGATCAGTAATATCAGTAACCTCTATCTTCCTAAACTTCAGAAGCCCTTGATCACACCAAATCGAACAAATAACTATTACAAAATCAAAACTTCTTAAGGAATTTACAATAATCCTCACACGGATGCCTTAAGAAAAAGACTCACTAAAAGATTACAATGAAGAGCTCTCAAAGTAACAAGATGTTATACAAGCTTCACAACGACTTTAGATTGTTGATTATGCAAAATCTAGGATTGCAAAAGCTTCCTCTTTGAATGCAGCTTCTATTTATAGGCGAATTCTCAACAGTTATATTCCGCATATCTTGGAGGTGGTTGCAACGACATTGGACAAACTTCTTCTTTACTTGAAAGGATTCAACACAGCGTCTTCGCCTGATGCTCGTAATAATTTACACCACTATAGTGTATATGAATTTTGTCTGGTAGAATAAGGAATGTTCGTTCGGTGGTATGAAGTTTCTTCGTCTGATAGATTTTATAGAAGTTCATCCAGAAAGCATGTTTGCCTTCGTTGGATGAAGTTTGTCCGGTAGTCTTGGTAGAACTTTGTCCGATGGACTTCGTTATACATTGACCGCTGAACTTTTATAAATTCACGTCCGTCCGATCTACAAAATACATGTCCGTTTGATTAAGGAAAAACTCCGTTCGATGGGATGGTTTTTTTAGGTCCGGTAAAACAACTTTCCTACAAAAAAATTCTAAGAACTTGGGAAGTATAAAAATTAGAAGAGTATAAACCTTTAAGGAAGTGTATTGTGATTTTCAAAATAAGGCTAGAAGGTGTTGAAAGTTATCCTTTCGACTCAACAAAATTTGGCCAACTTGAAGAAGCTAGAATAAAAAATTCACAGACGAAAACTTTGGAATTTAGTCAACAGGTTAAGAGAACAAGGACAATTTGAAATGACGTGAATAAAGAAAATGAATTGTTTGAACATGAGAATGAAAATTTTGAGGAAAAGTGAAGAGGAAGAAACAAGCAGTGAACAATAACTTGATTCGGATGACTAGGCAGAGGCTGCTTCAATACCACCAACAGGCCTCAAAGGAGGAATTAGAAGAGGATCAAACCATTATCATTAACCTGTTGAATTTAAGTTTGAACCAATAGTTTCTTGGGTTGAGGAGAATTTGGAAAATGAGAATTTAAATGTTAAAAATTCTTGATATTGTCTTCATGAAATTTTGAATAATGAACTTGAATTTGAAATTAAGGATATTTTGGAGGAACACAACAGACATGGAATCACTGTTTTTGATAATTTTGAAATTGTTGGTACGTGTGATCTTCCCTTCTTTGAAACGGTGAACCCAACAAACCATTGAACTGGTGTTTGATAAAAATGACGAGGGAGTGCTCTTTGAAGAAAAATTGATTGATGAATTATCACACTCTTGTTTGCTTTTTGTTGGAGTCTGCATCCCACATCGAACTTGTGGTCCGGTGTGGTCTTAATTATTCATTATAAAAGAACCTCAAGGCTTCCTTTAGAGAGCACCTTGAGCATTTGAGTTTTACCTCTTTTTATCATTCGACATGGTATCAGAGGGAAACTAATCCCAAGGCCCTCCTCCCGTTTTTTTTTTCCCGTCGGCCTCTAGGGTTTCTCCTAGTTGGGGGGCGGCGACCTTTATGGCTAGTGAGCCATAGGTATCTCCTGCCGCCCCCCTGCTGGCTATCCCTCCCTCCCGGCAGATCGAGCTCCCGACGGCTCCCATCCGGCGGAATCCTCCCCGCGGCGCACTCCCTTCCCGGCTCTCCAGTGGACCTCCCGCCCGCAGGACCTCTCCCGCACGCGGCTCTCCTGCGACTCCGACCCGCCTCCCGCTGCGACTCCGGCTCCGCCTCCCTCTCGTTGATGCTCCCTCACGGCGCCTCCTTCCCCAACGTCCCCTCCCCGCTGTGCGTGACGACCCCGACCTAGGCCGCGCCTCCCGCCGCGACTTCCGATCCCGGTGCTTTCCCGGCGGATCCCTCTTGCGCTGCTCCCGCTCGACCGCCCTCCTTTGCCGCTCCCGCGCGACGACCCTCCCCTGCGCTGCCTCTTTGTGCGCCTGAACGTCTGGCGCCCTCCCGCAATCCCGCCGGCCGACCGCGACCCTTTCTTTTCCCGGTGCGCCTCCCTGACGACGCGTCCCCTCCTTCCCCAATCTAGTCGTGCATCCCGTCGCGCCTCCAGATCCCGACGGGATCCGATCGCGACTCTCGGCCCGCTTCTTCCCCCGGCTCCCGACGCGCCTCCCGCTGTCCGCTCCCGTCGGCCCTGCACCACCCGACTGTTCTCCCCGACGACGCTCCTCCTGCCCTTGGGACCTCCTCCCACCGCGACTCTCGAGCGGCTCCCTCCCGGCGTTTCCCTCCTTCCACGACGGCGCTGTCCCGCTCCTCTAGTCTGCCTCCTCAATTCCGGCCAGATATGTGAGCCACCTCCTCGCCCAACGACCCAACACCTTCCCTCCTGTCGTGGCTCTCTCTCCAACAATTCCAGACGGTCGACCTTCTTCCCCTGTGCGACGACCTTTTGCTGCCGCGCCTCCCTGCTTGCCGCGCCTCCCTGCGACGGCTTCCTGTGCACCGCAGTGGTGCACCAGTACTCGCGCTTCCTCCACCGTGACGTAGCACCTCGACCGCCTTGAATTTGGGCCCTTTGGCGCCGCCAGATCCCGCAACGATTCTGCGGAAACTCCGCCTCCCGTCGCCGGCCCCGCAAGTGCGGCTTTCTCGGTGCTAGTGTGGCTTTCCCGACGTATCATCGATCGGCCCCGCTAGTGTGGATTTCCTGGTGCTCCGTCAACCGGCCCGGTCTGTGTGGTTCCTCTGCTGCGCCCGCGACATCTTCATTCATCCATCATCCTGAGGGGGAGGTGCGCTCTTGAGGGGGAGCTACGATCGTCGCTTGTTTCCTTTTATTTCCTCTTGTTTCGTAATCAAACTGGGTATGTCCAGCTTGAAGGGGAGTGTTTCCAGCGTTTCTTGTTTGCTTTGTATTGTCGTTGCTTTGGTCTCTTTTATTTATGTGTTCAAGCTAGGTACACCTAGCTTGAGGGGGAGTGTTGGAGTGTGCATCCCACATCGGACCACGTCCGATGTGATCTTAATTATTCATTATAAAAGAACCTCAAACCCTCATTTAGAGAGCACCTTGAGGATTCGGGATGTACCTCTTTTTATCATTCAACACTTTTGAATCCTCTAATGATTTGTCTAATGAAAAGAAAAATTGTGTTGACCAACTTAGGGAAGATTTGTCAAAATATGCAATCACTTCAAACCGTTCTTCATGGAGCCGAGTTGAACAATTTTTCTTATGAAATTGAATTGGAACATTCAACATATTTTGTATGAATTTTTGGATCTTGAACTTTAAGGAATGGTTGAGCACACACTTGATGACTTAAGTAGAGATTATTCACCTGATGTAGTGATTGTTGAGTTTCTGTTTCAAGTTTAGGAAACTTTGGAAGAAAATCATTATTTTGCCAAATTTGAGTTTGTTGATGATTAGAAAAATATTCTTCCATGCTTTTCAATGCCTTCCTCAACTAAATTGAGTGATGTTTGTCATTTAGAAGCTAAGAGTGGATTAGAAGAGAAATTTCTCTTGATTTCCAATGATTCTAAATGTTCTGAGAACACTGTTGATACCCCTCTTCTAGAACCTGTCCGTTTGAGTTCAGCTCTATGCACCCCTTTTCCTAAAACTTTTGAGGTTAAAGATGAAATTGAGAGATGTGAAAATAATGTTATACCTTTAGGAGCACCTTGCACATTGTTGCCCCTTCATGTATACTCTAAATCTATCAAATCTGAATTAAATCCTGAAGTGGATAACACTCTTGTCAAGAGTAATTTTGTTGCTTTGCTTCTGTTAGTGAGTTCAAGCGGTTCTTGGCAGAGCTTAGGGGAGCCCCTTCTTTTGCACCTGAGTACGATTGTTTTGAAATCACTATGAAAGTGGGTTTGGGTGATAAATTTTCCGCTCTACTAGGAGACTTCATTGAGCAATCCTTTGACGATGAGGGGTGTTTTCGAGGGATTTTTACAGCTGTTAATGGAGTCAAGTGTTCCCTTAGTGGTTTAGGTGTCCACGTTTATCAATTCTCAATTAAAAATAAATGGGCCAAACATATGTGGTGATTCCTACTTCGAAAACCACATCCTCCTAGTGACAACAGTTAGTTTCTAGGAGTGTCTGACTTGGGATTATAAATCTAACTCTGCATGGGTGGCAACCCATAATTCAATAATTTTTTTCTTTCTTTTGTGTGTTTTTTTCTTCTCTTGAATAAAAAACCCTCATTCCTTTTTGTGCATACCAATCCTTGTCCCTGCTTATTTGGCCGATGTTTAATGCCTTTCACTCCTGTTGGAGTTTGTTTCCCACATCGGACTTGTGGTCCGGTGTTATCTTAATTATTCATTATAAAAGAACCTCAAGGCCTCTTTTAGAGAACACCTTGGGGATTCGGGTTTCTCCTCTTTTATACTTCAACATGGTATCAGAGGGAAACTAATCCCGGGGCCCTCCCTCCCATTTTTTTTCCTTCCTGCCCTAGGTTTCCTAGGTTTTCCCCCTTTGGGGGGCGGTGACCCCCAGGCCATTTGCCACCTTCACGCAGCGCCGCCCCCCCTCCCATCCGCTGCTCTACGATCCGTCCCCCGCCTGAGAGGCCCCCTCTTCTTGGCGCACGGCCTCCTGGAACCGCCTCCTGCGGAGCTTCTCGGCCCGCCACCTGCGGCTTTCCCCGACGGCCCTCCTCTCTTGGCATCCCGGAGCGCCTCCCGCTGTCCGCCGCGACTCGCGGATCCTCCTGCGGCCCTACGTCCTGCTCGAGCAGAGCCCTCCCGGTCGACCTCCGCAACGCGTCCTGGCCCGCCCTACGCGCGGCTTTCCGGCTACTCCCGCCCGCGCGACGCGATTCTCGTCCCCTCGGCCTCCGGTTGCGCCGATCCGCCCGCCTCCTCGCCTCCTCAGTCGCGGCTCCTTTTCCGGCGTCTCCCTCCCGGCGGCTCCTCCTTGCGCGCGCGACGAACTCCAGGTTGCCCGTCGTTCCTTGCGCGCGTCAGCTTCCGGCGGTCTCCTCTCTCAGATCCGGCCAGATCTGGCCGGATCCTATCCGTCCCAGGCTCCTCCAGATCTTGACAAGCCAGTCCCCCCCTCCTGCCTCATTTCCCAGCCAGGCAACAGCACCCTCTGGCGGCCCCCCTCCATGCGCGCGCCTCCTCTAGCAACCCCTACTCCCTTGCTGCATGTCGGCCCTCCCGTCGCGGCTCTCGACGACTTTTCTGCGTCCCGACGACTCCTCCCTGCTGCGCCTCCCTGCTCGACGCACCTCCCTGCTACGACCTCCTGTGCATCGCAGTGGTGCACCAACACTCGCACTTCCTCCACCGTGGCGCAGCACCTCGACCGCTTTGGATCTGGGCCTTTTGGCGCCGTCAGATCCCGCAACGACATTGCGGAATCCCCGCCTCCCGTCGCCGGCCCCACTAGTGCGACATTCCTGGCGCTCCGTCAACCGGCCCGGTCTGTGTGGTTCCTCTGCTGTGCCCGCGACAACTTCATCTATCCATCGTTCTGATGGGGAGCTGCGATCTTGAGGGGGAGCTATGATCGTCACTTGTTTCTTTTATTTTATCTCATTTTGTAATCAAGCTGGGTATGATCAACTTGAGGGGGAGTGTTTGCAGCATGTCTTGTTTGTTTTGTATTGTCGTTGCTTGGGTTTTTTTTTTTTTTATGTGTCCAAGCTAAGTACACCTTGCTTGAGGGGGAGTGTTGGAGTTTGTTTCCCACATCGGACTTGTGGTCCGGTGTGGTCTTAATTATTCATTATAAAAGAACCTCAAGGTCTCCTTTAGAGAAAATCTTGGGGATTCGGGTAATACCTCTTTTTTATCATTCTACAACTCCCACCATTGCTTGGTCATATCTTTTTGAATATTAGTGTTTGCTCTTAATGCTGTTCTGTTGAGGATTTTTACTTGAGCGACCAAGTTTAGCTTGCATTGTCAAGGGGGAGTGCTTTTGATTGAGTGCTTGTGCATGAGGAGTGGGCACAATAGTTTGAGTGACTGAATGAAAAGGTTGCACCAACCAACAACGTCAATTTCAACTATTTTTCCAAAGCATAAAGGAGCTGCATCTTGAGCAAATTGGATAACACCTCCCTTATTCCACATCTATGGTTATTTTCTCTCCGAGCTTTAAATTTTGTTAACTAATGTTAAATCTGTTTTCTTTTAGGAGTTTCAACTTGTTAACTAGAGTTTTGGTTCGATTATTACATGGGAGGTTACACATGCTATGTTTAAATGGATAAATCTTCTTCTTCACAATGGAGTCTTAGTTTAAACTTCTATTTATTTCTGTGTTGCCCTTGGTTTTTCAAATGCTGCTGCCGGTGGTTTTGTAGATTCTTAAACTTTTTTGTTTTAAACTACAAACATGCTGTATTTCTTGTAAACTCTTTGTTGGTCACTGCTACTTCTCAAAATTTTGCAATTATATTGATGTCACTGCATGTCAGTTTTTTTTGCTACTTTTAGAATTCTGTTTTTGTGCTTTATTGCCTTGTAGTGGCCTGTAAGGGATTTTTGTGCATGTTTTGTTTTGTGTGATTGTTGCGTGGCAAAATTTTTATGAGCATTCATGTTACCCCTCAAAACTGGTTTTCTCTGTGCTGCATTTTCTAATCATTTTGAAACAACCTGCTTAAATGTTTCTCCCACTTTGAGATACAATATTGGGGACAATGCTGAGTTTTATGTGCGAGGGAGGGGCTTAAATTGAGCTTAAGCTATAATTCATTGAGAACCCATCAAACCCTTTTTCGAAATTGTGAGTTTTCATGCATCACTTGGGATTTTTTTTGCGGGTGATAATTTTTCTCAAATCTGAAGGTTGTGATGTCACTTTGAGGAGAGTAATTTTTATTTCCTCATTGATTTAATTGGATAAATCATTTTTCTTATCTTAGAAAAAAAAGGTTTTCGGTAAAAGTTTTGGGAAAATGTTAGTATAATAATTATTGACTTTGATTTTTTTAATTAGAATTTAACTCATAAGATATGGATTCAAATGAATTATGAAATGAAAATCTTAATCCAGGTTGAACTCATCATTCTTTTATTATTTTCATTCTTTATTCATCTAACTGTTGGATGAGTTATTTATTCCATCAATATATTTCCACTCCCCATCCAAAAAGTGTGTATTTATTACGATCTATACGATCTCTTAAATCATATGAGTATGTTCTCCCAGAGGTAAAAAGAAGTTTGAACTTTCAGTTGGATGCAAATTGACGTTTGTTAAATTTTCTTTAAATTTTTTAATTTTAATCATTTTTGTAAAACAGTAACCAATTTTGCACCGAAGAAATTTAATTCGGGTGAGTTTTCACATTTTGCAACTTGAAAGAATCCATGAGGGAAAATCTTTATGAAAATCAATTCTTTGTGGTATTACGGTTTTTCCATTTTGATATTTATTTTCCACCATGGAACGTGAACAAAGGATTGTTTGAGGACAAAGTGGTAAGTGTGGGAGAATTTGATGTGACATTTAATTCGTTTATTTTGTCACATCATTTATTGTAATTAATTGTGTTTTTATTGTCTAAATTGTTGAACCTGGTTTATTATGTTTTCGGGTAAAGGGTATTTTCGAGTCCCACATCGGATTACTCCACTTTGTAAACCTTTTAATCTATCTATAAAAGATCTCTCCACTTCACTTTGGGGTAAGGGGAATTCACCTTCTACATGGTATCAGAGGAAAAATCCCGATAAATTTTCCGCCGCCCTCATTCCTCCTGAAGGAACCCTCTAGGCGACCCTCCGTCCTTCCCGAGGGAACCCTCCCACCCGAGGCCCTCCATCTCGCCCGAGCGGCTCCCCCTGCGGCCCTCCGTCCCACCCGAGTGGAACCCTCCCGCCCGCCACACCCTCTTGCGGCATCTCCCAGCCCTCACATCCAGCGCGGTTTCTCGAACCGCCCCGCTGCGGTGCATCCTGGCCGACCCTCCGAGCGACTTCCCGACGGAAACCTCCCGTCCGAGGCCCTCCGTCCCGCCCTGCTTCTTCCCTCCTGCCGACCCCGCCTTCCCTGCGGCGTCTCTCGGCCCCCGCATCCTGCACGGTTTCCCGACCCGCCATCCGCGACGCGTCCCGGCCCGCCCTCTGTGCGGCTTCCATGCTTCACCCGACCCCGCCCTCCCGCGACTACCCTGCTTTGCGACCGATCCCCGCCTCTCGCGCGATCTCCCAACCCCGCTCTCCCACGGCTTCCCGGCTTCACCCGGCCTCGCCTCCGATGCAATCTTCCGGCCTGCCTTCCCTCGATGATCTCCTGGTCCCGCCTCATCCTGCGCGCTCCTCCCTGCACGTGGCTCCCACCCGGTGGAACACTTCTGTGCGCGACTCACTCCTGTGCGGACAGCAGCCGCCCTCGCCTTCGCCGTCGATCACCCTAGGCCACCGTCACAACATTCCTGCAAACAGTCGGTGCCCCATCTCCAGCGGTCTGCCTCCTGTGTGATGGCCCTCCGACGGCTCCATATCCGCCTCAACCGATTTCCTGGTGTCCCCTCGGCTGACCCGCCTACCTCTGTGCTCACCGACTTTGTAATGGTTGACACTTCCGCCTCCGACACCACCTCTAGTCGCCGATGCTCCTGCAAGGTCGCCCCCTCGCCTCAGTTGTCGGTCTTCTCGCATGGCAGCCCCACGCTTCATTCCTTCGTCTGTGTGCCCGCCTGAGCGGCTATCCCGTGCACCGTCACCGGTCTTCCCTCAGGGCGGTTCCCGTTCCCTGGCGCACTCTGTATACCCAGACATGCCTTTATCCTCACCATCATCCAGTCACTGTTGCAAACTGACACTCTCGTCGGAGGAGATTGCATTTATACAATCTTATCGGGATGTTTTGCCACCTTCCTCTTCTCCCGTCACTATTGTTTAGAATGGTGGCCCTGCCGCGGGTATATCTCATCGGCCGACAACTTGGATACTTTCTGGTGTGTTTGAACATCTCACAGGGGATTCCGGTATGTTCACTACCTATCATACGTATATAGGTGCCTTTGCAATTACTGTTGCTAATGGATAAAAAATCCACATTCTGGGATTTGACACATGCTCCTTGACCCCGTCTATTCACCTGACTTCAGTAGGTCATGTTCCTTACAGTCCGTTTAATCTTATCTCTATCAGCAAACTCACCAAAGACTTAAACTGTGTTGCTATTTTTACATCTTCTGATGTTGTTTTTCAGGAGCGGTCGACGAATCAGAAACTTGGTCGAGGTCATCTTAAGGATGGGGTGTACATGTTCGACACTCCACCATCCCTTGCTTGCTCATCTATCTCTGCTCGTGCCCTCAACCTATATTTTCACCTTGGTCATCCACCGACTTCCGTCTTACATAAGGTTTGCCCCCAATTCAGTCCAAACCTTTCATTCCATTGTGAATCCTGCAAGTTTGCTTAACATCATCGGGTGATGTATATTCCTCGACTGGAAACTCATGCACCAAATCCTTTCGATCTTGTTTATTCCGATGTATGAGGTTCTTGCAGGGTTCCTAGTGTAGGTTCCGGGCGTAGCGGAAGCGCGTTGGTAGGTGCACCCAACTTTAATTTTTCCGTTAACAATGATCAATCTGAGATCCGTCATGATAATAAAATGCCGGATCTTCGGAATAGAACGAAGAACGAAATAAAGGAAGGAAGTTCTAGAATCATAGAGAGGATCATCATATATTGGTTATAATTAATTTAATTAAAAGACAAGAACTACCTTGATGGAATTCTCACTTCGTTGATGTTTTCGGTCACGATTCGATGTGATCCGTTGTTGCGTCGTAGAATCCAAGTGTAGGATTCCTCTAACAGTGATCCACACGTGCTCCACATATCTCTGGACGTCACCGAAGGGATCTCCGGGTGCGAGCGCGAAAGAGCCTTTGCTTGCGATGTTCGCCTTCGATCGCCTTGAGAGCCGCTTGCAAAACGCTCTCCTTGATCCGATGGAGGAGGATCTCTCTCGTACCTTGAGAGCGTTCTTGGAAGAAAAGAATTCTCTCTTGGCTTGAGAGCTTTTTCTAGATCCGTTGTGCACAACCCCCAAAAATGGTTAGGCTAATGAGAATTATATAATTGAGATTTTAATTACTTAGAATAATAAAATGAATTAATTACCCGAAAACATTTATTCATTTTATTTAATTCTTAGTAAGACTCCATGTCTAATAATAACAGTTGACTATTATTATTACTTGACATGCGTATTTCTAACAAATCCCTAAAAAAAATTACACGGCGTGTATATTAATATACACGATGTGTACTTTTGTTTTTCCATTTTCTTTATTTCCTTCATCATATTTATTAGACCTTCAATAATGGCTATTTATTTCTCAAATAAATATCACTGCATTACTCGCTAATAAATATATTATATCGCCCACAATATATTCTCTCGAATAACTAGTGTTGAAATAAATGCGACCAGACATCCTTGAATAATTATTAAACCACAATCGGGAATAATGTTTATTCAACTTGTTAAATTAATATTTAACTGAGATACTTGGACACACTTAGTGTGTGACCCTCTAGGTCTCTTTCTCAGTGGCATTAGGCAGAGTCTGCCTAAAGTCCAAGGTTAGCGTCTAGCAACACGCCAAGACACCCATAGAGAAAGAAGTTAACGCCGCAATGATGTGTTACCCCCTACGAACACTTACCGTGTAATGTAATCCCTTTGTCTCGATATCTCGAATTAAGCGGGTTGCATGCGGGTGCCATCAACCCATGTGTTCGATTATTCTTTCTTTGACTTCCCGGAATTGAACTTGCCCATTCCTTACCATGGCCATGGATTTATTTAGGCTATGTTAATTCCATCAAAGGGCTTGAGATATCTACTTCCGTTATGGAACACAAGGGACACATCCTTTCTCGCATTATCTATTAATGCAGTATTACTCGTGACGCACCCAACATATCCTACCTCGCTGCGAATAATGTGTCGTCACAGTTTTCGTCAATACATCTAAGTGCGCGAGTTGTAATACTCATTAATGATAATCTTAAAGTCTAAGGACCAATACACACGTCCGTAGATAGAAACATCTAATGACACTATGAAATGTGGATTTCCTACTGGCAGGTCTCGTTCTCATAATATCCTCCTGGATATTACCAAGGGTGCACACCACGAGAAGTTGCCTCAAAGTTTTATGAGTCCTCATCCCTAATGGCCTGTATTATTTGTGTCTCTTAAATAACATCATCCGACTATAGAACATATATTCAAGAACAATGTTATGACACTTTCGGTTTCTCATCATAGCAGGGATCCGCTATGACCTTTTAGTGCAACAGCTATCCTTAGGACATTATCACATGCATTGCCACACAGAAGAACAATCAAGATGTGATAAGGTATTTATTAATGAATAAAGTACAAAGTAGTTGGTTCTAGACCATCAACTCCAACACCTAGCCAGTCATGGTACATTTACTATGTATTTTTTATTGATGACTACTCGCGTATGACATGGCTTTACCTTCGTGATCAGTCTGAAGTGTTCTCTACTTTTTAAACCTTTTATCATGATATTCATACTAAGTTCTCCACCTCCATTAAATGTCTCTGCTCCGACAATGGACGTGAATATTTATCTACTTCCTTACAGTAGTTTTTCAAGGATAAAAGTATCATTCATCAGACATCCTGCCCCGATAGACCTCAATAGAATGAAGTGGACGAGCGTAAACATCGTCATATTCTGGAGACTGCTCGTGCGCTCTTATACGGCATGCACGCCTCTTCATTTTTGGGCGGATGCCATCCTTACTGCCACATACCTCAATCGGCTTCCTTCTTCTATCCTTCAGGGGGAGACTCCTTTTCGGGCTTTGTTCTCCTCTCTCTCTCGCCTTACTTTCACTCTGTGTGTTTGGGTGTCTGTGTTTTGTCCATGACACTCGTCCCAACCTCTCCATGTTTTCTCGCAAATCTTTCTGTTGCATATTTCTTGGATATTCCCTCACTCAATGTGGATACTGATGTTTCTCTCCATACTTACGACGGTATATCATCTCTGCTGATGTATCTTTTGTTGAGAGCTCTCATCTCTCTCCTCCCTTTTCCCATTCAGATACCACCATCGATGATTGTCTTCCTCTTATCATCCACCAATCTCTGCCTCCGGTGTCCCACTCCACTGATCACCGGTTTGGTACTGTCTACTCTTGTCGCCCATCGGATGTGTCCCCCGTCCAGGCTGAGGACACCATCTCCCCAGTTTTGTTCGATGTTCTTGCTCTGACACCAGACGACTTGCCCATTACATTGCGAAAAGGTACTCGTTCTTGCCAGAATACTCCTCTTTACACATCCTATTCTTCGCATGGTTGGCGATGCCAAATCTCACCCTGGGTGGTTTCAAGCGATGCGGGATGAATTGCAAGCTTTGTGTCGACAATCATACTTGGGATCTGGTCCCCCTTTCGGCAGGCAAACAGGCGGTCGACAACAAATGGATTTATATGGTCCGTCTCAATGCAGATGACACTCATTGGCTCAAAGCCAAACTTGTGGCGAAGGGCTTTGCTCAGACATATGGTGTCGACTATTTTGATATCTTCTATCCGGTTGCAAAGATGACATCTGTTCGATTATTCATCTCTCTGGCCGCTCATCATCATTGTCCCCTTCATCAACTTGATGTAAAAAATGTCTTTCTCCATGACTTTCTTGAAGAAGAGGTATATCTGCAACAACCTTCCAGATTTTGTGCCTCAGGAGCTAACTCATGTCTGTTGATTTCGTCGCTCTCTATATGGCCTTAAGCAGTCTCCTCGTGCTTGGTTTGACCGATTCAGCACCGTCGTTGGGCTCTCTCGGAGTATGAAAGATCACACCGTCTTTTATCGCATGATGTCCTCCGGCTGCATCCTGTTGGTGGTGTATGTTGATGATATCATCATCGCTGGGAGCGACTCAATTGGAATCGCCCAACGAAAGGGGTATTTTCACCACCACTTTCACACCAAAGATCTCAGTCCGCTAACATACTTCTTTGGCATTGAGGTCTCCCGTTCTACGAATACCATCTTTCTTTGCTAACGGAAATATGCCTTGGATATCTTGTAGGATGCTGGTTTGACTCAGGCAACTCCTGTTGACATTGCTCTCGAGCCTGGGGAACGATATCTCTATGACAACACGGAACTCTATTCTCACCCAGAAAGCTACCGTCGTCTTGTGGGAAAATTCAATTATCTCACCATGACGCGTCCAAACATTGCCTGCGCTGTTGGCAAAGTTAGCCAATTCATGGAGCATTTGACCAAATCTTAGTGGGATGTTGTCCTCCGCATTGCCAAATATATCAAGAAAGACCCTGCTCGTGGTCTTCGATACCCACATCACGATCATCTGAATGTTGAGGCCTTTTGTGATGTTGACTATACTGGTTGACTTGCTACCCGAAAGTCTACTTCCGAGTTTGCTGTTTTCCTGGCAAGTAACCTCATCTCCTGGCGCAGCAAGAAACAAGCTGTCATCTTTAGATTTAACACGGAGTCTGAATACTGTGCGATGACTACGGTCACTACTGAGATTCTTTGGCTTCGTCATCTTCTCTATGAGCTTGGCTTCCCGCCACAGACGTCTGCTCACATTTGGTGTGATGATCAGACAACCACAAAAATTGTTTCTAATCCCGTCTTCCATGAACGAACGAAGCATATCGAGACAGACTGCCACTTTATTCGTCATCACATTGAGCATCACCATGTCAGTTTTGGCCATATATCGACGACATATCAGTTGTCGACCTCTTCACCAAAGGCTTTCCGGGAGCTCGTCTGGACTCTCTCAGTACCAAGCTGGGTATCCACAGCATCAGCGACCCAGTTTGAGGGGGAGTGTGTGTGGTCTTGTTCGACGTCGTCTTTCTTTTTTGCGGGACTCTTGGTCAAAGCCGGGCATGTCCAACTTGAGGTGGAGTGTTGAACCCGGTTTATTATGTTTCCGGATAAAGGGTATTTCCGAGTCTCATATCGGATTACTCCACCTTCTAATCCTTTTAATCTATCTTTAAAAGAATGCCTCCACCTCACTTTGAGGTGAGGGGAATTCACCTTCTACATAAATTATGTTTTTAATTGATTAATTTAGTGTTGTTAAATTTGTGTTGAATTATTAAATCTCTTAATATTTTGTTAGAATTTGTATTTAATTGGTTAATTTTTGTTTTTTGGTTAATTTATTGTTTAATGAGTAATTTTTGTTTACCATCATTTTTATTCTTGTTTTTATGTTTAAATTTTTATTTTTCATTCTTTGTTTTTATTTATTTATTTCATTTTTAATTGTTTCTCAAAATAATAATTTTAAATGTTTTAACTTAATTTATGAAATTAATAAATTTATTCTTTCTCTTTGTTGTATTTGTTAATAATTAATTTGTATATTTTCTAATTTTAATTTAATTATTGGTTTTTACGTTTTTTGTATTTTGAATTTAATTTATTGTTTGTATTTATTTTTTAGCTGCAGTCGGTTTAGTGACCACATGACAAATTATAATGCACCCACGGTCACTTGAGTGACCGTGCCAAGCTATTGCATGAATTACTAACGGATTGACTGCATGCCTGCTTTTCAACTGATCGTGAGAAGCCACGATCACTCAATTGACCGTGTAGGAAGGAAGAAAACAACCTACCGTGCCTCACTATCAAGTGACCGCAAGAGTAGTGTCCAAGCTACCGTGAAGTTCATCTTCAACCTACCGCAAAAGAAAACCCACCGACTGTAAGGTGTACTTACCGCATGGAAAAATCAAGCCGCCGCACGAAGAGAGGCCAATCGATTGAAAACCTAAAATTCCAACAATTTGTGAGAAGGAAATTGTGATCGGAACCGAAGTCGGGTGTGGTTTTGGGATTTTGAAGAAGACAACCTCGACACCACCCGAGCTTTACTGTGCGAGGTTGATCGTCCACGGTTGGAAAGTTTTGATCGATGCCGAAGACTTTTGAGGTGAAGACTGATGCTGAAGATGGTGACGTTGACTGTGATACCGAATTAGCGCGCGACTCAAATAGAGTTTCCCTTGAAATTTGGGGATTGGATCGACAGATCATTCATGTATGCTTCCGAAGGACTGAAGAGACCAACACCATAGCTCCAAAGCCGCAAGCAAGTGATTTTTTTTGGAGTGCAAGCCAGAGCTTCAATGCAATAGAAAATTGGAGATCAAATATAGAGAGATGAACATCAGCTGGAGAGAGAATATTTTCTTTATCTCTCTTTATCTTCTTTTGAATCTTTATCAGATTGTATTTGTGCTTTGCGTTTAAATTTGAAAATATGCACGGTTAGGAATCAGGTGCGAGAGAGAGAAACTTTGTATTCAAATGCTATTGAGAATCGGAATTTCAACTGAACTATAAAAGAAAAATGGAAAAATAAGAAACAAGATAGAAGGAGAAGAATCCTCACCGAGACGCCGCTCCGAAGCCTGTCCGCAGCCACTTTTGACAAACTGGAAACTAAATTCCAAAATACAACCCCCCCCGATCCCAAGGTCAAACCCCCCATTTATTATCCCCAACTAACAGCCAACCAATCATACTTAAGATAAAAGTAAAATTCTGCCCTTGACTATTATTTATCACTATCAATCTGCCCTTATTATCCTATTTGTATACCTATCATTGTCGTCCCTTTGAAAATCCACCTTGTCCTCAAGGTGACAATTTTCAAGGTGAACTCCTCAGCTGTACGGTCGTTTCGTTATTGGTTCCCCCTCCCCACACTGCGACTCTAAACCATCAGCTTATATCCCTTCTCTAAACAACAATGCCCTAAACTAAACTTATGTCCACATGCATAGATAATCCCTTTAATTTCCTTTCCTTGAATTCCTTCTTGGACAAGGTTCAGACCCCCTTGTCCCGAGGTGCAAGCTCACCGCCACGCTTCTCTGTCTCCCCGCTTTAAGTGTTGAAACCAATATCATAGTATTAGTACTCCAGCTCCTCCCGTAATTACTAGCCACATCCCTCTGGCTTCGTAGTTGAATGATGCCGTTAGCCATCAGTTCTCGTTCGACTCTCCTAGACATGGTCAACAACCGCGCCTTATTCATTTGCTCGTGGGTTAGCACAGTACTCCCAATCTCCGGTCGAAGTCTACTAATAAACACACCGATGTACCATTTATCAATGAAATCTGGCACATGCTACGCCATTCTCTTAAACTTGTCGATATAATCATCAATAGCCCTTCCATACTAAGCTGTGCCAATGACACCTTCATTTCTTCAGGCATCCGATGTATATAGAAATATGTTTCAGAGCGAGTAATCCAAGCAACTGGATCCTCTCCCATGAAGCTTGGTAGTTCTACTTGCCCGGTTATCGTGTACATCACCCCGTTTTATGTCAGCTGCATCTCCTTGTGTCGTGACTGCTGTGAGTTCTCGGTGCAAATTACCTTCTTCAGCCTTCAAAGTGCACTCGCCTTCCTCCACTACTACAAATTTTCCTTGTGCTACACTCCTCTTGAGCTTTATATAGCCGTGTCACCATTTGTTTCAGTTTTGTGACGCTCATCGACAACTCCAAAATGGTTGTCGTCACCTATTTGACATTCGTTTCAAGTGTAGAGGCTCAGTTCTCCATTCGTGTGGTCATCCAACAACAGTGTCTCAATTTTTTTTTCCACATAATAGTAAATCATGCGCGTGCAAGTCGATGTGTCAGACGCATTCACTTTAGCACTGCAATCACCAACACTAGCAGTGAGCAAGCCTTCCAACGTCATCCAACGAATTTCCTGAACCGTGTTTTTCTGCACTCTTGTAGCCACCACGATTGTCCACCGCCGTCGACCCCTACACAATGTTCGTCTCCCGCTGTAATCACTTGCCACACCTCTCAATGAGAGCACCAAGTTATTAGAAATCAGGTTTGAGAGAGAAACTTTGTATTATGTTGGACCCAATTATGTGTGTATTTTAGAGTCCCACATTGGTTTGCTCTGTCTTGTAATCCTTTTCCTCTATCTATAAATAAAGGGATCCGCCTCTCATTGTGGCATTGAGTACGGTTTTACATGGTATCAGAGCAGGGCATCACAACTTCATTCCAAGGCTTCTCCGCTTTGGAAACGATATCGGTCCCTCGCTTAGTTGTTGAGGCTAAATCTCACTTTGGTTGGCTTCGAGCAATATAGGATGAATTACAGGGTTTGGACGACAATCACACTTGGGATCTGGTCCCCCTTCCGGCAGGTAAACGGGTTGTTGACAGCAAATGGATTTATACAGTCCGTTTAAATGCAGATGGTACTCTTCATCGCCTTAAAGCTCATCTCGTGGTGAAATGCTTTGCTCAGACATATGGTGTTGATTATTTCGATACATCCTCCCTGGTTGCTAAAATGGTTTCTATTCGATTATCCATATCTTTTACAACTGCTCATAATTGACATCTTCATCAACTTGATGTCAAGAATGCGTTTCTACATGATTTTCTTGAAGAAGTATATCTGCAACAACCTCTTGGCTTTTTTGTCTCAGGGGCCGGTTCTCATGTCTGTCGGCTTCAACGGTCTCTTTATGTGCTCTAGTTGTCTCCTCGTGTGTGGTTTGACCGATTCTACACCGTCATCACTACATTTGGTCTATCTCAAAGTACGAAGGATCACACTGTTTTATATCGAAAAACGTCCTCTGGGTGCATCATGTTGGTTGTGTATGTTGACGATATCATTATTACTGGTAGCGACTCACATGACATTGCTCATCTCAAGACTTATCTTCAACAACAGTTTCATACCAAAGACCTGAGTCCTCTGACATATTTTCTTGGCATTGAAGTCTCCCGTTCTCCAACCAACATTTTCCTTTCACAATGAAAATATGCATTGGATATCTTGCAGGATACTGGCTTATTTCAAGCAACCGCCATTGACACTCCTCTTGAATCAGGGGAATGGTCCCTCCATGCTGCCACTGACCCATTTTTTCATCCGGATAGGTATCGTCGTCTTGTGGGCAAAACTCAATTTTCTTACCATGACTCGTTCGGATATTGTTTGCGCTGTCAGCAAGGCAGTCAAATCACGGAACATCCGACGAAATCCCAATGGGATGCTGTACTTCGCATTGTCAAATACATTAATAAAGACCATGTTCGTGGTCTTCGGTATTCACATAACGATCATCTGGACATTGAGCCCTTCTGTGATGCCGACTACGCTGGTTGCTTGTCTACTTGGAATTCTACTTCTGAGTTTGTGGTTTTTTTGGCTAGTAACTTGATTTCCTAGCGAAGCAAGAAACAAATTGTCATCTCTAGATCCAATGCTGAATCTGAATACCGTGCAATGATCACGGTCACTACTAAAATTCTATGGCTTTGTCAACTTCTTCATGAAATTGGGTTCCTGCTACAGAATTCTGCTCATATTTGGTGTGATAATCAGACGACCACAAAGATTGCTTCTAATCCGATTTTTCATGAACGCACAGAGTATATTGAGATTGACTGTCACTTTCTGTGTCATCACCTTGAGCAAAAACATATCAGCTTTAGCTACATTCCAATGGTTCATCAACTTGCCGACATCTTCACCAAAGGCTTGGCGGAAGCTTGACTGGATTCTCTATGTACCAAGCTGGGTATCCATGACATTCACGACCCAGCTTGAGGGAGAGTGTGTCTGGTCTTTGTTATTTCTTCTCTCTGTTTTTTGTTTGTGAGACTCTTCTTCTAAGCTAAACTTGTTCTAGCTTGAGGGGGAGTGTTGGACCCAATTATATGTATTTTAGAGTCCTACATTGGTTTGCTGTGTCTTGTAATCCTTTTCCTCTATTTATAAATAAAGGGCTCCGCCTCTCATTGAGGTATTGAGTACGGTTTTACATATTCAAATGCTTTTGAGAACTAGAATTACAACTGAACTATAAAAGAAAAATGAAAGAAGAAACAAGATAGAAGGAGAAGAATCCTCTTCAAGACGCCCCTCTGAGGCCAAGCGACAGCCACTTCCAGCAAACTGAAAACTAATTCCCAAAATAAAATCCCCTCCTCCCCCGATCCCAAGGTCAAAACCCCCATTTATTATCCCCAACTAACAACAATCTAATCATACTTGAGATAGAAGTACAATTCTGCCCGACTATGATTTATCACTACCAACTTGCCCTTATTATCCTACCCGTATGCCTATCATGCCTATCATGCACTGCATGTAATTGCTTGAGGGAATTCACTTGGCTTGCTTGATTCATCATTCCATGCTCTGTTTTCATTATAGTTTTGATTTTACTTGATGTATCGAGAGATGAAAAGTAATTTTGAGACTATTATGAACTGTTTCCTATGGTTTAAAATCGAGAAATCGGATCATGGAACTCGTTGAATGAACATTCACAGATGAATGAGAGTTCATTTTGTGAATGACTATTTAGTTTGCACGTCCTGTTGAATTCATCTTTTCAAGAGCGTCACCATTTCATCAAGCTTTGTCATCTGACTTCTTTTCATCATCCTTAAGCATGCTCCTGCTCTTTAACATAGGTTTAACTCCATTAACATCTCATTTGCACTTCATCTTTCATTCTTGCACTCTGTTCATATCCATTTTCTCTCATTTCTCCTGTTGTTTCAATGGTTTAGGAGATTAAATAAGCCCTAGTATCATCTAGACTCCCTTCTCTGGTTCGACCCTGTTTGCCACTGTGCTAGAGTAGGAAAATATAAATGACAATTTGACGTTCGTGACGACCTCCGGTCTGTTCATCACTCTTCCTTGAATTGCTGGAGAGCCATGATCTGCAAACTTTGTAACCTCAAGGGGCATGATGAATCATCTTGCCGAAGGAGACTTGACAAGGGCAAGCAGAAAATCCAGGATCCCTCCACTTCAAACTTAGGGTCTGGAGCAGTACAAGATATTGAACCTTATCTCATGATGCAAGACCCACCTGGGGTGTTGCATAATTTGGGGGCTTGTGGTGTCTCAAATGCTACAGACAGGCCAATTAGTCATCAGGTGATCCTTACCTCGTCTGATGGCCCCATCCTAGAGTCTGGAACGGTGCAGGAAGCATCTCATGGAGAAGAGGGGAATGCCAATTTGGGAGGCAATCAACCAGAGAGCACCCTTGATGTGGAAATCATGCCTGCAGAGGTTGTGGATGGGGAAACAGCTGTCACAGCTGTCAGCAACTAAACAGCAGACAAGGAGGCCTGCTGGGAATGAGAAAGATAAGGAAGAAGCCACCCAAGAAGTCAACGATGAGCAGGTGAACTCAGTAGTGATGCCCCGGGGGTGTGGAAAAGTCCCCCTATCATGATAAAGACGAGGAACCTTTTTCTCAGGTGTCTTCGGATAAGGCTGCAATAAGAAAGACTCATGAAAGCCTGCCTTCAGGCATCCAAACATCTGGAAACAAATTCAATCCATTTAGGGGACAGTTCTAGGAAGATGAGGAGGAAGCTAATTCTGTTGATGATCTCCAAGGGGTGGATGAATTAAAACTACTTGAGAAAATTGATGAATTAGTGAAGAATTCCAACCTCAAAAAGAAAGGGAGAAAGGGCAGAGGGAAGGGAAAGAAGCCAGCAAGAGAGATGGACCATAAGAACCCTCCCTAGACTGGGGGTAGAAAATCCAAAAATCAATGAAGTTTCTAAGGGCTGTGATAGTCGGAGCATTACCAATCATGTATTGGAATTGTCAAGGACTTGGTAATGCTCCCACTATCACCGCCCTTAGACACTTCCTTGACACCAACAAACTGCTATTGGTTGGATTTTCTAAACCCATGATGAGGTTTGAGAATTGGATGGCTTTCAGCTGGGCCTCCCTTGTATATTCCTTTGTCTCTCACAACCTGCATGACAGTGAGGTTGAAACCCTCTGGGTGTTAAAGTAGGCAAGTGTGCAGGTTGTTTCATGCTCTATAAGTTTCCAACATGTTTCTATCTCATCCCTTGTGAATGGCAATGCATTTACCTTCTCATTCATATATGCTTACACCTCATACACAAGGAGAAGGGATCTGTGGAGAGGGAGTTTGCTCTGATGGCTGAGCAGTTGAACCAAAATTGGGTGATTGTTGGTGATTTCAACACAGTTTTAAGATATGAAGAAAAGATTCAATCCAACTTCACTTGGATTGTATCTCTGATGAATCCTGGTCATGCATTGATAACTGTAATCTTATTGATGTCCCTATTGTTGTTGCTGACTTCACCTGGGGGAGGTATATGGTTAACGGCGGGCAAGCAAGTAGACTGGGCAGATGCTTACATCACATTAATGGCAACGGCACTCTGGTTGGACTTTCCGGGTTCACCCTTCCAAGACTCAACTCTGATCATAATCCTCTCATTATCGATGATTGGATTAATGAGATGCGGGCATGTCCCTTGCCATTTAAATTTAATAATGCTTGGATCACTATTCCTGGCTGTAGGGAAATCGTTTGCGAGGGGTGGAAGACTGAAATCACTGGAAGCCCACTTCAGACACTTACTGGGAAGATCAGATTCGTAAAGGGTCATCTAAGAGAGTGTGGGGTGAGGCATCTTTTTCCAATCAGGATGATGACATTATGGCGGTTGAAGAAGGCCTTGCATGCTATCAAATTAGCAATCAAAGAAATGATGCACCTTCTATGGAAGAGATTCAGTTGCATTCCAAACTAGATAGCCTTCTAACCCATAAAGAAAGGCTAGAAAAGAACCAATTAATCGTTTATTTAAAACTGCAGATTATTTTCACTGACTGGACACAGAGATCGATGTACATTTAAATTTATTATTTAATAGATTTGATGGATTAATTAGACCGATTATATAATTACATGCTTAAATTGTTAAATGACTATTTGAATTAATAAAATATGTGAATTGTTTGAAATGTCCACGTCACTTTGGTTAGCCTACTAGACTAAGGATGTGCTGCTAATGGATCATAAATATATTTTATACTTTATTTTGTGAAAAATGATGGTCTGCATTAGTTTTATTTGGATCGCTCACTGCTTTCTAAGTTAAACCCAATTCTCAATTCATCTTTGCATTAATTTTTTTCATTTATTTCTTTTGTTATTAGTTGAGTCAACAAGTCTTTTTTAAAAATTATCAAACATATATATAAATAAATCAGATAAAATATAAAAATACATGATCATTGAATTTGGCGAGACTAATCCGATTCCTTGGGAGATGAACTAAGGGTCTGCTATACTGCAGAATTTCATTTTTAAGAATAATTAATTTTATGAGACCCATGTTAGTCTCGTCAATATAATGCTCACAACCTGAAAAAATATTGTCATAAACAATGACAATTAATGTACTTTTCTTCATCTTCTTCACAGATAGATTGCTTTCCACCATTTCATTTTTGAAATTCATATGCTATAAATAACCACTCATCTTTCTTTAGAACTTGTTTTAATATATAGAGATTCTCCTTCAACTTACACATTTTTGTACCTTTATCATCAAGAAACAGACCTTCATGTTTCTTAATATAAAATTATTTCTGCATCTCACCATTTAGGAATGAATATTTGAAATTCATATGGTATATTTTGTTATTTTATTGTGTACCAACAACCAACAATGATAACCTCCAAATTTGAAATAATAGAAAATGTTTCCTCAAATTTAATTCCCTCTACTTGAGAATACCCTTTTCATACAATTCTATCCTTGGGTATGACAACTACACCGTTTTTATTGGTTTTGTTTCTAAATTCCCACTATATTCCAATGCCGTTCTTCTAAATTGTTGTAGGAAAAACATCACAAGTGGAATTCTTTTCTATCTTGTCTAGTTGGCCCTTCATGGAAGCTAATAGTTCCTTATACTCAAAGCCTCCTCAACTCTGTTCAACTGTATTTGAGAAATGAGAGTTATTTGGCTTGTTTTTTTTCCCTATCTTTTTCCTGTTCGAACAAATGAATTTTCATCTGTAATACGTTTTCTAGTAACTATGTATTTGTTCAACCTTGAATAACTCTATTCAGAGCCACCAACCTCAGCATCCTCATCACTGCTATAATTTGAATAAATATTGGTTGAAATGTTCTCATTTTTAGAAACTGCATGAAATATTTCTTTAGAAATCTTCTTACCATCCATTATCCACACCTCATCAATTTTATCATTTTTTTAAAAATCTAAATGGGTTTATTTTCATATATCTTTAGATCATTGCATTCAATCATCTTTGGCAGCCTCTTATTCTAATATCCATGACCTCTTCTAATGGAATGGAAACACATAAAGATGCTTGTATCTCCCAATTTATTAATTTTCCAAAATAGTAACTGTTGATTTGGGTCAAACCAGGGATTCCAAGTACTTTTAAGTATTTTATATAAGGATTTCACCCATACCACAAATCATTAGGGTTTTTTTAAATTATAATTAAGACTTATTATGCATTTATTTTGAATATATAATACATTAGAAACAACTTTTATCCATAATAATCATGTTATTTTATTTTCAGCTAGTATGGTTCTAGCTAACTCAACAAAAACCACGTTCTTCCATTCAATCACCCCACTTTTTTAGGAGTGTGGGGTGCACAAAACTCATGCTTGATTCCATGATTTTAATGATATTCAAAATAATTGGATTTGAATTCCTTACTATTATCATATCATATGTTCTTGATATAAAACACCAACTATTTCACTGCATATCTTATGAATAGTTTGAACTCATCATGTTCTTGGGAATTATGCTTATGAACTTTAAGGTAGATAGTATTGAGAAATCATTAAAACATAAAATAATAATCACCTTGATTTTTTTTTTTATGACTCAAGGGACTACATATATATGTACCTATAAATTCATTTTTTTAATGTTAATATTATTGTTACTTTAATCAATCATATTACCTTTTTTGAATGTTTCAAAAATCATATATCTTTCACTTTCCATCATTAGATGATGTATCAAAACCTCATTCTTAGTGATCTTGCTCATCTTCATTTTTTTTACCTGGCTAAGCCTTCCATATCATAGTCTATTTTCTATTTTATTGCTGAAATAACATGAATTCTACTAGATCCTAGTCTTGAATAACTTTCCATTAGTTCCTTACCCCATAGGGCCAATTCTGCCATGTTTAATGCTCTTGATGATGCAGATTTTCTCTATGAAAATAACTTCATTTCCATCATCTAAATGTTGGCTCACAGTAAGATATGCTTTATCCCGTGAATATATAATGCCGTATATGAATTCTTTTGAGCTTCAATCCCAATTATAACAAGTCATTTTTTTCTTTAATGAACCATCTTTTCTAAATGTCAGAGTTACTATCATGATCATCAATATTCCTCAAGATGTGTGTGTTGCATACCATGTGGGAGGAACAACCACAATATGAGATCCATGGTGTAATGACCTGATCCAAGCACTTAAATCCCCAGAGCGATCACCATAAGACCTCAAGTGTGCTCCTTATCACTAGAAGCTTGAAACTAGCGCTGAGGGATAAAATAAACTATTTTGGGAATGATTTGACCTTAAATATATAAGCCATAAATGTATGAAAATGTAAAACTTTATTTATTAAAAACCAGTTAAAAAATTCATAGCAAAATAATTTAAGTTTTACAAATCAAATTCATGAGAATGACAACTACAAAAATTGTCCATTAATGTTACCCAATTCTCAAAACCACTATATTCCCCTTTCTATATCTCCATCCTTAATCCGTGAGCTTTCACTCTTAAAGAATAAGGTCTTCCCTTTTCCTGCATCACATTGAGCAACCTATACATTTCAACTGGAAAGTATAAACTCAGTAGGATTTTTCCAAGACTCCAAAATTTACCCATACATGAATAGACATGAAAGGTCAATGAAAGGTTTTTTAAAATGTTATAGTAAAATAATTATCAAAACATTTAAAAAAACAATCCCTTATTCCTATAGGGGATAATACAATAGTCAAATAAAACCATCGTTCATCTTAATCGAAGTGAAATAAAAATCAAATTATCACTCTTATGATTATCATGAAATTCATCATTAGATATCTTTATATCATAGGTAGAGAACTTGAATTACAACATTTTCTATTTCAATTAACCCGACCTTCAAGTATGATGTTTCACATGTTCTGAACCCATGGTTTAACATAACACGATCGATATAATAATGCATGAGGTTTTTCATGTTCAAACCTATCTCTGAGCTCATACATTATTTAACACATATCATATGATTTCATATATCATAATATAACAAATCTACAATAAGGATATGATCATATGATTATAAAAAATAGTCGTAAACCCATTTCCCACTGTTATTCCCAAACCTGCACGTTTCAAAATAATCAACCAAGGAAAATAACCTTCAAAAAATTATTTAACATGAAATTCATGAACATGTCCCAAATTTGGAAACTCTTTACCCAATCCATCATAAAAATATTTTCAACAAAATTTTTCAAAAATTTTATATTTGATAAATCACAAGTTCAATGTTAAATCTTATTCTTCGTAAAAACAAGTTTTTATCAAATAATGATTCAAAACATGCATTCAGTCCGTTTAACTAAAAATCTATTATAAATAGACATTATTTTAAAATCCATTAACATTTCATATCAAGACTAGCCCAATCTAGGAATAATTCTAATCCACTTAACTAAATGCGTTTTCCTGGGAATTTCCATTTATCCACGGTTGATGTTCTTAGTAGAATGAAAAACCAATATCTATCATTAAGGTTTCTACTATGAATTCATCTTTCATAAATTCAAGAAAAAAAATTGCACTTACAAAGATAGTTTGGCACGACCTATGCGAAATATGCACGATCTTGTTTAACTTTCTTATCATTTTCGTTATTTTTTTCATTAGTTTTTTAACACAGTTTTGTGTGTTTTCCTTGTAAATATATAACAATATAGTTATAAGTAATAATTTTCATTTTTAGGAGCTAAATTATTTAATTCTATCTAAAATGATTAATTTCATTGAAAAATTGATGTTAGGACCACTTTGGGATATACTTTACACGGAGAGGGGGTGAATCGTTGTTAGTTCCATTTTAATTCAATTTATCATTTTATCCCCTTTCCCTCATTGACCGTCTAAGTACATGATTCTCTCGTTCTCTTACCTCAACTTCAACACACACACAAAGTTGACATGATATTTACAAGGTTAACCTTTTAATAAGAAAGAATAATCATTGGTGCAATCAAGAAACAATCCTTACCACTAGACCCATTAGAAACAATTAGTGAGTTAAAAACATGACTGGTATATCTTGGAAACCTGTCTTTCATTATAGTCTCTTCGATAGTGCTTCAGTGACTATTTGCACACAGTTTCCTCCTACACTTAATAATGATTATTGGTGTACTGCCCGAGTCCTCTTCTTACACTCTTACTTGTACAACAACATGCAAGCTACACTTCTTTTATATGAACAATAGTGCACAAACTCATCACAACGAAAATTCTGAGTGTTGCTTCTGTCTTTTGTTCTTTTAGTTCAAACTAAATTGCACAACCTTCTTCTTCTTGTAAACTTCATGACCAACTCGGCCTATTCTTTATCTTCTTTTTTCCTATGAAAATAGATATTCATATCACTTTCTTCTTCTCCTCACTTCTTCTCTTCTCTTATTCTCCCTTCTTCCCTCTTATATTCTCTTCTTCTCCATTGCATATGATCTGCATTGGTTCTCTTCTTCTTAGCTTTGACTCACAATATGTTTATAAGGACGATTATCATAGAGTCACACTTCCTTCTTGACACCAAAATATTATATCTTTCTTCATTGTGTCGAACTTCTCTCTCTTATTTTCTCTTACTTATTGACCTGCAATGTATATATACAATAATGAAATATGTAGCATCAGTTACATTCCTCTTATTATCTATCATCAATATTCACAATGCCAAGTGAACACATGATTTAATTACCAAGTTTTACAGTAATTCAAATCCTCCTGGATCTTCGGTAACCACTATGGTCCAGATCCACATTAATCTACCGTTCTATATTTTTCCAGTCTTTGATAATATTAAAAAATTCCCTTAAGACTCAAAAAAGGTTAAGTTCTTCCTTATTCTTTTCTTTCCATAATATGTAGAAACATATCACACTTGTCACCCCCAAAATCCACATATTCAAATTTTCTTTGGGTCTGCATATTAAATAAGAATTAGTTGTGGTCGTAGATTCCTTGCTTCACAACTATTCATTCCTCTGCCTTAATTAACCACCTTGAATCAACTCTCCTTCATTTGTAGTGACATTTCCCCACAAATATCACTTCCATAAATTTCATCAAACAACTTGTATCATGATGGTATCTAGTACAAAAGAAGTTTTTAGCATTGGTTTTTTGTTGTTTTAACATTGTTTTTAGGTGACATTATTGTAAGTGACACAATAAATATGTTTTTTTAATGTCAATTATTATAACCGATGTTAAAACTATTATTTTACATAATTTTTACATCGGTTATTGTATAACTAGTGTAAAACGTCACATTCAGCGTTAAGGTAAAAAATCACAGAAACCAAATGAAATCTAGAAAAAAACTTAAACTTTTGACATAATTTCCATGCTTGTTGTAGTGTCTGTCGACATAGTTTTTTTAGAGGAAAGAACCTGAATCTTTGGCTTGTAAAGAATTTTAGACTCTAGTGGAAGCTTTGTATTTTTAGCACTATCTTAAGAAGAATTCATCATTATAAAAAAAGAATCATTAACAAATGTATGAATTAAGAAAACTAATTATAAGAAAATTAAATTATGGAAAAATAATTATAAATACAATGATTAAATCACTAAATGAAGAACTAGTGGAACAATGATGAGGATCGAAAGAGCTGATCAAAAATGAATATGTGTGGAGTGTGAAAACTTATAAATGAAATTGGAAAACACACAACATGACATCATTAATTTGAAGTGGAAATTTAAAATATAAAAGGCATGCAATGAAAAAAATGGAACTCCTCTTTAACACGAGTTGAAATTTTAATTTTAACATCGTTCTTTTAAAATTCGACATTAAAAATTGAGTTCTAATGTCGGTTTTTAAAAAACCGATGTTAAAACCCCAACTGGAAAGTTTTTAACATCGGTTATACAAATAACCGATGTTAAAACTTTATAACATCAGTTATTATATAATCGACATTAAAACTATGACCTGAAAGTTATTTTGTGTACCAGTGGTCACAACTCGTGATGTATGTTTCCTTTAGAGAAAAGTACATATAGAATCACCTGGAATTATTTGAAATAAAGATCTCTTCTTCATATCCTTCTTTTTCAATTTCCTCTTCACACTGTATTAAATACCTCTTGGCATATATAGAACTTCAGATACTTCAACAATTCCCATACCTTGAACTCCAACTACATACGTTGTGGTTTTCATGAATTCTATTACGTCAAACATTCACCTTAGTGGAGAAATGACATATGTGACCCATTCCCAAATGTGGTCCAACATGTATCCAAATTCTCCTAAGTGAAAATTTTCATACGTAGCAAAACATTTGGTACGCATATCTTCATATATAACAAATTCATCTATACGATCAGTCACATATTCAAATTTATTCACATCCTTGTCCAATTCACTTATGTGAATATTTTGATATGCATAGGAGCATTCAGGTGTGCTGATTCTCCTACATAGGAAAACCCGTATGTGGATATTTCCTTATGCTGAGCACATATGTGAATTCACATACATGGTTTCACACTTCTTCAAATAGTATCCAAAACATCATCTTCTTATATTTTATTTATTTCTACATCTATCAAACTTCATTTAAAATATCCCATGAAAGAATCATGATAATGATTATCATGCTATTTAAACTGTGGCAGCCCTTGTCTTTATTACACATTAATTCATGATTTAATACATAAAGGTACACATAATACAACCCAGAAGATTGAGAAGTCCAGTGTATTTGGGTAATTAGGTACATTACATAACAACTTAAAATAGGGGGTACATCACCATTATTGAAAACTTTGTTAACATGCTCATAGTATTCCATCCTACTTAAAACTGCATGAGATAACTTGGGGACATACATAAGAAAGGGGTGAGCTATAAAGCCCAGTAAGGGACTAAACATTGCATAACATGAAGAAATTATTACATGTTAGACAATAGTCATATCAATGAGACATAAAAGGATTGAGAATCATAAACATGAACAATGAGCCATGATGTAATATGATAACATAATGGCAACATGAGAAATGTGGCAACAACTCTAAATACAGCATCATAAGCATAGGGCAAGCCTAATTTCTAAGACATCATAACATGGTGGAAAAAGTCTCATGATGGATTAGGTTCACTCCCTAATACCTTTCATGATGTATCATGAGACTAAAACATTACTTAATGCATTGGAGCGATATATAATTATGAGTTCACCCGTCGCTTTCTTATCATGTACACGCATAAGTGCACCACATAGATCTTTCAACATAGGATCATATTTCATCATATTTAATTCCAAAATCAAGGACTGTGGATTAAATAAATGTATGTACCCAATCAAATGAGTATAGGTATGTCTAGGTGAATACATTTGAGTGGAAATAGCGATGGTATTCACAATAAAAAGGTTTGGCATGGAAGAATCACAGTGAAATTTCGGCAACATAATGACAGTACTTAAAGATTCATAAAATGGTTTAATGAGAGAGAAAGGGGTATCTAATCATTTGGATATAAAATGATAGTAATAGGGACATGGAAAAATATATCCCAACATTATGAATTGGAAATAAAATACATAAAATGAAGAAGATGCTTGAATAAAGAGGAGAAGAAAAGGACCCCTTACCTTGAGAGGGTGATTCCAAAAGCTTGGGAGGGGCTTCTTGAGAGCTTGAGGGCACCTTAGGATGACTCTACAGAGGGGATGGAAGAGTAAGGACATTCTACAAGGTTTTTTAGTGAAGAGGAAGGGGAGATTGGGTATTTTTATATAGGAAAAGAGAGGGGATTTCTTTATTATTTCTCAAACTTAGGTTTTGGACTATATATAATAAAGTAATCAAAACCACAAACATTACCATGGTTTTTGCCCATGGTTTCTGCAAAATGGGATTGAATTTAATTATTTCATAAGGAAAATGGCCAAACTTATTAAAATATTACCCTTGGTGATGTAGAAGCGAGTCATGTTCTCAAAGAAATGATTTTAAAACCATAAAATATAATATAGGTTTTGGAGGATTCATAAAGGATTTATAAAATTAATAGAACAACCTCATAAACACATTATTTTAAAGGGGATACATAAATTTGTTCTTGGATACCCTTTATATAATTTATTACATCACTTTTGGTTCATTATGATGTCATAATAAACACTGTATATTTATATTGTATTTAATTTTTACTCAAAAATTTGACTCTGAAAATTATGAAAAATTCACCATTGGATAATTTCGACATGCTAATTCCAAAAATAATATTTATTTTATCAAAATAATTTTCTAAATATTTTAATTTTCAATTTTAAAATATAATTGACATTTATTGAGAAATGATGGGTTTTTTGATAATAACATTTTTCGAACCCATATAAAAATTACATTTGACATTATAAAAATTATATTATCATTTAAATTTAATAATAATTAATTAATAATAATATTTATTAAAATATTATTTATTTCAAAAATCCATTAATTCATCAAAATAAATATCTTAATTAAAATTGTATATTACCCAAAAAATATAATCTATGTTTTATCGTATCAAAATCAAAATCATTAATAAAGTAACAATATTAAGGAGTAAATATAATTATTATTATATTTAAAATAAAATATACATATTTATATTCTTAGGATCTTGATACATTTCCTATTATTACATTAGTAAATTCCCTAAGGGTAAGGTGCACAATGGTGATACTTTCATGGGGTGGTTCAATGTACATTAATTGGGCCGTGATCTCGATGAACTTGATCTTCTCCCATAAACAGTTTTGATTTTGATTTAGTTATTAAATCTCAGCTTTGGATTGGTCAAGGGAAAATCCTAGTGTTGCTATTTCTCTCGAAATCTTTGATAAATGAACTTCATAGGGTAAGATCTTACTGGTTGAGACCATCACTTCCTTTGTCTGCGTCAATTGGATTTTTCAAAATCCTATATTTATACTAATCATATGACCACTATTCAAAAACTATATTATCAATGGTTATGTTGCTTAAAGTTATTTTAAATTTGATAGGATATAATAAAACCAAATAAGTGCATGTGTTTTCTATAACCACAATACATCATAGGGGATTTAATTCAACCACAAAGGGAACTTTATTTATAAAATTTCAGGTTGTTACATAAACCATGGAAGAACACATCACTTTGCATCAATTGAATTTACTATCTTCTTAACCTTATCTTCATTAATATAATATAATGAAAATTTTATGTTGCCGCATTCATACTGATATTTGAGACTTGGCAGTTCTTCCACTCCTTGAGCTTCCATTTGGTTGATTTTATAGTCGATCAACCTGTCATGTGAGCCCACAATCACTTGACATACCATGTGTGTCCATGGACACTATACCTACCATGAGATACATTAACAATACTTCTTGCATTTAGTTCACATTTCTTCATGCAACAGGTCCCAATTTCTTTATGTGGTCAGCCGACATTACTTCATGAAACCACTTTCTCATGGTAACTTCACCTAAAGTGTGAAGCTCATGTTAAGTCATCTTTTTCATGTGGTTGGTACATCAATCATGACTTCAAACTTCATGCAATCAATACCAGTTCATCATATGATCAGTTGAATCATCCTTCCAAAACTAACCTTCGAAAACATCATCTATAAACAACATGGATGGAACACCTTCATAAACTCCTTCATCATAGATATGTATAAAAATATTCATTAAAAATTTCATTCTCTATGGAACTCAAACTCTTCAAACAACTTTTTCCCTTAAATGTATTTCAAAAATAACCATGATAAGAAATCCTAAGAAACTTCTTCAAACATAATCTTCTAAGATATTTGATAGTCATGAACCAGATTCCTGGATTCTATTTTTATTCAACAAGATTCTTCTTAAAAATATATTAACATATATAAACAATCATTCTTTGACAAAAAATACAACTTACACAAAGTGGGATCAACAACCCCCTTTGTATTTATTGAAAATTCCTTCTAAATGATGTGTCAATAAATGCTAACTTTATTCCTATTCTCTATATTTCCCATTAATCTATCATTTCACTTTCTACCCCCCTAATTAAAAATAAATACAATGTAATTGTGAAGGTGAAATCAATTCACACTCAAGCGAAGTTCCATCAACTATCCCACTCTAAGTCTATGCGAGCCATGCTCGATGTAGAAAACCAGAGGGTTTGATTTAGACAATAAGGTTATACATTATCAACTAAACTTTATATAAATGAAATGTGATATATTATTCCTTTCTTAAAGGATGTTAAAATATTTTCGAGGTTGATACCAATTTTGATACGAATCTGTTATAGAATAAATCAACCCGAAACTCCTAAACTCACTTTAAAAAATAGGTAAAAAATATTCAAGTGAAACTAATAGGATTAAAGTTCTAGGAACCAGCTTTGAATCTACATAAAAAAATATATTTCAAATCCCTTTATTTTGAATCAATTTATCCCCTTTTATGTAATGATTTGATTTTATGTTACCATGGATGAGTGATTTTGAAAGACATAACATTTTAATGATGCTCCATCAAGAATATTCCATAATAATTTAGATTTGAATGAAATGATAATTATGGTAGATTATTCATCCTTCTCTACTTATTTCTCCTCAAGAAGACACTCCTCATGATCTTCACAATGAAGAATCTATTCAACAGATATGCTTTAAGATTTACAAGTTGATAATACACCAAAATGTTTTATAGAATACCAGATGTAAGATCAAACCAAGATAACATATTATTCAATTTTCTATCAAGTTTTGGTAAAAAATACTTCCTTCAACTTCATCAAATATGATCATATAACTAGATTTTATAGAATACCAATTGAGAGATCAATCTTAAATAGTGAAATCTTTATCCAGGATATCTAAAATTGATAGCATACCCACATTCTCAGTTTTTTCACCTTAACATTACACTTCACCTTTTAATTCCCTATATTGATAGAAAAATTACAATATATGAATATAATAGAATAAGGTGGATGTTCTTTCTCCTCAATATCAACATTAAGGTTTAGAGGCTTTTCTCAGCCATGTTGCTCCACTATTCATGACTGCACATGAATTTTTCAAATCTAGTTTATCTTGAGTATACAGACCTAGGATTATCATACATGGATATTATATATTTTTAGATGAATATTCAATACATTACACCAATACACACCTAAGGAACATAATAGTTTAGTGCCTTTGGAGACTAGGTACACAATCTTCTAACTTGGTGAAATATCTTCAATTTCTCCCATAAAGATCTCCCCCTTTAGTAATCCTAACTAAAACCTTTCTTCATAACCTGGGGAAAGGAAACATAAGAAAGTATGAGCTTAGATGCTCATTAAGGATAAAAAAAGGAGATATGTAAGCATAACATGAACATAAGGGCATGAGAACGTGATCATAACCTTTGAAAACCATACACTACATATCAAAGATCATAATACTGAGTCATGGAATATATATTGATAGTTCATAAGACATGAATCATAAGATAATCAAAGAACATGAGCCATGAGATCATAACATTGGAATGCAATATAGAATTGTGACATACACATAAGCATAGAAAATAATTTCCTTAGTAGTCAAGGATCATTGAAAAAACTTATAAGGGCACTCTATGGGCGGCTACACCTCCTAGGTGGGACACACCACCATCCCCAGTGGAATCCCTTTCATCATAGTGGAATGAGTTCACTCTCCAAACCATCATAGTAGTGAAGGTTCACTCCCAATACCATCATAGCGGACAAAGTCCCTTACTGAACTGAGTTCACTTCCCATTCCAATCCTGTCTATCTCATGAGATATAAATCTTTACCCAATGCATTATAGGGAGATATAGGTCCCAATCATCACATAATGAAAATCATACATATGTGTGCCAAAAGATCATAAAACATTCATCTTATTATAACTCATGAAATGAAATGGGTTTCATAAACATTTCATCATATCATAACCTATGGAAAAAAGACAGGTTTCATAATCATTTCATAATTTCATCATAGCATAACCCATTAAGAAAGAAGCAGGTTTCATAATAATTCTATCATGGTATAACTCATGAAAGATAATTTCTTTTTCATAAACATAAAACATTTATGGAAAGAATAAAAATGGAATCCTTGGGTCATATCCCCAATAAGGCATAGGAAACATCAACGAATGTCATATTAGATGGAAAATGATTTTAATCTATCATTTAAAACATTTATTAAGGAAAACATCCTTTCCACTTTGAAAAAACTTTTTTTATTTTTTTTAAAATCCTTTTATTTGAAAATAACCTTGAAAAATTATAAAATAATCTTTAAAAATCTTTTAAAACATTTCTTGAGTAAAATATCATTTCCACTTTGGAAACAATTTTTAAATAAAACATTTTAAAAATCATTTTCATTTTAAAATCATTTATTCTAAATATAAAATGTACAAAATATTAAGGAAAAAATTTTACTTCAAAAGAACTTTGAGAACTTGTAAGGGAAGCTTGAAATCATAGAGTGGTCTTGACAGCAGGAAATACTGTTCATGTCATGCATGTTAAAAAAATAATGATTCTTTTCACATTTTTGGTAAAAGACAAATAGGCATTGTTTAAAAAAAATGAAGATTCCTTTCAATTTTTTTTTGTAAAAATTAAAACATGGTTAAAAATCTATTTTAAAAATCATAGGAGAGTAGTAAAAAAAATTTGACAACATTTTTAGAAAACATGGTTTTGGAAGAAAACAAATTTTCAACCGAAAAAACAATTTTTCTTAAAAAAATTATTTTGAACTCTTGAGTACATAAATAGAGGAAAATTAAGGGAAAAAAATGTATTCTCATGACATAACCACAGTATAAGAAAATTAATGAGTTTCTTGAGATATGGATCATAATATTTTATCATCGGAAACATAGTCATAAATAATCTTGATAAATGATGAGATTGTAACATAAAATCATTACAACTTTGGTAACACTGAATTGTAATTCATATGAATGAATAACATTAAATGAAACTTATAATATCATGAAAATAATGAGATTCATAATATAATATTTCAAATAGTAATTATATACACCTATTAAAAGAATACAAGTGCATAATATAATCACATGTCTCAAAGAAGGCAAATTGAAACCAAAATCTCTTACCGTATTGATAACATTGAAACTGTAAACCTCATGAAAGAGAGATACTAAAATGGATGTATAAATCACTTTAATTTTCAGGATAATATTTTTAATATACATTCATGGGTATTATATATACCACATAAAAGAAATGCATGGTGAATATGATATTTGTCTCACATAAAATAAAAGTGTGACAAAAATCCTTTACCTTAAGTATTGACTTCCTTCGTACATGTTCAAACATATTGTATAATAAATAAAAGTTTATTATAAATATATTTTATAACCATATTCATATATATAATACTATATATGGTTTTATTACAACCTTTTATTACCCGTTTATTAACAATTCCATGTTAAAGTTACGTTTCAGGCAATAACTATTTTGTTTTTTTGTATGATTTGTCTTGTTATTTTTGGTACACTTACATCAATAATGTTTAAATAATATTCATAATATCAACCATGATATATATATATATATATATATTCAGTATATACATTTTTAGAGTAATCCATAAAATTTAGCGATATAAAATGAAATACACCATTCATGGAGATGGTAGGCCGTATGTACCCATGAAAGCTATTTCTATTTTCTTGTCGGATTGAAATAAAGAAAATTAAATGATATATTATCGATAAAGGATCATTTTTATGTCATATATATCACATATTTTCATTAAACCCATACTTAATACATTCTATGTAAATCATGAATGAATCACATCGCTTCACGAGGCGGTAATCTACCACACACATAAGCGACATTATCATATTCACTAAAAATGAAAAGCATGATGGTATGTGTAATATAATAATTCATAATAATAAAAACACCATAAATATCATATATAAATAATAAATTCATCATTATGACCAATCGTGAGAGGCGGTAATGGAAAAATGAACAACATCAGTTCGCGAGGTGGTAGTCCACCATACACATGAATAATGTTTTCGTAACCCATTTGATGAAAGTAGAGATGGTTGTAGGTCATGATCTTAACATAACAATATATAAGTATACGAAAGATATCGAAGTTATTATATACTCATGGTATAATAATAATTGAAGGTTTTTGGTCGGAGTAAGACACTCAAGAGGGGGGTAAATTGGGTTCCTATAAAAATTTTTGTTAAAAATTTTATTTTAAAGAATCCCCCAATTTTAAAAAAATACATCCCAGTTAATCAAAGTATTAAATTTATAATAGTATGAATCTTAAATTAATTTATCAGAATATTTATTATTTATCTGTTATAATAATATGAGATATTGATATAAATTTTGAAACTAATTTACTAAACCAAAAGTGTTATAAATACTATCCAAGACTAACTATCAAAGTGAAACTTAGTTTTTTTTAACATATGAGTTAAAACAGATTAAACTAAATTTGAAAACATAGTGGATTAAAACAAGAGGTTCAACCTCAAGATGAGACTTAGTCCTCTCCACTTGGTGATCACCTTCCACCAAGAAATATATATATATAAAGCATTGATCCACACCTTGGATTGGGGTTTACACAAAAGTAAACAAAATGTCTAGGTCACAAGACCTCTACCACAGTTATACATGGGAACTAAAACATCCAGGTCACACAAGAACTCTACCACAGTTCTAGGTGGGATATAATAGGTGTAAACAGATGTTTGTGTGAGGATATCTTGTATCCTACAGTTCAGTGTAGGAGGCAGTGTGTGTTTAATAGAAAAATGTACACACTGCTTGAAATGTAGTAAAAATGCACAAAAAAGAGTAGGAAATAAAGATATAGAGTTTATAAGGCTTTTTGTGTTGTGAAATGCATATATGGACTCTTTAGATGTAGCAGATGTGAAGCCTGATTTATCTTCTGGAAACAAACACTAAAAACAGAGTGTCCTGAAGCTTTGTGTTCTGGTTTTCTAGGAAGATGAAGTTCTATTCCTTTGATTCTGTTTTGTTTATTGCATAGGTGTTGGAACTTTGGTACACAACAAGTTATCCTTTTTGTTCAGTCAGTAATAATGAGAATGCCTCATGTGTTATTATTCCTTTTATTCGTAGGTTCAGTATGGGTGTTCGTGCGAGTGCTCTATTATATTTCTACATGTGTATCTTTTAGACCGCATGCTTTTCTATTTTATATTATGTAGCCTTACAATAATCATAATTGGGGTAGGTTGTGTACCTTGTACTTCTGACATCCCAAATTAATATTTTCTTCAAAAAACATTAATTTAATCAGTGGCATTAAAACACTCAAATATGATTGTTAGAGATAATTTTAAATAAAAGAAAATTTAAACAGTCTGTCAGTGACTCCTCTATCAGTGAGTCATTTTGTCAGTATTGGTGAGTCATTCTATCAGCGAGTCATTATGTCGGTATATCCATGCATCGATGACTCAATGTGTCAATAACTCATTTTGTTCTGTTGGTGAGTCATTCCTTATGTCGGTGTCTCATTTGTACTATTGGTGAGTCGTCTATCGGTGAGTCAGTTTGTACGATCAGTGAGACATTCCTTCTATCGACGAGCCATTCCTTCTATTAGTGAGACATTCCTTCTATCGGTATCGATGAGTCAGTTTGTGCTGTCGGTGTCAAACTTGTTCTGTCGGTGTCAGTGACTCATACTTAGCCAATTTTTCTGTTTTAACTATCTTATAACATGAATATACAAAAAATATTTTAAATACATATTTGATCATAGATAATCATAATTAAACATAATTAAAATTAAATAAACATTATTGAAATGATTGGATATGATTTGACATGATTTGTGATTATTAAAACCAGAGAGGGGCCAACAATCTCCTATGGGCTAATGATCTCCCCCCTTTGATGATCACAAATCATGGAATTATAAGGTACAATTAGTTGATGATTAAAATAATCATTCCAATTACTATCTCCCATTTTTGATTTAAAAAAATGAAATTTATCAAAATGATCAAATGAAATTTCTCCCCCTTTATCTTAATTAGATTTAAAAAATATAATTCCATCGTTGATCTTCTCCCCCTCTTGGGATTATCAAAAATACCAAAAAATATTCAAGAAGAAAAAAAAATAATGAAAACAGGTATCAAAGTGATGAAATGAAAGATCACTGAATTTTAGAGATAATGAAATTACATAGTATAGTGGAAGTATAAAACAATAGATTCTATCAGTGTCAGCATGACAGTATCAGCATGGCACTATCAGTGTCAACATGACAGTATCATCATGACACTATCGGTGTTGGCATGACAAAGTGTTGGCATGACACTATCAGCGTTGGCATGAAAAAGTGTCAGCGTGACACTATCGGTGTCGGCATAACAAAGTGTTGGTGTCAGCATGACCAAGTGTCGACATGAAAAATGTGTCAGTGTCAGCATGACATTGTCTGCATGACATTGTCAGTGTTGGCATGACATCTACACTCATTTTTCACAGATTTATAAACATAAGGTCCTTATAAATTAATCTTCCCTAATTCACGTTTTATGTAATTCATTCTTTCATAGTTCAATGGATTTGTGAATATGTTAGCAAGCTGATGTTTAGTGTCAATAAACTCTATTGTTATATCACCTTTTTGATAATGATCTCTCAAAAAGTGATGTATTACATCAATATGCTTTGTTCTAGAATGAGAAACAGGATTCTTAGCAATGTTAATAGAACTTGTATTATCACATTTTATAGGTAAATGTATGAATTGATATCCATAGTCTAGTAAAGTGTGTTTCATCCAAAAAATATGAGCACAACAACTACCAGTAGCTACTTATTCAGCTTTGGCAGTAGATAATGCAACCGAATTTTTCTTCTTACTACACCATGAAACTAGAGACTTTCCCAAAAAGTGACATGTTCTATAGGTTCTCTTTTTATCTAACTTAAAACCACCAAAATCAATATTAGAATAACTCACTAAATAAAAAGGTTGTCCTCTAGGATATTACAATCCTAAGTTGGTAGTATATTTGAGGTATTCGAAAATTCTTTTAACAACAGTTAAATGAGACTCTTTAGGATTATCTTGAAAATGAGCACACATACACACACTAAACATAATATCAAGCCTACTAGCAGTTAAATAGATTAAATTCACAATCATTCCTCTATAAGTGGTTTGATCAACAGATTTACCATTTTTATCAAGATCCAACTTACATGTGGTACTAATTGGAGTGTCACTACTTTTTGTACCATCAAATCCAAAACTTTTTAAAATATCTTTAGTATATTTACTTTGATTTAAAATAATACCTTACTTATTTTTAAAGATTTGAAATCCAAGAAATAATTTGATTTCCCCTATTAAACTCATTTCAAATTCATTTTGCATCATTTTTGAAAAATCAACACATAAATAATTTTTAGAAGATCCAAAAATAATATCATCTACATAAATTTGAACTATAAAAACATCTTTATAAATCCTTTTATAAAAAGAGTAGGATCAAATATACCCTTTGTAAAACCTTTGGAAATAAGAAAACTACTTAGTCTATCATACCAAGCTCTTAGAGATTGCTTTAAACCATATAAATCCTTTGTTAATTTAAAAATATGATTTAGAAAATGAGGATTTGTAAAACCATGGGGTTGTTTAACAAAAACATCCTCAACTATATATCTATTTAGGAATGTAATATTAACATCCATTTTATATAGTTTGAAATTGATATGAGCTGAATATTCAAGCAAGATTCTAATGGCCTCAAGTATAGAAACTGGTGAAAAAATTTCTTTATAATTAATCCATTCTTCTTGACTATAACCTTATACAACCAATCTAGCTTTATTACTTACAATATTATCAGCTTCATCTACTTTATTTATAAACACCCATTTAGTGCCTATGGTCAAGGAGTCTTTAGGTCTGTCCACTATTTTTTGGAATTTATTTCTTTCAAATTGATTTAGTTCTTCTTGCATATACATTACCCAAAATTCATCATTGATTTCATAATTAATGATTTTAGGTTCAAGCTATGACAAAAAGGCTTGATGTTCAACCTAGTTTCTCAGAGAATCTCTAGTATGTTTCCCTTTATCTAGGTCTCCAACTAAACCATATAAAGGATGGTTCTTAAGGATTATTGTGGGTCTAGAAAAAGAAAGTATAGTTATTTTAGGTTCATCAACAGGTTTGGGTTCATCATGATGAGAGTCTAGAGAATTTCCAAAACTATATGATTTAACATGTTTCTTAACAATAGGGTCAAAATATTTTTCATTTATACCCAAATTGGACAGATCATTATCAATATTTTCTAGAGAGGTCTTGGGTTCATGTGGATATGTTTCATCAAATTTGAAATGTACAAATTATTCCACACAGTTAGTTATTTTATTAAATATTCTATAGGATTTAATAGAGATTGAAAAACCTAGAAAGATTAATTCATCACTTTTGGATGAAATTTTTTCAAGATTATCATTTTTATTAAGGATAAAAACTTTGTAACCAAAAAATTTGAAGTAAATAACTTTGGGTTTCCCACTGTTACATAGCTCATAGGGGGTTTTCTTAGGAATTGGTCTAATTAGGACTTTGTTAATTATATAACAAGATATATTGATAGCTTGTTCCTAAAAATATACAGGTAAGTCATATTCATTAATCATAGTCCAATCTATCTCTTGTAAGGTTATATTTATTATTTCTACAACACCATTCTGTTGGGGTGTCCTAGGAGAAGAGAATTTGTGACTATAGCCACTGTGTGAGAAGAAAGATTCAAACTCTTGGTTTTCAAAATCATGGCCATGGTAACTTCTTAAGGTTTTAATTCTAAGTCCACTTAGGTTCTATAATATTTTATCATACTTAATGAAGTAAGAGAAAGCTTCACTTTTGTGATAAATAAAGAAAGTCCAAGTGTATCTAGAAAATTCACCTACTAGAACATAAACATAGTTCTTACCATTAAGACTAAAAACCTAAGATAGTCCAAAAAAATCCATGTGAACCAACTCAAGAGGTTTAGAAGCTAAAAATTATTTCTTTGGTTTGAAAGATATTTTATGTTGTTTACCCTTTTGACAAGGATTACAGACTTTTTTCATTTGGAAATTCAGGTTTGGGTAAATCCTTAACTAGTCCTTTCCTAGTAAGCTTCCTAAGAGAATGAATATTACAATGTCCCTCCTATTCCATATCCAATTTTTTTTCTAAAAGGTACTTAAGCATGAATTTTTTTGAGAAACTAAGGAATCTAAGTTTACAACATACACATTTTCAATTCTAAGAGTAGTAAATACTAAATCATTTTTAAAATTAAAGACATTACATGCATCATTTTCAAATTTAACATTAAAACCATCATCACACAACTGATAGATAGTAATAATATTGTACTTTAATCCATAAAAAAAAATTACTTTGGAAATTAAAACTAAATTAGAGTTACTAATTTGGCCAAGGCTAATTATTTTTCCTTTAGAATTGTCACCAAAAGTGACATACCCACCATCAATCTTTATTATATTATTTAAGCATAAATAATATCTTATAATGTGTCTTGAAAATCCACTATCCAAGTACCATATACTTATATAAGATATATTCAAATAGTTTTCCTACAAAACAATCAAACAAGAGAACATTTTGGTACTCGGATTTGTTTAGGTCCAGTAATATTAGTAATAAGTGCTTTGGGAACCCATAGTTGCTTCATGTGACTCCTATAAATAGTCTTTAAAGTATTTGAAAAATAAACTTTATTTGTTCTAGAAAAACTATAAGTAGTATAAGGTTGTCTAGTTTTAGAACTACCAGAAAAATTTTCAGTTCTAGACATAAAAATTGTTTTTCCAGATTTGGTTACAAAATGTTTTTTAGCTATGTTCCTCTTTCCCGATTGGTATCCTATACCATTAGTATACCTAGAAGCTACTTTTTTACCAATAATTTGTGTAAGAGTGTTTTTACCATTGATAAAATTCTCTAAGTCCTTTTTCAATTATTCATTGGACAATTTAAGCTCATTATTTTCTTTAAGCAATTGATCATTCTTTTCTTTCTCTATAGTAAGCTCAGATTTAAAAGTAGTGGTAAGAGTATTATATTTCATTAAATGTTTATATTTATCTTTTAATTCATTGCATTTATCTTTAATAATTTGTAAATATTAAAACATTTACTCATTAGTCATATTTTCAGAATCACTTTCATCTCCAGAATAATAAGAATTATGTATAGGAGACTCAAGGGTTACCTCAGATGTGTTTGTCATGAAACACATGTTTTCCTTGTCACCTTTCTCATCATATGATGATTCTGACTCACTAGATCTATCCTCATAAGCACTCCGGGTGTCCTTCATTTCCTTCTTGTATCTTTTATCTTTGTCCTCATATTTATTCTTATATTTTAACTTAGGACAATAAGCCTTTATATGTCCTCTTCTATTACATTCATAAAAAACTATTTCATTTGAGTTATCATTACTTTTCCAATCCTTTTCAAGTTTCCCTTATTATCATATTTACCTTTGTAGCTGGGATTCCCAAGAAACTTCTTCTTTATATGAAACTTTTTAAACCTTCTGGATAATTGAGCCATTTCCTCACCACTTTTTAATGGTGAATCTTCATCACTTGTACTATCAGAATGAATTTGAATCCTTTCCTTTTCTTTATTTTTATAATTAGTAGTTTTGAAAGACACAATATTTCTCTTTGGTTCATCCTCTTCTTCTTTGTTGGCCTTTAATTATTACTCATACATCATCAACTTACCTATCAGCTCCTTTATTACCAACTTATTGATATCAAAAGATTCTCTAATTGATAATGAGGCTCCTCTCCATATTTCAGGTAGATATCTAAGTAGCCACATGATTTGTTCTTTGACATCCACTGGATTTCCAAGAGTATTCATTATACTGACTATCTCGTTGAACCTGAGATACATCCCAGAAATGGGTTCATTAGGCTTCATCTTAAAGTTATCATACTTAATAGTATATGTATTAAGTCTCATTTTTTGACATTAGTGGTTCCTTCGTGTGAAATATATAAGGTATCCCAAACTTCATAGGTAGATTTACAAGCAGATATTTTATTAAATTCTTCATCCCCTAAAGAACAAAACAAGGAATTCATAGCTTTACAATTATTATTGTAAGCATTTTTTGTAGCATCACTCCATGTATTTCTTTCAGTATTTGGTATTTCATACTTATATTCTATTACAGTCCAAATATCAAACCCCATACTTTTTAAGTGCATGTTTATTTTAATTTTCCATTGGGCATAATTTGTACCATTAAAGTAGGGAGGTCTGTTGGTAGTAGCACCTTACTATCTATTATCTATAATAAAGGATAGACTATAATTTTAAAGAGATAAAAATTTAGAACTAACAGAAATTTAGAGATCTTTGAAACACAACTAAAATCAAAATTGAAAAGATTTGAAAAAGATTTTAAACAGCCTCAGATACCAAATGTTGGTTAGAGTAGGACACTGAAGAGGGGGGGGGGGTGAATTGAGTTCTTATAAAAATTTCTGTTAAAAATTTTATGTGAAAGAATCCACCAATTTAAAAACAAGACAACCCAGTTAATCAAAGTAGTACATTTATAATAGTACGACTGTTCAATTAATTTCTCATAAGATTGATTATTTCTTAGTTATAAAAATATAATATATTAATATAAATTTTGAAACTAATTTACTAAACCAAAACAGTTATAAATACTATCCAAGAATAACTATCAAAGTGAAACTTAGTTTTTTTTGACATATGAGTAAAAATAGAGTAAACTAAATTTGAAAACACAACGGATTAAAACAAAAGATTCAGTCTCAAGACGAGACTTAGTCCTCTTTACTTGGTAATAACCTACCACCAAGAAATATATATATATATATATATATATATATATATATATATATAAATCTTTGATCCACACCCTGTATTGGGGTTTTCACAATAGTATACAAACTTTCCAGGTCACAAGACCTCTACCAAAGTTCTACGTTGGAACTAAAATATCCAAGTCACACAGGACCTCTACCACAGTTCTACGTGGGATATAACAAGTGTAAAAAGATGTTTGTGTGAGGATATATTGTATCCTATAGTTCAGTGTAGGAGACAATGTTTTTTTAATATAAAGATGCACACACTGCTCGAAATGTAGTAAAAATGTACGCAACAGATAAATAAATAAAGAGATAGAGTTTAAAAGGCTCTGTGTGTTGTGAAATTCAGATTTGGACCCTTTGGATGTAGAATATGTAAAGCCCGAGTCCTCTTCTAGAATTAGACACTGAAAAAGAGTGTCTTGAAGCTTTATGTTCTGGTTTTCCAGGAAGATGAAGTTATATTCTTTCGGTAATGTTTTTTTACTATAGAGGTGTTGGAATTTTGGTGCACAATAATTTCTCCTTTGTTTTCAGTCAAGAAAAATGAGAATGCCTCATGTTTTCTTCTTCCTTTTGTTCACAGGTTCAATATTGGTGCTCGTGCGAGTCCTCTACAGTATGTATACATGTGTATCTTTCAGCTTGCATTATTTTCTCTTTTATATTCTACAGCCCAACAATAAGCATAATTGGGGTAGGTTGTGTACCTCGTACTTATGACATCCCAATTAATATTGTTTTAAAAAAAAAAAGAATTAATTTAATTATTATAATTAAAACACTCAAATATGACCATTAGAAACAATTTTAAATAAAATAAAATTTAAACAGTATGTCGGTGACTCCTCTATCGGTGAGTCATTCTGTTGGTATCAGTGACTCATTCTATCAGTGAGTCATTCTATCGGTATCTCTATGCATCGGTGACTCAATGCATCGATGACTCATTTTTTTCTTTTGGTGAATCATTCCTTCTATAAGTGTCTCATTTTTACTATTAGTGAGTCGTCTATCGGTGAGTTAGTTTGTACTATCGGTGAGACATTCCTTTTTTCAGTGAGACATTCCTTCTTCCAGTGAGACATTCCTTCTATCGGTGAGACATTCCTTCTATCGGTGATACATTCCTTATATCGGTAAGAAATTCCTTCTATCAGTGAGAAATTCCTTATGTTGGTAAGACATTACTTCTATCGGTGATACATTCCTTCTATCAGTGTTGGTGAGTCAGTTTGTGATGTCGGTGTCACAATTGTTCTGTCAGTATTAGTGACTCATACTTAGCTATTTTTTCTACTTTAACTATCTTATAACATTAATATACATAGAATGTATTAAATACATATTTAGTCATATATAATCATAATTAAAAATATTTAAACTTAAATAAACATGATTGAAATGATTAGACATGATTTGACATGATTTGTGATTATTAAAACTAGAGAGGGCCCAACAATCTCCTATGGGCCAACAATGGGGATGAAGGAAGAAATAAAACAAAAATGCTCGTTGATGAACATTACCTCTTCTTCAGGTATCCTTCTTAGTTTTGAACTAAAAGCCTTCATATAATGGATATATTTCTAAAATAAGGCTTCTAGGATGAGGGGAGGGAGGTAAGGTCTTGGTTGAACCAAAAAGGGTTTGAAGGTGTGAATAAGAGAGGATAGGGGGTGACCTTTTATAAGTGGGGGAGAGGAAACACTTAGTATTTTTGAAAAGAATTGAGTGCTCCCACGTTTTTCATGTAACAAGGGTCCAAAATGGACCATTCGTAAACCTTAGATGTGTAATGGTGTAAATATGACCATAAAATAGTTTTTATAAAAGTTTATAGGTCATTTTACCCTTATCTTTTTAGTTTAACCCCTATTAAACCTATTTTATCTCAACCAAGATAATTAATTTTTATTGCATTCACTATTCATTTTTGTCAAAAATTTAGTTGAAATTATTATATAATATAAATTATGATGATTCAAAATATGGAATCTATTTTTATAAATTAAAGTCACAGAATTGAACAAAATAAATTTAAAATTAATCTTGCAGACATGATGAGAAAGTGGGTTTTTAAAGAGAAAATGTTCAAAAGTTTACAATTCTTTTATATCAAAATTCAATATGAAATTGATCAAAATGAGTTAAATTGGATTAATTGATGTATAATTGAACTAATTTAACTTTAAAATTAATTTAAAATATAATTTATCTTTATAAATAAATTAAACGAAAATAGAGTTTTCAATTAAAATTTAGTATTTTTCACTATTAATAAAAAAATGAAACTTTTTAGTAAAATACAAAAATTTATCCCTAATACAATTTTAATTTGAAAATTTAAAAAATTATGTTTATTTTATTAAATTCATTTTATAAAAGTGAAAAATTTAGTTTTAAAATAAGTGTGCCAAAAATGGTGATAATACTCATTTTTTAGAAAAATATAGCTTTTAAGCATAAAATTGGATTTATTCCTATATATTTTCTATAAAACACATAATATGAATGTTAAATATTTTATTTAATATATATAATATATAAATTTCACTAAAACCATTCACCAAAAGTGGTTTTTTAAATTTATTTAGGTGAAACAAGTTTGTTTTCGTAAAAATAGTTTCTCAAAAAAAGATTTCCTTTATTTTTATTTTTAAATAAATGGTAAACAAAGAATTAATTTTATATACATGTGTAAACCATATTTTAATAATTTATTTAATCCTATTCATACCTTCCATTCTATTGTCTAGGTGATAATTATCATATTAAATAATAATATTTTAATAATAAGCCACATTTCGTCTAAACTCAATGTTGCATGTAATACAAGCTAAACTCAATGTTGTATGTAATGTAAGATAAAATAGATATTGCATGTAATGAAATATAAACTCAGTGTTACATATAACACAATCTAAACTCAGTGTTTATTGTAACATAAAATACTGAAATGATTAAATTAATTTTAAAAAAAATATTTCACAAAATCTTAGGTTGTTACATTCTACCCCCCTTAAAATGAGTTTCAACCTTGAAATTCATCTCAGTCATCAATGGTTTAACATTTGAAAATTCCTTCATATAAATCCACATCGTACAAATGAATTTTAAAACTTCCCTTAAAAGGGAAATTTGGAAACATAAAGGTTACTTAAAGTAACTCATAACTATGTTTCCACATAGGGGAACATAGGTTGGAAGTGAATATTTAGACATGGAAGAAAAGTGTAAATAATTATAAAGAGTGATAGAGATCACTGATTATAAGAAAGTGGGTGATGTAGAGAATGTTAATAAATGCAAAACCATAAACCAAAGGGGCATGAAAAAGGTCATTGATATCATAAAAATAATGATAACAAGACAAAATTTTATTTCAAGATCCTTTTCCTAAAGTTGAATAATTTTCATGGGAAGATATACTCGATTTAATTCCATTTCATAAGTAAAATATCATCCATCAGTTGTGCCTTGATAAATTTCCACTTGATCTCTCACTTTAAGAAATAAAGGTGAATTTGTTGTGCCTGAAGCACTAATGGATCATAAGATCCAAAAAAAGAATGATAAGTTATTCTTTATATATTTAGTTACCATCACAACCAAATGGTTAGCATTGGTTATCTAATATGGACAAAAATTCATATGGTTATGTAATACATTAATATCTAAAGCCTCAACCAAATTTCAACTTAAACCATTCTATAAATGGTTAACCTTATGACCCTTACAAATGATTAAAATACAAAAATTTAGAAATAAGGTCACTAAATTTCAAAAATTAACTTATCATTAATTCCCATATACCATAAATTGGATCTTGATTTTCACATATTAAACATGTGAATAAATTTATAATTTATTATCTTGAAACATGGTAATAACCCAAATTACCATAAAACCTTATTGAAAACATTCACGATTCCTTATTCCTTAAATAAAATATAGATTATTGGATTTATTCCTTAAATCTAAAAAATATTGTAAACTCCATCAATGATAGCATAAACTAAATTGTCAACAAATCATTAATCAATTCCAAGGTAGTAATTACTATCTAATTTAATTATTTATATCCAAAATATCTTTATCACAACAACATTATCTCAACATCAAAAACATATTAAGGGTTATCTTCCCTTAATCAAAACACCACCTTGACATTAAATCAATTTTCTAGTCCACCAGTACCATTTAACATATTTTTGAAAATCCTTAATGAAAAACTTCTACAAGAAATCCTTATATATATTCATATAACATAATTATTGAATTACAAAACATAAACACTTATATTATTCCACATCATCCTTAATCCATTAACTAGTATTCCTCATAATATTCCCAAATATCTCTTTTCTTTAATATATTATTCGTATTATATTCATCATCAGTAGTGTAACCATCACCTATACCACTTTGCTAATTCTCTTCACGAGCTTTCCCCCCAGGACGTTGATTTTCATAATGCCCATACTTTCCATATTTAAAGCATTCATACATTGACAATACCTTAGGAAGACCAATATTCCCATCCATTGTGTTAATAGAACCATTAATTTTACCTTAGAAATTGCTTACTTTATGCCCTTATTCTCAACACATAAAACATCTTCTCATTCCATTGAGACTATAAGAACCTGGACCTTATTTTCAGGTATGTTTTTCCGTTTCTAGTCGTTTTTGAGAAAAATAGGAAATTCTAGAAATTTTTGAAGTACACGCCATGTAATTTATGAGTACAAGCCATGTACTCAGTTACCGTAGGTATCCAGGTGTTGGCTGTGTAGAGGCCATGCACACGGCTATGTGGGGTGACCTAGAGGCCACCTAAAGTGTAGTATGAAAATAGTGACTACACGTAGTGTACTTTTTTTTTCATTAAATGCACCGGGGTTGCATCTAATCGCCAGAACACTCTCCTTCTAGGTCTCGTTCGACCGAGAGCTCTGTACGACTGCAGATCTTCGACAAAACCCCGAGCGAGCATCTGTCCTCCGAATCAAACACCGTCGATTGAGTTGGAATCACATCAGTGATTTCTCTCTTCTCCTAGAGCACCATCTTCGGTTTTCTCTTCTCTCGTGAGATATCATGGGTTAAACGTTTTATATGTTTTTATAGATCTACCGTGTTATAGGTCAATACAAGGGCCAACACTGGAGTATATCAATCTCCCAATGCCGAGGTAGGTGGTTTATGCCTTTCTGTTGAAAGACTTTGAGTATTATATGCAATTTTGACCAATACCCTTGAACACGGTATTGCATGTTTACTGTGTTACCCATGTTGATTTCCTACCATGCTTGTATTCTTGTGTAGAGATTAATTGGTTATGAATAGGGTTGATTACAATGCTTTGGATGTTTTACCCATGCATGATCTGTTTACGACCATTTGGTCCTGCTCAGCCTTTTGTCCACCTTTCCTATTTTCCATGCCTGTTGCTGTAGGGTGGAGAGTTTGTATTCTTACATGCTTTTTTATGCTGTAGACTGGTTAGCCAAGTAATTCTGTAGGTTTACTTTGGCCATATTTCATTTCTATGCTCGTTGACCTACACAGGGTCGTGAGAACCTAGTGTAGTAGACTATAAGGGGAATTGACTGAATGATCTTCCTCAGAGAGTCTTTGAACACTTTAGGCTATAAGGGGGATTGACTGAGTGAGCTTCTTCAGAGAGCCTAGGACCACTTGGGTCTATAAGGGTAATTGACTGAGTGAGCTTCCTCAAAGAGTCCTTGATTGTTTTAGACTATAAGGGGAATTGACCATGTGAGATTTCTCAGAGAGTCTTTGAATTACTTGAAAGACTTTGGGATATAAGGGGAATTGACCGAGTGAGCTTCCTCAGAGAGTCCTTGACCTTGGGGCTATAAGGGGAATTGACTATGTGAGCTTCCTTAGAGAGTACTTGACTACCTTAGACTATAAGGGGAACTGACCATGTGAGCTTCCCCAGAGAGTCTTGTTTTACTTATGACTATAAGGGGAATTGACTGTGAGTGCTTCCTTAGAGAGTCTATTTATATATCCTTGTGGCAGAACCAGAGGGGTTAGACTGAGTGTACTGCCCAGAGGGTTGCTTGTACTTGTTAGGTAGGAATAGAGGGGATGGGCTGTGAGTACTTCCCAAAGGGTTACCTATTTGTGTTTAGATTCTTGTTTAGCTGTTGCTTGATATTGAAACTGTGGATTGTTTACTACTGAGTACTTTCCTATTTAATGCTTTCTATAATTTTACCAGCCATATATTCACTGACTGTTAGGCACAAATCTTTAGGTGGTTTCCTACTGGGATTTAGTCTCACACCCTGTTTGGGCCATGCTTTTGGGCCCAAACAGATTATATTGCTATAGGTATAGATAAGGACAAGCACCCTTCTACTTCAGGTTCTTGATTGACTGTGGAGCTGGAGAGCATGGGACCAAGATGCGGCTTGTGATGCTGAGGAGTTATTACATGCTTTCTTTTGTATTTGGTTTAGTACTATTGTGTTCCAACATTGTGATTTGTTTGAATTCTTTCCTAGAAATATGTATCATGCATCATTCACATATATATATGTGTGCTCAAGTTTATTATTTTCTAGTATTCCCCTGTTTACTTCTGTATGGATTATTACTGCTTCTGCTATTGCTATTGATTTTCTTCTGCTGTGTTACTCTACCAATGAGGGAATAGTTTCCCCACTATCACACCCAAGGCCCTCACTGCTAGTCGGCAGCCTCTGGCATTCGGGAAAATGTGCTTGAGGCCATGCGACCAACCGGGTATGGGGAGCCTCTGGGTGGATTCTAGAACCGGGACGTTACAAAGTGGTATCAGAGGAATTATTTTCTCTTGAATTACTATTTGGAGCCTTTAACTAGGGATATGACGAAATAGGTACTTGGTAATAAGATGTTCCCGGGAGTGGCTAACCCGTGTATAGGGAAAATCCAATCTACCTCATTTAATGCAATTTTTCTAGTTTGTAACTTTACGGTTGATTTGATTTTCACCGTTGGGTGATTCACATGTTTTTTGTTGTTACTGTTAATGTTATTGAGGTTCTATTTTTGTTTCAAGCCGATGAGATTAGGGTGTTCCATCTCATGTATCATGTAGGCACTTTCTAGAAATCACATGTCATGCATTCTTTCCATGTCATCTTGGATGCATTAGCGATTGCATGTTGTTGTGATAGATGTTGTGTAAAATATGAATGATTTTGTGATAGATGCCTTGATAAAAATACCTACTATTTGATAGGGTATTTTTTGTGTAATGTTTTTTTGAATGAATGCCAAACATTGGTTCTTGAGGTGTTATGGGCCCTCATGGACCAGAATTTGGTGGATCATTGCCTTGTTTTTTTTGTTATAAAATGTGTAAGATTCCAAAATTTGATTCATGAGGAGTATGAGGCCCCATGGATCGAAATTTGGCACTTTGATGTCATTTCAATGTTTTTTGGGCTTCGGAGTAGTTTCTGAGGCTTAATGTCTGAAAAAACCCAGAATAAACGCCGTGTAGTTTTGAATACACGCCATGTGTTCTTCTGTTCGGGAAGAAACTATTTTTCTTAAGTACACACCGTGTACTTTATGTACACGCTGTATAGTCTCTAATCGTGTCATAGGCCGTGTGGGAAGAGACATGGGATGAGTAAAGTCTAGTGGGAACACGCCGTGTACCAGTTGAACACGCCGTGTAGTGTTGACCCTGTGTCCGCCCGTGTAACTAACAACACATACGAATAAACCTTAAGACATACACGCCGTGTCAGGATCGAACACACCATGTAGTTTGACCCAAGTACCCGTCCGTGTCACTAACAACACGGGTCAGTGTTATCCTTTCACATATACACTGTGTCTGCCTTGAACATGCCATGTAGTGTGAGCCATGTGTCAGGCCGTGTGAATAAAAACATAGGCCATGTGAAGCTTGTCTAGTACACGTCATGTCTACCATGAACACGCCATGTAGCCTTGTCTTAGGAGAATCGTGTGGCTTAACCATGTAGAAGGACTCAGGAAAATAAAGAGGATTCAAGTACACGCCGTGTGTTAAGAAAACACGCCGTGTGTTTGGGGTGTTACACGACCAATTTTAGGCAGGAGTACACGCCCATGTAAATGAATTAAGGGAACACGTTGTGTAGGAATTGTACACACCATGTAGTCATGTTTTGTAAAACTTGAGTGATTTATTTCTCCTATTCCCTTCTTACACTTCTATTTTTTAGTCCTTGAAAATATTGTTTTAAGGTGTATGCTTGACCTTATAGAGTCATGCCACCGAGATGTCCTCTAGTTGTACGCTAGTTTCCAGGTGGTTATCAGACACTGGACATGGTTGATTATGGACTCCCAGCAGATTCTCCAGTTGTTCTAGCCTTGGCACCAGCCATTGTACCTAACATAGGTGCTGATACACAGTTTAGGGAGGGATTTTTGAGGATGATGCAGACCTTTCAGGGAGTGTCACCTCCTTCCCCATCGATGGCAGAATTGACGTGGGTCTTTCAGCAGCAACATCCTCCCACTTTCTCAGGGGATGGAGGACCCCAGGCTGTAGAGTCATGGCTAGAAGCCATGCTGATAATTTTCGAGCATCTAGAGATACCTCCAGAGAAGAGGGTGAATCTCACTACCTACATGCTTCGAGACTCCGCCAAGAGGTGGTGGGATGTGATCTCATAGGTGGGATGCTAGCATAATATGGCTTGGGATGAGTTTCAGCGCATCTTCTACGATTACTTCTATCCGGAGACCTTGAGGGCCAATCGATCCCAAGAGTTCATGAGTCTGGAGTAGGGTACTCTTACTGTTATGGAGTATTCCTCTCACTTCACAGAGTTGCAGCATTTCACACCTATTCTAGGAGGTGATGAGTTGTTCCTTGCATAGAAGTTTGAGGATGGTCTGAGGCATGACATCTGATATCAAGTGAACATCGTCAGGTTGACTTCGATATCCTCTATCGTCAACCAGGCACTGATCATAGAGTGTAATTTGAGGGATTCTGGAGCTGTGATCCAGGGCGGTTTGGCATCCAGAGTTAATATTCCTCCTATTGATAGCAGGAAGCGATGTAGGGAGACTGCACGAGGAGATCAGAGTAGGCAGGATGCATCTTCTGGTAGCTAGGTGGTGTGATACTAGTGTGGGAAGAGTGGGTATACAAGGCCACACTGCCCGAGAGACCTAGTGGAGTGCCGATCTTGCGTCAAGATGGGTCACCTTCAGCACTTCTGTCAGATCTTCTCACCACCAGCTGGTGACAGGGGTTCTTCTTTGACTTCGCATTCAGGAGCAGCGCCACCAGTTTCTCACCAGTTAGGGAACTAGAGTTCTTCCGGCCGTTTAGGCCAAGGTGGAGGTCACAGACATGGTGGTCAGTCACTGGGATTTCAGCGACATCAGGGTGGATCAGCTCAGAGTGGTCAGGCAGGGTCACAGGCTCACGGTACAGGCTATACTTTTGCAGTAGAGCAGACCCAGCAGGAGTAGGATCCCAGACCCTCTACAGTTCGAGGTACGATATTAGTAGCCTCAGTTTTAGCCTCTTCTATTTTTGATATAGGGGATTTCCATAGATTTATATTTGTTACTGTTGTGGAGAGCCTTGGTCTCTGCATCTTTTCCTCTACTGATATCTTGACGCTAGACACTCCCTTGGGGACTAAAACGGCTAGTGTACGGCAGTGCAGGGAGTTACCTCTATAGGTTGGTGGGTTTAATTTCTTATGGGACCTCTATGTCCTAGAGATGACATGCTATGATGTCATTCTCGGGATGGACTTGTTAGTTCCCTTATAGGTAGTTGTCGACTGTTATCGCTGTAGGGTGAGTTTCACATCACCAGAGGGTAGATCGTTTATTTATAAGGGTGAATGGGATGTCCAGGAGAGCAGAGTGGGCCCCAAGCATCATGGGTTGGGAGGAGTTACAACCCAGATTGCTAGTCTATATCTGGATGACTAGGGGACTTCAAAACTAGACTTTCCTCCAGTAGTGGATCGTTTTAGAGATGTCTTTCCAGAGGAATTTCTAGGTTTTCCTCTGGAGCGTGAGGTAGAATTTTCTATTGAGCTTGTGCTAGGAGTGACACTGGTGTCCATTCCTCCTTATAGGATGACTACACCTAAGTTTCAGGATCTCAAGAAGCAGTTGGAGGAGTTGCAGGCAAAGGGTTTCATCCGACCCAGTACTTCTACTTGGGGTTCACCTGTCCTGTTTGTGAAAAAGGCGGATGGTACCCTCAGGATTTGTGTGGATTATCGGAAGCTGAACTAGTTTAATGTCAAGAACCGATATCCCTTGCCTAGGATTGATGATCTCTTTGATAATATTCAAGGATACCGAGTGTTCTAGAAGATTGACTTGAGCTCTGGTTACCATCAGTTGTGTGTTAGACCATCAAATATACCTCTTACAGCCTTCTGAAGTAAGTATGGTCTATACGAGTATATGGTTATGCCGTTCGGTCTCACAAATGCGCCTGTAGTTTTCATGGAACTGATGAACCAAGTGTTCCATCCATACTTGGATTATTTCATGGCTGTCTTCATGGATGATATCTTGGTGTACTCTCACACTTGACACGACTATGCTACTCATCTTGAGATCATTTTGAGTACACTTAGAGAGCATCAGTTATATGCTAAGCTCTCAAAATTACACTTTTGGATGGATTGGATTCACTTCTTGGGTCATGTTATCTTAGAGACAAGAGTATCAGTAGACCTAGAGAAAGTGAGAGCAGTAGTTTCTTGGGAGAAGCCGAAGAATGTCTTTGAGGTGCGGAGTTTTCTAGAGCTGGCTGGATACTAAAAAAGTTTCATATAGGACTTTTCACGCTTAGCGACACCATTGATGGGTTTTACTAAGAAGGGTAAAAAGTTCCTATGGTCAGATTCTTGTGAGTCATCCTTTCAGGAGATGAAAGGGAGGTTGAATTCAGCACCGATACTAGTCTTTCCAGAGCCGGGAAAGAGCTATACTATTTAATGTAATGCATCAGGTATCAGACTGGTATCTATGCTTATGCAGGGAGATGGAGTCATTGTGTACGAGTCTCAGCAGTTGAGGCCACACGAGAGGAAATACATGATGCACGATCTCGAGTTGGCGTCAGTTGTTCATGCCTTGCGCTGTTGGAGACATTATCTTTTGGGAGAGAATTTTGTGGTTTTCAACGACCACAAAAGTCTCAGGTATATTTTCACTCAGCATGATCTGAATTTGAGACAACAAAGGTGAGTTGAGTACCTTCAGTCCTTTGACTTTGAGCTCATCTATATACCTGGGAAAGGCAATGAAGTGGCTGATGCGCTGAGCAGGAGGACTCAGATACAGACAGTTCAGGAGGCCATTAGTTAGTGGCAGCTTATGGCTCTGTTCTATGAGATGCATTTGTAGGTGTACGACATTCAGGGGCAGACGTTTCTTTCTTATGTAGCTGTTACCTCTACTCTTCTTGATCGAGTGAGAATGAGACAGCTATCAGATTCAAAAGGCCTAGTCCTACAGGAGAGTGTGTCAGGAGAGGACCCTATTCCTGGATGGAAAGTAGGAAGGTATGAGATCTTGCATTTCCAAGGGTGCGTATGGGTGCCAACAGATATACATGATGAGCTGGTGCGGGATTTTCATTCCTCAGTTTGGGCAGTTCATCTTGGTGTCACCAAGATGTATCATGATCTACACCACCAGTATTGGTGTCCAGGTATGAAGAGGGATGTTGTTGGTTTCATCATGAGGTGTTCCACCTGTCAGCAGGTGAAGGCAGAGCATCATCGACCATCAGGGATTTTAAAGCAGTTAACCATTCCCGAGTGGAAGTGGAATGATGTCGTGATATATTTCTTGATAGGTTTACTGATTTCACCTCAAGGGAATGATGCAGTATGGGTTGTCATTGACAGGCTTACGAAGGTTTCTCACTTCTTGCTGATTAAGGAGACCTTCAATGTTGATGAGCTGAGACTATTGTACATCTGAGAGATTGTACATCTGCATGGAGTTCCACACTCCATTGTTTCAGATAGGGATGCACGTTTTACTTCTCGAGTCTGGAAGGGGCTTCAGAAGGCCTTGGGTACACAGGTACTTTTGAGTACAACATACCACCCCCAAACAGATGGCCAGTCTGAGCGTACGATTCAGGTGCTTGAGGACATGCTTTGAGCATATATTCTGGATTTTGGAGGTTCTTGGGAGAAGCATATACCTCTTGTGGAGTTTTCCTACAATAATAGTTTTCAAGAAACTATTCATATGGAACCTTATAAGGCTTTGTACGGTAGGCCATGCTGATCACCCTTATGTTGGCTGGAGGTAGGAGAGATAGCTGTGCTGGGACCTCGTCTTGTTCAGGAGACTACAAAGCAGATAGAGTTGATTTAGAATAGGATGGCTACTGCACAGTCTTGACATAAGTCTTATACTGATTAGTGGAGACAACCTCTGGAGTTCGAGGTCAGGGATTAGGTTTTCCTTCGTGTTACATCAAGGTTGGGACACATGAGGATTGGGAGACAGGGTAAGATTTTTCCGAGGTATGTTGGACCGTTTGAGGTGTTGGTGAGAGTTGGACCGGTTGACTATCAGTTGCAGTTACCCTAGAGGTACCGGGCTATGCATGACGTTTTTCATGTTTCTCAGCTCCAATGTTACTTTTCAGACCCGTCTCATGTCTTTCAACCTGAGGAGGTTGAGATAGAAGTGGATGCGTCATTTGAGGAGCATCCTATCTGGATTGTTGATCGTAGTACAAAGGTTCTCCGTGGCCAATAAGTTTCTCTGGTATGAGTGCTATGGAAGCACGGGCGGGTATAGGAAGATACTTGGGAGAAGGAGGCCGATGTACGAGCACAGTGGCTGGAACTGTTCAAGATTTCTTCTTCTACGCTGCGCTAGGGAAATTCAGGGATGAATTTCTTTAAGGGGGGAAGTTTGTAAAAACCCGGACCTTCTTTTCAGGTATGTTTTTTCTTTTCTGGTCATTTTTTAGAAAAATAGGAAATTATGGAAATTTTCGAAGTACATACCGTGTACTTTATGAGTACACGCCATGTACTCAGTTACCGCAGGTAGCCAGGTGCTGGCCGTGTAGCAGCCATGCACACAACTGTGTGGGGTGACCTGGAGGCCACCTAAAGCGGAGCACGAAAATAGTGAGTACATGCCGTATACTTAAAAATTACATGCCGTGTACTTTCTTTGTTTTCATTAAACACACCGGGGTCATGTCTAATCGCCAGAACGCTCTCCTTCTAGGTCTCGTTCGACCGAGAGCTCTGTACGGTAGTAGATCTTCGACAAACCCCTGAGCGAGCGTCCTTTCTTTGAATCGAACACCGTCAGTTGCATTGGAATCGCATCGGTGTGTTCTCTATTCTCCCAGAGCACCATCTTCTATTTTCTTATCTCTCATGAGATATCATGGGTTGAATATTTTAGATGTTTTTGTAGATCTACCACGTTCTAGGTCGATCCAAGGGCCGACACCGGAGTATATCGATCTCCAAACGCCGAGGTAGGTGGTTTGTGCCTTTCCGTTGAAAGTATTTGAGTATTATGTGCAATTTTGACCAATACCCTTGAATGGGGTATTGTGTGTTTACCATGTTACCCCTGTTGATTTCCTTCCATGCTTGTATGCTTGTGTAGAGATTAACTGGTTATGAATAGGGTTGATTACTATGCTTTGGTTGTTTTACCCACGCATGATCTATTTACGACCATTTGGTCCTGCTTAGCCTTTTGGACGCCTTGCATGTTTTCCACTCCTGTTGCTGTAGGGTGGAGAGTTTGTATTTTGACATGCTTGTTATGCTGTAGACTGGTTAGCCAAGTAGTTCTTTAGGTTTACTTTGGCCATATTGCATTTCTATGCTTGTTGTCCTACATAGGTCCGTGAGAACTTGGTGTAGTAGACTATAAGGGGAATTGACCAAGTTAGCTTCCTCAGAGAGTCTTTGAGCACTTTAGGATATAAGGGGGATTGGCCGAGTGAGCTTCCTAAGAGAGCCTAGGACCGCTTGGGGCTACAAGGGGTATTGACCGAGTGAGCTTCCTCAAAGAGTCCTTGACTGTTTTAGACTATAAGGGGAATTGACCGAGTGAGCTTATTTAGAGAGTCCTTGACCTTGGGGCTATAAGGGGAATTGACCATGTGAGCTTCCTCATAGAGTCCTTGGATACCTTAGACTATAAGGGGAATTGACTGTGTGAGCTTCCTTAGAGAGTCTTGTTTTACTTATGACTATAAGGGGAATTGACCGTGAGTACTTCCTCAGAGAGTCTATTTATATATATTCTTGTGATAGAACCAGAGAGGTTAGACTGAGTGTACTGCCCAGAGGGTTGCTTGTACTTGTTAGGTAGGACCAGAGGGGATGGGTTGTGAGTAATTCCCAGAGGGTTACCTGTTTGTGTTTTGATGTTGGTTGATATTGAAACTATGGATTGTTTACTGTTGATTACTTTCCTATTTACTACTTTCTGTATTTTTACCTGCCATATATTCACTGACTGTTAGGCATAGATCTTCGGGTGATTACCTACTGGGATTTAGTCTCACACCCTATTTGGGACATGATTTTGGACCCAAAAAGATTATATTGATGCAGGTATAGATAAGGGCAAGCGCCCTTCTACTTCAAGTTCTTGATTGACTGTGGATCTGGAGAGCATGGGACCAAGCTGTGGATTGCGATGCTAAGGAGTTGTTACGTGCTTTCTTTTGTATTTGGTTTAGTACTATTATGTTCCATCATTGTGATTTGTTTGGATGATTTCCTATACATATGTATCATGCATCATTCACACACACATATATATATGTGTGCTCCAGTTTATTATTTTCCAGTCTTTCGTTGTTTACTTATGTATGGATTATTACTGCTTCTGCTATTGCTATTTATTTTCTTCCACTATGTTACTCTGCCAATAAGGGCATAATTTCCCCACTATCACACCCAAGGCCCTCGCTACTAGTCGGCAGCCTCTGACATTTGGGGAAATGCTCTTGAGGCCATGTGACCAATTGGGTACAGGATGCCTCTGGGTGACTTCCAGAACTAGGACGTTACAGAGACATTACCTAGAGTGATTCTTCTCACATTCTCAACATATAGTTAGCTGAATCTTCTTTCTCACTCGGTATCCACTACTATAACTCTTAGCGAACTATATCCTTATCTTCTTTGGTGATTCTAAGAGTTGGTTAAGGTTCCCATTGTTAATCATGTTCCATGATAACTGATAAGGAATAAACAATATCATTTACTCTAGTTATCATCCCATTTGGATGCTCATCATTAAATTGTCTGTCACATTCAATGTTAACCTAGTTACTTCTAGTTTACACCATTGACTAAAATTGAAAAGTATAGTGTGAGAAATGCTAATCATAATAGGAAACTAAATAATCATGAAAATCACTTAGAGGATATATAATTAATGACACCTTATTTTTAATCTATGACACCTTAGGTCTATCCTAGGCTATTCATAGTCATCATCTATTTAAATCTTTCATGATATTTGATAAAAAATTTGTGAATTTCAAAAGGATATCCCCCGGGAGTGTCAAACTAGGTGTGCATTAAGGCCCGTTTTCATGTACTAGGCGATGATCGAGACTAGCTCAATGCACCCTTTTTGGAGTTATCACCCCTAAGTACCTCTATTCCCGAGCCACATCCACTTGTAGTATCCAGACAGGGATGCAATTTCTTATAAACCAAAAAATCTATCCTTTAACAAAATTATAGGACATTTCCCTATAATTTGACCATCCTTTGACTTATCCTTAGATACATACCTAGATATCCTTATAAATATCCCTAGGTATCTCACTAAATTTTTCTCATCCTAGTTTCTAAAGGATGACTAAACCTTTCCTTTAATCCCAACTATAGTGACCTAGGCTTCTCATACATGGATATAACATCTTTTTAGATGAATATTCAATACATTACACAAACACATGCCATAATAGTTTAGTGTCTTTGGAGACTAGGTACACAATATTATAACTTGGTGAAAGATATTTAATGTCTCCCATAAAGATATTCCCCTTTATTACTCATACTTAAAACATTTATTCACAACCTTAGGAAAGGAAACATAATAAAGGGTGAAATAAAATGCTCAGAAAAGGTAAATAAAAGAGATACATAAGCACAACATGAACATAAGGGTATGAGAACATGAACATAAAATTTGAAAACCATACCTTGCATATCAAAGATCATAATCCTGAATCATGAAATAAAGATTGGAAGTTTATAAGATATAAATCATAAGATAATAAAATAACATGAGCCATGAGAGCATAACATTAGCATAAGAAATAGAATTATGACATACACATAAGTATATAAAATCATTTCCTTAGTAGTCAAGACTCATTTCTAAAACTTATTAGGGAACTCCATGAGAATAAATTCATAAAACATAAATCATAAGATAATCAAAGAACATGATCCATGAGAGTACAACATTGAAATAAGACATAAAATCATACATAATCATAGAAAATCATTTCCTTAGTAGTTAAGGATCATTTCCAAAACTTATAAGGGCACTCTATGGGTGGATACACATCCTAGTCCGAACACACCACTATCCCTAGTGGCATACCTTTCCTCATAGTGGAATGGGTTCACTCTCTAAACTATCATAGTAGTTAAGGTTCACTCCCAAGGCTACCATAGAAGAAAAATTCCCTTACTGAACTGAGTTCACTCTCTATTCCAATCCTATCTATTTCATGAGATATAAATCTTTACCCAGTGTATTAGAGGGAGATATAGGTCCCATTCATTACATAATAAAAATCATACATATATGTTCCACATGATCATAAAACATTCATATTATCATAACCCATGAAATGAAATGAGTTTCAAAAACATTTCATCATATCATAACTTGTGAAAAGAGGTAGGTTTCATAATCATTTCATCATTTCATCATAAAATAACCCATATAAAAATAAGCGGGTTTTATAATAATTATATCATGGTATAACCCATAGAAAAATAAGCATATTTCATAAAAATTCTATCATGGTATAATATATAGAAGAGAAATAGATTTCATAGACATATTTTCATCATAAACATAAACCATTTAGGGAAATAATAAAAATTATATCCTTGGATCATATCCCCAGTAAGGAATAAGTAACTTCAACCGATGTTATCTTAGATAGAAAATGATTTTGATATATCATTTAAAACATTTCTTGAGGAAAATATCCTTTCCACTTTGAAAAAACTTTTTAAAATATTTTGAAAATCCTTTTCTTACCTTTAAAACTTATAAAGTAAAATTTAAAAATCATTTAAAATATTTCTTCCAGAAAATATCCTTCCCACTTTGAAAACACTTTTTAAAACATAAAACATTTTAAAAATCCTTTTAATTTTGAAATAATTCATTTAAAATCTAAAATTTTCCAAAATATTAAGGAATAATTTTTCTTTGTGAATAACTTTGAAAATTTTCAAGGGAACTTTGAAATCATTGAGTGGTCATGATAGTGTAAAATAATTTTCACATTGTTCATGTTAAAAAAACAAAGATTCTTTTCACATTTTTGGTAAAATCCAAACAAGGTTTTTTTGGAAAATTACATGAAGATTCCTTTAATTTTTTTTAAAAAAATATATTTTTTAAAAAATTACTTTTAAAAATCATAAGATATTAGTAAAACATTTTTGAAAATATTTCTAGAAAACATGGTTCTGTAAGAAAACAAATTTTTTACCAAAAAAATAATTTTTATTAAAAACATTATTTGAACTCTTGTGTATATAAAGAGATGAAAATGAAGGGAAAAATGTATTCTCATGACATAACCAGAATATAATAAAATTCATGAGTTTATTAAGATATGGATTATAATATTTTATCATCGAAAACATAGTTATAAACAATCTCGATAAGTGATGAGATTGTAACATAAAATCTTTACCACTTTGGTAACATTGAATCATAATCTCACTAAAAGAATATAATTAAATGAAAATTATAATATCATGAAAATAATGAGATTCATGATATAACACATAAAAGGGTCATTATATACACTTCTTAAAATAATATATGTGCATAACATAATCATATGTCTCAAAGAAGTCAAATTGAGACAGAAAATATCTTACCACATTGATAACATTGAAACCATAAACCAAAAGAAAGAGAGATCATAAAATGGATGTATAAATCACTATAATTTTCATGAGAATATTCATAAAACAAATTCATGGTCATTATATACACCATATAAAATAAACACATGGGGAATATGACATTTGTCTCACAGAAAATAAAAGTGAGACAGAAATCCCTTACCTTAAGTATCGACTTCCTTCATAAACATTAAAAAATCATGTATAATAAATATAAGTTTATTATAAATATATTATAGAACCATATTAATATATATAATACCATATATGTTTTGATTTGGACCTTTTATTACCTGTTTATTAACAATTCTATGTTAAAGTTACATTTCGAGCAATAACTACTTTGTTTTTCTTATATGTACCATCCTTTTATTTTTGGTCCTCCAAAATAAATCATGGTTCTATAATATATATAATTTTAACCATGATATAAATATAATATATATTTATTATATATATTTTTATATTAATCCATAAAATTCAGTGATAGAAAATGAAATATACCATTCTTGGAGACAGTAGGTCGTACATACGCATGAATGCTAATTCTATTTTCTTCTTGAATTAAAAAAAATAAAAGTAAATGATATATTATAATTAAATAATAATTTTTGGTCATATTTATTAAATATTTTCATTAAAAAAATCCTTAATACATTCCATGTAAAGTGTGAATGAATCACATCACTTCGCGAGGTGGTAATCCACTGTACACATGAGCGATGTTATCATATTCCAAAAAAATGGAAAACATGAAGGTATGTGTGATATAATAAATCCATAAGTATAATAATAAAAAAAAATATAATATATAAATAATAAATCCATCATTATGGCCAACCTTGATAGGTGGTAATGAAAAAATGAATGACATCGGTTTGCAAGGCGGTAGTCCATCATACATATAAATAATGATTTCAAAACCCATTTGATGGAAGTGGAGATGGTTGCAGGTAATGAACTAAAAATTAAAAAATATAAGTATATATAGGATAATAAGGTTATTATATAAGCATTTTATAATAATAATTGAAGGTTGTGGAAGGAGAAATAAAAAAATTTCTCGTTGATTAACATTATCTCTTCTTCGGGTATCCTCCTTAGGTTTGCACTAAAAGCCTTCCTAGGATGGATTTATATCCAAAATAAGGCTTATAAGATTAGGGGAGGTAAGTTGGAAAGTTATTTGGGTAGGTATTTTCTTAAACAAAAGGGTTTTAAGGTGTGAATACGAGAGGATATGGGGTGACCTTTTAGAAGTGGGGGAGAGGACACACATGGTATTTTTGAAAAGAATTGAGTGCTCCCATGTTTTTTATATGGAACATGAGTCCACAATGGACCATTATAAAAAATTATAGGTGGTATAGTCTAAATATTTCCATAAAATAGTTTTTTATAAAATTTTATATGTCATTTTTACCCTTATCTTTTTAGTTTAACCCCCATTAAACACATTTTTACCTCAACTGCGGTAATTAGTTTTTACTGCATTTACTATTAATTTTGGTCAAAAATTAATTTGACCTTATTAGATAATATAAATTACAATGATTACAAATACAGAATCCATTTTTCCAAATTCAATTCAATTTAAAATTATTCCTGTAGGCACGATGAGAAAGTAGGGTTTTAAAGAGAAAATGTTCAAAAGTTTAAAATATTTTTATATTAAAATTAAATATGAAATTGATTAAAATGACCTAAATTGGATGAATATATGTATAATCAAACTAATTTAACTTTAAAATCAATTTAAAATATAAATTAATGTTATAAATAAATTAAACGAAAAGGCACTCAATTAAAATTCAGTATTTTTCACTATTCATCAACAAATGAAACTTTTAGAAAAATCCCAAAAATAAAGCCTAAGATATTTTTTTATATTAAGATTTAAAAAAGGTTTTTTATTTTATCAAATTAATTTTATAGAAGTGAAAAATTTTAGTTTTAAAATAAGTGCGCTAAAAAAGTGACAAAAGTTCTTTTTTAGAAAAATATAATTTTAAGCATAAAATTGGATTTATTCCTATATATCATATATAAAACACATAAGATGAATGTTAAATAGTTTATTTAATATTCATAATATATATATTTCATTTAAATCATTCACCAAAAGTGGTTTTTTTAAATTATTTATGTGAAACACGCTTGTTTGCATAAAAATAGTTTCTCAAAAAAAAATACTTCCTTTATTTTTATTTTTAAAAAATGGTCACCAAAGAATTAATTTTATATACATATGTAAATTATATTTTTATAATTTAGTTAATCATATTCATACTTTAATTCTAACATATTGGTGATAACTATCATATTAAATAATAATATTTTAATAATAAGTCGCATTTTGTTTAAACTTAGTGTTGCATGTAATGCAAACTAAAATCAATGTTGTGTGTAATGTAAGATAAACTCAATATTATGTGTAATGAAAGATGAAATTAGTGTTTCATGTAATTCAAGATAAACTCAGTGTTGCATGTAATTAAAAATATTGAAATGATTAAATTAATTTGAAAAAAAAATATTTCACAAAAATATCAGGGTGTTACATTGAAAAAGCATGGTACTCATTACTTCTTCAATTTATTTATGTGTGAATTTTATCTTATCAAGAGAAATTAAGGAAAATATATCATATGGTGTAAATTTTATCTTCTTTATTAACACTTCATGTATTGGAATTGTTGTAGAGAAATATTTTGGAGTGTGTCCAATCTTGTTGCACCTTACACACAATACATCATTATCATAAGAGTTGTCTTTTTTTGAAAAACACTCATGAAATTTAGAATAATCATGTATAATATATTTTTTTCTTTGGCCTTTTATTGTGATTTTTATATCTTCTTTTCTTTCTCTAAATATTCCAGACATATTATTGGACAAACATTAATAACATTAGCTATGATAACCTATATTTTAATACAATTTATTTCATGATTTATTATATAAAGGTACACATAAAAAATCCCAAAAGATAAAAAATTCTATTGTATTTAGGATATTAGGTAAATAAAATATAAAATTGATACATGGATACCAAAAAATTATTGAAAACTTCCTTAACATTCTCTAAAATTCCATTTCACTTTTAAATATATACGTGATAACCTGAGGACATACATAAGAAGGGGTTGAGATATAAATCCCAATAAGGGAATAAAGGAATCAAAACATGAAGAAAGTATTACATGTTAGTCAATAGTAAATTTAAAGGGACATAAAAGGGGTTAGAATCATAAAAATGAACATCGAAGTATGATATGTGATGATAACATAAAGGCAACATAGGAATGTGGAAACAAATTAAAACAAGGCATCATAAACATAAGTCAAAGACAACTACCTATAAAACATATCATAGTGTAATTAAGATAAACTCCCATGAACCATACATGGAATATCATGATATTAATGAATTACACAATGCATTGGAGGGATATATAATTTCGGGCCCACCCATACCTTTCATATCATGTATATGAATAGGTGTTCCACATACATCATCCAACATAGGATCATATTTCATCATATCTAATCCCATGATTAAGTCCAAATCCATTTTTTTTGTATTTTCTAAAGCCAGTTTAAGGATTAGTGGTAACCACACATTAGAAAATCAAAAACATCACCCAACATCCAAAGTCAAAATACATAACATCCTGACTCAAAATTCAAAAGATTCACCCAAATTAAAAATTAAAATTCAAGCATGAAATTCAAATAAAACCAAAAATCGAATCCTGCACCACCAAGATGCTTCAGGCTGTGAGATCCCAAATAAAAAAAAACCTTGATCCATGCACCTTAACACTAAAAATAGTACCTTATTGGTGATATTCTACTGACCTTTGTCTCATAGAAGCCGACTATCCCTCATGCTATCACCAACACACAACATCTACACAAATACCAGCTATTTCCAGCACCATAGAGAGTCAAAAAACATTGATGTATAATGAAGAAAACACCATCGCTTACAAAAAATCTCCAAAAAAACACCAAAGCCCCATCATTTCCTGAATAGGATCCAAAATCCATCGCCATTGTGTGAAAACATCAAACCAAAACATAACCTATTTCAAAATCAATCAAAATAAGAACTATCCCCAAAATAACCCTAGGAGCGAGAATGATTTTCTATAGATCACAACTCCTAAAAACTCCAATCACTCCCATAATAACCTCAAAAAACGTCATTGGGATCCATCACACTTGGCTGACCTGGGAGAGAGAAAAGGACCTGGAAGCTAGAGTAGAGAGAGAGTGAAGAGGACCTCCACAATAATCCGTGAGTGAGCAAGCACCAAACTCCCTAACAAATAGAAAAAAATTAAATACTTCACCAATGAAAAAGTAAACTAAAAAACCAAAAATTGAATCCAGAATACCCATACCACCTGAATATTCTAGGCATAAGTGTGATAAAAAAGGCAAAAATAAGAATCAAGAATGCCATGAGAGCTGACACCTGAGAGGAGGAATGAGAGAACCTGGGATGTAGAAGGAGAGAGCCCCATAAGGAGATAAAAATCTTGAGAAACCTAGAAGAAAATGTATATATAAAGAAGGTAATATAATCATTATAAAAAAAATAGAGGAAGAGAGGCTGGAAGAGGGATCGCCCTCACCTGGGGAAGAAACCCTAGAGGGAGGACATACACTCTCAAGGGAGAGATCTGGGAGAGAAGGGAGTCACCACTACCAAAAAAATCCCATTATTAAGTTGTGTGAGATATATATATGTAATTACCCAATAAATAAAATATATATACATCTAGGTGAATACCTTTGAGTGAAAAAAGGGTATGAGTATTCGCAAAACAAAGATTCAGCATGGAAAATTGCAGGATAATTTTGGTAGTATAACTGGGGTACTCAAACATTCCTGGGAGGGATTAATGAGAATGAAAGAGATATTTAATAAATTTTAAATAATAATTTATGTAAGAGGTATATGTAATATCATATTTCAACATGAATAATTGAATAAAAGACATAAAAAAAGAAGGTTCTTGAATAAAGAGGATAGAGAGATGATCCCTTACCTTGAGAGGGTGTTTCCAAAAACTTAGGAGGAGCTTCATGAGATCTTGGGGGAACCTTGTGAGGGATATAGAGAGGTAATTGAACATTATAGTCATGATAAAAGGGATTTTAGTGAAGATGAATGAAATATTAGGTGGGTTTATATAGTAAAATATATGGGAGTTATTTATTATTTTCCAAACTTAGGGTTTGGACTCTATAAAATAAAGTTAAAAAAAAACCATACCATTTTTTCCCATAGTTTATACAAAAGTGAAGTTATTTTAATTATTTTAAAAGTTTAATAAAAAATATTATTAAAATAATATCCTTTGTGATGTAGAAGTGATTCATGTTAATAAAGAATTTATTTTAAATCCTCAATATATAATATAGGTTTTGGGGTATTCATAAAGGGTTTATAAAATTGATAAAATAATATAAAAATATATTATAAAGGGAAAATATATATTTGGTCATGAATACATTTTATGGCATATATCACATAACTTCTTTACTTTTATGATGTCATAATATACACTGTATATTTATACCGTATTTAATTTTGACCAAAAAATTCATCTCACTCTAAAATTTATGAAAAAATAACTGTTGGATAATTTTGATATGATGATTTAAAAAATAATATTTATTTTATCCAAAAAATATCTAATTATGATAATTTAAAATTTTAAATAAAAAATCCACATTTATTGAAAAATTCTAGTTTTTTGACAATAACGGTTTTATTACCCTTATAAAAATTATTCTTGACTTCATAAAATTATGTTATCATTTATATTTAATATATTTTCTAAAAATAATATTTTATTAAAATATAATTTACTTCAAAAATTCTTTAATTCATTAAAATTAATCTTCTTGATTGAAACTATATATTTCTCAAAAAATAAAAAATAAAATTTACGTTTCATCTAATTTTTATCAACTTCTAATCCAATCATAAAAATAATCATATAAGATAAATATAATAATTATTTTATAAATAAAAATAAAAATTAATACTATTAAGGTCTTGATAGATATCCCTTTATTGCACCATCAAACACCTTAAGGGTGAGGTGCGTGATCATGAGATTTTCATGGGGTGGTTCGGAGAACATGGTTTGGGTTGTGAAATCGATGATATTGAACTTATCCCATAAAAAATTTCACTCACACTTTAGCTGTTGAATCTTGGAATGCGATTAATCAATCTAAAATTCTAGTGATGCTATCTCCCTTAAAATCTTTGATAAATGGGCTTCATAGGGTACGATCTTACTGGTTAAGGCCATCGCTTCTTTCATCTGTATCAATTAGACTTTATCATAACCCTATAAATATACTAATCATATGATCACTATTCAATGACTATATTATCAATGGTTATTTTGATTAATGGTATTTTAAATCCTATAGGATGTAACATTCCTAAATAACCAAATAATTTCATGTGTTTTCTATAACCACATTAAATATTAGGGAATTTAATTTAATCATAAGGGGAATTTTATTTATAAATGTTCAGGTTCTTACATTATTTACCCATTTAGAAATTTTTCCCTTGAAATTTTCATTTAATACACTAAAAATGACGAGGTTACTTTTGTTTCATCACCTCTTATAGTTCCAATGTCACTTCCTCAAACTTTTTGTTTCGCCACAATAATTTTACTAGGTGAGTTGTCTTGTTTCATAGAACTTTGTCTCTATGATATAAGAACTTCACCAGATTCTCCTCATATGAATGTTCATTCTCCAATGGTACCACCTATATATTCAGTACATGTGAGGTGTCTAGTATGTACTTCCTCAAGAGGGATACATGAAACACATCATGTACTTGAGATAAGTTAGGTGGGAGTTCTATTCAATAGGAAACAGATCTGATGCATTTAAGGTTCTCTAAAGGGATAATGTATCTAGGACTAAGCTTTATCTTCTTCCCAAAGATCATGTCTTTATTCCATAGATATATACAAAGGAACACTTTATCACCAACCTCAAACTCTAGGTTTCGTCAATGATTGTCTGTATATCTTTTTTGTTGATTTTTATGGATTCATATAAATCTTAATGGTTTGAAACTTATTTGTTATCTCTTGGATAATATCAGTTTCCATCATATTCCGCTCCCCAACTTCATCCAAATATGTCAGAGTTCGACACCTATTCCCATGAAGAGCCTCATAAAGTTCCATTTGAATTTTAGAATGGAAACTATTGTTATATGAGAACTCCACTAAGGGAAGGTTCTAGTCCTAACATCCTTGAAAATCCACGGAACATGATCTCAGCATATATTCTAGAGTTTGAATGGTCCTTTTAGAATAAAAAACCATATGAGGGTGATAAGAATTATTGAATCCGAATTCTATATTCAACGCTTACTGAATAATTTTCCAAAACCTCAAGGTAAACCTTAAATATTGATTAGATACAAGGATAGTGGCACTCCATGTAGTCTTTACACTTCCCTTATATATATCTTAGTGATTTAGTCAAGATAGAAATATTCCTTGATAGAAATAAAAATCACTAAATTTGTAAGGATATCAACAACCACCTAGATGGCATTATTTACATTAGATGTCCTGGGGATTCCTATGATGAAATACACGGTTATGTTTTACCATTTCCATATTGGTATAGGAAATAGTTCCATCATACCCTTTAACTTCTATCACCCAACCTTGACTTGTTGGCATACCAAACATCGAGATATGAATTCTGTAATCCCTCTCTTCATGTTATCCCACTATAATTTTTCCTTTAAATCACTATACATCTTAGTGCTTCCTAGATGAATATAAAAGGATTATCTATGTTAATCATCGATAAGTTTCCTCTTAAGTTATGGTTTTTATAGGAAACATAACCAGGTTCTAAAACTTATAGGTTCATCTTTATAAAATTTGGAATCTAGAATATTTTATACCTTCTTTTGTAGCAACTCATCATCTTTCTAGGCCTCCTTTATCCTATCAAGAATTTATGGTTGAGAAGTTATTTGAGAAAGTTAGGATGAATATCCTTTTATTATTCCCATATCCATCTTTTACATGTCCAATAAGCTTGGATCCATTTCAATTACCATCATGGATAGAGTTACATGATCCTTTCTATTCATATCATTTAACACTTTATTTGATTTCCCAATATGGTAATGGATTGAATAGTCATAATATTTGATCCAATCTAACCACCTATGTTGGGGCATATTAAGCTCATTTTGTGTGAATATATACACGAGGCTTTTATGATCCATATATATATATCACACTTCTCCCCATAGAGATAATTCCACCAAATATTTAACATGAAGATCACTATAACCAATTCTAGATAATCAATTGTTTAGTTCTTATAATAGATATTTAGTTTGCGGGAGGCATAGGGTATCACTTTTTTATATTTCATGAGTATAAAACTCAAGATATTTTTGGATAAATTGTTGTAGATCAAAAATCCTTCTCCAATGGTGGGTAATGTGAGAATAAATTTAGTGATTAGACTCTTATTAATCTCTTTAAAACATTCCTTACATTTATCATTCCAGACTCCTTTTCAAGTTATCTTAGTTAGGGGGCTTGAAAATCATGATAAGTTTCTCACAAATCAATGATAGTACCCGACTAACCCAATAAAACTATGGATTTACATCATAGAGGTTGGTATTTTCCATCCTTCAATTTATTCTATTTTAGGGTCTATAGATATCCATTTACTAGTGATAACATTCCCCAAGAATGTTACATTCTCCAACCTAAATTTTCATTTAATATGATTTGAATACATATTTTCTTTATAAAATGTTTTTAATACAATATTAAAATTCTCCTCATGTTCCTCCTTACTTTTAGAGTAAATGAGAATATCATCTATAAATAGAACCAAAAATTTCTCAAGGTAATCCCTAAAGACTCTATTCATCAAGTCCATGAATATTGCTAGAGAATTAGTGAGTCAAAATGAAATCACTATGAACTTTTAGTGACCATACATTGTACAAAAAGAATTATTGAGGATATTATCCTTGTTCACCTTTACTTGATAGTATCCTATCGACGATCCACCTTAGATAAATACTGGGCTCCATTTAGATGATCGAACGAGTCATCAATACATGGAAGAGGATACTTGTTATTTTTTGTGATCCTATTGAGATCATTATAATCAATGCAGAGGTGCATTAAACCATCCTTATTCTTGATGAAGAGGACCAATTCAACCTAGAGTGAAGCACTTGGGTATATAAACCCTTTATCCAGATTCTACTATAATTGCTTCTTCAACTCCTCAAGTTTAACAACATCCATTCTATATGGATTCTTGGATATTATAAAATATATGGGTATAAAATCAATTGAAAATTAAACCTATCGAATAGAAGGAATACTAGGAAATTATTTGGGAAACACATCAGCATATTACATCACAATGGGAATGTATTCAAGGATGATCTTTTCCTTAGTCTTAATCATTTGATCTAGATATGATTTCTTATAGGGAAATAATATCCATTATTGATATGATGATACCAAATAAGATTTAACATCCTCCTTTAAATTTTATATAATAAGAGGGTTATTCCTAATATGAAGGGTAATTTTTTTATCTTGAAAATTTATGTTGGATCTATATAAGGAAATCCAATTCATAATCAGAATAACATTGAATTTTGATAAAGGTAGTATCAAAAGGTTCATTGGGTAGTTTAGCCCACAAATTTTTATAGGGGATGAGTTATATACTTGGGATGAAATAATTTCCCCACTTTATATTTTCATCAATAACTTTACTTCCATAGTTTTCAATAGTGTTTGAATAGTTCTACTAAACTTATGAGATATAAAAGAATGCATAGAATTATTATAAAAAACTAAATTTTATATTCTTAAATGAATAACTAGAAAACCTATCACCAATATTTTTTTCATGACCCATCTCTGTAGTTGTGATGGAATAAGATCATCCTTACTCTTTAGGCCTTGGAGGTTTCTATCATCGGTTGTCATCAACAACCCTTGGTTTAGGGAATTGATTTACATAGTGTCATTGTTCCATGTAGTTGAAATAGTGGACAACGAGATGAGGGTTGACCATAACATTAATTTATTCCATCACATTTTTGGATTTCTCCCACTAAAAATAACTATCTAGGTTACATTCCTTACCACACCTAAAACATTTCCTCATCCCCTTCATACAATATACAAGTTGCTTCTTCTCACACCTTTGACAAGTGGGATGTTGAAATTTCCTATCACTGTTAGATTTATAGAACACACTTCTAGAATTAAAATCCACTTTCCACTTATTATCCCAATGAGACCCCTGATATTCACTAATCTCCATTCTGAAATTTAGGGCACATAAGAAAATTTCCTCATAGCTATCAAAGTTCCAAATTGCTAAGGCTTTTTGTTGACCCATCTTTATCTTACCAAAGAAGTGGTCAAATTTACATATGAGGGCAACAAAAAATCTGAAGGTGTATCATGTAGTTATTTTAAACTTTTCCTCATATACCCTAATAGTTTATTCATCATTTTTCTTAAGTTAAGGTAAATCCTACTCTATTTTAATTCAAAGATTACGAGAAAAATATTTATCAAAAAACAATTTCCAGAATTCCTTCTACTCCATCACTCCGATATATTTCTCAAGCTTTATATTATTGAACAACATCCAATATTGATCATATTATACCTCCATATGATAAATAACTATCATGAACTTCCCTTTATCAAATAATTAAAGGATGGAAAATATATTTTCAATGGATTTGATTCATTGTTCCACAATTAAGGAATAAAAAATACACTAAAAGTCAGACACCTTTATCGCATAAAGATCTCAATTGAAACTTTCTTTCTTTGGGGGATTTGGGAATTGCTCCTGCTTCAGGTTTTAGTTAAAAACTTGAGTCAATTGAGAAAATATAGTCACAAAGTTCATGATTTCTAATCCCATCGGTTTGTATAGCATCCCGCCTTTTTGTCACATAAACTTTCATTACATTATACAAAACTGAGGATCTTTAAGGTTCAGTGTCTTGGAAACCAGGAACTTAATACATGAAAAAAAAAACATTCTTCTGAAACACTTGAAAGGATTCACCTTATGTTCATCCTAGGTTCATTACTACATCTCATAACCTGGGTACATACATCAAAATAAAGGGTGAGCAGAAGGCCCAGTAAGGGAAACAAGGGAAACATTTAACATGTGAACTTGAGATACATCAATAAAGTCATGAAAAGAACTTTAAGGCATGAGAATGAAATCATGAGGCATATCATAATAAAAATAATGTATTTCATAACTTGAAGATGTGGCTACAACATTTTACAAAGACAATCATTTCCGTTTCACCAAGGTCCATCCCCAAGGTGTCAATAAAAATTACCAAGGTTATTCACCAAGGTATCAGTCTAAATGGTCATCTCTAGAGATTAAGTCTTTACCCAATGCATTGGAGTGCTATAAAGGCGCACCCTTAAATTTGTATTTATCATCATGTGAGACAAATATATCATCATAAATCATTTCATAAACAACCCATATATCACAAAATAAATGGGTTTCATTTCATAATCATAACGTTTTAAAAACTGCTTTAAAGACATGATCTTTATGTCACTTTAAACCCAAGGAAAGGGAAAGCGGGTCTCATGTATGTAAATCCTATAATTTAAAATAGAAAATTTTGGTATATAAGTGAATACCTCTATAGAAGATAGATCTTTGAGTATTAACTTAATAAAATAAAAGAACTTTAGAAAAAGAGAGAGTTATTTTGAGACGGAAATTCTGCATCATAATGACTATGTTTTGGGGTTTTAGAAAACATTGAAAAGAGAGGGGACATGGGTCAAACATTAATAAACTAACCATAAAACAGTAGAGGGACATAATATAAGGATATATGAACATGTTAATGAAATTTTAAGGACATACCATTTGAAATGAAAAACCTGGAAGGAATACAAAAATAATATTTCTCTTATGAAAATTCAGCAGCCTAACGGTGTTACTTAAAACTTCCAAAAAAATGAATTGATGAGGTCAAATAGGGTCTCTAATCATATGAACATAAAATATAAGTATGATAGATATATAGATCATACCCCAACATAATAAAAAGGAACATTAAAGACTTGACATGAAAATAGATCTTGAAAACGAGAAGGGTGAAAGAACCCCTTAAAAATTCGGTAGCATAACGGCGCCACTTAAAACTTCAAAATACTGAATTGAAGAGATAAAATAGGGTCTCTAATAATATGAACATAAAATATCAGTATAATAGATATATAGATCATACCCCAACATAATAACAAGGAATTTGAAAGACTTGACATGAAGATAGATCTTGAAAATGAGAAGGGTGAAAGAACCCCTTAAAAATTCAGCAGCCTAACGACGCCACTTAAAACTTCAAAATACTGAATTGAAGAGATAAAATAGGGTCTCTCATAATATGAACATAAAAGAACAGTATGATAGATATAGAGATCATAACCCAACATAATAACAAGGAACTTGAAAGACTTGACATGAAAGTAGAACTTTGAAAAATGAGAAAGGTGAAAGAATCCCTAAAAAATTCGGCAGCCTAACAGAGCCACTTAAACTTTCTTAAAAAGAATTGATGAGAGAAAGAAGGGGTATCTCATCATATGAACATGAAAAGGGAAGTAAGAAGAATATAAAAGAACATCCTTCAACATAAGAGCATGGAGCATAAAAGAAATGACATAAAAGAGATTACTTTAAAAGAAAGGGAGAGGTATGATCCCTTACCTTAAAACGCAACTCTTAAAACTCAAAGGTTTGGACCTTGAGGGCTTGGGGGCACCTTGGGAGGACTCCTTGGGAGGTAATGAGACCAGATCTTCTTTGGGGAAGAGTTGGGAGTGAAAAATAAAGGAGAAAAGGGCAGGTATTTATAGGGAAGGTGAGGTGATACTTTAATAATTTCAAGGGACACCTCACAAGTGGTTTTCTCAAAACCATGGGCTCTCCCATGGTATTTCCCATGGAGTTGGGCCACATGGGGCCCCCAATACAATAATTCATCACCTTTGGTCGTCCAACACTTAAAATATCTCATGAAATCATCATGAAACAGTTATGATCTCATTAAACATACAGAAACCCTAAAACTGTATTTTCACTATTCATCGAAAATTCAACTTTCTCAGAAAAATCCCAAAATTTCACCTTAACCAAATATCGATGCTCTGATTTCAAAAATGAACTCCATTTTATAAAAATAATTTTCTAAATTTTTTTAATTTAATTTTTAAATAAATACACTATTCACCGAAAATTCATTTTTTTAGAAAACCCCCAAAAATCACCTTAAAATAATATCGATGCTCTGAGTTCAAAAATAAATTCCATTTTATAAAAAAAAAATTCTAAATATTTTTAATTAAATTTTTAATTAAAAAAATTATATTCACCCTAAAAACTAATACTTGACTAAATATTTATGAAACCGTTATTTACCCATTTTATTGAATCACATTACTTAATCAAGGTGTCTAAATTATATTAATAATTTCTTTAAGTGAGATTACTAATCCATTTGGTCACATTACTAATCCTAAGCATAAAAATCACTATTCATAATTTACTATTCATGAAAAATCAAGTTGATCTTATTAGACTCTAAATTTCGTACTGAACATAATTGTAGAAGACTATTTTTTGAAAATCATTACACATTTTTAATTATTTAAGGTTTACATAAACATTTTTAAAATATCATTTTTCTAAAATTCATCAAAAATATGCATACTATATTTATCTGGTCATTTGAAAATTCATAAACTTCATCATAAGAAGAAATCAAAATTTTTATTTAAAATAAAGGATTACACAAGGAAGTTACGGTCTCCTTACATATCCCCTTATCACACCAGCATAGGACCTAAGTGTAAGGTGTGCTAAGGTGAGAGAATCCGAGGGAGGCTCGACCAACATTGCACGAGTAGTAATTTCTATCAGTTTGAACTTCTCGCGAAGGTGATTTCATTCTAACTTCACACGATGAAGTTCGGCTTGGGTTTGGTCCAGAGCAAAGCCTAGTGGTGCTACCTTCTTCCCAAGTTCAGTTAGATGGGCTTCGATTGGCCTGAGACTACTGGATGAGGCCATCAAATCTACTTTCTATATTAATTAACCAAGGTCACTTTTATTTAGAGACAAAAGTTGCAACATTCAGTTTTCAACGGTCATACTGACTAACAGTCATATAATAGTCAAAACCCAACAGTCTCATTTTAATTATACTCATGTTATCAAATGAAACAGTTTTGTTGAGTATGAAAAATAAAATAACACACAAAATTAGGAAAAAAGATTTATTCAAAATTTCAGGTCGTTACAATCTTCCCCCATTAAGAAATTGTGTCCTCGCAATTTTTAAAATTGGGTTTTGAAATTTCATTGAAAGTTCCACATCAGAAAAAGAGTCTAACACTATTACTTGAAAATATAGAAAAGGAAGTACAAAGGTCACCCGAGTTAACCCATACTAGGATTCCATGTAGGAAAACATGGATATGGAAGAAAAAAAAGGGTCAAGTTCTGAGGGAGAGTGATAGAAAACATGATTAGGAGAAAGTTAACAATAAGAAAATCACAAACTTATGATGCGTGTAAACGGTCTTTGATTACCCAGTAGGAAACGTTAACAGACAACGTTTTTGTTTTAAGTTCCTTTTCATAGTTTTGAGGAATTAATTTACTACATAGAATAAAAACATAAGGAAATATACCTACCTTCAATTAGAGTTTCATCCTTTAATAAGTTTCTACCAAAAATAATCTTTTCTCCAAACGATGAGCATTCAAAACTACTTGGTCTCATCAAAGCACAAGAATCAACTTATAGAGAATCACATAATCCACCAAATATTAACTATCGATTTATTATATCTTTAAAAATTATCCCAAAAATAGAAAGGGTAAGATAAAACAACTCTTCCAAAATAAAGAACCCCAGAGGAAGGGAAACTACTTTAAATCTTCAAAGTTCCACGGTACTACCCAAATTTCATCATAGACCATTCCATAAATAACTTTCCTTAAAATTCATCAAAATAAACAAAACTAAGATTGAAACCCAAATACAAGAAGGATTTGATAACATAGTCTTCCAAGATAAATTTTATCGCTCATCTCCAAACAACATCAACCACTCCTAACATCTTATAACAAAAGTAGATAACCTAAACATATTTTACCCAAGATAGGTTAATCATTTACATATGTAACCTAAATTACTATAAGTCCACCTTAAATTCACCGATTCTTCAAAATATAAGTCAAACTTTACTCCTAAAATAAAATACCATAGTAATCTATTTACCTCAATCAAATAGGGTTCCCAAAATAGTTAACGTCTTCCAAAATAATAATCTTTTAAACCGCTAATCACCCTTTTTTTAGAATAATAGATTTACTACATCAACATGTGGTACATAACAATAGATTTTTTCCTTAATTATATAAAATCATCTTAGGTAGTGACTCGATGATCTTAGAAAACATAAAAGATATGCTCATAGAGCACGAACTAAAATACAACATGACATAGAAAATTATTGCGAAGAAGTTACATGTACTTCAGTCATCATGATCCATCTCAGCATAGGACTTACATTTTTCCCTTGTCCTCAAAGATTGTTGATGCTCATCATGCTTCTCACCCATTCCAAGAGAGCATTGCCTTGGATAATGTCCAACTTCTCCACATTTACGAAATCGAAATGTATAAGGCACATTAGATCAAACCTTATCTCCATTCATCACATTATCCATTTTTTAAAGCAATTGGATACTTTATGCCCTATCTTCCCACACTTAAAACATCTCCTGGTTCCTTTGTGACATTCTCCTTGGTGCCCCTTTCCACACTTTTTTCACAAAGGAAATTGGGTCTTCTTTCCCTTATCAACTTTATCAGATGAACATCCTTGAGACTTTGTCTTCTTCTTCCTTGATGAATTTGGGCATTCAACTAGGTACCAATTATTAATTGTGATTTTTGATAGCTAGTTTGGCATAATCACAATATGTTCAACTTGATCTTTCGTCATCTCTATCACATCAATAGGGCAATCATCACATTTCCTATCACATTGGTTGTTGGGACATGTTCTTCCATTTCCCACCATTAACTAAGAAAAGAAAGTATAATTAGGGGCTTGAATACTTAGCCAATAATCATTAAAAGGAAACTTTAAGCATATAAGGATAAACTTGTAGAAGGAAAGTATACCCTAACTTGTGATCCCCTAGGTTCCAATCTAGGTTATCCATGATCATATATTCTTATGTAAATTTTTATTTTATTTTATCTTTGTTACTTTAATAATGGTTCATACTAAGCTTATGAATTTACCAAAGCATATCCCCCGGGAGTGTCGTAACCAAGAGTACAGCAAGGCCCGTTGTCGTGTACCAGTTCCCTTTCGAGTCTAGCTCAAAGAGGTATTTTCTGGTTTTACCCCTATGTACATCTATGCCAGAGCCACCTCTACCTTCTCGTATCCAGATAGGGATGTATTTTCTTGGCAACCCCTTACTCAATACTCACCAAAATACCAAGAAGATTTACTATATTTAAACTTTTCTATTGGGTTATTCCTAAAGTTTTCATATCCTAATTTCCACAAATAACTAAACCATCCTTTGATACCAACTATAGAATCCTGCCTTTTTGTCACATAAACTTTCATTACATTATACAAAATTGAGGATCTTTAAGGTTTTGTGTCTTGGAAACCAGGAACTTAATACATGAAAAAAAAAATTCTTCTTAAACATTTGAAAGGCTTCTCCTTATGTTAATCCTAGGTTCATTACTGCATCTCATAACCTGGGTACATACATCAAAAGAAAGGGTGAGCAGAAGACCCAGTAATGGAAACAAGGGAAACATTTAACATGTGAACTTGAGATAAATCAATAAAGTCATGAAAAGAACTTTAAGGCATGAGAATGAAATCATGAGGCATATCATAATAAAAACAACGTATTTCATAACTTGAATATGTGGCTACAAAATTTTACAAATTCAATCATTTCCGTTTCACCAAGGTCCATCCCCAAGGTGTCAATAAAAATTACCAAGGTTATTCACCAAGGTATCAGTCTAAATGGTCATCTCTAGAGATTAAGTCTTTACCCAATGCATTGAAGCGCTATTAGGCCGCACCCTTAAATTTGTATTTATCATCATGTGAGCCACATATATCATCATCAATAATTTCATAAACAACCCATATAGCATAAAATAAATGGGTTTCATTTCATAATCATAACGTTTTAAAAACTTCTTTAAAGACATGATCTTTATGTCACTTTAAACCCACAGAAAGGGAAAGCGGGTCTCATGTATGTAAATCCCAGAATTTAAAATAGAAAATTTTGGTATATATGTGAATACCCCTATAGAAGATAGAGCTTTGATTATTCACTTAATAAAATAAAATAACTTTAGAAAAAGAGAGAGTTATTTTGAGATGGAAATTCTACAGCATAACAGCTATGTTTCGGGGTTTTAGAAAAAATTGAAAAGAGAGGGGACATGGGTCAAACATTCATAAATGACCCATAAAACAGTAGAGGGACAAAATATAAGGATATATGAACATGTTAATGAAATTTTAAGGACATAACATTTGAAATAAAAAACATGGAAGGAATACAAAAATAAGATTTCTCTTATGAAATTTCGGCAGCCTAACGACATTACTTAAAACTTCCAAAAAAATGAATTGATGAGGTAAAATAGGGTCTCTAATCATATGAAAATAAAAGATCAGTATGATAGATATATATATCATACCCCAACATAATAAAAAGGAACATGAAAGACTTGACATGAAAATAGATCTTGAAAACGAGAAGGGTGAAAGAACCCCTTAAAAATTCGGCAGCCTAACGGCGCCACTTAAAACTTCAAAATACTGAATTGAAGAGATAAAATAGGGTATCTCATCATATGAACATAAAATATTAGTATGATAGATATAGAGATCATACCCCAACATAATAACAAGGAAATTTAAAGACTTGACATGAAAATAGATAATGAAAACGAGAAGGGTGAAAGAACCCCTTAAAAATTTGGTAGCCTAACGGCACCACTTAAAACTTCAAAATACTAAATTGAAGAGATAAAATAGGGTCTCTAATAATATGAACATAAAAGATCAGTATTATAGATATAGAGATCAAACCACAACATAATAACAAATAACTTGAATTACTTGACATGAAAGTAGAACTTTGAAAAATGAGAAAGGTGAACGAATCCCTAAAAAATTCGGTAACCTAATGGCGCCACTTAAACTTTCTTAAAAAGAATTTATGAGAGAAAGAAGGGGTATCTCATCATATTAACATGAAAAGGGCAGTAATAGGAATATAAAATAACATCTTCCAACATAAGATCATGAATCATAAAATAAATGACATAAAATAGATTACTTGAAAAGAAAGGGAGAGGTAGGATCCCTTACCTTAAAACGTAACTCTTAAAACTAAAAGGTTTGGACCTTGAGGGCTTGGGGGCACCTTGGGAGGACTCCTTGGGAGGTAATGAGACCATATATTCATTGGGGAAGAGTTGGGAGTGAAAAATAAAGGAGTAAAGGGTGGGTATTTATAGGGAAGGTGTGGTGATACTTTAATAATTTCAAGGGACACCTCACAAGTGGTTTTCTCAAAACCATGGGCTCTCCCATGGTATTTCCCATGGAGTTAGGCCACATGGGGCCCCCAATACAATAATTCATCACCTTTGGTCGTCCAACACTTAAAATATATCATGACATCATCATGACACAGTTATGATGTCATTAAACATACCGAAACCCTAAAATTGTATTTTCACTATTCATCGAAAATTCAACTTTCTCAGAAAAATCCCAAAATTTCACCTTAACCAAATATTGATGCTCTGATTTCAGAAATGAACTCCATTTTATAAAATTAATTTTCTAAATATTTTTAATTTAATTTTTAAATAAATACACTATTCACTGAAAATTCATTTGTTTTTCAGAAAAATACCCCAAAAATTACCATAACATAATATCGATGCTCTGAGTTCAAAAATAAAGTCCATTTTATAAAAATAATTTTCTAAATATTTTTAATTAAATTTTTAATTAAAAAAACACTATTCACCTGAAAAACTAATACTTGACTAAATATTTATGAAACCGTTATTTACCCATTTTATTGAATCACATTACTTAATCAAGGTGTCTAAATTATATTAATACTTTCTTTAAGTGAGATTACTAATCCATTTGGTCACATTACCAATTCTAAGCATAAAATCACTATTCATAATTTACTATTCATCAAAAATCAAGTTAATCTTTTTAGACTCTAAATTTCGTACTGAACATAATTTTAGAAGAACATTTTTTGAAAATCATTACACATTTTTAATTATTTAAGGTTTACATAAACATTTTAAAATATCATTTTTCTAAAATTCATCAAAAATATGCATACTATATTTATCCGGTCATTTGATAATTCATAAAATTCATCATAAGAATAAATCAAAATTTTTATTTAAAACAAAGGATTACACAAGGCAGTTACGGTATCCTTACATAGCCCCTTATCACACCAGCATAGGACCTAAGTGTAAGGTGTGTTAAGGTGAGAGAATCTGAGGGAGGCTCGACCAACATTGCACGAGTAGTAATTTCTATCATTTTGAACTTCTCGCAAAGGCAATTCCGTTCTAGCTTCACACGATGAGGTTCGGCTTAGGTTTGGTACAGAGCAAAGCCCAGTGGTGATACCTCCTTCCCAAGTTCCATTAGATGGGCTTCGATTGGCCCGAGACTATTGGATGAGGCCATCGAATCTCCTTTCTATATTAATTAACCAAGGTCACTTTTATTTAGAGACAAAAGTTGCAACATTCAGTTTTCAACAGTTATACTGACTAACGGTCATATAATGGTCAAAACCCAATAGTTTCATTTTAATTATACTCATGTTATCAAATGAAACAGTTTTGTTGAGTATGAAAAATAAAATAACACACAAAATTAGGAAACAAGATTTATTCAAAATTTCAGGTCGTTATAGTTTGGGTATCTCATTTGGGCAGTCATCATATTACCCCTCACATTGGTTGTTAACTTGGTTCATTATATTTCCATTATTTGACTTGAATAAAGGTAAAATTAGGGATGAGTATTTTTAAACCATTAAAAACATAAATGGGAAACCATGAAAATTAAATGGAAAACTCATATATTCCTTAACCAATGAATTTTTAGGCTTCAATCTATGTTATCCATGATCTATTTCCTAATATAATATCTTATGGGAATTTTTGTTCCCTTAATAATGGTTTGTAATGATCATGTAACTTAACCAAATCATATCCATTGAGAGTGTCAAAATAGGCATGTTACAAGGCCCATTTTCATGCACTGGTTCACGATCAAGTCTAGATCAATACACTGTTTTTGGGGTTGTTACCCCTAGTTACATTTGTGCTAGAACCAAATCCACTTGTAGTATTTAGATAGGGATGTATTTTATTGAAAAAAATAATATATACTTTACCAAAATTTAAGTATGTTTTCCTATGTTTATCATTATCCCTAAGGCTTTATCTAGTTTTTTCTAATATTAATTCCAAAAAAAAACTAGACTTTTCTACGATACCAACTATGACAACCCATGTTTTAATACAATTTATTTCATGATTTATTACATAAAAATACACATAAAACAATCCCAAAATATACTGAAGCATAGTGTCTTTGGGATATTATGTACATATAATATTAACTTGATACATTAATACGACAATATCATTGAAAAATTCTTTAATATGATCTAAAATTCCATTGCTCTTTTAAAAATGCATGGGATAACCTGGGGACATACATAATAAAGGGGTGATCTATAAAGACCAGTAAGGGAATAAACAAATCATAACATGAATAAATAATTACATTTTAGTCAAAAGGAATTTAAAATGGATATAAAAAGGTTGAGAATCATAAACATGAATATCAAAGTATGATATACGCTGATGACATAAAGGCAACATGGGAATGTGAGAATAACTTAAAACATAGAATAATAAACATAATTCAAGGATAAAATATAAGACAAAATAACATAGTGCAATTAGTATAACCACACATGTACCATAAATGGAATCTCATGAGATTAAAACATTACCCAATTAATTGGAGGGCTATATAATTTTGGGCTCACCCGTCACTTTCATATCATGTACATGCATAAGTGTTCCACATATACCATTCAATATAGGATCAAATTTCATAATATATAATCCCAAAATTGAGGAGTTTGTTATATATAGTAATTACCCAATAAATAAAGTATAGGTACATCTATGTGAATACCCTTGAGTGAAAAAAGGGGATGAGTATCCACAAAACAAAAGTTCATCATGGAAAATCACAAGTTAATTTCAACAACATAACAACGATACTTAAAGATTCATGAGTGGGATTAATGAGAGTGAAAGGGGTATCTAATCACTTTTAAATCATAATTAAATTAATATGGATATGTAAGAATATATCCCAACATGAAAAATTGATAATAAAAAGGCATGATTGAGGTGTTGGAGAGGATGAGGGAGTGTGTGATTGAGAGGGGTGGGAGGAGGAGGTGTGGGGATAATATAATTTATTTTTTTATTGTAAAAAAATTATAGATTTCAAAAAAAAAAGAAATAATAAATTTCAAAAAAAATGTAATTTTATTTACTGTAAAATAATAATAAGTTTTTAAAAAATACCAATGTTTGTTAGAAACATCGGTAAATGATGTATCACTAAATATCAACATTTATAAATGTCTCTAATTTAGCAATGTTAATTCACCGACATTTCTAAAAAATGTACTTAAATGAGGCATCATTAAATAGTGACGTTTATAAACGTCATTTATTTACCAATGTTTTTTAAAAGCATCACTAAATGAAGAGTCCCTAAATAGTGACATTTATAAATGTCGCTAATTTAACAACATTTATAAATGATACTAATTTAGTGAAACCTCATTTAGTGACATTTTTCAGAAACATCAGTAAATGAACCAAAAAAGTTTATAATTGCTGCTAATGCAAAAAAATGATTCCAATTGGAATGTTTTTGTAGTGAAACAGGAACAACTGATAATAATATACAAAAGGTGACGACACATGTCATGTCTCTATAAAACTGTAAAACTTGGATATACAATACAATAGGTAATACATGTGATACAAAAGAAACAAAAGAATCCAAAACTATCCCCAACATCCCAAACTCTAGCTTGGTCATCTGCTACCAAGCTTCATCCTAATTCAAGCAAGCAGTATCAAGTGTCCAAAGTGGGGAGATTCCCTTTGTTAACACCTACATATATATAATATACCTGGGTACCAATGATGGCCTAGATAGGGTGTGAGATAAATCTCAATAGGCTACCAATAACGATGTCTATAACATCCAATCCATGTAATATAAACTGAAATTGTGTGAAAACATGCATATATAAAAGTAAAGTAGTAAAAAAATATAAATACCCAAGTACTTGCTTCAACCTCAGCTGGTGTCTGAACATGTAACCATTTCATTTATTAATTATGTTCCAGTTTATATAAATAAGTCACGTAAAGTATAACCAACACTAAATTCCTGTCATGATAGTAATAATGATAAAGGATCCAAGTTATAACAAGACATCTATGATGATAATAATAATGAAAGAGATCCAAGGTAATAAAAAATGCACCCTTGACCTCAGGGGTCAATCCAACTCAGAAGTAACTTGTATCTTAACTATAAGGGGTAAGAGTGTAATCTAAGGGGCATAACCTAAGGCATTCCACAATAATGTAATTTCTTACCGAGTCCAAGGAATTCATCCAAGGTAAAATGGGATAAGAAATGACTAGGAACAAGGGTGTATCCAAGGAACCACATATCCATTGACGTCACGTTGGATCCAAGGATTGTATCCAAGGAATCCTATAATAATAATGGAGGGATCCTACGGTGTCATACTAGGCATCAACTAGTAGACAAGGATTAGGTTCCAAGGTGGGTATCAACCATTAAAAAACTACTATAAATTGAGGTTTTTGAGTTCCTTGGAATAAGAGACCACCTATGGCGGTCTTAGGGCTTAAAAAAATAACCACACCTTCTATGTCCCCCCCGTCTTCCCTCATGGTCCCTTGAAAAACCCTAGATTCCCTCTCCCTCATTGTAATGCCTCCACCTCTAGCTCGCCTCTACCGCCAATCCTCTCCCTTGACGCACCTTCCTCTGCCTTCAGATCACCTCCTACACCCATCCTCTCCCTCACCGCACCTACCTACACCTTTGGATCACCTCCACCGCCCATACTATCCCTCATCGTAGGTTCTAGACCCCTCTAGCTATGGCTCCATCTCCCTCCTTGACTGCCCTCCCCATATTCACCTCCACCTCCCTTACCCCGGATCCCTTTGCTTGCGCCTCACCCATCACCACAACCAAACCAGATCTGTGCATGGCCCATCATCCCTCACCTCCACCTCTCCCTCATGTCTCTTGGGTCGTCTGACTCCACCTCTATATTCCCTTGGTTTTGGATTTATTGTGCTATTAAGTAATCCCTAATTTCAGTTTTAGGGTTTTGATTTCGGGAACTTCCATCAAAAATCGGAAACTAGGTTGGTGGGAGTTCGTTTGTGATAGCCCTTCAATATTATGATGGTGATTTTTTTACTATATATACTCTGTTATTTGGTGGGTGATTCTGTAGTGATCTTGGGAACATAATTCATAATGAGCATGAGTATGAATAAAGGTGGTTATATTTTTTTAATATATGAACTAGGGTTATTTATAAACACACATAGAATTTTAGAATTTATTATTATTATATATTGTACAAGATGATACCTAAGGATATGATAATTTAATAGGTTACCTTAGACCTTGTTTACCTTGTGATTTATTTTTTTGTCAGTGAATATGTAACTATGTACTTCAAATTTGCTGCTTATTTATTAAGCATGTCTGGTGTTGACTTGGTTGTTCACCTTTTGGGGATGAACAACTATTTATAGCGTTTTTCACACATCTAGTTTTACCAAAAGGTTTATAGAATTATATTTTTTGATTTATTGGTAGGCATTAGATTAGTCTCTAAGGTTGATAGTCAAATATTAGTATTTGATGATTTTTTTCATGTACCACATAGGCATGTAGGTTATTACATTTGGTTTTATTTTTGTGATTTAACATTTGTATTTATATAGTAATATTTGACTTATATTTTTTGATTATAGTGTATGAAAATTTATGAATTATGATATTATTGGATCACATTTTCCTTATTGTCCATGTTGGCTTGCTATGTTTTAGTATACCTAATAAAATATATTATGTCTCTTAACTGAACAACTCCTCCATCCATATGATTAAATGAGTGAAGTAATCCCATTATATATGGACCATGATCTATCCAAATCCATAATATGAAGAACAATATAGTTAAAGGAACCAATTATCATGTGTATAGGAGGAGAATATGATAAGTGCGTAAGGGAAGAGGATCCATCAAAACACCTAACCAGTTTAACTTCACAATTAAGAAACTTAGAGTGAAAACAGATTAAGAACAAGAAAGATATATTCAAATATGAAGGGAAATATCACTAGAAATATCCACTTTCATTCATCATTGAGATTTTCCCATTAAATCGAGTAAATATATTTCAATGGAGTAAAACATAGGGAAAAAAAGAAAATACAATTACAATAAAAGAAATATAGGTAGTCGGAATTTATAAAATATTTCTTTTTCTAAAGGGTTATCTTAAATTTATACGATTCATCATATACCTATATTAATATAGGATTTAGTTACCTTTATCACCTCCTCCTCTTTCTTTGACCAACGTCCATGTGAATTTTTTATTAAGGCTTTACCTAATTTAGTTATGAAACTTTCATGAAGACTAATGTTTTCTCATGGGTGCGTGCATGTAAGAAACATTTTGACCTTCCCTCATCAATGGACTCAGAATATTTCTTAGCTAGAATGGATCATCCATATTTTAGAATCCTTCCTCTTATAGAATCATCAGGGAGGCACTGGAGTCTTTGGTTAAAGGATTTATGATAGATATGATATATTTTAGAGGAATTATGTATAGTTTATTATATATGAAATCATAATAGATATATGGATTATGTTCAATGTAATTATCCTATTTTCTTAATTAATTAGTAGATATAATAAGTAGCGGTAGATATTTTTTTATATCATGGGAAACAATATGTGTATGTCATCTCTAATGATTAAATTATAATTGGCGATATTGAAATTTCATAGTTGGAAATAGACAGTTTTCTTTACTTTCAAAACTTAAGTCCGTAATGTCATACTAATGATAGGATGTAATAAAAGGTGATAATCCTACCACCTCAATCATTACAATAGACATATAGTTGTCATAAAATATAATTCACTACATGGATGCTATAGAGTAATATCTCCCCCAAAAAACCATTTTGGATTGATGGTGATATGAATATTGAAATTGATGATAAAATTTTATTTCATTGCATGGGGAAATCATAAAAGATGGTTGATATCCCTGTGTTAATTTTTGTTACTGCAACCCATCAATATGTGTGAATTAAATCTAGCATTATCCATCTTAGATAATAATATGTATCTATTGTATTCCATGGTTAGATGACAATAAGTGGCATGGGATAATTATTTCCTTTAACACCTATTTTCTTTGATTTTTTTTGTGTGTTATAGCTTGAAATACCATCTTATCACTAGTTTCAACATCCATATCTTTATATACACATGATAGTAGTTGGTGGTGATATCACCATGTCCTCAAATAGAGTATGCCTCCAATTCAAAAAACCCATTTAACAGAATTTATGATTATAAGTTATTCATTACACAACTATTAAGGGGGGGAAATATAACGACCCATACTTTACATACATTGTTAATACTTCAAAATTGAAGCACACTTATTACAACATATGACAAAACCACAAAGGACCGTATAGGTATAGTGTCTTTAGAAACTGGGAAACATAAACAACTGGTTCATAAATCTTCTATAGTGTCTCCCATTTATTTCATCATATCTAGGGTCCCTTTTAGCATACTCTACTTAATATCCATCTTCCTGACCTGGGGAAAAGAAAACATAAAAGGGTGAGCTCAAATGCTCAGCAAGGGCAAATAAAGGAAATAAAAATCATATCATATCTTTTTGAAAATCAAAACCTGCAAAAGAGATCATAATATCTTAACATGGAATAAATCATAGAAGTGAAAATGAGATCCCCAAAATCATAACATAAAACTTGAAACTTTGTGGCATGCACACATAATCATGGAAAATCATTTCTTGTTAGTCATGACTCATTGCCAAGACTATCTTAGTGGACAAAGTCCCTTTCTGAACCGAGTTCACTCCTCGTTTCAGTCCTGTATCACTGAACCGAAATAACCTTCCGTTCCAGCCATGTCTATCTCATGAGATATAAAATCTTTACCCAATGCATTGGAGGGAGATATAGGTCCCACCCATCTTATAATAAATCCTTTCTTATGTGTGCCACATAATCATAAAACATACATCATCGCATAACACATGTAACAAAAATGGGATTCTTGAAACATCATGACATCATAAATCAATTCATATAAGATAATGGAATTCATAAAAATAATTCCATCACAACATGATCAAATCAATGTAATAATAGGGATAAAAACAGAACCCTTTATTATCTTAGATGGAAAATAATTTTGATAAAACACTTGAACTTTATTCTTGAGGAAAATATCCTTTCTACTTCAAAAACTTTTTTCCTTTCTTAACATGTCATACAACTTTAAACTAAAAGAAGTTGATTAAAAATAAACTTGAAAACTTGTAAAGGAAGCTTCTTGGAAATAATGTTTTAAAAATCCATTCATGCCGTATAAGTTAAAAAAACATTCTTCGTACCTTTGTCGGAAAAGTCAAAAAGTACCTCGTACGAAAAAAAAACGACAAAAGATTCCGTTCATATTATTTACAAAAAACTCACCGAAGGGTAAAATTGGATTTAAACTATTGTAAGTGGATGGAAACAATATTACATATTGAGGGAACATGGATGTGGATGATAAAATACACCCCAGTAAATACTTACGAATAAACAATCTCGGATAAAAATGAGATTGTGGTATTTTCCCTTACCTTAGGTCCGATTAACTTTGTACGTGTCCGAAGCTCCTGTATAATGGTTTAAATAATGTTATTGACTTATTACAGAATCATACATATTTATATGATATCATATATGGTCATATTATTAGCTTCTTGTTAGTTATATTTCATTGTTACTTGTTACTCGGGTCTTTATAACTTTTTGTTCTTATGCGTGTTTTGTCGAATAAATTCTTATTCTTATCTTTAGGTTATAGATAATTCATTTCCAGAATGGTATTAGTGTAGTATATACCATATTCATTTATTCAATTCATTTATATAATCATTATGAAATGAAGATCATGTAGAACGAGTCGCATCACATCGTGGAGACGGTATTCCGTACGTACGCACGAGTGATGATATCGTTCCTATGATCGTGGAATTGTATTGGAGTATATATATATATTATTTCAGTATCAATATTACTTCATAATAATCATATTTAGTTACTGATTACACCATTATACCCATCCTTGTAAGGTGATGGTGGAAAATAGATTGCACCACGGCGTGGAGACGGTATTCCGTACGTACGCACGCGCGGTGATTTCATTTTTCCGTAGGATGGATAGAAGGTGAATTAGGGTTGTTTCATATTTATAATAACATATCAGTATGTAAGTAATACTGATGTTATTACTTTATCATGAAACAACTAAAGAAGAAGAAGTTGAAGAAGAAAGAAATTGAAAAGATCGGTAATGGATATTACCTCTTCTTTGGAACGCCTTTTTGAATCCTCCACTTAAGGAACTAAGATTGGTCTTTGGAGAAGACCAGGACCTCTAGGATTATTCTAGGGAAGTGGAGAAGAGAAAATGGCAGGGGTTGGCCGAGCTTGAGTGCTCAATTTGGTGTGAGGAGGAGGGGGAGGAGGTGCCCTTTTATAAGGGAGGAGAGGGGCACCTTAGGAATATCTCAAAATATTATTTTATATTAAAGTCAAAATAGGTTTATAATGGTTCCAAAGGGTCTTATTTCGAAGATAAAGTGGGGAAGGGTCGAAATCCTATCAACCAATAGGATTTAGACAAGTTTAGGGTATTATTTTAACCTTATCAATTAGATTTAACTCTAAGTTAATTAATTTAACTTTTACCGTGTCTTTTTGTTTTCTTTCACTATATGGTTAATACACTTACTATAACATGCCAAAAGAACCCCAAATTGTTTATTATTAATATATATATCCTTATCTAAGTCATTTGGCCGAACCTTAGATTTTTAGGAATAAAATAACAATTAATAATATAATATTTGGTTTAAAAACTATTTTGTGTCAATTTTGACACTATTTGATATATGATTTTTGTGAAAGTCATAACAGAATTATATGTTCGAACCAAGTTGATTAAATAAATACTAATATATCATAGTAACCTAGAAAATTAGTGGAATTCATAAAAAGTCTCAAATTACATTTATTTTGGTATTTATATTATCAATTTTGTCAATATTTCATTAATAAGATAATTACTGCATCATCTTTGTGTCATAAATAAATTAAATTATTTGATGTCTAAAAATTACAAATAAAATACCATCATGTAGGAAATCGTTTTATATTTCTAATGAATATTTACAATCGAATTTATCTTATGTATAACCCTATATTAAAAATAATTTACTTATTAAACTTTGATTTTAACTATTTTAACCCTTCTTTAAATAAATTAATAATAAATGTCCTAATCTAATCCAAGTGGGCCTAAATGGTCATATTTTATTCCTAAGTTTGTTTTTGGTCGAATTACACTTGTCCAATAGAATTAGGACATGTGTTAGGGTAATATTAATATCATATTTACCCTTAGTTACCCTATTTACTATTAACCGCGGTAAAAAAAAGTAAAAAGTTACTATTCACCAAAAAATTATTTTCATCTCATTGAACCACATTTTAGTCCTTGATATTAACCGTGTCTCTCGGATTTTCGAAATTCCAATCACAGAAGCGGTAAAATTAAGTTTTATGCAAAATTCAGTTTTTAACCTACCACTTAGTGGTTTCACTATTCATCAAAAATTGAAAGTTTTCAGAAAAATACCAAAATTTCACCCTAGGCTAATTTCGATATTCTGAGTCCAAAAATGAAGTCCATTTTGAAAAATAAAATTTATAAAATTTCAAAAAGTGGTTATTACTATTCATAACGGCTAGTTTTAATAGCATATTGTTGTTTAGTGAAACTCGGTATTGCGTACGACGCAAGCTATCGAGGAAGGTCGCGATTGCGTGTAAAGCAAGTCAAGCAAGTGTTGTGTAGAAAAAGATTCCTTTGATAGTTTATATAACATAAAAGTCTCGGGTGTTACAGGAAAGGTATTCATTATATAAATATTTGGTGTAGATATTAGGTGACTATTAAGAATCCACTAAAATTAATTGTTAACCATTTTATTTATAGGATTTGGTACATATAAATAAATGTTATCAATCATACAATTATAATGTAATGTAATGTGTCCTTCTCAAAATGATAGAAAATATTAATTTTTTTGATAACGCCTCTCACCTAGAAGTACTTTTCTTATCAACACACTTGTAAAATGTGTTTATGTTATTTAAGTGGGTTTATTCTGAAATTTATATGAAAATTATGTGAATTTTTTTAGAAATAAATCAATATTTAGGATCTATTTTGTAGTACTTATTAAAAACCTCTTAGAGTACATATCCATTTTGATAAATTCTTTTTTGTAAGAGTTTTAAAATTTCTTGAAAATGAGTTTCTTGAAAATTTGTTTATTCATATATTATAATTGAGACTGAATGTTTTCTTTATATTTACTTATCCTTTAATTGGATATTCTAATTTCCTTACCTATTAACAAGTGTAAAAAAAATTCTCATTTCGTAACAAAAAAATATCTTAGTTGAGTGTTATTTTATATATTTTTTTGATCAATATTTTATTTCTATTAATTTTTTTTATCCGTACATGTTTTATAAATGCCTCTCTACAAAGTATTTAGTCATGTACAAAATAAGACTTTTAAAAAATAAAATGTATAATTAATTAAATATAATGCAATGATCATTTCATTTGTGAATTGTTTTTTTTGTTTTGGATGAGTATGAATTAAAGTACATATGCAATTGGTTAGTCTTTATTTTTAATATATTTTGTGATATGAAATTATAAAAATGCATGCAATATGAAGTCTTGTGTAATGTTACCCATTTTTGTACAGATATGAATATTAATAAGAGTTTTATTGAACATCCAAATAGAAAATTTAGAGAATATTTTGAAGGAATTATGCACTTTATTGATTTCACTAGAGGATTTAAAAGTGACTATATCAATTTTCCATGTAGAAAATGTGAACAAAATATCAATTCATACGAGATACTATGAGAGAGAACCTATTCTTGAATGGGTTTCTGAAAAATTATAGGAGTTGTACTCATCATGGGGAAGAGTATATTTATTTTCATCATACATAAATAATTTATATAGATGTTTATGTGAGGAAGACTGATCCTATGAATGAAATGATTACTGAAATGGTATGTGATTTGTCTCCTGAAGGCATTAAAATTCAAAATGTTGAGACCGGTTAGATCAATCTGTGCTCTACTAAAGATTGTGATTTTTTGAATTTTTATGAAATAATTGGTGATGAAAAAACTAAATTATATCCTGGGTGTACTACTTAAAATAAATTATCATTTATCATGGAGTTGTTTCAATTGAATACTTTGAATTAGTGGTTAGATACATCATTTGACATGCTGTTGGTGTTATTGAAAAAAGTACTTCCTACTGAAAATAATATTCCAGAGGCATATTATCATACACATAAGTTGATGAAGAACTTAGGTTTAACATATGAGACTATAGATGCATTTGAAAGAAACTGTATGCTGTTTAGAAAGGAAAATGTGCATTTGGATAATTATACGGTCTGTCACTCCTACAAGTGGAAAGATAATAGGGGAAATCATACTAATCTAAGTCACACTGAAAAATATGGGAAAGCGATTTTTGTAAAGAAAATGCATTACTTTCCACTGAATCTCTAGTTGAAAAGATTATGTATGTCATATAAAGTTTCTAAATTAATGAGATGTCATGTAGAAAGAAATAAGAAAACTGATATGCTAACCCACCTGAAAGACTCTCTTGCATGGAAAGATTTCGATCAGAGACACCCTGACTTTGCTAAAGATAGTCGTAATGTCTAATTGGGATTGATAGTAGATGGTTTCAATACATTCAGGTCTATGGTTGGTGTAACTCATAGCACATGGCCTGTGGTGTTGGTTCTATATAATCTTCCTCCATGGATTTGCATGAAACAATAATTTCTATTACTTTCCACTCTTATTGATGGTCCTAAAATTCCTAGGGATAAGATTTATGTTTACCTTTATCCATTGATTGATTAGTTGAATTAATTTTAGGGTGATGGTGTGATGAATTAATACTGTGAAATGAATGAAATGTTCAAACTACATACTACTTTATTGTGGACAATCAATGACTTCCCAGCTTATATAAATTTTTCCGGTTGAAGTATGAAAGGAGAATTTGATTTCCCTTGCTATAATAAAAGTAAAAATTCTAAATGGATTAAGAATTATAAAAAGTGGACATACATGGGTCATAGATGTTTTCTCCCCCATCAGCACAAGTTCAGAAAGGATAGAGTGACATTTGATGGTTCTAGAGAATTCAACCAAACACCAAAGTCCATGATAGGAATAGAAATCTTATCACAAATTAAGGAAGAAAACATCCACACGGTATATGAATTTTAGGATTTGGTTGATTTTCTATTACCCAATATTCATGGTGAAGGTAGTGAGTGCAGTCCCAATTGGAAGAATAAAATAATTTTTTTAATCTCCCTCACTAGAAAACTAACATGCTAAGGCATAATATGGATGTCATGAACATTGAAAAAATGTTTGTAATAATATATTGTGGACCATTTTAGGTGCCATTGGAAAATCAAAGGAACATGTCAATGGACGACATGATTTAGAAGAAATGGGTTTAAGGAAACAATTGCATTTATAGTTGGGTGAGGGAAACAAGGCATACATGCCTTCTTCACAGTATACAATGAGAAAAATAGATAGAGACATTTATTTCCATTTTAAAGATTCTTAAGATGCCTGATGGTTACTATTATAATATTTCTAAGCATGTAAATGTGATGATAAGGACATTGTAAGGGTTGAAAAGTCATGAAAATCACATACTACTTCAGTAGTTGATTCCAATTGCAATTCTTGATTGTTTATCACCCAATTTTTTTCAACCGTTGATTGAGATAAGTATTTTTTTAGACAGTTTTTTTAGAAATCAATGAATGGGTGATTTAAATATTTTGTAGGACAAAATTTACTTATGTTTTTTCACATGGAGAAACTATTTCCACCATATTTTTTTGATGTTATGGTTCACTTGACAGTGCACCAAAATGATGAAGTAATGACTAATGGTCTATTGTAATTTAGGTGGATGTATCCTATTGAGGGGTATGTAAATACATTGAAACAATTCATACGTAACAGAGCTCATCCGGAGGTATCAATAGCCAATGGTTATTTGATGGATGATTGTACTAATTTTGGTGCAGAATATCTTATAGATGTTAAAACAAAATTAGATAAGTCCTATCAAATTTATGATGTCCTAGTTGGATAAAAAACTATATTTGATATGGAAAACATCGATTGGACAAAATCTCATCGATATATCTTGTTCAATAATTCATCAGTTTCATTATTGATGCAGTAAGCGTCTCATCACTTTTATTTTTTAAATTTTACATGTTTTGTTTGTATATATAAAGTTGATCATTTAAACATGTCATTATCATTTACAGGAAACACATTAATGAGTTAAAAGAAGAGATGTCTTGTGTGAGTGATTATCAAATTCAATAGTCCTATTATGCATCATTTCATGATTGGTTCAATAATTTTGTACGTATAAATAGATTTTCATTATGATTGAAGTATAATAATAATTTCTTTATGCATAATTTTTTATTGAAATATGTGAGATATATAGGTCCATAACCCGCATGTGTTACATGAACCTACACTAACTAAAGAATTCAATGAACTAACTGAGGGTCCATATATAATGGCTTTTTGTTACAAATATTTAGATGCTAATGACTTCAGGTTTCACATTAAATATGTTGATGAAAAAAATCAACATAAAATAGTGGAATTGGTTGTCCATCTGTCAATTTTGGTTATTACTATGGTCAATTGAAAGATATCATTGAAGTTGTATACATGAATGGGATGAAATACATATTGTTAAAGTATAATTGGGTTGATACAGTCAGTGGAAATAAATTTGATCAATATCAATTTACGTTGGTCAATTTTAACAATATGTTATACAAAGATGAATGAGTTAGTAATGAACCTTTCATTTTGACATCACAAGCAAAACAAGTTTTCTTTATTACCTTTCCATCTAATCCGAATTGGAAAGTTTCTTTGAAAATGTCAAGGAGAGGAGTGTTTTTAATTGAATGAGATGAACCTGATACTATTTCCTTTGTTGCATGAAAACTTAATCAACACACCGTAGTTCAACATGAATAATATATTCATTGGGTTAGAGAGACCGTTGAAGGAGAAGTGGTTGATTATGAAAGGTATGATTGTTTTTAGATGTGTTAGAACATCCCATTTTTTTCTCACCAATATATATTTGATAAAAAAAATATTTATTGGAATCAAATTTACTAATTATTCTTTTTATTCATTCATTATTAATTTTGTTTTAAATGTTGATAATTTTTTGCCTACTGCTGGTTCTATTCGGAACTCATGTTGGTCTTAAGGTTGGGTCCTTCCATTGATGCTGATTTCCCCCTATTGTTGTAAAATTATCCCCATATTGCAGTAAATTGGTCCCCTTTAACAAACTCTTTCCAAAGTACAACATTTGGCCTCTAGATTCAATCCATTTGATATTAAACACCATCATGTATTTATAGAAAAAATCTTCCATATCATCATATCTCCATCACATCTTTATTATATCTACTCTATTTCTTCCTCAATTTTGAGTGGCCTAAAACTTCTTTAGATAAGTGTAAAACCCACCTAAAATATTCCTTCAAACTCCCTAATAAGATATATCAATTTTTCCTGGAGAAGAAGAAGTGTTTGAAATATTATATATCTGTAATAGATATAATCTTTATGGTGTTTTCCTATTCCATATGGTGAAAATCTATTATGATTTATCCTCCTCATTCATGTCTGGCTCTTATTTTTCCTTCACAAAACCACATTACAGGGTGGAACCAATACCATGACATAACACTTTAGATACCTTATCATTGATCTATTGCAAAATTACACACCTCCATAGTGTAGTGAAACCCTACATTGTAACCTTTATCTCTATGAAAATCACCATAATCCTTATCACCCACCTACAAAAGAAATGAGATCATCTTGTCACGACCATACACCTCATTTAAGTCTCTATCTCAATCCATCATGCAAAACTATATTACTCTATAGCACTTCATTCAAGTTTTAAGCTCTCCATCATTTTATTCCTCTTATAGTTCAAGAAAATAAGGTGGAATAAAGCTCCTCAAACAATAAAAACCAAGACCTTGTACATCCATATCTTTTATTTTTTTATTTAGAATCCAATATTTCCATGTAGTGAAACTCCTCTCTATTCAAACCAGGTATCTCGAATATTGAACCAATCTCTATCTTTGATATATACACGCATGAAAACTGACATGAATTTAACTCATCATCTTCTTTCACCATCTCTCGGGTGTCTCCTCAGGGTTTTCTTCATCATTGGTTTCCTTCTTGGAATATTATATTAAATCATCATATTCTTTGACCATCATCTCCAAGTCTTGACATGCCTTGTTGAAAGAAAATTCTAGGTTGTGGAGTCATGTCTTGTCATTATTCAAGTGTGCTTGTGGGATCCTTTATTAACATTGGATCAGTTTTAGTTCTTCAATTTGACATGATAAGTCCACTATGTGGATAGTGAACATGTCATGTGTAGCCAATATATAGTGGATTACTTCCATCATAAACAAAATAATACCCTATCATAAAAGGTAAATAATAGAAAAAACTAATCTAAAATAAGAAAATAGAGTTATGCACTAAAGTTAAGAAAATTGATATACATAAGTATTCATGAAAGGTTAACAAATGTAAATAAGAAACAACCAAATGTATAGAAGTCTGATAAAAATAAGATTTACAAACAAAAACATGATGAAAACAAAAATTACATCCAAGCTAAAAAAATAAATTTTAATAGGAAAAACTATCAATGTACAACCATTATATATATTTTTAAAAAGCATAAAAACTAAAACCAATAACCATGCATAGAGGAATTAAACTACTTATCAAACATCACAAATTTTGAATTCCTAGAGGACAAACATGTAAAACTAAAATCAAAATTAAAATGTAACCTAGTAAGATTTTAAAAACTTCTACCCAGGTCCAAAAAAATTCAAATTAGTTCTGATCTGAAGAAGGATAGTGACTGTCAAATACCATGTAATTGATTTTCATGAAACAAACCATATACATGCATATTTAATGCCTATTTTGTATATGCTCCATGTATATTCCTCTTGTCTAGTATATACATGCATATTTACTACCTCTTGTCTAACATATGCATGTATATTAATGGATAGTGAATAGAAAATGATATCATATTCACTAAATCTTTTTTATATGCTCCATTTATATGACTACCATACAATATATACATGAATATTGACTACCTCTTCTATATATTCTCCATATACGTGCATATTGACTTTCTTTACTAATGATTTCTTTGACTCCAGACATGTCAGGGGAACATGCACCAGATCCACATTGTTCTGCTGATCCATCTATGTCTAAGGGTCAAGTTATGTATTAATGTAAATGTGTTAATTTTTTTAATTAATTGTTAAACATGTATATGCACATCTGTCTAATTATGTATGAATTTTTTTTCAATAGGATCATACTCGACTAATTTTTCCTCTCATAGGATAGGCCTTGGTCATGGTATTACATCTTGGAATTTTGACACGACCCTTGACATATCATTTGACGATACATACCATCCTATGAGAGTGGGTACCACTGCATTTATTTTACAATTGGGTCATATCATACATGACCCACAAATATTTTCATTGACTACATGTGACTGGGATTCATTCCCCCAGGATAAATTAGATCAACTATGGAGATAAGTTTAGGTAATATGACCATTTTAGTCTCTTAGCTATGTTTAAAAAATACTAACATGTGTCATAATTTTTTTTCTTAAATAGAATAATATAAAAATTCACCCCAATGATTTTCATCCAGTGTTTATGGAAAAATGTCACAAAATGTGGAAGTATCATAAAGGGATATTCAAGAGGGAGCATTATATACCAAATGTGGGTGTCTTGGACATTCTGGACAGAGTCCCGAGAGGTGTTCTCTCATCTTAGTGGTGTGAGTTAGTTTCTTATTGGTCCAATGAGGTGGAAATAGTGAGTATATTTATTTATTTTATATATTTCAAAGAATGAATACCATTTTACATGTAGGAAATTTGAATTAATTTAATTTTGGATGTGGAAACACATCATTCTGAGAATCGTGCGTTGTAGGGACCACCTCATAGACTTGGGACTCATAACATGTCCCAGATTCAACATGATGTATTTATTATTCACTTTTTAAATTTATTATTTAATATAGTTTTTTGTTCTATATTTATATCTTATTGGTATGCAGTTACGGGAGTAAGGTGCACTGAATGATAAAATGTCAGTGTGGATGATGACTCGTGATCAAAATGATCCAGAGGTTGCAACTTTCATAGAAAGTTCTTGTACTAATTATCAATTTTTATATACATTTTTATATAAATATTTATTTATATTTATATATTATAGAGGCTCAATTTGAGGCTGAGTTAGTGTAGCTACCATAGGACTAGCAACAACTTCCTATGTGAAGGGATGAGATATTTCATCACATTAATGGTCGTGATGGACACAAAAATAGTTTGACATATGGAATGAGGATTCCTCATTCTTTAGTTTCATGTTATGAGGATGTGGATCCTATTGTTTCTGGGATGACACAACAAGTGAGATATTTGGAGGCATGAATGCGTTCTTTTGAGGATGTAAATGTGCAGCTGTTAGCAGAGGTTAGCGCACTGAGGGGATATATGTGTTGGGGTGATGGTGTAGGGGATCCTACAATATAGGTTTATAATAAATTTATTTATTTATTTTTATTTTCATAAATATTATTTTTATAATTTTTTATTTTTTGTAGGCCCCTATCGCATCGAATGAAGGTATAATCCATGGCCCCGCATGACGCATCATATTGAAGAGTCATGTTTTGTTTTATTCAACATTTTTTTGCAAGTTGTATTTTCAATTGTTCATGATTTTATCATTCCATTTATACATCCATTTTTTTCCATTCGTCTACATATTTTTATGGTTTTCCATCCATCCATTCATGTATTTTCTAGTTATTAGTTGGAAAATACCACCTGAACTGTCCAAATTTCCATCGTTGGTCCATCTATAAGTGCATGATGTGTTTTTTGAAAGTGAAATATATATATATATATAGTTCATTTTAATTAGTGATTATATTTAAATTTTTATCTCTTAATATTTATATTTTAAAAAGTTTATGTTAATGAGATAAATATCTACATTTGCAGCCTACTTGACAACAACAACTTGTCTGGGTACCTTCCACCTGAGTTGTCCAACTTTCTCATCCAGCTTATACTGTATGGATTTATAGTCATTATTCATCTTCCAAAATTTATATGCACTTAACATTACTTTGGTTTCTTTATTGATTAATTCCAACAACGTTATGGCACCTATGTAGTCATTTCTTGGTTCTTCACAGATGGAAACACATTATTGACATTCACCCTTGCTGAAAACCCTAGTTTTAGGTTTTTACATTGTATATCCATTTTCCATAGTTTGAATTCTACTTGTAAACTTTGAATCCATAGTTTCATTATGAGGAAATTTATTTTTTGGAAGTGGTAGTCATATTGGTATTTTTCTGATTCTGTGGAGCTATTACATAAAAAGTGGTTGACCTCTTTAGTTATCAAAAGAAACATAGTTTTGGTAGTTTTTAGGATTAGGACCTTAAATCCTATAGATAATTTTAGGAAACCTTTCTAGGATAATTAGAATAATTATATTTTTATAATCTTCTTTCTACCATTTTTCCTTCTAAAATTATTCCATTAGACATTAATGTGAGTTCAATTCCACCTTCTTATAGAAATATGTATAAATTGTTGAAGCTGTAAGTGCATGGTGCTGTGGTTTGTTACAACTTTAATCATTGATATATTTTTTATAGATATCTGGATTAAGGATTCAAATGATACGGTTCTTGAGATTAAATTGATTAGGTGATGTAGAAATAGTGTGAATTAAATGTGATGTGAGTTTATACCAACTTCAAAAAGGATTCGATTTAGTATATATAAGGAAGTGATACAACTATATTAGTTCTACTAATTGTATTTGTGGTTTTGGGTCAATGTTAAGATTGGGGATGTATTAGGTAGGTTTTTTGAGTTTTAGTTTAGTTAATTCTACAATAATATAGAGAGATATATATAATAGGGATATGTTTGATGAGATAGATTAATAGTTATTTTTAAATATGATCTACTGGATACTATGATCAAGTGTGAGGAAACTTTTTGGCAATCAAATAATCAGGAATCACCCAATGTGATGCTAGAAGTCAGTCTATTAGAACACTGTAGTTAAATTAGAGTAGTTCTAATCAACAATTTATGTGATTCATGTTGTAGATGATGAGTGTTATTTGAGGGAGGAATCATATTTATATGTGCAGGTTTTGTGTGTAAAGGGATGTTACAGTGCATTTGCCTTAGAGGAAGTGTATTTGTGTGTGTTTATATCTTCTCATTCATTTGTTCATCCACTCATTTGTCTATAAATTTTTATGTAATCTCATCCATTAGTTCATTGGTCTATCTGTTTATTCATCCCCTATTCACCAGCCTATCCATCTATCCATCTGTCTATACATTGGTTTGATCAAGTATGCTAGGGTAGTTGCTTCAGTCCATACTATTTACAAGATGGACTATGACAACAACCATGGATAAGTGTATCTATATATATTCAAAAGAGTGGTTATTTTCAACACTTAATCAAGAAATTAGGTAGTTTGAAACTCCATGAATAACCAACTGACATGATTACACATGTAGCACATGTCTTTTATAATATCTAGAGGTAAATTCTGGTTTTGATTTATTTCCTTTTATGTTCATACCCTAACTCTAGTTCCTTAGATTACCCATCAGTTTTGTATATGTTTTTTTAATGTTAGATTCGAATAATTGAATCACCCAAAAATATTCTTATCTACTTAGTTTTCTTGTTTAATTGTTTTTTTTGTATCTTATCGATATGTTGATTGAGTCAGAAGATTGGAAGGGATTTGTAGCTGTTTGGATCACTATTTTGGTTAGGATAGTTGTTTTTTATTTGATGTTTGTAGGTTGTATTTTGTGCTGGTTATTTGTACCTATAATACTACAATCCGACTATTGGAATGAATATTTAAAAAAATCCTCATCAAATCATCTTCTATAGGTGGTTTCTATAGGTACTATGATTCATGACCATGAGCGACTGGCCTTGGCAGTCGCTGAACCTATTATTTTTTCAAACCTTTAGCGACCACACATGCGGTCACTAATGTCCTTCTTGGTGACCACTACCACAGTTGGGGTAGGAAAGCCTATAGCGACCACCTTTGGTGGTCTCTAATGCCCAATACCGACGAGCCAATGATGACCACCAAAGGTAGCCGGGTGGTGGCTACCTAAGACTATTAGAAAGCACTTTTAGTGGTCACTAATGGTCATTTTCTATTAGTGCAACTGATATACTTTAATCGGAATGGCATCCACGAGTGCTCAAGGCATTCCATCGCGAATCCAAGGTTGGATCAAGTTTGATCACACCTATAAAGATATAGCTTTCATATAAAATAGGCACCTTATACTTGATCCATTAATTAGTTAAGTCGATGTAATAGTCATACCATTAAATAAGTCAAAGGGTTGATTCAATACCTTTTATTAGTGTGAAAAGGTTAAAGGAAATGTAACTATTTATTAATTCATGTAAGTGATATTCAATTCATTAGGTTCACTCTTCTGCCTTCCATTAATCATGTAAATGTGTGCTATAGACATAAAACCATATCATTATATTACTTTTAATTAGGCTAAGTCATATATATAATACACTTTCCATTTCCATATATGATTGATTCATAAAGTTTAAGCACTTACCTTAGGAGGATCAAGTGGTAAGAATACATGTGATATAAATTAACAATTAATTAATTTAATTAAACACTTTCCTTTATCAATGTCAAGTCATGGCATGCCCGAATGGTGGCACAGATAATCACAAAGAACCACTAAAGGCATAATTAAAAAAAACACCCTACTTGGGGTGGTCGACATTGAGGTAAAAACCTCCAACAATGAATAATATATATGAAAAGGGTTTTAGAACATTTTTCTAATAACTACAAGCAAATAACATGAATTTAATAGGCCACACTCGATGAAATCGTAATGCATGCATGAAAATTTATAAAACGACAAAACTCAAGGGATGAGTTTTAGATCACCTACCTTATGATCATACAACTCTCCTTATCTAGTATCATCCTTTTGGCATATATTGGAATAGATTTTAAGAACAGATCAACACCCCAAAAATAGGGTATATGAGCCTGCATTTAAATAGCATCATTGATATAATGAAGAATTGTGAATGTATAAAAAGGAATCGAGTACTTACTGGGAGGAATCCAATGAGATGAATGGTGCTTAGATCAGAATCCAGATAGACGAAAAAAATAAAATACTATGAAAGAGTTCTTGAGGGAGATTCAATGTGAGAACAAGGGGATTAATTCACTAGAAATAGGATAATGAATGAGGGGGTAAGTTTATTTGATCATTAAGGTAAAATTTTTCATTTCACCTAAAAATCCGGGTTTCACAGTTTGGGCACACGGTTTGGCCCCACAGTTGGCCAAAAATTGTGCCAACCATAAAGCGACCCATATTTTTCTTACATGACTATTGCATCATTTAAAAGATAAACAACATAATAGTGTTACAAATCCAAGATCAAGAGGTTTAGTGTCTTTAGAAAATAAGGATTATAAATAAATTTTACATAATAAAACAAAAACATTTATTTAATTTCTTCTTATCTAGCTTCTTAGTGTCCTTTTTATTCTCCTTAGTCTAAGTAATCACTTGAGGATATACATAAATGAAATGGGTGAGCTAAAATCCCAGTGATAGGATGAATAAGAAATATTAAACATGGGTGAGTATAATCATCATAATCATACCATAATAAAAGGATAATCATCATAATCATGAGAGGAAACATTAGATAAAGGCATGAAATGTGGCAATGCATAAAAATTAAACATCATGTCTTAGTGATCAACTACCACACATAGTTGTGAACAAATCTAGCATCATGTTCACATATATTGAACTTTTTTCATGAGATAAATCACATTACCCAATGCATTGTAGTGATATATAATTCCAAGTGCACCCATCACATCATAACATTTACTTTGTGCTATATAATTCTGGGTGCACCTACCACATCAAAAAATTTACATCATCATGCATGTCACATACAACGTATATCAATATTGGACATAAAATAACCCATGGATAAGAATGAGTTTAATTTCATAAAGAATAAATTAATGAATAAACTTTGGGGTTCCCAAATTAAATAGGTAATATAATACTTTGTATAAGAATCAATAATCTTTAGTGAAGAAGAAAAAATCTCACAAGAAATAAAAGTTATATTTTTGGAAAGAAGAGTTCTTTTGGAAAAATATTTTTATTTGTCATGAAACCAAATTGGAAACATGTATATAAAAAAAAAGAAAAGGGAAGGAAAAAAGAAATGATATTTAAGGAACATTCAAGGAATAACCATACTAAAAATGGAGTGAAAGAGAGAAAATCCAAGGAAATAGAGTTGGGTTCGAGAACCCCTTACCTTATGTCTGAATGCTTTCTTCACTTTAATATCCAGAATAATAAAATTAAAATAATTAATTAACCAATAAAGAAACTTTTATATATGAATTTTATTTATTATAGTTTTATTAAGTTCATTTATGGTCGTTTCGATGAGTTATAGAGTTTAATTTCATTGTCCGGTAGTGTTCATTTTCTTGGTTTTCATGATCGGTTCCCTTGTATATGAGTATAGAAGTTCATGTAAAATTGGAATAGTTATAAAAAATTGAGATTATATGTTATTAATAAAATCTAATAAGATTAAATGATATTATATATCATTTTTTATATGGTATGCAAATGATTTATTATATTGAATGTTAATGAAAATGATTTAATTAGTTTTGGTGGTTTTACGACCATTATGAGCTTATATAATTTTTATTCAACATCGTCTTTATATATTGATTCAAGAACATTATATAAATTATAATATGTATAATACAATATTATTTAACCATAATTATGGATTTATGACCATCCTTGAAGGAGGTAGTGAAAAATGAAAATACACCATCCACAGTGGTAGTAAATCAACACACCATAGATGATATCTTCATTTTTAGAATAAAAGGAAAAGGGAAGAGATTTAAAGATGAATTATTACATTAAAATAATAAAATTATAGTATATAAAAGATAATTAATTTTTCATTCTTCTTGGATAGGTGGATATGGGGATAGGATAAGAAAATAATGAAATTGAAAAGAAAATAAAAGAAAAAGAAAGAGGATTTTACCTCTTGAATTTCTCCTCCTTAAGAACCTCCTTAGGAAAAATGGTTTGGTATTTTGATGAGATAATGGGCTCATAGATGTGGGGGAGGAGAATAAGAAGATTATTTGGTAAATTTTTTGCAATAATCAAAACTTTGAAGGTGCGATGAGAAGTGGTGGTGAGGGTGGTATTTATAGGGGAGAAGAGGGGTGTTTTCCCATTATTTTATTCATTATTTTATTATTTTGGATCAAGAATTTGAGTAGTTTAAGAATTATCACAAAATATATTAAAATAATTAATGGTAGTTCTAGATTATGGTTCTTATATCAGTGATGACTCAAGGAATAATGTATTTAATTTCTAATGTATATATACAGTAAATTACCATATTTTACTATTCATAAAAATAAAGTATTTTAGAAAAATCCCAAAAATTCATCCTAATTTTTTATGTGTAGAATTCAAAAATAAAATCCATTTTATGAAAATAATTTTTAAAAAAATGAGAAATTTAATTTTTAATTAAAATAATCATTTACTTAGAAAATACTAATTTGAAAATTATAACTGATTTTATAACACTTTGAAAATGTAATTAAGGTATTATTATATTATAATAATAAGAAAAAAAATGTGAATTTATGAATCTATTTTATTAAAATAAATTCTCTTTTAAATAATTATATTAATTAGAAAATTATAAAGAAACATTTATGTTTTATAAAAATACCAATATTTATTAATATTTTTTTAAATATTTATTTACTTATACTGTGATATAATTATATCAAATTATCATTTATAATATGCCTAAATTTTATTTATAATTTCATAGATGAGGTTACTATTCTATTGGCTGAGTTACTGTTCCCAATGGTCACATTACTATTCCAAAGAACAAGTTACTATTCTATTGGTAAAGGTTTTTCAACTTCTAGAAATACCTATTATTTCATTCATTATTAATTTATAAAGTTTGTATTGTGTTCTCAAAGTGATTTTATGTGGTTTATACAATATGAAATAATTCTAATAAGTGAATTTCCATTGATAAAATTTTGTGTTGTTAAATTCTCCCCCCTTATGAAATTTTACCCTCAAAATTTCATTTTACATTCTAAGTTGAAAATAGGTGAGGTTACTTCTCCTTCATCACTTCCTCTAGTTCCCATGTTTCCTCATCCTACTTATGGTGTCGCTATAGTAATTTTATGAGGTGAGTAGTCTTATTACATAGAAATTTATCTCTACGGTCCAAGATCTTCTCTGGATTCTCCTCATAAGAAAGATTATTTTACAACTGTACCACCTCTAGATTTAGTACATGTTAGGGACCTTGTATATACTTCTTCAAGAGGGATACATTTAATAAATTGTGTACCTGAGACATGGTCAGTGTAAGTTCTATTCGATAGGCCACAACTCCGAAATGATCAAGGATCTCAAAGGGGCTAATGTACCTAGGACTCATCTTTCCTTTCTTCCAAAATATCATGATTCTATTCCATAGAGATATGTAGAGGAATACCATGTCTCCATCCTTAAACTCTAGGTCTCATCGAATATTTTTCACATAACTATTACATCAACTTTGGGGTACCTTGATGTTCCGTTGAATGGGTTTCAACTTTTCCACCATTTCTTCAACAATTCTAGGTTCTATTAGTTTATGTTCACTAACTTCATCCTTGCATACTGATTTTCTACATCTTTTTCCATAAAGGGATTCATATAGATCCATTTGGATGCTCAAGTGGAAACTGTTATTGCAAGAGAACTAAAAAATAGGTGGATGTTGGTACAATCCTCCTTTTAAGTCCATAGAACATGCTGTCATCATTATTACAGTGTCTAAATAGTCTGTTCTGATTGGCCATTAGTTTGAGGATTATAAGTCGTACTGAAGTTCAACTCGATGTTTAGAGCATGTTGGAGACGTTTTCAGAACATGGTGGTGAATCTCATATCTCAATCAGATACAATAGATAGTGGTACTCTATAAAACCTTAATACCCATCTGTTATATATCCATGAAAGTTTATCTAATGATAAGTCCTATTGAATTGAGATAAAGTGATCTATATTTTTAAGATTATCCACAAAAACCCATATAGCATTTTTTCCTATGGATGTCTTTGGAAGTCTGGTAGAAAAGTCCATGGTGATATTTTCCCATTTACATGTTGTTATGGGTAATGGTTGCATCATCCCCTTAGAATTTTGTCTTTCAGCCTTCACTTACTAACATACCAGGCACCTTGATGTATATTCAGTGATCTCCTTCTTTACATTTTCCCACAAATATTTCTCTCAGAGATCTCGATACATCTTTTTTCTCCCTAGGTGAATAGAGAAATTTGAGCTATGTGAGTCATTAAGAAGCTCCTTCTTTATCTCTAAATTGTATGGTACACATAGTCATGAACTAAATATTACAATTCCTTCCTTATTAATTTTAAACTCTGAAGATTTACCCTTTCTCATAGCTTCCACCTTATTCAGAATTTCCACATAATTTCTTTGAGAAACCTTTATTTTATCTATGAGGGATGGTTGTGAAATCATTTAATAAAGGATTTATGGTGTTCCTCACTTAATTATTACCATATTAATCCTTTGAAAATCTATGAAGATTAGATCCTTATCAATTCTCATCATTGATAATGTTGTAGGATCCTTTTGACTTAGAGAATCCTCTACTTTATTTTCCTTACCGGGATGATAGTGGATTGAGTAGTCATAATCCTTGATAAGCTCTAACCATTTTCACTAGCGCATATTAAGATTATTCTATGTGAATATATATTTGAGGCTCTTATGATCAGTATATATTTCACACTTATCCCCATAGAGATAATTCCACCATATTTTCAATGAAAATATCACAACTTCCAACTCCAGGTCATCTATGGGATAATTTTTATCAAGAATTTTCAACTCCCTTAAGGTGTAGCCTATCACTTTATCATTTTTCATCAGTACACATCTTAATCCATTCTTTTAAGAATCACTGTATATCACAAAGAGTTCCCCACTTTTCATAAGTGTGATTACTGATAGAGCGATAAGCCTCTTTTTTAACTCTTTGAAGAAATATTCACATTCATTAGTCTAGAAAAACTTTTATCCCTTCTGATTCATCTTGGTTAGTGGTTTTGACAATCATGAAAATTTCTTCAAAAATTTCCAGTAATACCAAGCTAGACCAAGGAAACTACGAATCTTCGTTACAAATTTTGTCCTGGGATACTCTTTGATTTCCTTTGTCTTAGAAGGTTCTATGTTCCTTTGACGGTGATAACATACCCCAAGAATGAAACTTCCTCCATAAAAAATCCACATTTACTATAATTTGCATAAATTTTCTTCCTTTACAAAATCTTTAGAATAATATTCAAATTCTCCTCATGTTCCTCCTTATTCATGAAGTATATTAGAATATAATCGATAAAGACTACCACAAATTTGTCGAGGTAACATATAAATAATATATTCATTAAATCCATGAATATTTATGGAGAATTAGTGAGTTTGAAAGGAATTAATATGAACTCATAGTGTCCATACCTTGTTCAAAAGGTATTCCTAAGAATATATTCCTTCCTCACCTTTAATTGGTGATATCTTGACCAAATGTCCACCTTAGAGAAATACTTTCCCTCACATAGTTGATTGAACAAGTCATCTATCCATGGAAGGGGATACTTGTTCTTTATCATGATTTTGTTGAGATCATGATAATAATTGAAGAGTCACATTGATATATACTTATTATTGATGAATAGGACCGATGTACCTCACGGTGAAGCACTCGGGAAAATAAAACCCTTTTCTAGATTCTCTTGCAAATGCTTCTTTAGTTTCTCAAAATCAATGGTGGCCATTATATAAGGTGTCTTTGATATAGGAAGAGATCTAATAATAATTTCAATTGATAACTCAACCTATTTGTTAGGAGGAAGACCAGGAAGTTCTTTAGGAAACATATCAGTGTAGTCCCACACAATGATCATGTATTCGAGCATGATTCTCTCCTTTGTATAAATAATTTGATCTAGACATGATTGATCATAAGGCAATAATATAAACAATTAAGATGATGATTATGAAGAAGATTCATCCTCCCCCTCACACTTGCACAAAATTGGAGTATGCTTCAGGATGTGAAGAGTGATCTCCCTTTACCAATAGTTGATGTTGTATTTGAATAAATATATCCAATCCATGCCCAAAATAGAATCAAACTCCACCAAAAAAAGTAAGACCAATTTTTTTGGGAGGTTCAGTCCACAAACATTAACCGAGGAGGAGTTATATATTTTGGATGAAATAATTTCCCCATTTTCTATTCTCATAGATAACTTAACCTCCATATTTTGAGGCAGTGTTTGAATTGTTATACTAAACTTGAAAGATATGAAATAATTCATAGAACCAAAATAAAATAGTATATTCACTATTATTGAATGAATAAATGTATTACCTATCACCACATAATTGTCAAGCTCCACCTTAGTATTAGTGATGTTATAAACTTCCCCTTTCTCCTTTATATTTGGTGGTTGTAATGCTGATTACCATCGATAACTTAAGGTTTAGTACACTGGATTGAATTTTACCCTTGATCTCAATAATTGAAGCATTTAACCATGGGTGGTGCTATCCTTTCCTTTATTATATCTACCAAATTCTTCATGTATCTATTAAATTCATCATATTTTTTGGAACCTCCTTGTATATAGTGTGTTTGACACTCTTATTTTAATGATAAAAAACAATGATTCTTTTAATACTAATGTTTCACATGTTGTATGATAGAATTTAATATGATAAGACTACTTCTATGATATTTTTTCTAACTATTATGGCAAGTCACCATTGGCCAGGAGGCATTATTACTGCCAAACAGGTGTCACTATTACTTATAGGATGAGATACTTCCAGATGAGAGTCACCATTACCGCCAGGATGAGCTATCGCTAGATGGGATTCACCATTACCATCAGGATGAGCTACCACCAGGAAAAGCTACCACCAGAGGTGAGTCACCGTTACCACTAGAGGTGATTCCCCATTACCGCTAGTGGAGTCAATTCTAGATGCTGAGTCACTGCTAACTTCTTGTTACCGTTGTTGTCCGAGGACTTTGGTGTGAATGGATCAACGACTAAAGTCCTCGGACAACAACGGTAACAAGAAGTTATAGAACTATATATACCATAGACACTACTATGAGGATTATGAATCTTCTACAACCGACACTACTATTTATTTCCAAAGGATCTCTCTCTCAGTTATAGAACTATATATACCATAGACAACTAATATGATATGTTATTGTCAAAAAAACCTAGAGAGGATTTTGTGACCAAATTTGTGAATTCTCACAAACTTTCTAATTCAAATTCTGTGAATATCAATGACATAGAAGCACAAAACCCATTACCAAGATTGATTGAGAAATCATATAGTGATCAACTGAACCATACCTATAGATTTATAAAATCCTCTATTCTTCTTCAATTTTCTATAAAAAAGCATGGACTCATCACCAATGATGATCTGAGGACTATGAACATAAAGAACACATCATACTAAGCTTATTATATTCTTATTTGTTCTATCTATTTTACTTTTAAGCAGTGTGTTGTTTTCCTATTATCCAAAACACATTGTCTCCTGCACATTACTGGAGAATACTTCTTATTCTCTTATTCCTCAGTTTTTTCCACTATGTTTGTGGAAGAGGTCCTTGTGTGACCTGTGTTATTCTTACATCCCACAAATAACTATGGAGGAGTATTTTTAGCCTGGACAACTTGTTGCTTTTGACTATATACCTAATACAGGTTGTAGAATTACTTGATTATATTTATAATCTGCTTGGTAATAGGTGATTTCTAAGTAGAGGGGCTTAAGTCTCACCTTGAGACTGAACCTCTTGTTTATTCCACTGTCTTTATATTTTTTTACTACTATATCCTAGATTATTATTATATCTATAAATAATTCTATTACTTTTATAATTAATCTTAACTAGTGTTGATATTTGTTTTTTTCTAATTAAATTGATTTAAAAAGTTAAGGTATTTTTAAAAAATATTTTAACTGAGAATTAATAATTCTTTAAGAAATATTTTAAAATGATAGATCTTATATCGATCTATTATTTTGGTTAATTGGCCAGTTTATTTTTATTAAGGATATTTCACTTTAACCTAATATTGAATAGAAAATTTTATTAGGAACGCAATTCACCCCCTCTTGAGTTACTCACTCTGACCAAAATTTGGCATTAGAGGATTACTCTTATATATATATATATATATATAACTTTTTAACTATGATTTTAGTTGTATTATAAAGATCTCAATTTTTTTTCAATTATAAATTATTATTTATTTATGGATTATAGACAAGAAGGATCTGCTACCAATAGACCTACTTATTTTAATGGTAAAAACTACGCTTAATGAAAAATCAAGATGAAAATGCATTTGGAAAGTATAGGTTTTGAAATATTAACTATAATAGAAGATCAATATGAAATACCAAAAAATACTAGAAGTGAATGGAGTAATGCTACAAAAACTGCTTACAATAATAATAGTTATAAAGTTATGAATTCTTTGTTTTGTGCTTTGGGAGATGATGAATTCAATAGAATATCTACTTTCAAATCTACTTTTTAGATATGGGATGCCTTATCTATTTCACATAAAAGAACATAAAATGTCAGATAAATGAGATTGAATACATACACAATCAAGTATGGTACTTTTAAAATGAAATTTGATGAACCTATTTCTAATATGTATATTAGGTTCAATGAGATAGTCAACACCATGAAATCACATGGAAAAAAGTGATAGATGAAGATCAAGTAATGAGACTACTCAGATGATTACTATACAGATGGAGAGGCACATCTGTGTCAATAAAAGAATCATGTGATGTAAGTAAAATACCTATCAAGGAACTTATAGGAAATCTAATGATGTATGAAGAAGATCTTAAATTCAACATAGAGATTGATGAAGATAAAATAAAAATAAAATCAGTAGCCTTCAAATCTAATACCTATATACAAAGAGAAAAAGTATAAACTAAAGATTCCAATGAAGAAGGATATTCTAATGATAGTGATAAAGAAATGGAACACATGGCCTAAATATTCAAGATATTCTATAGAAAAAATAAGTTCTTCAAAAAATCAAATTTTATAAAATATTATGATAACAAAGGAAAATGAAAATAGTATTGAAAAAAGGATTGAAAAAAGTATGATAATCAAAATGAAGTCACCAGTTATGAATGAAAGAGGAAAGGTCATATTAAAGCTAATTTTCTAAAATTGAAATTTAAAAATAAGTATGAGGATAAAGAAAAAATATATAAAAAATCCATAAAAGTAATATAAAGTGCCTCTAAAGATATCTCAAGTGACTCAGACACTAATCAAGATGATAAGTCTAACACATCCAATATGTTTTTTACAACAAGTATATCAGAGGTATATAATGTTGTTCCTGTTTCTCCTACTAATGTTTCATACATTTCTAAAACTGAAAAAACAATGAAAATGAGGAAAACATGACCAGAAAAGATCTATATGATTACTGTAACATGCTGGAAGACACCTTTCATGATCTGAAAGATAAATATAAGTCACGCAAGAAACAAAATGCCTTAACAGTAAATGTTAAAAATAACCTTACTATTGAAAAGGAGAAAAATGATCAACTTTTGAGAGAAAACAATGAAATAAAATTGTCAAATGAAAAGTTAAAGAAATACATAGAAAAATTTAACCATGGTAAGAAATTATTAACTCAAATATTGGGAAAGAAATTTTCTCCCAAGTATACAACTAAAATAGGTTACTATCCAGGACAAAGAAAAATTACAAAAACCAGATTTACATAAAATAATAGTTTTGAAAGTTCATATAGTGACAATACCTACTCAACTACACCTAATAAAGTTTTTATTTCTATAAGTCTTCAATCTATTTATAAGAAACCTATTAGGAAAATATGGTTTCCAAAATATCTTATTACTAACATAACTAGACCTAAGAGGATTTGGGTACCAAAATAATTTTTTTCATAAACTTTGTGTTTTGGGAAACCTATTTGAAAACCTCCAGCATAAGCCTATGGTATCTGGATAGTGGATGTTCCAAACACATGTTTGGTGAGTATTAAAACTTCAATAATTTTGATCAAATTTGATAGTGGACATGTCACTTTTGGTGAAAATATAAAAGGGAAAATCACTGACCTTATCCAAATTGGTAATTCTAATTCAATATTAATTCCCAAAGCTTTATATGTAGATGGTTTAAAATACAATATTCTCAGAATATCCCAATTATGTGATGATGGATTTTTTTTTTAAAATTTGAAAACAATTCCTTTCATGTTTATAATTATATAAATTATTTAATTTTTACTGCTTTGATAAATGATAATATTTATTTTATTGATTTAAATTCTTTATCTTTTAAAAATATATTTTTCTTAAGTACCTTTCATAAAGAATCTTGGATTTGACATAGGATAATAGGTCATTGCAATATTCACTCACTTAGAAAGCTCACTAGGAAAGGGTTATTTAAAGACCTACTAAATATTTAATTCTCAAATGATAGAGTGTGTAATACCTATCAAAAATTAAAACTTCATAAGATCTATTTTAAATCAAAGAAAGAAGTTTCAACCTCTTAGCCTTTAGAGTTAATCCATATGGACCTATTTGGACCTTCTAGGGTCTCCAGTCTAAATGGAAAAAATTATGTCTATGTCCTTGTAGATGAATTCTCTAGATACACTTGGGTATAATTTATAGCTCACAAAAGTGAATCTTGTTCTTACTTTATTAAGTATTATAAATCTGTATAAAACCTTAGTGGACTTAGGATTAAGGCCTTAAGGAGTGATCATGGTCAATAATTTTAAAATCAAGTCTTTGAATCATTCTATTCTCAAAATGGATATAATCACAACTTTTATACTCCTAGGACACCATAGAAAAATGGCGTGGTAGAAAGAAGAAATATGACTCTTCAAGAGATAACCCGAGCCATGTTAAATGAGTATGACCTACCTGTATACTCTTGGGATGAAGATGGTAATACAACCTATAATACTATAAACAGAGTATTGATTAGACCTCTCTTAAAGAGAACACCTTATGAGTTATGGAATAACATAAATCCAAAGTTTAATTACTTTATAGTTTTCGGTTGAAATTTTTTTATTCTAAATACAAAGGATAATTTGGAAAAAATTTGTTTCCAAGAGTAATGAATGAATTTTCCTTGGGCATTCAACTTATAGTAATGCTTATAGAGTGTTTTACATGAGAACCAGAACAATGGAAGAATCTATTCACATTAAGTTTGATGAAACTGATCCCAATGAAGCTAATACCATCTTAGAAGACCCTGAGTATGATCTATCAACTCTGAATCTCAATTATAAACCTTCTGAAAAATCTGTAAAACAAACATATAGTTATTCTAGTAAACTACCAGAACCTAAATAGGAAGAAGACCTTGAGTCTACCAGCCCCTCTTTTTAAATACCCATTAAGACTCATAGAAATCACCTATTAGATGTTATAATAGGAAAGCTAAATAGAGGTACATAGACCAGATCTTCCTTGAGAAATCAAATTGAACATCAAGACTTCTTATCATAGATTAAACCTAAGAACATCAATGATGAAAACAATCATGAATTATGGGTAATAGATATTCAAGAAGAACTTAACCAGTTTGAAAGAAACAATGTTTGGGAACTTTTTGAATGAAATAAATACACCTTAACAATTGTAACTAAGTGGGAGTTTAGAAACAAGGTTAATGAGTCTAGAATAATAGTAATAAATAAATCTAGATTAGTTTCACAAGGTTATAATCAAGAAGAAGGTATTGATTATGAATAAATTTTTTCACCTGTAGAAATACTTGAATCCATTAGGATGCTGATTTCCTTTGAAGCACATTTGGACTTCAAATTATATCAAATAGATGTTAAAAGTTAATTCTTAAATGAATTTATAATTGAGGATGATTTTTAACAACCCCTGATATTTCAAAATACACATTTTCCAAATTGTGTTTTTAAATTAACAAAAGCTTTGTATGGTTTAAAACAGGATCCTAGAGCTTGGTATGATAGGATTACCTATTTCATTATTTCAAAAAGTTTTTCAAAAGGTATAGATGATCCAACCCTATTTATAAAAAGAATTTCAAAATATGTTTTAATAGTGAAAATTTATATAAATGATATTTTATTTGGATTGACTAAAGATTCCTTAGGTACTAATTTTTCAAAACTAATGCAAAATGAATTTCAAATGAGTTTAATGGGTGAACTCAAATTCTTTCTTGGTTTTCATATTTTTCAAAATAAAGAAGGAATTATCTTAAATCAAAGTAAATACACTAAATATATTTTAAAACATTTTGCCTATAAAGTACCAAAAGTAGTGATACTTCCATGAGTACCACCTGTAAAATAGACCATGATGAAGCTGGGAAATTAGTAGATCAAAATAGTTATAGAGGTATGATTGGTATTCTTTTATACTTAACTGCTAGTTAGCCCGATATTATGTTTAGTGTGTGTATGTTTGATATCTTTCAAGAAAATCCAAAGGAGTCACATTTATTATCTATCAAAATAATTTCTAAATAACTCGAGTATACAACCAATTTAGGATTTTTCTATCCAATAGGACATGATTTGGTTTAGTTAGTTATTTAGATGCTGATTTTGGTGGATGCAAGTTATATAGAAAAATCACATCAGGAACATGTCATCTTTTTTGAAAATTTCTAGTATCATGGTGTAGTAAGAAAATAATTTTGTTGCATTATCTATTACTAAATATGAATACATAGCTACAGGATGTTTCTATGCACAAATATTATGGATGAACATACTTTACTAGACTTTGGATACCAATTTAGACATGTTCGTATAAATTGTGATAACTCAAGTGCGATAAACATTTCCAAAAATCCATTTTCTCACTCTAGAACAAAATACATTGATGTAAGACATCACTTTTTGAGAGATAATTATCAAAAGGGTTATATAACTTTAGAATTTATTGGAATTGAACATCAACTAGTTGATATCTTCACAAATCCTTTGAACCATGAAAGGTTAAACTACATCAAACATGAATTAGGAATGATAAAATATGGTTGATAAGTCACTGTTGATGAATTCACTATTTATAATTAATTATTGATGAGTCACCGTTGATGAGTCACCATTGATAAAGTCACCGTTGAAAGAGTCACCGTTCCTTTTTATGTTACCATTGCTTTATTACCATTTTTATTTTCCTTTACCAATTAAATTTTTATTATTTAAATATTATCATTTATTTAGAATCCCTAAATGATAAAACCATTAGGATAACTATAAATCAATTCACTACCTTTAACCATTGATCTCTCAAACCTTTTCCTTCCCCTCAAACCGATTGTCCTTCTTCCTTGTTCCACCTGAAGGCTTTGACCAATCTGATTGGACCATGTAAATAGAGTTGTAGAATTGACTTCAGAAGATATGAGTCATTCTAAGAAACAAAAAGCATCATCAATAAATTTGGAAATCATTTCACTAAACCCACGTATGAGAAATTGTGTAGTCGAAGCAGAAAAAGAAATTGATGCACAATGGCTTCCAACTAGCAATACACTAGTGTTAAGGGTAATAGAAAAGTAGAAGTGGATGAAATGGTTTACCTCAAATCATCAAGTGTATTATTTCCAAGGAAGTATATTGAGTGATAGTGAAAATTTCAATTATGAAAGATCTCTCTTATAGTTAATTGGAGATGGAACACTAAGAAGACCTACTAATGCCAAGATTTATGGTGAATGTAAATTGATTTTCAAATTTGTATAACATGTTTTATGTCCAAGGAAAGGGGACATCAGTATAATGTGGTATCAAGATGTGTATTTTCTGTATATGATGAATAAAGGGAAAATAATCAACCTCTATATATTGTTAATGGTTTATATGCATGAAATGTGTAAGAAGAGATTAAGGTCAAACTCTCTAATATATCCCAAAATGATTTTAGCCATCTTAGATGAAAAGTTATATGTTAAATATGAAGAAGAAGTTGAGGACAAAATTAGTGGTTTTTAAATATCAAAAAACATTTGAAAAAAGTTAAAGTGAGTTAGAATCCTAAGAAGGGATGTTGGGTCAGAGATAATGAGAAATTTTATGATGATTTTAACCCTTTTGATCACCCAACTAGACCTAAAGAAATGGTGGATCTAGGTCTTGAATATAATGAGATAACTGAGTACTCTAATGCTGATGATGTTTCTGAAAGGGATGAGCCAGTAGTGGAAGAAGAATAAGTAGAAGAAAAATAAGAATAAATTGTTTTAGTTGAAGAAGGGAGTGTTCTAAAGATCATTAAATCTCCACCTAGAGTATCAAGTGGTCATGTTAGTTTATCAAGATCTCTGCCTACCAGAGAAACTCTCTTACCTAAAAATGATGAAGATAAAGATACTGAAGTTTCTAGATAAGATTAGTTTAAATTTTATACCTCTAAGACTTCAAGTGATGAGAATAGTAATGGAGGTAATGATATTGTTTCTAAAGAAGTAGATAAAGAGATTGCAGATCTTGAAAAGTCTTATGATGGAAACAAAAATGGTGTCCTTGATCACAGAGATGATAAAAAAGGTGAGGGTAGTGATGATAATGGAAATGAAAATAATCCTGAAAAAGACACAATTAAACATCAATCCTCTTCACCTATGTTATCTAGTTCTCATATAGATGGAAATCAACCAAATTATTCCATGATGCTTGATGTTCCAACAGTTCCTACAAAATGTATCGAAGTTTCACATAAGGGGGAGAAAACTCTAAATCATGCTGGTCAAATAATTAAATAAGAACCAGTAGACAACATGAAAAATAATCATATATAAGTTCTTATATCTATAACTAAGGGTAGTTGACTACCATTCCAGTTAATCAGTCAGTTCTAGTGGATAAGTCTCCACAGATAGCTAACTTGCAACTACAACAGACATCCCCTGTGCCCTCAACAATTGAAATTGTTCAAAGTTCTCAAGTACCTAGAGACTCACCCATAATTATATATATAAGATCTTCATTTATCTCCGTTGACTAATGGGAAAAGTATCCAGGTTTTTTTAGACATAGAATTACTTATAATTACTCAGATGATGAGACTTAAAATTTTATTAGAAGAGAAGGATACCTATTAGATCAGATCGATAAAGATGGAGAGTTACAACCTTTTATCCCCATGGAAACAAATAGACCAAATGTTAAACCTATTTTAACTCCTGATGTAGTGAAACAAGCTGATTTGTATTCTTTTTAGAGGACAGTGAATTCTGATTTAAACTCATTGAGAAAGAACTTGATCTTAGATTTTACAAGTACCTTGAGATCTCAACCATATCCAATAGACAAACTTAGTAAAGAGAGTACTATATATTTGGTTGAGTTAGTTATCTTTCATATCACACCTAAAATAAGGTTTCATATTTAGGAAATGGAATTTGAAAATAAGAACTTGGTAAGAGAAGTTAAAAGTTTGAGAAATACAGTAGAGGGTATGACATCTTCTTTTGCAGAGTTTATGAATTATTTGTCTCAGAAGTTAGATAATACGATTGCTACTTCCTCTAATTCATCAGCACCTCCTCCTAATCTAATAAAACTTGATAGAGATCTTCTGAAAAGTATAATTAGAGAAGAAATATGAAATTCTATGGGTGATGTGAGAACTCATAAAGATAAAATTCAGTAGATACATCTTCATGGAGAACATATCCTTGATTTCATAAGAGGCTATGATGGAGATCATAGACAATATAAGGAAGTTATAAAAAAAATATATCAAGTACTACTTGTAAAGAATATATACAAAGCATGAAATGTATGATAATTTCAAATTTCTTACTGAGAACTTGAGGATACCACTAGTGACAATATCCTTTAAAGAACAGGTGAGTAAACTAAAGGTTCTCACACCATCTCTTCAAATATTTATGGATGATAAGGAAGACTTATTCAATGTGATGGAAAGGGGATGTTTAATAATTATGGACTTTATCAATCTCTTGAAACCCTACCTTCATGTACATAAAACCACTATAATTTCTATAGAATAAGTGTCTGTTTCAACAATTATTTGAACCACATCCATAGACTCATTTCAGCATAGGAATGCTCTAATCACTCAGTCAGAAAGTCTTATAACTCCACCATATCAGCCTTTGAGTTTGTCACCACTTGATGTAATCAGACAACTCATACTGGTTCTTTTTTGAGATCCAGTTCTTTCTACTACCACACTACCATCCATTAAAACCTATGCCCCAACATGCACTTATACAATCTCATCATAGGGAAATGACAGAGACAACACAAAAGATAAAGGGAAGGAGAAAGTTGATCAGCCCCCATCTTCTACACAATGAATCTATTTTGATGTTATTTTTCAATAGGGATCGTTTGTATTTTAACTTTTATGCTTATCTTTTTGAACTCATATCATTTTGACACCTAGATAATGCAAACTTCCTGTGTTCTTCTATTTTATATCTAAGTTTAACAACTATTTTACATTTTTGATAATCTCAAAGGGGGAGATAAATTGGGAATTTAGTTTTATATTGGTAAACATATTTTTTTAAACTCAAATACATATCTGATTATTTATGATTACTTATTTAGTACATGATTTATAAAATTCCATGCTTTGTGATCATCAATAAGGGGGAGAATGTTGGAACCTCCTTGTATGGATTGTGTTTGAAACTCTCTTATTTTAATGATCACAAACCATGATTCTTTTAGTACTCATGTTTCACATGTTGTATGATAGAATTTTATATGATAAGACTGCTTCTATGATATTTCTTCTAAGTATTATGACAATTCACCATTGGATGAGAGAAACTGTTACCACTATATGGGAGTCACCGTTACTGCCAGGATGAGCTACCGCTAGACAGGAGTCACCATTACCACTAGGATGAGCTATTGCAAGACTGAGTCACCGTCACCTCCAACATGATCTACCTATAGGATGAGAAACCACCAGAGGTGAATCACCATTACCACTAGAGGTGAGTCACTATTACCACCAGCAGAATCAACTCCAGATATTGAGTCACCGCCAACTTCTTGTTACCATTTCTATTTGAGGACTTTGGCGTGAATGGATCAACAACTAAATATATTCTTGGATAGTTTGACCAAGTATTCAAGACTTAGTAAAAGCCAATCCAAGGATTATGGATCTCATCTAACTAATGCTGCTATATATTTTAAAAGGATCTCTCTCGGGTATAGAACTACAGATACCATATACAAATGATATGATCCCTTACTGACGAAAAAACCTACAACGGATTTTGCGACCAAATTTGTGAATTCTCACAAACATGATGATTAAAATTCTGTGATGATAAACAACATAGAAGAACATAACCCATTACCGATATTGATTGAGACATCAGACAGGGATCAATTGAAACATACCTATTGATTTTTATGATCATCTATTTTTCTTCAATTTTCTAGAACAAATCATAGACTCCTCACCATGATTGATATAAGGACTACAAACATATATAACACATCAGGTTGATATTTTTCTATTCTTATTTTTCTATCTATTTTAATTTTGAGAAGTGTGTTGTTTTCCTATTATCAAACACACATTGTATCCTAAAAATTCCTTGATAATACTTGTTATTATCTTCTTCCTCAATTTTTTCCACTTTTCTTGGGAAAGAGGTCCCTATGTGACCTGTGCTATTCTTACATCCCACGAATAACTGTGGAATAATATTTTTATCCTAGAAAACTTGTTACTATTAATGGTATACCTAATACAGGTTATGTATTTACATGATTATATTTATAATATTCTTGTAATCAGGTGATTTCTAAGTGGAGGGGATTAAGTCTCACCTTGAAACTGAACCTCTTATTTATTCTGCTGTGTCTTTATATATTTTTTACTAATATATCCTAGAATATTTTTATATCTATAAACAATTAAATTACTTTGATAATTAATCTTAATTAGTGTTGATATTTATTTTTGTCTAAGTAAATTTATTTCAAAATTTAAGGTATTTCTAAAAAATATTTTAACTGAGGCTTAATCATTCTTTAAGAAATATTTTAAAAGTATAATATTATTAATTGTTATTTTAGTTAATTAAACAATTTATTTTTATTAAGGGGATTTTACTTTAACCTAATCTTGAACATAAATTTTTAATAGGAACTCAATTCACCCCTTCTCGAGTTACTCACTCCAACCAAAAAGATTGGTGGCATTCTCTCCCACACTTATAGCATTTCCTTGTCCTTTTTGAGGTAGTTCCCATGTTGCTTCTTCCCACATTTTTGGCATGTGAGTGGTTGAGATTTATTTTCACCATTCTCATTAGATCCCATAACTTGAAACTATATATTTCATTTCTTATCACTATATCCTCCAAAATCCAAATCCACTATGAGAGAACACTGAAAAACCTCTTCATAAATCCGAAAGTCTCTAATTTTTAGATCCTTTAGAAGTTTTAGTTTTAAACCACTAAAGAATCTATCAATTTTTCTATCATTATTAATAACAAAACCTAAAGCATACCTTTCAATACTTGTGAAATATTCTTAGTAGGCCATGATAGATTCACCTTAATTTCACTTCAGCTCTACAAATTCTCTCTCTATCTTTGTACAAAGAGTTTTAGGGGAATACTTGTTAAGAAAAATTATCTTTAAGTCTTCCTACTCTATCTATTCAATTTTTTCCATCGACTTTGTGATTTTAATCAACTCTCACCATTGGTTGGTATCTCCATCTAGATGATAAATGGATAGAGTCACCTTCTATATATTAGAATGGTGAAGTACATAAAAGATCTTATCTATTCAGTTGACCCACTCTTTTGTGACTAGTAGATCAGAAGATCCAATAAATGTCAGTGGTCGTTGCCACATAAAAGACTCGATAGCTAGTTTTTCACTCTTAGGTGAAGAAGAACATTCCACATTATTCAGGTTATTTTTCATATCCCAATATAGTTGGGTAAGAATAAACATTAAAGTTTTAGCTCAACCTCCCAAAGCATTCAAGATCTTATTCAGTTAATCGTTTAATTTTCCCTCACATAGGTTTTTAGTATGGTTTCTCCTAGGTCCCACCATTTTCTAGAATAGAAAAGGTTAAAACATAAGTAAAAAAGTCATGAATAAATAAATTATTCTTTTGTGCAATTAACTTTAAAGGCATATCTTATGGGATCCATATGTTCAGAAGTTTCTAAAACAAAGCTTCTTGGGTGCTTACATATACTTAGTCTCATACTAAGGGGTTTCACTAATTTTATCTAATTATACTTCCCAAATTAACTAAACTATGCTCTAATACCAACTAAAATAACCCGACTATTTCTTACATGACTATTAAATCATTTAAAAGATATACAATATAATAGTGTTACAAATCCATGATAAATAGGTTTAGTGTCTTGAGAAAATTAGGCTTATACATAAATTTTACATAATAAAACATAAAAATTTATTTAATTCCTTCTTCTCCAGCTTCTTAGTGGCCTTCGTGTTCTCTTTAGTACAAGTAATCACCTGAGGATATACATCAAAGAAATGGGAGAGCTAAAATCCTAGTAATAGGATGAATAAGAAACATGAAACATTGGTGAGAATAATCATTTTAATCATAACATAAGGAAATAATCATCATCATAATCATGAGAGAAAAAAATATATAAATGCATGGAATGTGGAAATTCATAAAAATGAAATATCATGTCTTAGTTTTTAACTATCAAGCATAGTTGTGAACAAATAAAACATCATGTTCATGAAAATATCACTTTTCTCATGAGATAAATCACATTACCCAATTTATTTGAGCTCTATATAATTCTGAGTGCAACCATCACATTATAACATTTACATTGTGTTATATAATTCTGGTTGTACCCGTCACATCATAACATTTACATTTTCATGCATGACACATAGAACATATATCAATATTGGACATAAAATAACTCATGGATAAGAATGGGTTTTATTTCATAAAGTATACATTCATGAATAAAATTTGGGGTTCCAAAATGAAGGTGGGAATATCATACTTGGTATAATAATCATCAATCATGAGTGAAAAAGAAACAGTCTCATGAGAAGTAAAAGATGTATTTTTGGAAAGAAGATTTCTCTTGGAAAAATCTTTTCATTTGTCATAAAACCAGATTAGAAAAATATATATCCAAAAAAAGAAAAGGTAAGTAAAAATAAATGATATTTAAGTAACATTAAAGGAATAAATATACTGAAAATGGAGTGAAAGAGGAAAACCCAAGGAAATGGAGTTGGGTTTGAGAATACCCTTACCTTATATTCGAATGATTTCTTCAATTTAATATCTTATATAATCAAATTAAATTAATTAATTGAAAAATAAAGAACATTTTATACATAAATTTTATTCATTATAGTTTTATTAAGTTCATTTATGATATTTTTGATGAGTTATAGAGTTTAATTTCTTTATTTGGAAGTGTTTGTTTTCTTGGTTTTCATGATCGATTCACTTGTATATGAATATGAAAGTTCATGTAAAATTGGAATAGTTATCCACAATTGAAATTATATCTTATTAATGAAATTTAAGAATATTAAATGATATTTCATATCATTTGGTTATATAGTATGATGATTATTTATTATATTGAACGCTAATTAAAATGATTTAATTAGTTTTGGCGGTTTTACGACCATTATGAGATTATATCATTTTATTTAAAATAACGTTTATATATTGATTATATAACATTATATAAATTAAAATATGTATAATAAAATCTTATTTAACCATAATAATGGTTTTATGACCATCCTTGAAGGCGTTAGTGAAAAATGAAAATGCATCGTCCACGGTGGTGGTAAATCGACACACCATGGATGATATCTTCAATTTTAGAATAAAAGAAAAAGGGAAGAGATTTGAAGATGAATTATTAAATTAACATAATAAAATTATAGTATATAAAATATATTAGATTTATCATTCCTATTGGATAGGTTTAGGTGAGGATAGGATAATAAAATAATGAAATTGAAAAGAAAATAAAATAAAAAGAAAGAGGATTTTACCTCTTGAATTTCTCCTCCTTGAGAAACTCCTTAGGGAAAAGGGTGTGGTCTTTTGATGAGACCAAGAGATCATAGACATGGGGGAGGGTCTTGGGAAGAGTATTTTTCAGAATTTAGACAAGGCTAAAATCTTGGAAGGTGTGAGGAGAATAAGTGATGAGGGGTGGTATTTATAGGGGTGGAGATGGGTGTTTTCTCATTATTTTATCCATTATTTTATTATTTTGGCTCAAGATTATGAATAGTTTAATAATTATCACAAAATATATTAAAATAATTAAGGGGAGTTTTAGATTATAGTTCTTAAATCAGCGATGAATCAAGGAATAATTTATTTAACTTATAATGTATATATAGCATAAATTACCATATTTCACTATTCACAAAATCAAGTATTTTATAAATTCCAAAAAATTCACCCTAATAAATTTTTAAGTGTTGAATTCAAAAATAAACTCTATTTTATGAAAATAATTTTATAAATATGAGAAATTTAATTTTTAATTAAATTATCATTTACTTGGAAAATACTGATTTTAAAATTATAACTAATTTTATAACACTTTAAAAAAATAATTAAGGTCTCATTATCTTATAATCATAAGACAAAAAATGTTAATTTATGAATCTATTTTATTAAAATAAATTTTATTTTAAACAATGATATTAATTATTAAATTATAAATAAACATTTATGTTTTATAAAAATAATAACACTTAATTAATAATTTTTAAAATGTTTATTTACTTATACTATGATATAATTATATCATATTATCATTTATAATATTCCTAAATTTTATTTATACTTTCATAGATGAGGTTACTATTATGTTGGCTAATTTTTTATTCCCAATGGTCACATTATTATTCCGAAGGTCAAGTTACTGTCCCATCTACAATTGTCTGCATAACTCTTCTATCGACTTGGTTTTCACATTTTCCACCATTTCTTCAAACATTTCAAGACCTAGTCGCTTATTTTCACTGAATTCATCCCATAATTCTAGTGTTATGCATCTTTTCCCATAAAGGGAGTCATAAAGATCCATTTGGATTCTCAAGTGGAAACTGTTATTGTAAGAGAACTTCAACCAAAGGTAGATGTTTTTACCATCCTCATTTAAAGTCCATAGAACATTATATCAACATGTATTCTATTGTTTTAATAATCTGATATGATTGTTCATCAGTTTTAGGATGATAATCTACACTAAAGTTTAGCTCAAGTTTTAGAGCATGTTAAAGACTTTTCCAAAACTTGGAGGTAAATCTCGGATCTCGATTAGATACAATTGATAGTGGTACTCCATTTAGATTTTTCACCTATATTATCTATATCTATAAAAGTTTTCCAATGAGAATTCCTCTCAAATTGTGATAAAGTGGTCTATATTTGTAAGATGATTGACAATAAACCATATAGCATTGCTTCCTCTAGATGTCTTTAGATGTCTGGTGAAAAAGTCCATGGTGATGTTTTCCCATCTCTATGTTGGTATGGGTAATGGTTGCAACATCCCCTTATAAGTTTTTCTTTCTATCCTCACTTCTTAACATACTAATCACCTTGATGTATATTCAGTGATCTCCTTATTTATATTTTCCCATAAATAGTTCCATCAGAGATCTCGATACATCTTTATGCTCCCTGGGTGAATAGAGAAGGTTGAGCTATGTGTGTTGTTTAGAATATCCTTATTTATCTATATATTGTATGGTACATATAGTCATGACCCAAATATTAAAATCCCTTATAAATTTTAAACTTCGAGGATTTCCACCTTCTTCAGAATTTCCACATCATTTTTAGCATCCTTTATTTTCTCCATGAGGGATGGTCGAGGAATCATTTGAGAAAGGATTGATAATATTCCTTCCTTAATGATTCCCATGTTCATAATTTGAAAATATAATAATATTGGATCCTTATCAATTATCATCATTAATAATGTTGCAGGATCCTTTTTACTTAGAGCATCCACCACTTTATTTTACTTTCCTGGATGATAGTGGATTTAACAGTCATAATCATTGATGAGATCTAACCATATTCAGTGATGAATATTAAGATTATTTTTTTGTGATTGTATATTTTAGGCTCTTATGATCATTATATATTTCACACTTGTCCCTATAGAGATAATGATTCTAGATTTTCAATGAAAATATCACAACTGCCAACTCCAGGTCACGCGTGAGATAGTTTTACTCATGGATTTTAAAATTCCTTGAGGTGTAGCCCATAACTTTATCATTTTTCATTAGTACACATACTAATACCTTATTTAAAGTGTTTATGTGTAACACAAAGAGTTCCCCACATTTTGGAAGTCTGAGTACTGGCATAGTTATAAGTCTCTTTTTTAACTATTTGAAGCAATCTTCATATTCACTGGTCTAGAAAAACTTTTATCCTTTTTGAGTCAGCTTGGTTAGTGGGTTTTACATTCATGAGATGTTCTTAACAAATCACCAGTAATACCCTACTAGACTAAGGAAACTATAGATCTCCATTATAGATGTTTGGTCACTCTTTGATTTCCTTTTTCTTATAAGGGTCTACATATATTCCTTTATTGGTGATAACATGCCAAATAATGATACTTCCTCCGTAAAAAACTCACATTTACTATAATTTGCTTAAATTTTCTCCATTCACTTAGTATTTAACACATTATTCAAATGCTCCTCATTTTTATCCTTTCTCTTGGAGTATATCCGAAAATCATCAATAAAGACCAGAAAAAATTTGCTGAGGTAATCTCTAAAGACTCTATTCATTAAATCTATGAATATTACTAGAGCATTATTAAGTAAAAAATGCATCACTATGAAATCATAGTGTCCATACCTCATTCAAAAGGTAGTATTTTTAATATCTTCCTTCCCCAAATTTAATTATAATTCTTTATCAATTCCCACCATTGGTCGACCTCTCCATCTTGACGATAAATGGCTAGAGTCACCTTCTCCATCTCAGAACAATGAAGTACATAAAATATCTTCTCCATTGAGTTGACCCACTATTTCATGACTAGAAGATCATAATATACACTAAATGTTAGTGGTAATTGCTACATAAAATACTTGATATCTATTTTCTCCCTCTTAGGTGAAGAAGGACATTCCAAATTATTCAGGTCATTGTTCATAGACTAAGATAGTTGGGTAAGCATCACTAATAAATTTTTGAACTTCACCTCCCAAAGTATTGGGGAAGTCATTAGGGAAATCGATGCATTATCCATTACATGGATTTTTGGCCTAGTTTCTATTGGTTCCCACCATGTTCTAAAATAGAAAAGGTTATAACATAATTAAACAAGTCATGAATAAATAAATTATTCCTTTTTGGAAATAAGTTTAATGGAATATCTTATGGGGTCACTATGTTTATAATTTTCTAACATAAAGATTCTTGGGTGATTATATATAATTATTCTCATACTAACGATTTTCATTAATTTTCTCTAATCCTAATTCCCAAATTTACCAAACCATGCTATGATACTAACTAAAGTGTCCCGAATTTTTCTTATATGATTATTACATCATTTAAAAGATAAAAACATAATAGTGTTACAAATCCAAGATCAAATAGTTTAGTGTCTTGGGAAAATTAGGCTTATACATAACTATTATATAATAAACCATAAACATTTATTTAATTCCTTCTTCTATCTTCTTAGTGGCCTTCGTGTTCTCTTTAGTATAAGTAATCACCTGAGGATATACATCAATGAAAGGGGTGAGCTAAAAGACCTGTAAGAGGATGAATAAAAAACATGAAACATGGATGAGCATAATCATCATAATCATAACATAAGAAAATTATTATCATCATAATCATGACAGGAAACATTAGATGAAGGTATGGAATGTGGAAATGCATAAAAATGAAACATCATGTATTTGTGATCAAATACCACACATAGTTATGAAAAAATATAGGATCATGTTAATTCATATTTCACTTTTAACACGAGATAAATCATATTAACTAATGCATTGGAGCACTATATAATTCTAGGCACACCCATTAGATTATAACATTTCCATTATCTTGCATGCCACATAGAAAATATATCAATTTTGGACATAAAATAACCCATGGATATGAATGGGTTTTATTTCGTAAATCATACATTAATAAAAAACTCTGGGGTTCCCAAATTAAATAGGTAATATCATACTTGGTATAATAATCATCAATCTTGAGTGAAGAAGAAACAATCCCATGATAATTAAAAGTAGTATTTTCCGAAAGAAGAGTTATTTTGGAAAAATATTTGCATTTGTCATAAAACTAGATTGGAAACATGTATATACAAAAAAAGAAAATATAAGGAAAAAATAAATTATATTTAAGGAAAATTAAAGGAATAAACATACTTAAAATGGAGTGAAAGAGGAAAAATCCAAGGAAATGGAGTTGGTTTCGAGAATCCCCTTACTTTATGTACGAATGATTTTTTCACTTTAATATCCTAGATTATCAAATTAAATTCATTAATTAAAAAATATAGAACCTTATATATATTAATTATATTAATTATAGTTTTATTAATTTCATTTATGGGATTTTTTATTAGTTATAGAGTTTAATTTCATCATTTAGGAGTGTTCATTTTCTTGGTTTTCATGATCGGTTCGCTTGTATATGAGTATGGAAGTTCATGTAAATTGGAATAGTTATCCATAATTGGAATTATATTTTATTAAATAAATTTAATAAGATTAAATGATCTTATATATCATTTTGTTATATGTTATGATTATAATTCATTACATTGAACGTTAATCAAAATGATTTAATTAGTTTTGGTGGTTTTACAAACATTATAATCTTATATCATTTTATTTAACATCATGTTTATGTATTACTTATATAAAATTATATAACTTATAATATGTATAATAAAAACACATTTAACCAAGATTATGGTTTTATGACCATCCTTTAATGTAGTAGTGAAAAATGAAAATGCATCATCCACAATGGCGATAAATCGACACACCACAGATGATATCCTCAATTTTAGAATAAAAAGAAAATGGAAGATATTTTAAGATTAATTATTCAATTAACATAATAAAATTCTAGTATATAAAATATACTATAGTTATCAGGCCTATTGAATAGGTGGAGGTTAGAAGAGGATAAGAAAATAATGAAATTGAAAAGAAAATAAAAGAAAAAGAAAGAGGATTTTACCTCTTGAATTTATTCTCCTTGAGAACCTCCTTAGGGAAAAGGGTTTGGTATTTTGATGAGACCAAGAGATCATGGACATTGGGGAGGGTAATTGGAATAGGATTTGGTATAATTTTTAATAGTCTCAAATCTTGAAAGGTGTGAGGAGAAGAGGTGGTGGGGAGTGGTATTTATAGGAGAGGAGAGAGGTGTTTTCTCATTATTTTATTCATTAGTTTATTATTTTGAATAAATACTATGAATAGTTTTATAATTATAATAAAATATATTAAAATAATGAATTAGAGTTCTAGATTATGGTTCTTTCATCATTGATGACTCAAGGAATAATTTATTTAACTTATAATGTATATAGACTGTAAATTACCGCAATTCACTATTCAAAAAAATTCAAGTATTTTAGAAAAATACCAAAAAATTACCCTAACCATTTTTTGATGTACAGAATTCAAAAATAAACTCCATTTTATGAAAATAATTTTCTAAATATGAAAAAATTAATTTTTAATTAAAATCACCATTTACTTGGAAAATACTAACTCTAAAATTATAATTGATTTTATAACACTTTGTAAAATTAATAAGGTCTCATTATCTTATAATAATAATAAAAAAAATTTAATTTATGTATCTATTCTACAAAAATAAATTTTCTTTTAAATAATCATCTTAATTATAATATTTTAAATAAACTTTTATGTTTTATAAAAAACCAACACTTAATTAATAATTTTTACAATATTTATTTACTTATACTATGATATAATTATATCATATTATCATTTATAAGATGCCTAAATTTTATTTATACTTCACAGATTAGGTTACTATTCTATTGGATGATTCACTATTCTCAATGGTCACATTACTATTACAAAGGTCAAGTTACTATTTTATTGGTAAATATTCTTTAACTTCTAGAAATACCTCTTATTTCATTCATTATTCATTTATAAAGTTTGTATTGTGTTATAAAAGAGCTTTTATGTGGTTTACACTATATGAAATAATTATAAGAAGGTAATTTTCATTGATAAAATTTTGGGTCGTTAAAAACTGTGTGCCTCCCACTTCTTAAGGAGAGAACCTACATAGTTAGTCTATTCTATTAGGGAAATCATGCGCCAACTGTGTGATTATTCTATGCTAAAAACTGCAGGCATTTCACACGGGCATGCATCCCCTAGTGCATGGTTAGGAAAAACCATGCACCCTAATTTCTCCTCCATCCAACATCTCATGGTTAGGGATAACCATGTGACCTGCCCCACACGATTTCTAATAATCATACGGCCAACCTGTTTCTCCCAGAAAATAGATTTTCGGGCTCTGAACAAGCCCCAGACACCCCCAAGACACCTGTAAACTCTTTAGGATTCCGTATTAGGTCCAAAATAATTAATTAGACTGAATTTAAAAGGATACATACCTAAGATAAAAACTAGGTTCTTACAGTCTCCCCCTTAAAGGAACTGGTCCTCTAGTTCACCTTCAAAGGGAGGAAAAAATTCATTTGAGAACAACTTTATCTGCTAAGCACGTACATCAGACTCCCACTCCCAAGTATCATCCCGTACATAGAAATGATTCTATAACACCCATACTATAGGGATAGACTATCCTCTATGAGACTTCATTCTTTGGTCAATTATGCGTATCAAATACTCATCAAATATAGCATTGACATCTAACTCAACTTCATTAGGGTCAAAAGAATGATATGGATTGGTATGATACTGGTGAAGCTTTGAAACATGGAAGATTTCATGCATGGAATGGTACCTCTGAGGTAATAAAAACTGATAGTATACCGGCCCGAATCTATCTAGAATCTCAAACAACCCTACAAAAAAGAGGCGACAACTTCCCTTGCCTCTTTATCTATCTCTTCCCAAGCCTGGTTGATACCCACAAGAAAACATGATCCCCGAACTCGAACTATAGAGGTCTTTAATTATGATTGATATATGATTTATGTCTTGACTGAGCAATAGAAATGCGCTTCCTGATCAGCTGAACCTTCTCCAAAGTCTCCCACATGTGATGAGGACCTAGTAGTGCCGCCTCACCAGCCTCCAGCCAGCATAGGGGTGAATCACATGAATCATATCCTAGAAGCTATTATTATAGTAGAAATAAATTATGGGGATATGATTCTCCCAATAACCTCAAAAATTAAGGACACATGCTTGGCGCATGTCCTCTAAAACCTGTATCATCCATTCCAACTAACCATCAGTCTGTGAATAAAAAGTTGTTCTTAGAAGCACCATTGTACCCATAACTTTATGTAACCCCTACCAGAACCGTGACATGAAATGAGAATCCCTATATGAAACGGTAGTACGAGGGACCCCGTATAGTCATATTATCTCACAAACATATAATCTTCCCAACTCATCAATTGAGAAAGTCCCCCATATAGGAAGGAAGTGGGATACATTCATTAGTTGGTCAATGAATACCCAAACTACATCGCTACCTCGTGGAGACCTTGATAAGATGATGAAAAAATCCATTGTAACATCCTCCCATTTCCATTCTAGGACTAGTAATTACTGTATAAAGACTTTAGGTTATGGGTGCTCCATATTCATCTAATGATATGTGGAACAACTAGTGATAAAACCTGAAATCTGATGTTTCATCCCAGGACACCAATACTGACATCGTATATCTCAATACATCTTAGAGATACTTGTATGAACTACCCACTGAGAAGAGTGGGACTTCTGAATCAATTCCTATCTCATATTTATAGAAATTTAGATAAATCCATGTATACTTTGGATGTCATCTCAATCCATGACCAATCTGGTGGTTGGCCATCTCCTGAAATAATCTCATAGAGAACCAAGCCTTCAGGATCTAAAAATTTCCCACTCTTCAACTTCTCAAGGAGGGAATATGTAACCATCAAGACTGAGAGATAATACTTATCATGACTATCATATAAATATAGATGCATCTCTGAAAAGAGGTACATCAATTTATATTCATCACTGGCTTCCCATATGACCTATTCTTGAGTTTTCTGACTTAGCACATCTGCTACTACATTGCCTTTTAAAAGCATGTAGGAAAGCTTAAAATAGAAGGAATGAAGATATTCGACCCATATCTACTATATGAGGTTCAATTAAAATTGGGTAAAGATATATTTTGAGGTTCTTGTGGTTAATATACACCATAAAGCACTCACCCATCAGATAGTGTCTCTAGCGATGTAAGACATGGACAAATTCTGCTAGCTCGAGGTCGTGCATCGAGTAATTTCTATCATGAGGCATCAAATTAAAAGATCTATTTACAAAAATTATATACTATTTAATACGAACTACACCTATCCTGATTATGGATGCATCACATAACACTATATACCCTCTGTCAGGCTCTGGTAGAATCAGAATGGGTGTCGATACAAGCCTTATAACGACCCATACTTTACATACATTGTTAATACTTCAAAATTGAAGCACACTTATTACAACATATGACAAAACCACAAAGGACCGTATAGGTATAGTGTCTTTAGAAACTGGGAAACATAAACAACTGGTTCATAAATCTTCTACAGTGTCTCCCATTTATTTCATCATATCTAGGGTCCCTTTTAGCATATTCTACTTAATATCCATCTTCCTGACCTGGGGAAAAGAAAACATAAAAGGGTGAGCTCAAATGCTCAGCAAGGGCAAATAAAGGAAATAAAAATCATATAATATCTTTTTGAAAATCATAACCTGCAAAAGAGATCATAATATCTTAACATGGAATAAATCATAGAAGTGAAAATGAGATCCACATAATCATAACATAAGACTTGAAACCTTGTGGCATGTACACATAATCATGGAAAATCATTTCTTGTTAGTCATGACTCATTGCCAAGACTATCTTAGCGGACAAAGTCCATTTCTGAACTGAGTTCACTCCTCGTTTCAGTCCTGTATCACTGAACCGAAATAACCTTCCGTTCCAGCCATGTCTATCTCATGAGATATAAATCTTTACCCAATGAATTGGAGGGAGATATAGGTCCCACCCATCTTATAATGAATCCTTTCTTATGTGTGCTACATAATCATAAATCATACATCATCGCATAACACATGTAACAAAAATGGGATTCTTGAAACATCATGACATCATAAAACAAATCATATAAGGTAAATGAATTCATAAAAATAATTACCTCACAACATAATCAAATCAATGTAAAAATAGGGATAAAAACAGAACCCTTTATTATCTTAGATGGAAAATAATTTTGATAAAACACTTGAACTCCATTCTTGAGGAAAATATCCTTTCTTCTTCAAAAACACTTTTCCATTCTTAATATGTCATACAATTATAAACTAAAAGAAGTTGATTAAAAATAAAATTGAAAACTTTTAAAGGAATATTCTTGGAAATAATGTTTTAAAAATCCATTCATGCCGTATAAGTTAAATAAAACATTCTTCGTACTTTTGTCGGAAAATTCAAAAAGTACCTCGTACGAAAAATGACAAAAGATTCCTTTCATATCCTTTACTAAAAACTCACCAAAGGGTAAAATTGGATATAAAATATTGTAGAAGGATGGAAATAATATTACATATTTAGGGAACATGGATGTAGATGATAAAATACACCCTAGTATTTACCAAAGTAAAAACAATCTCGGATAAAAGTGAGATTGTGATATTTTCCCTTACCTTAGGTCTGATTTGCTTTGTACGTGTCCGAAGCTCCTGTATAATGGTTTAAATAATGTTATTGACTTATTCCAGAATCATAAATATTGATATGATATCATATATGGTCATATTATTAGCTTCTTGTTAGTAATATTTCATTGTTACTTGTTACTCGGGTCTTTATTGCCTTTTGTTCTTATGCGTGTTTTGCCGAATAAATTCTTATTATTCTTTTAAGGCTATAGATAACTTATATCCAGAATGTTATTAGTGTAACATATATCATATTTATTCATTAAATTCATTTATATAATTACTATGTAATGATGATCATGTAGAACGAGTCGCATCACATCGTGGAGACGGTATTCCGTACGTACGCACGAGTGATGATATCGTTCCTATGATCGTGGAATTGTATTGGAGTATATATATATTATTTCAGTATCAATATTACTTTATAATAATCATAAATAGTTACTCATTACACCATTATACCCATCCTTGTAAGGTGATGGTGGAAAATATATTACACCACGGCGTGGAGACGGTATTCCGTACGTACGCACGCGCAGTGATTTCATTTTTCCGTAGGATGGATAGAAGGTGAATTAGAGTTGTTTCATATTTATAATAACATATCATTATGTAAGTAATACTGATGTTATTACTTTATCATGAAACAACTAAAGAAGAAGAAGTTGAAGAAGAAAGAAATTGAAAAGATCGGTAATGGATATTACCTCTTCTTTGGAACGCTTCTTTGAATCCTCCACTTAGGGAACTAAGATTGGTCTTTGAAGAAGACCAGGACCTCTAGGATTATTCTAGGGAAGTGGAGAGGAGAAAATGGCAGGGGTTGGACGAGCTTGAGTGCTCAAATTTGGTGTGAGGAGGAGGGGGAGGAGGTGCCCTTTTATAAGGGAGGAGAGGGGCACCTTAGGAATATCTCAAAATATTATTTTATATTAAAGTCAAAATCGGTTTATAATGGTTCCAAAGGGTCTTATTTCAAAGCTAAAGTGGGGAAGGGTCGAAATCCTATCAACAAATAGTATTTAGACAAGTTTAGGGTATTATTTTAACCTTATCAATTAGATTTAACTCTAAGTTAAATAATTTAACTTTTACCATGTCTTTTTGTTTTCTTTCACTATATGGTTAATACTCTTACTATAACATGCCAAAAGAACCCCAAATTATTTATTATTAATATATATATCCTTATCTAAGTCATTTGGCTGAACCTTAGATTTTTAGGAATAAAATAACAATTAATAATATAATATTTGATTTAAAAACTATTTTGTGTCAATTTTGACACTATTTGATATATGATTTTTGTGAAAGTCATAACAGAATTATATGTTCGAACCATGTTTATTAAATCAACAATAATATATCATATTAACCTAGAAAATTAGTGGAATTTATAAAAAGTCTCAAATTACATTTATTTTGGTGTTTATAACATCAATTATGTCAATATTTCATAAATAAGATAATTACTGCATCATAATTGTGTCATAAATAAATTAAATTATTTAATGTCTAAAAATTATAAATAAAATACCATTATGTAGGAAATATTTTTATCTTTCTAATTAATATTTATAGTCGAATTTATCTTATTTATAACCCCATATTAAAAATGATTTACCTATTAAACTTTGATTTTAACTATTTTAACCCTTCTTTAAATAAATTAATAATAAATGTCCTAATCTAACCCAAGTGGGCCTAAATGGTCATATTTTATTCATAAGTTTGTTTTTGGTCGAATTACACTTATCCAATAGAATTAGGACATGTGTTAGGGTAATAGTAATATCATATTTACCCCTATTTACTATTAACCGCGGTAAAAAAAAGTAAAAAGTTACTATTCACCAGAAAATTATTTTTATCTCATTGAACCACATTTTACTTACTGATATCAACAGTGTCTATCGGATTTTTGAAATTCCATTCACAGAAGCGGTAAAATTAAGTTTTATGCAAAATTCAGTTTTTAACCTACCACTTAGTGGTTTCACTATTCACCAAAAATTGAAAGTTTTCAGAAAAATACCAAAATTTCACCCTAGGATAATTTCGGTATTACGAATCCAAAAATGAAGTCCATTTTGAAAAATAAAATTTATAAAATTTCAAAAAGTGGTTATTACTATTCATAACGGCTAGTTTTAATAATATTTTAATAGCATATCGTTGTTTAGTGAAACTCGGTATTGCGTACAACGCAAGATATTGAGGAAGGTCGCGATTGCGTGTAAAGTAAGCCAAGCTAGTGTGTAGTGAAATATTTCTTTGATGATATATATATAACATAAAAACAAAATATTACTCATAAAAATCTCGGGTGTTACATTCTACCCCCCTTAAAAAGAATTTCGCCCTCGAAATTCATCACTTTGTAACAAACAGATGAGGATACTTCTCCCTCATCATATCCTCAAGCTCCCATGTAGCTTCTTCAAGTTGGTGGTTCCTCCATAAAACTTTCACCAGTCGAGTGGTCTTGTTTCGTAGGACTTTTTCACTACGATCCAGAATCTCTATCGGTTGTTCTTCATAAGAAAGATCTTGCTCCAGCGGTACAACTTCTGAGCTGAGTACATGTGAAGGATCAGGTATGTACTTTCTAAGGAGAGATACATGGAAAACATCGTGAACTTGAGAGAGATTTGGTGGAAGCGCCAATCGGTAAGCTACCTTTCCAACACGATCCAGTATTTCGAAAGGACCGATATATCTAGGGCTCAACTTCCCCTTCTTTCCAAATCTCATAACCCTCTTCCAGGGAGATATTCGTAAGAACACTTTATCACCCACTTCAAACTCTAGGTCTTTTCTTCGGTTGTCGGCATAACTTTTCTGTCGACTCTGAGTTGCTCTTATGTGTTGTTGAATAGATCTGACCTTTTCTGCCATTTCATCAACGAGATCAGGTCCTAATAGCTTTCTTTCCCCAACTTCATCCCAGCAAGTTGGAGTCCTGCATTTCTTTCCACAGAGAGCTTCATAAGGATCCATCTGAATACTGGAGTGAAAGCTATTATTATAAGAAAATTCCACCAAAGGTAGGTGTTGATCCCAGCCTCCTTTGGAATCCATAGAGCAAGCTCTCAACATATCTTCTAGGGTTTGAATTGTTCTCTCAGACTGAACGTCTGTCTGGGGATGATAAGCAGTGCTGAAACTCAACTCTGTATCCAGAGTATGCTGAAGACTTCGCCAGAACTTCGAGGTAAATCTTGGATCCCGATCAGATATAATAGAAAGTGGTACTCCATGCAATCTTACCACTTCCTTTACATATATCCTGTCAAGCTGATCTAGAGAGAAATACTCTCTAATAGCAATGAAGTGTGTAGACTTTGTAAGACGATCAACTATGACCCAGATAGCATTATTGCCTTTGGATGTTTTAGGAAGTCCTGTGACAAAGTCCATAGTGATGTTTTCCCATTTCCATTCGGGTATGGGTAATGGTTGTAACATCCCCTTAGACTTCTGTCTCTCAGCTTTAACTTGTTGACAAACCAAGCATCGAGAGACATATTCAGCAACATCTCTTTTCATGCCATCCCACCAGAAGTACTCTTTCAGGTCCCTATACATCTTCGTGCTTCCAGGATGAATAGAGAATGAAGAACTATGAGCCTCATCCAGCAACTCCTTCTTTAATTCGGGGATGGGAGGAACACAAACCCGATTCCTGAACTTTATTATCCCATCACAATCAAGGTTGAACTCAGGAACATTTCTCACCTTCTTTTGTAACTCGACATCTTCTTTCTATGCCTCTTTAATCTTCATATGTATAGATGGTTTAACATTAATTTGAGAAAGATAAGATTTTTCCCCTTCCATTATAATTCCAAGATCCATCCTTTGTAAATCCATAAATATTGGATCTTTTGTGATCCTCATCATGGATAAACTAGCATGGTCTTGTCGACTTAATGCATCTTCCACCTTGTTTGCTTTCCCAGGGTGGTAATGGATTGAGCAGTCATAATCCTTAATCAGCTCCAACCATCTTCTTTGACGCATATTCAACTCCTTTTGTGTGAAAATATACTTTAAACTTTTATGATCAGTATAAATATCACACCTTTCACCATAAAGGTAATGCCTCCAAATCTTTAATTCAAAGATTACCGAAGCCAACTCCAAATCATGTGTTGGGTAATTTTTCTCATGGATTTTCAACTGTCGTGAGGCATAAGATATCACCATATCATTTTGCATAAGAACACACCCCAATCCCTTCTTGGATGCATCACTGTAGATCACAAACCTTTCTCCACTACAAGGCAGTGTGAGCACAGGTGCACTGGATAAACTTCTTTTCAACTCCTTGAAATTCTCTTCACATTACTCTGTCCAAACAAACTTAACTCCTTTCCGAGTCAACTTGGTGAGTGGATTAGATAATCGTGAAAAATCTTTTACAAAACATCGATAATATCCAGCCAAACCAAGAAAACTTCGGATCTCAGTTACTGTTGTTGGTCTTGACCATCTTTTGATAACCTCTGTTTTTGTTGGATCCACAGATATCCCCTCTTTTGAGATTATGTGACCCAAAAATACAACTTTTTGAAGCCAAAATTCACAGTTGGTAAATTTGGCATAAAGCTTCTCCTTTCTCAGGGTCTTCAATATAATTCTCAAGTGATCTTCATGCTCTTCCTTTCTCTTTGAATAGACAAGAATATCATCTATAAAGACTACCACAAATTGATAAAGATAGTCTCTAAAGACTCTATTCATTAGATCCATGAAGATAGCAGGGGAATTAGTAAGACCAAATGGCATCACTATAAATTCATAGTGTCCATACCTTGTACGGAAAGCCATCTTTGATATATCCTCCCTTTTGACCCTTAATTGATGATACCCTGAACGAAGATCAATCTTGGAAAAGTATTGAGCTCCGCGTAGTTGGTCAAATAAGTCATCAATGCGTGGGAGAGGATATTTGTTCTTGATAGTGATCTTGTTAAGTTCTCGATAATCAATGCAGAGTCTCATTGATCCATCTTTCTTCTTAAAAAATAGAACAGGTGCTCCCCAAGGTGATGCACTAGGGCGTATGAATCCCTTATCAAGATTCTCTTGGAGTTGCTTCTTCAATTCCTGCAACTCAATTGGGGCCATTCTATAAGGTGTCTTTGAAATAGGCAAATCACCCGGTACGGGTTCTATTGAAAACTCAACTTCACGATTTGGTGGAAGACCCGGTAATTCCTCCGGAAAGACATCATCAAACTCCCGTACGATGGGCATATTCTTAATCGTAAGTTTCTCACCAACCATTTGAGATAAATAACCTTCATTTAGTGGAATCAAGACCCATAAGATGGAAGGAATTTCCACTGGAATGTTATATTCATACTTGCATCGATAGACGATCGTAGATTGATCTGGAATATGAAATGTGACTTCCCTTCTTTGGCAATTGATATGAGATCCATGTAGAGAAATCCAATCCATGCCAAGAATCACATCAAATTCCACTAAAGGAAGGATCACAAGATTTGAAGGAAGAACTTTCCCACAAACTTCGATTGGAGAATAATTATAAACTTTTGATGCGACTGTTGTGCCATTAGGTGTTGTCACAGCTAACTCAACATATAATTGTTGAGGTAATACGGTGATACCCTTAGAAAATTTTTCAGAAATAAAAGAGTGGGTGGATCCAGAATCAAATAAAACATTTGCTACTTTAGAGTGGATGGTAAGTGTACCTTTCACCACTTCGTTATCGTACTCCACATCGCTGATAGAAATTGCATGTGACTTTCCTTTGTCTTTAGCCTTAAGATTTTTTTGACGTCGACCATCATCATCAACCCTTGGATTTGGGCATTGATTGGCGTAATGACCCATCTCCTTGCACTTGAAACATTGAAGTGTAGTAGGTTCATTCTGTGTATCCCTTCCTTTGTTTGCATCATTAGACATCTTCTTCCCATTATCGCGGCATTCAAATGCCTGATGACCTTCCTTTCCACATTTGAAACATTTACTTGTCCCTTTAAGACAACTCCCTCCATGTTTCTTTCCACACTTTGAGCATAAGGGAAAGCTCATCTTCTTTTCAGTGTGCTCTTTAGATTTTCCTTTGAATTCCATCTTCCTCTTCTTATCAAACCCATGTGACTGATGGGTTACTCCAATCTCCATCTCGACTTTGAGAGCACATCGAACGATTTCCTCGTAGCTATTGAAGTCCCTTATGGCTAATGCCCTTCGAAGAATTGGTTTTAAGCCACTAAAGAATCGATCGATCTTACTCTCAGGTTGATAATAATACCAGAAGCGTACCTTGAAAGTCTTGTAAAATTTTCTTCATAGGTACCAACAGATTCATCATCCCTTTGCTTCAGTTCAAGAAACTCTTTCTCCATCTTTGTTCGGAGAATACGAGGGAAGTACTTATTGAAAAATAAGTTCTTAAACTCATCCCATTCCATAGACTCAATTTCATCCCTTTGCCTCGTATTCTTAATAATATTCCACCATTAATCAGCATCTCCTTCCAAAAAATACACTTCTAGGATGACTTTATCATGTTTAGAACATTGAAGAACTGAAAATATCTTTTCAGTAGTACTAATCCATTGTTCAGCAACTAATGGATCAGTAGACCCGCTGAAAGAAGGTGGACGCTGCCTCATGAAGGATTCAACAGAATGTTTCTCCTTCCTTTTCTCGTTTGGAAGTCCTACATGATTCATAGCTTGAGAAAGTTGTGTGAGCATGGCTACAATATTTTACATTCCAGCTCCCATATCGTTTGGTTGCTCAGGGGGACAATCATTGTATTGCCCATCGCATTCCGCATTAACACGGTTCCTTCGGGTTCCATCCATTGACTAAAACCAAGAAGAATAGTGTGAGCAACACTAATTATAATAGGAAAACCACATAATCAAGGATAAAATTTCACACTTAAGGTCTTATCCTAGGGTATTCATGGCCATTTCTAAAACACTAATATTGTGTTATATGCTTAGACTTATCCTTAGGGTTCTTACTAAGACTTTCACATCTTAGTTTCCAAAGGTTGACTATACCTTTCCTCTGATACCAACTATAACGACCCATAATTTACATACATTGTTAATACTTCAAAATTGAAGCACACTTATTACAACATATGACAAAACCACAAAGGACCGTATAGGTATAGTGTCTTTAGAAACTGGGAAACATAAACAACTGGTTCATAAATCTTCTACAGTGTCTCCAATTTATTTCATCATATCTAGGGTCCCTTTTAGCATATTCTACTTAATATCCATCTTCCTGACCTGGGGAAAAGAAAACATAAAAGGGTGAGCTCAAATGCTCAGCAAGGGAAAATAAAGGAAATAAAAATCATATCATATCTTTTTGAAAATCATAACCTGCAAAAGAGATCATAATAACTTAACATGGAATAAATCATAGAAGTGAAAATGAGATCCCCATAATCATAACATAAAACTTGAAACCTTGTGGTATGTACACATAATCATGGAAAATCATTTCTTGTTAGTCATGACTCATTTCCAAGACTATCTTAGCGGACAAAGTCCATTTCTGAACCGAGTTCACTCCTCGTTTCAGTCCTGTATCACTGAACCGAAATAACCTTCCATTCCAGCCATGTCTATCTCATGAGATATAAATCTTTACCCAATGCATTAGAGGGAGATATAGGTCCCACCCATCTTATAGTGAATCCTTTCTTATGTGTGCCACATAATCATAAATCATACATCATCGCATAACACATGTAACAAAAATGGGATTCTTGAAACATCATGACATCATAAAACAAATCATATAAGGTAAATGACTTCATAAAAATAATTGCCTCACAACATAATCAAATCAATGTAATAATAGGGATAAAAACAGAACCCTTTATTATCTTAGATGGAAAATAATTTTGATAAAACACTTGAACTCCATTCTTGAGGAAAATATCCTTTCTTCTTCAAAAACACTTTTCCATTCTTAATATGTCATACAATTATAAACTAAAAGAAGTTGATTAAAAATAAACTTGAAAACTTTTAAAGGAAGATTCTTGGAAATAATGTTTTAAAAATCCATTCATGCCGTATAAGTTAAATAAAACATTCTTCGTAATTTTGTCGGAAAATTCAAAAAGTACCTCGTACGAAAAATGACAAAATATTCCTTTAATATACTTTACTAAAAACTCACCGAAGGGTAAAATTGGATATAAACTATTGTATAAGGATGGAAATAATATTACATATTGAGGGAACATGGATGTAGATGATAAAATACAGCCCAGTAATTACCAAAGTAAAAACAATCTCGGATAAAAGTGAGATTGTGATATTTTCCCTTACCTTAGGTCCAATTTGCTTTGTATGTGTCCGAAGCTCCTGTATAATGGTTTAAATAATGTTATTGACTTATTACAGAATCATACATATTGATATGATATCATATATGGTCATATTCTTAGCTTCTTGTTAGTAATATTTCATTGTTACTTGTTACTCGGGTCTTTATTGCCTTTTGTTCTTATGCGTGTTTTGCCGAATAAATTCTTATTCTTCTTTTAAGGTTATAGATAACTTATATCCATAATGGTATTAGTGTAACATATATCATATTTATTCATTCAATTCATTTATATAATTACTATGTAATGATGATCATGTAGAACGAGTCACATCACATCGTGGAGACGGTATTCCGTACGTACGCACGAGTGATGATATCGTTCCTATGATCGTGGAATTGTATTGGAGTATATATATATTATTTCAGTATCAATATTACTTTATAATAATAATAAATAGTTACTCATTACACCATTATACCCATCCTTGTAAGGTGATGGTGGAAAATAGATTACACCACGGTGTGGAGACGGTATTCCGTACGTACGCACGCGCGGTGATTTCATTTTTCCGTAGGATGGATAGAAGGTGAATTAGGGTTGTTTCATATTTATAATAACATATCAGTATGTAAGTAATACTGATGTTATTAATTTATCATGAAACAACTAAAGAAGAAGAAGTTGAAGAAGAAAGAAATTGAAAAGATCGGTAATGGATATTACCTCTTCTTTGGAACGCTTCTTTGAATCCTCCACTTAGGGAACTAAGATTGGACTTTGAAGAAGACCAGGACCTCTAGGATTATTATAGGGAAGTGGAGAGGAGAAAATGGCAGGGGTTGGCCGAGCTTGAGTGCTCAAATTTGGTGTGAGGAGGAGGGGGAGGAGGTGCCCTTTTATAAGGGAGGAGAGGGGTACCTTAGGAATATCTCAAAATATTATTTTATATTAAAGTCAAAATCGGTTTATAATGGTTCCAAAGGGTCTTATTTCGAATCTAAAGTGGGGAAGGGTTTAAATCCTATCAACCAATAGGATTTAGACAAGTTTAGGGTATTATTTTAACCTTATCAATTAGATTTAACTCTAAGTTAAATAATTTAACTTTTACCGTGTCTTTTTGTTTTCTTTCACTATATGGTTAATACACTTACTATAACATGCCAAAAGAACCCCAAATTATTTATTATTAATATATATATCTTTATCTAAGTCATTTGGCCGAACCTTATATTTTTAGGAATAAAATAACAATTAATAATATAATATTTGATTTAAAAACTATTTTGTGTCAATTTTGACACTATTTGATATATGATTTTTGTGAAAGTCATAACAGAATTATATGTTAGAAAAATGTTGATTAAATCAACACTAATATATCATAGTAACCTATAAAATTAGTGGAATTCATAAAAAGTCTCAAATTACATTTATTTTGGTGTTTATAACATCAATTATGTCAATATTTCATAAATAAGATAATTACTGCATCATAATTGTGTCATAAATAAATTAAATTATTTAATGTCTAAAAATTATAAATAAAATACCATTATGTAGGAAATAATTTTATCTTTCTAATGAATATTTATAGTCTAATTTATCTTATGTATAACCCCATATTAAAAATGATTTACCTATTAAACTTTGATTTTAACTATTTTAACCCTTCTTTAAATAAATTAATAATAAATGTCCTAATCTAACCCAAGTGGGCCTAAATGGTCATATTTTATTCATAAGGTTGTTTTTGGTCGAATTAAACTTATCCAATAGAATTAGGACATGTGTTAGAGTAATAGTAATATCATATTTACCCCTATTTACTATTAACCGCGGTAAAAAAAAGTAAAAAGTTACTATTCACCAAAAAATTATTTTTATCTCATTGAACCACATTTTACTTACTGATATCAACCGTGTCTGTCGGATTTTTGAAATTACATTCACAGAAGCGGTAAAATTAAGTTTTATGCAAAATTCAGTTTTTAACCTACCACTTAGTGGTTTCACTATTCACCAAAAATTGAAAGTTTTTAGAAAAATACCAAAATTTCACCCTAGGATAATTTCGGTATTCCGAATCCAAAAATGAAGTCCATTTTGAAAAATAAAATTTATAAAATTTCAAAAATTGGTTATTACTATTCATAACGGCTAGTTTTAATAATATTTTAATAGCATATCGTTGTTTAGTGAAACTCGGTATTGCGTACAACGCAAGCTATCGAGGAAGGTAGAGATTGCGTGTAAAGTAAGCCAAGCTAGTGTGTAGTGAAAGATTCCTTTGATGATATATATATAACATAAAAACAAAATATTACTCATAAAAATCTCAGGTGTTACAAGCCTTCCTTTCAGCTCCTAAAAGGATTTCTTGCACTCTTATAACCATAAGAACCTAACACCCTTATTTGTAATAACGATAAGAGGTTATGAAATACATGATAATTCCTATATAAAATTCTTATAATATATTGAAAGCCCCAAGAAACTCCATATATCAAACACGTTCTTGGGGTGATCCAAGGAAACCACATCACTCACCTTCTATGGGTCAATAGAGACTCATAATTATGAGATAATATGACCCAAGAAGTAAAATTTGTTGATATATAAGTGGAACTTATCAATCTTAGAATAAAGATGATGCTCTCTTAGTGTATTTAAAATGATCTCAAGGTGCTTAGCATGGTTTCTATGAGTGTGAGAATACACCAAGATGTCATCCAGAAAGACCATGACAACAGAATCCCAATAAGGATGAAACACACTATTCATTAAAGACATGAAAATGGTGGGCATGTTTGTATGACCAAATGAAATAACAATATACTCATAAAAACCATACCTTCTATAGAAATCTATATGAGGTATGTTTAATGGCTTGAATCACACTTGATAGCCTGATCTCATGTCGATCTTAGAGAATACCCCACACCCTCAGAGCTGGTCAAAGAGATCATATATTCGAGGTAGTGGATACTGGTTCTTGACTATAATATGGTTCAACCATCTGTAATCCACGTATAAATGGAGGGTCCCATCCTCAGTCTTGGAAAAAAGCATGGGTGAACCCCAATAGTAAATGTTAGGCTGTATAAAACCTTTTCCCTCTAACTCCTCTAACCACCACTTGATCTCCTAGATCTCAATAGATTTTATCCTTTATAGAGGAATGGATACTAGAGCTGCTCCTAGAATAATCTCAATCATAAAATATACCTCTCTCTCATGTGGTAATCTAGGAAAATCATCGGGAAATACATCCCCAAAATGATCTACTACTAGAGGGAATTTATCTTGATGTAAACTCTAATCCTATATGAAGAGGTTAGAAATATGGGAAGTTAATCCACCTAGACCATGATTATCTAGTCCTGCTCTTCTAACCTAGACATCCCACTCACCCTTGTGTATAAAAACACTTTCCTCTGGTGATGTAAATGATACCCTATAATGATGTTAGTCTACAAAGGAATGATACAGAACCAACCAATCCACCCCTAAAATGACATCGAAGCTCATCATCTCAAGTACAAAGAGGTCCCAAAAGATAGGGTAATTTCCTACCTCAATAAAATAGTCCCTTCATTACTGTATTCCTTATGAATATACTCCCAATGGTGTATCTAGGGTCATTATACCATAGTAATACAATATTTCCAGCCCAATACTTTCCATGATAGATAAAGAGATGAAGGAGTGTGAATCACATATATAAAATAATGCAGATACTATAGTGGAGGTTACTAGAATAATACCTCATACTGTATACGGTCCTACACTATCATCCTCAGGTATTGGGTATAAATCATGCAACTATACTGATCTATGTCCCTATGATGCAACTGGACTACCCTAAGTGTGACCACTCTGCTGGCACTGATGATCTGAATTATAGCTACCATGACCACGAACTCCTCCTCGGCCAGTCCTACCGGTACTACTCTAACTCCCTGCCTGACATGACTTAAAAGAACTTTCCACTAAAAGTGGAGCTGGTGAAAATCCTCTTCCACTAGAATTAGATGAAATGGTCTAACATAACCTCTAAAGATGTCCCATACGGCCACAAGCATGACAATCCATCAGGTATCCATCACACTGAGGATTTAGATGCCCCTGATGTCCATACTGATGGCATACAATGGAGATTCCAGTGCATTTACTCTAACTACCACTACTCTGACATGAAACCTCAAGGGAACGTTTCCGGATACCGGAAGAACTATTGGCTGCCTCGACATTGATCCTCTATTCCTGGTACTATCACCTTTCATCAAGTTTCAATTAATAATAAGATCCTGATTTATGATATCAGAGAAAGCAGGTAAGAAAAAGACATTAACCTGAGTACAAATGTCATACTAAAGCCCATCCTCAAAGTGTATAGCACATGAAATATCATCACCAGCTAGAAGAAGTGAAAAGCTCTATAACTCAGTAAAACATTTTGGATAGTCCATAACTAACATAACAACTTACTATATATGCATGAACTCTCTGGATCAGTCAACTCTCAGCGTATGAGGAAAGAAGTGATCATAGAAAGACATCTGATAGTCAACCCAGACCATGCCATGATGATGACTATCCTAGGTAGTTACATCCAACCAACACTTGGATAAATCATGTAGCGTATACATAGAAAGATTTACCATCCACTCTAGAGGAATATTTAGATGATCAATGATATATAGGTCGACCTCTAGCTAAGAATCAGAATCCTAGGGACCGCCATCCCCCAATAATGTGTGAGGATGCTGCTGCTGGAACTCATGCGTCAGATCATCAATCATATTTGCAGGTCATACTGATGCCTCAAGTGACACTCCTAGAAGTAAGACTGGTCGATTAGGCCCCACCATGTCTGAAGAATGGTCATCACCACCCTCTTGGTGCATGAAATGAGTACATCATGGTGGAATTGGTCTACAAATTCTATACACATTCCTTAGAACAATATTAAAGTAGATATATACACTAGTGTAAGCAGAACATAGAAACAAGGGCTCACTACCAATGGTATACAACCCTAAATACCCACTTATAAGGCCAGGTATTGGAAAGTGTCCAAGTTTAAATTATAGGTGTTCTAATAGATGAAGGGTCAATAACACCTTTCTTCTTCATTTATTAGTTACCATTTCATTTTGTAAGTCATGTTTTACTTTTTGAGTTACATTTTCTTATAAACTTATATTAAAGAATGATTAAAATGGATTGTCAGTTCCAGTGAATATGGGACCATAACCAACAATTCCTAGGATTAAAACATGGCTTTGATACCAGTTTGTGACGTCCCGAACCCGAGTGCCACTCAAAGTTTCCCTGAGCCTGATTGGCTACTTGGCATCAAGAGCATCTCCCTGAATGCCAGAGGATTCCAACTAGCAGCGAGGGCCTATGGTGTGTCAGTGGGGAGACTATGCACTCATTACCAGAGTGTAGAATATTAGATAAAAGTAATAACTAGTAAATAGAGGAATCAATATAACAAATGGAACAACAGAAGTAGACCGAGTAGTAAACAATAAGAACAATTGTTAATAATATACAAAAACTGATGATACATGTTATGTCTCTATAAAAATAGAAAACATGGATACAAGGTAGTAGGTAATACGTACTATAAAAAAGAAGAAAAAAGTAATCCAAAACAATCCTCAACATCCCAAGCTCTAGCTCAGTCATCTATTACCAAGCTTCATCCTAATGCAACCAAGCAATATCATGTGTCCAAAGGAGGAATTTTACCTTTATCAACACCTGCATACATGTAATCTTCCTGGGTACCAATGGCGGACTAGATTGGGTGTGAGATAAATCTTAATAGGCCACCACCAATGACATCTATAACATCCAGTCCGTGTAATATAAACTGAAACAATGTGAAAGTATTCATATATAAAAGTAAAGTAGTATAGTAATGTAAATACCCAAGTACATTATTCATCATCAACTGATATCTGAACATATAACCATTTCATTTATTAATTATGTTCCAATTTATATAAATAAGTCATGTGAGGTATAACTAGTATTGATATCCTATCATTATAGTAATAATGATAAATGATGCAAGATATAATAAGGCATCCATCATGATGATGATAATGAAAGGGCTGCAAGGTAATAACCAAGGAATATTTGACCTTAGGGTTGAGCCAACTCAGAAGTAACCTATAGCCTAGATATACAGGGTAAGAGTTTAATTAAAGGGGTATTGACCAAGGCATTCCACAATAATGTAATTTCTAACTGATTCTAAAGAATTAAACCAAGGTAAAATGGGATAATCAATGACTAGGCCCATGGGTGTATCCAAGGTGCCACATGTCTGTAGACTTCATGTTGGATCCAAGGAGTGTATCAAAGAAATCCTATAATAATAATGGATGGATCTTATGATGTCACATTTGGCCTCAACTAATAGAAAAATATTGGGTTCCAAGGTAGGTATCAACCATGGAAACTGATATCCATGAATCAGAATAGCATCCATGAGTGCTCAAAGCATTCCCTCGAGAATCCAAGGCTAGCTCGATTCTGACCACTCCTATTAATATGTCAATGTCTATATTCAATAGGAACCTTATAATTGATTAATTAATCAGTTAAGGCCTTGTAATAATCATACCATTCAATAAGTTAAAGGGTTTATTCCATACCTTTCATTAGTGTGACAAGGTTAAAGGATATGAAACCATTTATTAATTTATATAAGTGATATTAGATTCATTAGGTTCACTCAGTTTCCTTCCATTGATCATGGAAAGGTGTGTTAGTACAAAAACATTTTTTTACGTCACCATTTTTCACGTCGGTTTTTTAGAACCGACGTGAAAATATCTAAAAATCGATTTTTCACGTCGGTTATATAAGAACCGACGTTAAAAATCCATTTTATTTGATTTTTCACGTCGGTTATTATATAAAAGACGTTAAAAATCATTGTACATCACTTTTCCACGTCGGTTATTAAATAACCGACGTGAAAATCCTTTTCCAGGAAAATATATTAAAATTTTCACTTATTTTTTACATCGGTTATTAAATAACCGACGTGAAAAATCAATTTTCGTGACTTTTTCACATCGGTTATTTAATAACCGACGTTAACAGGTATTTTTCACGTCGGTTATTTCATAACCGACGTGAAAAATGTTTAAAATAATGTAGTTCATTTCTCAAGCTTTAATTTGACAGGTCACGGAGCTCAAACGGAGTTACGGATTAAAAGTTATGGCCTTCAGAAGTTGATCATCTTTAAACAATGTCTTAAGGATGTCCAACTTCTGAAGGCCATAACTTTTAATCCGTAACTCTGTTTGAGCTCTGTGACCTGTCAAATTAAATCTTGAGAAATGAACTACATTTTTGTAAACATTTTTCACGTCTTTTATGCAATAAACGACGTGAAAAATAACTTTTAACGTCGGTTATTAAATAACCGACGTGAAAAAGTCACGAAAATTGATTTTTCACGTCGGTTATTTAATAACCGACGTTCAAAGGTATTTTGCACGTCGGTTATTTCGTAACCGACGTGAAAAATGTTTACAAAAATGTATTTCATTTCTAAAGCTTTAATTTGACAGTTCACGGAGCTCAAACGAAGTTACGGATTAAAAGTTATGGCCTTCAGAAGTTGATCATCTCTAAACGATGTCTTAAGGATGTCAAACTTCAGAAGGCCATAACTTTTAATCCGAAACTCCGTTTGAGCTCCGTGACCTGTCAAATTAAAGCTTGAGAAATGAACTACATTTTTGTAAATACTTTTCACGTCGGTTATGAAATAACTGACGTGAAAAATACCTTTTAACGTCGGTTATTAAATAACCGACGTGAAAAAGTCATGAAAATTGATTTTTCACGTCGGTTATTTAATAACCGACGTGAAAGAGTTATGAAGATTGATTTTTAACGTCGGTTTTATAATAACCGACGTGAAAAATAAATGAAAATTTTAATATCTTTTCACGTCGGTTATCATAAAACTGACGTGAATGAAAATTTTAATATCCCGCGAACGCGAAATTTCAATTTTTTACATCGCGGCATCGAAATTTTGAATTGCCGCCTAAAATTTTTAATACCGCGTTTTCTCATAGAATATCAATTATATGTTTCCATTATACACCCATATTAATTTTATGATCATTTATTTCAACCATTATCGTTCCCCCAAATCTACTCTTTTCCTCTCAAACGCGAATCAATTATTTCTTCTTTCCGCGATCTCGTCAAGGTATATTTAATCATGCATCCATGGTTTATGGTTTTTATGATTTGTTTTCTTAAATGACATACCATTTTAAGATTATTTCATTCAACCATCATCTTTCCACCGAATCAACTTGTTTTATCTTCAACGTGAATCAACAATTTCTTATTTCCGCGACCTCATCAAGGTATTTGTAATTATTTTACCATGATTTATATTTTCTATGAGTAGTTTTCTTAATTGATATACCATTTAACGATTGTTAATTTATTATAATGATGGATGATTCTTTATATCATGATAAAACTACAAATCCTCCTACGGATTCAAAAATTCTTTCTAATATGAAGCTACGGTTGGCTCATTCAATCTTTCTTCGAAAAAAATATCAAACTTCTGATGGTCATAACTTTTGATCCGTAAATCCGTTTGAGCTCTATGACCTGTCAAATGAAAGCTTAGAAAATTTTCTACAAGATTGTAAACATTTTTTACGTCGGTTATTTAATAACCTACGTTAAAAATAACTTTTAACGTCGGTTATTAAATAACCGACGTAACAAATGACTTATAACGTCGGTTTTTTCAAAAACCAACGTAAAAAATGGCTTCTTATCGCCATTTCCAAAATGTATTTCACGTCGGTTTTTTAAAAAACGACGTTAAAACTATATTACCCCATTTTTTATGTCGGTTATTAAATAACCAACGTAAAAAATCATATTTTTAACGTCGCTCGCAATAACGTCGCCTAAAAACCGACGTTAAAAAGCAAAAAAAACCGACGTAAAAAATGGTTTTTGTACTATGTACATTAAACCATGTCATTATATAAATTTTAATTAGGACAAGTCATATATATAATACACTTTACAGTTCTATATAAGATTAATTCATCAAGTTAAAGCACTTACCATAGGAGAGTCAAGCGGTAATCATACATGTGTTAGCAATTAACAATTCATTGATTTAATTAAACACTAACCTTTATCAAGTTCAAGTCAAAGCACACTCGAATGGTGGTGTAGATAATCACAAAGAACCACTAAAGGAATATTTAAATAAAACACCCTACTTGGGGTGGTCAACATTGAGTTCATAACTTCCAATGATGAATAATATATACGAAAAGGCTCTTATAACACGTTTCTAATGACTATAAGTAAGGCACATGAATTTAATAGGCCATTCCCGATGAAATCGGCATGCACACATGATAATTTATAAAACAAAAAAACATAAGGGATGAGTTATATAACACCTACCTTAGGTTTGTATGACTCTCCTCATCTAGTATCTGCCTTTAATTTGGATTGGATTAGAAGAGATATGAAGAATAGATCAACACCCTAAAAATAGGGCAAATGATCCTGCATCTAAATATCATCTTCAATAGAAAGAAGGATGAAGAACGACTTAAAAGGAATCAAGTACTTAACAAAAGGAATCTAACCAGATGAACGATGCTTCGATCAGACTCTGGACAGATGAATGTGATCAAAGACAACAAAAGAGGTCTCGAGGGAGATCCAATGTGAGGAGAGGGGACTACCTTCATTGGAAATAGAATAATTAATGAGGGGATAAGTTTAATAGATAATTAAGGGAAAATTGGTCATTTCACCCAAAAATCTGGGATGCAAGGTTTGGATACATGGTTGGACAAATCGTGTGCCAACCGTGTGCCTCCCACTGCTTGAGGAGGGAACTCTCATAGTTAGGTGGCATTATAGGAGAAACCATTCACTAACCATGAGTTTATCCTTTGCTACAAATTGCATACATTTTTCAAAAGTTTGTGTCCCCTCATGTATAGTTAGGGAAAAATGTGCACCCTAATTTATCCTCTATCTAGCCCTTCATGGTTAGGACTACCGTGCGGCTGACCCATTTCTCCCAAAAAGATGGGTTCCAGGATATGAACAAGCCCTAGAAACCCCTGAGATACTCACGAACTCATTAAGAATCCGTATTATGTAAAAAATAAATAATTATACCAAATTTAAAAGGATCCATACATAAGATAAAAACTGGGTTCTTATAAGGACTCGTCGGGTAGGTGATCTTGATGTAGTCGGCATTATAGTAAGAAAATTATTTAGTAACAAATATATTTTTATTTCATAGAAATTATTCAAATTTTTTCATGAATGCATTATATATATTCTACAGGATTAGTTTGACACTATGATAGTAGAGCTTCTAAAGGATAAATGTTGTAGTACAATGTGAAGAGATGAGATATTTCATCATGTCGTGGGGGTGTGACAGTCTTGGTTATTCTTTGACTTATGAAACTGGTGTCCCATGATGTTTGGTTGTTATAACAGAGGCAATGGGTGCATGCAGAGTTATAGGCATGTGCACACAAACTAAGATAGATACTACCATGCATGATATGTAGCATAGTGAAAATTAACAGTTTCAACAATTATGCGCAGAGTATGAGGAGAGATTATCACATATGTCAACACGTATCAATGAAGTGATGATGCATCGTCCTATTGATGGTACACAAGTGGTTCCATAGGTAAAAAATAAAATAAACCATACTCATATTTAATTTTATTGATATTATTAAGATATATAATATTTATATATGTTTTAGGATCTGGATACAGCTGGTGGATATCGTCATGAGTTCGTTGGTGATCCAGATGAGGATGCACCTCATACATGAGGTAATTTACATTACCATTTTAATATTTAATATCTCATATTAATAATTTAAATGATTTTTTTGGTTTCCTAGAATACCCCACATAATCTTATAATCATTATAAGCCTAATATATTAGATTGAATCCACAATAAAACCTATTGGCATTGATACCACTTCTTCTATAATAAAATAGATATGTTAATGACACTGAATGTTCTGAACAATTTTCTTATACTCTTTTCCATTCCAAACATGTATATTTTTTCTTCCTCATGAAAATAGATATAAACAATGTCACTCTACCTATTTGATCCTTATTCAAAAAAATAGATCTAACAGTGAACTTATGTTCTTGGCTCGACTTCTTTTTTTTTTTCAGAATTCCAGATATTTTTTTCCAAACAACAATAGCTCAACCATCACAAAAATTAGATATTCAAAAAAAATTATCATACTATTCTAGAAATTGATTTGAATAAGGTACATATTTTTTATAAATAAATCTTTCCCATAAATAATGGCTAGTGTATTACTCCCATGAAAGTTTGTCTTGAATTCACTACATGGTCTGCTTGATATTTTTTAGATTAATTCCACCCTCCTCATATGGCTTATCTAGCCTAGATCAACTACCCTAGTGATACTACCCTCTTAATTTTTGTTCCAAATGAAATTATTGATAATTGATTCAATTCTTCTGATGATATATTTTGGGGTTAGAATGACTATAAGTACATTCCTTGGGATGGATGATATGAAACTTTTGACATGTTTTTATGCCTTCATCCTCCTAATTTTAGCATGGATTTTCTGGTCACCAATAGTGTAGTTGAAAGTGTTTTCTCCATTATGGTTTTTTTGTCAGTACCTTATATTTCCACTATATTTTTTTTAATCATAAATTTCATTTTATCCTTATTTATCTAATTAATATCACACTAATATTCCCATATCAACATCAATTTCATCCTCAGTTACATCACTATTTTAGAGTAAAATCTACTCATTTTTTGAATATTCAACTCGTTAATAATAAAATTTTCATATTTGATTTCAATAATTTTTCCATGTATTTTTTATAGAATTTTTATTCATTTCAAATGGATGAATAACCATGTAAAATACCTTCCTATAAAATTTAAACTTTTGATGATTCTACCTATTGATAATAACACATTTACTTCTGAAAACATAAAATTACTTGAGGGTTGTATAATTTCTTTAAAACACATCACATGGGGTATTCCGTTTATTTTTACATTATAAGGATATATTGAAGATATAAAGAGATTTAATAACTAAATCCTACATATATGTCTCTGGTTGATTCATTTCAAGGATCATTTCCAGTGCCATAATATTGAAAATACAATTCTTTCTTTTAATAACTCTATTTTTTATGGATTTCATATAGTTAAAACAATATTTCATATCAAATACTCCCCAAATTTATCTTATATGAGATTATTAGTAAACTCCATCCCATTGTGGGAATGAAATATTTTAATTTTTTGCCCATGAATTTTTTACACTAATATCTATTAAAGAGTAATACACCTGAACAAATAAGATTTATGATAAATAACCACCAGAATTTCAATCCTAATATAGTCACAAATAAATAAGAAAAAATAGATTTTCCCATCCATGTATTTGGGTGTCATTGGAAAGCACACATCCACATACACTATGATGATAAATAATTTTTACTTATTCTCTTTTAGATTGTATGTTTTTCAATAAGTATTTATTTTTTGACTAGTATGGAATATATGTGTGTGATCATGATTAATAATAGGGATATCTCAAGAATTTCATTCTTTACCATGTTCTCCAAATATATTTGGCTCATATGGCTAACCCCTTTTGCAACATTTTGTTTTCCTCTTCCTTGGAAAACATATACCTATCCTATTCTCCATCAATATGATCATGTTTTCCCTTTATGCACCACCCTTAAAAAAATAAGACATCAATTCCTTTAATTATGTGAATTTTCATGTTAAATTTTTCTTTATGCCTCAATCCATATGGTTAAATATCACTAAGTAATTTTTTTACTAAGGCCATCAACTCACAGTACTTCTAGGAACCTTAGTTTTTGTCCACTAATCCTTTCCTCTATGAAGAAAATAATTTTACCCTCTTCATTTTCAAACCAAACTACTGCAAATTTATTTTATTTAATACCGGTGATAATGAAAATATTCCTCACCATGTGATATGTAAAAATACTATGTAGAATCTAGGTTTTAGACCTTCCCATTTCCATCAAGGATATTTATGTAATATTGGATTTCTCAACTATTCTCTTCTTAATCGATAACAATGAGTTCAATTTTTTTTGACGTTGGATATAAATGTTGTTCCTATTGATCCATCAATCCTTCTTTAACATTCATAATTGAAAACATGCTTTCAATTTATGCTTTTTTTATGAAGTCTCATATTTCCATGTACTCCATCTTCAAGTCTCCTTTTGGACACTTCTTTTTTTTACCTTTGATGGATAAATAATCACATTGTGATAAAATCATCATAATAAAAATAGTAGAAAGTAAGGGAATATTTAGTAAATAAAATTCATCTCATAAGGTTTTCAATTTCTTACTATTTAAAATATCACTTGGTAATGTATAATTTTTTTTTGTTATGTGTTATCTTCAAATAATAAAAAAACCTATTTTTATGTATTTATTCACTATTTGCAACATCAATAATAGTATTTTGAGTGTTGTGTATATCAATCATTAATAAGAATGTTTGTTCTTGTGGGTTTTCATCAACCACTACTATTTTCTTTTATTAAAGATCAACCATTAATTTACCTTTTTCTTTAGAATACTACACATTTGGTTTATCAATTACTAATTTAGTGGACACTTTGTAATCTTACACAACATTTTTAGAGGGTAAATCACTTGAACACCCTGATTCCATACCAAGAGTATGACATAATTATTAATAATTAAACTTTCACCTCAAAATCATAGATTCATATTCCAATACTTTTATTCTTTGTACATATGATTTCACTGTGTTTGTTTAGCCATCAATTATCTAAAAATTTTCTTTAACATTGAAAAAGAGTTCAAATTTATTAATTAAATTTAAAAAATTCCTATATTTTTGTTTTTCAAGATCTACTTTCAATTATAACTTTTCCCACTATTTTTTTTTCTAAATATAGAGTATGGAATCATTTATTAACACATTAGATACATTTTTATCTCTACACATGTCAATTTTTTCAAGGGATATTTCTCAATCAGCTTCAAGATCATCTCTACATTCAATTATAGAAGCTTTATCATTGATATAATCTACTTACTGCATGGATACAACAACTAGAAGGAGTTATTCACAAAGGTATCCACAATCACCGACCACTTATAATTTTACTTCTTCAGTGCTATAATCCTATTTTGAAAGTATACTATTCACCATGAAGAATTATTTCTATGGTTTCCTCTTGTTGTTCATTCATTTTAATGATTTCATCATTGATTATTTTATCTCATCATTATCCAAAATTTTTTAGGGCACTTAGGAATAATATCCCAAACTTTAAAACACAAAAAACAAGTATGAGGAAACTTACTAATGAATTTCACTTTTCCTCTTTCAATCTTAGAGGAAATAAAATATACCATCCCATCAATTCTCCACCACCAGATTTATTTTTGATTAGTATTTTCTTTATATCCTTGAATTTTATCTCACGAGAATTTTATTTAAGTATAGAATCATTATCATTAATCCCCATTCTGTTTCCCATTAGTGTTCTATATATTCTTCCCAATGTTACCTCCTTCAGATAATTATCTTCCAGAACCAAAAACTTTGGAATTAGCCAAGGTGGTAGTATTTATTATATTAATTTGAAAATTTTTGTATCATTAATTATCTACCTAATATGGAACATTACTTTCACAATAGCATTTAATCGATCAAAATATGCATCAACTATTTCATTAATATTTATTTTAAAATAATTACACTTATTCTAGAATACTTAATTCATCAATTATCAAAAATGTGAATCACCCTAATAGGTATTTATAATCTTCTCACATATTTCATATAATATTTTGCATGACATCAGTTTTGAATAGACAGGGTTAGCTAAATTTCACCATAAAGCACTATTCACCATTGTATCCATATCTAATTCTTTATTTTCTCTATCTGAATAATATCCACTCCTACAATATATGATCCCATTTATTTCTATTATGTAAATGTCCACACCCAATGACCAAAAAATTACTTTATTTTGTTTTTCTAGTGATGGAAACTTCTTCCTTAAAAATGGGTTTTCAATTATAGTTGAAAATAGTTTAAATGAATTCTTAAGAAAGGGAACTATAACTTATAATATTAGGTATGATACCAATTTTTTTCCTAAAAATGGTTTATACCCAGTGAGAGGATGGGTGAATTAAGGTACGTCAATTTTAAATTTTCCATTACTATTGATCTTTTCACACTTTTATTAGGGACTCTTATTTTTTCCTTATCTCCTTATATTCCAATTTTTTTAGGGTTACAACCCTTATTCAATATTAGGTCCTGTATGGTGCATTGAATTTTAGTTTCCAACTCATTTTTCTTTATTTTATTCCTTTAATACAGCTTGTACCAAGTGTATAATTTTAGTTAATTCTTTTGGTTATTATTCTACAATGGAAGTGTATTCCAATTATATAATTTTAATATGTTATTACCCATTAAATAACTCATAAATACCTTATAATGGGTTTTTTATTATACACTATTTCCATTTCATGAATCTACTTCCATGACACATTCAATTGGGATGAACTCATCCTTGGTTGGCATCATTTATTACTCAATTTCACAATTTGTTATTATGAGAATCTCCACTTGGGAATTAATTTTTTTAATGCATTACTAGTTTCTTTTAGAGATTAAAAAAATCTTGTATCCATACTTTAGAAATTTAATTGATTATATTTGATGTGTTCCTTGGTTGTTTTGATAAAATTCTCTACCTTCTCTTTATTTCTTGAGATATTAGATTGATCTTTTTAAATGTTATAAAATAATCCAAGTTCCATTATCCCTAAAATTGAAGTTAATTTTTATTGCCTCTAAATTACTTGAAAAATTGGTTTTGAATTCCTCTTTAAACTCAAAATTTTAGTTAGAATGAAACACTATCGATCCCCTAGAGGTATGCAATATTGGTCCTTCAAATATTAATAGTAGGGTTTAGGAAATATATCATCCTATAAATGATTAAAAGATAAAAATGCTTAAATTTTACTTGAATATTTGTAATTATAGATTTAATAAAGTTCTATTTACCCCTCTATGGAGTGTTCATTTGATGCCCCTAATTTGGTGGTCTTTATTTTAAAAATAGATCATTTTCACTAGCTTTTTAGTGTTTCCAGCTTGTTGGATTTGGAGATTTTCCTATGAACCCATGTTTGAATTTCTCTCCCAATGTTGATTTTTAACCCTTTTGTTTGAACCTTTTAATTGAGTTGATTATAATTTTTATAATTATAACCATTTCATCCACAAAATAAGTGAGATATCACAACAAAACAATATATGGTGTGATTCCAAATGAAATATTTCTGAATGGTAAACCCATAAAATGTGATCTGGATATTGAATCTAGATAATGCATTATAGAGGGTGGATAATATTTTACTAGTTATATGGATATGGAACCATAAGAGGAGAGAAGAATCATAGTCTAAAATATGGCTATGTATTTTTATCCCTCACAAATGTTATGTTGATTAGAAAGTATAGTTATCAATCAATTTAAAATATATCAAAGTAATAAAGTAAAAATGAATGTACACAATGAAAAAAAACTATTAGTAGTTAGAATATGATTCAATAAATGTAAAAATTGTTAAAAAAATAAAATCACAGCAACAAACGTAGAGTGAATCATAAAATTATTGAGTAGATGGTATGTTAATCGAAGGCATCGTTTTCCTAGGATGATGGAAAACACACTTTTAGTGTTATAAAACATCAAAACATGCGTTTAACAAGAAGATATATAGAAAATGACATCTTCATGTATTTAAAGTATGGAAAAATTTTCTTCTTCTTATTTTTTATGTGTATGATCAAAAGACACGTCAATTGGATGTGCGGTCTGCCCGAAATGATCGAATATATAGTTTTTAAAGGTTTGAATTCCTTTTAAAAGGTGTGTGTGGGTGTCAAAGACAACCAAATGGAATTTGTAAGCTATTAAATTAGATGAAATAAACTGTGGAGTAAATTATTAAATAGTTGAGCAGATGAAAGGTCAATCTGAGATGAATTTTTTCTAGGAGAACTGAAAACACACTTTTAGTGTCATTAAACACTAAAACACATGTTTAATGGTTAGATCCATAGTAAACGACCTCAGAATGACTTGAAATCATATGAAAACTATATTTTTATTATTTTTTACAAGTAAAAGTAGATGAAACATAAATCAGATGTATGATATTTCTGGAATGATTGAATATACAATTTCTAAAGGTTTGACGCCCTTTAAAATAACACATGCGGGGGGGGGGGGGTCAAAATCAAATGATCAACCTCTAAATGAGTTGAAATCATACAAAAACAACTAAATAGTGAATTTTTAAATGTTTCTAGTATAAAATATATCAATTGGAGGTTTTTTCCCAAGATTATGGAAAACACACTTTTAGTGTCATAAAACACCAAAACATGCGTTTAACAACCAAATCTATAGAAAAAAATCTCGAAATGACTTGAAATAATAGTAAAATGATCTTATTATTATTAATGATGTGTAAAAGTAAATGACATGTCAATCAGAAGTGTGGTATAACTAGAATGACCAAATATAAAGTTTTTAAAGGTTTGATGCTCTATAAAAAGGTGTGTTCGGGGGTCAAAACCAACCTAACGACATCCAAATGCCATTAAATCATATGAAAACAACCCTAGAGTGAAATTTGAAATGGTTGAGTAGAAAAAACATCAATTTGAGGTGGTGTTTTCCCAGAAGGACCGAAAACATACTTTTAGTGTCACAAAACACCAAAATATATATTTGATGGTCATATCCATAGAAAACAATAAAAATGAATTGAAATCATAGTAAAAATATCTTATTATTATTTATGACATGTATGAGTAGATGAGACATCAATTAGATGTGTGATATTTCTAGAAAGATTGAATATGCAATTTTTTAAGGTTTGATGCCCTTTAAAAACACACAGGGGGTGTCAAAACCAACCAAATGACCTTTGAATTCCATGGAATCAGATAAAAAAACCTTATAGGGAATTGTGAAATAATCAAGAAGACGTTACATCAATAGAACATTCCATTTTCTCGGGATGATGGAAAACATAATTTTAGTGTCATAAAACACAAAAAATGCGTTTAACTGTCATATATATAGAAAACAACCTAATAATGACTTGAAATCATAGTAAAACCATATTATTATTATTTGTGGCATGTAAAAGCATATATAACATCAATTAGATGTACAGTCTTCCTGGAAAGACTGAATATGCAGTTTTTAAAGGTTTTACACACTTTAAAAAGGTGTGTCTTAGGGTCAAAACTAACTGAATGACATCTAAATACCATGAAATAAGAAAAAAAATAACCATATAGAGAATTTTTAGACAATTGAGTAGAAAAAATTTCAATTAGAGGTTTTTTCCCTAGGAGGACCGAAAACATATTTTTAGTGTCATAAAACACCAAAACACATGTTTAATGGTCAGATCCATACCAAACGACCTCATAATGACTTAAAAGCATATAAAAATCATCTTATTATTATTTTTGATGCATGAAAGGAGACAGTACATTAATCAGATGCGTGGTATTCCTAGAACAACCAAATATGCGATTTTTAAAGGTTTGATGCCCATTAAAAACATACAGGGGGGACCAACCGAACGAACTCTGAATGCTATGAAATCAGATGAAAATAACTAAAAGGTGAATTTTGAAATGGTTGAGCATATGGTACATCAATCAAACATTCTTTTTTCCTAGGATGATGTAAAACATATTTTTAGTGTCATTAAACACCAAAATGTGCATCTAATAGTCAAATATATAGAAAACAACATCAGTATGAATTTAAATAATAGGAATACCATCATATTATTATTCATGATTTGTATTATCTAAAAAAATGTCAATTGGATGAGAGGTCTCCCCAAAATGACTGAATATATAGTTTTTAATGTTTAACGCCCTTTAAAAAGGAACGTCTGGGGGTTAAAACCAACTGAACAACATCCAAATGACATGAAATTAGATGAGAACAACCATAGAGTGAATTTTAAAATTTTAAAATAGAGGAAATATCAATCTGAGGTGACGTTTGTTCGGGAGGACCAAAAACACACTTTTAGTGTCACAAAGCACCAAAAAAGCTTGTTTAATGCTCGGATCCATATAAAATGACCCCAAAATGATGTGAAATCATAAGAAAACTATATAATTATTATTTTTGACATATATGAAGAGATTACACTTCAATTGGATGTGTGGTATACCCAAAACAACCAAATATACTAGTTTTAAAGGTTTAACGCATTTAAAAACACATGGGGGGGGGGGGGTCAAAACCAACCAAACAACCTCCAGATACTGTGAAATCTGACAATAGAAATCATAGAGTGAATTATGAAATGGTCAAGCATAAAATATATCAATCAGAGGTTTCATTTGTCTAGGATAACTGAAGATGTACTTTTAGTGTCATAAAATACTAAAACGTGCGTTTAATGGTCAGATCAATAACAAACTGCCTCAGAATGACTTGAAATAAAAGGACGACCATATTATTATTATTTTTAATGTGTATGAGTAGACAATGAATAAATAAGATGCACAGTCTAATCGAAACAATATAATAAATAGTTTTAAATTTTTAAAATTGATTATAAATTATAAATAAATTTTCAAAATCAAATAACTTTGGTATATTGTACTAAGTTTTAATTGAAATATTTTATTACATTTCAACTATTAGTTGTGATATTTTTTATTTTGATAATTATTTTATTAAATTTTGTCCTGTAGTTTTATTAGATGATGGGTGTGGGGATTGGAATATGATTAGGAAAAGAGATTTATGGTTATATGGTTTTATATATTTTGGAAATATTAATTATATTTTTGAAATATGGTGGTTTTTGTAAATTTACAGTGAATTTTTTTAAAACATTATAGTGGCCACCATATGACACTCACTATAGAATGGACCAATGGAACCTATAATGATCACCATATGGTGGCCATTGTAGTCCTGGATGGGTTCAGATATAGCGATCTCCATTTGGTGGTCACTAAATGTTCTATAGGGACCACCAAATAATAGTTGCTAAATACTACCCCAAGGTGGTCTATAATATCTTCCAAATGGAAGACACTATAGGAAATAGTGACGGGCCAAAAGCGTTTGTCATTTGGTGGTCACTGGGTGGCCGCTATAGGTCTTTAGCGACGACTTTTGGTGGTCTCTATAGGCCTTTTTTCTACTAGTGATATATATTTTTGTGTATATTGTAATATATGTAAATAAATACATATATGTAAATATTTGTACGTGTATGTGCGAAATATAAATGTGAATGTGTGTGTACATTTATACACATGTGTGTGTGTGTGTCAATATTTTGAAAATACATCATATATGAATGTATTTTTATAAATATATCATTATCATTAAATATAGTATATAAACATATTTAAAGTAAATATTTACAAATAAATTCTAATAAATTTATATCTAAATATACAATTATATGTAAATATGTATAATATATAGACATATAAATATATATGTAATGTATAAAATTTATATCTAAATATAAAATATATAGACATATTTTTAAACTGTATTTAAAAATAATTATATAAATCACATGGAATTAATTATTAGACATTTAATTTAAAACAATATCAAACCATTTTTTACATTATAAAAATATATGAATATATATATACACACACACTTATACAAATGTATATATAATGTTTATATATACATATGTTTTTATTAATAAACAAATACATATTTATATTTATATTCTAATATTTGAAAATGAATATTAATATATTATATATTTAAATAAATATAAGTATACATATATTGCACACACACAAGAATATATTTTATAAATATATTTAAAAATAATTATATAAATATTAGAACAAAAAAGTTGAATGTAAATATATATAAATAAATAGAAATATCATAAAATATAAAATAAAACAAGTTTGGTGTAGTGGTAAAGGCGTTCAAATTGCATAAGGGAGGTTTAAGGATCAAATCCAGTCATGCACGAGTGTGAGCGAGAGACCAGGCAGTGGAAAAGCGTAGATAAAGGGGCATTCCAAGCACTGACAAAGTGGGTGTGTGTGTGTGTGTGGGGGGGGGGGGTTCTAATTAAGATGAGAGTAGGTGGTTGAAAAGTGATGAAAAAGGTGGGGAAAATCATCGACAATGGGGGTGGTGAGCTCTCTAAAAATAATATTTATTTTTTCAAAATTTATTAGTGCTAAAAAAATACTGATAAAGGGGGACCTTTATCACCACTAAAAAACATTGATAAAGGCTGTCTTTTAACAACACTTAGATTAACAATGCTTTTTTACACTAATAAAACCAATTTATAATGCTTTTAAAATCATGATCGATAGTAGTGTCACATTGAGGTTGGACCTCGTAAAAATCAATGTGTATTGTTTACTTTACATTAACTTCATAAGATTAAGGAAAAGTGCTATGGGTGATTTATAAATATACATACATCCTAATTGATGATAGAGGTCCAATCAGCTCAAAGAAAAAAATTATGTTAAACTTAACTGAAAAAACTTAGTCACCCTAATTCACCCCCTCTCCCCCTCAAGGTCATTGCACAATCATCTGAGACTCTCAAAATGAAAAAACCTATTACTTAGAGAAAAAATATAAAATACAACATTATTAATGATTAAAACCATTGTGAAATTATAAAGAACTAAAAAGTTTTGAAGATCAGAATGTTGAAGTATCTCTTTGATCACTTGAGTAGAAGAATGATCATTGAAGTTCATTCATGATCACAAAACATCGCAACAACAGAGATTCAACAAAAATACATATTTATTTCATATTTTATCTCTCTAATAATCTATAATTGTATAATATATTTTGTGGGGGTAGTGGGGTGTCGAATGAGTTGTGTCGATCTATTTGATCAAGCTCCTACAATCAAGCCAACATTAAGATCCCATATAATTAATTCCAAGATCAATTGATCACACAAGTATTTCCTAATAGAAAATCACAGGATTCCATGGTTGGATAATAATATGAACATACAAATATTGCTTAAATATTTAAGAAATATCATGCATAGTTTGAAAAACTATTCCCATGTAGTTCCTGCATAAAATAATTTAAATATAATTCTCATAGATTCAGTCATTAGGATCAATTATAAAAAAATCAAATTGTATTAAAACTAGAATATGAAAAATATATGAAAAAACTACATGAGATAACTCCAGTGCATCTCACTACTTTATGTTCTATAGGCGTGAAAATGGTAGAACTCATATACTGCAGGTCCTGTATTTCATTTCATGTATAATAGATTAATAAAAATAGATTTTCTTAATAGGGTTTTACATTTAAAAAAATCAAAAAAGCTATAGGTTTTAGGGTATTTTAGAAAATTGGTCAGGGGAGGTGTGAGCCCTGATCACACTTCTCCCCTCACTAGGAAGCACGGGCAACGTTCACGATTCCCGTGTAAGTTTTGTGAAGGAAGACCGAACGTTGTTCACTCTTCGTACCGAATTATTTTATTAATATATATATGCACACACACACATATATATTAATGAATATAAATAAATATTCATAAATATTAACAAAAAGTAACAAAAATTAATTAAAAATTAATAAATATTAACTGAATATCAATAAATATTAATAAAAAATTCATCAATATTAATAAAATATCAATAAATCATAATTAAATACTAATAAATATTTATAAATATTAATAAATATTAATAAATATTGAATAAATATTCATAAACATAAATAAATATTAAAAAATATTAATTAAATATAAATAAATAAAAATAAATATAAATAAATATTATTAAATATTAATTAGAAATTCATCAATATCAATAAAATATTAATAAATCTTAATTAATATTAATAAATATTTATGAATATTAATAAAATTTTAATAAATATTTATAAAAATCAATGAAATATTAATAAAAAAAATATTATTAAATATCCATAATTATGAATAAAAATTGATTAAATATTAATAAATATTAAATGAATGTTCATAAATATTAATTAAATATTAATGAATATAAATAACTAATAATTAAATATTAATAAATGTTAAATAAATATTCACACAAACACACAGATATATATATATATATATATATATTAATTAAATATTCAGAAATATTCATAAAAACTAAAAAATATTAATAGATAATAAATAAATAGTAAATGCATGTTAAATAAATATTAATAACTATTAATAAAAAACAAATAAAAAACAAATAAAAATGAAATAAAAATTAAGTAAAAATTCATAATTATTCATATATACTAAAAAATATTAATAAGTATAAAATAAGTATGAATTAAATATTAAAATAAATGAATTAAATATTAATAAATATTAATTAAATACTAATAAGTATTAAATAAATATTAATAAATCTTTAAAAATATGTAAATTTTTATAAATATTAGAAAATATCAACTAAGTATTAATAAATATTAAAAATTATTAATTAAATATTAAAAATATTAAAATATATTAATAAATATTAATATTTATTTATTATTTATCCAATCCCCCCAGACAGTTGCGGTGGGAAGAATGTGTGGGGTGTGGGGGTAAGGTCAAGAATCAAGTCCTGGTTTGGGTGTGTTACGCTATAATCCAAAAATCAAAAGTAAATATATAATAATATTTATTTATTTATTAATATTTATTAAAACATATATTTATTAATATTTATAAATATTTTTTATTTTTTTAAATATTTAATTAATATTTATGTATTAATATTTAATTGATATTTACTAATATATGTTAATATTTACTAAAATTTATTAATATTTATTAATATTTATTAATATTTATTAACTTTTTTAATATTTTGAATATTTATTTAATATTTAATTATTGTTTATTAATTTTTATTAGCATATATTAATATTTATTTAATATTTAATTTAATTTTTATAAATATTTATTTGATAATTTATTGACATTTAGTAATATTTATTGATATTTTTTTATGTTTACTACTATTTATTAATATTTTTTTAATATTTTTTTTAATTTATATTTAATATATAATTATTATTTATTAAAAATTATTAATATTTATTTAATATTTATTCATATTTAGTTAATATTTATTAATATTTATTTAATATTGATTAATATTTATTTCATATTTATTAATATATTTTTATATTTATGAATATTTAATTAATATATATGAATATTTAATTAATATTTATTTACTATTTAATTTCCATTCATTAATATTTGTTAGTATTTATGAAAATTTATGAATATTCATTAATATTTATTTAATGTTTATTAATATTTGTTAGCATTTCATCAATATCTATAAATATTTATTAAAATTTCCATAATATTTATTAAAATTTCCATAATATTTATAAATATTTATTAATATTTAATTAATATTTATTGATATTTTATTAATATTGTTGAATTTCCAATTAATATGTATTAAAATTTATTGATATTTAATTAATATTTATGAACATTTAATTAATACTTATTAATATTTATTTGTATATATGAATAATTATGATTATTTATTAATATTTATTTAATTTTTATTAATATTTTTTAAATATTTATTAATATTTATTGATATTTTATTATATTTATTGATATTTGTTTAATATTTATTAATATCTATGACTATTTATTTAATATTAATTTAGATTTATGAATATATATATATGTTAATAAAATAATTTGGTAGGAAGAGTAAATGTCCTTCACTCTTTCTTCACAAAGTTTATATAGGAAGCGTGAACACTATTCACACTTCCTGGTGAGAGGAGAAGTGTGAATGAGGTTCATGACTCTCCGTACCCATTTTTCAAAATACCCTAAAACCTATCCTAGTTTTTGTTTTTTTTTTAAACGTAAAACCCATTTAAAAAAACTCAATAAAAAATGAGATCTTGTTTGTGTGAGAAAGTTGATCTCCACTGTAAATAACTGACTACAAACAAGTGAGATTCACTGTATGTCATGTACTAACATTGAAAACTTCATGTCTAAGTCATAATTCTTAAATGAAAAATATTATAATACTCATGCTACAACGTGAGTGAGGAAATAGACCTGGAATCCAAGGCCTATCTCAAGAAAAGAAACCCAACCAATCAGCATAGCAGCCTAGTCTAGAATAATTGAGAAAAATAAATTGAGAAAGGCAAATAAAATTACATGATAAATAAACAATATATATGGTAAAATTAACAAAGTAAATTTATGAGTAAATCAAAATTTAAAAATATCTACCATTTAAAAATAAATTAGAGGTCTTCTTGAACCTATGAATATTGAATTGGGGCCATGTTCAATATATCTAAATAGTGACTAAACTTGAACAATTTCATAATCTTATTCAAACTATAGACTGAATTATTATTTTTCTGTATCTTTTGGACACACATTGTTCAAATTTTTATAATTTCCCTAATAAAATCACTACTACACATAAGACCTTTAATAACGTAGAATAGGGCTTTATCAGAAAAAAAAGTGTTGACAATCGAAGCATCCTTAAAATAACTTTCCATTTATTAGCATTAGAAAAGCACTGATAAATAGTGCTCTTAATGCTTTCATTTAGCACTGATAAATGGTTCTTTTTTTTCTGTGCTAAAATTAGCACCGATAAAGGGTATCAACACTTTTTCTAGCACTAATAAAGGGTTATTTTATCAGCTCTATTACTAGAACTGATAAAGGGGCATACTTTTGTAGTGTGATATTAAAATTATAGCACACTGCAATAACAAATATGGGGAGAAAATACAAGGAGAAAATACATAATTGAATTGGAATAAAATTTACAACACAAATATAAGAAAAAACACTATATTACAACATTTTGGGGGAGGGAGATGCAAAGAATCAAATAAAATCTTTTACACCTACAAATACTTGGGGAGACTCGAACACAAGACCTCCTATGAGACTCCTCAAAGATGTAACCACTAGGATACACCCTTGAGGGAAAAAATAACAATATAATATAGACATTTCAAATATTTGTTTGTACAATTATATCAGTAAGTACAATTTATCAAAGACATTCAAAAACATCAATGTTCCTTTATCCTTGGCCCCAACCCCCTGATCATGCTATTAGTTGCTGAACAAAGCACCCCATATCAATAAAAATAATGCACTTGTATAAGAAAACAATTCTTATATTAGTAATACTATAAAGAAATAAATTAAACACAGAGTGTCAATTTTAAACTAAAAACATATACTTTGGATCATACTCGAAACACCATGTATCATATTGAGTTGTGGTTGATTATTACACATCAAACCATTTATTATTGTTCACAAAAGAAGGTGCTCTTGAATTGGCTCACATCTATGGTGATAAAAAACTCTCACTACGGATGTGAGCCAATTTAAAAGAACTTGTTTTAGAGAATAAGCCTTCAACTGTCACACCATTTCTTGTTCGTCTTAAAGCATCATCTATATGAAAATTAACTAAATATGTATGAGATAAAAATGATAGGTAAATTAATTAAAAAATATAATATAAAATAATTATAAAACAATTAGATCTTGTTTTCTCTATTTTGGTTATATGATGCTCATTTTAAACTAAAATGACACTTATATATTAAAAACATGCAATTCGAGACATAACGACCACATCGTGTGCCAGATTAATGTGTGGTCAATTTCTACACATCCTAAATTAATTTTGGATCATTTTACTAATTTTTTAAAACAATATGATCTCGTTTTCTTGGTTTTTTATAGTGATGTGAGTTTTAAACTAAATGACACTTTTATAATGAAAACACACACTTTGAGTTATATCAGTCATATCATGTGTCAGATCGACACATTGTCAATTCTTATATGTCACAAATGAATTATAAACCATTTTCCTAATGTTTGAAAAAAATATGAGCTCATTTTCTTAGTTTTGGCTATTTGATGTGTGTTTTAAACTAAAATGACACTTTTTATTGAAAAAACACATTTCAAGTCATACCAACCAAATACTTTGTTAGATTGGCATGATATTGATTCCTAAACATCAAAAGTTAATTATAGATCATTTACATAATGTTTGAAAACAACTCGAGATCGTTTTCTTGGTTTTGGTGATGTGACATGCGTTTTAAACTAAAATGTGAATTTTATATTGAAAACGCACACTTTGAGTAACATCGACCACATCTGGTGTTAGATTGATGTGTGGAAAATTCCTATATATCACAAATGAATTATGGATTTGTTTCCCAAATTTTGTAAATAATCCGAGTCTATTTTCTCAGTTTTTTCAAGTGACATACGTTTTAAATTAAAATGAGACCTTTATGTTGAAAACATGTACTTTGAGTCATATCATGTATCTAATTAAAGTGTGGTCAATTACTATACATCACAAATGAATTATGGGTCATTTTCTTAAAGTTTGAAAACAATTTGAGCTTGAATTATCAGTTTTGACTATTTGATGCATGTTTTAAACTAAAATGATATTTTTTTATCGAAAACACACACTTTGAGTCATACCGACCACATCGTATTTCAAATTGATGTGCGGTCAATTACTACTCATAAAAAATGAATCTTGGATTATTTTACTAAAGATTGAAAATAATCCATGTTCATTTTCTTGTTTTTGGTGATGTGAAACATATTTCAAACTAAAATGATAGTTTTATATTGAAAACACACATTTCAAGTCATACCGACCATATTGGGAGTCATATTGACATATGGTCAATTCCTACACATCAAAAATGAATTATAGATCATTTTAAAAATGTTTGAAAATAATATGAGCTAGTGTTCTTAGTTTTTTCTTTATGATACGTTTTAAACTAAAATGAAACTTTTATATTGAAAACATGTACTTCAATCCATACCAACCACATCATGTGTTGGATTGGCATGTTATCCATTATTACAAGAGAAAAATTAATTATGGATTATTTTCATAAAGTTTGAAAACAATATGATATTTTTTGCTCTATTTTGGATATGTAATACACGTTTTAAACTAAAATGAAAATTTTATATTGAAAACACATACTTAGAGTCATACTAGAGCACATCAGGTGTTAGATTGATGTGTGATTGATTCCTAAATAGCATAAATGGATTATAGATCACTTTTTTAGAGTTTGAAAACAATATAAACCCATTTTATCATTTTTGGCTATGTGATATATGTTTTAAACTAAAATGACACTTTTATATTAAAAAACACTTTGATTCATACCGGTCACACCGTGCATCGTATTGATGTGAGGTTGATTCTTAAATGTCAAAAAATGAATTAAGGATTAGTTTCCTAAAGTATCAATCCAATTTGATAATGTTTTATATGATTTTAGTGATTGACACACATTTTTAACTAAAATGTCATTTTAAATGGATAACATGCACTTTGGATCATACTGGTCGCACCGTATATCATATTGAGGTGCGAATAATTCCTACACATAAAAAATTAATTATGGATAATTTTCCTAAAGTATAAAAATAATCTAAATTTATTTTATTGGTTTTGAGCATGTGACATCTGTTTTGAACTAATGTGTAAATTTAAACTAAAAACATACACTTTGAGTCATACTAAGGACACAATGTATTAGATTGAGGTGTTACTGATTCCTACACATCATAAATAACTTATAAATAATTTTCCTAAAGTATCAAAATTATATGAATGTGATTTCTTAGTTTTGTGTATGTAACATGTGTTTTGAACTAAAATGTCAATTTTAAACTAAAAAACATAAAATTTGGGTTATAATGGGAATACTAAGTATCATATTTAGGTACAGTTGATTTCTATAGATCACACCATTCCATTTCATTTTACAATTAATTTAATATTAAAGGTTATCTAACAATATTGTTGATTGAAAATCCATAATGTTTAATACACTGCAGAATAAAAATAAATATGCATCATCCTGAGTGCATCATCCTTATTGAGTTCATAATCATAGTATATGAGCGAATCATTCTTTTTGAAGAAAAAAATTATAGATGAAGTCATTTCTTCATGATCTCTATAAAAATTAAAAAAAATAAGTATCAGATAAAAATGATAAGGAAATTAACTAAAAAAATTATATAAAATAATGAGAAAATTAACTAAATAAGTATTAGGAATTCAACTCTTCATGATGTCAGTATAAATTATGACACCATGTATTCTGCTGATTCGTTTCTAAATAAATTGATTTCCTCTTTTATACTTATATTTTAGAAACATATTATAAATAATATATAAGCATTGTGATACTAATGTTTCACATACTAAATGTATCTCTAAGGCCATTTCTCATACTAGATCATAAACATGATAGGTAATCACCTAAATTTGATATTGAAAAACATTCTGATACTATATACTCTGCCTATTCATATATAAACAAATTTACTTCTTCTTTTTAGTATGTAGATTGTTAGAAATCTTGGTAGTATTGATAAAATATAGAAAAAATGTGTAATAATAATTTTTAATTAAATTTTAATTAACTTTAGAAATTACCTATTCATGGATCTATTCATTTGATGATATATCATATCTTTTATAAATATGAAAGCTTAATATCCATAATCATTGTTTTTATCTTGCTTCATACACTATATAAACATTGAAAAAACTGATTAAATTGTTTTGAAATATGTTTTTATAGTTAAGTATTTCTATATATACCTTAATCTATTTCCATTTGAATAAATCCATAGGCTTCTTATATTCAGTTACCGACCTCATACCATGATTTAGATTATATTTATAGATCTCCTTATCATAACAAAATTCTCATTAAAACACAAATTGAAACATATAATTCGAAGTTTATCTATAAAATATTGATTGTAGTGCATTAAAAATTCAGAATACACATCATGTGTGGTCAGTTTTACTAAAATCAATGTATTGGATCCAAAAAAATAATCATTTGGCGTATCTAAATTGACTGTGATTAGAACCCAAGTCTTACTAAAAATGAAAAAACAAAAAATTAATGAAAAAAATAAAAATATCTTTTATATGATTAGGTTGTAGAGTTTTATCCATGAATTATAGGGGTTAAGAATATTCTTTACTCTAGTATTGTATTCTAAAACACTTCTCTTAGTTCATCTTTTATCTTATCAATTTCTTTACTTTCAAAAAAATTTCATGCATAGAAATGATACATGGATTGATGAATCCAAATCATTATTCATAGGGTTTTCCATTTATATAGTAGTAATATAAACAACTGTAGAAAATATGAATAGTTATTATCTTTAATAAATATAGTTGATCACTTTTTGGATAGATAGATTATAAAAATATATCTTATGTATATATTCACAACCAAGAATTCTGGCCATTCAAACTTGATAATTTCATTTATACTATTGAGACCAAACATGTATGTAATGACATTTCCAAATATTTCTTCTTCATATTGAATGTATGAAATATCTCTATATTTGAATGTTGCATACATGAACTTGTAATGTTAATATATTTTGTAGTGGAACTGATAGCGAGAAGGTACTCCTGAAAGGTCCTTTTGTTTTCTTAGTCGATTCACTAGATTGTCTTGATCTGACCTTTCGTTTCCCTATCATTTTATCTATCTGTAATACCATATCTAATTTTAAACCTTTTTTCATTAACTATTAAAGATTTTTCATTTTAAAAAAATAAATAAGGACATACCTAATGTATCTTCATAAGATCATACATTCATGCTACAAAAGTTCCAGTAGTATCCCTGACTACTGTAATACCTAAATCATTAAGTGTAACATGAAACTTAGCTCTCAACTCTTGATATACTTCAATTACCACTTTCATGTGACCTTTTGGGAGTTATTTGTTGTGTAGAATGTCTCCTGGGATATTATACACCATACCCCTCACAACAATGTGGTGTATAGGTGTTTATAGATAGAAATCACATATAACTTCACCCTATATAATTCTAGTAATATAAAGTTATCAGAAATTATTTGATTCACATTTTGGATAATGAGTAATGAAAAAGTTAATTACCTCGAGTGAGGTATGTGGTCAAGGGGAATGACTAACCTCAAAGATAGTAGGGTCATTTGGATCTTTATATAATGATATTTTTTCAACTGTTATCTTGATTTGATCCTTTTGCATAGATTGGTATGCCAAACTAGATTGGAAAATAATATCTTGAAAAGGATCTATTTTCATATGCATTCCTTTCATCATCTGATATATATCTTCTTGAGTATTTTTCTACTCGAAATATGTTCGGGGTAACACTTTAAAACCTATACCTATAATGTGACCATATTGTTTCGACTGCTACAAATCTACTAAAAGTAGTTTTTCTTTAGGTATAGTTACTGTTTATTCTTATGTCTAAACTGTATAAAAAACATATAAACATAAATAGAAATTTTTATATAATACTATTATAAATCATAAATAATTACTATTATGTCACACTTACAGATGCTTCCTATTTGGATTGTGTGTTTTCATTAACTAGTTTACCCTCTTTATTTACACGAGACTCCTTCCACAACACATGACATTGGATGTAAGTGGCCCCAGATTTTGATTCATCAATCTGCATATAAAAAATAAATATACACCATTTCATATCACATAAAACTTTTATTGTATATTTAAAATATATATCATTTTCTTCTCTAGTGAATCATACCCTATCCTTTATTTGTGATAGGGGTACATTAATTTTGATGCAAGTTGTTTATTTTTCATAAATCCTTTACTATTTCATAAACTAATTTTTTTAATCAAATTGGGTAAAATAAATAATGTGAAATAAAATATTATCAACTAAAATTTACTTAAAGTGATTTTTCATCATAACGAATGATTAAATAATTCCATGTTTCCTTCTTTATAATGTGTGCATACATAACTGGTGGGTGGGGCTTTAATTTCTTCTCAACATCCCATATATGAAGCATGGTAAGAAGTGTCTAAAAGACTATATGATATTTTATAGTGACCATTAAGACATATTTATAATGGAAATAATATAAAATAAATGACCTCTACAAGGTATAATGAAAATTAAATTAACATTTAATTATATGATTTTCAGTAAAATAGAGAAAGTATATCGAAACATTGCCTTAATATCTTACAAATGAATTTTCCTCATTACAATCTAGAAATGTCACCACATAACTATATCAATTGGAATATTCATTCTCATTGTGACCCCAACATAACTAATAAACACTAACTTGTTGGGGTTAACAGGTTGGCAGCGTTGATTCTATCCAACCTAAAATTCTATACCTTTGCTTCTTTCCTTAATGATTTTAGTCAACAAAACAATTCTATATTGTTCTTGTTTTTTTCATCAACATGTCATGGATCACCTAATAATTCTAAAGTTTTAGCATCAACCATCTATTCTTCCCTGAGATTGGTAATATCATCATGTGAAGAAGTCATTGTCTTCATGAGTAGTTAAACATTTAAATTAGATCACATAAATTTAGTAGAGAATAAAAAATATTATGATAAAAATAATGGTATATTAAAAAACACTTTAACCTACTCATTGAACAATATTTAATCTCTTTAAAGGTTGAAGGGATTTGGATCCTCTATTGAGAATACAAATCCCCTCTTTATAGTCCCCTCTAACGTACATAACATTGTCTACATTAAGACCACCATGAAATTATTTCAATATCTACATTAAAGGGTCATCCTCAATTGAGTTTTTATCTAACCCTGTAGTTGTTTTAGTCACCAATAAGAAAATTGACCAATTCTTGTTTGCTGGATCTAAGGCATAAAATACCCACACTACTAGTTATGCCATTATTAACAAATAATCCTTATAATATTTCACACTAAAATCCACCTTCAAGAATCTCATTTCATCAAATTTCACTACACTCTTATTGTCAACCCATTTGAAATGGAAAAATATCACTTGAAATGTTGTATAATCCAACTCCTATATCTTCTTGATGATGCTGAAATATGTTATATTCACATAAATTGAATTTTTATCCTTGAAACTAGATATGTAAATCACTTCATCTACAATCATAACTCCATTGTTTTTCATCTTAATATTTTCATTGTATTCCTTTGTATAGAATATATAACCATTAATTAAAAATATAGTGTAATATATAACATTTTCATTTGGTCCCTTGGATAGCCATCAAAGTCATATGACAATTGAATTAATATTTTTAATTAACTTCTTATAAATACGATCTTAGAAAAATCCTATAAACTATTGATTATTTGTATTTGATATCTATACTTAATCCCTTGATGTATTCAAATGTCTAATAATTTGTTTATGGGATTTAACATATGGGTTAACCTCTTTATTATTCTGTAAAATGTAAAGGTGAGCTTGCTCTAACTCTATGGTGGTAATTGTAACAAAATATCTTTCGAAAATATCTTTACCCATAAGGTGTATGCTATGAATAGACTTTGGAAGACCGATGATATAAACATTTGATAGGTAATCGATAAATAATTCAATATATTTTTCAATAATATATCATTTGGAGTTATAAAATTCTGGATGACTTCAAATCTTGACATACCCTTTCAAAATATTCATATACCATTCAATGTCATACATCCATTTGTAATGGATATGACCACATAGTTGAACCTATCTAACTAAGTGAACCATCATGTGGACCATTATATCAAATAATTATGATGGGAAGAACATCTCTAATTCACATAATATGATTGAAATATCATTATTAATGCTTCAAAACTTTACCAGGTCTATAAAATTACTTCACATGGCTTTGAAAAATAAGCACATTCAAGTTAATGTATGTCATATATTTTTAGGTAAAATGCAATGTAAACATAAGAGCATAAATTCTTTCATCAAAACTTGAAATTAATTTTATTTTACACCCCATAACTTCAAATTATTCATTCACACAAAATTATTGTATTTTATTAATACCCCTATGGAACTTTTACACCATTAAGGGAATTTCAAAATTGAAATTTTTCTTATCTAGATAAAGTGTAAGATACTAGAGGAATAAAAACCATAATTTTACCCTTCACTAGTGCCAAATATTCCCTTATCTGTAGGTCAATCATATTCATCCTATCCTTAATTTTGTCTTTTATTTTTTAGGAACATTTTTTAACATTCCAATAACATTATAAAATACATTTTTTTTCAAATGCACGACATCAATAAAATTTATGACATACAAACAATATAGTATGGTAATTTAAATAAGATTGATCTCTTTTTATAACCATATTTCATAAGGTTTTTCAAAAATACTTTACCAAAATAGTTTCAATATCTTTTACTTTATCAAATAGTTAATCAACCATTAGTGGATATGGTTTTGTACTTTGTTCGGTATTCCCATTGAATGCTATTGTCCAGGATCAATGTTTATGTTATCGAGGTAAAAATTTCCAATGTCCTAAAAGCACAATATTTGAGGAATGTTTCAACTGAACTGAGTGTATGCATTCTTCATAAATGGGACACCCACTATTGGAAAATAAGGATATACCCATGGTTTTTTAAAAACCATGGTTATATGGTTTAATTCATAATTATACTCACAATTTTTTAAAAATAGTGGGTATAGGGTTTAGTTCATGAACTATTCCCATGGGTTTTCTAAACATTGAGGTTACAGGGTATGGTTCAAGACCTATACCCATGATTCCTCAAAAAACCACAGGTATATACTTTGGTTCAAAACCTATACCCACTATCTTCCAAGAACTATGGGTATAAGTCATCCTTATATCCACAGTTTTTATAAACTGTGGATATAGCTTTTCTTGTGTGAGCATGGGAAAACATTCCCACAGGAATACCTATTTTCGCATTTTTCAACCTATATCCATGATTTAAAATTATATATATAAGTAAATATATATTTTTATACCGATAATCGTATGTGTTTCAGTGATGTAGTGGTTAGGAACTTGGATTCTGTAGTGGTGGTTTAGGGTTTGAATCCAATGGCATTAATTTTTTTTAAATCATATAGCTATGGTTTTATAACTATGGGTATATGGTTATTGACATGGTGGACTCACATATTTCCATGGTTCATAACCATGAAAATAGATTTTTCAAATCGTCGGTATATCTTAGATCTATACCAAAAAATTAATCTCCCAATGTTCATTGAACCATGGGTATATCTTATACCCACAGTTTAATGGGTTATACCCATGTTTACAAATCATGGGTATAGGGTTATTTTCTAGTATTGACCCCAAAATTCCTTTAATTCTATAGCCAGACCAAATTCCATAAGTATGAAAGTCATTTATCACCCCATATAATATGACCCTTGATGTGAATTATTCACTTATATAAATATCATACATTGTAACAACTATATCCCACATCAATTCCAGATCTTCTATCAATGATCCAAATAGACAAAAATATCATTAATTTGTTTTTTGGTCTAGATATTTGTAGAGAAAATATAATTTATTTTCACTTCATGCATAACCATGGTGGAAAGTTATAATTTACCAACATAACTGGACATGTACTATGAGTACTACTCTTTAGACCAAAATGATTTATTCCACCTATATATAACACAAAATAGAAGTTTCTGGGATCATTTCCAAATTCAGGATACTCATAATTAATTTTCTTCCACTGAGGAGGAGAGTCTGCTAGATAATGTAGTTTCCCATCTTTAATTATTATATATGTGTGCCATGTCAATTTTCTCATAGTTTCCTAACATACATATAGCCATCTAAACCATAGAATGATAGGAAAGTACCATAAAACTTTTAAAGGACTTGATTTATCTTTATTATATCAATTTACACCACACTTAGTGAATTTAATGAGTGATTCATGGTCCTTGAGAAACAATATGCATTCATTTGGACAAGCATGTATTTTTTTAAATATCAATCCCATTGAAAATAACATTGGTTTACATCATATGTTCAATAAGGAAGTTCATTTTCTTCTAGTATCATATCATTTAGGAGACCAAGTAGTTTTATAAAGCTGGTATCACTCCATCCCCTTCCAGATTTCAAATTATATAACATTAATATAACTAAAAATTTTGTGTATTTAGTACAACTGGTATACAATGGTCGATAAGAGAAACTATTTAACTTCTCAAACAACTTTGGATAATCACAAATTTCATCTTCAATTTCCATTTTCATTTCTTCCATATGATCTCCATCATCATTTTCACTGGTATTCATATCAATTGATCTATAAATCGTAGTATCATCCCAATCGGTGTGCGAATTCAGTTTTTCCTCATGTTTAGTCCAACATTTATAAATCTGATATATTATGTGATAAATCAAGTGTTCTTAAAACTCTTCCATACTAACTTTCCTTGAATAAAAACTATATAAACACAGACAAAGGATTTAATAAGGTTTGTTTTCATGATCTATTGAAAACTTCATGAAATATTTAAATCCATATTTATACTCTTTTATCATATGATCAACATGAATCCATTTCTAATTCATATCCATCCTATAAGGTTTATAAAATATTCTTTTTGTTTAATAAATAAATAAATTCATATAAGATATTCATAATCAAAGGATAAAGTTATATATAATTCTAATAATGGGAACCCAACATTTTAATATTACCAGTGATGATTCCTTACAAGTTATCATTTTACACAAGGGTGATATAAAAAAGAAACAACCTAGGATAAACATGTGACTATTAGCCCAAGTTCTTGATTTGATGTCATGTGGGACAAAAAGGCGACAATTATTTGATAGTTTCTATAAATTTTCTAGGTGGGAGTAAAACAAGAGGTAGGATTTGATGTTTATTCATTTATTTACTTAGTATATAGTGGGATAGGTGGTGTTTCATTGATAGGGTTCTTAGGAACTGAAGTTTCTTATATTTTATCAAATGATAAAACAACCAACTTCAATATAATTTGAAGAAGTATCCTAGAGGGATCAACATAAATTCTCATATAAAACTAATGATTGGAGTATAATCCCAAATACCTGGGATCACCTAAAAAAACTAAACCTCAGCAAAATTAATAGAGAGAATTAACTTTGAAAAAATTTCAGTGTGGAAACTAGGAGCAAGGTTTAAATAAGAAGGAAGATGATATGAATGTTTTGAATGATATTCATGATACCAAATTAAAGAGTTAAGGATAGTATGAGTAGGGATTTAAATAAAGTTTTGGGAGTCCTTTTCTCAAACTAATTCAATTCACAATTCCAATTTTTTTCTATGGACTTATGTATTCTTGCACCTCAATCATATAAAAGTTATATCAATAATCTCACCATTACTAATTCAAAACTATCAAATAGTTTCTGCTACTTTTCTAGGTGTGAGTACAAAAATAGGGAATAGGTGATTATATATTATCCTGAAGGATCCTTTAATATTTGTACTTTCACCTTTTCAGTGGACAACATTATAATTTTAATAAATTTTATATATTTCATAAGATGAGTGGAGATTCTTATTTGATAATCATTTTTTATTCTTATCATAGTCATCTCATACCCTAGAAATTATTTCCACTTACTATTATTTTAAATATTGATGTCAATGAATCAATGATTCTATCATACTCTTATATTTTTTAATATTAATTTGATAAATTTATTTGGGTTTTTAGATTTTTAAGTTTTTAGTATTTCAACCTCTTATTTTAATCCATAAATATTCTTATTTTTTTATTTCATTTATACTTTTAAATATTTAACATCACAATTTGACTTCTTCCCTTTAATTATTAAGTATAAATATCTTCTAAGGCAACTTCTAGTACAATAAGAGTGAGAAATTTATAACGGTGGTTGGAATGAAAGCAAGTAGGGAAAAAATAAAGAACACGCTAAGAAGAAAGATAGACTTATTAATTGGAGACGATATTGAAATGAAAGTGGAATGAATCCTCAATGGGATCATGAGGGGAAGAAATTACTATGAGTAAAAATTTAAAGAACTAGGGTACTATGAATGAAAAAGTAAGTGAATTAACCAACTTAATAAAGATATGAAACTTTATTATGATATTAATCAATATGATTTTAAAAAATAATTTTCATTCTATTTTAAGGTGAAATCTATATAAATTGGAAAAATTACAATTTAAATCTATTTTTTCATAATGTTTGATGGGGCAATTAATAAATATTTTAACTAGTAAAAATTAAATTAATATGATAAATTTAGTATTTATAAATATTTATAAACATGAATAATATTATAAAATTTCTTATTGGATTTTGTAAAACTTTTTTTTCTAAATATTTCAATAGTTAAAGTACATAAATACCATATAAAAAAACTAAAAGGAATCAACTATTTGGCTTAATCTCACTCAAATCAATATGTTTTATATTTTAAAAAAACTGCCCAATTTTAAGGGTCAATTGGAGTCATATAGAGCAGTGGATCTAGGATAAAGGGTATGGGGGATTATAGAACAAAGAGGAAACATATACAAACCTATGAGGATGGGAGTGTTTTGATGTTTAAATGGAAGGAAATACTTACATTCAAATTTGATTTATTTTTTATAAAAAATAAGAAAATTTAAAATGAATAAATATACTTTAAGTGGGTGGAAAAAGTGGCTTAAATCTAGAAAAGAAAACCACACAAGAGAGACAAGTGCATGAGGAGTCAATAGAGGAGAAAATACTAAGCATGGATCGACACTAGAAAAGAAACAGATGACTAGGTGCGCGATAGGACCCGTATAAACCATGATAGTGGGGTGGTGCGTGTTGGATTATCAACTAACATCCAAACATGGCACAAAGTTGGCATAGGATCACAGAATTAGAGGGTAGATTGAGGAAAAATAAATGTGAGGATAAGGGAGAGGGTGAATCAATATTGGTTTGAGGTGAGGGAGATTGGATGGAGAATCATAAAGGTAGATCAATAAAAAAATATCATTCACACATACCATTCAAAACCTTTGGAAAAATTTAAAATATACAAAGAAGAACTAAAAATTCTAAAATAACGCATGATCTTGAACTAAAGATCACAAGTCTCATACCTTGGGTTTTGAAAGTGATGATTTGTCCAAGATGTTTGATGGGGAGAAAAAGATTCAGTTATGTGAGTGCTTGAATGGTGTGATAGATAGGGAACTCAGTTAGGGTTCAAGTTAAAAGATTCTAAAGGTTTTAACAATTATTACTAAAAACGCTAATAAAAGAGTTTTTGTCAGTGATAAAATAAAAATCACTCATAAAAATGATTTTTATCAGTGCTTTTTTAACACCGAAAAAGATATATCTTTATCAGTGCTAAAAAAGCACTGATAAAGAACTATCTTTATTTGTGATATAATTTCATCACTGAAAAAGATATAATTTATCAACACTAATATTTTAGCATTGGTAAAGATGGTCTTTATCAGTGCTAAAAAAGTGCTGATAAATATCTATATAATTAATTTTTAATAATTTAATTAATATAATTAGAAAATTTAAATTTATATAATTATAAATAAATATAAATAAATATAATTATAAATATATATAAATAATTTTAAATATGTATTTATAAATAAATAAATATACAATTATAAATAAATAATTATTTATATAATTCTAAATATATTAAAAGAATTGTAAATATGTATTTATAAATATAATCATAGATATATATTTATAATTATATTTATAAATAATTATATTTTTAAATAAATTTATTAATATATATATATATATAATTATAAATATATTTATGTAATTATAAATATATTTATGTAATTATAAATATATTTATGTAATTATAAATATATTTATAAAATTATAAATATATTTATATAATTATATATAATTATATATAATTATATAATTATATATAAATATTATTATATACATATATATTTATTAATATATAAATATAATAAATAAATTTATTATTTAAATAAATTTATTATAATATTATAATTATTTAAATATATTATTATTTATTTATAATTATATAAATACCTTTAAAAATGAATGAAATTGAATAATTAAAAATGAATAAACTTTAAAAATATTTAAAAAATAGATAGGATTTATCAATCATACAAATTATTTAAAAAATTAAATATGGATATATATTAGCACCAATAAAAACCTATATTTATTAGCTATCTTTGGAAAGCACTGATAAAAATTATATAAAATAAATTAAAAAATATTAAACAAATATATATTAGAAATTAATATATAATTAAAATGATAAAAAATAATTAACATTATTATTGAATAGATAATATTAAATGTGTAATTATTATAAATTAGTGAAATTTGATAATTACAAATGAATAGACTTCCAAATGTTTTAAAAAATGAATGAGTTTTATTAATTATATAAATTATTAAAAAAATGAAAAATAAATTCATATTAAATATGTACATCATAACTATATTAAAAACCTTAAATTTTAATGAATAAATATTTATAAATAAATATTAAAAACAAATAAATTGAAAAAATATTAAAAATATTAATATTCAAACTAATTAAATTAAAAAGAAAAGTAAAAAATAAATTACATTATTAGTGAATATATAATACTAAATAATAATAAATGAATGAATGTTAAAAAAGAGTGAAATTTAATAATTAAAATATTAGTAGATTGTAAAGATATTAAAAAAATGAACAAGTTTTATGGAAGAAAAGTCAAGGACAAAGCCAAGAGGCCCCACCCCTTTATTGATCAAAAAATTGAAAGTATAGAGGGAGTTGATGGGAAAAATAAAAAAATTGCCCTCATAAAAGAAGATAGACATCAAAGTTCACATATGTTTACCTCTAGAACCCATATTCTTAGGATGCCTACCTCCATGGTGTGAATGTAGGCCTCACCTCCACATCTTGGATAGCTAAGGAATATCATGCTCACCATTTGACGATGAGTCAGAGGTGTCCTCCAGCATGGTGAAACTCTTCAATTTCCATGATAGGTCATGATAATTCAGCCCTGAATTAGATTGAAAACATTATTCAAGGTCTAAAACTAACATATTCATAACTGTAAGATAGTATTTGAATCTAAAATCATGTAGTTCCATTTTAACAAAGAAAAATAGAACTAGTGAGTTGAACCAATCATCAATGTCCTCCCATAACTATCTAGGAAACCTTTATTATACCTCATCATCTAAAGGGATTTTGACTTTCAAATTGTTGACCCTTTCCTCATCATAATCCTGAGTTGAAGCCTTATCAAATAATTTATATGCATTTTTCATTAGTTCCAAGAATTGAGGAGGATAAGACCATCCCTTTAATTTATCTTTTTCATCCCTAGTCCTACACATAACATAAGGGACCTAATCCTGAAGCGAGGGATCAATGTTGAGAGCCTGATCACAAACATGAACCACATATTCCTCCTGAGATTGATTCTTATTAGGTCCACTAGGTCAAATACCCTGGGGGTGAGTCAGGGTATGACAGATTAAAACTACTTCCCCTTTGGATATTTTTTCATCATTAATAAAACTCACCTCTCTCTTTCTCTCGTAGGAATTTATGAACATAAATTAAATCATGCACATGACATAACAATTTTACATGGTTCACCCTCACTGAGATACATCCAAGGAACATGCAATGGTGATGTGTCAATGTACCAAATCCACTAAATCTCACTTCCAATTACAAGGTTTTGGCTAGATAACTTCTATGCCCAGTCTCAATACCTTTAAAATGTTTAGGGTCTTCTCACTACATTCCCAAGGGTCACTCCCAATGTCTCTTTCTCTAGCTCACTGCCGGTGGAAAGGATCATTATCTTCCTATTCATTTGATCACTACTCTTAGAAGGGATTCACTCATAGTTTATGGACCCATAGGTCCCTTAATTATCTCTAATGAATTCATCCTCCATTGTATATAGATGTTGTATTGAAGTCCCACTTTCATCCACTGATGAATACCACTTTACCATATATGTACTTGGAAACTTCAAACTTCTGTGAAACTCTTAGGTGTCTTGCGCACTACTTTAATTCATTGCACACAACATATGTTCTTTTTTGTAGAAAAACATCTTACACGTCACTTTCTAATTGTGCACAACTCTTATGTTCAACTCAATACTTGCACACAACTCACTTCTTATGTAAAACTCACTACTTGCGCTTAACTTCCATCTTGCACGCAACTCCCTACTTGCGCGAAAACTCACTACTTGCACGACACTCACTACATGCATGATCCAGAGTCCAAATTATCTCTAAGTTTTGAGCTTCCTCAAATGAGGGGGGGTATCCACCTATTTATAGGCATTTTTCAAACCCTTCTCACAACTCGCATAACTTTCCCTGAGCGCACAAGTCTCATTCGCATAAGCCTCTTTCACAAAAACTCACCTTTTGCACAAAACCATAACTTTCATGAAATTATTTCATTTTCTATATTTTGATGTAATTATCTTGAAAAATGTCTTGTGTATAACTTTACAAACCTCCTAAACACCTATTCACAACTTTTGTTGTCAAAAACACTTTTCTCCATTCTCCAATTTTTGGACCCAACAATTTAGAAAACATTGGGAAACAATGCCACCTTGTTTATGATATTTTTGTACTACCTAAAAAGCATCTATTCCCTTTTTATGATTCTTTGTCAACAGATTTTGTGTAGTACCCCTGGTTTTAGGTACATAACCCCTTTCCTCATGTTTTTAAAATTGGTGTGTATAGAATAGAGAGTTTCCATAAAATAAATAGTTTCCATAAAATAGAGAGTTTCCATAAAATATAGATTTTCCATAATATAGAGATTTTCCATTAGGTTGGGTGTTTCCATAATGTTGGTTTTTTCCATAAAGTGGGTTGTTTCCATAAAGTGGGGTGTTTCCATAAAGTGAGATGTTTCCATAAAAAAAATGTGTTTCCATAAAAAGGGTAAAGGTGAAGGATGGGAGAGTTTGGGGTTTTATAAGTAGTGTTGGGACCAAAAGGAAGGTCACACGATCTATACATGGTTAGCCCAAACCGTGTGGTCAAACCTTGCGCAGAGGTCAAATCTGGAGCCTATTTTATAGGAGCTTACTCGTTTTTGCTCTATATATTTCAGTTTGGATTAAAAACGCCCCTATTCTGAGATTACTCTCCCTAGAAGGCTAGAGAACCCTCCCCACACGAGTTGGAGCCAACCCAGAGCCTTCCCTTGGTTATTTCGAGTCTGATTATTGAGGTATTTCATCATTCTCATCTTGATAGAATTGATTGGATTAGATTCAAATTGGTTTATGGATTGTGAAATGCATGGAAAAATCTTTATTTGTGATGATTTATGGTTTTTGTAAAATTGCGTGATCTTGGTGAATAATTGTGAAAAAGGGGGTTTAGTTTCATGAATTTAAAATGATTTTTTTAAATTATGGATTTTCTGAAATTGCTAAACATTTTATTGAAAAGATATTTTCAATAGAAATGGTTTTCAATAAAAAATGGAGTTTTATTGAAATGGTTTGGAATTGAAATGGTTTAGGATTGAAATGGTTTTGATGGAAATGGTTTTCAATAAAAAGGTGTTTTTATTGAAAAGGTTGTTTTGGCATGATTGTTGGAAATATGTATTGTGTGTTCATGTTGCATATACGGGGCTTGGTTGAAATATGACCTTGTGCTTGGTGCCAAAGGTTTAATGGCACATAGAAATTTCATACATGGGGCTTGTTTGAAATATGACCTTGTGATCAGTACCAAAGGGTTAATGGCACATGAGAAACAATTACCATATGATGACTTGGTAGATCGACGAGAAACCGCTCATGAGTATGGAACTATCATAACGTAGCATTCATGGTTGGTTGCATTGGTTTGAGGAATGGTTGGGTACGCTAATAAAGAGATATTTTTGAATGGTTTTAAAGATTGTTTAGTTATTTTTCTAAAAAAATATCTTTATGGGAAAAATTGGTTTCAATTGCACTTGTATGCATTGGTAATGAATGGTTTTAGAAACTTATTTATATTTAGTTATAAACTATTTTTTGAGAAATTATTTTATATAAACTGTTTTATATAATTTTTGTTAACTCTTCTATCTTAGTGGCATAAGTAGGAAAGTCATTGGGGAAAACCTATTGAGTTTTATACTCACCCTTGCTTTGGCACTTTGGTTCTTTTGCAGACTCTATCTTCTGAGACAAGGGAAAATGTAGTGTTTCAAACATATTTAGAACTACCTCGTGATTTTTGGGCTGTTAGGAGATTTTAGAGCTTGGAGCTTATGGAGCATGGAGTCTTGAGATAGTCTTGTGTAGTTTTTCCACTATATACTTTGATACTTGGTTATTCTTCCACTGTTGCTTACTTTGATGTGGTTTTGAGATACATGAAGTTGTTGAGTTGTCTTTTGTTTGTTCATGCATCATATAGTGAATGTTGGTTATGGTTGGTAGGTTTATTGGTTTATTTATTAAAGGGTAAATCGTCCCCCACTTGTATTTGAAGCCCTTTGGCATTTATTTCTAGCCTTTGGCATCTTAGGGATGTCGTTTAAGTCCTAGTAATGAATCATTGTACTCTCAAGCCAATGAGAATTGTCTTGTCATTACAAATGGTATCAGCTTGTTCGGTCCTTTCCTAACAAGTAGTCATCGATGTTCCTAGTTTTGGAGATGAAATCCCTTCTTGTCTATTCCTTGGGTGGGAATCTTAGAAAGAAGTAGGATTTTTGGAACTTGAAATGTATATCATAAAAGGACGTATCTAACCCTTTTATGCTGAACTTCAAGTTACTGGGGAGTTAGGTAAATAAGTGTTTGAAGACACTTCTAGGATTTTGAAATCTCACTGTCATGGGTTTATCCAATGAGACGAGCATGACATGCATTGTAGTGGAATGAATTCCCACTAGGAGGGCATACATCAGTTCGAGGAATGATTCATGTTGTGAAAAAAGTGTTAATTTTTGAAAAAGTATGGAATTGGTTTTCAAATGAAAGATTTTGAAAAAGAGAATTCTTATCATATTTTGAAAATGGTTTAATTTTCAAAATCATTTGAAGTGGTTTAAAAAATAGCTGAACATGGGAAAAAGGTTGTTTTGGAAAACAATATTGTGATAGTTGATGTGATATAATTTGAAATGCTAAGCCAACAGTTGCTAGAGAGTGAGATTAACAAAGTTTGTTGTTAGTTTAGAAAATGGAACTAGGTAGGCGTCATTGAAACCAACCCAAAGAAGTTGCAGAGAATGTGGTTGCACCTGAACCATGTGTGAACCAAGAGCTGGTTCAGAGTATTGTCCAAGATTTTCAAGCTTTGGACACAGGGAACTGGAGGAATGAGCCATGACATGTGGATCATACCATCCAATTCATGAAGCAGAATCCACTTAATTTCTGGGGTGATTCCGAACCCGAGAAGGAAGAGGTGTGGTGACCGTGATGTCATGACACATCAAATTGATTATATTTTTAAGGTTGATTTATAGTCTAGGGTAAACCCTAGGTCGTCTCTCAAGGAGCGTTGGTAGGTTTAGAGTGTGTATTTTTAATAAAAATGACTAAGAGAGGGGGTGGTTTTGAAAACAGTTTAAAACAATGACTTAGTTGAAATAACTTAAAGGATGAGTGCCTAAGTGGATTTTGAGAAATATGAGATAAAAGTGTCGATGTGATTTCACTACACACATATCAAGTTCATTGTTCATAGAGATTCATCTTAGGTTTAGAGTAATTCTTTGGTTGGAATTAATTGGAATCCCGATTAATTCCTAAGATTTTATTTCAATGCTTTAAGGACCGAACCTTGATGTAACAATCATATTGTCAAGGTCCAGTACTTATGCATGGAATAAGAGCTTCCAAAGCATATTGAAATCTCAATAAGTTGGTTATGAAAAGGATTCTTGTGATGTCCAATCGGAACAACACAAGTCACGCACTTAAAACCTCACACCGATCGGTTAGAAATTAAGGGCATAACATTCGCATGTATCAAATCAAGCATTCAAATCTGAAATAAAATAAGATACATGGAATGAAATGTTTAAAAACCCAAATTAATCCAAACCATTAGCTAGTTTATGCTTCGGAACTCCCTTGACATGTGTGTAGCTCCCTCACAACGAACACCCAACTTTTAGCTCGACATCGGGAGGAGGAGGAAGCTCGGGTTGAAATCCTTCTTCATTGTTGATCCCCCTATGAGTATAGGGGACTCAAGAACCTCCAAGGTGATTAGGAGACTTCTCTAGGACTCCAAATTGGCAGCACTTCACTCCTTGGCCGAACTTGCAAATGAGGAGCCCAAGGTGCCCTTTTATAGGAAATGTGGGAGGTGGTTTTGGGCACACAGATTTCATCAATCCACTTGCACGACGCGTTTCGGCCTTCAGACAGTCTTATCTCTCTTTGGAGAAAATAGAAACGTTGTATACCTATCTCTTTACTGTCTCCACCGAAAGTTTGGCACCGTTTGGACAACTATAGATCAAGATATTGATAAAATACAGAACACCGCATTTGACTTGGTCCAAATTCGGTGTCTTGAAAAGATCAGTTCGGATGGGCCCCATAAAAGCCGAATCAGGATTGGGTTCCTTCATATGAAATGTACCCTATTGAATTTTTTACAGGTCCAAAAAAGTTCAGCCCATTTGGATGCACGGAGTTTGTGTACTATTCAACACAGTGGACAAATGTCCATGGATCCATGCAATTTTGGCCCAGTTTTCTTTCACTTCATCAAGGGCCCTCCAAATCACCTCCACATACATTGTAATTTTCAAAAAAAGTATCATTGCCCTATTTAACAGTGATAAACAAAAAATTATTGAATCAAACATGAATCACAATTTGATAATATTTTTATAATTTTTAATACAAAATATGTTTAGCACAGCGGTGTAAGGGTGAAAATGAAACAGTGAATCGTGGTACGATCACACCCCCACACCTAAACATTTGCACTCCTGGGAAAAGTCATTTATCCAAATACATTGATGCATATATATATATACATTTTCAACATCCTGAATATTTATCATTTGAGGAAATTTTATTTATCGATGCACGAATCACACCAAGGAGTTCTTCCTAGTGAAAATAGAAAAAGATGTCTCATAAATCATATCATAGAGAAATTCAAAAAGATTCATGATACCCAATTGAGAAAGGAATTCATAAGTAAATCATGACACTAAATCTCCATGTGTGTGTGTGGAAACCATTCCATGCTATTTTTTCCACTTGCTATCCAATAAATATATGTTATTTCAACATTTTTCAGCTTAAATGATTTTGTCACCGAACCTGTCCTACATCCTTTGCAATCATATTTCAAGACTCACTCATTTAAGCATTACTAAAAGTCAAACCATAATCTCCCGACCTAGATATCCCCATATGTTGCACATTTCATCACTCCCCCCATTTATTATTTTTTTTGAAGTTGCAATTGGAACAAATCTCACACTCATCTCTCAACCCTTGTTTGATCTCCTCACGACACTAATTGCAATAGTTATAACAAGATCAAAGGTTGAGGAGGAGTGGTTTTTGACCTGCCCAAGACACAACAATTTTTTTTGAGGGCGTACAACAGTCGGACATTAGGTACACACGCATAGGTCAATCTGGTACAGTAATGAAACAGATCGGATAAGGAACGAATGTATGGAAATATCATTTAAAGCTGAAAAATATTAACCCAACATATATTTACCTTATATTAGGTAAGAAATAATCACACTTTGTGGTTTGGTGCAAATTTTTTGGAGATATTAGTGACACAGTTTTCCCAAAAACTACTCACACAATGGGCATCAATCATCTCAAAGGTTTCACATAGATACGACCATTTATATCATTGACAGAAAACCAATTCACTAAAAATCACTCCCTGATGTTAAATTCATACAAATATTTTTTTTATCCTTCGTTATGGTATTTTTACTTTCCCCACTCTATGGTCGCCACATCATGGAATTTCGAAATTGTTGGGAAAAAAATGAAAATACCATAAAGAAGGCAAAAAGAGAAAAAAAATGGAGAAAACGATGAAAATTCCTAACTAACCCAGGAATGTATCCACCCCCCACACCTAGAGTATGCAGTGTACTCACTGTAGTAAGAGATAATGTGGGAAGGAAGGATAAAACCTGGTTTATTTCATTCATAGTTTGCTTCTTGAACTTGGAGTTCCTCCATTGGGGACTCCAGAATGGCTTCATGGAAGTGCTTCAACCGCTGCCCATTGACAGTGAAGGTTTGCTTGGTGTCTTCATTTTGAACCTGGACAACACCAAATGGAGAGACATTAGTAACAATGTAAGGTCCAAACCAAGGGGAACGAAGCTTACCAGGGTGCAACTTCAGCCTTGCATTGTAGAGGAGGACCTTCTGCCCGATGTGGAACTGACGATGAAGGATAAGACGGTCGTGGGCAGCCTTGGTTCGCTCCTTATAAATTTGGGAGTTCTCATATGAATCTCTTCTCATTTCCTCCAACTCCTGAATCTGCAACTTCCTTTTAATACCTGCACTAGAAAGATTAGAATTTCATTGTTTAATAGCCCAGTAGGCCCGGTGCTCTACCTCAACAGGGAGGTGACAACTCTTCCCAAAAACTAGATGATATGGTGACATGCCAATTGGAGTTTTGAATGCAGTACGGTAAGCCCATAATGAATCATCGAGTCTAAGACTCCAGTCTTTTCTATTTGGATGAACTGTTTTCTCAAGAATCTGTTTTACCTCTCTATTTGATACTTCGGCTTGACCATTTGTTTGTGGGTGATAAGCAGTAGACACTCTATGCCCAACCCCATACCTGCGCAAAAGAGATTGCATTGTGCGGTTGCAGAAATGAGAACCCTGATCACTGATGATAAACCTAGGTAATCCGAACCTACAGAATATTTGGGTTCTCAAAAATTCCACAACTGTCTTGGAATCATCTGTCCACATGGCTCGTGCCTCTACCCACTTTGAAACATAATCCACTGCCAGAAGAATGTAAAGGTTCCCAAATGAATTGGGGAATGGTCCCATAAAGTCAATGCCCCAAACATCAAAAATTTCATAGAAGAGTAAGGTTTGTTGAGTCATCTCATTTCTTTTAGAGACATTACCTATTCTTCGACAGCGAGGACAAGATTTACAGAATTCATGGGCATTCCGAAACAATGTGGGCCAAAAGAGACTAGAATCTAAGACCTTGCGAGCAGTCCGTTGGGGACCAAAGTGGCCCCCACAAGCAAGTGTGTGGCAGAACCTAAGGACAGACTGAAACTCACTATCAGGAACACAACGTCTAATAACTTGATCACTACATGTGCGCCAGAGGTAGGGGTCATCCCAAATGTACCAATGAGACTCATATTTTAGACGACTGACTTGGTTTTTGGTGAAATCAGCAGGAATGCAAGACGCTACCAAATAATTTACAATTTCAGCATACCAAGGAATAACATCTTGCACTCTGTACAATTGCTCATCAGGAAACAATTCAGTTATGGGAATACAAGGGGATGAGTCAATGTCCGAGGATGGAAGAATCCTACTGATATGGTCAGCAACCACATTCTCTGCTCCTTTTTTATCCCTAATTTCTAGATCAAATTCCTGAAGGAGGATCATCCAGCGAATGAGACGTGGTTTGGCTTCTGGTTTCTTTAGAAGATAACGAAGGGCTTCATGGTCTAAGAACACAATGACTTTGGACCCTAAAAGGTATGACCTGAATTTATCCAAGGCAAAAACAATGGAAAGAAATTCTTTTTCAGTGGTGGTGTAGTTTTCTTGGGCAGAGTCCAAAGTACGTGAGGCATAGGCAATGACATGTGGAGCTCGGTCATCCCTTTGTGATAAGACTTCCCCAACTGCATAGTTAGAGGCGTCACACATGATCTCAAATGGTAAATCCCACCGAGGTGGTTAGATTACCGGGGGTGACTTGAGACTCCATTTCAATTTATTAAAATCTTCCTCACATTTTTTTATCAAAAACAAATTCTTTTTCTTTTTGGAGTAATCAGGAGAGGGGGAGTGCAATTTTACTAAAGTCATGAATGAAACGACGATAAAATCCAGCATGACCCAGGAAAGACCGCACATCCCGAATATTTTTAGGGAATGGTAGGGAGGAAATGATATCTACTTTTGATTTGTCCACTTGGATACCTTCCCCAGAAATGACATATCCCAAAACTATGCCTTGTCGCACCATGAAATGGCATTTCTCATAATTTAATATGAGATTCTTTTCAATACAACGACGTAGGACAGACTCAAGACTAGTCAAACATTCATCAAAAGAGGATCCATAAACAGTAAAATCATCCATAAAAACCTCCATGCAATTCTCTAGGTAATCCGAAAAAATACTAACCATACATCGTTGGAAAGTACCCAGAGCATTTCACAGAACAAATGGCATCCTTCTATAAGCAAATGTACCAAAGGGGAAAGTAAAGGTTGTCTTCTCCTGGTCCTCAGGGGCAATATGGATCTGAAAGTATCCAGAATACCCATCAAGGAAATAGTAATGGGACTTCCCTGCTAGCCTCTCTAGCATCTGGTCAATGAATGGAAATGGGAAATGGTTCTTCCTAGTGTGTTGGTTTAGTCGACGATAATCTATACAGACATGCCAACTATTCTGCACACGAGTTGGAACCAATTCATTGTTTTCATTTTTAACTACAGTAAGGCCAGTTTTTTTAGGAACTACTTGAACGAGACTGACCCATTGGCTGTCAGAGATAGGGTAAATGATTCCAGTAGCCAATAGTTTTGTTACTTCCTTTTTAACAACATCAAGTAGGTTTGGGTTCAGTCGATGTTGTGACTGCCTCACTAGTTTAGCCTCATCATTTAATAAAATATGATGTGTACAAATTGATGGGCTAATGCCAGGAATGTCAGCAAGTGTCCATCCCAAAGATTGTTTATACTCCCTCAAAATATCAAGCAGTCACAATTCATGCTCAGGAGGGAGTGAACTAGCAATGATGATGGGCAACTTGTTTCCATTCTCAAGATATGAGTATTTTAAATCTTGAGGCAGTTGTTTCAGTTCCAATTCTGGGGGATTTTGGATTTACGGAAGTGTGTGTGATAGTGAGAATTCACTGATCTCATCTAACTGCTCAATGGTAACATCCTCAGATGAGGAATGAGCTTTTACAAGCGTAGCAGTATCATCGATGGTCATGTGATCCTCAGTGTTCAAGAAATCATTAATTAACAAACATGCATGAAATTTCTCTAGACCGCTACAAAAATCAATGCATGATTCATTACCTAACATTTCAATCAATGAAGAAAACTCATAAAGGGGATCAGGTGAATGAAAATAAGTTGTTTCAGGGGAAGGGAGAACATCAATTGAATTGACAGAGAGAGAGGAGTGTTCTTATGAGGGGTGCTTCATGGCATCAAGGATATTGAAGTGGAAAATATTACCACCAAACTCCATAGATAATGTACCATTATGGACATTAATTATGGTTTTGGAAGTTTTCAAGAAAGGTCTCCCCAATATAATTGGGGCATGTCCATTCATCCTATCATCTTCCATTTTAAGCACGTAAAAATCAGCAGGAAAAATTAAATTTTGCACCCTCACAAGAACATCCTCTAGCACACCAGAGGGGTGTGCCGTACTCCGATTTGCTAGCTGAACGACAATACCAGTGGGCTTCAGTTCACCGACCTGTAATGAAGAGTAAATAGAGTAAGGCATCACATTAATAGAAGCACCCAAATCAAGCATAGCATTGGAACATGAATACTCCCCTATGGTGCATGGAATCGAGAATGTCCCAGGATCATTGCACTTGGTGGGAAGTGATGGTTGTATCAATGCTGAGACATTCCTCCCCAGCCTCACCTTCTCATCACCTCTAAGTCACCTTAGGTAGGTACACATCTCCTTTAGAAACTTGGCATATCTTGGAATTTGCTTCACAGCATCAATCAAAGGAATGTTAACCTATACTTTCTTGAAAGTTTCCAAGATTTATTTATCAAGTTCGGTTTCTTTTTGTTTCCTAGGTTGGGTAGCCCTTTGAAGAAATGGAAGAGGGATGGTTGTGATAGGTGGCTCATCAACAACCATAGTCTTTCCTTTGGAAGGGCTTCTCTCAAGAAAAGGGTTTTCTTCTCTTGGACCATTTTCAGCAGTTGGGATGGTGGTTTCCTTTGGATTGGAGGACTCTAATGGAGGGTTAATTTGGCTTTTGAGTTGTGTCCCACTCCTAAGGGTGATGGCACTAACATTTCCTTTATCCCTAGGGTTTACTACTGGTTGAGATGGTAGTTTACCTGACCCATGACTTTGGATTTCCCCCACCGAGTTGGCAAGTTGGCCTAGTTGGGTCTTTAGGTCTTGTATGGATTCTTGGGTGGTTTGTTGGAATTGGATATTATTGTCAGCCATTTGCTTCATCATATCTTCTAGGCTAGTCTCGGTTTTTGGAGGGGGTGGTGGGAATGGCCTTTGGGGTGGTTGAGGATTTCTGGGTGGTGGTGGATGACTACTCTGACCCTATTGGTTCCATTGCTGTTGAGGTTGGTTTGAATACCCCCTTGCCTATAGTCTTGGTTGTCCTTCCACCCTTGGTTGGATGGATAGTATGGTTCTTGCCTAAAGGGTTGGTTAAATGGGCATCCTGGAAATATTTCCTCACAACTCTCAGAAGTTTCTCTCAATTGAGGACATTGGTCAGAATAGTGGGTGTCAGAAGAGAAGATTCCATAATGGATGGGAGGAGGAGATTGGAATTTCCCTTGGGAAAGAGCAAGTTATCGTAGAAGGGTACTCACCTCTTCAAACTTTGTTTCCACCTTCTTCTCAAACTCAGTACTTTGCACCTCATGGACACCTCGAATGGGAACACTGGACCGTGTACCGAATTGTTGAGTGTTCTGTGCCATGTTCTCAATGAGGGTTCTTGCAGCAATTGGGGTATTATCTACCAATCCACCACCTGCAGCAGCATCAATCATATTTCGATCAATAGGAATCAAACCTTCATAAAAATATTGAATTAAAAGTTGATCCCTTATTTGGTGGTGTGGGCAACTTGAACACAATCTTTTAAATCGTTCCCAATATTCAGGAAGGGTTTCTCCTTGAGATTTTCTTATCCCACATATTTCTTTCCTTATTGTTGCAGTTCGAGAGGCTGGGAAGTATTTTTCAAGAAAAAGTTGTTTCATGTCCGCCCAACCTCTAATAGGAGAATTAATATAATACAACCAATCTTTAGCCGTGTCTTCTAATGAAAATGGGAATGACCCAAGCTTAACTTTTTCTTCATCCACATTAGCAGGTTTTAATGTTGAACACATAGTATGAAATTCTTTTAAATGCTTATGTGGATCTTCTCCAGGCAGTCCATGAAATCTTGGTAATAAATGAATTAAACCAGATTTTAGTTCAAAATTGGGTGCCTCGCCTTGTAATTGAATGTAAGTGGGTTGGATATCAACATCAGGTGAGGTTAGTTCTTTTAGTGTTATATTATTTTCATCCATGTTATACAAGTTATGTTCAATTTTAACTTTGGTTTCAGAATAAGAAGAAGGATCAAGAAGAATTTTAAGATTTGATGTCTCCTCCTTCAAAGTGTGGTCTTGTGTGTCTCAGTTTCGTTGATGTAGGATCCTCTACGGTTCGGGTTCGAAAGTTTGTAGGTCTCCCGAAGTAGAACGCGTCATACAAATAACCTACACAATAAATAAATTAGAACACAAAAACAAATGCAAAGGTAGAAGATAAAACACACAAATATTCACAAAAATTACAAAAATTTTATAAAAAACACGCACAAAAAACCAAAGCGATCCCCGGAAACGGCGCCAAGATTTGAACGTGCTTTCATGACACATCAAATTGATTATATTTTTAAGGTTTATTTATAGTCTAGGGTAAACCCTAGGTCGTCTCTCAAGGAGCGTTGATAGGTTTAGAGTGTGTATTTTTAATAAAAATGACTAAGAGAGGGGGTGGTTTTGAAAACAGTTTAAAACAATGAATTAATTGAAATAAATTAAAGGATGAGTGACTAAGTGGATTTTGAGAAATATGAGATAAAAGTGTCGATGTTATTTCACTACACACATATCAAGTTCATTGTTTATAGAGATTCATCTTAGGTTTAGAGTAATTCTTTGGTTGGAATTAATTGGAATCCCGATTAATTCCTAAGCTTTTATTTCAATGATTTAAGGACCGAACCTTGATGTAACAATCATATTGTCAAGGTCCAATACTTATACATGGAATAAGAGCTTCCAAATCATATTGAAATATCAATAATTTGGGTATGAAAAGGATTCTTGTGATGTCCAATCGGAACAACACAAGTCACACACTCAAAACCTCACACCGATCGGTTAGAAATTAAGAGCATAACACTCGCATGTATCAAATAAAGCATTCAAATCTGAAATAAAATAAGATACATGGAATGAAATGTTTAAAAACCCAAATTACTCCAAACCAGTAGCTATTTTATGCATCGGAACTCCCTTGACATGTGTGTAGCGCCCTCACAACGAACACCCAACTTTTAGCTCGACATCGGGAGGAGGAGGAAGCTCGGGTTGAACTCCTTCTTCATTGTTGATCCCCCTATGAGGATAGGGGCCTCCAGAACCTCCAAGGTGATTAGGAGACTCCTCTAGGACTCCAAATTTGCAGCACTTCACTCCTTGTCCGAACTTGCAAATGAGAAGCCCAAGGTTCCCTTTTATAGGAAATGTGGGAGGTGGTTTTGGGCACACAGATTTCATCAATCCACTTGAACGAAGTGTTTAGGGCTTCAGACAGTATTATATCGCTTTGGAGAAAATATAAAATTTGTATACCTACCTCTTGAATGTCTCCACTGAAAGTTTGGCACAGTTTGGACAACTACAGCTCAAGATATTGATAAAATACAGAACACCGCATTTGACTTGGTCCAAATTCGGTGTCTTGGAAATATCAGTTCGTATGGGCCCCATAAAAGCCGAATCAGGATTGGGTTTCTTCATATGAAATGTATACTATTGAATTTTGGACCGGACCACAAAAGTTCAGCCCATTTGGATGCACGTATTTTGTGTACTATTCAAAACAGTGGACAGATGTCCATGGATCCATGCAATTTTGGCCCAGTTTTCTTTCACTTCATCAAGGGCCCTCCAAATCACCTCCACCTACATTGTAATTTTCAAAACAAGTATCATTGACCTATTTAACAGTGATAAAAACAAAATTATTGAATCAAAAATGAATCACAATTTGATAATATTTTTATAATTTTTAATACAAAATATGTTTAGCACAGCGGTGTAAGGGTGAAAATGAAACAGTGAATTGCGGTACGATCATGTGGCTATATAGGATTAATTGTATATTAGACTTCATCGACACTCCGGTAGAGATAAAGGTCAAACTTGTGATGTATATGCATGAGGATCTTGCACGTTAGTGGTGGGATTTAGCGGTGCCGGATAAATTGGATGAAGGACTTACAAGGGAGGATTTTGAGGAATTGTTCAACAAAAAATTATATCATAACACATTCAAGATCCAGAAAATGATAGACTTATTTAGCCTAAAATAAGAGAGTCTCTATGTCAAAGAGTATGTGTCTAAGTTCATGAAATTAGTACTCTTTGCACCAGAAGTTGCGGAAAGTGCCTCTTTGAAGGCACACATCTTAGAATCAGGGCTATGACAGGAGATTCAATCGAAGATTGTAGTACTTTGTATTACATATTATATAGAGATGGTGAACAGAGAGACTGTGGATGAACGTGATATCTCAAGATCTATGGTAGGAGGCATGATGATACCTACAGGAAACGGTGGAAACTGAACGGTTGGGAAAAAGTGGTAAAGGGACACCTATTTCCAAGGTGCAAGTGGAAATCAGAACCAGATGGCTAGATCAGAAAACCCTCCTCCATGACCCCAGAGCAAAGTAGGTTGTTTTGAATGTGGTTCTCTTGACCACATAAAGCGATATTGTACAGTATAACCTAGAGTATTTCATAATTTCAACAAGATGAGACATCTTCAGTTCTATTTTCACAGTGCTCCAATGTTAGGTGCTTGAGACACTTCTCAGGTGTCACAAGCATCGTATGCTTCGACTGGATGAGGACAGCAGAATCAGTCTCATTAGAAGAGAAGAGCTAGCCATGGTGATTTTGAAATACCATGACTCCTCAACCAGGGCAACCTCAGCAAAGAAACAAGGAGAACATTATAGTAAAGAAACAATTGTATGGTGTTGAGCAGATGATTGTTGATGATCAGGCTGAACCATCTACAATGAGAGGTACGATTAATTTGAATTCTAACTTTGTTCAAGTGTTGTTTGATACTAGTGAATCACATTCCTTCATTGATTCTCGTGTTGTTGACTTTCTATGTTTAAAACTGGAAATGATGCCTTCTATTTTGAAACTGAAAACTCCTCTCGGTGAAAGAGAATGTCAAGCATTTGTGTGTAGAGAATGTATTATAACTGTTGATGGAGTTGAGCTAAAATGGGACTTCTCGATGTTGGATATGGATGTCTATGATGTAATCTTAGGTATGGATTGGCTGACAACGTTCAAGGCTCAAATTGACTATTATAGGATAACAATTAGTTTCATGACTGAGAACGACATCGAGTGTCCCTTTAAAGGAGAGAGGATTGTAAAGAAGGGTGCAAAGAGATTGTTAGAACCAATAGTGGGAACGATCTCTTACCAATTGGTAGCGTTGAATTTGGAATCAATGGAAGAGATTGAAGAAATTAGTTTTCCAAATGTTGTGGATCAATTTCTAGATGTCTTTCCCAAGAACTTCTCAGGGTTACCACGTCTAAGAGAAGTGGAGTTTACGATTGATCTTCTTCTGGGGGAAAAGTCATATTTCCCTTTCGTCTTATAGGATAACACCAACATAATTATAGGAATTGAAAGTGCAGTTAGAGGAGCTAGAAAGCAAGGGTTTCATTTGACCAAGTACGTCTCCATGGGTAGCACCGGTTTTGTTTGTGAAGAAGGAAGATGGAACTCTTCAGTTGTGTATTGATTATCATAAGCTTAACCAAGTTACGATAAATAACAGATATCCACTTACATGCATTGATGATATTTTCGATCAATTAAGGGTAGCTCAGTGGTTCTACAATATTGAATTGTGATCAGGATATCACCAATTGAGAGTTCAAAAAGAGGATATTACAAAAGACAACTTTCAGAAGTAGATATAGCCATTATGAATATGTAGTCATGCCTTTCAGTCTAACAAATGCACCAGTGGTGTTCATGGCATTGATGAATCAGATATTTCAACAATATCTGGATTCTTTTGTTATGGTGTTTGTGGATGAAATTTTGGTCTATTCAAAGACAATGGTTGATCAGAAGGTGCACTTGAAAAAAGTGTTACAAATCTTGAGAGATCATTTTTTGTATGCCAAATTATCAAAGTGTGATTTTTGGATAGAGGAAGTAAATTTTCTTGGCCATTTCATTTCTGAGAAAGGCATTTATGTTGATCCTAAAAAGATATAATCCATTATTTCTTGGTAACCACCGAAGAATGTTTTTGAGATACGAATTTTTCTCGATCTAACTGGTTACTAAGGACGTTTTGTGCGTGATTTATCACAACTAGCTTCACCAATGACACCTATAACAAAGAAGAATGCTCCATTTCAATGGACGGATGAATGTCAGAATTATTTCCAGGAGCTAAAAGTTCAGATTACATCATCACCTATCTTGATCTTTCCAGAATCAGGATAGGGGTATGTGGTGTATTGTTATGCTTCAGGATCAGGGTTGGGTTGTGTTCTCATGCAAATAGATCATGTGGTTTCTTATGGTTCAAGATAGTTGAGGGTGCATGTGAAGAATTACCCAACACATGATTTGGAGTTATATGTCATCTATGCTTTGAAAACATGGAGACATTATCTCTTTGGCGAGAAATTTACTGTGTTTACGAATCACAAAAGCTTGAAACACATTTTCTTACAGCAAGATTTGAATCTGAGGAAAAGGAGATGGATGTAGTATCTCCAAATGTTGGACTTTGACTTGATGTACACACCAGGGAAAGGAAATTCGGTGGTGGATGAATTGAGTAGAAAGTAATATGCTCATTTAGTGAAAGAATCTTCAGATGAATGGAAGTTAATGTCGGTCTTAGCTGACATGCATGTGGAATGTGAAGATTGAGGTGATGTTGCGGTTTTATTTTCAGCTATGCTTGTTCCTAATTTAGTAAAAATGATTAAAGAGGCACAATTATATGATGCAGAATTTCTGGTTGTAAGTTCAAAACTCAATGGTGGGGAGACAATTAAGGACTAGAGACTTGATGGGGGTTCAGTTTTGTGTTTCAGAGATAGGATGGTTGTACCTATGGTTTTTTAGGAACAATTCCTTCATGATTACCACCATTCGAGATGGGATTTACATCCAGGTACATAGAAGATTTATAAGGCATTGAAGGTGCAATTTTGGTGGAGCAGCATGAAAAGGAAGGTGGCTGAGTTCGGCTCGTGGTGCTTAACTTGTTAGTATGTTAAAACAGAGCATCAAAGACCAGTTGGTATGTATAATCTTTTCTCATCCCAGTGTGAAAATGGGATCAGATAACAATGGATTTTGTTATAGGTCTTCCATGAATGGTCCAGAAACACAATGCCATTTGGGTGATAGTGGATCATCTAACCAAGTAAGCCCAATTCATCTCTATTAGTGAAACTCATATGGTGGAATATCTTTAAAAAATCTATATCCGAGAAGTGGTAAAGAGGAATGGTGTAATAGTGTCAATAGTCTCAGATAGAGATCTGAGTTTCACGTCTCGTTTCTAAAAATACTTACAGTAATCCCTTAGGACTAAGTTGAATATGACCACAGTGTATTATCCTCAGATGGATGGGTAATCCAAGCGAATGATAAAAACGTTGGAAGAAATGTTGCGGGCTTTTGTAATGGATTTTGGTGGCTCATGGGAGAGCATATACCATTAGTGGAGTTCTCATACAATAATAACTATCAAGCCTCGATACACATGGCCCCGTTTGAAGCATTGTATGGGCGTCCTTATTGTTCTACACTATACTGGGTGGAAACAGGTGAAACATCACTTGTAGGGCCAAGCCTTGTCCAAGAAACAATGAATAAGATCTAGTTGATTATAAAGAGGATGGATACAGCTCAGAGTCATCAGAAATCTTATGCAGATCACCGTCGAAGACCATTTTCGTTTGCTGTGGGTGATCATGTCTTCTTGAGGATCTCTCAAAGGCTTGGACATAGTTTCTTTGGGAAGCAGGGAAAGTTATCTCCTAGATACATTGGCTCTTTTAAGATACTGGAACGAGTTAGAGATGTGGAATATCGGTTGGCATTACCACCATGGCTTAGTTCGGTGCATAATGTGTTCCATGTATCCTAGTTGAAAAAGTATCACCCTGATCCTGACCATGTGACCAGATGGGATCACGTTGAGCTAGAACTGAATGCATCACTGGTACATATCCCAGTGCATATCATTGATAGAAAATATAAAGTCTTGTGTGGGAAAAGCATCAGCCTAGTGTGGGTTTTATGGAAACATGGTCAGATTCAGGAAGAGACTGGGGAACGTGAGAAGGAAATGAAAGTGAAGTGGCCAAAACTCTTTTTATCCAGCGAGGGTTTTCTACTTTATGGGGATGGAAATACCAATGGTGGGGAGAATGTAGTACCATTGGTTTTGGGTACATAACCCCTTTACTCATGTTTTTTAAAATTAGTGTGTATAAAATAGAGAGTTTCCATAAAATAGAGAGTTTCCATAAAATAGAGATTTTCCATAAAATAGGAAGTTTCCATAAAATATAGAGTTTCTATAATATAGAGAGTTTATATTAAGTTGGTTGTTTTCATAATGTTGTTTGTTTCCATAAAGTGGGTTGTTTCCATAAAGTGGGGTGTTTTCTTAAAGTGGGTGTTTCCATAAAGTGGGTTGTTTCCATAAAGTGGGGTGTTTCCATAAAGTGGGATGTTTCCATAAAAAAATGTGTTTCCATAAAAAGGGTAAAAGTGAAGTATGGGAGAGTTTGGGGGTTTTATAAGGAGTGTTGGTACCAAAAGGAAGGTCACACGATCGATACACGGTTGGCCCAAACCGTGTGGTCAAACCTTGCGCAGGGGTCAAATCTAGATCCTATTTTCTAGGAGCTTACTCATTTTTGTTCTATATATTTCGGTTTGGATTCAAAACGCCCCTATTTAGAAATTACTCTCCCTAGAAGGATGGAGAACACTTCCCACATGAGTTGGACCAACCCAGAGACTTCCCTTTGTGATTTCGAGTCTGATTCTTGAGGTATGTCACCATTATTTCCGGATTTGTCATGTTTTCTTAGATCTGCTTAGATATACTTCTCTGATCTCCATTATTTCTCAGATATGAACCTATAGTGGGTAGATCTACGTTTTTTATGCCAAATAATTCCATTTTTAGTCATTATATTTCTAGGATAAGAGAACTAAGTCCATTCTTGGAGAATCGACCCACTTTCTTGTGTGTTTTTCGTCTGTTGTCAAAGTTTCGTCGAAACCTTTGAGGTAGGTGGATTCGATTTCATCTAATCCTGATAGAATTGATTGTATTAGATTCAAATTGTTTTATTGATTGTGAAATTCATGGAAAAATCTTATTTGTGATGATTTATGGTTTTTGTGAAATTGTGTGATCTTGGTGAATAGTTGTGCAAAAGGGGGTTTACTTTCATGAATTTAAAATGATAATTTTAAATTATGGATTTTATGGAATTGATAAACAGTTGATGGAAAATATATTTTCAATATAAATGGGTTTCAATAAAAAAATGGAGTTTTATTGAAATGGTTTGGAATTGAAATGGTTTTGACGGAAATGGTTTTCAATAAAAAGGTGTTTTTATTGAAAGGGTTGTTTTGGCATGATTGTTGGGAATATGTGGTGTGTGTTTATGTTGCATATACGGGGTTTGGTTGAAATATGAACTTGTGCTCGGTGTCAAAGGTTTAATGGCATATGGGAATTTCATACACGGGGATTGGTTGAAATATGACCACGTGCTCGGTGCCAAATGGTTAATGGCACATGGGAAACAATTACCTTGTGATGACTTGGTAGATCGACAAGAAACTACTCATGAGTATGGAAATAACATAATGTAGCATTCATGGTTTGTTTCATTGGTTTTAGGAATGGTTGGGTATACCGATAAAGGGATATTTTGGAATGGTTGTAAAGATTGTTTAGTTATTTTTCTGGAAAAATATCTTGATGGAAAAAATTGGTTTCAATTGCACTTATATGCATTGGTAATGAATGATTTTGGAAACTTGTTTATATTTAGTTATAAACTTTTTTGGAGAAATTGTTTTATATAAACTGTTTTATATAATTGTTGGTAACTCTTCTATCCAAGTGGCATGAGTAGGAAAGTCATTGGGGAAGACCTAATGAGTTTTATACTCACCCCTTCTTTGGAACTTTGGTGCTTTTCCAGATTCTATCTTCCAGGATAAGGGAAAAGGTAATGTTTCACATGTGTTTAGCACTACCTCGTGATGTTTGGGTTGTTCGAAGATTTTGGATCTTGGAGCTTCTGGAGCATGGAGTCTTGAGAGAGTCTTGTGTAGTTTTTCCGCTCTGTAATTTGATACTTGGTTATTCTTCCATTGTTGCTTACTTTGATGTGGTTTTGAGATACATGAAGTTTTTAAGTTGTCTTTCATTTGTTCATGCATCATATAGTGAATGTTGGTTATGATTGGTAGGTTTATTAGTTTATTTCTTAAAGGGTAAATCATCCCCCACTTGTATTTGAAACCCTTCAGCATTTATTGCCAGCCTTTGGCATCTTGGGGATGTCGCTTAAGGCCCAGTAATGACTCGTTGTACTCTCAAGATAATGATAATTGGAGGGTCATTACATTTTGTTAAAAATATCTCTCAAACACCACAACTGACCATGGAAAGTTGCCTTGTCAACAAACACAATCAACCAAAAAATGAATCAATGTTACCTTAAGGGATTTTTACCCAATAATTCTAGATTGGCCTAAGATTAAATAAGGATTGAGAACCAATATTCCTATGGGTACCAGTTGGAATCCTCATCATCCACTATAATATTTTTTCCCTTCGTAGGGGACACTCGATTGGCTACCCAATTTGGTTCAATTCTCATTACCTTAGGCATGTCCATCTTATCAAATCATTTCCCTTTGATCATCATTAAAGATCACTCCTTAAAAAATTTCATTATCCACATCATGTTTCACAACATCCTCACATTTATAATCATCATTTTCAATTGAAACACACTCTAGGAAAACAATGATTTAGTGGCGGTTTTTTTCACAGCGGGTTTCAAAACCGCTGTTAAATGTTTTTCGGGATAAAATTTAGCTGCGGTTTTTTAGTGGTGTTTTAAAAAACCTCTGGTAAATGTTTTTGAAATATTTTATATAATTTTTTTAAAAAAATTACATTTATTTTTAGCAGCAATTTCTTCAAAATCGTATCAAAATTGAAGGAAAAAATTAAAAAAATTAAAATTAAAAAATTATTTATTATTTATTATCATATATTGTTTAATAATTTTAATTTAAATTAATTATAATTTTTAAATTAATAAATTTTTATAGTTATTAGTTAATAATAGTTATAAATTTAAAATAAATCTTCAATAAGATGAAAATCAGACCTCAACATCAAATGACCATAACTTTTGATCCGAGAGTTAGTTTTAGCTCCAAAACCAATCAAATTGAAGTTTATGAAATGATCTAAAACCAAATTAGATTTAAATTTAATAATAATTAAAAGAATAAAATTTATTATATATTCAAGAAAATTTGGAAATCAAACTTAAATTTCGAATGACCATAAATTTTGATCTGGGTGTCCGTTTGGGGTCTACCACATTTAAAATCAAAGCCTGCAACGAGCTCTACACCCTCAATGACAAAGATAAATCTTTGTCATATTTCTTAAGGAAAAAAGTCCCATAAGGCCTCCATATATGAGTTTTTAGTCAGGGTACCCCGATTGTTTAACATTCAATGGATTTTTAGCCTCATTTAAGGGGGTCTTTTTCCCCTTTTTAAGTTGGGACTGAATTTATTCCTAGGTATTAAATTAATATTTATATTATTGTTTTAAAATTTTATTGGTTTTCATAATGTAGTTTGATTTATATTTAAATATATGCATATTTTCTTATATTTACTGATAATAAATCACTTGTATAAATACATATTTACATAGAAATGTTTTTTTAAATATATAAAAAATATGGGGATAAATATTTATTATTAATTTAATTTAAAATAAATAATTATATACTTTATTTACCTTATAAAAATGCATTAATATGTATATATATACCTATACATGTAATGTTTATATATAAATATGTGTTTCTTGATAATTTTTTTATATTTATGTGCATTTTATAATATATGTAAATAAATACATATATATGTAAATATTTGTGTGTATAAATAATATATAAATTTATTTTTATATAAATATATCATTATCATTAAATATAGTATATAAATAAATTTTCAATAAAACTATATGAACACACACACACACATATAAATAATGTTTATATATACATATGTGTGTGTATTGATAAACAGATATATATTTATATTTATATTCTAATATATGTAAATTAATATTAACATATAATATGTTTTAATAAATTTAAGTATGTATATATATATATATCATACACATTTGATGAGATTTCATCTTTGTTTAAGAGTGTCTTCATATTCTTTTTATGTCATTTATGATTTCATTCCATTGATTTACATTCCTATTGATTTGATGGTGTTTCAATTATTATGATTTCTTCTATTTTGGTAATTTATTATTAATTATATATATATATTTATATTAATTTATAACTATTTTTTAAAAATATTTATACATATTTATGTTTTTATATTTTTATATCATATATGAGTAAATATATATAGAGATATTTATATTTAAATATATATATATATATATATATATATATATTAATATAAAATTATATATGAAGAGAGTTTGAGTATAGTTTGGAAAGCCAACCCATCCCCATACATTTTATTAGAAAAAGGAAACTACAGTAGAAAGGATGAACGGGTTAAACAAAGGGGCAAACCCACATCTAAGAAAGAAACTACATATGAAGAACCTAAGGCTCATTACCATAGTCATGATCAGATTGATCAGCATCATTAGTGACATCACAAGATTCCCAATCATATTATTGATTAAAGAGCACCAAATATTTCTCCATAAGTTCTCTCTATTCCATAGTAAGATTCCGAGTGGAAGCATTAGTTCGACCACACCCTCAGCCTAGATTTTTTGGGAGCTGACCTCGTATCCAGGTTTTGGGTTGCTGCCAATTCAATTATTTGTCCTTGAAAATGTCAAAAGGCTTCATTATGTCCTAATCTGGATGCTCTAAATCCCCTCATTTGACCTTATTCACTATGGACTTGGAAAAGGTAGAAGGTTGATCATCACCCTCCAGTTGCAGCATGACAGGTGGGTGTTGAGGAACCTCCTCAGCCTCAGATCCAACAACAATCCTATGTGGAGTATCAATCAGTGGGGAGACCTGGGAACCTTCTGCTGGAAACCCAATCTAGGAGGTATTACCCTATTCTATAAGTGCATACAACTTTTGGGATAATACTAACCAGAAGCCCTCATCTTCCATAATCATATATTTCCTCTTCCTTTTAGCTAAATAAAGTAGACCATTCCTCAGTTCAAGATCAACTTCCTCTTGTATAGAAGCCTCAAGAGCAGACTGTTCATCCTCCTTTTAATGGCCCAGACCCTCCTGGTCCATTACTTTTCCAAATTTCTGGTGACTGGGGAAACTTGGGGACCATCAGTGACTCATTAAGAAGTTTTCTAAAAGCTCGGTCCCACCAAATGGTTCCACTGAAACAGTGACACCGGTAACGATTGCTCCATCACGGTCACACACTAAAATAGTGGAACTTCTTACAGTGTCTCACCATTATCATGGAACCATTACTGTGTCTCACTGTTACAGTGGAACCATTATGATGTCTCACCAAATAGTGTCCCACCCTTTTCCATTTTTCCCATTTTCCCAATTTTTTCCAGTTCCACCCCGATAATATATTTTTTGACGTAAAAGTGTTTTAATACCCTTTTCAAATTCATTTAAATCCATTAAAAGATGTTTTAAACCCCCAAGAGTCGGATGACCCTTTAGTTACCAAAAAATGTGGCCTTTTCCCTTGATGTCACACCTTTCCCTGTGTTTTCCAACTTCACCCCTGTTATGTGGTTTTTCTCTATTTAGAAGATATATATTAACTCAAAACTATTATATCAACCATCTCCATAGATAATTATTAAATAAAAAATTAATCCCGATGCGTGAAACTTCCCAACCACATGTTTGAGCCATGATCCAACTTCAAGTACTTTGAAATCCTCTCCCTAATTTTAGGATCTGGCCTCTTCTTAAGCCAAGATCCTCTCTTCATAATTCCTTTCCATTCCCTAAGTACACCCTAGATATTTACTCTGGAGACGAATCATGCACCTGTGCTGGAGCTCTTCCCACTCATCCTTGAAAGCCTCAAGTTTCCTTTCCAGCAAGTCACACATCCTCAGTTCTTGACACAGGGATAAAAATTCGATCCTTGATCATTCAAGTTGGGTTTTCCTTCGTCTCTCTTTACTATGCATCATGTGGGGTGGGTGTGATAATGTTTTCCCTTGGGAGGTGGATGAAACCAAAACGTAACGAAGATAATAACCAGACTTTTAAAGAATAAAGGGGTGTGGATGATGACGATGTTGCTGTATTCCTTTATCTTTTTTTTTGTGTTGTGAATTGTATGGGATTATTCCCATTAAAAATCGTGGTCATTGGTGGTCATTTCTTACACACTAATGAACCTATGTTTTCTGGATAATCTTGTGATTGAATGGTTGTAACATGGAAACTGGTTAATCACATAAAATCAGTTAATTAAATTATTTCCCAATGAATAAGAATCCATATTTGATCACCCCATTTAACTAAACAGAAATAAGGAACTTAATGAATAGTGTGAAAAAATCTAAAAACTTCCTTGCTCTGTTCTGGTAATATGTGTGGTTTCTCTTGTTAATGCTTTTGGGGTGACATGGATGGGGATGAGATCTCCTATTGTTCAGTTGTTGGTTTGTGGATCTGAGACTATGTAGAGATAATATTTTGGGGCTTGGTTTGGTTCCAGTACTTTGAGGGATCTCATGAATCCCTTTTTTTGTTGTGACTTTAAAATAGAACTGGGTGTGAATGCTTAAATTGATGCTTAGACATTTTCTTCTTCGGTCTAGTGTTGTTTTGACTTGTGTTTGTGCCTTTTAGTTTCTCAGTAGTGAAGGAATATTTAAATGGAATCAATTGAACATGATAAAAAGAATGGGTATAATGGGGGATTGTTTTCTAGAAATGTGTTGTGATCTAGTTGTGTCCATTGTGTGTTTGTGCATGTAGGGATAGTAATGAGAGTGGTTTTGTATGGCTGGTTGTATGATTCATAACCCTTATGTTGAGATGAGTATTTGATTACCTATATGTATAATGATTAGTTCTTGTGTTTCTTACATTCACCCCACCCATGTTGAGAACTTCGTTCCGAACTCCCCCATTTCATGGGGGAGGGTGTTTTTCCCAACATTCTTATGAGTGGCTGGTTATTAGCTCCTTTATGCTCCCTCTCCCAGGTAGCCCAAGACTCCTCGAGAAGGCTGTGATGACCTAAGGTTTATTATGGCCTAACAATATTTGGGATAGGTGTGTTGTTGTGGTTGGACTAGGTGTGTGCAGGAAGGTTTTTTTCCCAAGTTTCTTCGGGATGAGGCCTAGGTGTCTCAGGGTGTGATAGTAGCTGTTCTGCCCAAGGTGACTTTGGACGTGACAATGGTTGTTCTGGCCCAGATGTCTTTGAGCATGGCAGTGGTTGTTGTGGCCCAGGTGTTTGAGGGTGTGGCAATGTGTGGTAGTGGCGGCCAAGGTGTGTGTGGGTGGGATGCGTGGTGATGACCCATAAGGTTGTTGTTGGGGTAGCAGTGGGACTGTAGTGAGACTTTTGGGAGAGGTCTGATGCGTATGATATCCTTTATAACCAGTGGAGAAGTAGTGAGGGGTACCCAAATATCGATATTCTACTACTATTACTTTACCTGACTTGCGTTATTTGGGGAGTGTACCTTGGTGAGGCTGGGTGGATAGTTTCCTTGCTAGGTGCCTTGTTTATCTCTACTTTCTCACGGGGCATTAGAATGCCTCCCCACTTGTGCATGATATATTTTGATTTTCCCTACTGAGTATACCTGTATAGTCACCCTAAATATATAAAAACTGCTTCAGGTTTCTAGGAGGACCTTGAGGACGAGGCCAGACCTTACTAGCTCAGGCTTCGAGAGTTGTTTCTACTTTTCTTTATTTTGGTACCTTTCATTAGAGTTTTCTTGTACCTTGTACCAGTTTATTTTGAACATGCATATGGGAGTGGATTTTTGGATTTACTTTTACTTTCAGTTTTTGGAGTTGTTTTGGATTTACCATCTTATCTTCCAATATTATTAAATAAAATGGGTAATGGATTCCATTTTACGTGAGATTCTATAACCTTGGTTCTATTATCCACTTCAGGTTCTATTGAAGGCGGGACTCAGGGGTCATTATCTCCCCTTCAACTTGAAGAAGGAAGGGTCTGACAGTTTGTTATCCCTTTCCTCATCTTGGTGATGGTGGGTCGTGATATAATGGTATTAGAGGTGATGGTTAAGAGATAGGATGGAGTTCGGGGATAGGCATAGTGAGGATTGCATGGGATGGTAGGGAGACAGAGTTAGGAAATCTTGGTGTGTGAAATAGGTCTAGGAAGACCGGCTAGGACATAGGATTTCAGGACCCCCGTGATCTGATGCAATGACTCTGGACCTACTGAACGACCAAGTGAGGCTACACTGATTGCAGGGTAGAGGCTCTGGGAAAGGTACATGAATCATGATGACTTGTGTTCTTGTGTGTCTTGGGTGTTTTGGTAAATTCAAAATGAATAAAAATTTTAAGAAAAATTTAAAAGAAATATTCTACACTACTCAGGATTAAGCATTCCTTGTTTACCTTGTAGCCATGGAACCCGGACGAAGTCCATGAGTAGTGCTGGCGATCGAGGCCCAGGAGGCTGATTTGGCTGATCAGAAGAGGGATGATCGAGAGGAGGATGACTAGTGGAAGAAGAAGCTTCGTGCCTTTCAATGGTAGACCCTCGGTAAGTACAAGGGCAGCGTCTCAGACCTGGAGATAGAGAGATGGCTCGAGGATCTGGTGATATATTTTAGCTTAATATAGGATTCGAAATAATACTGGGTCCCTTTGGCTGTAATCCATATGTGGGGAGTGGTGCTTCAGTGGTGTATGCTCTATCTCGGGGAGAAAAAGGAGGATGTGGTTTCGTGGACCGACTTCGAGAGGGAGTTCCAGGTGGAATTCATTTATTCTACAATGAAGGATGAGAATAATTAGGAGTTACTCTCCCTCCAGTAGGGGAGTATGATAGTGAAGGAGTTGGGAATCAATTTCAATGATCTCCTTTGTTTTTCTCCAGACCTCTTCTCGAATGAGGAGTCGCGGGCAAGATGCTTAGAGGAGACACTCCGACCCTCCATTCAGTATGTTGTAACTCTCTTCACTCTACCAATGTACTTGGAGGTTCAGAAAAAGTATGAGGTGGTGGATAGGATGCACACACTGGGAGGTGTGTTTTGATAGGGTATCCAGTTGATCTCATCGAAGGGGAAGACCTTTAGTAGTAGGCCTTTAGTATCAAGGCCATCTAGGTTTCATCTGGTGGGGAGCAGGCCTCAACAGTTCTAGTTTCGATCTCCTGGTCCTCTCCCTTTCTCCACGAGCCTAGGACTGAGGTGATTTATTTGTGGTAGCTGTGAGAATCTCTAGAATCAATGCACATACCAAGTGAAGTGCAGTGGAGGAGGGAATGTTCATCACCCACCTTAGCAGCAATAGTTTCTAGCTATACCTTTTCAGCAGCAACAATAGTAGCAGGGGCAGTGAGATCCCGCTCCACCGAGGGCGAACAGTGTTGGAGGAGACCGACCCCAGGGTGATCCTCAGGGACCTCGACCAAGGTGTGGTCGGGGAGGTGGACGATAGTTAAGGGTAAGACACTACTAGAAATTCGGGCTATAGCCACGGTTCTAAACCATGGCTATAGACCCTCAAACCGTGGCTATAGGTAATATCCACGGTTTGAGGAACCGTGGCTATACGTAATAGCCACGGTTTGAGGAACCGTGACTAAGTTTGGTGTGGCTATAGGCCCAGGCCTATAGCCACAGTTCCAAACCGTGGCTTTAACTCTATAGCCACGGTTTGAACCGTGGCTATATAGTTAAAGCCACAGTTTCAACCGTGGCTGTATACCTAATGCCACGGTTTGAACCGTGGCTATACTAAAGGCCGGACATGCTTTATTGCCACGGTATAAAACCGTGGCATTAGGTCTATAGCCACGGTTAAAAACCATGGCAATAAACCAATAGCCACGGTTTAAAACCGTGGCTATAGAGTGTCCAAATCCATAAAAAAAATACCCCCCAACCCCCGCGACACCCCCTGGACACCCCATGGACACCCCATGGACACCCCCCTGGACACCCCTTGGATACCCCCTGGACACCCCCTGGACACCCCCTGGACACCCCCTGGACACCCCCTGGACACCCCCCTGGACACCTCCTGCACCCCTCCCCTATTCCCTGCAGACCCCCCTGCCCTCCTCCCAACTGCCTTGCAGACCCCCCCTGCTGGACAGACCTCCCCCCTGCTGGACAACCCTCCCCCCGTACCGCTTGGACAGCCCCCTTACACCCCCATGCCCCCCTGGACAGCCCCCTTGCACCCCCCTGGACAGCCCCCTTGAACACCCCCCTGCACCTCACTAGACTGCCCCCCCGGACAGCCCCCTTGCACCCCCACAGGACAACAGTAAGGCAAAGAGCTGAATGATTCCAGTTTTGCACGGTCTGAAAAAGAAATTTCAGCGAAGGGTTGACGTGAAGGAACAATATGTCCTTGGGCTGTAATTGATTCCACTTGATGATGAAGTGACAATTCAGAACATGCTTCCAGGTACAATTGATTGTCGCAGATTGGGGAAGTTTGTCTTACCTTCTGCTCTCGATGGACAAGCCGTACGAACTCTCTCGATGGGGTTGGAGACTAGTAATAAGTCATCACTGGATCCTAGACCATGTGTTGAAGATTCATAAATTTTTGGTGCTAGAGTTCAAAGTAAACGAGATGATTCAGAGGCTGAGTATAGAGACGGACGAGGAAAACCTTTTTTATTTGCAGTAAACAGTCCAGAAGTGTGCCTTAAAAGTTTCCAGACTGGTTCTTTTCCTTGGTTAACTGTTGCATGGAATTTCTACATAGCTGTTGTTCACTACTTGGTACCTGGCTGGGTGAATGCTGTTGTTCAGTTCAGCAAGTGGAGGGCATTTTGAATGCTGCAAACTTGATAATCACAAATAAAGAAGCTCACCATTTCCCAAGTTGCCGATCAAATAGACTTTGCTCCAATGCTTCTGAAATTGAATGGAAAAAGGTTCAAATAGCTATGTGTGGTGCCTATTTTCTCATAATGGGAACTGCGGTTAATTTGTTAGAAAGCATGGTAGTACGAGCAAAAGCGAGGATTCGGGAAACATGTATTTTAAGGTTCAATGTGCTGTTCAGTTTAAAATTTTCAAGGTTGACCAATCAAAATTGGTTGTAGCTACACACCCAACCTACACCCCTCCCCCTGCACACCACCAGCCCGCCCCCTCCTCCCCCCTTCACACCAGACCCGGCCTCCCTCCCTCTTTGCACTGCACCCGACCCCTGCACACCACCCATCCTCCTCCCCTTCAGCCCTACACCGAACCACAACACCCCCTGCCCCTGCCCAGTCCCCTCCCCCTGCTACTTTCCCCCCTCCCCCTGCTAGTTCCCCCCTCTCCCCTACCAGTCCTGCCCCCCCCCCCCCCGAACCCCCTAGGACAGACCCCCCCAGACCTTGGACACCCCCCCAACTGCCATCCCCCCCACCCAGGACAGACCCCCCCAGACCCTGGACACCCCCCACCCAACTTCACTCCCCCATGCACCCTTGCACACCAGAATGCCCCCCAACCTCAGCCTGCCCCCTCCCCCCTGCTGGACACCCCTCCCCCTGCTAGACACCCCTCCCCCCTTCTAGACAGCCCTCCCCCCTGCTGGACATCCCCACTACTGGACAACCCTCCCCCTGCTGGACAGCCCCCCCTGCCGGACACCCCTCCCCCTACACCTCCCCCCTGCTGGACACCCCTCCCCCTGCTGGATAGCCCTCCCCCCTGCTGGACAGCCCCCCTCCCCCCAGCACCCCCTGCACCAGCACCCCCCCTTCCCCCCTACCCCCCTCCACCCTCCCCCCTGCCCCTGCCACCTGCCCCCTGCACCCCTGCCCCCCTGCCCCACTTCCCCCCTCCCCCCTTCCCCCTACCCCCCTGCACCCCCAACACCCCCACCCCCCGAACCCCCCCTGACCTTGCCCCCATCCCCCCTGCCCCCCTGCCCCCATCCCCCCTGCCCCCCTCCCCCCAGCACCCCCTTCACCTGCACCCCCTGCAGTACATATACATGACTGGGGATTTGGCTCCCTCTCACTCAAGCCAGGTGTAGTAAATATACATAAATGGGATCGGAAATTCAACCCATATGAAATTGGTAAGACCGCAGTTCAGGTATGGCTTAAAATCTATGGCTTAAACTGGGTTTTATGGCATCCTAGAATTCTATATGACATTGCATTAGCTGTTGGAGTTCCAGTTAAGATGGATCGAGAAACTGAAATAGCTCAATTTGGCCATTATTCTAGATGTCTAATTGAAATAGACCTTTTCTCCACATTAATAGACAAAGTTTGTTTATCTACTGATGAAGAGGAGCTGGAACTTAGTGGAATTTGAGAACATACCAAAATTTTTCCCAGATTGTAAGGTCATTGATCATGAGGTTAAAAACTGTAGAAGATCTATTATTTGCACCCTTTGTTCTCAACGAGGACATGATCATAAATCATGTTCCAACCTTGATTTGGAGAGGAAAACAATACAAATCAATAAAGCTTGCACCTCTGGTTCTGACAACCCTGTTAATAGGCAGTTTGCTGAGCCTGTTAATCAAGGGATGGTTGTTTATGACTCCAAGAATGATAATGAGAAGGTCTGTACACCCAGCCATAAAACATGGGTTGACATTGTGGAAGAAGTTTTGGATCCTGCACCTGCTCTCCCTGTTACTACTACTGTCCATTCCTATGCTCAAGTGGTTTCTCAAAGCAAGGAACCCAGGCCCCCTTCACTGTGTCAATCTGATTCTACTCAGATTGACACTAGTAAGGAGGTTTCCTCCTTGGTTGGTGTGGCCAATGAAAGTATAATGGCACAAGATTTACTTTCTGCTTCCTCTAGTGATGCCTCTAGTGCACAGGTAAACATAAATCTGAAGGAAGATGGAAAAGACACAGTGAAGGAGGCAGATATTGTTAATAAACAAAACCAGCCTGCCTTTGTTTCACATTTTTTTGAATCTAGGAAAGTGTAGTGTGGGATTCCTGCTTCTGCTGACCATTCTGTTGATGCAAAAGCTGTTACACCTGGTTCTGAAGAAGTATGTATACTTCTAGGGGAGCCTTCTCCTGATCAGACTACTTCTTATAGTGTGCAGGTGGTGTCAAAATCAAAGACAACAAAACAGATTGTTGAACAGTCCATCCCCCCTGTCGGACACCCCTCCCCCCTACCGGACAAATATTATGTGATACATGTACAATAAAATATGCCAGAGAATCACAAACCAATGTTTTCAGTTGAATTGAGCCTTTATACCACCTGCTATGCATGTTTTGTGGAAAGATGGATGAGAGGCAGCGCTGAGAGGAGATATAGTTTAGGAATGAGGAAATACAAAAAATTATAGAGCCAACTATTCAATGTTTCTCTAAGGAGGAGTAACCGCCGCAAGGTGTCGTCCTGAAGCAGGGCCAAATCACGGCGTGACCGCGGTGTGACCGCGGCGTGACCGCCGCAGGGTGTCGTCCTGGAGGAGTAACCACTGCAGGGTGTCGTCCTGGAGCAGGGCCAAATCACGGCGTGACCGCGGTGTGACCGCGGCGTGACCGCCGCAGGGTGTCGTCCTGGAGGAGTAATCGCCGCAGGGTGTCGTCCTGGAGCAGGGCCAAATCACGGCGTGACCGCGGCGTGACCGCGGCGTGACCGCGGCGTGACCGCGGCGTGACCGCCTCAGGGTGTCGTCGTGGAGGTGTAACCACCGCAGGGTGTCGTCCTGGAGCAGGGCGAAATCATGGCGTGACCGCGGCGTGACCGCGGTGTGATCGTGGCATGACCGCGGCGTGACCGCGGCGTGACCGCGGCGTGACCGCGGCGTGACCGCGGCGTGACCGCGGCGTGACCGCGGCGTGACCGCGGCGTGACCGCGGCGTGACCGCGGCGTGACCGCGGCGTGACCGCGGCGTGACCGCGGCGTGACCGCGGAGTGACCGCCGCAGGGTGTCGTCCTGGAGGAGTAACCGCCGTAGGGTTTCATACTGGATCAGGGCCAAATCACGGCGTGACTGCGGCGTGACCGCGGCGTGACCGCGGCGTGACTGCGGCGTGACCGCGGCGTGACCACGGTGTGACCGCGACGTGACCGCAGTGTGACCGCCGCAGGGTGTCATCCTGGAGCAGGGCCAAATCACGGCGTGACCGCGGCGTGACTGCGGCGTGACCGCGGCGTGACCGCAGCGTGACCGCGGCGTGACCACCGTGGGGTGTCATCCTGGAGGAGTAACCGCCGCAGGGTGTCGTCCTGGAGTAGGGCCAAATCACGGCGTGACCGTGGCGTGACCGCCGCAGGGTGTCGTCCTGGAGGAGTAACCGCCGCAGGGTGTCATCCTGGAGTAGGGCCAAATCACGGAGTGACCGCGGCGTGACCGCGGCATGACCGTGGCGTGACCGCAGCGTGACGGCGGCATGACGGCGGCGTGACGGCGGCGTGACCGCGGTGTGACCGCGGCGTGACCGCGACATGACCGCGGCGTGACCGCCGCAGGGTGTCGTCCTGGAGGAGTAACCGCCGCAGGACGACACCCTGCGGCGATTACTCCTCCAGGACGACACCCTGCGGCGTGACCGCGGTGTGATCGTGGCATGACCGCGGCGTGACCGCGGCGTGACCGCGGCGTGACCGCGGCGTGACCGCGGCGTGACCGCGGCGTGACCGCGGCGTGACCGCGGCGTGACCGCGGAGTGACCGTCGTAGGGTGTCGTCCTGGAGGAGTAACCGCCATAGGGTTTCATCCTGGATCAGGGCCAAATCACGGCGTGACTGCGGCGTGACCGCGGCGTGACCGCGGCGTGACCGCGGCGTGACTGCGGCGTGACCGCGGCGTGACCACGGTGTGACCGCGACGTGACCGCAGTGTGACCGCCGCAGGGTGTCGTCCTGGGGGAGTAACCGCCGCAGGGTGTCATCCTGGAGTAGGGCCAAATCACGGCGTGACCGCGGCGTGACTGCGGCGTGACCGCGGCGTGACCGCAACGTGACCGCGGCGTGACCACCGTGGGGTGTCATCCTGGAGGAGTAACTGCCGCAGGGTGTCGTCCTGGAGTAGGGCCAAATCACGGCGTGACCGTGGCGTGACCGCCGCAGGGTGTCGTCCTGGAGGAGTAACCGCCGCAGGGTGTCATCCTGGAGTAGGGCCAAATCACGGAGTGACCGCGGCGTGACCGCGGCATGACCGTGGCGTGACCGCGGCGTGACGGCGGCAGGACGGCGGCGTGACGGCGGCGTGACCGCGGCGTGACCGCGGCGTGACCGCGGCGTGACCGTGACATGACCGCGGCGTGACCGCCGCAGGGTGTCGTCCTGGAGGAGTAACCGCCGCAGGGTGTCATCCTGGAGCAGGGCCAAATCACGGCGTGACCGCGGCGTGACCGCGGCGTGACCGCGGCGTGACCGCGGTGTGACCGTGGCGTGACCGCGGCATGACTGCAGCGTGACCGCGGTGTGACCGCCGCATGGTGTCGTCCTGGAGCAGTAACCGCCGTAGGGTGTCATCCTGGAGTAGGGCCAAATCACGGCGTGACCGCGGTGTGACCGCGGCGTGACCGCGACGTGACCGCGGCGTGACCGCCGCAGGGTGTCGTCCTGGAGGAGTAACCGCTGTAGGGTGTCATCCTGGAGCAGGGCCAAATCACAGCGTGACCGCGGCGTGATCGCGGCGTGACCGCGGCGTGACCGCGGCATGACCGCCGCAGGGTGTCGTCCTGGAGGAGTAACCGCCACAGGGTGTCGTCCTAGAGTAGGTCCAAATCACGGTGTGACCGCGGCGTGACCGCCGCAGGGTGTCGTCCTGGAGGAGTAACCACCGTAGGGTGTCGTCCTGGAGCAGAGCCAAATCACAGCGTGACCGCGGTGTGACCGCCGCAGAGTGTCGTCCTGGAGGAGTAACCCCCGCAGCACCCCCCTGCCCCGCAGCACCCCCTGCCTGGACAGCCCCCCCTCCTGGACACCTCCCCCCTTCCTAGACACCTCCCCCCTGCCTGGACACCTCCCCCCTGGACACACATGATCTATGAAAAATAGAAACAAGAATTAAAAAAAGGCATTACCATCAATTCAGGATTACAATATTCTCATAGCAACAAAAATGAAATTCTATATAGAAACGATTCAATTACATAGAATAAAATCATGAGAATAAAATACCATATTCAAGATATACATTCCCAGGGGATATGGATTCCTGTATAAAGAACCAAACTAGTAAGTCTGAATAGATGATAGTAGCAGCCATGATTAAAAATAGCACAAGATAACACATAACATTCTAAGTGCAGGAAAACCAAATTTGATATATCAAATGAACAAAGTGTACCAATCTTCGCTTGTATGCATGGAACTGTTCCACTAAATCAACAATAACTTCCTGCTTGAGACCCTTCAGGAAAACAAAAACATTACCAGTAGCTAAGGTAGAGATTTCCATTGAAAACTCAAAAATATTTTACACGTGAATAATTCATCGGTTTCAAATTCCATAACTTTTTATCAGAAATGCAATCACACCTCCCCCCCACTGGACACCCCTAGACACCACCCACTGGACACCCCTGGACACCACCACATGGACCCCCACTGGACACCCTTAGATACCACACCTGGACACCACCTGGACCCCCTAAACCCCGGGACACCCCCTGGACACCACCCCTGGACCCCCTCCCCCTGCTGGACAGCCCCCCCTGCTGGACAACCCCCCCTACTGGACAACCCCCCCTACTGGACAGCCCCCCTGTTGGCCCAATGAAATTTCCTCATTATTTTCATAGCAGAATAGAGTTGTAGCATAGGGTGTAAGGTTACCTTCAGTGAAAACCTACTCATTCAGTGTTTATAATGGACCAGCTAGTGATGGCGGTATTAGAACTGGATAAAAGAGAGAGATTATCCTTGTCAGGCTTATGGTGAGCTGGAATTAGTTTTTGGGAAATGTGGATGTAAACAAAACAGTAGGGACGATTCAAGAACTTTTCTAAATTTTTTGTGCTTTGAGGACATGAAACCCGACTTGAAAGCTGTTCTGTTCGACACCTTGGCGGTGGGTGGGGGTTATTAAATGGAGGGGCTACTGTTGGTGGGGTGATACGAATTGTTATAGTATTGTTTTCAGCTAGAGGAGCTGAATTGGATAAGGTTTCTATTAAATTTATGACAATAATGGGGTCGAAGATTAGTTACTAATGAGAAGATTAGTCTACTCAAATAACTTCTTTAGGTGGATCTTTTTGGCTAGAAGGTGGTCATGGTTTCATTTAACAGGTTGGTGCCCATTTCCTTATATTTGCATGTGTGATATCTAAGAGTGTCCAACACAAATTTGTTCTTGGTGTAGGTTCATCTTCCTATACCTGATTTTCTTGACCCTTGGAGGATCATGGGACTGAGTATTATTTCTACACAACATCAGGATCTGTTGGGAGAATAGTAGGGTGATTCAGCAATTCAAATGTTTTTTCATGAGATCAGTGGACTATTTTTTAAGACACCCAACTATTAAACTTCTACTATTTTTATAACAATTTTTCCTACTATCCTTCATCCGAGTAAATGGTGGAAACATATAAATCATGTGGTGGTGGCAGTCCCAGCATCACATTCCTAGAATCTATCACCCTATACATGAAAAATTTGAAGAAAAAACACTCTTGAATGTTGTGTCATAGTATCCATTGGAAGAGATAATATTATGGTCAGTCATCAAGACTTGCATCATCATACCTGTTCAGCATTGGTAGGTGAATAAAGTTATAATTCATAGTGTCTAAAAAGTATCAATAGACATGATCTTATCATAATTAGTATATTTTCTTCCTTTTCTCCTTTAATTGATTTCTTTTGGATCACCTCTTCTAGTCGTGTCAATGAAGAGGATGTTTTTGACATCTAGGGGGACCTGCACTATTCGGTGCAGGGAATGGAGTTCCTGCTAGTGTAGGGGGTATATTAAGCATAACAGAAGCTATTTCATCTCTTCCCACTATTTTTTCTTGGGGATGATGGATTTTCCCTGGACTTGAGATTAGTACTTTTTAAGGAATCCTCTATTCGTTGGGAAATGGTAGAGAAATATCATTCCCCACCTGTATACATCAACAAGATGAATTGTGTTGACATCTCGTCATGGGGATTGTTGATTCACATGGAAAAAAATAGAATGCATGTTTCCAGAACAACAGAAATTTAAAAACAACAAAATAAAAAAAACAGAATGCAATAGAACAAACAAAAATAATAACTAATCAAAAACAGAATGCAAAAACATAATGCAATAGAACAAACAAAATAATGAAAACAGAATGCATGTTTGGACACCCCCCACCCCTGCAATGAAATATTTTTTCAAGATGATGAAGAATTTCAAAGAGTTTATGTGAAAAGTGTTTGAAAATGTTGTTAAAAAAGTGATCCATGCTTTGGATAAATTGCATAAAGTATCCATGAATGTCAGTGATGCTCAGTTGGAAGTGAAGATTAAGAAAATAAAAGAGTTTAATGACTCTTTATTTGAGAGATTCCAAATGCGAGGATCACCCCCCTGCCCCCTACCACCCCCCTGTATAGATTCCCTTACACCCCCTGCACATCCCCCCTCCCCTCTAGACACCCCCCTGGACACCCCTCCACCCCCCCTAGAAAACCCCCCTGGACACCCCTCCCTCCCCCCTAGACACCCCCATGGACCCCCCCAGACACCCCTCCCTCCCCCCTAGACCCCCTGATAAGTGCAGAATTGTACAGAAATTTTGCAAGCCATCCTCTATTAATACTTCGTTGAAAGATGCTCTAAAAGGGAAAAATATTAATACCAAACACTATGTTAGAAAAAAATACAAAGAAGGTTAAAAATAGGTCACCTGGGATAACAATTCTACTACTAGTAAATCCTAGGAAGACTTAGTAGAGGAATAAGAATCCCAAGGATGTGTTCATACTGAAACTGGTAACTCTAATGGTGCGGAAATACTAAGTGATTTTTCTAAAGAATCCTTAATTTTCCAAGAGGCATCGGATTATATTCTCTCTTTTTCTTTAAATTTGCAGTCTGAATCCCTCTTTTGGAGTTCATTACCTCATAATTATTAAAAAAATTTGATATGGATGACAGACTTGCAGCTGGATTTTCTCAGGCTGCTCTCTCTATGCAATTTTCAGAGAACACACCTTCTCAACATATAAACATCAGTATAAAAGATTCATACCCTATAATGAAAGGATTAGAAACCAGGGAATATTATTTTAGGTTGGGGATCCATCTCACTATAAAGAAAGTTTATTCTACCAACCATTCCAACAAGAGAGAGTTGAGAAGCTCCAATTAAAAAAGTGAAACTGAGAAATAACAGAAAGGGGACTTTCCCCATTCAGAAACAATGATGTGTATCCTCTTCTAGAATTTCCAGGGGCTAGCCAACCCTAGAACATTATGTTTCCTTAGGCTTATTGTGAGTAAACGGAAACCTGATTTCATTGGCATCTCTGAGCTAAAATCTAATAACATCACTTCTGGTTCTTTTTTCCCAAAATGGTAATTCTTTTCTATGTTCTGTGAAAGATATCACTAGTATTGAAATAATTTTCTTGGTTTTACATCATAATGTTACTAATCCTTCCATTTTTTGAGTGAAAAACCAAATTATCACTTGCACCTTCCTTAACGAGGTTCAGATCTCTTTTTGTTAAATGGTTTATGCTTTCTACTGTTACATCAGTCGAAGAACTCATTGGAAACGCATGAATGAGATTTCAAGAGTTATATTAGATCCCTCGGTTATAATGGGAGATTCCAATGCTATTTTACATGCAGATGACAAGATTGAACATGTTTCCAATGCTACCACAATGAGATATTTCAGAGCTTGTATTGAGGAATTAAAACTTATTAAAACCAATCTGATTGGTGCCAAATACACTTGGTATAGGAGGAATCTAAATGGAAGTAGGGCCTGTAGGGTTGACCGTGCCTTTGGTAATCAATCCCTTCATGGAAGTTGGAAAACCATCTCTTGTGTCACTCTAGTAAAGCACAATTCTGATCACCATCCAAGTCTTACAACCTTCATTGCTAAGGGGGACAAGCTAACAATTACCTATATGTTTAATAATTCTTGGACCATCCAATTCTTACAACCTTCAGATGCTTTCCCTGAAATTTGGAATTCACTCAACCACTCCATGATTACCTCCTTAGATATTATACACCAAGGAAAAGAGTAAAATTAAGGATACACTGCAACCACATAATGAAGTGGTTGAACCCCTTACACATGAGGAAGGATTTTCTCAATAGGTAGAAGATTTGAAATAATTGAGAAGAATCAATGAATAACTTCTCTGAGGTAGCGTTCCTACTGGATATATTCTATAAGCAGATCCTCAACTCGTACTCCCAACTTGAGCACCTTATCAAAGAGGGTTCTCTACCGCAACTAGAATTAAGATGAAACATCCAATCAACATGGGGTACCAACAACCAACATACATGAATCAAGAAATAGAAAATAGAGAGTTCCACATTTTTTACACAACCAAAACATGTCTAGGAGCAGTCATTACAGACCTCACCCTATAGGTTACACATGACATATACTAATAGGGCTGCCACATTTTACTCTACCTGATGTTTCACCTATTCATGCTCCTTCTCAGCTAGACATTCCTCAAGGGCTCATAAAAACTATTGATTCTATAATGTATTGATTAGAATCCATATAGGTATAGTGGGAATTGGTACAACTATAAAACAAGCCTTACTTAAAGGGGGTGATCTGAATTTTCCCACTAAATTTAGGAAACACTACATTTCCAATTTTCAATGGTTTAGGGGGCCCAAAGAAGAATTTGACCCATTTTGTGTCCTATTGTGATTCCATGATGGGGACCCCTAAAAAATAAGTAGTTAAACCCAAGATATTTATACAGAAATTATAGGGACCAACATTTGTAGGGTACACCGGTTCATCGACTCAGTCAATTACAGGGTGGGAAGATCTCTATTGGATGTTTCTGTTCCAATTCAGCTTGATTCTATAGATGAAAACCATACTAAATCTCTCAAACTACAAATGGAAGGATAATGAGAGGGTTTTATATTTCATTTCGTGGTGAAAGGAGTATACATACTCCTTAAGCCAACATTTTCCTCAAGAATATTTTTTGTTCATCTGTATATAGAATCTTCATGATGATTTTCACATACCACTCACCCCTGTTAAATATATAGGAGTGTTTTGGGATCTTGCCACAATTTCATAAATAAGGGAATAATTCATAGCATGAACCAAGTCTAAGTCCTATTTAATTCCCCCTACTGGACACCCCTCCCCCCTGATAGACATCCCCTCCCCCTGCCTGGACACCCCTCCCCCTGCTGGACAGCCCCTCCCCCAGCCTGGACACCCCCCCTACTGGACACCCCTCCCCCCTGCTGGACACCCCTCCCCCCTGCTGGACAACCCCCCCTGCAGGGACACCCCTCCCCCCTACTGGACAACCCCTCCCCCTACCTGGACACCCCTCTCTCCCTGCTGGACAACCCCTCCCCCTGCCTGGACACCCCTCCCCCCCTACCTGGACACCCCTCACCCCTGCTGGATACCCCCCCTGCTGGACAACCCTCCCCCTGCTGGACAACCCCCCCTACTGGACAGCCCTCCCCCCTACTGGACAGCCCTCCCCCTGCCAGACAGCCCTCCCCCTGCCGGACAACCCCTCCCCCCGGACACCCCTCCCCCCTGCCCCCTCCCCCCCTCCACCCTGCCCCCTGCACCCCCTCCACCCTGCCCCCTGCCCCCCTCCACCTAGCCCCCTATCATACTTCAATACATCCCAAAGATATTATCAAAAACACTTCAAGACATAAAATGACTATTTTCAACAAATATAACAAAAGACCAAAATATATGATGCAAGAACCACAAATCAAAGACCCCTCTCAACATACATGATGTAGTATGGTAAAAATAAATAAATGAACTTACCAACATGTTACCATCATATAAAATGGTGCCTTAAGAGTACTTTCGGTGCATATTTCTTTTTCACCCTAAGCCTATATTTTACCTACAAGAAATAAAGAAAAAAAATCAAAATAAATCAGAAGTAATTATGTAGAGAATAAATAATTGATAAGAAATATATTTGTGTTTATGTGACTGAATACAAACATGTATCCTGCAAAAATAGTAGATGCAAGAACCACAAATCAAAGCTTACTTGAGAGGAAAATGTTTTGTTTTGAAAAGTGACTATTAGAAATTAGAGCTTCAAAAATTTCATCACCAGTTGCACCCTATCTTCATCAAACTGTAAAAGGTTTATGGAAGAAAGAAGGTGATACAATCATATCGAGCACAATAATTGAGTACCGTAGAATTCAGCTCATAAAAAAGATTTTAGAATTGCAACCATAAAACTATGATTAAATTTTTATTTTATGTTTGTAAAACTACATGTGAACAAAATAATATGTTAATATCACTCTAATCAAAACCAATAACTGAGAAGTGAAGTTCACATAGATGCCCATTACCAAGAATGGATGTTCCCCCTTGCTTGTCGGTTGCATGCCAACGTGCCCGCATTAGAACCAACACCAACCACCTCGTCCTATGGTAGAAATGATTAATTAGATATATGCATCAATTTGTAACAATAATGAATTTTTTTATCTAATTACAAACAAAGCATATAACTAATATATTAAAAACAAAATAAATGAAGAACATAGAGTTCAAACAATCACACAAAATGCATGAATGATACCCACTAGTTACTATATTAACAACTTCAACACATATTCATGGGTTTTAAAGTAGATTCATGTTAACATTTGAAGTTCAAAAATGATTTTTAGTAAAACATTAAAATAAGCATACACACCAGAATTTCAATACAAAAAGGTAGTAAAAAAGGAAGCAACAACCAACAGATTTAACAAGATGATTTCAACATACAAAATTTATTAAAATGCAACTTCCAACCATTTATTTCAACTAAAAAAAAGAAGTTAATTTTCAAGTTTAAGTAGAAAAATCACAGAATTTAAACTATTACTCCCATGGTGTAGATGCTCTATTCATTTGAGATCATTGGAAAAAATTTCCCTTCTTTTCTTGTTGACTAAATACCTTTGGTTTCCAAAATTTCATCTCCTATAAGTGTAAACATATACATTAATTTATAAAATTTAAAGTTCAAAATAGAACAAATTTGGTGCTTTAATTTAGAGATTTGGTAGTGTCTGTGGATCATGGTCAGTGAATCCTATAATGGAGATGAAATTGGATTCGATAGAGTAGATGATGGAATGGTTTCTACAATAATTATAAATCATGGAAATAAAGATAGATGAAGCGCTACAGCCATCCGAGTAGTATCGAGTTTAGGAAAAATGCTTGAAGGGGCTATCAAATAGAAGAATCGAAGAATTATTATCAAGTAAACACTGCGACAAATAGAAGAATCGAAGCACCCATCATTAACACACCTGTGCGAGGAGGGCGCGGCGAGGAGGGCTCGGCGAGGAGGGTGCGGCGCGGAGGAGGCGTCAGCGAGGAGGGCGTGGTGATGAGGCGTCGGCGAGGAGGGCGCGACAAGGAGGAGGGAGCGGCGAGGAGGGCGTGGCAAGGAGGGTACAGCGCGGAGGAGGCATCGGCGAGGAGGCTTCGGGGAGGAGGAGGGCGCGGTGAGGAGGCGTTGGGAAAGAGGGCACGGCGAGGAGGAGGGCGCGGTGAGGAGGGCGCGACGAGGAGGGTTTGGAGAGGAGGGTGCGGCGCGGAGGAGGCGTCGACGTGGAGGCGTCGGGGAGGGGGAGGGCACGATGAGGAGGAGGAATCGAGAGGGGGAGGAGAAGGAGCCCGATGGGTTTGGAAAAAAAAACGGGGGTGCTGGATATAGCCACAGATGAAATAATTAACCATGGCAGTATAAAAGATATAGCCACGGACCTATAAAACCGTGGCTATAGGTCCGTGGCTATAGCTTAGATTTTTAGTAGTGAGTGGAGATGGGCGTGGACAATTACACACCATAGAGGCAGCAGTTTCGGCAGGTCCGGAGGTCGTTCAAGGTACGATCAGTTTGTTTAGTACTCTTGCTGATGCCTTGTTTGATTTAGGAGATTATCAATCCTTTGTTACACCCAGTCTAGACCATGCATTGGGCCTAGTGGTAGAGAGACTCTCCATTACCCTAGTGTTGAGTACGAAAGTTAAAGGTTACACCAGCCTGTTTGATGTTTATTGAGGATGCAGATTGATGTTGGGGCCACATTAGTCTAGCAGGGATCTCTTTCTACTACAAATGCATCCATATAATGTCATCCTAGTCATCGACTAGATGTTCTCTGTACACACTATTATCGGATGATTCTGGAGAAGGGTCATGTTTTTAGATATGGGCGGCCAGTGTGTAACTTTCATTGGTGAGCGTGGTTTCCAGGAGGAAAGCCGATGAGTGGAGCCCCTCTATTCCTTATTAGATGAGCTATCAGTGGATTTAGAAAACAAAAATATTGTGGAAGTCCCAGGGATAATTAGTGAGTACTTTTATATCTTCCATGAATATGTGGTGACTCTACCCCCTCGACGCAATGTTGTGTTCGGGATAGACTTAAAACTCGATGCCCATCCGATTTCGATGGCTCCCTATCAGATGGTGCCTTCTGTGTTGCGGGAGTTGCGGATCCAGGTTGATGACCTGATGAAGAAGGGTTTTATCTTACTGAGCTTGTCACCATGGGGTGCTCCAGTTTTGTTCAATAATAAGGTAGACGGTGGTCTCAGGATATGTGTAGACTACCGAAGACTGAATCAGGTGACAGTCAAGAACCGTTACCCCCTCCTGAGGATTGATGACCTTTTTGACCAGTTGAAGGGAGTAGGTTGGTTCTCCAAGATCGACCTATTGTTGGGATATCACCAGTTGAGTGTGAAGGAGGGTGACATCTCAAAGACTACTTTTAGGTGCAGATATGGGCACTTTGAGTTCGTGGTCATTCCGTTCAGCATTACAAATGCACCATCTGTGTTCATGGGGATCATGAACTATGTTTTCTGTGAATATCTAGACTGGTTCATAGTCATGTTTATTGATGACATCCTAATATACTCAAGATCAGAGGAGGATCACGCCGAGCATCTGAGGATAGTTTTGGAAGTCCTCTAACACCCCCAGCTCTACAGGAAGTTGTTCAACTACAAGTTCTGGACATGAGAGGTGCACTTCCTTGGACACGTGGTGTCCTAGTAGGAGATAGAAATGGACCCATCAAAGTTCTAAGTGATTTTTTCTTGGGAAGAACCCAAGAACATAGTAGAGGTTTGTAGTTTTATAGGTATAGAAGGTTACTACCATAAGTTTGTTCCTGACTTCTCTTGAGTTGCAGTTCCTTAGACGACCTTAACCAGGAAAGTCCAGGCTTTCATTTGGAGTAATAAGTGACAGAAAACTTTCATTTATCTAAAGGATAAACTGGTCAGTGCCTCAGTACTGAGGTTTCCATAGGAAGGGGTGATGTTTGAAGTGTTCTGTGATGCTTCCAGTACAGTCTTGGGGTGTATGCTGATGTAGCAGTGGGGAGTGATCTCTTATGGTTCTAAGTAGTTACATCCTCATGAACATAACTATTCCACCCATGACCTGGAGCTTGAAGCAGTTTTTTTTTGCACTGAAGTTGTGGAGGAATTACCTCATCGGAGAATGCTTCGTGGTATTCACAGATCACAAGATCTTGAGGTATGTCTTCTCCCAGTGAGACCTGAACTTGTGGAAGCAGAGGTGGATAGAGTTTATTTAGGACTATGACTTCAAGATCTCTTACACCATTGGAAATGGGAACATGGTGGCTGATTACTTGAGAAAGAATTTGAATAAGGATGTGGTTCGGGAGTCAGCAGATGCTTGGAAAGCAATGGAGGAGTTGGCTAATTTACATAGTAGTATGAGTGTAGAGTATGGTAGAGGTTGTCTATTATTGATGATGGTGTAGTCTTCCTTATTACTGTAGGTGGAGGAGTCTCAATGGGGGGACTTAGCGACTGAAGTGATGCGCGATCATGTTAGATTGGGTGACGCTCTGGAAGGATGGTCAGAAGATGGTCAGAATCAGATGATTTTCCATGGGAAGTTATTTGTCCCAAATATGATGCATGGGAGATTTCTTGGTGAGTTCCATAAATCCCCCCTAGCGGTACACCCAAGAGTTTCCAAGATGTACTGAGGCATGAGGGAATAGTTTTGGTGTCCTGAAGTGAAGTGGGTAGTGGCAGAGTTTGTGGAAAAGTGCCTCGTGTGCCAGCAAGTAAAGGCTGAGCACCATGTTCCGGGTGGTCTGTTGCAGCCTTTAGATTTCCCAGAGTGGAAGTGGGATGAAATATATATTTATTTCTTCATGGGACTACCCAGGGTTCAAGGAGGATACAATGCTATTTGGGTGGTGGTAGATTGGCTGATGAAATCAGCTAACCTCCTGGAAATCGAGGAGTCAAGTGCAGTGGATTCCTTAGCAAAGAGATATGTGGATGAGGTGGTGGAGTTTCATGGAGTTACAAGGTCCATAGTATCAAATCAGGATGCATGGTTTAGATCACAAGTCTGGAAGGAATTGCAACATGATTTTGGCACCCAGTTATGCCTTAGCACTACTTTCCACCCCCAGACAGATGGGCAGATAGAGAGGACCATCCAAATGTTCGAGGATATACTACAGTCATGTGTTTTGGACTTCGGAGGATCATGGGTATGACACTTGCCTCTAGTAGAGTTTTCCTACAATAATAGCTATCAATCTACCATTGGCTGACTCCATTCAAAGCCTTGTATGGAAGGTCATGTCATTCATCCATGTGATGGATCGAGGTTTGGGAAGTAGGTGTTCTTGGAAAATAGATAGTACAGATCACGACAGAGAAGGTTCAGCTTGTGCGTGAGAGGATGAAGGCAACTCAAGGCTGGAATAAGTCGTATGATAATCATAGGAGGAGACCCTTGGAGTTCGAAGTTGGGGACCACATGTTCTTAATGGTCTCCCCTCATCATGGGCAACGAAGGTTCGGTAAGGGGAGTAAGCTTTCTCCCAAGTTCGTCAGACCCTTAGAGGTGTTGCAATGGGTCAGTGAAGTGGCTTATCAGCTGGCACAACCACCACCACTACAAAGGGTCCACGATGCCTTCCTTGTGTCTCAGCTCTGTTGGTATCTACATGATGATTCACATGTCCTCGATTGGGGAGAGATGGATATCGAGGACGATGAGATGTTTGTGGAGTGACCAGTGAGGATTGAGGATTGTGAAGAGAATATCCCTTGGTTCATGTGTTAGGGAGGTATGGTGGCCTCGAGGAGAGTACCTGGGAATGAGAGGCACAAATGTGTTCCCAATACCTAGAGCTATTTTGAGTTTTGATCTTGTGTTTTCCTTGTGCTTTTCTATGATGTAATGCTTGACCTTGTTTTCTATAAGATGAGATGTTTTCCTTATTATACGAATGTGTGTGAAAATTCCTGATTGTGGGGAGGGGAGGACCTGATCCCTAATCAAGAATCATTAAGGTGTATGCGATTAAACCTGTGCGAGCGAGTCAGTGCCACCCAAAGAAGATTGTATCTTGACATGGAGGAAGAGACTCCATAACCCATACGTCTAGGAAATGTGACCTTTATATGTTTGTGTGGTTACTTGGGGGAGAAGGGAGTTAGTTTACCCATAGTTGTTCAGGAGATATATGAGGGATAGGTGTTCCTCAATACCAAGTTTTTTCTAGCTTTTGAACAACTCTAGGGTGGTTTGTCCCTGAGAGGTATCTTACGAGGTGGTTGTTTAAACACCTCTCTTGTCTTAGGGTTTACTCCTAAATTCTCAAGGGTGAGAATAGTTTGAGAGGTATCTGATGTAATGGCCCAGACCCTATGGGTCCATTACTTTTCCAAATTTCTGGTGATTAGGGAAACCTGGGGACCATCAGTGACTCGTTAAGAAGTTTTCCAAAAGATCGATCCCATCAAAACGGTGGCACCAATACAATGACATCAGTTATGGCCATACACCAAAATGGTGGCACTGCTTATAGTGTCTCACCATTACGGTGGCACCATTACAGTGTCTCACTGAATGGTGTCCCAACCTTTTCCAATTATTTTCCCAGTTTCCCTAGTTTTTCTAGTTTCTCCCTAGTAACATATCTTTTGATGTAAAAGTGTTTTAATACCCTTTTCAAAGCCATTTAAATCCAGTAAAAGATGTTTTAAACCCCCAAGAGTTGGGTGACCCTTAAATTACTAAAACGTGTGACCTTTTTCATCAGTGTCACACCCTTTCCCGTGCTTTACAACTTCGCCCCCATTACGCGGGTTTTCTCTATTTAGAAGATATCTATTAACTCATAGTTGTTATCTCCACTATCTATGCATATAATTATTAAATAATAATTAATCCTGACATGTGAAACTGTCCAACCACATGGTCGATCCACAATCTGACTTCAAGTACTTCGAAATCTTCTCCCTGATTTTAGTATCTATCCTCTTCTTAAGCTGAGATCTTCTATTCATAATTAATTTCCATTCCCAAATTACACCCTAGAGACTTACTACAGAGACGAATCATGTTCCTATTCTAGATCTCTTCCTGCTTTTCCTTGAAGTGCTCGAGTTTTCTTTCCTGCAAGTCGCACATCCTTAGTTCTTGACGCAAGGATAAAAATTAGATCCTTGATCATCCAATTAGTGTTTTCATTCTTCTCTCTTTATTGTGCATCATGCGGTGTGGGTGTGATAATGTTTCCCCTCAAAATGTGGATGAAACCAAACCTTAATGAAGATAATAACTGGACTTTTAAAGAATAAAGGGGTGTGAATGATGATGATGTTGGTATATTCTTTTATCTTTTGTTTGTGTTGTGAATTTTATGGAATTATTCCCATTGAAAATTGTGGTCATTGGTGCTCCTTTCTTACACACTAATAAACCTATGTTTTCTGGATAATATTGTGATTGAATGACTATAACATGGAAACTGGTTAATAACGTAAACTAATTTGATTAAATAGATTCCCAATGAATAATAATCCTTGTGTGATCACCCCAGTTAACCAAATTTAAAGAAGGAACTTAATGAATGGTGTGGAAAAATATGAAAACTTCCTTGCTCTGTTCTGGTAATATGTGTGGTTTCTCTCGTTAATGATTCTAGGGTGATGTGGATAGGGATGGGATATCCTGTTGTTCAACTATTGGTTTGTGGATCTGAGGCCGTGTAAAGATGGTATGTTAGGGATTGATTTGGTTCTAGTACTTTGAGGGATCTCACAGATCCCTTTTGTTGCTGTGACTTTACAAGAGAACCGGGTGTGAATTCTTAAATTGCTGCTTGGACATTTTCTTCTTCGGTCCAGTGTTGTTTTGACATGTGGTTGTGCCTGTTAGTTTCCCAGTAGTGAAGGAATATTTAAATGGAATCACTTGAACATGATAACGAGAATGGGTACAATGGGGGATTGTTTTCCAGAAATGGGTTGTGCTTTGGTTGTGGCTTTTGTGTGTTTGTTCATGTAGAGATATTAACGAGAGTGGCTGTGTATGGGATGATTGTCTGATTCGGAAAACTTAGGTTGGGATGAGTGTTTGATTACCTATATGTATAATACTTAGTTCTTGTGTTTCTTATACGCACCCCACCCATGTGGAGCACTTCGTGCCGAACACCCCCATTTCATGGGGGAGGGTGTTTTTCCCAACATTCTTATGAGTGGATGGTTATTAGCTCCTTTATGCCCCCTCTATCAGGTAGCCCAAGACTCTTCGGGAAGGCTGTGATAACCTAAGTTTTATTATGGCCCAAGACTCTTTGGGCCGGGTGTGTTGTGGTGGTCGGCCCAGGTGTGTGCGGGCATGTTTTTTTCCCAAGTGTCTTTGGGATGAGGACCAGGTGTCTCCAGGCATGATAGTGGCTGTTCTGGCCTAGGTGTCTTCAGGAATGACAATGATTATTCTGGCCCAGATGTCTTCAGGCGTGACAGTGGTTGTTGTGGCCCAGGTGTTTGAGGGTGTGGTTATGTGTGGTTGTGGCTATAACGACCCATACTTTACATACATTATTAATACTTCAAAATTGAAGCATACTTATTAAAACATATAATAAAACCACGAAAGGACCGTATAGGTATAGTGTCTTTAGAAACTGGTAAACATAAACAACTGGTTCATAAAGCATCAACTTTTCCTCCAACTTATTTCATCATATCTAGAGTCCCTTTTTGGCATATCCTACTTAATAACCTTCTTTCTGACCTGGGGAAAGAAAACATACACAAGGGTGAGCTCAAATGCTCAGTAAGGGTAAACAAAAGAAATATCAATCACATTGTATACACAAGCACATAACTTTTGGAAATCTTATCCTGCAAAAGAGATCATAATTTCATAACATGGGATAAATCATGGAAGTGAAATGTAATCACAATAATCATAACTTAAAACATTAAACTTTGTGGCATTCACACATAATCATAGAGAATCATTTCTTGTTAGTCAAGATTCATTTCCAAGACTATCTTAGTGGAAAAAGTCCCTTTCTGAACTGAGTCACCCTCGTTTCAGTCCTGTTTCACTGAACCGGTATAACCTACCGTTCCAGCCATTTCTATCTCATGAGATATAAAATCTTTACCCAATGCATTGGAGGGAGATATAGGTCCCACCCATCTCATAATGATATCATTCTTATGTGTGACACAAAATCATAAATCATACATCATTACATAACCCATGTAATAAAAATGGGAATCTTAAACATCATGACATCATAAAACAATTCATATACGATAAAGGAATTCATAAAAATAAATCCATCACAACATAATCAAATCAATGTAATAATAGGGATAAAAACAGAACCCTTTATTATCTTAGATGGAAAATAATTTTGATAAAACACTTGAACTTCATTCTTGAGGAAAATATCCTTTCTACTTCAAAAACACTTTTCCTTTCTTAACATGTCGTACAATTATAAACTAAAAGAAGTTGATTAAAAATAAACATGAAAACTTGTAAAGGAAGCTTCTTGTAAAAAATGTTTTAAAAATCCATTCATGCCGTATAAGTTAAAAAAACATTATTCTCGTACTTTTGTCGGAAAAAAAATACCTCGTACGAAAAACGACAAAAGATTCCTTTCATATATTTTACTAAAAACTCACCGATGGGTAAAATAGGATTTAAATAAATGTAGGTGAATAGAATTAATATTACATATTGAGGAAACATGGATGTGGATGATAAAATACACCCCAGTAAATACTTACGAATAAACAATCTCGGATAAAAATGAGATTGTGATATTTCCCTTACCTTAGGTCTGACTTGCTTTGTAAGTGTCCAAACCTCCTGTATAATGATTTAAATAATGTTATTGACTTATTACAGAATCATAATTATTTTTATGATATCATATATGGTCATATTATTAGCTTCTTAGTAGTAATATTTCATTGCTACTTGTTATTCGGGTGTTTATAACTTTTTGTTCTTATGCGTGTTTTGTCGAATAAATTATTATTCTTCTCTTTAGGTTATAGATAACTAATTTCCAGAATGGTATTAGTGTAATATATATCATATTCATTCATTAAATTCATTTATATAATCATTATGAAATGAAGATCATGTATAACGAGTCGCATCACATCGTGGAGACGGTATTCCGTACGTACGCACGAGTGATGATATCGTTCCTATGATCGTGGAATTGTATTGGAGTATATGTATACTATTTCAGAATCAAAATAACTTTATAATAGTTATATATAGTCATTATTTACACCATTATACCCATCCAAGTAAGGTGGTGGTGGAAAATAGATTACACCACGGCGTGAAGATGGTATTCCGTACGTACGCACGCGCGGTGATTTCTTTTTCCGTAGGATGGATAGATGGTGAAATAGGGTTGTTTCATACTTATAATAACATATTAGTATATGAGTGATACTGATGTTATTACTTCATAATTAAACAACTAAAGAAGAAGAAGTGGAAGAAGAAATAAAGATGAATGAATCGGTAATGGACATTACCTCTTCTTTGAAGTGATTCTTTGAGACCTTCTTTTAGGGCACTAAAATTGGTCTTTGAAGAAGACCAGGACCTCTAAAATGTCTCTAGGGAAGTGGAGAAGAGAAATTGGCAGGGTTTGGACGAGCTTGAAGGCTCAAAGTGGTGTGAGGAAGAGGGGGAGGAGGTGTCCTTTTATAAGGGAGGAGAGGGGCACCTTTGGAATAACTAAAACTATTATTTTATTATAAAGTCAAGTTCGGTTTTAAATAGATCCAAATTGATATATTTCGAAGCTAAGATGGGGATGGGTCTAAATCCTCTCATCCAATAGAATTTAGACAAGTTTAGGTTCCTATTTTAACCTTATCATTTAGATTTAACATTAAGTTAAATAATTTTACTTTTACCATGTCTTCTTGTGTTCTTATACTATAAGGTTAATAAACTTACTATAAGCAGCCAAACGAACCCCAAGTTGTTTATTATTAATATATATAACCTTATCTAAGTCATTTGGATGAACCTTATATTTTTATGAATAAAATAACAATTACCAATATAATATTTGTTGTAAAAACTATTTTATGTCAATTTTGACACTATTTAGTAATTGATTTTTGTGAAAATCATAACAGAATTATTAGTTCGAAACAAGTTAATTAAATCAATAAAAACATGTCATATTAACCTAGAAAATTAGTGGGATTCATAAAAAGTCTCAAATTACATTTATTTTGGTGTTTATAACATCAATTATGTCAATATACCATTAATAAGATAATTACTGCATCATCATTGTGTCATAAATAAATTAAATTATTTAATGTCTAAAAATTACAAATAAAATACCATTATGTAGGAAATATTTTTAGCTTTATAATTAATATTTATAGTCGAATTTATCTTATGTATAACCCCATATTAAAAATTATTTACTTATTAAACTTTGATTTTAACTATTTTAACCCTTCTTTAAATAAATTAATAATAAATGTCCTAATCTAATCCAAGTGGGCCTAAATGGTCATATTTTATTCCTAAGTTTGTTTTTGGTCGAATTACACTTATCCAATAGAATTAGGACATGTTTTAGGGTAATAATAATATCATCTTTACCCTTAATTACCCTATTTACTTTTTACCGTGGTAAAAAAAAGTAAAAAGTTACTATTCACCAAAAAATTATTTTCATCACATTGAACCACATTTTACTTACTGAAATCAACCGTGTCTCTCAGATTTTTGAAATTCCACTCACAGAAGTGGTAAAATTAAGTTTTATGAAAAATTCAGTTTTTTAACTACCACTTAGTGGTTTCACTATTCATCAAAAATTGAAAGTTTTCAGAAAAATACCAAAATTTCACCCTAGGCTAATTTCGATATTCCGAATCCAAAAATGAAGTCCATTTTGAAAAATAAAATTTATAAAATTTCAAAAAGTGGTTATTAATATTCATAACGTCTAGTTTTAATAATATTTTAATAGCATATCGTTGTTTAGTGAAACTCGGTATTGCGTACGACGCAAGCTATCGAGGAAGGTCGCGATTTCGTGTAAAGCAAGCCAAGCAAGTGTTGTGTAGAAAAATATTCCTTTGATGATTTATATAACATAAAAGTCTCGGGTGTTACAGTGGCGACCGAGGTGTGTGCGGGCAGGATGCGTGGTGATAACCCATAAGGTTGTTGTTGGGAAAGAAGTGGGACTGCAATGAGACTTGTGGGGGAGGTCTAATGTGTAGGATGTAATTTATAACTAGTGGGAAAGTGGTGCGGGGTACCCAAATATTGATGTGATATTACTATTACTTTACCTAACTTGCGTTATTTGGAGAGTGTGCCTTGGTGAGGCTGGGTGGATAGATTCCTTGCTAGGTGCCTTGGTTATCTCTACTTTCTCATGGGGCATTAAAATGTCTCCCCACTTGTGTACGAGAGATTTTGGTTTTCCCTAATGAGTATACCTGTATACTCACCCTACGTATATAAAAATCGTTTTAGGTTTCTAGGAGGACCTTGAGGACCGTGCTAGACCTTACTAGCTCATGCTTCAGGAGTTGTTGCTACTTTTCTTTCTTTTGGTACTTTTCATCAGAGTTTTCTTGTACCTTGTATCAGTTTATTTTGAACATGCATATGGGATTGGATTTTTTGCCTTACTTTTACTTTCAGTTTTTGGAGTTTTTTGGGATTTACCATCTTATCTCCCGATCTTATTAAATAAAAAGGGTAATGCCTTGCATTTTACATGAGATTCTATACCCTTGGTGCAAGTCGCCACTCCAGGGCCTATTGAAGGCGGGACTCGGGGGTCATTATCTCTCCTTCAACTTAAAGAAGGAAGAGTCTGATAGTTTGCTATCTCTTTCCTCATATTGGTGAAGACGGGTCATGACACCCCTCATTGGCGGCAAGACTAGACCTAGAAGTAACCTACTGAGGTGCTTTGACCACCTTAGCGGTAGGGCCCTTCTTAACCATATATGTAAAGGAAAGCACTCTTCCAGCATGATCATAAAGGTCATACCCATTCATATTTATAGGGTGCTCCGTATGGGCAGTCTTCTCAGTGGCAGTCTCATTTCTGCCCTTCACAAAATCAGAACTAGAAACATTCTACTTCTTCTGCTTCTTAAAGCACTTACCCTCATCATGCCCTCTCATAGAGTAGAAGAAGCATACAACAGTTTTCCTACAGTGCACAAAGTCATGACCAATGTATCTGCAATTAACATAGAATTGAGGTAACCTCTCATACTCAATCCCCAACGCATAATCTGCATCATCAACAGACAAAACAATTATTATTTATTATTTATTTATTATTGATTTTTTATTTATTGATTTTTTATTAAATTATTGTTAAATAACTACTTATTATTTATTTATTATTTATTATTTATTATTTATTATGTGTTATTTGTTATTTATTATTCAATATTTAATACTTATTATTTATCTGTTATTTATTTATTTTTCATTATTATTTTATAATTAATATATTAATATATTAATATATTATTATTTATTATTTATTATTTATTATTTCTTATATATTATTTAAAATTTAAAATTTAATATTTAAAATTTAAAATTTAAAATTTAAAATTTATCTGTTATTTATTTATTTTTCATTATTATTTTATTATTTTATTATTTATATATTATTTATTTTTTATAATCCATTTATTTATTATTTATTATTTATTTATAATTTATATCTTATTTATTAATTTATAATATATATATATATATATTCATTATTGGTTTATTGTTTATAAATTAATTATGAATTATGAATTATGAATTATGAACTATGAATTATGAATTATGAATTTACTATTAACGTATTATTGATTACTTATTTAATATATATTCATTATATGTTTATTATTTTTTATTCATATTTATTATTTTTTTATTTATTACCTATTAATTAATTAATTAATTATTTATTTATCATATATTAATTTATTTTTTAATTAATTTATTATTTATACATTATTTATATATTATATATTATATAAAACTAAAATAGTTCAGATCATGGATTTAGTAACCCAAATCCATGACCCCATAAATTTATTGAAAAAGGTAAAGGCAACACACACACATACATGTGCTGCAAACCCCAGAAATAAAAATGGAGACCCGAGCCCCCCTAACCACATGGCCATAGGACCCATAAAATTCCCAGTCTGAAGCACCCCATCAGGACCCAAAATCCCTAACATGCCCCATGTGAACGACCCAAAGCCCCATATGTAAAATACTGAAAAATGGCCCAATGACACCCTGCCAGCTATCGGTTTGCTGCCTCAACCCCTCGCTAATAAAAGTCAAACAACCAGCACTCAAGCTGAGGACACGTCCCCTTGAAGTCGTTCCCCATCCCGAGGCATCACCATTACGTTGTGCATCCTGAGTTCAACCACCGAGAACCTCATTGGCCGATTCCCGAGCACCGTTGCTGGCAACGAGTTTTTTTTATGCATTTTTTCAAAAAAATAATTTTAAAAATACGACCAGGTTAAAAATATTTTTTTTACTCCCCAAAGGCGGAACCTTGTGTGCCGCCTTTGGGGGTTTTTCTGCCCAGGGAAAGGCGGCACATGGTGTGCCACCTTTTCTCAAAAATTAACTGCAAAGGCGGCACACCAGGTGCCGCCTTTGCATAAATATTTTTCTTTAAAAATTTTTATTTTTTTTTGTTTTTTTGTTATATATATATATAACAAAACTTTTCAGCAGAATATTTCTGCTATTTAATATGCAGCGGTTCTGCCATTACAGCAGTCTGGATTTTGACTGATACCCTCACCCAGGACTCCCTTTTATAAGGGGGTTTGCCCTGAAAACAATACTGCATTTCCGATGTGGGATTCTGGTTCTCCTTTTCCTGCACAGTACATTCTGCGTTTCCGATGTGTGATTCTGTTTCAAGTATGCGACTTTGAAAGACTATAAAACATAAACTACAAGACCAATATAAATGAAACTTTAAACACTGATTAAACTTATAAGAAATAGTTGAAAACAAAAATAATTTCATAAAAAATGTTGATACAGATTAACTTATAAGCTTTCAAAACCACCTACTTGAAACTTAAAAATATTTCAAGTACGTGAATTTGAAAGCTTATAAAATATAAACTATAAGACTAATACAAATTAAACTTTAAACATTGATTAAACATATAAGAAATAGTTGAAAACAAAAATAATTTCATAAAAAATGTTGACCAAAAACAATTTATAAGCTTTCAAAACCATCAACTTGAAACTTAAAAATGTTTCAAGTTCCCGACTTTGAAAGACTATAAAACATAAACTATAAGACCAATATAAATGAAACATTAAAAATTGATTAAACATATAATAAATAGTTGAAAACAAAAAAAAACTTCCTAAAAAATGTTCATAAAAATTAATTTATAATCTTTCAAAACCGTCTACTTGAAACTTAAAAATGTTTCAAGTACGCGAATTTGAAAGACTATAAAACATAAAACATAATAACAACATAAATGAAACATTAAACATTGATTAAACATATAAGGAATAGTTCATAATTAATTACTTACTTAGTAATATAATTATTAATTATATAATAGTTAATTAGTAATATAATTATTATAAAATATTTTTCATCAATTATAATTATTAATTATTACTTATTAATTATTACTTATACAATAATTATTTAGTTAATTATTAATTTAACTATTAATTATATAATAATTAATTAGTTAATAAGTAATATAATTATTAATTATATAAAAGTTAATTAGTTAATTAGTAATATAATAATTAAATATAATTATTAATAACTAAATATGTCATAATTAATTAGTTAATTAGTAATATTATTATTAATTATATAATAATTAATTAGTAATATAATTATTACATATATAATAATTATTTAGTTAATTAGTAATATAATTAATAATTATAAGTAACTAATTAGTAATTATTAATTATTAATTATTAATTATTAATTAGTTAATTAGTAATATAAATATTCATTATAATTATTCATTATAATTATTAATTAGTAATTAATAATTATTAATAAGTAATTATTAATTATAAATTAGTTAATTAGTAATATAAATATTAATTATAATTATTCATTAAATTATTAATTATTAATTGTTAACTATTAATTATTACTCAATAATTATTACTTATATAATAATTATTTAGTTAATTATTAATATAAATATTAATTATATAATAATTAATTAGTTAATTAATAATATAATTATAGTCTTTCAAAGTCACGTACTGGAAACATTTTTAAGTTTCAAGTAGACGGTTTTGAAAGCTTATAAATTATTTTTCATCAACATTTTTTATTAAATTCCTTTTGTTTTCAACTATTTCTTATATTTTTAATGAATATTTAATGTTTCATTTATATTGGTCTTATAGTTTATGTTTTATATTATTTCAAAGTCACGTACTTGAAACATTTTTAAGTTTCAAGTAGGCGGTTTTGAAAGCTTATAGATTAATTTTCATCAATATTTTTTAGGAAATTATTTTGATTTTCAACTATTCCTTATATTTTTAATCAATGTTTAATTTTTCATTTATGTTGGTCTTATATTTTATGTTTTATAGTCTTTTAAATTCGCATACTTGAAACATTGTTAAGTTTCAAGTTGACGGTTTTGAAAGATTATAAATTAATTTTTATGGACATTTTTTAGGAAGTTTTTGTTGTTTTCAACTATTTATTAATTGTTTAATCAATTTTTAAAGTTTCTTTTTTATTGGTCTTATAGTTTATGTTTTATAGTCTTTCAAAGTCGGGAACTTGAAACATTTTTAAGTTTCAAGTTGATGGTTTTGAAAGCTTATAAATTTTTTTTGGTCAACATTTTTTATGAAATTATTTTTTTTTCAACTATTTCTTATATGTATGATCAATGTTTAAAGTTTCATTTATATTTGTCTTATAGTTTATCTTTTATTAGCTTTCAAAGTCACGTACTTGAAATATGTTTAAGTTTCAAGTAGGTGGTTTTGAAAGCTTATAAATTAATATGTATCAACATTTTTTATGAAGTTATTTTTGTTTTCAACTATTTATTATATGTTTAATCAGTGTTTAAAGTTTCATTTATATTGGTCTTATAGTTTATGTTTTATAGTCTTTCAAAGTCGCGTACTTGAAACAGAATCACACATCGGAAACGCAGAATGTACTGTGCAGGAAAAGGAGAACCAGAATCCCACATCGGAAATGCAGTATGGTTTTCTGGGCAAACACCCTTATAAAAAGGAGTCCTGGGTGAGGGTATCAGTCAGAATCCAGACTGCTGTAATGGAAGAACTGCTGGATATTAAATAGCAGAAAAATTCTGCTGAAAAGTTTTGTTATATATATATATATATAATAAAAAAAATAAAAAAAAAATATTTATGAAAAGGCGGAACCTGGTGTGCCGCCTTTGCGGTTAATTTTTGAGCAAAGTCGGCACACCATGTGCCACCTTGCCCTGGGAGAAAAAACCCCCAAAGGCGGCACACCAGGTCCGCTTTTGGGGGGTAAAAAAAATATTTTTAACCTGGTCGTATTTTTAAAACTATTTTTTTGAAAAAATGTAAAAAAAAACTCACTAGCAACGTACCTAATCCCAAGGTCAGACCGACCCCGCATCTTGTGGCCTCCCAATCTGAGATCACCAACCAAATCTGACTACAGAGTCATCCATAAGCGCCCCTCAGCCCTCCATTTCCAACTGCCGCCATCAGGGTGCCAACGCCAGCCGCCGCCTTCAAAGCGCCATCGCCATCAAGGCGTCGTTTCCCATCACCTCCATTTAGTCACCCTTAATAGCCACCTCCATCAAGATGGGCCCCGTAACACCAATGGCGGAGGACTTGGGTCATCCATTATGAATATTCCCCCTTAGATCCTACTAACCTGCATGTCATGAATCAACATGACCACACCCCCTTCCACACGCACCAAAAAGATCAAAATGAATTACAATCTCATCCTAAAGACCTCTGCTTGGTAAGAGCAGTACCAGATCACTAGGATTGTCGTAGAAATCCCCTTGAAAAGGAAGAGAGGGAAGCTCTTGTTTTTTTGAGAGATAAACTCTCCATATTATATATTATATATTATTTGTTTTCTATTATCTATTATCTATTATATATTATATATAATATATAATATATTATTTACTATTTAATATTTAATATTTACTATTTATTATTTAATATTTATTATTTACCATTTATTACCATATTATATATTGTTTTATTTATATTCTATTTATTAATTAGTAATTTTTAATTAGTAATTATTAAATATTAATAATTACTTATTACTTATTACTTATTAATTATTGATTATTGATTATTGAAGAATCATTATTTTTTTAAAAGGTGTTGCCTCGGTCAAGTACCGAGACACAATTTATTAGAAAAAAGGAGAGAGAACTACATGAGTCTGAAATAAGGGATTTTATTACAATCTTTATCATAAAAAGGGAGAAGCTCAACCGGCAAGATGTCCTTCCAAGTTATGTCATGACTGATTCCCTTATTAGCAAGACCATCAACAACCATGTTCACTTTACAAAAGGCATGCGTGGCAATGTAATTAGTCCCTATAAGCGAATCAAGGAAGTTCATCCAGCGGGTGGTCAGAGGCTAGGCAAAATGCACCACACCCTCCCAAATAGCATGGGAAATAGTGGTTGAGTCACTTGCAATCCAAATATTGTCCCATCCCTTTTTCTTGGCAAAGCTGACAACATTTATCACACCCATCATTTCTGTATCCAGAGACGAAGCAGTACCACAGCTTCCAAAGAAGCATCCCAGAAACTAATCAAGGTAGTATCTAAAAATAGCACCACATCCCACAGGTCCTAGATTGCCTTTAGAAGCACCATCCATGTTCACTTTAATCTATCCTGGAAGCGGAGCTTTCCAAAACACTTCAAAAGTGTGCTTCGACTGTTTATAGAGTCCATCAATCTGAAGTCGATGGAGGATCTCAAAATCACCAACAATGTTGTCACAATAAGCTGTTTGGATCAAAGCAGCATCCCTAATGGCAATGAAGATTCACATCTTACCTGCATGGAGATTGAAAGAGAATTTTTTGTGAATAATAGCATTTATATCATACCAGATCACATGAAAAAGTTTAGAAACCACAATTAGGAAGAGGTTCTTGATTTCTTTAGAGCAATCTAGATCCACACATCATTTTAATTGCAAGATGAGAGAATCAGTAAGAATCCATCTGTAGTCAAAAATGTCAGAAGTATAATTCCACCGAGCAGAGGCAGTAGCACAAGATAGGAACAGATGGTTAGTATCTTTTCTATGTTGGTGGCAGAAAGGACACCTGAAGCCAAGCTGGACTCCAAATATCTGAAGAAAAACCTCAGTGGGGATACGATTATAGGAAAGTCTCCAAACTTGAGTAAGTTTTGAGGGTTTAATCCAAGGTTTGTCAAAAGATTTCAGACAACAAAAATCAAGATCATAATTAGCAACATTTTGTTTATAGAAATTTTTTGAATCAAGAATATCATTGTGAGAAGGCTCCCAAATGAGGAAATCATCAGAATTCTCAAAGGCGTAGTTATCAATAACTTGAATAATGTTCTCAGGAAAATTGGAGATACGACAATGAGTAATATCTTTTATAGTAGTGTTGGTGTTTTCCGGAAGAGAATTAGGAGGGACCATAGAGATGAGGGGGGTTCCAGACCAATTATCTAGACAAAAGTTCAAGGTAAAGTCTATACTAACCATCCATCTAGAATTAGTCATAATATTCTAAAAAGATTTCCTAATAGAGGGACAGATAGAGGAATTAATGCAGTTCAAATTTCCCTTTTTTAACTTTGAAAGAAATCTTTTTTTTTAGAAAAACAATGGATTCTGAGTTTTTATGGATAATCCTCCATGTGAGTCTAGCTTGGAGGGAATCATTAAAAAGACTTAGGTTTTTGATGCCAATACCACCTTTTTTCAAGAGGTTTGCAACAAGTGGTCCAGGGGACGGTAACTAGTTTCCTTTCAAGAATGTTGCCTGACCAGACAAAGTTCTTGATGTAAGAGTTGATTTTTTTTAAAAAGACCAATAGGTAATTTTTAGACCATCAGCGAATAGACCATCTTGGAAATAATGGTGGATTTTACCAGATAGATTCTGCCTGCCATCGAAAGGGACTTTCCCTTCCAGGAGGAAAGCTGCTTTATGATCTCGTCCATCACATTGGTAAAGTACATGGATTTAGGCCTTCCCCAGAAAATAGGAACTCCAAGGTAGGTGAAAGGGAAATAACCTTCTTTAATGCTTAGACTATTTATAATACTATTTTTTCTAAAAATAGAGAGTTTTTTCCCAAAGAAGACATAGGATTTGTTTCAGCTTATTGAATGACCATAAATTTCTTCATAGTAAGATGGTGTATTTTTTAAAATTTGAATATTCTTTTTGACCCCTTTGACGAATAAAATGATGTCATCAGTATATAGAAGATGAGTAGGCACAATTAAGTTTATGGTATCCTGAATAGGGTTGATCTTGTTTTGATTCACAAGGAGGGTGAGAAATCTACTTAGATAATCTTCAGCAATGGCAAAGATAATGGAAAATAGATGATCACCTTATCTTACACCTTTAGTGAATTTAAAGTAAAACTTAGGGGAACCATTGACAAGGACCTAAATGGAAGACGATTTGAATAAGGAATCTATCCTGTTGATGAAAGTGTCATTAAAACCAAAGTACTGAAGGACTATGAAAATGAATCCCCGATCAATGGTATCAAAAGCTTTCCTAATATCAAGATTAATGGAAATGTTGCCTCCTCTGATAGCTTTATTGAGGGTGTTGGTACACTCAGAGGCTAGGCAGATGCAGTCTTGTATAGTCCTACCCTTGATGAATCCAAATTGATTCCAGGAAACAATTTTATTTCATAAAGATGAAAGTCTATTTGCAAGAAGTTTAGTAATTATTTTGTAAATGGTATTTAGAAGAGCAATAGGTTGAAAAAGAAGAATTTTAGAGGCATTGTCCACTTTTGGAATTAGAGTAAGGAATTGAGAATTTAACCCATGAGGGAGATGTCCATTAGAGAAAAAATCTTGGAAAATCTTGCAAACATCAATGTGTATAACCTCCCAGTATTATTGAAAGAAACCATTGTTAAAGACATCAGGGCCCAGGGCACCATCAGAGTTAAGACCAAAAACAGTGTCTTTGATTTCATGGTCAAGAGGGATGCTAAGAAGATAGACGTTGTCTTCCTCAGTAATCATAACTGGAATGACCTCAAGAAGGAGGTATTTATTTATATTTTGGCCATTTAAAATATTATCAAAGTAAGAGACCACATGATTTACAGTTCTTCCCTCAAAGTTAATGAGAACATCGTCGTTCCTGAGAAGAGAAAGGGGCCTACATACTTTTTTGATTCTTTGAAGAGAGTTGTAGAACTTTGTATTTCTATCACCATCAGAAATCCATTTAGCTTTGAAACTTTGTTTTCATAGGTTATCCGTAAGAGTAAGAAGATAGTTTAATTTCATGGAAGTGTTAATTTAAATCTGGGGGTCCAAAGAGAAATTGGATCTAGTGGAGGAGATTTGAATTTGGATAATCTCCTATTCAAGGTGAGATATATCCTTGTCCATTTGTTTATATTTAGAATTACACCAATTTTTGATACATAGCTTGAGGTTCTTTAATTTGGTAACACAATAAAAAGCATCATTGAAATGTTTCATAGAGTCCCAACACTTTTTTATGATGTTAGAACATTACAGATCAACATACCAAGCATTGCTGAATCTGAAAGGAAGAAATGTTTTAGTTCTTATAGTAAAAAGATTAACAATAATGGGATGATGGTCCGAATTAAGTCTGGGCAAGGTGGTGCTAGAAATGGTGTCCCAGGTGTCCAGAGCAGGAATATTTGTGAAGGCCCTGTCCAATTTACTGGAAACAACCCTATTATAGTGTCTTCTATACCAAGTGAACTTGGAACCAGTGAGGTTAACTTCTATAAGTTCACAATCATCAATTGAAGCTCTAAATTCCCTAGAGGAAATGGAAGAATGAGATGGACCAATTTTTTCACTAGGGGAAAGAATAGCGTTAAAGTCACCAAACACAAACTAGGGATCCCGAATTGTGTTAGCTAGCCCATAAAGATCATTCCAAAGGGTCCTTCACTCTTGATATCTATTTTTAGCACAAATCATGGTACAAAAAATATGATTTCCATTTAGGAAAAAATCACAAGTGAGCATCTGCTCAGAGCTTTTGAAAATATTAACATTCTGTAAGGAGGCATGATAAAAAACCCAAAGAGAATGCACACTATTAAAATATTTGAAATCAATTAAAATGTTATAACCATAAGTACAAATGTGCATAAACTTAAAGTAAAAGTTGGTTTTTGGTTCATCAATAGAAAAGATTTTGGGGCGATAAGTCAAAAGGAATCTTTTAAGAACATTATAAGTATCAGGGTTTGCAATGCCCTGACAGTTCCAAAAAAAATAAATCCATTAAAACCTATTTTTGGAGGAAGAACCTCCCTTTTTATTTTTAGAGCCACCCAGTCCCTTATTATTCTTGGATCTAGTGACAATATGTGAAGTAGTCAGAGTTGATTTCATTTCCTGCTTATCTATAATAGAAACAAAAGAGCTGTAAGTAAAAACATGATTCGAGGTGGTCTGAATTGTTTCAATTATTTTAGAATTTAGTGGGATGGCTATGGAGATATCCCTTAAATTTGTTGGTGGGGTTACCTTGTGAGAGGTAATGGCCATAACAGGATCCGGGGGGTTCAAAATAGTAGAGCATGTAACCGAAAGTTCCTGAACTTTCACTGCCACTATTTTCTCTTTGATTAAGTCCTTATAATATTGAGGGATCATACCTAAGTTTTCAACATGTAGAGATATAATAGCAGAGTCATAAATGGGATTCCCCTCCTCAGAACCGCAAACTAAGGTCTTCATGTGATTCTTATCCTAGGGTATTAAATTCCCAGTAGTGTGTCCAGCACCCATGGGTGAAGCTGGAGCAGAAACAACTAGAAAACTTCCCTCAGTAGTATGTACATCATTTATAGTTTCTTCAAGGTGGTCCTTCTGTGTTCCATCATGGGAGTAACTGGAAATTACATGAAAAAATGGAGCACTTTGAACAACAACATTAGCGTTATCGGGTTCTGATGGAGTTAAGTGCCCAAATCCTTCCCCAGCTGAGTTTTCATGGACCTGATCACATGCATCCGGAACTAATTTCACAATTTCCTCCAGAATTCATTGATCCAAGTTGGCCTCCTATTCTTCCTCCACCATCATAGCCCAGGTCATACCCGAAGACTCCCCAACATGAGCTAATTTTTTACCCATATCTCTGATTTTTTTCTGGGTGGTTTAGCCTTCTCGAAGCTAGTACTCTTACCTTTCTTGTCCCTTCAAACTTTAGTCCAACCATATTCCTTGGGCTTAGAAATCTAGCTTTTTATAACTCTATAATTTATCATAGAATGACCCACAATTTTGCAGAGATCGCAGAATGGTGGATTGCGCTCAAATTCAATCCAGACCTCTATTTTCTAGTCTTTAGCATTGAAACAGATGACCTCTGGTAGCTTTGAGTCCAAATCAACTTCAACCGTAACCCGATCATACAAGCCAATCTCAACATTTAAGGTATGCTGGTCGATCTCGAGAGGAGTACCATTGTAGGATACCAAATTGTTTAGTATCTTAGCGTGCCAAAAAAACCAACTAAACCCATGCAGTCTAACCCAAATTTGAGCCGTATTATTCCTAAAGGTATGGGGGTTAAAGGTATAGTTCCATTCAAAGATTCTAAGAACATGAGGTTTAAGTTGTAGACTCCCTAAATTACAGACTCTATCATGCTCTTCCTGTGATTTTAGTAACATATGGAAGTATCCTCTTTCGATTGGAACTATTTTTCAGTCAGAGAATCCCCAGAGATGAGTAATCTTGTTCTTCAACTCATCAGTCGACCATGATTTGTCCCCCTTAATGTATGAAGTTCGACCCATAACCAAGAACTTACACATTTGAATTCTTGTTTACAGAACCTCAGGATCGGCTTGCACTGCAAATATTCCATCCTCAAGTCGCTTGCATAGAGTGGTTTTCATCGTAAAAGTTTTGTAGTGCTCTGTTCCTTTGATTGCTTCCGCGAAAGTTATCCCTCTAGTTCTTTTGAATAGAAAGACCTCTTCATTTTTCACTTTGGAATCACGATCTTGTTATGCCTTTTCCCATTCCAGATCAAAAGCCTCCATGAAGAATCATATTCAAGACAAACTGAGGCACATATTACCGCAGATGGGTGTAAACCCTAGACGCCGTGAGGAGAGCACCACCATATTTTTCTTCTTCATTTGAAGGTAAGTATATTGATTAATCATTATTGATTAATGATTATTTATTAATAATTATTGATTAATAATTATTTAATTTGTATCTATTTATTATATATTATTTGTTTTTTCAATATATGTAACGCCCCGACCCTAATTATCTAGAGTCGGTGCATTATTACATAACATTGGCATGATCATGAGAAAGATCAAGTCTCGAAAGACCGATTAGTTTAGTAGCCTTGGAATAACTAGATACATCCATAAATTTTTACATTACATCATAAAAAAAAAACATCTTGTCTTCATATCCCCTCATACTATCCCTGCAGGTCATTCATAAATTACTTCTTCATAATCCTGGGAAAAATAAAACATTGAAAGGGGTGAGCTCGGATGCTCAGTAAGGATAACATTATAGCAGAAGCTTTCATAAATAAGCATAAACACTTAAGGCAATTTATAACTAAAACAAAAGCCTTTTAAAATTGAACTTCAACATAGTATGGAAAAAGTAAAATGAAATAATGCCATTTACTTACTCACATGGATATTCTACTAGTCGAATGATCACATGCAATATCAATAACCACTTTCATAATGATGGAATGCATAATGCCAGACTATCATAACCACATAGCCAAGGCCTCGTGCCAAGACTACAAATAAGATTTTGCCAAGGCCTTGTGCCAAGACACTAGTTTGTCTCATGAGACCTACCGATGCATCGAGGAGCTATAGCGGGCTCCACCCGTCACTTATTAAGTCCAATGCATTCCTCATATGAATAGGTTTAATCATAAAATAAACATTCGTATTAAAACTAGCATACGAAATGTCAATACTTTAACCACAAACCATGAATGGTATAAAAAAAGAACATCCACAGTCAAACATAACTCATTTGATACAATATGAAAGATTGTATTGTATCACATTAACCTCAATCATGAATAATGAAGGATGTTGACATAGATGAAAATAATCATCATAACTATTTGATAGAAATATCCCCCTTTTCTTGAAAACTTTTAAAAGTCACACTATTTGTCAAGAAGACATTCAAAAATAGATTTTTGAATCAAAGTGTCCCATACCACTTTGAAACTTTTAAAAGGATTTTTGAATTTAAAACTTTAATGTCCATAAAAATAAATCCTTAAAACCATTTTTAAAATATGGACATTAATGAGCATGATTTAGAAGAATAATTCTTTAAAACATTTTAAAATGGTATTTTGGTTAGAGTTTCTAACCAAAAGAGAGACACTTGAATACAAATAATTGAGGTAATAAAAACATTTTAATATCATGAGAATAAAGGAATTCATGATATACTATGTCAAAGTACATTATATACACCACATAGAAGTGATTTGGTGTATATCATCAATGAAGTCTCAATGGAATGTAAATTGAGATGAAATTTCTCAAAAAGGTTGTATCCTTAGGTTAAGGATAAATCAATGACATAATTATGTGTGAGAAATATAAATACACTAAATATGATTGGATATTCAGTGTAAAACAATCAAAGGACATTCACACATATTCTTGTAAAAAAACAATACCAACGAATTGGATGTTTAACTCAACAAATGGAGAATGAGTTAAAATTACTCTTATCAAATTCATATCAATGAATTGAGAATTACCAATGGAGTGATTATGTGTATCAAACTTCTATCCACAGGAAGGGGAGTGGAAATTATGACATAATCAAATGAATAGTGATTCCGCACATAATCTTGGGGTAATATAATCAATGAAATATGTGTAAAGCCAAATGAGTGGAAATTGAAATCTCAAATTCCCTTATCGATTAGGTAACTTACGAAACATACACCCATGAAAGAAGTATCATACCATGATGATGTAAATACCCATAAATTAAAGTATATTACACAATGAATACGATCATGGGCAGTACACATACACCACATGCAATAATTAAGTGGTGATCAATGGAATTCTCACGGAATTAAAAGTGAGATAAGAAAACCCTTACTTTGTACTTTTTCCTTGGTCGATGGTAGGTTTACCTCCTGTATAATGGTGAAATAATTGTTATTGAATAATACAAGAATCATTTACTTTAATATTATATCATATATGATCTTTTAACATTGATTTGTTAATAATATCTTAGTATTAACGCCGTTTCGGGTGTTAACTTACTCATTTTCTTTTATATGTTTTGTTACATAAATCATGTTTGTTGTATCTTATTAATATCCAGAATGATATAAAGTCCTTAAACATCATTTTTAAATCATTAAATGATAATTATACTTTAATGGATACGATGGATAATGAATCTCATCACGTTCGTGGAGACGGTAGTCCGTACGTACGCACGAACGCTACTTCCATTTAATTTTTTTAATTTTTATTTTAAAAGAATCGAATCCAAATGATATATAGGTATATTACTATTCCAGTATAATATAATATTTTATATATGTTACTTAAGTTCATTAACACCATCCTTTATACGTTCCATGTGTGGTATGAACGAGTCATATCATTTTAAGGGGGCGGTAGTCCGCACTTCCTCAAATGAAATTATCGTATGTATATACAACATGAAACGAATAATGGTATGAAATAAAATGGAATTACAGAAGCTTATATATAAAATATATATCATTAAAATCATATTTAATTACAGTTCCATCATAATGTCCACCATGAGAGGCGGTAAGATGTATTTGAACAATCATCGTTTCGTGAGGCGTTAGTTTGCCATCCACAGAAACATTATGTTCATCATCCATTAGATGGAGTTGTGTGTATGTGTAGTTTGAATCATTCTTATAACAACATCCTAGTATATTGAGGATACTGGTGTTGTTACAAAAGAAAGGAAATAAAAAGATTTTGGGGGTTGGAGAAGGAAAATAAATGAAAATAATTTAAGAGAAAACGTTACCTTTAATTTAGGTAACTCACTTTGGTTGGAACCAAAGGACTTGTTGAAATGCTTTCTGCCTAAGGGGAACCTTCAAGGAGGAGGAGAGGGATGTGGGGAGCTTAGTTGGGCAGAGTTTGGACGAGCCAAGTGGCTTGAGAGGTGTGAAGAAATGAGAAGGAGGAGTGCCCTTTTATAAGAGGGGTGAGGGGCACCTTTGGAAAAGCTAGAAATATTAATTTATAATAAATTCATATTCGGTTTCCAATGGCTCCAAAGTTGATTATTCAAAGTCTAAGGTGGGGATAGGTCGAAAACCACTCAACCAATAGAATTTAGACAGGTTTGGGTACTTATATTAACCTTATCTTTAAGTATTAACTCTAAGTTAATTAGTTTCACTTTTACAATGTCTCTTTGTATTTTTATATAATATGGTTGATAAACTTACTATATACATCCAAGCGACCCACAAGTGGTCCATTAATGATGAATATATCCTGATATAAGTCTTTTGGCCGAACCTTAGATTTTTAGGAATTTAATATCAATTAATAATATAATATTTGTTTTAAGAACTCTTTTATGTCAATTTTGACACTATTCACTAGTTGATTTTTGTGAAACTCATAACAGATTGATTACTTCGAAAAAAGTCAAATAAATCAATCCTAATATATCATATTATCCTAGAAAATTTGTTTAATTCATTAAAAGTTTCATATTATAATTATTTGGGTATTTATAATATCAATTATGTTAATTTTTTACTATTTTAGTAATTACTGCATCATCATTGTGTCATAAATAAAATAAATTATTTAATGTCAAATAATTATAAATAAAATATAATTATGTATTAAATCTTTTTAGCTTTCTAATGAATATTTATAATCTAAAATCCAGCATATATAACCCTATGTAACAATTGTTTTTCTAAAAGATATATGCTTGTGTCATTTTGTATTCATTTTAACTTAATTAATATAAAGTGTCATTATCACTTACAAGTGGATCCATGGGGTCCCAAAATTGACCCAAAGATTCCCATGGTCGACCATGTATCAACCAATATGGTTAAGACACATTTTAGGGTAATTTAGTATTATTATAATATTATTTTTTTTAACCCTTATTTACCGGATTTACCCTTAACCATGGTAAATAAAATATTTACCGCAGTAATTATTCAAAATGTCTAAAAATAAAAGTTACCTATTTACACAATTTGGACATCCTGATTCCAAATATGGAATCCATTTTTCTAAATTCAAAACACAGAAGTGGCAGAAATTAATTTAAAATTAATTCCCGCTGTCAAAACAAAAAGCGGGTTTTTAAGAGATAATAACTATCAAAAGATTGACACTTGTTTATGTTCGGTTTAATTGTAAAATTATGTCCAATGACCAAAATTATATTAAATGGTAAAAATATATTCTAAATATACTTTAAAACCACTCAAATTCACAATTTATCACTATTAATTATTTTGATTAAAAAAGTTGTTTTTAATTAAAATTTAGTAATTTTCACTATTCATCAAAATATGAAAGTTATCCGAAAAGTACCAAAATTTCACCTTAGGCTAAATTCGATATTCCGAATCCAAAAATGAAGTCCATTTTGAAATATAAAATATATATAATTTCAAAAAGTAGGTATTACTATTCATAACGGCTAGTTTGATTGGTTGTGGTGTGTTAAAATCTCGAAGTTGCGTACAATGCACGTCATTGCATTATTCGAAAGGAAACATACCGAGGAAGCTTGGGGTGTTACATTCTCCCCTCCTTCAATAAATTGCGTCCTCGCAATTTTTAAAATTTTGCTTGGGAATATAATGGAAAGTCCCACATCGGAAAAAGAGTCAATAAAACTGTCACTTTAAAAGAAAGAAAGAGAGGTATAAGGGTCATCCAAGATAACCCATACTAGGATTCCATGTAAGAAAACATGGATATGGATGATAAACTAAGTGTCAAGTTCTGATGGAGAGGGATAGAAATCATGATCAGGAGAAAGTTAACAATGAGAAAACCACAAACTTGTGTTGGGACAAATGACCATTAGTCTCCTAGTAGGAAAGTAAACGGACAACATTTTTTTTTAAGTTACATTACATAAGGAAGAGGAATTCATTTATGATATTGACTAAGAACATTATGAGATATACTTACATTTTAAGTAGATTTTCATTCTTTAATAAATTTCCACCACTAACTCATTTTTTTTAAATGATGAGTATTCAAGAAGACTTGGTCACACTGGAAGAGATAGAATAAACTTATATAGAATCACATGATCCATGAAGGATAAACCATATATTTACATTGTCTTTGAAGATTAATCAAAACCAAAATGGTCAGTGAATGATCTAATGATCCCCCAAAAGGATATTCATTGAGATAAATATGCACTAATCTTAATTTCTAAAGTTAAACCAACAATACCCCAAAGTTAAATAGATACCATTCAATAACCAATTGTCCTTAAAATCCTTTAATATAATCCAAACTAATATTGAAACCCAAAACATAGAAGAATTTGATTATGTAGTCTCCCATGTTAAATTGTATCTCCAAATGACATCAGATACTCTTAAAGTCACATACTCAAAAGTAATTAACCTAATCACATATTCTCTATTATAGGTTAATCATTTCCATAAATAACCCAAATCACTATAAATCCACAATAAAAACGTAGATAAAAATCTATCATTACTCCACAAATGAAACCCCATAGTATTCTATTTTCCTTGGACATATAGTGTTTCCAACAAAGCGAACATCTTCCAAAATAACATTTATCACTTAATCACCAAATCATTTTCCTATACGAAGGGTATTCTTTTGATATGAAATAAGAACCCAAATCAACTTATTATTGATCAATAAAATCATTTAACTAAAAAAAATAGTCACACTAACCAGGGACTTCACGTAGTCCAGTGGTAGGCGATAAATCCCAATCGCACTTTGGTTGTGGGTTCGATTTCCATAGCTTTGTCCGACGCGACGGGTTGTCACACGGTCTACGTGTTGTCCTTTTTCAAAAACTATATTTTATAATATTTCCAAAATGAGATAAATTCCTCAAAATACTATATCATAAATTTAACCACAAATGTTATATCATACCTTGAATCTTCATCCCAAATTAGAATAACTTATAATTCTCTCAAACCCCAATGATCATATAAATCCAAATGGTTATTTATACCCAAATCCACAAGAGAAGAGACAATTCTTCCTCAAATATCATTCTCACATGGCAAACTGCGGGGTTACAAATACAAGAGAAAATTATTCCATAGTAAACCCATCAACAAGGAGTGCTAATACTTTTTAAACATTTCTCCAACCATTTATTCCCACATAGCTTCTTCTTTGACCAAGAAAATATCCTATAGAATAGGACATTCACTCGGGTAATGGCCAGGTCCCCTACATTTACGGCAAATGACTGTAAATGGACTCTTGGGACCATTTTTATCTTCTTCCATAGTACTCTTCATTTTTCTTCGGCAATTCTTTACTTTATGTCCTTCCTTCCCGCACGTAAAACATTTCGTTGTCCCATTGAGACATTTTCCTGGGTGTCTCTTTCCACATTTCCTGCATGATGAAAATTGAGGGTTCTTTTCTCCATGGTCTCCATTGCTGGAGCTCTTATCATTTATCACCTTTCTCTTCCTTGTTGAGTCTGGGAGTTGGTTAATATATATGTTGTTGATCATATTTTTGGAAAACTGATTTGGCATAAAGACGATATCTTTTACGCCTATCAACATTCCATTTTGTTGCTCATTGCCACCACCGTTCCCATCTTGTACATCATTCTCAAAGTCACTATGACTTCCTTGGAATCCAGCCATTGACTAAAACCATAAAGCATTGTGTGAGTAATAGTAGTCGTAAAATCATTTAGAGATTAAAATGTCACCATATTCTCAATTTGAAACATATTTGGATTAACCAAGGTCATTTACTCTCATCTTATATATATATTACTTAAATTGGTTTGTAAAGAAAATGTAAATTATCCTAAGCATATCCCCCGGGAGTGTCGTAACCAAGAGTGCAGCAAGGCCCGTTGTCGTGCACCAGTTCCCGTTCGAGTCTAGCTCAAAGCGGTGTTTTCGGGTTTTACCCCTAGGTACATCTGTGCCAGAGCCGCCTCTACCTGCTCGTATCCAGACAGGGATGTATTGCTCGGAAAACTCACAAAATCTCTACAATACCAAAATTCTAGGAAGTTCTTTTATACTAATCCTCAAAGTTCATCTTAGGTCTACGTGCTCTAATCAGAGTTTATCTAAATCTAGCTACCAAGGTTTGTACTAAACTTCCTCTGATACCAACTGTAACGCCCCGACCCTAATTATCTAGAGTCGGTGCATTATTACATAACATTGGCATGATCATGAGAAAGATCAAGTCTCGAAAGACCGATTAGTTTAGTAGCCTTGGAATAACTAGATACATCCATAAATTTTTACATTACATCATAAAAAAAAACATCTTGTCTTCATATCCCCTCATACTATCCCTGCAGGTCATTCATAAATTCCTTCTTCATAATCCTGGGAAAAATAAAACATTGAAAGGGGTGAGCTCGGATGCTCAGTAAGGATAACATTATAGCAGAAGCTTTCATAAATAAGCATAAACACTTAAGGCAATTTATAACTAAAACAAAAGCCTTTTAAAATTGAACTTCAACATAGTATGGAAAAAGTAAAATGAAATAATGCCATTTACTTACTCACATGGATATTCTACTAGTCGAATGATCACATGCAATATCAATAACCACTTTCATAATGATGGAATGCATAATGCCAGACTATCATAACCACATAGCCAAGGCCTCGTGCCAAGACTACAAATAAGATTTTGCCAAGGCCTTGTGCCAAGACACTAGTTTGTCTCATGAGACCTACCGATGCATCGAGGAGCTATAGCGGGCTCCACCCGTCACTTATTAAGTCCAATGCATTCCTCATATGAATAGGTTTAAGCATAAAATAAACATTCGTATTAAAACTAGCATACGAAATGTCAATACTTTAACCACAAACCATGAATGGTATAAAAAAAGAACATCCACAGTCAAACATAACTCATTTGATACAATATGAAAGATTGTATTGTATCACATTAACCTCAATCATGAATAATGAAGGATGTTGACATAGATGAAAATAATCATCATAACTATTTGATAGAAATATCCCCCTTTTCTTGAAAACTTTTAAAAGTCACACTATTTGTCAAGAAGACATTCAAAAATAGATTTTTGAATCAAAGTGTCCCATACCACTTTGAAACTTTTAAAAGGATTTTTGAATTTAAAACTTTAATGTCCATAAAAATAAATCCTTAAAACCATTTTTAAAATATGGACATTAATGAGCATGATTTAGAAGAATAATTCTTTAAAACATTTTAAAATGGTATTTTGGTTAGAGTTTCTAACCAAAAGAGAGACACTTGAATACAAATAATTGAGGTAATAAAAACATTTTAATATCATGAGAATAAAGGAATTCATGATATACTATGTCAAAGTACATTATATACACCACATAGAAGTGATTTGGTGTATATCATCAATGAAGTCTCAATGGAATGTAAATTGAGATGAAATTTCTCAAAAAGGTTGTATCCTTAGGTTAAGGATAAATCAATGACATAATTATGTGTGAGAAATATAAATACACTAAATATGATTGGATATTCAGTGTAAAACAATCAAAGGACATTCACACATATTCTTGTAAAAAAACAATACCAACGAATTGGATGTTTAACTCAACAAATGGAGAATGAGTTAAAATTACTCTTATCAAATTCATATCAATGAATTGAGAATTACCAATGGAGTGATTATGTGTATCAAACTTCTATCCACAGGAAGGGGAGTGGAAATTATGACATAATCAAATGAATAGTGATTCCGCACATAATCTTGGGGTAATATAATCAATGAAATATGTGTAAAGCCAAATGAGTGGAAATTGAAATCTCAAATTCCCTTATCGATTAGGTAACTTACGAAACATACACCCATGAAAGAAGTATCATACCATGATGATGTAAATACCCATAAATTAAAGTATATTACACAATGAATACGATCATGGGCAGTACACATACACCACATGCAATAATTAAGTGGTGATCAATGGAATTCTCACGGAATTAAAAGTGAGATAAGAAAACCCTTACTTTGTACTTTTTCCTTGGTCGATGGTAGGTTTACCTCCTGTATAATGGTGAAATAATTGTTATTGAATAATACAAGAATCATTTACTTTAATATTATATCATATATGATCTTTTAACATTGATTTGTTAATAATATCTTAGTATTAACGCCGTTTCGGGTGTTAACTTACTCATTTTCTTTTATATGTTTTGTTACATAAATCATGTTTGTTGTATCTTATTAATATCCAGAATGATATCAAGTCCTTAAACATCATTTTTAAATCATTAAATGATAATTATACTTTAATGGATACGATGGATAATGAATCTCATCACGTTCGTGGAGACGGTAGTCCGTACGTACGCACGAACGCTACTTCCATTTAATTTTTTTAATTTTTATTTTAAAAGAATCGAATCCAAATGATATATAGGTATATTACTATTCCAGTATAATATAATATTTTATATATGTTACTTAAGTTCATTAACACCATCCTTTATACGTTCCATGTGTGGTATGAACGAGTCATATCATTTTAAGGGGGCGGTAGTCCGCACTTCCTCAAATGAAATTATCGTATGTATATACAACATGAAACGAATAATGGTATGAAATAAAATGGAATTACAGAAGCTTATATATAAAATATATATCATTAAAATCATATTTAATTACAGTTCCATCATAATGTCCACCATGAGAGGCGGTAAGATGTATTTGAACAATCATCGTTTCGTGAGGCGTTAGTTTGCCATCCACAGAAACATTATGTTCATCATCCATTAGATGGAGTTGTGTGTATGTGTAGTTTGAATCATTCTTATAACAACATCCTAGTATATTGAGGATACTGGTGTTGTTACAAAAGAAAGGAAATAAAAAGATTTTGGGGGTTGGAGAAGGAAAATAAATGAAAATAATTTAAGAGAAAACGTTACCTTTAATTTAGGTAACTCACTTTGGTTGGAACCAAAGGACTTGTTGAAATGCTTTCTGCCTAAGGGGAACCTTCAAGGAGGAGGAGAGGGATGTGGGGAGCTTAGTTGGGCAGAGTTTGGACGAGCCAAGTGGCTTGAGAGGTGTGAAGAAATGAGAAGGAGGAGTGCCCTTTTATAAGAGGGGTGAGGGGCACCTTTGGAAAAGCTAGAAATATTAATTTATAATAAATTCATATTCGGTTTCCAATGGCTCCAAAGTTGATTATTCAAAGTCTAAGGTGGGGATAGGTCGAAAACCACTCAACCAATAGAATTTAGACAGGTTTGGGTACTTATATTAACCTTATCTTTAAGTATTAACTCTAAGTTAATTAGTTTCACTTTTACAATGTCTCTTTGTATTTTTATATAATATGGTTGATAAACTTACTATATACATCCAAGCGACCCACAAGTGGTCCATTAATGATGAATATATCCTGATATAAGTCTTTTGGCCGAACCTTAGATTTTTAGGAATTTAATATCAATTAATAATATAATATTTGTTTTAAGAACTCTTTTATGTCAATTTTGACACTATTCACTAGTTGATTTTTGTGAAACTCATAACAGATTGATTACTTCGAAAAAAGTCAAATAAATCAATCCTAATATATCATATTATCCTAGAAAATTTGTTTAATTCATTAAAAGTTTCATATTATAATTATTTGGGTATTTATAATATCAATTATGTTAATTTTTTACTATTTTAGTAATTACTGCATCATCATTGTGTCATAAATAAAATAAATTATTTAATGTCAAATAATTATAAATAAAATATAATTATGTAGTAAATCTTTTTAGCTTTCTAATGAATATTTATAATCTAAAATCCAGCATATATAACCCTATGTAACAATTGTTTTTCTAAAAGATATATGCTTGTGTCATTTTGTATTCATTTTAACTTAATTAATATAAAGTGTCATTATCACTTACAAGTGGATCCATGGGGTCCCAAAATTGACCCAAAGATTCCCATGGTCGACCATGTATCAACCAATATGGTTAAGACACATTTTAGGGTAATTTAGTATTATTATAATATTATTTTTTTTAACCCTTATTTACCGGATTTACCCTTAACCATGGTAAATAAAATATTTACCGCAGTAATTATTCAAAATGTCTAAAAATAAAAGTTACCTATTTACACAATTTGGACATCCTGATTCCAAATATGGAATCCATTTTTCTAAATTCAAAACACAGAAGTGGCAGAAATTAATTTAAAATTAATTCCCGCTGTCAAAACAAAAAGCGGGTTTTTAAGAGATAATAACTATCAAAAGATTGACACTTGTTTATGTTCGGTTTAATTGTAAAATTATGTACAATGACCAACATTATATTAAATGGTAAAAATATATTCTAAATATACTTTAAAACCACTCAAATTCACAATTTATCACTATTAATTATTTTGATTAAAAAAGTTGTTTTTAATTAAAATTTAGTAATTTTCACTATTCATCAAAATATGAAAGTTATCCGAAAAGTACCAAAATTTTACCTTAGGCTAAATTCGATATTCCGAATCCAAAAATGAAGTCCATTTTGAAATATAAAATATATATAATTTCAAAAAGTAGGTATTACTATTCATAACGGCTAGTTTGATTGGTTGTGGTGTGTTAAAATCTCGAAGTTGCGTACAATGCACGTCATTGCATTATTCGAAAGGAAACATACCGAGGAAGCTTGGGGTGTTACAATATATATATTTATATATAAGTATATGAGATTCTATTTATTCATCACATAAAGAGCCTGGCGTAGTGGTAAAGTCTTTGGAGAATAAGCAAGAGGTAATGGGTTCAAATATCACTCAACGTAGAATTTCTATATATGGCATGGACATGTGCATGGGCATGAGCAAAATAATATATAAATAAATAATTAATTAATTATGAAAATAAAAAAATAAAAAAATAAATTAATTAAGAAAATAAAAAATAAAAAATTTTAAGATAATAAAAAATATTTTAAAAAAAATAAAATAAAAAAACACCGCTAAATCGTTCTGTGATGGTTTTGAAAAACTATCGCTAATTGATTTTTGTCACATAATTTAGTGACGGGTTTCCAAAACCATCGTAGAATGATTTAGCTGTGGTTTAAACCGCCACTAAACAAAAAAAACATCGCTAAATGCCAATTATGGAATAGTGATACTAGGGCCCCTATAATTCCATCTAGGAGAATTAGAAATTGGTGACATCTACCCCTCTACATACCCTTCATCTACAATATCAGCCCATGATTTCTGTGTATAAGAGATCTACCTCTCACCTTATCCATAATCAAACTAGATGGATTTTCTTGACCCATCATCAACGTCTGTATGCTTCTGATTAGCTGTGATTCTAGTGCGGAGATTATTTCCTAGGAATGTGGAACCACTTGCCACCACTACATCAAAAGAATATTGATCTTTATTTTTTTTGGTACAAAGGAAAAAGGGGTTTCCACTCTATTGTTACTAGACTAGAAGGTAAATTGTACTGGTTTCTTGGATTTAAAATGTTCAATGAGATGACCCATATTCTGGCAGTTCTTGCACCACAAGTTCTTATGAAAATTTTAACTGTGATGTCCAATGCTTTTACACTTAGAATAGAAGGAAGGTAGATTTTCTGAAATAATGGAAATCTCAATTATGAGATCTCCAGCAACCAAAATCACCATTTCTATTAGGGGAATTCAAAGATATATCTCAATAAGGACCCTAGAAAAATTCAAAAACCTCATTCACCTAGTTTCGCTTTCAAATTTAATGGGAGCTCCAACCACAAATGCAATGCCCCAAAGAATCCGAAGGTTCCAGAAAAACTAAGTTTAGGATAATATGATTTTATCTTTTAAAGTATTGAAGAGTGGATTCCAATCTTGGATCCTCAGAATAGAAGATTTGAGTGATACGAGACTGTTCCCCCATGCCCTAGATTTGAGATATGCTGAAGGAAATACGATATAGAGGTCATCTTTCTTCCAAGAACCATTAGCTGCGGACGAAGATACCTGCGCGATGATCGAATGTCAACATACCTTTAGTTTCATCTCTAAGATGGAGTGATCCATTTCAATGAAGGTGTATTTCCCATTTTTGGTTACATTGAATGAGGTGTTTTTGGCATCCCCAAGAAATATGTTCTTATTTGTTTTGTGAGTCTGAGCTTTCGAACCAGGGCATTTCAAAGGTGGAGAAACTCTATTTGCAGTGATTGCCTCCTATACTTGCTTCAGACCATAAACAAAAATGTCATGAGGATAAAAATAGAATTCCAATCTAGATCACATCACCTTGAAACCCAAATCTTCATCATCGCTAGAGGATTTTCTCCCAACCCGCATCACGTCCTCATGAACAAGTGTTATTAATTATATAGATTATTAAAAAAAATTAAAAATTAATATATGGAAAAATGAAAATGAATACATACATACATACAATTGATAAATATTAATGAATATTCATGCATAAATAAATATTAACAATTGATAAAATTACAAATATATTGAACAATGAAAAATTGAAAATTAATAAATTACAATAATATTAAAAAAAATAAAGATTATTAATGAATAAATAATATTAAAATAAATAAATTTGAAAAAATATTAAAAAGTTATAAATACTATATGTATAATAAAAGTATAAAAAATAAATAAAATTTAATGATTAGAAACATATTAAATGTTAATAAATAAATTTTAAAAACAAATAAATTTTAAAAATATTAAACGAATAAAAATTTAGTACAAATTTAACACACACACACCCATATATATATATATATATTAAAAAGTAATAAATAGTGTGTGTGTGTGTGTATCAATATTTATTTCTATATAAGAAATTATAATTTAATTATGAATAAATATTAAAAATGAATAAAATTAAAAAAATATTTAACAAATAAAAATTAATATATATACATATATCTCAAAATTAAATGTAATAAATAGTGTGTATTTTTATATATATATCAATATATATTTAAATATAGTAAATAAGAATTTAATTATGAATTAAAATTAAAAATGAATAAAATTTAAAAAATATTGAACAAACAAAAATTAAAAATGAACAAATATAATACATATAGATATATTAATTAAAAAGTTATAATTAGTGTGTGTGTATATATATGTCAATATATATTTTTATATATGAAATAAGAGTTTAATTTTGAAATTATGTTGGGATTGTACTTAAATTGCTTTACACTTTTAGGCAAAAAATGGCGAACTCTGTTATCCCTCAACTCGAAGGGCCATCACAATAGGGAATTCCTTCTAAGTAGTAGTAGAAGAGTGGGCCGCACATTGCGTAACGATCATAGGGTGGGACAAGGCCCACATGGGCATTTTTGTGTTTTCATGGGCCCATTTAGGTGTGTATAGTGTGTATATAGGATCTCATCCCCATAGTAGGATTATGAGGCTGTAATTCCACGAGATCATATATAAATAAGCGACCGAACATCCGCAAGTTTGATGCAAGAATTTTAGGTGCGGATCAATTTATTTTTATCAACACTTTAACTATAAATGATAAAGACAACCTTTATCTGCGCTAGAAAAAACAATGATAAAGGGTACCCTTTATCAGCCTTTTTTTATAACACTCATAAAAGTGATATTTTACAAGCAATTTTTTTATCTCTTATAAAAGGTATAATTTATCAATGATTTTTTAGCATTGATAAAGGTATCCTTTATCATCACTTTTAGCTAGCACTGATAAAAGAAAGGGCTGGATAAACCTAAATATGTTGTAGAAAATGTATTCTAATGTAAATATATTTACACATTCCATGGAAAACTAAATTCTTATATAAATGAAAATATGACTGCTTATCATTATATACTACAATTACAAAATTGTAAAGATATAGTTCAAAAATTATAATGTTTAACAAGATTGTTTATTTGATATCCTTAGTCATGGAAATATACTCTACCTCATTGATTGAGATTGTCACACATGACTACATATTGCACTTCCATAAAATATGGCCTCCACATGCAGTAAAAACATAGCATCCCCATCTAGAAAAATAAATATATATAAATTAAGAAAAACAAATCTAATTCCATAAGAACTAAACAATAAAAATGAAATTTTGTAATAATGGGTGCCCTAGAACCAACTTAAATAATAATTTTAGATTACCATATCATGTATATAGTGAGTTATGCATGATGTATACTTACCATAATAATGTTGATATTTCTACACCCACCAATTACATGGTAATTTACATAGATTATTTATTATATCAAAAGGTTATAGAAGTTCCTAGTAAATACTAAGTACCATGATATAATATGAAATTAATCTTAAATATATATCCTATAGTCCAGATACATCATACCGACTGGACACAAATGATGTGTAAATATCAAGTGCTGGAGGCTCATAAGCATTGAAACTTCTTCCCATGAAGTTTTCACTTGGTGATCTCGAGTTGATGAGATCATGAGGACTAGCCCTTTAGTAGGAATACCATATGTTTCAAGTGTCATTGGTGGTTCCTATTGACGAACACGTGCAATAGTCTCCTGACTTTGGGATCATTATTAGTGTATACTATTTTATCACGTACTTTTATGAAATATGAAAACTATGACATTAATTTCATAGTATGGTATCTTGTTTTGAGTGTGTCATTGATGTTATTACATTGATTGAATAATCATGATAATTTTTTTCTTCCAAAAGAAAGTGATATCTTAGTCCTAGTTGATCATGATCACCACGGAATAAATAAAATCATATTATTTGAGTTTATTATAATTGGTATTGAATTTATTTATTAAATTTATTCACAACATATTAATTAAATACATGAAAAAATATTTAATGAAAAAATATTATTTTAGTATTCAAGGTTCTTTTAATATTTATGGGAATGATTAGCTGAGTTAAATGGATAACTTTTATCATATAATATATTTATTATATTAAAAGTAAGTGATAAAAATATAAATGATATTTATGACTTATTAATATATTCATAATATGTTGTTTATGGATGATTTAGTGGGTAACAAATATTTGGGGACCAGGGAGCCTTTTTTAGGAAATTTTATAATTCACTATTTAAAGGAGGAGGAGGCTCTCACATGAAAAATATTCACTACAAAATGGTTAAGAGAACATTTCTTCTCTTGCACTTACTATAGAGAGAAGAATATGATATAATATTTTAATCTGATTTATTTTTCACGGATTGATGGATCACCATTATGGTGAGCATTGGGACGTCAAAGGCATCATCATATTTTCATGCTATCAACCAAATTTTGATGATCAATGCTCCGATAGACTTTTATAGAATGTGTGGATGATCTAGAGTGATCTGTCTTTGGTTCCTATGATAAACATTCACTAATGATGAGCATTTGTTGAATGTATCATTAAATCAATGATGTAAATTTCAATTTATTTTTTGTTCTTAAAATGTTCATGGGGGATCATCATACCTTCATACCAGGTTATGCTTCATTGGAGACTATATAGTAACATCAATCACAGGTGAAATTTTTTAAATCTCCGAACCATCTACTTCCACTGTATGATTTAGTACATTTAATTGATATTATAGGGATCACATGAATTTTTAAGATAATAAAAATTATGTAAGCATTAAACACATAAAAAGGGCATTGTTACAATCCCAACACTGCATATGGTGATTCAATTCAACATCAGATGGTGAAATTGCGGCTGTCTGAATTTTTAAATCAGCTTAAAATTAGTGTTTGTGGGTATAAATTTAAGACCATATTTATATATTAGTTAAAATTTTACCTGAATACTATTAGTGATGATGTTTTCCAATGAACCCAAACTTCATCCAGAGTTCCGGTGTCCAGAATAGTTTTTTTACCGCAAGGGTTCCTTCCATAGTATTGTGGAATTTAAAAAATAATAATAATATATCATTATTATTTTTTATCCAAATTCTATACCATAGGATTTTGGAAAAGAAAAAAATTATATAATATTTAATGGGGGAAACTTTGGATGAAAAAAAACAATATTTATTAAAAATTATGGGGAAGGTTGTCTATGATATTGATTTGGGGGGGGGTCTAAATTAAAATGGGGGTTTGGGGAAGAAATAAAAAAACTAAATGAAAAGGCCATCACCCACAACTTCTCTGTTCGGCTATTGTTATCCTCACATCGTCCTCCCACAGCAAGGCACCCCACCACCGACCGACCCCTCCCGCTTCCTCAATACTGACCACTACTGGCTGCCACACCATATAACTCCCGATATAACAGGTTCCCATGTGTGGATTCCCTATGATATCCTCATGTCATTTAGCTTTGCCACAGTTCAACCTCCTTGACCACTACTCCTTTCTGGTCTCAGGCTGAACCCCACCACGAGCTCCTACGATCGGTCTACCATTGCGCTAGCCAGACCAAAGAGTGTTGAAAATCCCCCATTATGCTAGACACCTCCCTATTTCTTTAGGATCATTACCGACCATCCTTGTCTAGATCTAGTGTTTCAACTCCTGATTCTTTCCAACCCTTTACTACCACACTCCCTGTCGACCAGCTCTAGTACTGACCTCTTATGCACCTCCTGCCCAGTGACCTATGGACAAATTGGGATGGTCCTACCTGATCAGAGGTAGTTCAGTCCCTTTCCAACCCACCCAACCCATTTCATGTCTAGATGAGGCCCGATACCCCTTTATATGGTTTTCTGGGCTAACGGGGCCCTGAGAACACCCAAAAAAATATTTAAAAATATATTAATAATTAAGTTATTTTTTTAAATAAAAATTAAATTATTTTTGTTACTAAGGTATATGTTTTATTTGAATTAAAATTAAAGTGAATTATTTTAATTTGTTTTAATTTCACTTAACATTAATTTGTCTCAAATTTGATTTTTATTATGCAATAATTTTATGTGTTGAATGATCATGTGAGGTGACTGACCAATGAATGTCTGAGTTATATTTTTTTAATTAATTAATACATTCATTTTATATTTTTTGTAATTAATTAATTAAATAGATGGTATCTTTTTTGTCGTTATATGTATAAGGGCTTATGTGCATAGATAAAATTTATTTATCTGTATCATGCACTCCTGAGACCCCCTGGCCTAAATTTGAGTATTTTTATATTATTATAAAGATAAAAAAAGTTGTTGACTACACCGAGATTAGGTAGTATTCTAGATGAGATGTGGTTACATTAGATTGGGGTGAAAGATACAATATGATTCAAATACGACTCATGTATTATACCAATAGGATCACTGTTGATCCATTAAGTGAAAATGGTTCAACCAATATTAGATGCTCAAGATCAGTCTTAGTATTTATTTAATTTATTTATCATTTATTTTTTTTTGAATATAAAAGTTTACACAATCACATAAAAAATAAAATAAATATGCATAGATTAAATCAAATAAAGACATGAAAAATGTTTTATATTTACTAAATGGTATATTTTTGAGCGTGATCACATAGAACATACATATCTAATAGAATATCTTTTCATTCATCTAGAAATAATAAAAATCCTCAGAGTAATATTAAGTCATAATGCCTTCCAACATTTGAATTTGAATAAAAATTGGTGTACAAGGTGCCCATCAACTATAGTTGATGGTGTCTCTTAATACTAGTGAGTTCTTATGAAAATGATTGTTTGAATTAACTAAATATGGAAGAAAAGATGTAGTCATATCTATCATGTTTCATATTTAGAGTCAGTGTGTTGAGTAAATAAATTTTACAATATCTAGAATTTGGGACATCACTCAATAGTTTAAGGAGTCGTGAGAAAATATAGTTGTCCAGTCAAAATCCTACCTTGAAACTCTATATGTAGTTGCATAGCCATAGCTTGGACTAGGAGGAGAGGTTTCAGGGATCCTTTAATATAGAATACTCAAGAAACTGGGTATTCCGAATTTAGTTGTGAGAGTTATTGGGGTTTGATAAAATAGTGAGATTTGTTTAATGATTTAATTAGCCAAGAGTGTCTAATCAATAATCAAAATAAAAATACCAATCCAATAGTGCTTATTTTTATAGAAAAATAACATGTAATACAATATATATACTGTGATAACTATTGGACAAAGAATATGTTCTATACAGAATGAATATAAAAATGTATCATAGGTTCTTGTGAAAATTTATATGATATAGGAAATTATAAGTACTAGGGTCCCTAAATACCCATTGAGTTACGTCATGGAATGAAGGTGTAAAATATTCTTACAGGAGACTCATGTATATCACATTTTATGTTTACATCATTTATGTCCAATGATTTTTGGATACATCATGAGGATATGGATGGTTATATCATGTTGTCTCATCTCCGAATGGTATGTGAGGAGAAAGTGAAGCATGATATTAATGAGATGATGATTACACTAAACACATGAAAATTGAAAGATGGGGAATGATCTTTTAGTATGTCCCATTTTTATATTATTTTCATTGGATAACTTAAATTTCACGTATGATTAAAAAACAAATAGTAAATGGAGAAAAATTATTCAATACCTATTTGAGTAAGGTTCACCAAGTTGATAAGAATATAAATAAAGATTGATATTTAATTCTTATGATGAAAAAGTTTAAAGATAAGGATAAAATGCCAATGAAAAGTGTGATGAAAAGGGAACATTTGTAACATGATTCAATGCAAAGTTATAGATCATATATAGGAGGTCACTTTCTTCACATTTCATGAGATATGTTTATGGAGGATTAAATGTTATGAACAAACTTAAAGAAGTATGTAGGTGATTCTTATTCTGGTATATTCACTATTGTATGTGATGTTTCTATTATAATTCTTGGGTATTATATAAAATATTCCTATCACATATGTGTATTGAAATACAATGACCAAGGAATAAAATAAGTGTTATAAGAATTAAGGTGAATTATCTAAGAGGATGGGAAAGGGTGATTCCTAAGTTATTAGTGAGAAGTACACAACTTATATTTCTAATATTATTCATTATAGTTGAACTTTTATTGAGTATTTCCAAAAACATTATCTCACATATCCATTGGAAATAAGGAGAAATTATTATAGTTTGGGAATTAAGGTTGTTTGTGGTGTTTACTACTCAAATAATGGTTCATTCATGCTTGAATGAATGGAAATAACTGATGAATATAAAATGTAAGACTCTGCTATACCCGATGTGGAAAGATAATTATTTATCTAGTAAAAGAAAATAGTTATCAAGGATATACCTAGCATGGTTTTATTCTCTTTGGAGTTAAATAACTTAGTTATTATTGGAACATTGGATTATCTAGTTTTGGATAAATAAACCTTTAGAAATAAAGTTACACCACAAAACTTTTATAATTATTTTAACTAGAGAGCATGAAATATTCCGAGGTAAAGCTAGTGGTAAATATACTTCATGAGATTACTTTAAGATCATTAAGGAATGTGAAGTTAAAGTATGAAATCTGTATGGTCATAAGATATGAGTAGTTTTTGGAACATGTGATGAATAATATCTTGAACAAGCATGCATCAATCATTAAAATACTGCGTGGAGTTTTTCCTAAACAAAAATTTCCTTATACACATCAGAGTCATGATATTGCTAAGGAGGATCAATAATGAGTCTTGCATAAAATAATTGATCATTAAAAATGCATCATGGAGTAGTTCCTAAACATAAATTTTCTTATACACATTAGAGTCATGATATAAGTAAAAAGAGCATCAATGTTGAGACATATATGAAATGTAGTGACTTGCATTATTTTTCAAGGCATGATACATAAATAGAGGAATTGTCCCATAACTGTATGCCAATTATAATGAAAAATGGATATAATATGAGTTATAGTATGATATAAATCAATTGTATCATAAGAAAATGTGTGTAGAAGTTTTTTTTGTATTATTTATATAAACCAAATTGTATCAAGAAAAACAAAATGCGCATCTAAAGTAATTATCCTAAATTTTTATAAGTATATTACATAAATCCATAAGATAGAAAAGGTGATAGTAAAGTGAATGAAAATATTTATTTATAAGGTTGAAAATATCTATTTGAGATAGTGGGAGAAATATTCTCTTGGATTTATTCAATGCCCAAGATGTACAAGAGGTTATAATAGGAAAAAATTCCACAAAATATTGTGGAAACATAATTTTCTAGAGACACATATTGCATAGGAAGGTTAAAATCATAGTGGTGGTTTTATATTCAATATATTGGGTGATAAATTATTCATTAATAATAACGAATCATACAATTGAGTAGTATATTGAATTCAGCTATATTTAAATGTTTATTAAAATTCAATAATGGATTCCATTTTTCAAAGTATAGGTGTTTAGTATTTTTTTATGTTTTAAATATTGATACTGTGATGGTATTCAAGAGAAATATTACTTGTAAGGTATAGGAGTGGTAGTAAAGACATCTTGACCATAGGCACTAAATGGGTGTTTATAAATAAATTAGATGAATATGAAACCATAGTAAGAAACAAAGCTAGATTAGTTGCTCATGGTTATTGTCAATAAGAAGGGATTGACTATGAGTAAAATTTTGCACCAGTTTCTAGACTTGAATCCATTAGAATCTTGGTTTCCTATGCAGCACATCTAAATTTAAAACTATATCAAATGGATGTCAAGAGTACATTCCTAAACGGGTATATAGTTGAGGATGTTTTTTTGTTAAAAAACCTCATAGTTTTACAAATCCCCATTTTCTAAATAATATTTTTAAATTAATAAAAGCTTTATATGATTTAAAGCAAGATCCAAGAGCTTAGTATGATGGAATAAGTAGTTTTCCTATTTCCAAAGGTTTTAGAAAAGGTATAACTGATCCTACTCTCTTTATGAAAAGAATTTCTAAAGATGTTTTAGTTTTTCAAATATATGTTATTGATATTATTTTTGGATCTTTAAAAAATTCCTTATGTATTTATTTTCAAAGATGATACAAAATGAATTTGAAATGAGTTTGATGGGTGAACTGAAATTATTTTTTGGATTTAAAATCTTTAAAAATAAGGAAGGTATTATTTTAAATCAAAGTAAATATACTAAATATCTTCTAAAACATTTTGGTTTAACTAGTAATAAAAGTTGGGATACTCCAATGAGTACCACCTGTAAGTTGGATCTTGATGAGAATGGTAAATCTGTTGATTAGACCACTTATAGAGTAATGATTGGAAGTTTACTCTATTTAACAGCTAGTAGGACAAATATTATGTTTAGTGTGTGTATGTGTGATTTCTTTCAAGAGAATCCTAAAGAGTCACATCTTCTTGCTGTTAAAAGAATTTTTAAATACCTCAAACATACTACCAACTTTGGAATATTCTATCCTAGAGGACAATCATTTTACCTAGTTAGCTATTCTGATTCTGATTTTGGTGGTTGTAATTTAGAAAAAAATAACCTCTGAAACATGTCACTTTTTGGGAAAGTGACTAGTTACATGGTGTAGTAATAAGAAAAATTATGTTGTATTATCTACTATTAAAGCTGAATACAAAGTTCCCGGTGGTTGTTGTGCTCAGATTTTGTGGATGAAACACACTTTTCTAGACTATGGATATCAATTAAAGAATGTCCCTATAAATTGTGATAACACAAGTGATATTAACATATCAAAGAATCCACTTTCTCATTATAGAACAAAACATATTGATATAAGACATTAATTTTTGAGAGATCATTATCAAAAAAGTGATATCACTTTAGAATTCATTGGAACTGAACACTAGTTTGCTGAAATTTTCACTAATCCATTAAATTATGAAAGAATTAATTACATAATACTTGAATTAGGAATTATTAACCTTGAGTGAAAAAATTATTGTCACAATTTATTATCTCATGATTACTGTCTCAGTTTACTATCTCAGGATTACCGTCTCGGTTTACTATCTTAGGATTACTATCTCAGGATTATTGTCTCAGACTACTGTCTCACAACTTGATATCTTATGTTCACTGTCTCATTCATTATGGTCACACCATTTTGAGTCACATCATAATACTGACACTGTGAATTCCTGTACCGGTTTCACTATATTATTCAAAATTTATTTTTTAATATTTCTTTTTTTATCTCTTGTTTTATTATTTTTACCGCATTTTGTTTTTTTCAATGTTTGAACTCCCTAAATGATAAATACCTATCACTTCACTTCTCTCAAGATCACTTCTCTCGAAACCAAAACCCTATGTCTCTCTCAAATCACTTTCCCTCCTTCTCAGCTCTTTGGAGCCCACGCTGAATGCCTAGGATGAAGCATCCATTACCGTCGAATCCTGAGAAGGTAAGGTCTCAAAAAAAAAAAAATAGAAGAAGTCTCCTACTGTATTTCTCAAGAAACCACTGAACCCAGGTCTTGAGGATTGAAAAGTCATACACAAAAAGGAGATATGTGTGAAGTGGATATTGTCTAGTAAGTCTCTTGTTCTAAGAGTTCTAAAAGAACAAGGGTGGTTGGATTGGTTTACCAAGGAGAAAAGACCCATCTAACCAAATATTGTTTTTGAGTTTTATCAGTATGTCAAGTTTACCTACAACTCCAAGGATGATTTTGTGGTTAGGATTTGGGTAAATGGTTAAATATGCACTTTTTATTTGAGTTTATGGGATTCCTGCATTAGAATACCTAATGAATAGTTTTTTGAGGACTAACATAGAGGTCCTCCTCTACCAAGTGATGTGTTTATCCTAGAATAGGATTTGGGAAGTTTGACTGGGAATAATAAGAAAAGAAGGCCTATTTCTGTTGATCTCGATGGTGAGTCCAGGATATTGTTCAAGTTCATTCAAAATCTCATTTGTCCAAGGAAAGAGGATTTTCCCACTCTAAAGTATCATGATGTGTTTTTGATTCATCTTATGAAGAATGGACACAAAATCAACTTGTGTAAGTATATTATACTTCACATGTGTGATATGATCAAAACTACATCAAATTCCACCTCCCTTTTCTATTCAAGGTTCATTTCTATCATTATTCTAGCCAATAGTGTGGTTGGACAGAATGGAGAAGTGTTTGAGGAATGTGATTTTTATATATCTAAGGATACTTGCAAGAGAATGAAAATAATCTAGAATCCATGGAAGAGATCATGGGTTAAGGATAATGATAGGTTTTATAAGGATTTCAATCCTATTAAAAATCCCTCAAGACCTAAAAATGTAGCTGATCTTAGATTAGAATGTGATGAGATTGTGGAATATCAAGATGAAGAGACATATGATGATGTTAGTAAAGGTTTTATGAGAGTATATCCTAAGATATCACCTCTATCTAAAGGTAATGTTGATGAAAGTGGAAAGGATGAATCTGTTTCTAAATAAAGTACAATTGTAGAGGAAGATCCTGCTGTTATAGAAGAGACTACTACTGCTATGGCATAGTCTAAAGAACAGGTTGAAACTGAAGTAATCCTATCTGTTGAGGAAAGGATGGAATTGTCCTTTTAGCTAGCTAGAGAAGATATGGGTGAGCCTGATAGAGTTGAAAGTTTGGGAATGGTTCAAGAGATTTAGTCTCTTAGTCCTAGAATAGATACACCTATTGAGGGGGAGTAACACCCCATCCTATAAAGTGTTCAAGTTCCAAATCCTATTGACCCAAGTTCTGTGGATACCTGATATAGGTTTCCCAATTATTTTGATATGGATGATACCCAAGAGGCCTCAGTAAAAGGGATAGATCTTTAAACTATGTTTTAGTTGAAACTAATATTTTCCAAAGAAGTAACCCCTTCTAAGGAATCTGAACATGTTTCAGTTCCTGTTTTTGAATCTGCACAAGAATCTTCTGATTTTGTAATTCATAGTGATTTGAATGTTTTTGGAGACAACTTGTTGTCTGGATTTAGTAATCTACTATAGTCTCAACTTGTACTTGTGAAAAATCTCAATGAAAGGGATGCTTAACTTTTGTTAGAAAAGATTATATAGAATATCCAACCAAATATTCTTCATTAAATTCAGGAAGTTCAAGTTGAGAACAAGCATTTGAGTGATGAGGTGAAGTCTCTAAAATATATGGTTGAAGATATGTAGAAATACTTGAAAAATACTCAAGATACTATTTCTCATCTTAGTGAGGATGATAATGATAAGACTCCACAGAAGGTTGTATCTCTGATTCAACCAAAATTTATTACTATGTATGAAAAGGTGGTTAAGAACAACACCAATATAGCCAATGAGATGCATGAGCTTGTCTCTAGAATCAATAAGTTGAGTGATGAATATAAAGGTTATTTAAAAAAGGAAATAAATCATCTTAAGACTCACATCAGCTATTTCAGCTTCATCTTCCTCTGGAAAACCATCTCATCCTATGGATAATGACTTGATCAGGTCAATTTCCAAAGAAGATCTTCAATCAGTGTTAAGTGGTGTTGATAAGGAAAGTCTATCTTCTTTCATCAAGAATAGTAACCATGTGCTTGATTTGGTGGGGGTCCATTCAAATATTTCCACTAATGATCAGGAATAAATATATAAGAATGTGGAGTTCTACTTTAAGAGAATTTATTCTAAGCATGAGTTGACCAATCACTTCACGTGTCTTGTGGAGAATTTGAAGATACCTCCAGTCACTCAAGCCTTCAAGGATCAAGTGCATAAGATCAAGGAATTCACTTTAACTATGGAGAAGTTTCTAGAAAACAAGGATGAATTTGAGAAGACCATGCAGTATGGTGCTAAAATCATCTCAGATTTTATCATGTTATTGAAACCTTATCTTCAAGTTCATAGTATTGCAATTGTGGCTCTTGTAGCTACTCCTTTAAGGCATGGACTATCTTCAGCTACCTATCCTTCTTCCTTAACCTATTTTTCACCAGTGATCATATCTATTGCTCAGGATCTGATCCAGATCAGACCTATCATTATTGAGAAACCTTTGCCTAGGTATTCCACTAGAACTACCCTTGTACCTTATATTATTTAAGGAGTGCCACTTCCTTCCCTAACCACTAATTTTACCACCTCCACTTCTCCACCTCTTCATTATCCTTCTAATGTCTCTAAAAAAGGAAAATCCAAGTCTGATGAATCTAATGAGAAGTGAATAATTATTTTGATAGGATTTTTTTGTATTTTATTTCTTTATTGTAATGTAATTTATCATTTTATTCAATAGAATGTGTCCTGATCTTGTTTCTTCACTTGTTCTTTTCTTTTACTCTTTTCTTTCTGTCTTTCTCTATCTTCTCTTTTTGATAATTCCAAAAGAGTAAGAAATAATAATAAGGCATTTACAGGGGAGAAATAAACACTAAAATACTATGGGGGATAACTAAAAGGAAAAAATAACAAATGAGAAAAAATGACCCTATATGCTATTTATTACATATCTGCTTTAATATCATGATATGATAAGTAATCTATTTATTTCTTTCTAAAATATTTGGGTTGTAAATTCCATGATTTGTGATCATCAAAAATGGAGAGATTGTTGGACTCCTCATGTTTTAATAATCACAAATCATGTTTGGAGATTGTTGGACTCCTCATGTTTTAATGCTTACAAATCTTGTTTTACACTCTTATAACTCATGTTTTTAAACTCCCATAAGATCATGTTTAGAATCTCAAAAATCATGTTTGAATATTGTAAACTATGTTTAATCTTGTTCTATTATTCTTTAGTATGATTATGTTCAGTATTGATATAGTTTGTGAATATTTCTTATTAAGACAGCTTACAAATATTTGACTAAGTCTGTGACACCGTAAGCTTGCTACCGGTTCCAGATGTTGACATAGTCTGTGACACCGTAACCTGTGCTACCAATTCCAGATTTTACAAAGGGCTTGACATCATTTCTGTGCTACCATTTCCAAGACACTGTAACAAGAAACCATTCATAATTTTGACAAAGGACTAGACAATGTTACTTAAGACACTATTTACCTGATACCGTAACCGTGCTACCGGTTCCAGAATTCTTAAAGGACCAGACACCGTAACTTTGTTACCAATTCTATATCTCACTGAAACTGTGGCACCATGACTATATCAATGTGAATGTGGCATCGCGACAGTCTCACCACAATTGTGACACCGCTCTATACATAACCATTTTTCTATCTTTTCTAATTAAATTTAAAAGTTATTTCTAATGGTCATATTTGAGTTATTTCATGACACTGATATAATTAATGATATTTTACAGTCTTGTAAGTAGAAAGTACGGGGTACAAGGTATGGATATTGTGAACTTTTTCGAATATACCAAAATCACCCAAAATATTGACAGTATGAGGTACAAGGTGTAAAGATTGAACACTTTTTTGGATATACCAAAAGCACCCAAAATAAAAACAAAGCATGAAACTCGAGATGAATAATAAATGTAGTGGTATAATGCATGAAAAATTGAAAAACACATTAAATAAAGAAATCTCAATTCCTACTAGTTGTAAACAAATAAGACACTACTGTGAACTATCTTGAAAACATCCTTGCAGAAACTCAAAGAAGAAGAAGAACATCTCACTGCACTGAAAACCAGAACACTCAACCCACGACAATATGTTATTTCAGAAGAGGATTGGAACATTTCATTTTCTACATCCAAAGATTCCAGATCTACATTTCATGACACATAGATCCTTCTAAACTCCATCTCATTACATTTTTATCTGTTGTGTACTATTTTATTACTCTTTGAGTAGTGTGTGTGTCTGTATTAAAAACACACATTGTCTCCTACACTGGACAGGAGGATACAAAATATACTCACTCAAATATCTTTTTACACCTTGTCTCACCCATGTATAACTGTGGAAGAGGTCTTGTGTGACCTAGATATTAGTTTTCCCACATAGAACAGTGGTAGAGATCTTGTGACCTAAACTGTCTTGTGTAATATTATTAACCCCAATCTAGGGTGTGGATCAAATCTTTTAATATATATTTCTTAGCGGTATTTGTTCACCAAGTGGAGTGGATTAGGTCTCGGCTTGAGACTAAACCACTTGTTTTATTTGCTTTTTTATTTCAATTCAGTCTTTCTCTATTTTAACTCATATTTCAGAAAACTAAATTTTACTTTGAAAGTTAGTGTTGGATAGTTGTTATAACTATTTTGCCTTATTAGAGTAGTTTCAAAAGTTTTATCAATATCAAATATTGTTATAACTGAGAATTCATCAATTTTATGAGAAACTATTTGAATAGTCAAGCTATTATAATTTTACTACCTTGGTTAACTAGACAGTTTTATTTTTAATTGGGGGAATATTTTAAATAACCCTTTTAACAATTTTTTATAGGAACTCAATTCACCCCCCTTTTGAGTTTCCTACTCCGACCAACATTTGGTTTCAAAGGTTTTTTTTTCAAGTTACTTCTTTCAAAAATTTAAATATGTTTTAAAATATTTTTCAACTGTGATTTTAGTTGTGTTTTAAAGATATTTAAATTTATATTAGTTCTAAATTTATAGTTCATTAAAACATTATTTTTTATCATGGATAATAGATTGGAAGGTGATGCTACCAATAGAGATCCATTATTTTATGGAACAAATTATGCACAATGGAAAATTAAAATGAAAACGCACATAGAAAGTATGAGTTTTGATATTTGGTCTTCAATTATAGATGAATATAAGATTCCTGATACTGATAGGAATACTTGGGATGATCAAACTACAGATTATTATAAAAATAATTGAAAATCCATGAATTCCCTATACTATTATTTAGGATATGAAGAGTTAATAGAATTTATTCATGTAAAACAACCCATGAAATTTGGAACACTTTATCTGTTTCACATGAAGGAACCTCTTGTGTTAATGAAATGAGAATTAATACATATACTATTTGATATGAAAACTTTAAAATGAGGCTTTATGGGCCTATTTCTAACATATATATCAGCTTTAATGAAATTTTAAATACTACGATCTCTCTGGGAAGGGATGTTACATCCAAGGAGAAAATCATTAGAGTACTCAGATTCTTACCAGATAGATAGAGAGGGACTTCTGTATCAATTAGAGAATCCCGGGACATCCGCAAGTTCCCAGTAAAGAAGATGGTAAGAAATTTGATGATGTATGAGAAAGAATTAAAAGTCAACAAGGAAGAGGAAGATGAACCAAATAGAAATCCAGTGGCTTTGAAAACCACTACTTCCAGAAAAAGGAAAATGAAAGAATAGAAACTCATTATGATAGTACAAGTAATGAAGATTCACCATCTAATAGTTATGAGGAAATGGCTCAATTATCTAGACAATGTAAGAATTTTTATAGGAGGAATAAATTCTTTAGGAAGCCTAACTACCAAGGTAAATATAACAACAAGAGAAACTATAAAAAGGATTAGAAGAAAGGTGATACTTCCAGTGAAATAGTCTGTTATGAATGTAAGAGAAAGATACATATAAATAATAATAGTACCAAGATAAAATATAATAAGAAATATGAGGACAAAGATAGAAAGTATAAAAAGGAAATGAAAGATACAAGGAGTGATTCTGAGGACAGCTCGAGTGACTCAGAGTCTTCATATGATGAGAAGTCTGACAAATCTAATATGTGTTTTATGAAAAACACATCTATGGTAACTCTTGAGTCTCCTGTGCAAAATTCCTATTATTATAGAGATGAAAGTGATTCTGAAAATATGACAAATGACTAAATGTTTGATTATTTTAGAATGATTTAAGATACATGCAATGAGTATAATGATACATATAAATCTCTAAAGAAACAAAATTCTCTCACTTCTACTGTTAAATATGATCTTATTATAAAAAAGGAGAAGAATGATCAATTAATTAAAGAAAACAATGAACTTAAATTATCTAATGATAAATTAAAAAATAACTTAGAATAAACTACCAATGAAATGAATGATATCACTCAAATTCTTGGTAAACAAGTATCTTTTAGATACACTGCTGGTATATGATATCAACCTCGAAAAATAAACTTTGCTGTAGAATCTGGAAAAACTATTTTTGTGCCTAAAACTGATAAATATTCTGAAAGTTCCAGTATTGGAAACTATTTTACTACTTCTAATTTCTCAAGAATAAATAAAGTTTATTTTTCAAATGCTTTACAATCTGCTTATAAGAAACCCATGAAGCAAGTATGTGTTCCTAAAGCACTTATTACTAATGTTTCTAGACCCAAGAAAATATGGGTACCAAAATATTATTATTTTTGATTATTTTGTAAGAAATCTGTTTGAAGAGATCCTATAGAATTCTATGGTAGTTGGATAGTGGATGTTTAAGACACATGATAGTATATTACTCATACTTCAAGAACTTGATAAATATTGATGGTGGACATGTCACCTTTAATAACAATTCTGAAGAAAAAATCATTGGAATTTTCTAAATTGGTAATTCTGAATCAGTTTTAATTTCTAAAGTAATTTTTGTTGATGGATTAAAATATAATCTTCTTAGTATTTCACAATTATGTGATGATGGTTTTCATGTTAAATTTGAAAATGATTCATGCAATATTTTTAATTCTAAGAATTAATTAGTATTTTTTCTTTTAGAAATGAAAATATTTATGTTGTTAACTTTGATTATTTAGTTTCTCAAAATGTTTCTTGTTTGAGTGAATTTCACAAAGATTATTGGATTTGGAATATAAGATTAAGAAAATGAAATATACACTCCCTTAGAAAGCTTAATAGAAAAGTCTTAGTCAAGGATCTACATAAACTTGAGTTTCTAAATGGAAAAGTCTGCCTTCCTTTTCAAAAGGGAAAACAATATAAAATCTCTTTCAAACCAAAGAAAGAAGTTTCAACTTCTCATCCTCTCAAGTTGGTTCACATGGAATTTTTTGGACCATCTAGAGTTTCAAGTATTAATGGGAAGCACTATGTCAATGTTCTTGTAGATGACTATTATAGATATACTTGAACCTTTTTCTTGGCTCACAAAAGTAAAGCTTGTTATCATTTTACCAAGTATTCTGGGACTGTAGAAAATATTAGTGGTCTTAGAATTAAATCCTTAAGAAGTGACCATGGACATGAGTTTGAAAATCAATAGTTTGAATCTTTTTTCTCAAAAAATGGATATATACATAACTACTCTTCTCCAAGGAAACCTCAACAAAATGGTGTTGTAGAAAGAAGAAATATAACCTTAAAATAAATATCTAGAACAATGATTAATGAATATGACCTACTTATATACTTTTGGGTAGAATCTATCAATACATCATGTTATATAATCAACTGAGTCTTAATTATACCAATCCTTAAAATAACTTTCTATGATTTGTGGAGCAATAGAAAACTCAAGGTTAACTACTTTAAAGATTTTGGTTGAAAAGTATATATTCTTAACACTAAGGATATTTTGGACAAATTTTCCTCTAAGAGTGATGAAGGAATTTCCTAGGTTTTTCAATTTCTAGTAATGAATATAGAGTCTTTAATAAGAGAACCAAATGCGATGAAGAATCAGTACATGTCAAGTTTTATGAGATAGATCCACATGATCCAAAAACCTATCTAGAAAGTCTTGAGGATGATATGTCAAATATGGAAATCAATGATAAATATTATGACCATCCTATGAAGGAATCTGTTAAAACTTCCAATTCTAGAAATTCTTCATATTCGAGCCATGATGAACCCGAACCTTCTGAAGAACCTGAAGTGACTAGTCCTTCTTTTTCTAGATCTGTTAGAACCCTTAAGAGCCATCCTTTAGATGTTGTTTTTATATATTTAGATAAAGGAACATAGACTAGAGCTTCTCTAAGAAATCAGGTTGAACATCAAGATTTCCTGTCACAGCTTGAACCAAAGAACATCAATGAGGCAATCAATTATGAATTTTGGGAGATGGATATTCAAGAAGAATTAAATTTGTTGAGAAAAATAAAGTCTGGAAACTTGTAAATAGACCTAAATACATCTTGACCATATAAACTAAATGCGTGTTTAGAAATAAAGTAGATGAATATGCTACCATAGTAATAAAAAACGCTAGATTGGTTTCTCAAGGTTATTTTCAAGAATAAGGGATTAATTGGGAGGAAAATATTTCACCAGTTTCTAGACTGGAATCCATTAGAATATTGATTTCCTATACAACACATCTAAATTTCAAACTATATCAAATGTATTTCAAGAGTGAATTACTAAATGGGTATATATTTGAGGGTGTTTTTGTTGAAAAACCTCATAGTTTTACAAATACTCATTTTCCAAATAATGTTTTTAAATTAACAAAAGATTTATATGGTTTAAAGAAATCTCTAAGTACTTGGTATGATAGACTAAGTAGTTTTCTTATTTCAAAAAGTTTTAAAAAAGGTATATATGATCCTACTCTCTTTATGAAAATAATCTGTAAAGATGTTTTAGTTATTCAAATCTATGTTTATGACATTATTTTCGGATCTTCAAAAAATTCCTTATGTATTGATTTTTTAAAGATTATGTAAAATGAATTTGAAATGAGTTTTATGGATGAATTTAAATTCTTTCATGGATTTAAAATCATTCAAAATAATGAAGGAATTATTTTAAATCAATGTAAATATACTAAATATATTCTAAAAACTTTTGGTTTAGATAGTACTAAAATTTTTGATACTCTAATGAGTACCACCTGTAAGTTGGATCTTGATGACAATGGTAAAATTGTTGATCAGACTACTTATAGAGGAATGATTGGATGTTTACTCTATTTTACAGCTAGTAGGCCTAATATTATGTTTAGTGTGTGTATGTGTGCTCATTTTCAAGCAAATCCTAAAGAGTCACATATTATTGTTGTTAAAAGAATTTTCAAATACCTCAAACATACTACCAACTTAGGACTGATCTATCCTAGAAGAAAATAACTTGACATAGTTAGCTACTATGATTCTAATTTTGGTGATTGTAAGTCATAAATAAAAAGAACATCCAAAACATTTCACCTTTTGGGAAATTCACCAGTTTCATGGTATAGTAAAAAGAAAAATTCTATTGCATTATCTACTACTGAAGCTGAATACATAGATGTTGGTGGTTGTTGTACTCAGATTTTGTGGATGAAACACACTTTTCTAGACTATGGATATCAATTCAGGAATGTCCCTATAAATTATGATAACACAAGTTTTATTAACATATCAAAGAATCCCATTTCTCATTCTAGAACAAAGCATATTGATATAATACATCAATTTTTGAGAGATCGTTATCAAAAAGGATATATCACTTTAGAATTCATTGGAACTGAACATCAGTTTACTAAAATTTTCACTAAGCCATTAAATTCTAAGAGAATGAATTACATCATACATGAATTAGGAATGATTAACCTTGAGTGAACAATTTACTTTCTCAATTTATTGTCTCAGGATTACTGTCTCAGTTTATTATGTCAGGATTGCTATCTTAATTTACTATATTAGGATTACTGTCTCAGGATTTCTATCTATGACTACTTTCTCAAAACTTGATATCTTATGTTCGCTGTCTCATTCATTATGGTCACACCGTTTTGAGTCACATCGTAATACTAACACTGTGAATTCCCGCACCGGTCTCACTATATTATTCAAAATTTCTTTTTTAATATTTCTTTTTTGTTTCTCTTATTGTATTTTTTTTAGAAAGTTTTGCTTTTGCGACATTTTAACTCACTAAATGATAAATACATATCACTTCACTTATATCAAGATCACTTATCTCGAAACCAAAACCATTTGTCTCTCTCAAAATACTTTCCTTCCTTCTCATCTCTCTTGAGCCCACGCTGAATGCCAAGGATGAAGCATCCATCCTCATTGAATCCTGAGAAGGGTAGGTCTCAGAAAAAAAGAAGAAGGATCCTATTGTAATGCTCAAGAAACCACTAAACCCATGTCTTGAGTATTGCAAAATCATGCCTAAAAAGGAAATCTTTTCGAAGTGGCTCTTGTCTAGTAAGTCTCTTATTCTAGGAGTTCTAAAAGAATATGGGTGGTTGGATTGGTTTACCAAGGAGAAAAGACCCATCTACCCAAATATTGTTTTTGATATTTATTAGTATGTCTAGTTTACCTTCAACTCCAAGGATGATTTTGTGGTTAGAAGCTATATAAATGGTCAAAGATGGACTTTTTCTTTGAGGTTATGGGATGCCTGCCTTGGAATACCTCATGAAGGGATTTTTGAGGACTACCAGAGAGGTCTTCCTTCTCCTGATAATGTGTTTATCCTATAAGATGCTTTGGGAAGTTTTTTTAACGTCCCAGACTCGGCCAGCCACCCGAACAGTGCCGAACGGGTCGGGTGTCACTACCTTAGGCGCACCTCCCCTGAACGCCAAAGGCTGCCGACTACCAATGAGGGTCTATTAGGTATAGTGGGGAGGCTATAACCTCTTAGAGGATCATAGTAAGGGTACTGGTCCAAGTATAACAGGGAAGATGAAGTGGAAAGAAAGACTCAGCAGACTCGAACCAGACCCACAGAGCGGAAGCATAAACAATATAGGTAAACAGAAGAAGCAATATATATAACAATAGCAGTGGAAATAAACACAAGAGCATGCTGATAACATGTAACTACTACTGAACAGTAAAACATGCATCCAAAGAAGGTCATACACAACTGAATATAAAAAGGGTGCTAATGCCTAACCAACAGTAGCTACAACAAGTAAGCATGCCGATATAGAAAATAAAACAAAACAAAGTAAACCCCAGCTAGGCATGACCTCAAGGTCCATACCATCTCCAAGAAAAAACTAACGTAACCCAGCTCTGGAAGCTGGCCTCTTTCCTGCACGTAAATCCATAAAGTCTGCACGCGTCCCGAGGGGCCCGTGCAGGGTGTGAGACAAATCTCAGTAGGATACCACCCAACGGTGCGTACCAAATATATGTGTTTAAGCAGTCACACATTTATAAGGAAATCAGTAAACACTACAACGCACAAATAAACACAACTCCACTGGTGCTCAACAGTCACCACGGAGTCTCACCTGCTTCTCCCAACACTAAAATCTATGTCCTGTAACCCGACACCATGTGCCACCTGACACCTCATGTCTCAAGTACCGACATCTTGAAGGCATGCCCAAAATAGTAACCCAGCACCATGTGCCTCCTGACACATTGTGTCCCAAGTACCGACGTCCCGAAGGCATGCCCAAAAATATTAACCCGGCACCATGTGCCTCCTGACACCCTGTGTCTCAAGTACCGACATCCCGAAGGCACGCCCAAAAATAGTAATCCGGCACCAAGTGCCTCCTGAAACCTTGTGTCTCAAGTACCGACGTCCTGAAGGCACACCCATACCTTGAAGGATCCTCACCTCCCATGTGGCTTTCTACGACAAGCACCCCCAACCAGAATACCTAACCCCAACTACGGGGGCCTCTACCCACACGAGTGGTCAAAACCACCTCATCATGGAGTATCTCTGTATACACACTACTCAAAGTCCTGGGTGAGCGGTAATCATGAAAATAGTCCAAAGACACCAACTCATCTGACACCTCGTGTCCCTGCGACCATGCCGCTCAAGTAACCTGGGCCAACCTGACAGTCGTACTGTCTCAAGCCGACGTCCATGACACCCAATACCATGGTCAAAACCACCCAAACTAACCCGGACCAAGCCCAACCTGTGATATGCATCACTCAAGAATAACTGGGCCATTCCCAACACCAACCAAAGGGTCCAGCAGACGCAATTCAGCAATTGCATATATAACATGTTTAAATAGAAAACATAAACTAGAAAAACAAACTAAACAGTTGAATTACACTATGCAAGGTGTTTTCCCATACTAGCACTGAGGTCTTAAATTCCTCTAACAATTATAATAGTCTTTAATAAATTAAACTAAACAATTTAACACTTTAATATTTCAATTAAAACCATTTTGGAATTCCCCGGCCAAAATGCCTTGACGAGCCATGGCCCCTCACCCGACCCGCTCACCCAAACTGGTAAGAGGACTTACCCAAAGGAATCCCATAGGTCCAATAAACAATTCAGTATGAAAAATAAGATAAAACAGGTCCCGCTTAAAATAACCGAAAATGTACTGAATGCCGCATCACCCAAAAAACCATAAAAACAAAACATGAAGTATGCACCACCTACCTGAGACTCGCATGATGATACTCCTTCGATAACACCCGCCAATTCGGTCTAAAAAATGGTATATCTACAAAAGAATCCAAACCTCTCAAACCCCTATAACTCGTTCTAGAATAAAAATCAAACAAAAAGGCTCAACGGGAATCGAGACCTTACCGAGGGGGTTCCAACGCATCCAACCGTGATCGAAACGGAGTTCGGATGGCGATCCAGGAAGGGTTTGAAGATCCGGCTAGCTCCCTCCCACTCAACCCGAAGGAGGTATTGAGGTTCTTCCTCAAAACGAGGCTACTGACCATTTTAACGAAAAAATAAAATACATGGCGTGTACTTTAAGTACACAATGTGTATCATTTTACTGTTCATATGATGGCTAAATCCCACCGCCTTACTTTCCAGACCTACCGACATGAGTACACGGCGTGTACCTATGGGTATATGGTGTGTAATTGGTTTCCCTTCTCCTCCTCACCGACTTACCCACACGCCATGTCTTTCCCTTATACATGGCTAGACTACACGGTGTGTCTAAAGGGAGCATGGCGTGCCCCTGGTTCTACCCGACCAATAGGCCTACACGCCATGTATAGCCTCACACAGTCGGGGGTATACACAACGTGTTCAAAACTACACGCTGTGTAGTAAGAAACTACTACACCGTCATCACACGACATGTACTTGGTGAGAACACAGTCGGTCACTCACCTACGCATACACGACATGTACTTAAAGTACACAGCGTGTAGTTTGGAAATTTCTAGAAACTTCGCATTTTCTCCAGTTTCCTTAGAAACCAGTCAAAAATTCAAACAGGGTCGGGTTTTTGACGCGTTCCAAAAACCTGGGTTCTTACAAACTCCCCACCTTAACGTAGTTCATCCCCGAGCTACCGAACAAAACCCGGAGATGGAACTGAACATACCACCCCGATCAAACTAACCCAGACTTCCCCAGTCACAAAGGTCCCAGCTATTTTCCTCAAGGGGGGGCTCCCCACCTTAGGAACCGCCTAACCTGGTCTCAACCCAACAAAACTCAAAGAAAACAAGGTTTACTAACCTGTTTTCCAGATGCATAGTCCTTCCGTGATGCATCATCACTTCTGCACCTCATTGGAGCTCACGTGTCGTTCCTGACACCCAACGCAGCCCACACCGCGTCGGTGTCTTCCTCCATGAGGTCTTGGTGCCTAGCACCTTAAGTAACCGGCATCCTCGATGCCCCAATGCCCACGACACCACAAGTAACCCGCATCCTCGATGCCCCGATGCTACACATCTCATATATATATATATATATATATATATATATATATATATATCATGCACCTGATATGGTGCTAATCCCACTGACTAGCATCTAGTCATTCCACAAAGATCCTGCGCACCACGTGCACTGAAAAAAGACATGCCTCTACAGGTAATGACAAAAAGGAAACATGGAGATCACGACCACACCACGGTGTACCTCTAACCGTCGTCGGCTCACCAGCCTGCTCAGCATTTGGAAGCTCCACAGCGTGCACCTGGCCTGAGATACAGCTGCCTGACGCCTGACCTCCCTGCGATGCTACTCTAGTCACCAGCCACTGACCCCTCAGCTGGGTCCCACCGTCTCTGTCACGACCTCCGCGCACAGCTGGACCCCAACTACCCTCACCGGGTACTGAACCTGAACCAACTCCAGACGGCACGGTCTGTCCTGGTCCCTGCCTGCCGGCTATCTGAGAAGGCTACCGGAAAAACCTGTCCAGATGCCCGTCCTGTCCACATGCCCAACACTCCTTCGGAGGCCTATCGCACTGCGCCCGAACATGTCCCGACTGTCCACACTGGAAGAAAATCATCGAAGAACTACCACGAGGTGGTCTAGCTGAATCCCTAGCATGACTGCCCCATAGGAAGTCATCCCGTCCTCACTTCCGGATGTCTAAACCATCACCTGAAGCTGTCGACCGACCGACCTGGGGTCTATCCGTCTGGTTTCCCTCCGCTATGAGTGCCTGATTCACTACCTCGGAGAAGGAACCCAACCTGAAGATGTTCACCTGGACCCAAATGGCGTGTCGTAAGCCATCCTCGAAGCGTCTCACCCTAGATGCATCATCGATTACCATACTAGGTGCAAAGCGAGACAACTCTGTGAAAGTAGCTGCGTAGTCCATGACGGACATGTCTCCTTGCTGAAGGCTCAAGAACTCCCAAGCTCTCTCTGACCTCAGTGTCTCCGGGTAAAAGTGCTCAAAGAACCTATCCTCAAAGTTCTTCCATGACAACCCCTCGTGCCTGCGAGCCTGAACCTGCACATCCCACCAGCGCTTTGCCGGTCCTCTCGTCATGTATGTCTCCAGCTTGACCCTCTGCCCTGGAGGCATCTCGAGCTGCTCTAAGATCATCTGCATGCTCTTAATCCAATTCTTAGCCACCTGTGGACCACCCTCACCCTGAAAAAGTGGCGGGTGCTGCGATTGGAACTCCCGCGTCAAGTATTACATAGATGGCTCCATACCCTACGCACCTCCGTCGATCCCCTACAAGACCCGCACCAGGCTAGCTCGGAGCTGCTCATCGAGCCACGACCCAAATGCTATCAAACCTGGCTGCTGTCTGGCCTGCACTGGATCCTGAACCTGATCCTGTCCCTGAGCCTGTACCTACGGCTCCTACTCTCCCTGTACCAGATCCTGAACCTGATCCTGAACCTGCGGCACTGTACCATCTCCCGTCTGACGCTCCATCGAGTCGTGAAGGAGTAACCCTCTGAATACCATGAATGGTCAGAAAAACCATATATATCTATAACAATATATATTCAACGTAGATAAGAAAGTAGTAAAAGGCAGCACACAACTACCACCCTTACTCTTCCCCACTGCAACCATGCCCCACGACATCTCGACCTCATGGCCTCATTAACCACTCTCAACATAGCCAAGTATCAAAGTACCTTGGGCCATGCCCGTCTTGAAAACTCACGTTGCCTCAAACAGACGACCGAGTTGCCCAATCTGGACAGTTACACTGCCACAACCATAGTACTTGCCTGCTCTCATAAGAGTCAGACCCAAATATCCTGCAGCATGCAATTCTACAAAATATAAAGCATGGAATACACATTTGCACAACTAGAAATTCTATCAGGAATTTCACCAATTCACATTTCAGAGCATATAAAGCATGACAATTTATTTTATTCACATGGTATTATCACTTGACAAAGCATACGTGCAGTTATGAAATTGAAATACCCTAAAACGTGCCTATCAAAAGCCAAGAAAACAAGCCTGGCCATACTGGGCCAAGGTCCAATTCTCCCTTACCACACCGGGTCAAGGGTCATATATCACAATCAATAAAAACACACACCAAGTGAACCACCAAGGTGGAAATCATATAAACTATAATCTGAGCAAAGGAAACAGAAATTCCCACCCATTGAAAACTTTGTCCATCCCTCGTACCTGGGGATGCAGGCACCCAAGCACAATCTAGAAACCTAGTTCTACTAATAAACTATCTCTAGTCTACCATATCCCAAATGGTAAAACTAGCAAAAATAAAAAGAGAAGTCTCAATCTCATTAGTAGCCAGAAAAACACGACTACTAAATCCTTGTCAAGAAATCCTCTGATACCACTTTGTGACATCCCGAACCCGACCAACCACCCAAATAGTGCCGAACGGGTCAGGTGTCACTACCTTAGGTGCACCTCCCCTAAATGCCAAAGGATGCCGACTAGCAGCGAGGGTCTATTAGGTATAGTGGGGAGGCTATACCCTCTCGGAGGATCATAGTAATGGTACTAGTCCAAGTATAACAATGAAGATGCAGCGGAAAGAAAGACTTAGCAGACTTGAACCAGACCTGCAGAGCGGAAGCATAAACAATATAGGTAAACAGAGGAAGCAATATATATAACAATAGTAGTGGAAATAAACACAAAAACATGCTGATAACATGTAACTACTACTGAATAGTAAAACATGCACCCAATAAAGGTCATACACAACTGAATATAAAAAGGGTGCCAATGGATAACCAACAATTGCTATAACAAGTAAGCATTCCGATATAGAAACGAAAACAAAAAAAAAGTAAACCCCAGCTAGGCATGACCTCAAGGTCCATACCATCTCCAAGAAATAACTAACGTAACCCAACTCCTAAAGATGGACTCTTTCCTGAACGTAAATCCATAAAGTCTGCACGTGTCCTGAGGGGACCGTGTAGGGTGTGAGACAAATTTAAGTTGGATACCACCCAATGGTTCGTACCAAATATATGTGTTTAAGCATTCATGCATTTACAAGGAAAGCAGTAAAAATTACAACGCACAAATAAACACAACTCCACTGGTGCTCAACAGCCACCACGAAGTGTCACCTGCTTTGGCCAAAGATGGAATCTCTATCGTGTAACCCGGAACCATGTGCCACCTGACACCTCATGTCTCAAGTACCGACGTCCCGAAGGCACGCACAAAATAGTAACCCTGTATAAGGCCCCAGCCTTAAACCTTACTTAATCTTGAGTTATTACAAGATTACACATTGAGGATCTTTTTGGGTTTAGAGTTTTAGAGAATTAGATCATAAAACTTTCATTACATTCCACATATAAACAAAGTGGTTACATAAAGATAGTATTCTTCATTCCCATCAACGGAAACACATTTACAATAAAACATGGATTATTTCTTGACACTTCCTTGACACTATCATCATATCATGTACCTTTCCCTTGACCTGTGAAAAGCATTTCAAAAAAACTTGGGATGAGCATAAAAAGCTCAGTAAGGGATATAAAAATATGGAAAGGAAACATGGTTACATATATACATAAGGATGAGATCATACTTTACCCATAAAACATAAGCACTTTAACATACCTCATCAAATCATGAATAAATCATAGAAATCATAAGACATAAAGGTAACTTGAGGCATTCATAACATTCTTACGTAGGGAGTAACCCTCTTAGTTACGTTTGGAATACCCATCACAGTATATTACCTAAAATCTCTTCAGAGAAACCTTAACGTTTCACTCCTTCGCGTTACCCAATGCATTGGAGAGCTATATCGGGCTCACCCACCCTTAGTTTATCACGGAACCACCCATCTTCATAATAATGCCCAAGAACCATAACATAATCGTATCACATAAAACATGCATAAAGGAAACATAACATTTCCACATTTCAATCACAAGATATCAATACAACACAAAAAAACATTGTGAAAACCATTTTCAATACCAAAATAAAAGAAAAGTAAAACATGGTATTTATTTTTCTTTTAAAAAGAAGGTATGGCTTGTAGAGGAAGCCGAAACTCAAATAACGGTCACGACGGCGGAAAAGTCGTTGTCGCCGCATACGTACGACAAAAACATTCCCTTTTGTCGTTTAGTAAATGCTTCGTATAAAAAAGATTCCTTTTGAATAAACGTAAAAGTCAAAGGGGTTTATACACCGTATAAAAGAAAGTTGTGTATAAAATAAAATATGCCTCAATGAAAGGAGATTGAGACGAAGTCCCATACCTCGTATCCGACTTGACCCGACCGTTATTTAATCTCCTGAATAATAAACTTGAGTTAATCTCTACTTGCTTAAGAACCTTTTTCAAGTTCATTATTCCTTTTATACCATGTTATGAACATCATGTAATCATTTAAGTTAATAATGTTCATTTTGTCAGTATTTGGTTCTTAAGTCAAAAATAGACTTCTTACACTTACATGTTGTTAATTTGGTCAAAGGTTCGTTATATCCAGAATGATATTAATGATTTGGATATATATCATATATATTCATCATATACATGTATTTATAATATTACATCACATTTAGAGGTAATAAATGAAATGCACCGTTCATGGAGACGGTAAGCCGTACGTACGCATGAACGCTACTTCCATTTCTATTTCGTATTTTCTGGAATGGAATCATAATGATATAAGAGTATATTATAATTACAGTATAATAACATATATAATATCATTAACTTTATCCTTTACACATCCCACATATGGTATTAAGGAATCAAATCACTTTCAGGGGGCGGTAGTCCGCACTTCCTAAAATGAAGATATCGTGTTTACCCATAATGGAAACCATAAAGGTATGCCAAAAATGAAAAAAAACAGAAGCTTAAGGAAAACATAAACATATTATATATCATATATAAAAATAGTGACATCATAATGGTCACCTTTGAAGGTGTTAAATGAGTATTGAACAATAATCGTTTCGGGAGGCAGAATTTCACCATCCACGGAAACCGTATGTTCTTTAACCATTTGATGTAGTTGTGTGAGAGTGTAGCTCAAATAAATCTTATAAAAACATCCTAGTATATTGAAGATACTGGTGTTGTTACAAAATAAGTAAATAAAAAGAGTTTAGGGGGTTGGAGAAGCAAAATAAAACAAATGAACATGAGAGAATGAATTACCTTTAAAAGTGTAACTCCTTTTGATTTGAGCCTAAAGGCTTCCTTTGAAAGGATTATTCCCAAAGGTAATCCTCTAGGATTAGGAGAGGGATGTGGAGAAAGTAAATTGGCAGGTGTTGGACGAGCCAAAGGCTTTAGGAGTGTGTGAAATGAGGTAGAGGTGGGGGCCTTTTATAAGAGGAGAGGAGGGACACTTTTGGAAAGTAAAGAAATATTACTTTATTGGAAAATGTGTTTCGGTTTTAAAAGGTCCCATATTGATATAATTCGTGGATAAGGTGATAAGGCTTCGAAATCCACTCATCCAATTGGTTTTGGCCATGTGTAGGGTTTATATGTTTCATTATCTTTCCATTTTATTTAAATCGTTAAATAATGAGGTCATCGCTGCATCATCATGATGTCATAAATAATTTAATTTATTTAAAGTCTAAAAATTATAAAAAATATACTATGATGTAGGAAATCTTTTTATCTTTACAATTACTATTTATAATAAAAAATCTGATCTTTATAACTCCATGTAAAAATTGTTTTCGTAAAACATATTATGTTTGTGTCATTTTTACTTTTACATTAAATAAAAAGTTATTTATGTCATTTCCCAACCAAAGTGTCTCCATGGGGTCCCCAAGTTGACCCATGGATTGTCTTGGTCGGAAATGACACAACCAATAAGTTTGGGACATGTGTCTAGGTCATTTAATATTATTAAAGCATTATTTATACCTTAAACTACCCTAATTACCACTAATCGCGATTAAAAACTTAATAAGTTACTATTCACCAAAAAATTATTTTAATCCCATTGAACCACATTTTACTTCTTAATGACAACCATGTATGTCGGATTTTTGAAATTCAAAACACAATGATGGAAAAATTTCATTTAAACGGAAAAATCAGTTTTTATAAGTACCACTTAGTAGTTTCACTATTCATCAAAAATTGAAGTTTTTCAGAAAATTACCAAAAATTCACCCTAAGATATATTTGATATTCCGAATTCAAAAATGAAGTCTATTTTACAAAATTCAAAACATATAAGTCACATTAATTAATTTAATAATTAATTCCCGCTGTCAGAGCAAATAGCGTGTTTTTATGAAACAATAAGTATCAGAAGATTGACACCAGTTTAAGTCTAATTTCAAAGTGAAATTGATTCCAATGACCATAATTGGATAAAATGGTAAAAATATATTCTAATTTCACTTAAAAACCAATTCAAAAGATAATCTAATCATATAAATAAATTAGATTAAAAAGCAGTTTTGATGTAAAATGCAGTATTTTTCACTATTCATTAAAAAATGAACATTGTCAGAAAAATACCAAAAATTAACACAAAGTAAATTTTGATGTCCCAATCATAAATAATAAGTTTATTTTGACAAAAATAGATTATAAAATTGTCAAAAGATATATTTAAAAAGGGTTTTCCATCAAAAGGCAGTAAAACAATCTTTTAAGAATATTAGTGTATTCCATGCATAATATTGTATATATTTTCATTTTAAGCCTATAAAAAACTATCTAATTCATTAATAGACACAGATAAAAATATGTATTACTCATTACTTACTTGGGATATTACACCCGGAACCATGTGCCTCCGGACACCTTGTGTCCCAAGTACCAACGTCCCGAAGGCACGCCCAAAAATAGTAACCCGACACCGTGTGCCTCCTAACACCCTGTGTCTCAAGTATCGACATCTCGAAGGCATGCCTAAAAATAGTAACCTATCACCAAGTGCCTCCTGACACCTTGTGTCTCAAGTACCGACGTCCCAAAGGCACGCCCATCCCCTGAAGGCTCCTCACCTCCCACGTGGCTTTCTACGACAAGCACCCCCAACCAGAATACCTAACCACAACTACAGGGTCCTCTACCCACACGAGTGGTCAAAACCACCTCATCACGAAATATATCTGTGTGTACACTAATCAAAGTCCAGGGTGAGCAGTAATAACCAAAATAGTCCTAAGCCACCAACTCATCTGACACCTCGTGTCCCTGCGACCATGCCGCTCAAGTCTGATGGCATCGCCATCCTAGTAACCCAGGCCATGCCCAACCTGACAGTTGTACTGCCTCGAGCCGACGTCCATGATGCACAATCCCATGGTCAAAACCACCCAATGTAACCCGAGCTAAGCCCAACCTATGATATGCATCACTAAAGAATAACCGAGCCATGCCCAACACCACCCAAAGGGTCCAGCAGACGCAATTTAGCAATTGCATATATAATATATTCAAACAGAAAACATAAATCGGAAAAACAAACTTGATAGTTGAATTTCACTATGCAAGGTGCTATCCCATACCAGCACTGAGGTCTTAAATGCCTCTAAAAATTATAACAGGATTTAATAAATTAAAATAAACAGTTTAACACTTTAATATTTCAATTAAAACCATTTTGTAATTCCCCGGCCAAAATGCCCCGATGAGCCACAGCCCCTCACCCGGCCCGCTCGCACAAACTGGTAACAGGGCATACCCAAAGGCATCCCATAGGTCTAATAAACAATTCAGTATGAAAAAGCAGATAAAACGGGTCCTGCTCAAAATACCTGAAAATGCGCCGAAGGCCGTGTCACCCAAACACCAACGAAAACACAAAATGAAGTATGCACCACCTACCTGAGACTCGCACGATGCTACTCCTCCAGTAACACCCACCAATTCAGTCTAAAACACGGTATATCTACAAAATAATCCAAACCGCTCAAACCCCTATAACTCGTTCTAGAACAAAAATCAAACAAAACGACTCAAGGGGAATTGAGACCTTACCGAGGGGGTTCCAAAGCATCCAACCGCGATCGAAACAGAGTTCAGATGGTGATCCAAGAAGGGTTTGAATATTCGACCGGCTCCCTCCCGCTCAACCCGAAGGAGGTATTGAGGTTATGCCTCAAAACGAGGCTACTGGCCATTTTATCAAAAAAATAAAATACATGGCATGCACTTTAAGTACATGGAGTGTATCATTTTACTGTTCATATGATGGCTAAATCCCGCTGCCTTACTTTCTAGACCTGTCGACATGAGTACACTGCGTGTACCTATGGGTACACGGTGTGTACTTGGTTTCCCTTCTCCTCCTCGCCGACTTACCCACACACCATGTGTTTCCCTTATACACGGCTAGACTACATGGCGTGTCCAAAGGGAACGCAGCGTGCCCCTAGTTCTACCCGGCCAACAGGCCTACATGCCATGTATGGCCTCACACGGTCGGGGGTATACATGACCTGTTCAAAACTACACACCGTGTAGTAAGAAACTACTACACGGTCAGCACACGACATGTACTCAGAGAGCACACTTCCGGTCACTCGCCTATGCATACACGGCGTGTAGTCTAAAAATTTTCAGAAACTTCGCATTTTCTTCAGTTTCCTCAGAAACCAGTAAAAAATTCAAACAGGGTTGGGTTTTTGACCCATTCCAAAAAGCCGTGTTCTTACAGTTTTATTGGGAATAAGAAGAAAAGAAGGGATATTTATACTGAGCTGGATTGTGAGTTAAGGTTGTTGTTCAAGTTCATTTAACATATCATTTATCAAAGTAAAGGGTATTTTTCCACACTAAAGTATTAGGATGTGTTTTTGTTTCATCTTATGAATAATGGACACAAAGTCAACTTGTATAAGTATATTATACTTCACATGTATGATATTCTCAAAACTGCATCAAATTCAACCTCCCTTTTCAATTCAAGGTTTATTTCTTCCATTCTTCTAGCCAAAGGTGTGGTTGGATAGAATGAAGAAGTTCTTGAGGAATGTGATTTTTGTATCTCTAAGAATACTTGTAGAAGAATAAAAATAATCCAGAATCCATGGAATAGATCATGGGTTAAGGATAATGATAGGTTTTATGAGGATTTTAATCTTGTTAAAAATACCTCAAGACCTAGAAATGTAGCCGATCCTTGATTAGAAGTTGATGAGATTGTGGAATATCCAGATGAAGAAATAGATGATGATATTAGTGAAGGTTTTGTGAGAGTATCTACTGAGATATTATCTCTCTCTAAAGGTGATGTTAATGCAAGTGGAAATGATGAAGCTGTTGATAAAGAAGGTTCTATTATACATAAAGATCCTACTATTGTGTAAGATCCTACTGCTACTGTGCCATAGTCTAAAGAATAGGTTGAAACCGAAGTAATCATATCTACTGATGAATGGATGGAACATGCATTTAATCTAGCTAGAGAAGATATGGGTGATCTTGATAGAGCTGAAATTTTGGGAATGGGTCAAGAGATCGAGTCTCTTAGTCCTAGAATATATGCACCTATTGAGGGGGAGAAGCACCATATCCTAGAAAGTGTTCAAATTAAAAATCCTATTAACCCAAGTTATGTGGATTCTTGGTTTAGGTTTCCTAGTTATTTTGATGTGGATGATACCCAAGATTCCTCAGTAAAAGGGATATATCTTTCAACTGTGTTTCAGTTGAGACTAATATCTGCCAAATAAGTAACCCCTGCTAAGGAATCTATTCCTATTTCATTTCCTGTTTCTGAATCTTCTCCAGAATCTTTTGATTCTGTAATTAATAGTGATCTAAATGTATTCAAAGATAACATGTCTTCTTGATTTGGTAAGATTCTACAATATCAACCTACACCTATAACAAATCTCAGTGAAAGGGATGATGCACTACTTTTAGAAAAGATTATATTACAGATCCAACTGAATAATCTTCATGAAATTTAAGAAGTTCAAGTTGAGAATAAGAATTTGAGTGATGAGGTGAAGTATCTAAAATCTATGGTTGAAGATATGCAGAAAGCCTTTAAAAATATTCCAGATCCTATTTCTCATCTTCGTGAGGATGATTCTGATAAGATTCCACAGAAGGTTGTATCTCTAATTCAACCAAACTTGATTATTATCTATAAAAAGTTGGTTGAGAAAAACACCAAGATATCCAATGAGATGCATGATATTGTCTCCAGACTTAATAAGATAACCGATGAATATAATGGTTGTCTAAAAAAGGTACTAAATTAGATTAAGACACTTGCATCAATTGTTTCAGCCTCATCTGACTCTAGAAATCCATATCAGCCCATGGATAGTGACTCGATCAGATCGATTTTCAAAGAAGAGCTTTAGTCAGTATTGAGTGGTGTTGATAAGTAAAGTCTCTCTACTTTCATCAAGAATAGTGACCATGTTCTTGATTTTTGTGGGTACATTCAAAGATTTCCACTGATTCACAAGAAGAAATCTATAAGAAAGTGGAGTTCTACTTTAAGAGAATTTATTCTAAGCATGATTTGACCAATCACTTCAGGTATCTTGAGGATAATTTGAAGATATCTCTAGTCACTCAAGACTTCAAGGATCAAGTGCAGAAGATCAAGGAATTCAAACCCACTAAGAGAAGTTTCTAGAAAACATGGATGAATTTGAGAAGGCCATGCAGTATGGTGCTGAAATCATCTCAAATTTTATCAAGCTATTGAATCCTTATCTCCATGTTCAGAGTACTACAATTGTGGCTCCTACGGATGCTCCTTTGAGGCCTGGACTATCTTTAGCTACCTATAATTCTTCTTACACCTCTTTTGCACTAGAGATCATGCCTTTTACTCAGGATCTGAGCCAGATCAGACCTTTCATTATTGATAAACCATTTCATAGGTCTTCCACCAGACTTACCCTTACACCTTCCATTATTTAAGGAGTGTCACTGCCTTCCCTAACCACTACTTTTATCACCTCCACTTATTATCCTATTTCTTCTCCTTCTTATGTACCTCACAAAGGAAAATCCAAGTATGATGACTCTACTAAGAAGTGAATACTAATTTTGATAGGGATCTGTTGTATTTTCTTTATTGATTGTAATGGACTTTATCATTTCATTCAATTGAATGTGGCCTACTCTTGTTTCTCCACTTGTTCTTTTATTTTACTCTTTTCTTTCACTATTTATCTATCTTCTATTTTTGATAATACCAAAAGGGGGAGAAATAATAAGAAGGAATTTACAGGGGAGAAATCAGCACTAAAATACTAAGAAGGAGAACTGAAATAAAAAATAAGAGCTAATAAAAGATTTACCCTTTATTCTATTTAATAGATATATGATTTAATAACTTGATATGATATGTAATCTGTTTATTTATTTCTAAAATATTTGGCTTGTAAATGCTATGATTTGTGATCATCAAAAAGGAGAGATTTTTGAAATCCTCATGTTTTAATGATCACAAATCATGTTTGGAGATTTTTGGACTCCTTATGTTTTAATTCTTACAAATATTGTTTTACACTCTTATAACTCATGTTTTTAAACTCTCACAAGTTCATATTCAGAATCTCACAAATCATTTTTGTATCTTGTAAACTAATTTTAATCTTGTTCTATTATGATTTAAAATGATCATGTTCAATCTTAATCCCATATATGAATATTTCTTCTGAAGACAACTTACAAATATTTGACTAAGTCTATGACACCGTAAGCTTTCTACCAGTTCTAGATTTTCACAAAGTATGTGACACCATAAACTATGCTACTGGTTCCAGATTTTGCAAAGGACCTGACACAATTTCCATGCTACCATTTCAAAGACACTGTAATAAGACACAATTTATAATTTTGAAAAAGGACTAAACACCGTTTCCTGAGACATAGTTTCCCTGATACTGTAACTGTGTTACCGGTTCTAGAATTTGCAAAGCACCAAACACTGTAACTTTGATTCCAATTCCAAATCTCATTGAAACTGTGGTACTGTTACTATCTCACTGTGACTCTGGCACCGTGACTATCTCACCACAATTGTGATACTATTACATACTTAACCATTTTTATGTATTTTATAATTAAATTTAAAAGTTTTTTCTAATGGTAATATTTTAATTATTTCATGAAACTGATATCATTAATGATATTTTGCAGTCCTGTCAGTAGACAATATGAGGTATGAGGTGTGGAGATTGTGCACTTTGTCAGATGTACCACAAGTAACCAAAATAAAAAGTGTGTAACTTGAGATGAATAAGAAGAATAATTGTAGAATGCATGAAAAAGTGAAGAACACACTGAAGGAAGAACTCTCAATTCTTGCTAGTTGTAAAAAAAGAATATGATACTATGAGACATCTTAAAAAAATCATTGCAGCAACTCAAAAAAGAAGAAGAACATCTCACTGCACTGAAAACAAAAACACTGGACTCATGACACTCTGTTTTTTTAGAAGAGAATTGTAACATTGTATCTACTTCATCCAAAGAGTCTAGAGCTGAATTTCATGACACACAAAGTCTTTTAAACTCTATATCATTACATTTTTCTATATTGTGTACTATTTTATTACTCTTTGAGAAGTGTGTGTTACTGTATTAAAAATACACACTGTCTCCTGCACTGAATTAGAGGATAAAATATATCCTCACTCAAATATCTTTTTACACCTTTTCTCACCCATGTATAACTGTGGAAGAGGTCTTGTGTGATGTGGATATTAGTTTTCCCACATATAATTGTGGTAGAGGTCTTGTGACCTGGAAAGTCTTGTGTACTATTATTAACCCCAATCTAGGGTATGGATCAAAGATTTTCATATATATTTCTTGGTGGAAGGTGATCACCAAGTGGAGTGGATTAGGTCTTGGCTTGAGACTAAACCAATTATTTTATCCATTGTGTCTTTCAATTTAGTATTTCTCTATTTTAACTCATATTTCATAAAAATAAATTTTACTTTGATAGTTAGTCTTGGATAGTAGTTATAACTATTTTTCCTTATTAGAGCAGTTTAAAAAGTTGTATCAATATTACATATTTTCATAAATGAGAATTAATCAATCTTCGGAGAAACTATTTTAAAATTCAAGATATTATAATTTTTTCACTTTTGTTAACTGGGAAATTTTATTTTTATTTTGGGGAGTCTTTTAAATAAAAATTTTAATAAAATTTTTTATAGGAACTCAATTCACCCCCCTCTTGAGTGTCCTACTCTGAAAACATTAAATTTTTTGATAGTAGAAAAAAAGGATATACTTAGGGATATCGTCTCTCAAAGAGGTGAAGTCACAAATAGCATAACATCCATCTAGAGATTATTCTTAATTATAAGGAAGAACTAATAGAAGGAGTCATCCATATAAATACTTTAAGAGAGTATGTTGATATAATTTTTGAGAGAAGACTTCGAGTTGATAATAATGAGGAGAAAAGTGTGTGGATCCACAAATAAGAGCAAATTATGGTTAGAGGTTTTAATAAACATAAAATAAACTTTGAAGAATTCATATAGACATGGGAAATAATGGATAATCATTTTTAAGAACTTATCAATGATGACTTGTATATCCAGGTAACTTTACATCAATGGGAATTATATAGGGTGTCTAATTATAGAAATATTAGTCTTGTTTTTGGTAAATCTGTGAGTTCCTTCAGTATGTAGTGAACCTTATTTTGTCTTGTATGATTCCCCACTTCTCCCTTAAAGTAGATTTGAAATAAAAATTTATATTTTAATGAGTAAATAGTATATCATCCATGAAGACGAGATTACATGCCCAATGACTAAACCCATAACTCAACATAAGAATTATCTTATCATGTGAGAGCCAACAAGGTTAGTTAGCAAGTTTAATTTAGTCTAAGTGTGAGTGTTGTAATAGTGGGTTAGCTAAAACTAACTTAAATAGTACTCTTAGATTACTATATCATGTATACAATGAGTTATGAATGATGTAAACTTACCCTACTAGTGTTGATATTTCTATGTCCACCATTTACATGAAAATGTCCATAGATTATTTTTCATATAAAAATCCTATAGAAGTTCCCATGCTATAATGAGAACCTTGATATACTATTAAACTAATCTTAAAAATATTTCCTATGGTCTAGATATATCATACTAACTAAACATAGATAATGTATTAATATCAGGTGATCAAGGATCATAAGAAATAATAATTCTTCTATTGAAGTTTTTACAAGGTGATCTTGTGTAGATGGGTTCATAAGGGCTGACTTTCCAATAGGAAAACCACATGTTTCAGGTGTTATTGGTAGTTCTTATCTATGAACATGTATAATGGTCTCTTGAAGATAGATTATTATCAGTGCATACTATTTTATCACATAATTTTATGTAAGATGAAAACTATGGCATTAATTTCATAGAAAAGTATCTTACATTGGGTGTGTCATTGGTGGAATGGAATTTATTTAATAATTAATATCAAATTTTTTGTTTTTGAAATGAATTGATATCTCAAGCCCAGTTGATTGGGATAGTATTACCTTAACTAAATCAATTTCCATGGTAAAATAAGGTAAGTTTATAGATATAGGTCAATGATTAATAATGTAATAATGGGTGATGACACAAAGTGTTCATCCCTCTTTGTGTGCTATTGAGACAAAGAGATTATATTACACGATGTGGGTTCATAGGAAAGGTTTATATTTTTATGATCATTAGGGGACTTGATAAGTTTCTAGACTTCGCTCCTAGTCTATTAATAGTATTTACTTCTATCGAGATAATGACCTAGAAGGTCACACACCAAGCGTATTCAAAATTCCATCCTATTCTGATGAATAGGAGTATAAGACATGGTGGTCCCCACCATGGGGCCTGAGTGATGTATGAGAATGTATGATCACCCTAAAATAAATAAATTTATTTTATTTTAGTGCATAATAATTGGGATTGAATTTGTTTATTAAAGTTATTTACAAGATATTAAGTGAATACATGGAAAAATATTTAAAGAACAGATATTATTTTAATATTCAAGGTTTTTTTTAATATTTTTGGGAATGATGAGTCAAGTTAAATGTATCAATTTTATCACATAATATATTTATTTTTTACAAGTGATAAAAATATAAATGAAATTTATGATGTAGTAAAGTAGTAATAAGATGTCATTTATAAATTATTTAGTGGGTAATAAATATTCATAGGTTGTGGATCCTTTTCTAAGTAAATTTATAACTAACTATTAAAGGAGGAGGAGGCTCTCACATGAAAACTAATCACTGCACAATGGTTGAGAGCCTCTCTTTCCTCTCATTCCCAAAGAGAGAAGCAGAAGATCTGAGATTCTGATCCAAATTCTTCTTCATGGATTAATGTATTGTTATTGTCGTGATCATCAGGATATAGAAGGAATCATTTTATTTTTTTCACTAGTAACTAAATTTCGATGATGGATTATCCCACAAACTTTAAATGTTCATGTGGAAAATTTAAAAGGACATGGTTTTGTTTTTTTTGAGAAAAAATCACCGATGATGAGTGGTTTTTGAGCACATCAAATAAATAGAGTATATTTTGTTGTAATTTTTGTGCCTAAACTATTCATGTTGGATCCTTAGTCCTTCATTCCGGGATGTGATTCAATGAAGATGATGTTTGTTATGTAGATCTTTGATGAATTTTTTTAAATCCCCAGACCATCTACTTCCTAGAATTCTCTAGTACCTTCATGGAAAAAATAATAATAAAAACTTATGTTTATATAAAAATTTATTATTCTCATATTGTAAAGGAAGGAGGGATGTAGTTCATAAGACAATTTTATATTGCATAGGATATTTCAATATTGCATAGGAAACTTTCACTTATTCATAGGATATTATTCATTTACCCATAGGAGAATTTAAATGAATTATTTAATAAATGTTACATAGCTATAAGTCATCTTTGAAAGTAGACCCTAAGAAATATCACTTAGCCGTAAGACATTTGAAAACATTGTATGATATTTTAAAATATCATAATATTTTTCAACTATGAAAACATAATGAATGAAAAAAACTAAAGTAAACAAGATATAAAAATTGCATAATATTTTTTAAAATTAGCATAGAATATTAACAATATAACATTTTTAAAATATTAATTAAAAAATTGAATATTAATAATAAAAAATGAATAGAATATTAAAACTATTAGCAGAAGTTTAAGGCCAAATTTATAAAAATATTTAAAAAAATGATTTTTATGAAATATAATTATCCATTTATAATGGTCAAAATACTAATGTGAGGTATTTGTAACTATGAGGTATTTTTAATATTCAAAATATATAAACTGCAATAGTAATAAACAAAATCTCCCCAAATAATGAAACTCATCATATCAATCACACTAACCATTAACATAGTAGAATTTAACCAATAAAATATGTAATAAAATTCTATTTAGGTTAATATTAACACTTTAAACAACTATAAAATTTTGTAGAATCAAGTAATAAAAAACATAGATGCACACACATGTCATGTGGGCCTCATGTTCCTGAATTGATGCACAAAACAAACCCTATTTTCTATATAGACCAATTGTTAAATTATATCCCAAATAACTGTTAAATACACATAATTTTCATAAACCCCCATATTGTAATTTAAAAAACCCAAAGTAACATCCTAAGACCTATTAACACGGGAGTCCCCAATACTGGACCTAGCTATTCACTTGAATAGAACTTATTTTCATGTTTCATCTATCCTAAATATCTAATTACATTTCCCAAATAACGACATAAAAACCCACTCTTATACCATTTTTTCATTTCTTATAGCTAATAATCCCAAAATAATTAGATTTGGGTGCTTAAATATGACCTCAAACATCACTACCCATATGGTATAGGTTTTCGACTAACGATGTGGATTTATAGGTGATTTTGGGGAGAATATACATTCTGATATGGGAAACTATAAGCATCAATGCATGAAATATTAATAACTAGTTAAAAAAATATAACATGAAGAGTAAAATGTATAACACATCAAAAAATATAAAACTTTAGCAACTACAATTTTCTATGATTATTAAAAAAGTATCTTGGTCACCCATGGGTTAATAGTTAACTTATATTGTATAAAAGTATGTAAAAGTGAGGTGAAAACTCAAAATATAGACTTGATTATTTACCTGATATCACCTCCTAACACCGACCATTATTCTACCAATTAACCATCCAATGAAGGTACCTTGACTTAACTTGAGTAATTAACCATAAATTACATGACCATTGGGGTGCCCATGCAGGGTTTGAGTATAAACACAATAGTCCAAAAATAATGGATTTCTTAAATAATATCTACACATATATGGGTGTATGAAATTTACAACATATGGTTAAACCCTAAAATTAATATAACACACACCTTTATATACTTTACAATCCATGGGTGAGTAGCTTACATACTTCACTGAGCGATAGAATAGGATGATGTACCCATAATATAAACACACCTTAAGGAAAACTGATCCATCACCCTCATATCATAACTTAAAAAATAACTCATCTATATACCTATAACCTCTTAGTGAATGATGAATCCCCTATTTTTTCCCATGTAAATAATTTATCACCCACTCATAGTGAGTGTATCATCCCTAAATAGAGATCACAATCCACACATGAAACATATGACCACATCTACTATATCAACCTACACAAATCCAATGATCAACATCATTTCCCTAAGAATATAAACTACATAGGATCATTTAAAACATTTGGTGATCAAAATATCCCTCATGTGTACACAATCCATAACCTTAATCATCAAAGGTGAGTGACATAACCAATATCATATTTCCATGTACCCAAAAAACCATAGTTTCTTTATTATCGTTGAATGATATATCACCATAATATCACTTCACATCACTCCATTTAATCACATCACCACCCAACTACATGTATCATAGAAAATATAATAAAACACATGAATAAATTTTCAACAATGTCCTTGAACCATAGACACCTTCACAACATGTATTCATCATAACTCATTTCATAAACTTATATTATCACACTAGAAAAATCCCAGGACACCTATATGGATCATTTATACCCTAACCGGTCCTTTTTATAGTAACCATCTCACCCCAACCACACTAAATAATAATATAGTGAAAGAATAAAAATAAATAGTAGAAATATATAGGCACCACATACTAGGAATTAGTTGGTATCACTCATCAATTATCATTGGAAAATTCAACACAAATAATAGGAATCTAAAAAATCTTTAATAGGAAAAAAATTATGGATATCTAATAATAAATAAATAAATAGAGATATAAATAACTATTTGGAACAATATGATGTTAAACATAACCTATGGTGATAACCAAGAAAAGAGGTCATAATGATTTATCCATGAATGAATGAAATCCATATAGAACATAATGAGGAACAAGAGATAAGTTAGAGTGGGGTGTGTGGTTTTGGTTAGAAAAAATCATAAAAAACCCAATTGTATTAAAAAATAAACTAAATTAATTAATTTTATTTAAATTATAACAAGTTCCCAAGTACCCTTTAGGTACCAAGTTACCCTTCCCCAATTACTCAGTACCCTAATAGGTACCCTATTTGTGGAAATCATCCACCAAATGTACCTCCAGGGGATACCCCTATTTATCTAGCACCACTAGGTACTTGGTACACTGGTACCAAGTACCCTATTTAACTTTTCTTCAAATATAGATGTCCTAAACTAGGACTAACTCCCAAAAACATAACCCTAGAGCTTATATAACACCTCTAACACCATAAATAGGCTTAAATAATAATGATAATGTTAAACACACACCAACAACACCTCACCTAAATACCCCGATCATTACAAAAAACCTAGTAATGTTTCATCATATAACATTGGACCAATTAAATGATGTAATATTGTAAACATGTGATCATGTTCAAAAAAGTAATATGATTTCTAAAATTCACATGATATTCATCACGTCTAAAATTATTCGTTAATATAATAAAAAACATTTTCAAGAAACAAAAATCATATAACAACATACATCATGTTATAGCTATTCAACCGTGGGTACACCTTTTGATATATTTGTGATAATATCGGAATGAATAAGTTATGGGGAATCCTTAGGAGATCATATATAAAGGAATATATTATATCAAGATTCCATATTGGTTGTAACTATAAGGAAATATTCATTTTCACACAGTTGATCATCATTATCAGGTGTCTTACCAAGAGGTAAAAGGTCATATAGAGCACCCCACTGATCATACCCTTGGGTAAAAGGCAGCTTGCGTATTTGATCATAATCCTTAAGTGTCATGTAAGGGGGTTACTAATCATAACCTAATGTAAAAAAACAACTTACATATATGATCATTATTTAGGGAGTCTTTCTTTGATGAAATGATGAGGCCATATATCGTCATCATCAAAGTAGGAATTTTTTATTAAGCATAAAAAGAAGGAAAACAACAAAGTCAATATGGATTGTAGTAGTGAAGGCGAAGGGAATCCACCCATACCAAATCAGCACACTCTGGGAGAAGGGAACCCAAATTATAATAAATAATGATAGGGTTACTCTGGTTAACCTTTGAACAAATGCGATCCTCAACATAATTACCTTCAAAAAAAATACCACCACAACAACTTATATATAACATAATCAAATAAATAATTACATTTTACACATTAAATTATCATAATGCATTATAAGGTACCTTGATAATCATCCTAACAAAAAATTATATATTGGTTTTGTGTCAAAAATTGCATAAGTTCTAATAGGCTTCGATAAAAAATTATATACATCATAATATCATAGAAAAATAATCACCAAATAACTCATCATGTGTAAAATAATTGATATAGTAATTCATATTTAAGATATATTTTTTTAGTTTTTAATCCAATATAATACACACATTTCTATTAACCATATGATTTAATTTATTTTTTTAGTAGAAAAACATTTATTCTCATTTTAGAATTTTTTAATCCAAATTGAACATTATAATTTTTTCAATGATAATTTCTCATATATTTCACATTTATGGGTGTATTAGATTCCATGTTGGGATACCTATAAAGGGTTACAACCTTGAATCATATAATATCACGAGAAAACATGAATTTAATGTAAAAAGGGTTCAACGAATTTTTTTTTGATTTACTAAGCCTTGGAAATGAAGGAAATTAGAATAAACCACTCATCTCCATTGATTCCATTAAAACATAATATATTATACATAATCCTAATTTCACCACCTATACTATAAAATACTTAAGGTAAATTAAAATAAGTTAATATCTTACCTTTACCTCACATGTAGGAATCCACTATAATAGATAGATCTTGATTTTGAAAATTAAAGAAGGATATAAAATATAAGGAAGGGAGGAGGAAGGGGAAGAGGGGGAGAAAATGGAGACTTGAAAACATCATATAATGAAGAGGGATATTTTATTCCTTATTAAATAATTTTACATATTAAAATATGAAAATTTATGTTTTTTATATGTATTATTAAGTAACCCCTAGAAACATCGATGATCATCACTATAAATCTAGTGCACCGCTAGATATATAGTGGTAGTTATAGTCTAAAGAGAAATTCAATATGACACCAACATTTTTATGGGATAACTTGTAGAAAATTTGACATAGTTATGTCATCTTACTAATTAAATTCTTCCTCCACTTCTTGATTCAATGAACATTTAAATTCCTACAAAATTCACGATCCTTGCAAAGAATAATTTTTTTTAAAAAATAATCATAAGGTATAATGTGTCAAGTTTTTTTATATTCACTGGTACGATTTGTTTCAATGATGGATTATTACAATTGGATTTTCTATAGTGATGGTTCTTTAGGTATAGATCTAAAATTTTTGTAGCTAAATCTGTAATGTGGTTCTATTTTTACTAGGTGATATTTTTACACTATACATTTTTTGGGAGTTTTCATATGTAAGTTTTTTATTTATCATTATTATGTTTTCAACTTCATTAATTTATATATTTAGTTTTATATTGATTCATTTTTGTATTGTTATTTTTTAATTATTATTTACTTTTGATTTGACCATAAAAATTTACAAATTTTTAACACATTCCATAATGTATTTTATAATACCTTTGACCTTAAATATCCTCATTAATATATTTTGGAAGAATATTAGGTAATCTAGGAACTTATTAGGTAAATGGTGATGTGTCACTGAGATGGGGGTATGAATAAATAATAACCATTTTTACTGTTACTCAATATAATCAACCTATAGGACATGTTAAATTCATGATTCTTATAAATATCACTCTCACCCATATAAAATTGGTTTAATTAAAATTAAATATGGAGAATAATGTTTATAAGGTTTATCCCCAACATATATAACTATTCCCTTCTATGTTATGATTGATTCTGAGACACAAATTTCATCACTTATCAATTAATGTGATTATAAAAGATTATAAGTAATCATCCTTGAATCACTCATATAAGGCATGAATATGTATAATACTTAACCCTTTGTTAAGGTATCATCATTAACCCAAATGATACTTTTAAATAGTATAATATTATCAAGGATTATTATTGAATCATCCATTCTTTAACGATTCTCTTTTTTCTCTTATGTGAACAAGATCTTCAGTGACTTCCTAGATGCTTCACAAAACATATAAGATATTACTCCTAAAAATAAGGTCTTTAATTTCTAGAATATAATTATAAATACCATATTACCTTCATTAATCTTCTTAAACTTTTAGAATGATGATTTTTTAATGAGATAATTCAAGCACATGACGTTTACTAACTCCTGAATAGGGATCCTTATCCTGATGATAGTTTGAATCTACATTATTTTACATAGATGATGAGAAAATTTATAATGTTTTATATAGTCTCTCACTTTCTCTGTTCAATAATCATTTTATACTTATCCTTATTTAGTTATTAAATACATCAATTATCCCACATGGATATTATTTTTTCTATAATTTTCTACCAATCATTGTCATAAAATCTCATTTAACCCAATCATAAATAATATATTTTTATTCAAATGATTATTTAGTATATTATCTCACACTATATATAGAATCACATAATATTACACTCTCTAAAAATCACAAATGAACTTAATATTCCATGTCTACATGAAAACATGCATCAATATTATCATGTTGGGAATTTCTCTTATAAATATCTCTTTATTTCACAATTCAACATGGAATTATCCACAAAACATGACTACCTAAAAACATTGACTTGTATTTCATGTTGGACACACTTATGTTTTTCCAACATATCTTGATATTTCATATGTTTTAATTCTCAAAAAATCACAATTTTTTTACTAATGAATTTTTCTTAAGTGATTTCAAGATAACATTTGATAATTTCTTAAGTGTTATTTAATTTGATAGTGTATTAGTTCAACATATGTTATTCAAATTTTGAAGATGTTTTCCCAAGGAAAATATTCCATGATCTGGAAAAATATCCTATGTTTTGAAGAATTATCAGTTGAGAAGATAAGGTTTCTTTTTTTAGAATTCAGAATTTGAAAAAGTAAATTATATTATGAGAGTCTCATATAAAATAAATATAACATTATGATTAGAGAAATATACTACAAGAGAAAAATTCCTATGGGAATTTATCCTATAAAGCCTATAAAGGATCACATGTTGAATTTTGGGTAAAGTAAATCATCCAAAAAAGTATAATGTCATATGCATTATGTTTTTAACAAATTAAATTATCATAAAATGTTAAAAGATCATATGAATTCATGAATTATCCTATAAAATAGTATTTTATGTTTATCTTGTGAAGTTAAAGTGTCATACATCATGGATATCCTATGAATCTAAAGATTTCATTCCATGGATAAAAAGTGTTATGAGACAAAAAAATATCATTTTAATGTGAAAATATATTATAAATGAGAATAAGTTTCTCACCAATTCAAAAGTGATACAAAGTGTTGAATTCATAAGCAAAGTCACATGATCAACATAAAGTCTTATGATGAATACTTATAATCAGAATTAACACTTATGTTGAGAATAAAAACATAAAACTAGACAAATTCATATCATCATATAAAAACATACAATAAAAATAATTCATATTCAAAAGTCTTATACATATAAATACTTGAAAAATAAATTCTTATGAATCCAAAGACCAATGAAGTTCAGTATTACTTTCATTATTTAATTGATTTTTTAAGAACATAATATCATTTATTCTTTGAGAGACAATTCCACACCTACATTTGGGTTTATTGAAAGTGGTGATGCCCAAATTAGGAAATGTATAATAAAAATAAAGAATCACTTTACATGAAATCATATAGTTCCAAGAATGGTTATAACTACAGTCAACAACTACCTCTATTTTAGCTATATTCAAAGAAGAAGGCCACATGAAAAGGAAAGATCTATGTTTTTTATTATTATATTTTTTACTCTTGATCATTGGATTATAATATAGGAGTTTGAATATGAAAAGTAGGGAGAGATGTTACAAAAAAGAAGTCATGTGCATACTATATTTTTCAAAAGATTATTTTTATTATGTGACTATGAAGAACATCTATTGTATTTGTGTGCTTACAAGATTATCTATCATATATAAAGAATATTTTAGATCTACATTTATAAGATATATTCAATATCTAAAATAATATTCATATTATATTAGTTTTTTTATTGAATTTATTCATTGAACTAGAAAAATTTTCGACATCATATTTCTTTGTAAAGTAAGAAATCCATGCACTGAGTTTTGGGAAGGCCATAGATATATATTGTGAAGGAGATCCTAGTTGAAATCTATTGTACCTTTCTAAAAAGTGAAAAATCCTTGAACTTTGTTTCCGACGCTTTCCGCTGGGGCGCGCGCGTACATCCGTCACACAGGGGATGCATGGCTTGTTGCCCCGCATTGTCGCTTTCCAAAGGAGGGAGAAATCCGTTCCTTATTCAGGGACATCTGCTCCATGATAGAAACCGGGATGATGGGATGTCGGTTCTTCCTTTCGTGGATTTCTCCTTGGAGCTCGTCACCTAGTCCGGGTCTCCCTCATAGATTTAAGACATGCTCATGAATCTCGTTCCCGGTGCTATATATTCATGGACACCAGTTAATTACACTGCTCATGCAAAGACGCTCTAAGGGGTCTAGTCAGGCCATCAACCTTTGGTCAGAGTAGACGACAACATTAGGCATGCCGGGTCATCACTGGATGTGTGGACATCAGGAAACCTGTATTCTTCCTCATAAGAGGGCATCTCAAGGGTGTAGAACCTGAGGCATCCAGCATCAGATGCAGGGAATCATATGCCATAGGCATGTCTCTGAGGTTTTCCTCAGCTTCCCATGTTTAACACAGGGTATTCCGTGAGTTTAACATCTTACAGAGATGGTTACTCCAAGGGAGTGTCTTCCAAGGTTTTCCTCAGCTTCCCATGTTTAACACGGGGTATGCCGCGTGTTTAAAATCTTGTGGAGACTGTTACTCCAAGGGCGTGTCTTCTGAGGTTTTCCTCAGCTTCCCATGTTTAATGCGGGGTATGCTGCAAGTTTAACATCTTGCGGAGACAGTTACGCCAAGGGCATGTATTCTGAGGTTTTTCTCATCTTCCCATGTTTAAAACGGGGTATGCTGCGAGTTTAACATCTTGCGAAGACGGTTACTCCAAGGTCATGTCTTATGAGGTTTTCCTCAGCTTCCCATGTTTAAAATGGTGTATTCCACAAGTTTAACATCTTGTGGAGACAGTTACACCAAGGGCGTGTCTTCTGAGGTTTTCCCCATCTTTCCATGTTTAACACGGGGTATGCTGTGAGTTTAATGTCTTGTGGAGACGGTTACGCCAAGGGAGTGTCTTCTGAGGTTTTCCTCAGCTTCCCATTTTTAACACGGGGTATGCCGTGAGTTTAACATCTTGCGGAGACGGTTACGCCAAGGGTGTGTCTTCTGAGGTTTTCCTCAGCTTCCCATGTTTAACACGAGGTATGTCACGAGTTTAAAATCTTGTGGAGACGGTATGAGGGTGATCAGAACTTCCCATAGAGACGGATCAGATTGGTACATCCTAAGGAGGGAACACCTGGAAGATGAATGGATCAGAATGCCCAATGAGGACAGATCCAAGGTGGTGCGCCCCATGTAGGGGAGATGTCACACCGTAATGGCTGATCTGAACACCACTGAGGGTGGATCAGGGAGAGTGCACCGCAAAATAGGAGACACTAGGGTTTACCATTGGATGGGATTGAGCCTCATAGAGGTTTCCTACGTACCCTATGTAGAGGACAGGGATCAAAACCCACATAGTTCGAAGGGGTGATGATCTGAGGTGTACACAAAGGACAATGACCCGGAGACATGCTGGGGTTTACGCATGGATAGCTGCCCAAGTACTGCTAGGAGCAGCGAGGAGGGTGGATGACATGATCTCATCGGGATGTGGCAGCCTGGGTAAGAATCAGGATGGGTGGTGGATGGATTAATGAAATGGAGGGGGAATGAAATGGGACCATCGTAAGGGAAACAGTTTAGTTGGGATTGAGCCTCAAAGAGGCTTCCTACATATCCCTGTGACAGGGAATCAAAGTCCACGTAGTTCGATGACATTTGGGGCTTACGCTCTGAGGCGGCCCCTAATGGTGGATAGACGAGGCTTACACTCTGAGGCGGCCCACAATGGTTTTATGGGGCTTACGCTCTGAGGCGGCCCATGGTTGCATGGGGCTTACGCTCTGAGGTGCCCACAATGGTGGATATAGGGCTTACGCTCTGAGGTAGCCCACAATGGATATGGGGCTTACGCTTTGAGGCGGACCATGGTGGCATGGGGCTTATGCTCTAAGGTGGCCCACAATGGTGGATCTGGGGCTTATGCTCTGAGGCGGCCCATGGTGGATATGGGGCTTACGCTCTGAGGCAGCCCACAATGGTGGATAGATGGGGCTTATGCTCTGAGGTGGCCCACAATGGTTGTATGGGGCTTACACTATGAGGCAGCCCACAATGGTGGATCGATGGGGCTTACACTTTGAGGCGGCCCACAATGGTTAGTGAACCGACGTGAAGAAGTCGGAACGACCGGGTGGTGGTCTTGAACCTCATGGAGTCTTCCTACGTATCCCCATGATAGGGAATCAAAGTCCACGTAGTTTGGGATGGTATGGGGCTTACGCAAGGGTGATGCCCGTGATGGTGGATATGGGGCTTACACAAGGGCAGCCCTTTCTGGTTCATCCTGGTATAGGAGCCAAGTGATAGGGTTTGGAGGATCTTCCTGAAGAATTGTTCGACTCAAGGTACTCGGGGAATTGATGATGAGAATCTCGATGCATGACACGTGAAAGGGACCAAGAGGAATATTTTGACTCAAGGTATTTCATGGAGTGAAGAGGAGTATCTCAAATCATGCTATTCCATAGGTGGAGAGAGGTTGCACATAAGGGTACAATGGAAATCCCCGATGTCCCGGCTCGAGAAGTTCGCGATGCGGCTCTCCATTTTTCATGGGGGTCTGTGACGGTAGTGAAGGGACTGGCCCAGAGGGCCGGGACCGCAGTCCAGCACAGACCTCGATTGGGGGTGGGGGGTGCAGCCCCCGTGTTATGGACCAGTGGGTGTAGTCCTGAACACTGTTGCGCGTAAATAGGGAAGGCATGCATGCAATTGGGCTGTTGTACGGAAAACACTGGGTCGCCGCGCAATAGGGGCGCGATGCGTGCAATAGTTGCGGTGAGCACACAATAGGTGCGGTGGGCGCGCAATACCGGATGCAGGCGTGCAATAGGGGCGGCAGTCTCACAATACGGGAAGCGACGCACAATACCAGAGCTAGGCGCGCAATAGGAGGCGGTGCGCGCAAAAGGGAAGGAATTGCGGGCAAAAGGGATGCCTTGTGTGCAAAAGGACGCAGTGCACACAATAGGGAAGGCTTGCGCGCAATAGGACCGGTGCTGCACTGGCGTGCGAAAAATCAGGCTCAGCGGCATTGTTACACACAAAAATTATGTGTTGCATGGAAAACTGGGCAGGTTGGCCCTTTTCCGCGCAAAACTAATGTTTTGCGCGCCAGAGAAGGGTTTTCCGCACAGGTGCGGAAACTCCGGACTTATGCGCATTAGAGCGGTGGCCGACCTCCAGGGTATTCCGGAAGAAGGGAATGGGGGTGCCCTTGTATTTATAGGTGGAAACCCGGGCGTCGGTGCACGTAAAGTTGCACGCGCACGAAGGGTTTTTCGCGCTCAAGTTGGCGCACGTAAAATTATGCGCGCTCAAGTTGGCGCACGTAAAATCTCACGCGCCCAATGTTGTGCGTGTAATATTCCGCGCATGCAAAGATGGGTGCGTAATATTCCGTGCACGCAAATATGGGCATGTAATATTCTGTGCGTGCAAATGGTTTTCCACGCGAAACTCCTTTTTTACGTGCAAACCCATACTTTGCCCCAAAATCATCCCGGATGGCCATCCCCAGCAACCCAACTTTGAACGGCCATAACTTCTGATCTGTAACTCCATTTGGGCTCCATGACTAGTCAAATCGAAGCTTTCAGAACGAGCTACGCTCTGAAACCATTTATGAGAACGTTCGGAAAATTTTGGGGATGCCTTTTTTGGGGTCAACAAAATTATTTGGGGAACACCTATTAAAATCATGGTTTAAAAAAATCACTGAGCTTATAATAGATTGATGTTGGAGTGGACTAGGATAACTTTGCGCCTCCTGTCGGTTTTTGTTGTAGTGGAAGTGTGGGAGGTCTAAGGTCCAACATTAATTTTTTCCATATTCAATGAACAATATTGGATCTATGTGATGATGAATACCGTTATCCACGTAATTGAATCAAATAAATAGGACAAAGGAATATAAACTCAAAACCAAGGGATAATATCAATATATTTTGTTTATAATTAATTTAATTAAATAATAATTACATCCAATGTGATTATTTATTCATTAATGGGTTTGCCTACTGATCTTTAGGTGTACCGTCATTGCGTTGTAGAGATAATGGGTAGATCTCCTCTCGCAGTGATCCACAAGTGTTCCACGTATCTCTGGATATAGCCGAAGGAGTCTCCGGGTGCTAGCATGGAAGATCCTTAAGCTTGGGATGTCTGCCTTCAATCACCTTGAGAACCGCTTCCAAAGAATTATCCTTGATCCGATGGAGGAGGATCTCTATCATTCTTGAGATCATTCTTAGAGAGTGATGAACTCTCTAGACTTTAGATATTTTCTCCAAATGTTGTGCACACCCAATAGGTGTTACATGGATAGATCTTGGATAATAAGAGAATAATATAAATAGGTATTTAATTCACTAGGGTAATAATAAATAATTTTCACAAGTTCATAAATTATTTTATTAATCCTAGTAAAACCCCCATGTAAAATAATAACAACAACATTATTATTTCCTGACATGTTCTTATCTAGTGAGTTATAATTAAATATTATTTAATCAAATAATATTCAATATTATTATTTCTCACTATTCCATTAACTCAGTCTACCAATCCTACACCATATTTATTGAACCTTGAATAATGATTATTTATTTATTAAATAAATATCACTTTATTATTCACCAATAAATATATAAATATTATATTCGCTAAATAGAAAATACATATTTATTAATTATTCTACCCACAATATATTCTATTGAATAACTAGTGGAAAAATAAATGAAATCAGACATCCATGAATAATTATTAAACCAAAATTCGGAATAATATTTATTCAAATTGTCAAATAATAAATAATATATTATTTAATTGAGATACTGGATACACTTAGTGAGTGACCCTCTAGGTCTCTTTCTTAGTGGAATTAAGTGGATCATCCTAAAGTCCAAGGTTATCATCTCACAACACACCAAGGAACACATAGAGAAAGAAGTTAATTCCACAATGACATGTCACCTCATACAAACTCTTACCATGTAATATAATCCCTTTGTCTTGATATCTCCAATCAAGAGGGTTTCAAGCAAGTTCCATCAACCCATGTGCTTGATTTTTCATTCTATGACTTCATAGAAATTGAACTTGCCTATAGAACACTATGAACATGAATTTATGTTGGCTCTATCATTTTCATCAAAGGACCCAAGAAACCAACTTTCATTATAGAACAAAAGGGTCAAATACTTTATCACATTATTCATTAATGCAGTATTACTCATGAAGCACCCAACATATCCAACCTCACTACAAACATATGTTGTCATGGTTTTCAAAAATACATATAAGTTCATGAGTCACAATACCCATTAATAATAATCTTAAAGTCTAAGGACCAATACACACATTCACATAAAGTAACATCCAATGACACTTATAAATGTGGATTTCTTACTGATGGTTATGGTTTTCATAATATTCTCTGAGACATTACCAAGGGCGTACACCATAAGAAGGTGCCTCAAAGTCCAATGAGTCTTCACCCCTTATATCCTATATCATTTGTGTCCCTTAAAACGACATCATCTGGTTATAGAACATATATTCAATAATTGTGTCATGGAACTTTTAGGTTCTCATCATATTAGGGATCCACTATGACCTTTTATTGCAACAACTACTCTTAGGAAATTATCACATACAATTTCAGGTAGAAGAATAATCATGACTTGATAAGGAGTTTGTTAATATCAATCCAATTAATACATGTTTATCATAAAGTAAAAAGAATTTGGTTCTAGGGCACCAAATCCAAATAACTCTGATGTGCACTAGATCCAACTACTAATAATATTTAGTATAATAGTTCTCACATGATATTCATGCTTCTTATAAGATAAGCATTTAGTTAAGTGGTCCACCAAAATATCTTACATAGATAGTCTGCTAACTGCAACATCATACCTTTGATATAATTCCCTCAAGTGGTTATATTCTAGAGTAAGTGATTTTTCTATTGATATGACCTTAGATCATTTTTAAAATCCATCACTTTAGTATTGTTACAATATAATGTGATAGAGTCTTTATTGATAGGTAACACATCAATCTCCTAGATAATTTTCTAAATCCAGATAGATTCCTTGGTTGCATCAGAATCCGCCATATACTTGGACTCCACTATAGAATCAGCGAAAACTGGCTGCTTTGAAATCTTATAGCTCACAGCTCCTCTGTTGAAATAGAAAACATATCCTGATTGTGACTTTAGACCATTATGATCTGTTTGAAAACCAACATCAACATACACACTAATGAAAATCTCCTCATCTCCTCCATAAACTAGGAACATATCCTTAGTTCTTCTTAGATAATTAAGGATAGACTTAACAATAGTCTAATTCTATTCTCTTGTATCTGCTTGATATCTTCATACCATGATCAGTGCATAGGAAACATCAATTCTAGTACATAACATGGAATATATGATAGATCCTATCACTGAATCTTATGGGATATTAATCATTCTATCTTTATCCTGTTGTGTTTGGGGACACATTTTCTTAGAAATTTGTAAACCATGTGACACTGGAAACAAACCCCTCTTGGATTGTTCTATATTAAATCTATTTAGTATCTAGTAAATATATGTACTTTGACTTAGTCCAAGATGCCTATTGGATCTATCACGAATGATATTAATCCCTAGAGTGTAGGCTGCTTTGCCTAAGTCCTTCATAGAGAATCACTTGTTCAACCAATCTTTAACTAACTATAAGACTGTTATATTATTTCAAATAATTAATATGTTGTTAACATATACTACTAGGATAAAAACCACATTCCCATTAAACCTTTTTTAAACACATGGCTCAAATTCATTCTTAATAAAACCAAATTCGATTATGGATTCATCAAATTGAATATTCCATGACTTGGATGCTTTCTTAAATCCATAAATGGAACAATTCATCTTAAACACCTTTTTGGAATCATCTGGTGTCACAAAACCTTCCGGTTGTGTCATATTTACATCTTCCTGAAGGTTCCCATTAAGGAATGCAACTTTGAAATCCATATATCAAATCTCATAGTCATGGTAAGCTGCTATGGAAAGTATTATTCTTATGGATTTAAACATGAAAACTGGTGAAAAGGTTTCATTGTAGTTAATTACTTGATGATATTTAAAACCTTTAGACACTAGCCTTACATTATGGGTACTTACTTTACCTTCCATTCCTAGTTTCTTCTTGAATACCCATTTACACTGAACATTCTTTACATCAACTGGTGCATCGACTAGAACCCAAACTTGGTTCGAATACATAAAATCCATCTTAAAATTCATAGATTCTATACATCTTGTATCTATTGATATATCTAATTCCTATTATTAGGATATAGGTTCATCATTGTCCTACAATAATGAGTCACCATCCTCGGTGACTAGAAAACCATATCTCTCTGGTTCCCTTACCTCTCTTGATCCCCAACGTAGTACCTATGTTTCATTAACTACTTCTTCCACAGGGACCTGTGGAACTTGTTCTTGTACTGACTCCTATGTATCTCGAGCATCAGCTTCATCAAAGTCAATATTTCCCCCACTATAATTTTTGAGGATGTGCTCCCTCTGAAGAAATATGGACTGTCTGGTGACAATTACTTTCTTGTATGAGGGGTTGTATAGGTAGTATCCCTTTTTTCCTTGGGATACCCTATAAAGATACACCTCATGCCCCAGGGTGCTAGTTTGTTTGCTGAGAAATCCTTAAAAAATTCCTCACATACCCATACATGTTTATACGACAAAATGGGTTTCTTTACACTCTATAACTCGAAGGGAATTCCATTTTCCACCTTAGTTAGTATTTTGTTTAATGTGTATGCTGCAGTTTGTAAGGAATATCCCTAAAAAGATAATATAAGATATACATGACTCATCATCGAAATTACCATTTCCAATACGGTACGATCCCACCTTTCACTAATACCATTCCATTGTAGTGTATAAGGTGGAGTGAATTGATATATAACCCCAAACACCCATAGAAAGATGATGAAATCTTGGTTAATATATTATCTACTTCGATCTAATCAAAGCTTCTTTATCTTATTACCAAGATAATTCCCTACTTCATTATTGAATTACTTGAATTTCTCAAAGGAATCAGACTTATACCTCATCAAGTAAATATAGCCATATCTACTCAAGTCATCATTAAAAGTTATGAAGTAAGAATATCCACCTCTAGCTTCTACTGGAAATGGTCCACAGACATCCATGTATACCAATCCTAGAAGCTATGTGAACCTTTCACCATATCCACCAAATGGAGGTTTGGTTATTTTCCCTTGTAAAAAAGAGTGACATCTATCAAGTGGTTTTAGATCATAAGAGTCTAAATAACCATCTTGATAGAGATTTGTCGAACACTTCTTGTTTACATGACCGAGACAGTGATACCACAAATGGGTGTTATATGAGTCACATGAACTTGATTCATTATCAATTGAAAACACTTGGATTTTTTAATTTAATACATACATACTACTATTTTAATTCTTCATACCATAACATATGTTTTACTTATAAAAAAACAACGTTTATTTACGAACTTGAAAATAAACCCATCTGCATCCAAACTTGATAAAAAAATCATGTTTTTGGTAACACTAGGTACATATTAACATCCATGTAAAACCAAAATCTTTCCCATTAACAATGTGAGGGGGTACTCCCTAATGGAAAGAGCAGCTATCCTCGCACCATTGGTAGCTCACAGATCTATCTCTCCTCTAGCAATTTTACAGAATCTACTTGGTTTCTTTATTTGAATAAAGATGTGAGAACCACAAGCTATATCTAATACTCAATGTGTAGAAATGGAAATATTTCACTCAATAACTAATGCACCTTTGGCTTTTCCTTGGATCTGGGTGAGGTTCCTCTTCTTGTGGGATGACTTTCCACATGAAAATCATACTTCCTCATTTTCCTTACGTTGCTTCTAGATCTTATTATTCTTGGTCAGACAATGCTTGGTGGATTTAGACCATTTATAAATCGTAGGCCCCTTTTTCTTGTCCTTCCTCTTCTTATTCACCATAAGGAATTTGGGGTTGTCATTACCCATGTCCTTATCCACTTAGATAATCAAGGTCATAAGTTCTGATAGAATATTCTCATTATTTCTCATATTATAATTCACAATAAAACTAGAGAAGGTTTTGGGAAGTGATGATAGTATGAGATCTGTACACGACTCATTTGGGAATTTAATCCCTAAGATGTCCAAATGCTCAATGTAGCCAATAAGATTGACTAGATGTGGCTTAACTAGAGTAGTATATCCAATCTTATTGGTGAACAAAGTGTTGAAGATCTCATACCTCTCTTTTATTTTATTCTCTTGATAGAGATCCTGAAGGTGAGACATCATGCTATAAGAATCCATTTCCTCAGGTTTCTTCAATAAATCATTGACCATGGATGATATCACGAGGCACTAAAAATTCATAGAATCATTCATATGTTTCTCATACATAGAGGGATCCTCATCACTCACCTCATTTCTAGAAGAAACTGGTAAAGGTTCTTCCAGCACATATAGTTTCTTTTCATGGAGAAAGATGACTTGAAGGAACCTTTTCCACTCTTGGAAATTAGAACTAGTGGGAAGGTTTTCCTTCTCAAGTATGGATCAAAATGATATGTTTGATTTCATTTTTAATTTCTTTTCTAAAAATAATATTGAGAATTGATTTAGTACTTTATCATGATAAATTTAGACAAATAAATAAAATAATATTTATTAGTATCTCACTATTTTATCGAAATCGAATATTTCTCACCATTGGATTCATAATATCTTGTTTCTTAAATATTCAAGTGGAAAATATCCATATTCCATTATTATCACCCTAACTTTGGCTGTTCAAGCAACTTGAATGGGTTTAGGTAGGCATTCCAAATGACAACTGCATTAAATCATATTTCCGTGATCTGTTGAGTGGACTTCCCAATCCTAAAATCATTAATTTAGATTTCCTCAACCTTTGCCTCTCAGTTACAAAAATTTCTTCTTTGGTAGTTAACCCTTTATGTAATCTATGTTAAGTCAACCAAAAACCTCAAATTATAATTCCCCCATAATTCAAAGCACCCTAACTTAGGCTATTCATGAACTTTGAACTATGGTTCAATTATAACTGAAGTAATAGAAGACTATACCAAATTAATATTTTATTAAGCGACTTTATCCTTTATGCATAAATTTCCATTTATTATCTTTTCAAATTCTTGTTAATATTATGTGGGATAAGCTTAATTGATTAAACATGTATTAGATAGTATTTACGCATAAGCTAGTTTATTTTAGTTCCATCTTGCATGATTGTTAATTCATTAATTATGTGATCATGATAAAACATCCATAATGAATAACCATACAACTGAAATAAAATAAAATATAGTCTATGATCATGATCCTTTTATAATGGTTAGTTTATTTATTGGTTGATAGGCCACTGACCTAGGGGAGAAACACCTTGAACCAATTAGGTTTGTGTTTACAACTTTCCACTTGTCCACCTTTGTATCTCCTTGGATTGGTTTCTCCTCAACTCCTAACTTGAACCGCCTCCAATATCTTGGGAGCTCCATCCATTACATATTCTTTTACTCACACAAAGGTAAGGGGTAAAAGGGGGTTTACATAAAATAAACCACGGGCACACATGCCATATATATTAATGAGGAGAGAAGCCACACATACCAACAATTTAATTTAATAATAAATTAAAAGGAAACCAATCACATACAAAGGTTTGGTCTAGATCATGATCATACACATGCATGAAAAAAATTAAACATTTAATAAAACTATCATTCAATTATTTAATCATTCTTATTTAAGATAAATCATTGTTGAATCTATTAATTATTATCTTTAATTAATTAATCCTTTTATATTAATAATTTTTATGAATTTCTTTGAGATTATCATCCATTATAATTTTAAAAAATATAATTTATTTAAAATTAACCTTGTACATAACTTTTACCTTAAATATAACCTAGTAAATACTCGTCCAAACCTACCCAACATGTATTATGCTTGTATACTGTTGTACTCTTGTGACATATGGCATACACGACTTATAGTGTACTTTCATAATGTGTAATTCACAGATGATTACATGAATTACATGACTTTTCGGCAACGTGTTATGCTTCAATGAACTTAGAGTAAGAACATGTAATACAAATTATACATGATATGAATATTTTGAAAATTATGAAAATATTAATATTTTAATTCTGCATAATTTGGTAAAGTACATGACATGTAGATCTGATCTACATGGTGTGTACTACCTTCACTGTCTATCCGTAGTACATGCCTAGGGACTCGGCGTGTGAGGAATACTTCAGAAATTTCAGAGTAGACGACATGTTTAGTGGGCCACACACCATGTTGACTCCGCGTTATCAGGTCACCAGTTGACTAAGCTGTGTATTGGATACACGACATAACCCTGATCTGAAAGAGACTACATGCCATGTCGTGTGGGCCACACAACGTGTAGTATGGATGACTGTGGTCCAGTCTATTCTGTTCAACATACAATGTCATAATTAACTAAACCATGTGTCATTAATGAACACGGGTTGAGTAATTTCTGAACTACTCCTGATGCGTTGAACACAACTACACAAAATATAATTAAGATTGCACAACATGTACTACTGTGTTACCTGGATAGAATCCTTAACACCTCTGTATGGGATCCTCGATATAATTTGAATCATAAAATTAATCATTTCTCTTAGATCTATGAGTAACAATAGAGGAAGAAACATATATCGTTATTCATATTAAAAAGGAATGATTAAAATTGAATTAAAAAAATATATTATAAATTCATAAATCACCAAAAATTATTAAATAATTATAAACAATAATATTCCCCCTATGATACCACTTATAGGTTCCGAGCATAGCGGAAGCACAGGAGGTCGGGGGCATAACTTTAATTTTTTCAATATTCAATGAACAGCGCAGGATCTATGAAATGATGAATGACGTGATCCATGGAATTGAATCAATGAAATAGGAAAAAAATAGAAAATTGGAACCAAGAGAGAGTATCAACATATTTTGTTTACGATTAATTTAATTAAATAAGAATTACCTCTAAGGTGATTCTTTCTTCATTGATGAATTCAGCCATAGATCTGCAGGTGTACTGTCTTTGCATTGTAGAGATCAAGGGTAGATCTCTAGCAGTGATCCACACATGTTCCATGTATCTCTGGACATTGTCGAAGGAGTCTTCAGGTGATGGAAAGTAAGATCCTTGCACTTGTGATGTTCTCCTTTGATCACCTTGAGAACCACTTCCAAAGCATTCTCTTTGATCCAGTGGAGGAGGATATCTCTCATTCTTGAGAGAATTATTAGAGAGGGATGAACTCTCTAGGCTTGATATATTTTCTCCAAATGTTGTGCACACTGAATAGGCGTCTCATGGATAACGCTTGGCTAAAAATAGTATAATATAACTAGGTATTTAATTCACTAGGGTAATAATAAATAATTTTTACAAGTTCCTTAATTATTTTCATAATCCTAGAGAAACCCCCCTGTCAAATAATAACAATAACATAATTATTTCCTAACACTACATTATATTACGAGTTATAATTAAATATTATTTAATAAAATAATATTCTATATTATTATTTCTCACTAGACCATTAACTCGGCCATCTAATACTACACTATATTTATTAAACCTTGAATAATGGATATTTTTTAATTAAATAAATATCACTACATTATTCACCAATAAATATATAAATATTATATTAACTAAATAACAAATAAATATCTATTAATTATTTTTCCCACAATATATTCTCTTGAATGAATAGTGTCAAAATAAATGCGATCAAGCATCCATGAATAATTATTAAACCACAATCAAGAACAATATTTATTTAACTTGTAAAAGAATAAATAATATATTATTTAATTGAGATACTAGATACACTTAGTGTGTGACCCTCTAAGGCTATTTCTTAGTGGAATTAAGTAAAGCATCATAAAGTCCAAGGTTAGCATATAAGAACACACCAAGGTACCCATAGATAAAGAAGTTAATTCCATAATGACATGTCACCTCATATGAACACTTACCATGTAATATAATCCTTTTTTCTCGATATATCCAATCAAGCGGGTTACATGAAAGTGACAACAACCCATGTGATCATTTTCTCATTCTTTAACTTCTTAGAAATTGAACTTGCCTATAGAACACAATGGCCATGGATTTATTTAGGCTCTATCATTTCCATAAAAGGGATTGAGATATCAACTTACAATATAGAATAGAAGGGACAAATACTTTATCTCATTATTCATTAATGCAGTATTACTCATAACACACCCAACATATCCTACCTCACTGTGAACATATGTCATCATGGTTTTTCCAATACATCTAGGAGCTAGATTCATAATACCCATTAATAATAATATTAAAGTCTAAGAACCAATAAACACATCTATAGATAGGAACATATAATGACACTTATAAATGTGGATTTATTATTGGTGGGTCTCATTCCCATAATATCCTCCTAGAAATTACCAAGGGTGTAAACCATGGGAAGGTGCCTCAAATTCATATGAGTCTCCACCCTTGATAGTCTATATCATTTGTACCCCTTTATATGATATCATCTAGTTATAGACCATATATTCAAGAATAGTTTCATGGAACTTCTAGGTTCTCATCATAGCAGGGATCCGCTATGACCTTTTCATGTGAAAACTGCTCTTAGGAAATTATCACATATAATTTCATGCTGAAGAACAATCATGACATGATAAGAAGTTTATTAATATCCATCTAATTAATACATGTTGATCATAAAGTACAAAAAATTTTGTTTTAGGGAACCAACTCCAACACCTCCAACCACTATAAATCTTCCTTTATCTATATCTTTCTATTATATTTTATTTTTTACTCCATTTCTGATAGAATACAGAATATATTCAAATTATATTTTAAGATAGTGGTTTTTTGTTGGTGAAAAATTTAAGAATTCAATTCACTCACCCTTTTAAGTCTATAGGAATGATAATTTGAATCAAAATAGTAGATTTATAGTTTTAAACTTTTAATAGTTTAAGTCTATAGATCTCTCTAATTTTCTACAATGTTAGATTCTAAATAAGGAGTGTTTATGATTAGAGAACCATACTTCAATATACAAAACAATGGTAACTAGAATGTGAAGTAATTATCTATTTGAAGAACCTTAGATTATTTTTTTGTATGAATGATTTTAATCCTTATGAAATTTCTAAATGTGAACCTAAAACATGGTATTTGTTAAAGATGAAAAAATGACATAAAATCCAAAGCTATAAATGTTAATATTTATGGTCTAGGTATTGATGAATTTAATCGAGTTTCTCAATGTGATAAAACACATCAAATGTGGACTACTATTTTTGTTACCTATAAAGTTATGGACAATGTTATAAACCATAGACACAAAACTATAAATTCAAATCATGACACATTCAGAATATTTTAAGGTGAAATAATAACTCATATGAATGGAATATTAATTGAGATAAATGATTTTTCTACCTTGGGTACTATAATTACAAAACTTGATCAGGAATTGTAATTTTATATATTCATTCCATCTAAATGAATATGTATTTTTAACTATAATAAGAAAATAAAATCTAGTTAATGATTTAAAGATAAAGTATCTTATAATATGATTTACGATGTATGAGGTAGAAATGAAAGTTTATGTTAAAGATACCATTTTAGTTAAAAGAAAAAATGCGACTTTGAAAATTTATATTTCTAAGGATAAGAAGAAAGATAAATAAAAATTATTATCTAATTTATTTAATAATGAAGAATCAAGATTCTTAGATTTGGATGGTGTACTAGCACAATTTTCAAATAAGTTTAAAAAGAACTACAATAAGTGAAGTGTCTTCAGATAACACTTCTACAAGTTCAATTTTTTTTATTGAAATTAAAAAGAGGTGTGATTTTATGAATGGAAGAAATTAGGATACATAAAACTAGAGTTCACTTAGTTGAAGTAAAAGAAAAAATATGTGAAGAGGTTTCATAGAATATTTGATTTGGAGAAAAATGAGAAGAAGGATATGAATTCCATATAGAGTGATTCTAAAAAGTCCAGTGGTTATTCATTTTCTGACTCAAAAGCTGTGATTTCAAATAAAAAATATAATATTTTATTTATAACAAAAACTGATGTGGTATAATCATTTTATTCTTCAGGGTATGAATTTTTATGTGAATGTATAATTACCAATTTTAAGGGATAAATTAATATTATTTATATCAGAGTAAAAATATAGATATGTCAATAAAATTAACAAGACTATAAAGATATATTATGATGTTATGTTAAATGAAACATGCGAACTATCTAAATAAATTTCATAATATAAATCTAATTTAGAAAAATAATATTCATTTTTTTGTAAATTATAGTACAATTAAGAAATTATTTTATGAATTTATGTCCTTAAAATATACTATAAGTGTTTTCAGTAAGGGGATAATTACCTAAATAAAATTTTCAGTAAGAATATTTCAAATAAATATTAACTTGGAATATGTATTAATGGTGAAAAACCAAAACTCTATAGATACTATTTTTTAACTTGAAAGAAAAAAAAATGTCCACTATGATGTGTTTACATTTTTGAGTTAATGTAAATTATGAAAATGATCACTACCATATAAAACCTCAATATTTTGGTGTAAAACATGGATTACATTCGAATAATTTATCTAAATTCATGGTTGGAAATTGAGATCAATATTTTGATAACTAAATATTTAGTTTCTAATATATCTGGACCTAATAAAAAATGGGAACCATATATTATTTTTTTAATTTATTTTTTAGGAAAAAATCTACATGGGTAGCCATGTAAAATGATCTATGGATTGTGGTTGTTAGAAGTATATGAGTAGAGAATTTTCAAACTTACACTCACCCTCAAAGATTTATACAAGATATGTAATATTTGGTGATAATAAAAAAATAAAAATAATTGGATTTGGTTTGGTTGGAGATCCAAATTAAATGATTAATAACAAATCTATTTATATTGAAGGATTGAAAACATAACCTAATAAGTATCTCTCAACTATTTGATGTTTTTTTCAATATATTTTTCTAATAATGCATGTTCTGTGTTTAATGCTAAAATGTATTGTTTTAGATAACCTGGAACTAATTTTTTTCCACCTTTGATCTAAATTATTTATATAAATTGAATGAGAACTGTTGGAATGCTAAAATAGATGAATCTTTTATTTTTTATTGGATACTTGGTCATTACAACCATTCTTCTTTGAGAAACTTTTTGAATAAGAATTTAACTTCTGATTTAACTTAACTTAAATTGGATAAAAATAAAATGTGTAATACATTCTAAATTGTAAATAAATATAATTCATCTTTTAAACTAATAAAATAGGTTGATACTTATAGACCAATAGACCTTATTCACATGGATTTTTTCATCCTCAATATAACTACAAGACTAGGTGGAAAATACTTAATTTATGTTTTAGTCAGTAAATTTTCCTTATTTACATGGGTTTAGTTTATGATTCTTAATATTGAATCCAAATTTATTTTTATAAATTTCTACAGTCAATTAAAAAATGAAAAATATTCTAAAATTGTTTCTGTGAGAAGTGACCATAAGGAATAGTTTGAGGATCAATAATTCAATTAATTTTTCTAAAAACATGTAATTAAACATACCTTATATATCTATAGAAAAGCTTATCAGATTAGTGTTATTTAAAGGAAGAATATGACCATATAATAAATTTCTATAAATTTGTAATTTGAATGTATAATGCTTACTATTTCTTGATAAGTAGCTATTCGTACAACATTTTATGTCCTTAAAAATATTTAATAAGGTTTATCTTAAAAAACACTCTAGGAGTTATGAAAAAATAGACAACCAAAGTTTGGAAAGTTTAAAGTGATTGGAATCAAACTGTATCTATTAAACACCAATAAAAAACCTTTTCAAGTTCGATCCAAAGGATGATGAAGGAATATTACTATGTTATTCTATCGTTTTTAATTCTTATAGAGTTTTAAATATAAATTAAAGTATAGTTGAAGAATGATCTCATGTAAAATTTGATTAAAGAGATCCCAATGATCATAAGGAAATTGAATTTAAATACCTAAGTGATTATTTTTAGAAATTGAGACTTAATAATCTTTTTTATGCTAATTAAATGGATGATAATGTGGAACCTAATCAAGTAAAATGCATTCCAGAAATGATAAAATATAAATAACCTAAAATTGTGTATCTTAGATAGACTTAATCCCTTAAAATCCATCATTTATTGAATTTTATAAGAATCCTTTATGAAGGAGTTAGATCTTGTGGAAGTTCTATAAAAATAGACGAGTTTTCAACTTTTTTATTCTATTATGAAGTTAAAACCATATAATAAGCCTTGAGTGATGAGAGTTGGTTATTAGAAATATAATAATAATTAAACTATTTTAAGAGGATCCATGTATGAAAATTACTTGATAGAACGTATGATTATCTTTTTATTGGAAATAAATGGGTATTAAAAATAATAAGGAAGATATTGGTGTGTTTATTAGAAATAAATCTATATTTTTAGCTAAATGTTATAATGAATAATAAAAAAGAGTTTATGAAGAAGCATTTCCCCCATATAGAGATGTGAATCCAATAGGATCTTTTTAGATTATCCATCTCATATGAAATTAAAACTTCACAAGATGGATTCCAAATATATATTTATAAATGTTTTTATTACAGAGTAAGTATCTATTGAAAAAACTCAAGGTAATGAAAATATTCAATCTTCAAATTCTCTTAACAAACTTACCAAAGATCTTTATAGTCTAACACAAGCACCAAGAGCCTAGTATAAAAGTATATATTCAATTATTTTATTAAATTACTTTTTTATGGGATAGTCATACCCCGATTTTTTTAGGAAAACATTATCAAAGGATATTATACTTGTTTAATTTTTTATTGTTGATTTTATTTTTGATTCAACAAATCAAAAAATGTTTAATGATTTTTCAAATTTCATGTAAAAAAAATTTAAATGAGTATGATGGGTTAGTTAAATTTATTTTGGGATTTCATATTTATGAAATGGATTTTGGGAATGTTTTTAATCAAAGTAAATTCATACATGATTTACATAAAATATTAGGATTTGAAAACTATAAATTATATGCAACTACTATAAATTACAACATTAAACATGACTTGGCTAAAGCATATAAACCATAGGAAAATAAGTTATATATAGGAATAATTGGATGTTCATTATATCTTTCTACTAGTAGACCATAAATTATTCTTTTAATATGTTTTTTTGATAGATTTTAGGAAAACCCCAAAGAATATCATTTAACTACTACCAAAATAATTTTAAGTTATTTGAAAGGATTATTTCACATTATAAACATTTTCTAAAACATTTTGGTTTTGATTTAATTTCATATTTTGATATTGAATTTGGTGGTTGTATATTATATAATAATAGTACCTCATAAACCTACAACTTTCTAAGAAAATATTTAGCTTCATATTCTAGTAATAAGAAACACTCAGTTGCATTATCAACTATCAAATAGGAATAAATTACAACTGATAGTTATTGTGATTGGGTGTTGTGGATGAAACACACCCAGATGGACTTCATATTTAATTATGATCATGTAAAAATTAAGTGTGATAAAAAATTTATACCAACATTTATAAAAATGAGATAAAATATTTGGGAATGAAAAATATTTATTTAAGGCATTATTTCTTGAGGGATCATGCACAAAAGGTGATATCTTTCTCTAATTCATTATATATGAATATAAATTAGAATGTATATTTAAAAATCCTTAAAATATTGATAGATTTTATTTTATTAAAAATGAAATGGTTTTATTTGAATTAATTTTTTTATGAATATTTAAATATATTATTTTGGATACAATTAACATATATATACCATTTTTACTGACTACAATTTCCATTTATTTCTTTATTTAAATCTTTATCTTGTCAAAAAGTAATGAATATATTTAATAATTATAAGGATTTATTTATTTATTTTTTGTGCCACTCTTTAAGAGACTCATAATATTCACTATACCAGATATTATAAATCTTTTACCTTTAGAATATCTCAGACACTCTCTCTCTATCTTGATTGAAAAAAATTTCGAGCTCAATTTATCTCAAGAATTTGAACAAGTATTACCTTAAACCTGAAATCTTTACAACTCAAACCCTATATCTCAGATGAAAATAGAGAACTCAAAAAGATTATAGGATACTTCTTTATCATGTTAAAAGAGAGCGAAGTATCATTGAAATATGTTGAATGGAAAAGTTGTTGATTTCAATTGGCTAGACCACATAGATTCATTAATAAGAAATGTGTTGAACTTAAAAGGATTAGAGTTTTTATTTGATGGATGAAGTACTGAATTTTTATATGAGATATAATGTAAAATCAGATTACCTTATTTTAAGAATTCCTTGAACCTTTGTTTTGTCTCCTTTAAGTTGGGTCTTATTTTGGGGTCATTCTGGGATAATTTGGAAAATTTTGGAAGCCTAAGGGGCTATGCATGTTTGGCGCATGATTAGGGAAAACCATGTGGTTTTCCCAAAAAACCAGGCACACTACATTAAGCCTCTATAATGGGAACATAGTTTGTAAAAACCATGTGGTTAGGTCCTCCGGACTGTGAAAACTCATATAGTGATGGTTTTAATAGTTGGTGCATGATTCGACAAACCATGCACCCACCAAGGAGAAACTGTTCACCCCATTCAGTAGGGGCACATGATTAGGGTTCACAATTTGTTTAACAGTGCGAACCAACCCATAAAACCATGCACGTGGTTTTTAAATCCACCAAATTTTTTATTAAATTACTAAAAAATTCCAATTTAACCCCTAATCACCATATTTCAACCCTAATTAAAATACTTGGTCCTTGAAGAATCAAAAGAGGAATTTTTTACTCCTCCAAACACTTTTCTTAGTGGATTGAAGCTCCAGTGATTTCATTCAATATTCTATGGGTAAGTGGATCTCCTCTCAAGTGGTTTCTTCCTATCACTCTTTCAATTTTCCTTGGAAATTTATATATCATCATGTTATTGATGGATCTAATCTCCATTTTGATGGATCTTGATTCTAGGTTGTGTTTCTTGATCTATATTTCCTTCATTCTCTATTGGCATTCCCCCATTGCTAGATTTTTGAGTTGTGATCTATTGATTTAAAGTTATATGGTTCCATAATTATTTTCCCTATGATTGAAACCTTAAATTTCTTGATTCAATTAACATGATTTATTAATTTATTTTAAAACCCTGATTTGACAGAATTTGATGTGTAATTTGAAATGGCATTGAGATCATGAAAGTAAACCCCAATTTTAATGGTATTGAAATGTGTGGAGGTTTTTGGGAAAATTATTGATTGATTTTGAAATTGATTGGATAAATTTATTTGATGTTGAACCTTTATAACAATGGATTAAAGTGAAATATTATTTTATATGGAATGAATTGATTAAAATATCTATTTTTTTGAAATGTGATAGGAATGTTGAGAATTGAAAATGGTAAATTTTAATTTGAATTGATTTGAAATGTTTTATTTTCCCATATTAGATTGATTGATTTTTTAAATCACATGTTATACTAGGTAGTTAATTTTAACTAGGAAAAACACACTAAGACCACAATTCCATTGAAATGTATTGATTCTGAAAAATATAACTAAATAAATTTCCCATGAACACCCGATAGGGTTCCCCTTTGGGGGTGTAGATATCCCATGAGGGTTCCCCTTTGGGAGTTTTGATGGCCTGTGAGGGTTCCCCATTTGGGGTGAAGATTTATTTGAGTGTTTAAATCAATACTAAGTCGAGATCATTATTGATACATTTTAGGATCTTATTACCTGAACTAACACACCACATAGATTTTGTACCTAGCGTTATGATATTTTTACTTGAATACAAATTCCATTTATTATTGAAATATTTTATATATACCAATTTCTTTATATAAGTGTTTTATATAAAATGTTATTTTAAGAAAGTTTTGATATATATTCCATATATTTTGGTGTAAAATCATGTTTTTGTTTAAAATATGTGAATGAAATACCATATATTATTTAATTTTTAAATGAAATAATAATTGATTTGATTATTATGGCATTGATTGCAGAACAATTGGTGAGACCTTAATAGGATTTATAACTTTCACCTTTCCTTTAACTTTTAGAATCTATATATTTTCTTATTCTCGGTCTAAGAAAAGTAAAATCACCACTTGGAGGTGTTGGATGTTCTTGATCCTTGGGACCATGGAGTATTGATGGTGAACAGTGGAGTTTTATCCACTTGTTATATAGGATCTTTTGAGACTTTTTTCTAGTTGATGTTGTTTTTTTCCTTTGTAATGTTTATCTTTCTATCTAGGTACCATTTTACTATTTTTATGGTACTTTCTACCTTTGTAGTGTTGAGCATATTGATTTTTAGATTTTATATTTCACTATTTTGTGGGAAAAAATTGTTACATATTTGATATTTTATGATAACAGGTGTTAGTCACCAATCTATAGGGATCAAGAATTCCCTTTAGGCTATGTCAGATATGTCTTGGGTATCAAGGTACCAGGGTGTCCAGGAAACTTCATAATAAATTGGTATTATATGGACATATTAATAATCTTTCCTTGATGTTAGTATATGTTTTGGGATGCCTTGATGGGACTTAAGAGGTATTTACGAGTGAGTTCCTAGCCATTTCTCACCATAATGAACCTTAAGTCACTATGAGTGCTTGTGAAAATTGTATTTTATGAATGCTTTGATATAATTTTAGCATTTTTCCTAATTTTATCTGAGTATGTTTAAATTCCAATCTTATTTTTTTTCTTTATGGAATTTATATTCTTGTATCTCTTATCTAGGTTTTTGATATATGTATCATTTCTAATGTCTTCAATATTTTCTGTTGATGTTGTGTAGCATCATGCCTCTGAGAAGACATATGAATAGGCCCTAGGAGGAAGCTGTTGGTGAACCAAAATGTGAAAATCCTCCAGTGGAACATAATATTGTTGGGATAGATGTGTGGGTTGTCTAAGATATAGGATAAGTACTGTCACTTTTTCTCATTTAGGCTCTAATAGTGGAACCTCAAAGGGATGAATCATGAGATTGTTCTTAAGAGTTTTCTTATCTAGAATCCACTTTTTTACCATATTTATAATGATCCTAATTAATATTAGGATTGGTTGAAAAGGATAAAAATTATATTTGAGTTCTTGTAAATCCTCAAAGCTATTAAGGTTAAATGTGCTACCTTTAAACTGGAAGGGCTTAGAAGAAGATGGTGGGATTTGATGGTGATAGAAAATAAGCATGATGGTTTGGAATGGACTAACTTTAAAGATATTTTCACGGATTATTTCTACCTAGAATATATAATATTATAAAAATACTTGCAGTTTATCAATATCCAATAGGGTGACAAGACAATGACTCGGTATGAAAATTGTTTTGCTGAGACTGTTTAATTTGATCCTAAAGTGGTGACTAATGAGAAACTAAAGGTAAAAATATATGATATGGGTATTTTATTTGACATTAAATATAAGGTTTTCTTGCTAATTTAGAATTATTATATTGATGTCATGGATAGGGAGTTTATGGTTGAGCTTTACCAGGATGGTATGTCAGGGTTGATGGTGTTGGATCTGAATCTACAGATTATACACAAGAGGGGGGGGGGTGAATTGTGTCTTTTGCAATTTTTACGATAGCTCTTTTCTTGAACGAGTTATGTCCTTTATACTTTATCAGATTTGATCATGCAGCGGAAAAAGTAAAAATAAGAACACGAAGATGTATAGTGGTTTGGGGAAGAGAAAGCCCCTAGTCCACTCCACCAATGCTCTACTCCATGAGCTTGGTGATTTTCACTATCTGGTCCTCTTTTCCACAGACCGATTCACAATTGAGTATAGGCAGTAGACACCTTTATAATTCAAGGAAAAACAAAACCTTCTGGTTCAAACAGGAACCTACACAGCTTAGAATGAGAAGCTGGTTACTCAAGAAAAAAAAATTTCAGAAAGAAATTTCCAGTTGATCTTCACAATTGCAACAGAATGCAATTGACAGTAGATGGATCAAAGAATCTAGAAATATTGATCTTCAAGATGAAGCAGTTATGAGTTGATCCAGTTTTAGTAGATATAGAGATATAGTTCACAATGTCAGTAGTAGTAGATCCACAATAGATATTCGATGTAGAACAGGTGAATCTTCTATCGAGTTCCTTCTTCTTGAACAAACAGAGATTTTACGCTCATGTTGAATCAGTATATCAATCATGAATAGTTGAAATCTCTGTTTTCCACTTTTTAATAATAGATCGATCACCTCATCATTATTTTTTGTGTTTCAGAGAGAGCATAAATAATAAAGCATATCTCCTGCACATTTAGATCCATAAAAGTCGCCTTCTGATTCACGATATTCAAAAATTTGAATTTACAGAGAAGTCGTAACATCCTTTAAGACTCAGCATAAAAAGATCCTTTTAATTCAATCTTAAATCCATTAATAAAACGGATTTGAATCAGTCAAAGTCGTAATTTAAAAATGACTTTAAATCCGGCTTGAAATCCACCCAGAAATTAGCTTACTAATCGTTGTACATAAAAACCGTCTGCCGAAAATTCCGACACCAAACGTAAGGTTGATGACGTGGCTTCCAAATGTAGGGTTAATAACATAGTCATCAAATGTAGGTTTGATAGAAAACGTAGGGTTGATAACAAACATAGGGTTGAAGATCTATACTTTTTCTTCATCATCCAAACATATGGTAAAAGATCCATACTTTTACTTGATCTATACTTTTCCAAGAACGTATGGTTGTTTACAAAAGTAAGGTTAATGAACCATACTTTTGAGAAACAAACGTATCACTTAGAATTTAAGTACGGTTCACCTTCCATACTTTGCTGATAACAAAACATAATGTTCCTTCCAAACTTAAGGTTCTCCTTCCATACTTTTCTGAAAAACGTATGGTTGTTTAACCCTACTTTTCTCGTACTTCAAAAAGTATACACACTTTTCATCCTTACGCTACGTTTATCCATGTAGGGTATAAACAGTGATTCCAGAACGTGCTAAAACAGATTCTGCGCTATATTCATCTATGTAAGATGTGAACAGTGTTTCCAGAACATGCTAAAATATATTCCGCGCTAAGTAATAAATTATCGTTATTTCAAGAGTAAAATAAATTAATAATCTCCTGCAAAATACTAAGTAAAATCATTATAAAATAACTAAGGGTATTTGTGAGCATCAAAATTATCATAAAGAGATAGAGAACTATTTTCAATAATCTCCCCCTTTAAATAACATTAATACGCATTGTTGAAAACAATACTTTGCTCAACAATCTCCCCCTTTTTGATGATCACAAAACTCACAAAACAAAACCCATAAAGTAATTAAAAGTATTTAAACAAAACAAAATTAACTTTCAAAATTCGTTATAAAGGTTTAAATAAAATATTTCCACCAAAAAGATAATTATAAATCCAAATGTCCCATCTAATTTTATCCCTCAATAAAATGAACTCCCCCTAAATATTGATGTTGTGTTTATCCAAATTCTCCCCCCTTTTGTGATATCAAAAAGAATGAAAAATAATGGATTTTAACACGTTTAATATTGCACTGAACTATTAGTAAATGCTTTTACGAACTTTTTATCAATAATTAAATCTGGAGTACTGGCATATTAAAAATAAAATTAGTAAAACAAATAAGGAAAGATACAAATAAACAATGAAGAAAAATTTTCATACAAAAATAGTAGTATATACCTGAAAATGATATACAGAGGAATCAAGGTTTGGGTAAGATAGGCAACAGGGTCTATCTCCTCTGAATTGCAGACTTGATTTCTATAAACTGCTCCTGAAGTCTCTTCATCATCCCATCTCCAAGCTTGACAATGAGCTCTCTGTTCTCTTGAGTCATATGAATATCCTCAATTAAATTGACTCTGAAAAACTCATGCATCCTTTCCTCTTTTTCAAAAAATATTGACAACTTCTCTGAGAATTGATTTAACAGAATTCTTATTGATGCCTCACTAGATGTTAGTTGATCTACTAAGAATTTATGATTGTCCAGAAACACTGACAGAGGAGCACTGTTACATTGAAGATCTTGAATCCTGTCATTCATGTTTTTCATTGCAGCTGTGATAGCCTGAAACCTTCTGATTAAGTCCAGTGAAGTACCTGAACCACTAACTGCATTATTTGCAACTGATGCAAATTGATTCTCCATAAACAACTTCAGATCTGATAAATCTGACTTCATAACCATTTTAGATTTTAATTGAGTAACAGTAGTCAGCATATCATCTTTAAACATTTCAACTTCTTGCCTTGAAACTGTACACTCCTTCAGCTTTTGAATCTTAAAATGTTCTAAGTCTAAATCATTTATAAGAGAAGCATTCTCATATTCGAACTGAGATACTTTTCTGTACAGTTCTTCAACTTCTTCTTTCCTTGAATCAGATGCACCCTGTGCTTGATTCACATTCTCAGGTTGAAGCAGCAATACCAAAGGCAATGATTCAACATCAGATTTCTACTTTTCTTTGTCCTGAGAAGGTTGGTCCACATATTTTTCCTTATATTTTTCAAACTCCTCCACAGAAAAATCCTCTTGAAGTACCTCTGTTAGAGCTTCAGAAACATGCTCATCACAAACATCATCACAAACATCAGCATCTATGCCTTCTATTGTGTTTTCAAGAATAATATTTGCAGAAGTTTCCTGAGGTTTGTCCACTTATTTACCAGGAACTGCCTCCATCTCTTTTTCCTATTGAAGTGCAACTTCAACATCAGCAACAATCTGTTCCTGATTATCCCTTTGAGATTCTTCTTGAGCTCCTGATTTCTCTACCGGATCCATTCTCTCAGTAACATCTTTCATGGTTTTATCAGCAATAGTTTCTCTCACAAAATAATAAGAAATTAAAGGTTCCAGTGGTGTTTCCAAAACAGTGGAAGTAACTTCCTCATTTACTGTTCTTTTTCTTCTTGAATAAAGTCCCTCTTGGCTTCTGTCTTCCTCAACATCTGTCACTTCAAAGTGAATCCTTCTTACTACATTGCTGACTCTGGATTCAGATTGTCCCTCCTTGGACTTAGTAGGTTGAGCCTGAGCACTCTCTGAGTCTTCCTCAGGTCCTACTGGGAAAATATTTCCTTTAATTGTGCTCCAGAAATATCCAACTTTCCTCAAAGTTCCAGCATTAAATGTATTACTATGATGACATTTAACTCTAGATTCCACTAATCTCACCATGTATTTCTTAAAAATCAGCTTGGAAATAAATCTACCAAAGGAATATAAATTCATCCTGGCCTCGCTTTGACAGCAATAACTGAGATACCTTATCATGTATCTTGGAAAGTTTAACCTAATATCACTTAGAAAGAGAAACATTATATACATATCAGGGTACAAAATCTTCTCCATTTCTTCCATCCATGGAGCTATTCCGGTCTGAATAAACTTTAACAAAATCTTCTAATCAGGCTCCAAATCCTTAAAAAACATTTTCTTTATTGTCTTGGTATCAAAAAGAAAAGACATAATGTCTTCGGATTTATGCACAAAATCTCCTATATTCTTCAAGTCAAAATGAAAAACTCCCTCATGAGAAAAGTTGAGAATCTGACTAATCTCTACTAAAGAAATTGAGAAATCCCTATCCTCTATTTTAGCCATCATACTGTCTTCGGTATCTCCCAGAATAAACTATACAGATTTGTAGAAGTATCTAATTTCAACTTCATATAGAAATTCTGTATTTTCACTATTGAAAATCTGTTCAAAATTCTGGAACGACAACGCTTGCTTCAACAAAATATTTGTCTAAAATAACCAATCGAGATCGATTACCTTTCCTTGTAATATTTTTCTTCCCTCAGTGTGTTGTCTCTTGGCATTGCTCGGCTCAGCCCCACTGGCTCTTTTAGTCCTTACTATTGCTGCGAGAGTCTCTGAAGGTTTAAAGGTTAGGGTTTCAGAAGTTCGAAGGTTTGGGTTTCAGAAGAGGAAGTGCGATTTTTGGATTTCGAAAGGGTTTCGATAGAAGTGAAAGGGTTTAGAAGTCGAAAAGACTCTGACATCCTTGATTACCGTGTAATAACTCATCATTACATATATTTAAAAATAAATAAAATTTTCATACGAAGAAAGAAAGAAATACTTAAAAAGTATTCAATAAACAAAATAAAATTTACAAAAACAAAAATAAAAAAAGAAAATTATTTAAAATTAAATAAACCTAGCTCCCCCTTAATAAAATCAAACCTTGCAGTGGGAAGAGGTTTAGTAAAAATATCTTCTAATTGAGTTTCAGTATTTATAAATTCTAAAAATATATCCTTTTTAATAACACGATCTCTTAAAAAGTGATTCCTTATATCAATGTGCTTAGTTCTAGAATGACTAATAGGATTTTTTGAAATATTAATTGCACTCGTATTATCACATAAAATAGGTGTATTATTAAAATTCAATCCAAAGTCCATAGGAGTGTTTTTCATCCACAACACTTGTGCACAACAACTGCCAGTAGAAACATATTCTACCTCAGCTGTTGACAGGTAAACTGAATGTTGTTTCTTACTAGACCATGATACTAAGGACTTTCCTAAAAAGTGCCATGTACCTGATGTACTTTTTCTATCTAATCTACAACTTCCAAAGTCAGAATCTGAATATGAAATCAAATTAAAATCAGAAGTTTTAGGATAAAGAAGATATTGAAAAATAGTTCCTTTTAAATATCTAAAAATTCTTTTAATAGTAGTTAAATGAGATTCTTTAGGATTTGATTGAAATATAGCACAAAGACATACTGAAAACATTATATCTGGTCTACTAGCAGTAAGATATAACAAGCTACCAATCATAACTCTATATAACTTGTTGTCAACTGATTTTCCAGTTTCATCCAAATCAAGTTTTATATTAGTACACATAGGAGTTGTAAATGTCCTGCTGTTATCAAGTCCAAATTTCTTAAGTAAATCAGTAATGTATTTTCTTTGATTTAAAACATTTCCAAAATATTTTTGAAATATTTGAAGACCCAAAAAGAAATTTAATTCTCCCATCATACTCATTTCAAATTCTTCTTGCATTAATTTTGAAAATTCATGACAAAGAGTTTTATTATTTGATCCAAAGATTACATCATCAACATAAATTTGAACCAATAAAACATTATTTTTCACACTTTTCTTAAATAGTGTTGGATCTGCCATACCAATAGTAAAATCATTTTTCAAAAGAAAAGAACTTAATCTTTCATACCAAGCTCTAGGTGCTTGTTTAAGGCCATAAAGAGCTTTAGTAAGTTTAAAAATAGAATCATGTTTTTGAGAGTTTTCAAAACCAGGAGGTTGGTCAACATAAACTTCCTCCATTAAATATCCATTTAAAAAGGCAGATTTGACATCCATCTGAAATAATTTAAAATTCATATAAGATGCATACGCTAAAAGGATTCTAATGGATTCTAACCTAGCTACAGGTGAAAAAGTCTCATCATAATCTATTCCCTCTTCTTGATTATATCATTTAGCTACTAATCTTGCTTTATTTCTAGTTATTGTTCCTTGGTCATCCTGTTTATTTCTAAAAACCCATTTGGTTTCTATTACAGGATAATTCTTAGGTCTTTCCACTAAAACCCAAACTTCATTTCTTTTAAACTGGTTTAATTCATCTTGAATTGTTATTACCTAGCTTTCATCCTCTAAAGCTTCTTCTATAGTCATGGGTTCTTATTGAGATAGGAAGGAATAGAATTCAACTAGGTTTCCTAAGTTTCTTCTAGTTTGAACACTAGTTTCTAAGTTACCTATTACAGTTTCTAAAGGATGATTCTTTAGGGTTCTAGACTGTCTAGGTAAAATATTTAAAGGTTCTTCAGTATCATGTTCCTCTGAACTGTACTGAATTTATTTTATATCATTTTCAAAATCATTATTTAAATTCTCAAGTCTCATGTTATCATTAGAGTTAAGTTCATCCATTTGTTCTGTCCTTTTCTCAAAAGGATCAGATTCATCAAATTTCACAGGAACTGATTCTTCAACAATACTTGACTTCTTATTATAAACTCTATAAGCTTTGGAGGCAGCAGAATATCCTAATAAAATACCTTCATCAGATTTTGGATCAAACTTACCAAGATTATCCTTGGTGTTTAAGATATAAACCTTGCATCCAAAAACTTTAAAGTAATTTACTTTAGGTTTTCTGTTATTCCATAGTTCATAGGGTGTCTTTTTCAAAATAGGTCTAATTAAAAATCTATTAATTATATAACAAGCTATATTCACAGCTTCTGCCCAGAAATATATAGGTAGGCTATATTCATTTAACATAGTTCTAGCCATTTATTAAATTGTTCAATTTATTCTTTCTACAATCCCATTTTGTTGAGGTGTTCTCGGTGCAGAAAAGGTGTGTTTAATACCCATATTTGATCAAAAGGAATTAAATTCCAGATTCTCAAATTCTCCACCATGATCACTTCTTAATGAGATTATATTGAAACCTATTTCATTTTGAACAGATTTGCAGAAACTTTCAAATAAAGTAAAAGCTTCATTTTTAAATTTCAAAAAGAAAATCCATGTAAATCTTGAATAGTCATCAAATAAAACATATACATATGATTTACCAGCTAAGATTGCTACTCTTGAAGGTCCAAACAAATCCATATGAATAAGTTCTAGAGGTTTAGATGTAGCAACCTTATTAACAAATTTGAAGGATGATTTGTGTTGCTTACCAAGTTGACATGCATCACAAAATATGTCACTCTCAACTTTGAGATAAGGTAAATCAAAAACTAAATGTTTCTTAAATAACTTATGTAAAACATATACATTGTAATGACCAAGTCTTCTATGCCAGATCTAGGATTCCCTTAGTTTATCAGTTAAGCAGTTTACTTGTTGTTTACACAAGGAATTTAAATCCAAAGTATAGACATTTTCAGTTCTTGGTGCTTTAAATTTAAACAGTTTATCTTTAAAAACAGTAAGACAATTGTTAGTAAAATCAACAGTATATCCATCATCACAAAGTTGAGAGATACTTATCAGATTGTGTTTTAGTCCTTGTACATAAAGTACTTTGTTGATTGAGACTGTTTTTGGATCTCCAACTATTCCAATGCCAATGATTTTTCCTTTGGAATTATCACCAAATGTGACAAGTCCTCCTTCCTTTTGAGTGATTGAAGAAAAATTCAATGAGTTTCCACTCATATGTCTTGAGAAGCCACTGTCCATGTACCATATATCTTTTCTTCTCTGGTGACCTCCTACCTCATCAGTTTCTGCCATGAAACATATGTTTGCCTTTAGATTGAATTCTTCTTTCTCTGATCTTGATTCAGAAGAGCTACTAGAGTCTTCAGATACACTCCAAGTGGATTTCATAGCTTTCTTGTCTTTCTGCTCAAAGTCATTTCTTTTGAAGAATTTCTTTTTCTTTGCATCCTTCAGTTGTGGGAAATATGGTCTGATATGTCCCATCTTTTTGCATTCATAACATCTCACTTCCTTATTATCTCCCTTAAAGGATTTTTTGAAGCCTCTTTTCTTGCTGTAGAATTTTCTAAATTTTATGGCTAGTTGAGCCAGTTCTTCATCTGAGTTGGATGAGTCAGAGATTTCTGATTTGGATTTGACTTCTTTTCTCTTCATCTTTCTATTCTTTTGTAGTGAAGTTACCCTCAAGGAAGTATCTTCTCTTTTGATAAGCACTTTATGTTCATTAGCTTCATCTTTCATTTCAGCTTCATACATCATCAGTGTACCAATCATCTCTCTCATAGTTAGATCTTTGACAGGTTTTGATTGTCTGATTGCAGCAGAGATACCATTCCATCTAGTAGGAAGTAATCTCAGTACTTTTAATGCTTGATCAGCCTGCTTAATAGGTTCTCCTAGAGTAGTTATGTTATTGAAAATTTCTGTCAATCTCCCATTCATTTGGGTAATGATATCACCTTCAATCATTCTGAAAGTATCAGATTTCAATTTTGCAGTTGCATATCTCATTTTCCTTACATTATCTGTTCCTTCATATGCCACAGCTATTGTTTTCCACATCTCATATGATGTCGGGCACTGAGATACTCTGTTAAATTCATCCGGTCCTAGACCGCAGATAATTGCATTCATAGCCTTCGAGTTCATATCGTACTCTGCCTTTATAGCAGCACTCCATGCCTCAGGATTTTTACGAATTTCATAAGGAGTCAGAATCTTTGAATAGACTCTATATCTGAGGTTTTTCAGATATATTATCATACGCGATTTACAGCAACCATAGTTGTCTCCATTAAAATATGGTGCTCTAACCATCGACATCCCATTTCTTGTATCAGTCATAATGCTCTATTGAATAATCCTTAAATGCTTCTAGCTTTCTAAGGCTCTGCCAGAAGCTCCTCCTCTGATACCAATTATTGGATCTAAATCTACATATTATACAGAAGAGGGGGGTGAATTGTGTCTTTTGCAATTTTTCCAATAGCTCTTTTCTTGAACGAGTTCTGTCTTTTATACTTTATTGGATTTGATTATGCAGCGGAAAAAGTAAAAATAAGAACATGAAGATGTATAGTGGTTTGGGGAACAGAAATCCACTAGTCCACCCCACCAACGCTCTACTTCACGAGCTTGGTGATTTTCACTATCTGGTCCTCTTTTCCACAGACCGATTCACAACTGAGTACAGGTAGTTGACACCTTTACAATTCAAGGAAAAACAAAACCTTCTGGTTCAAACACGAACCTACACAACTTAGAACGAGAAGCTGGTTACTCAAGAATAAAAAATTTCAGAAAGGAATTTTCAGTTGATCTTCACAATTGCAACAGAATGCAATTGACAGTAGATGGATCAAAGACTCTAAAAATATTGATCTTCAAGATGAAGCAGTTATGAGTTGATCCAGTTGTAGTAGATATAGAGATATATTTCAAAACCTCAGCTGTAGTAGATCCACAGTAGATATTTGATGTAGAATAGGTGAATCTTCTATCGAGTTCCTTCTTCTTGAACAAACAGAGCTTTTACGCTCCTGTTGAATCAGTAGATCAATAGTGAATAGTTGAAATCTATGTTTTCCACTTTTTAATAATATATCGATCACCTCATCATCATTTTTTGTGTTTCAGAGAGAGCATACATAATAAAGCATATCTCCTGCACATTTAAATCTATAAAAGTCGCCTTCTGATTCGTGATATTCAAAAATTTGAATTTATAGAGAAGTCGTAACTTCCCTTAAGACTCGGCATAAAAAGCTCCTTTTAATTCGATCTTAAATCCATTAATAAAATGGATTTGAATCAGTCAAAGTCCTAATTTACAAAACGACTTTAAATCCGGCTTGAAATCCTCCCAGAAATCAGCTTACTGATCGTTGTACATAAAAACAGTCTGCCAAAAATTCCGATGCCAAACATAAGGTTGATGACGTGGCTTCTAAACGTAGGGTTAATAACATAGTCTTCAAACGTAGGGTTGATAACAAACGTAGGGTTGATAACAAACGTAGGGTTGAAGATCCATACTTTTTCTTCATCATTCAAACATATGGTAAAAGATCCATGCTTTTACTTGATCCATACTTTTCCAAGAACGTATGATTGTTTACAAAAGTACGGTTAATAAACCATACTTTTGAGAAACAAACGTATCACTTAGAATTTACATACGGTTCACCTTCCATACTTTGCTGATAACAAAACGTAAGGTTCCTTCCAAACGTAAGGTTCTCCTTCTATACTTTGCTGAAAACGTATGGTTGTTTAACCATACTTTTATCGTACTTCAAAAAGTATTCACGCTTTTCATCCTTACACTACGTTTATCCACGTAGGGTATGAACAGTGATTCCAGAACGTGCTAAAATATATTCTGCGCTATATTCATCTACGTAAGATGTGAACAATGTTTCCAGAATGCGCTAAAACAGATTCCGCGCTAAGTAATAAATTCTTATTATTTCAAGATTAAAATAAATTAATAATCTCCTACAAAATACTAAGTGAAATCATTAGAAAATAACTAAGGGTATTTGTGAGCATCAAAATTATCATAAAGAGATAGAGTATTATTTTAAATAATCTCCCCCTCTAAATAACATTAATACGCATTGTTGAAAACAGTACTTTGCTCAACAGATGGGATTTACTTTTTTTCCTAGTGTTAGTTCTACGAGTTCCTTTAAAGGAAAGAGGAATAATGGTGAGTCTCATGGTTCTTCTAGATAAAATGCATCATCTAGACATCCTTTATTTCCTATAAGAGGACCAATGTCCTGATTTCAGTGTAGAACTATTGGGTATTCATGATGTGTTAGTACTGATGTGCCAAATATTTGTAGTTCTAGTGACCATTCAGGATATATACAAAACCTTTGCCACTTATTTTCTTCTTCACATAGTGGAATAGCCACATCATCTCCAAAAAGTTATGTGGTTTAATCATATGCTTCAAGATCTAAGGGGTTCTAGACACATGTATCTATAATAAAGATTCTTCACACATTGGAAGAGTATCCAGAGGAATATGATACATGTATAGTGACTGTGAGAGGTACCATCACTATAGCTTCATCTTTAGTAACTACTTTGTTTAATATTGGTTCATCTCACTTGTTTATATTGACTCATATTATGAACCTAATAAATCTTCCTACAGAGATTTTTTCATATGTGATGGATATTACTACGCCCCTAAGAATGAAGAGAGAGTAGTATATCCATTATCCTCCTTGTGTTTTCTCTTTGTCAAATATGGAGAATACCTAGATTTTTTTGGTTCTTAACATGAAACCTATTGATTTCATTTTTAGGATGGTTTGTTTGATCACTCATAAGGCCAATATTTATTGTTAACTTTGATGGGTGTCCTTTACTACACCTGATGGGGTGTTTCAGGTCTTTTAGGGAGAATGGGACCTATGGTTAGGTAAAGCCAGACCATATTTTCTAGACTTGGGTAGGTAAATATTGACATTTTCTTTTGACTTGGAGCGAGAATCTTTAAGTGATGTTCTCTAACCATTCATCGTTGAGTTTCCTAATGTGTTTCCTTATGATTTCTCTAGTCTACCACCCATAAGACAGGTAGGGTTTTCTATTGATTTAGTACATGGTACTCATCTTGTATCTATTTCTTCCTACCATATGGAACCAAAATGTATTGTCACTTTGAGTATAATGTTATGTCCTTTGGCATGACCAATGCTCCTATAGTTTTTATGGATTTGATGAACATAATATTCCATGATAACTTCAATTCATTCATGGTGGTATTTTTGGTTGATATTTTGGTTCACTCTAAAACTTAGGATAATTATATGTTTCAATTTAAATAAGTACTATAAATATTGGTAAATCATAGACTTTACACGAGGCTTTAAAAATGCAATTTATGGATTTGAAAAGTAATATTCTTAGGACACGTGGTGTTAGAACATGGAATCTCAATCGATACTGAGAAGGTGAAGAATATCATTACATGGGAGAAACTATATAATTTTTTTATTATACAATGCTTATTGGGATTATTAGGGTATTACCACAGGTTTTTCAAGGATTTCTCAAAACTGGAATCATCAATGACCACCCCCACTCAAAAGGGAGTTATGTTCTTATAGAATGAAAAATTTTAGAGTTCCTTTAATGGGTTCAAATTTATTTTGAATTTAGCATTGGTATTTACTCTTTCAGAGTGTAACACCCCAAGCTTCCACGGTATTTTTCCCTTTGAGTAATGCAATAGCTTGCATTGTAACCAACTTCGAGATTCCAACACATCGCGATCAATCAAAGTAGCCGTTATGAATAGTAATACCCAATTTTTGAAATTTTATACATTTTATATTTAAAAATGGACTTCATTTTTGGATTCGTAATATCAAAATTATCCTAGGGTGAAATTTTGGTACTTTTTGGATAACTTTTATATTTTGATGAATAGTGAAAATTACTAAATTTTAATTAAAAACAACTTTTTTAATCAAAATAATTAATAGTGATAAATTATTAATTTGAGTGGTTTTAAAGTGTATTTAGAATATATTTCTACCATTTAATACAATTTTGGTCATTGGACATAATTTCACAATTAAATCGGACATAAACAAGTGTCAATCTTTTGATAATTATTATATCTTAAAAACATGCTTTTTGTTTTGACAGCGGGAATTAATTTTAAATTAATTTCTGCCACTTATGTATTTTGAATTTGGAAAAATGGATTCCATATTTAGAATCAGGATGTCCAAATTGTGTAAATAGGTAACTTTTTTTTTCAGTCATTTTGAATAATTACTTCGGTAAATATTTTATTTACCATGGCTAAAGGGTAAATCCTGTAAATAAGGGTAAAAAAATAATATTATAATAATAATAAATTACCCTAAAACATGTCCTAACCTTATTGTTGGATACATGTCCGACCATGGGCATATTTGGGTCGATTTTGGGACCCCATGGAGCCACTTGTAGGTGATAGGGACACTTTATATTAATTAAGTTTAAGTAAATACAAAAATGACATAAGCTTATATCTTTTAGAATTTTTTTTACATAGGGTTATATATGTTATATTTTCGATTATAAATATTAATTATAAATCTAAAAATAATTACTACATAATTATATTTTATTTATAATTTTTATACAATTAAAATGTAAAAATATACATGACACAATAAAGATGCAGTATTTTCCTTATTAATGAAAGAATCAAATAATTGGTATTATAAATGTTAAAATAAATACAATTTGAAAGTTTTTATGACATAAACGAATATTGTTGGTTAATATGACTTGTTATGATTTCTTAAATGAATTTGGTCCGAATTAATAAATTTTTTAAGACTTTATCAAAAATCAATTATTGAGTAGTTTCAAAATTGTCATAAATGAGTTTTTTAAAAAAATATTATATTATTAATTTATATTCTATTCCTAAAAATCTAAGGTTCGGTCAAATGACTTATATAATTATTGATTTATCGTTAATGGACCACTTGGGGGTCTCTTGGATGTATATAGTAAGTTTATTAACTATATATTATAAAAATACAATGTGACATGGTAAGTGTTAAACTAATTAACCAAGAGTTAAAACTAAAAGATAAGGTTAATATAATGACCCAAAACTGTCTAAAATCTATTGGTTGAAAGTATTTCGACCCATAACCACCTTATACTTTGAATAATCTACTTTTTATCCATTAGAAACCGAATATGATTTTATTATAAAATAATACTTTAAGTTTTTTCTAATGAGCCCCTCACCCCTCTTATAAAAGGGCACTCCCCCTTATCATTAATTCACACCTTCAAAGCCATTTGTCTCAGCCAAAACCTGACCAAATATCCTCTAAAATTCCCTCAATTAATCCTAGAGATCTTAGTTTGATCATAAATCCAACCTAAGGAGCCATTTTGATCAAATCAAAAGGAAGAACCCGAAGAAGAGGTAACGTCTTCCCCACCCTCTTTAAAGTTCCTTTCTTCTTCAACTTCTTCTTTCCTTGTTATTTCCATTCTAAAATAACAACTCCAGTACCTTATATATACTGTTATGTTATTATAATTATGTAACAAACAAATTTATTATTCTACCTATCCCTTGAATGACATGTCACCATACGTGCGTACGTACGACCTAACGTCTCCACGCTGTGGCGTAATTGTTATTCAATATAATATTATTTAGATGGGTATAATAATGATGTATAATTCATGTAAATAATAAATATAACATAATAATGATTCTGTATATATGATATACCATCAAATTATATATTATTTTAATATCAAAAGAATGATATTGTCGCTCGTGCGTACGTACGGATTACCGTCTCCATGAACATGATGAGATTCATTCCCCATCGTATCCATTCAAGGCTAAATTTTATTGGATGATTAAAAATAATATTTAAGGACTTAATATCATTCTGGATATGATTATGATACAACATATCCATAACAAACATGGCTTATATAAAAGAAAACGAGTAGGTTAACACCCAAAACGACGATAATACTAAGATTTTATTAACAAAGCGATGTTAAAAGATCATATATGATATCATATTAATATATATGATTATTGTATAATTCAATAACAATTATTTCACAATTATACAGGATTTTAGCCTACCACCAACCAAGGAAAAGTACAAGGTAATGGGTTTTCATCTCACTTCTTATTTCTGTGAGATTCATGCCATATTGCCACTATTACCTTTTGTGTGGTGTATGTACTGCCCATAAATTGTATTATTTGTGTAATAAACTTTAATTTATGTGTATTTACATATTCATTGTATAATACCTCTTTCATGGGGTGTATGTTTCATAAGTTACCAAATTAGTAAGGGTTTATTTCACAATCTCTTCATTATCTGAGGTTGTTTATACATAATTATCTACTGGGACCTCTTTATCATCCACATCCATGTTTCTTAAAAATGTATTTCAAAAAATTCTTAATATTTTACAGAATATGGGTTAAATTCATTTATACCCTTGTTTTACTTTTTATAAGAAGTTTATAAAGGAATCTTTCCGTCGTTTTCCAAAAAATGTCCTTTTTAACCTTTTCAACAAAATTAAGGTAAGAATGTATTTTTTTAACTTATACGGCAGGTGAGGCTATTTTTTGCCGTTATAACATCATCGAAGCTTACCTTACAAGATTATAATAATATTTTCAAAATAAATATTTTCTTTATGTGACTCTTAAATTATTTCAAAATATAAAGAGATATGTCTCTAAAAAAGGTTTTGATTTCATCTATGTCAACATCCTTTGATGGATTTTAAGTTTATTTGAAGTTGATTTATTATGATACAAAACTTCCATATTGTATTGAAGTTTTTGTGATATGTTTGACTATGTATGTGTTATTTTTATACCATTCATTTCTTATGGTTAAAGTATTGACATTTCGTATGCTAGTTTTAATACGAATGTTTATGATATGTTTAACCCTTTTCATATGAGGAATGTATTGGACTTAGTAAGTGACGGGTGGAGCCCGCTATAGCTCCTCGATGCATCGGTAAGTCTCATGAGACAATTATACATGGAATTGGCCGAGGCCCTTTCCCAATTTGATTTATGGTTTTGGCCGAGGCCTTAATCATTTTAGACATCTTGGCCGAGGCCTTGACAAAATGTTTCAGAATGTCCAGCATTATACATTCCCTCATTATGGAAATAATATTGATGGTTCATGTGGTCATTCGACTAGTAGAATACCCATGATTATGTTTTATTATGACATTATTTACTCAGCTCATAATATTTCCATAAAAGTATTCATGTTTATTATTGGTAAAGGCATGTGGTTTTCAATTATTTACCATGATTAATATTTATGTCATTTTCTACTGTATTACTTACCCTTACTGAGTATTTGAGATCACCCCTTTCTTATGTTTCATTTTCCCAGGATATGAAGAAGTTAGTTATGAGTGACCTGCAGGCATAATCTAGGAGGTTTGGATGCTTCTAATGAAATATATTATTTTTGTATTTCTCTTCAAGCTGTAAAGTGGATCATATGTATGAATCTTGTTTCCAATAATACTAAACTGATCGGTATTTCGAGACATGATTTCCTTGTAATCATGCCAATGTTATGTAATAATGCACCGTATTTGGGTAACTGGGGTCAGGGCATTACACAGAGGCTGGGTAGGGCTATGTGATATTTTTGGAAACATTATGTTTGGTTTTGGGACGTATTATGATGAAGTGTGATCATGTGGTAGCCTATGGCCCTAGACAGCTAGGCCACATGAGAAGAATTATCCGTCCCACAGTCTCAAATTCACAGTTACGATGCATTCTCCTAAGATTTTGCAACATTAATTTTTTGAATGAATATTTACCATTTACTATGATCACAAAATTTTGAGTTATATCTTATCTCAAAATTATTTTAACCTCAAACAGAGGAATTTGGTAGAGTACCTGCAACCTTTTGATTCCAACATTGCCTACACCTCGGGGAAGGGGAATGTTATTTCTGATGCTACCGGCTCAGTCCATGAAAGAACTATCAAAAGAGTGGAAATTAATGGCTATTTTTCTCTGTTGTATTTAGGAATTTAGGAGGAAGAGGATGAGGTTTCCTTGGAAATTCTTCATTTAACCTTCACTCTTCTTGAGATTTTTTTAGAAACAATATCTTGATAATTAATTATGTAGCATTAGGGACTATCATTATGGTAGGGAGACTTTCAGTGAGTGTAAATTATCTTCTGAGGTAATCCCATGATTTTGAAATTATTTTGTTTTACCTTTTCCTATAAGAAAGGACATAATAGGGTATTTTCATAATTCCCAGTGGGCGGTGAACCCTAGAACCATGAAGATATTTTATGATATGCGATTATTATTTTGGTGGATATGTATGAGACAAGATATCACTAACTTTGTTAATCATGGTTATTCCTTTAAATAGGTCAAATAAAATAAATAAATACCCTTGGGTTTAATTCATCCACTTACATTACTAACTTAGATGTGGGACAATATCTCTATAAATCTCATGGTTAGGTTTATGTGAACCCCTTAGGGAAATAATACGATATGGCTTATGATTGATTGAATGCCCTAATAGGATCAATTCTTACCTATTAATGATACAACCAAAGCTAAGGACTTGGGACATCTCATTGTGCATAATATTGTCATATTTTATTTCATTCCATCTGTTATAGTTTCTAATAGAGATCCTTGGTTAAATTCTCACTTTTAGAGAAGTCTCTAGGAGGAAATGAGATCTCAAGTGAGCCCGAGTACGATATAGCTTTACAAAAGGATGGACAAATAGATAAATCTATATATATTCTTGAAGACATGATTTCCAATTTTATTTTAGACCTTTTTAGAGCTTGTGATGTCCATTTAGGATGGGTTGAGTTCACATACAACAATATTTATCGGTATTTTATCAGAATGGATCTTTTTGAGGCCTTATATGGTTGGACTTGTAAATCCCCATTACATTGGTTGGAGATTGGTGAAAGTTATTTGGTTGGACCAAGTTTGGTACAAAATATAATTATGAATATTCATTTAATCCATCAGAGAAGGTTAAAAACATAGAGCTAGTACAAATATTATGCTGATCATTATAGAATGAATTTTGAGTTTTCAGTTGGTGACTGGGTTTTTTTGAGAGTTTCACCTATTTCGGGTCAACAATGTATTAGGAAATTGGGGAAGCTTGAAACATGGTTTGTGGGACCTTTTGAGGTTGTTGATCAGGTGGGGAAAGTGGCTTATTATTTAGAACTTTCAAATTTTTTGAACCTAATACATACTATGTTTCATGCATCATAGCTTTATAAGTACCTTTCTGAACCATCTCATGTCTTGAGATTGGAGGATCTTGATATTGAGTCTGATTTTTCCGTGACTGACTATCCAATCTAGATCATTGATTTTAAGACAAAGGTTCTTCATGGGAGAATGGCACCTTTGGTCCATGTGCAATGAAAACATTATTCTGATTCACATGAGACTTGGGAGAACGAGGCATTGATGAGGGATTAGTGACCTCATCTCTTTCACATATAATCATTTTAACTGGATTTCTGGGGATAGAAAGTGTTTATGGAAGGTAGGTTGTAACATAGAGTTACATTTTTTCAGGAATTTATTGATCCTTTTTTTAATCTCCCTTAAATATGATCTTGTTTTAGGGTCGTTCTGGGAGAATTTAAAAAATTTTGGATGATAAAGGGGCTATGTACAGTTGGGTAATAGTTAGGGTAAACTATCCAGTTTTTTCTAGGAAACCATGCACCCTAGGTTGATCCTTTGGAAGGGGTGCATAGTTTTTTCAAATAGTTCATCTAGAACCTCTAAACTATGCACCCTTAGATTGTAAGAGTTTTCATGGTTAGGGAAATGTTTGAAAAACTATGCACCCACCTAGGAGAAACTATGCACCCTATTTATAGGGGCTCACAGTTAGGGTGCATGATTTGTCTAACCATACGACCCTACCCAAAAAACCATGTACACCGGTTTTAATTCCCCTCAAAATTTTATTAAAATTCCTAAACCCTCTGGTTTATACCCTAATCACACCATTTCAACCGAAACTCAAATTATTGGTCCTTGAAGACCCCAAATGTGATTTTGGAACATTCAAACACATTTCTTAGAGGATCAAAGATCCTATGATTTCATTCAATATCCTCTGGGTAAGTATATCTCCTCTCATGTTTTTGTTTTGAATCTTTATTTCTATCCTCCCTAGAATGTGATGTATCATCATGTCATTAATGGATATAATTTATGTTTTTATGGATCTTGATTACAGGTTTCCTTTCTTGATCCATCCTGCCTTCGTTCTCCATTGGTGTTCCTCGTTTTAGTCATTGTTCCTTATGATCTCTTGATTTAAAGGTAGGTGGTTATATAATGATTTTCCCTATGATTAAAACATTAAAATGATTTATTTAATTGAAATGAGTTTTTAACTGATTTTAAACCCATGATTTGAAAGTATTTACTATGTGATTTGAAATGGAATGGAGATTGTGAAATGAAAACCCCAATTTTAATGAAATTAAAAAGTGGGGAGGATTTTGGGAAAATGATGGATTGATTTTGAAATTGATTTTACCTTGAAACTTAAGAAAAAATGGCTTAAAGTGAATTATTATTTTAAATGACATGAATTTTTGAAAACAAATATTTTAGTTCTGAAATGATAATGGAATTTTTAAAACTAAAACTAGGAAATTTCAATTTTAATTCATTTTAAATGTTAGACCTACCCATGTTTGATTGATTGTTTGTTTAAAGAACATGTTAGCCTGGTTTTTTACCAATAACTGGGACACGTACACTAGGAGCTTGAATCCCCAGCAATGTATTTATTTTGAAAACTCTAAGTAAACAATTACTCCATGAATTGTTGTGAGGGTTCCACTTTGTGAGTGTGGATGGACCATGAGGGTTCCCCTTTTGAGGTGTAGATAACCAATGGGGGTCCTTATTTGGGGTGTATATTGATTTGAGTGTGCACATTAATCTTGATCTGAGATCATTATTGAGATGTGTGAATATCCTATTATCTTAACTAACATACTATGGGGATTTTGTATATGGAGCTATGTTATGTTGAATTAAATACCAATTCCATTGATTTTTGAACTATTTTATTTATTACTATTAATTAATACAATATTGTTATATAAAATTTTCTTTTAAGATAGTTTTTATATATCTTCCATCTCTTTCGGTGTGAAAACATGTTTTGGTTTAAAATATTTTAATGAAATACCAAGCCTTTTTAAAATTTTAAATGAATAAATAATTGATTTTATTGTTATATAATTGATTATGGAACACTTTGTAAGACCCTGTTAGGATTTATATATCACCCCTACCTTTTCCTTTTGGAGTTTATAGATTTTATAATGTTAGGTATGAGAAAAAGGAAAAGGCCACTTGGAGGTAGTGTATTTTCTTGATCCTTGGGACCATGGAATTTTGATTATGACTGGTGGAGCTTTTATAAACTTGTTACATGAAACATTTTGAGAATTTTGTCTGGTTGATGTTTTTGTTTCTTTTGGTATGTTTATCTTTCTGTTCGGGGTACTATTTTACCTATTTGATTCTAGTATTTTCTCCCTTTGGAGCATTGAGCATACTGATTTGTAACTTTTATCTTCCATTTTTTGTGTGAAAAAATTGTTCCCTTTTTGATCTTGTTTGATCCCAGGTGCTAGTTTCCAACCCATAGGGATTGGGAACACTATTTGGGATATTTTAGGCCTGCCTTGGCTATCAGGGTACCAGGGTGTTCAGGATATTTTGTGAAATATAATATTGATAATTTTATAAAAAAAAATATGTTTATTTTGAAAGAGGCTTAAGACATTGTAGTTTTGAAGGTAAACAACATGGACTTTTCAATATCTTCTATTGAGTTGGTGAAAGTTTTAAAACTTCATAATAAAGTATGTTTCATGTTTAACTCATCTATGGTTAGTATAGATACTGTAATCCCTACTAAGATTATATTGACTCTATTTAGAGATTCAATTTTCACGAATAATCTTATTAAATATTTAGTGTTTGGAGAATGATCCTAGTCAATTTTATTCAGAATGGGATTGCCTATAGAAATAGAGAGTTCGAGAAAGTTTTATTTATAGACGCCTAATTACTTTTTACATTATTTATTGAGAAGAAAATAAATATACCAAGGTTCATTCTAAGTTTTATATACCATGATAACAATAATACTTGGAGTTTTTATCCATTCAAGTGGATTTTGACTCATTTTTTTATAAAGTTGAGATTAAGCAAAGTGAAATTATAGAAACCAAATTCCTTGGCCTGAACATGTTATTAGTTAGAGTACCCAAGAAAATTGTTTATTTTAAGAGCCATTATTTAAGCAATATTATACCCATCAGGGATAAGTAAGAAGCTGAAGAGGTCGATTTTCATGATCAGAGTGAGAATCTTACGGATGTTCTTGATCCACTTGATGCATGAGGAGTAGATGTTGTAGATGATGTTGTTGTTAGAAATGGTAATATTGGTGTTGTTAAACATTATGAGGTTCCTTATAGAAATAAATTAGAGGATTTAATGGATAATGATCCTATTACTATGAGAAAAATAGGAATGAAAGTAATCTATTAGGTGATCCCTTCACCTATTATTGTAGCTGCAAGGGTTCTAGATAAACCTGCTATTGAAGTTGGAGATAAAGAAGAGGAAGAAGTTTCTCAAGATGAGAAAGTAATGCTGATTGGATGGTGACTCATGTTAATGTTTATAATTTTGTTGGATCCATGGATCACTATTGGAAATTGAGGTATTTGCAATGGGATCCCATCGAAAATGAACTTTTGCGACAGGGTCCCGTCACAAATAGCCCATTGCAGAAAATGATGTCGTAAATAGTAGTTTTTGCAACGATCCGTCATAAAAAAAATACTATTTGCGATAGGAAATTGTCATGTCGCAAATAGTTCTCTGATTACATAGATTATATATAAAAAACTTATTATGATGGGCCCGTCGCAAATACGTATTTGCGATGGTCCAGTTCTCCCGTCACAGATACTTATTTAAAAAATATATAAATTATTTGCGACGGGGTCCCGTCGCAGAAGGAACCGTCACAAATACTTAATAAAATTAAAAAATTATTCAATAAAATTATAAAAAATTAATATTAGAAAATAATATTAATATTAATATTATTAATATAAATAATATAATATTATATAATCATAATAGTAATATTAATAATATAAAAAAATTATATTATTATAATATTATTAATAAAATAATACTAATAATATAATAATGTTATTATTATTATTATTTATGAAAAAAATAATATTAATATTATTAAAATAATAAAAAAATTATAAAATATTAAAATTCTCAATATTCTCAAAAAATAAAAAAAATAAAAAAATATTATGATTATTATTCGTAAAATAAAAAAACATTAAAAAATATATTACTAATAATAAATAATAAAATAATAAAATAATAAAATAATAAAATAATAAAAATAAAAAAATAAAAAAATTTAAATTATAAAATATTTACACCAATATAAAAGACAGAAATTATAAATAGTTAATATTATAAAAAACTTTGAATTAATTTATTTTTAATATTAAAAAGAAGTCACTGGGGGGATAGTCTTCTGGAGGAGGTGGAGTTGGAGGAAATGGTGGAAGAAACTCAATCCCTAAACTACAATTCATTCCGTACCATGTGGTTGAATTTTGAGGGATATTCAGATTTAAATTAATGAGAGTAAAAAAAATAAATTTCCTCTTGTAAATAAGCTTCAGCAATTGAGCTTTCAACTGATGCTTTGTTACATAATGTTTTCCTCAATTTCTGCCTATATCTTTTGAATGGGTACATCCATCGAAACTATACCGGACCTCTATATTTTGGTTCATGTGGAAAATGTAATATCAAATGTTCCATTGAGTCAAAGAAATTTGGCGGAAAGATTTTTTCCAGTTTACATTTATTACAACAACATCTTCTTCCAGTTTTCTTAGCGCATCATAGTCTGTTGTCGCCACACAAATGTCTTGGAAAAAATATGATATGTCTGTTATCGAATCCCAAATCATTGAATTTAAAAAATCTCTTAATCCAATCAGTATAGGTCTTTTCATTATAACATGAAAATCATGACTTTATAACCTAATAATATGACCATTCCTAACACATCTACCCAAATTGGAAGCATAGCAATCTGGAAGTCTCAAATCTACAATCCACTGACAAAATAATAAGTGAATCTCTTTGGACAATGTATAAGCTACTTTTAGCTTCATCAACCTCTGTAGCCACAATACATTTTTTTGTATTATTTAAAAATCCACTTTTTGGGTAAGTGGGAACCATACATGAGCCACCAGTACACTCATATCCCACAACCCCTTAAGCTACACCACATTCAAAATGAAGAAATTCAACATTCAAATTTCAGAAAAATAAAACAAACCAACCTAGAACCACACAAACCACCTAGAACCACTTGGAGACCAAACCAACTCAAAAACCGCGCCAGTTACAAAATATTCAAAAATCAAATTTCAAAACCCATCATACTAAGAAACTAGCATCATTTCACTTCCGACCTATCACCGTCACCTAGCCGCCATAATCATGCTGCCGACTAATCACTAACACTGCCAGCGTCGCTTCACCGTCACCATGAAAATAGGAATCAATTGCAATGTTGAGGGGAACCACCAAATGAAACAATAAAGGACCAACAAGAACACCAACTCAAGGTTGAGCCTCCTAGAACATCGACTACAACTCAAACAACACAATCCCAAAGCCTCCACAGGAACCGTCACACCAGAACGACCTATCTTGGGGTGAAAGACCAGGAAGCCAGAGCAGAGTTTGAAGTGGATAAGCCTTACCAGTGGGATGCAACCTTCGACTCATCTCCATCACCAGAAGCATCAAAACTTTGTACACCTTGAAGAAACACCGAGAAAGGAAACAAACCATCTGTAATCGTTGTTGAAGAGGATGGAACACCAATGAGCCGCGATAAAGTCAGAAGTACCTGAGAAAGCCTCCTCCATCATAGACCCAAGCTGCTGAAGAACCGTCGAGTTCATCCAAGATGGGGACTTACACGATGGAGATGACGGAAAGAGTGGAAGAGGAGGGATAAAGGGCCTTGAATCACTGGAAAGAAGAAGAAAGGGGAACAATAAACAAGGGAGCCCAGATTCCACGAGAAGAGAAGGCCGATATAGTGGAATCGGAAAAGAGGCAGGGATGAAGAGGAGCATCACCGTGCAGAGTAAGATGATGGGAAGATGAGAAACCCTAATCACCAAGAGAGAGTAAAACTCGGGATAAACGAGTCGAGGAGGAGAGCAAGGGAATGAGAAGGCGAGAAGAGGAGGAACGCTTGTAACACCCCAGGATTTCAGAGTGTGTTATTTCTTAAAAATAATTCAATAACTTGCAGTACACGCAACACCGAGTTCAATCACACCATTAAAAGAGGTCATGAATAGTATTAACTACATTTTGAACTTTATATAATCCTTATAATTTTAGAATCCCTATTATGAGTTTCTTAGTCATAATGCAAGAACAGATTCATTTTCAGTATTTCACTTTTATCAACTTCTAATAGTGAAACCTTTTTAAAAACAATATTTTAAACTTTTTGACTAAATGGGGACATCAAAAATTTAAAATGAAACACCCCAAGCTTCCACGGTACGTTTCCCTTTGAATAATGTGATAGCGTGTGTTGTACGCAACACCGAGTTCTAACACACCATAACCAATCAAACTAGCCGTTATAAATAGTAATACCTAATTTTTGAAAATATATATATTTTATATTTCAAAATGGACTTCATTTTTGGATTCGGAATATCGAATTTAGCCTAAGGTGAAATTTTGGTACTTTTCGGATAACTTTCATATTTTGATGAATAGTGAAAATTACTAAATTTTAATTAAAAACAACTTTTTTAATCAAAATAATTAATAGTGATAAATTATGAATTTGAGTGGTTTTAAAGTATATTTAGAATATATTTTTACCATTTAATATAATTTTGGTCATTAGACATAATTTTACAATTAAACCGAACATAAACAAGTGCCAATCTTTTGATAGTTATTATCTCTTAAAACACGCTTTTTGTTTTGACAGCGGGAATTAATTTTAAATTAATTTCTGCCACTTCTGTGTTTTGAATTTAGAAAAATGGATTCCATATTTGGAATCAGGATGTTCAAATTGTGTAAATAGGTAACTTTTATTTTTAGACATTTTGAATAATTACTGCGGTAAATATTTTATTTACCATTGTTAAGGGTAAATCCGGTAAATAAGGGTTAAAAAATAATATTATAATAATACTAAATTACCCTAAAACGTGTCCTAACCCTATTGGTTGATACATGGTCGACCATGGGCATCTTTGGGTCGATTTTGGGACCCCATGGATCCACTTGTAAGTGATAATGACACATTATATTAATAAAGTTAAAATAAAAATAAAAAATGGCATAAGCTTACATCTTTTAGAAGAACAATTTTTACATAGGGTTATACATGTTAGATTTTCTATTATAAATATTCATTAGAAAGATAAAAAGATTTCATACATAATGATATTTTATTTATAATTTTTAGACATTAAATAATTTATTTTAGTTATGACACAATGATGATGCAGTAATTACTATAATAGTGAAAAATTAAAGTAAGTGATATTATAAATACCCAAATAAATATAATATGAAACTTTTAATGAATTAAACTAATTTTATAGGATAATATGATATATTAGGATTGATTTAATTGACTTTGTTCGAAGTAATCAATCTGTTATGAGTTTCACAAAAATCAACTAATGAATAGTGTCAAAATTGACATAAAAGAGTTCTTAAAACAAATATTATATTATTAATTGGTATTAAATTCCTAAAAATCTAAGGATCGGCCAAGAGGCTTATATCATGATAGTTTAATCATTAATGGACCACTTGGGGGTCTCTTGGATGTATATAGTAAGTTTATTAACCATATTATATAAAAATACAAAGAGACATTGTAAAAGTGAAACTAATTAACTTAGAGTTAATACTTAAAGATAAGGTTAATATAAGTACCCAAACCTGTCTAAATTCTATTGGATGAGTTGTTTTCGACCCATCCCCACCTCAACCTTTGAATAGTCAACTTTTGAGCCATTGGAAACCGAATATGAATTTATTATAAATTAATATTTCTAGCTTTTCCAAAGGTGCCCCTCACCCCTCTTATAAAAGGGCACTCCTCCTTCTCATTTCTTCACACCTCTCAAGCCACTTGGCTCGTCCAAACTCTGCCCAACTAAGCTCCCCACATCCCTCTCCTCCTCCTTGAATCTTCCCCTTAGGCAGAAATCATTTCAAGAAGTCCTTTGATTCCAACCAAAGTGAATTACCTAAATTAAAGGTAACGATTTCTCTTAAATTATTTTCATTTATTTTGCTTCTTCAACCCCCAAACTCTTTTTATTTCCCTTCTTTTGTAACAACACCAGTATCCTCAATATACTAGGATGTTGTTATAAGAAGTATTCAAACTACACATACACACAACTCCATCTAATGGATGATGAACATAATGTTTCTGTGGATGGCAAACTAACGCCTCACGAAACGATGATTGTTCAAAAACATCTTACCGCCTCTCATGGTGGCCATTATGATGGCACTGTAATTAAATATGATATTAATGATATATATTTTATATATAATCTTCTGTAATTCCATTTTATTTCATACCATTATTCGTTTCATGTTGTATATACATACGATAATTTCATTTGAGGAAGTGCGGACTACCGCCCCCTTAAAATGATATGACTCGTTCATACCACACATGGAACGTATAAAGGATGGTGTTAATGAACTTAAGTAACATATATAAAATATTATATTATACTGGAATAGTAATATACCTATGTATCATTTGGATTCGATTCTTTTAAAATAAAAATTAAATGGAAGTAGCGTTCGTGCGTACGTACGGACTACCGTCTCCACGAACGCGATGAGATTCATTCTCCATCGTAACCATTAAAGTATAATTATCATTTGATGATTTAAAAATGATGTTTAAGGACTTTATATCATTCTGGATATGAATAATATACAACCTATCCTTTACAAACATGTCTTACGTAATAAAACATATGAAAGAAAACAAGTAAGTTAACACCCGAAACAACGATAATACTAAGATATTATTAAATCAATGTTAAAAGATCATATATGATATCATATTAATATATATGATTCTTGTATAATTTAATAACAATTATTTCACCATTATACAGGAGGTTAACCTACCCCAACCAAGGAAAAGTACAAGGTAAGGGTTATTTCACAATCTCTTCATTATTCGAGGTTGTTTATACGTAATAATCTACTGGGATCTCTTTATCATCCACATCCATGTTTCTTAAAAATGTATTTCAAAACATTTTTAATATTTACTAAAATATGAGTTAAAGTCATTTATACCCTTTTTGACTTTTATAAGTGGTTTATAAAGGAATCTTTTCGTCATTTTCAAAACAAGGTCCTTTTTAACCTTTTCGACAGAACTGAGGTAAGAATGTTTTTTTTAACTTATACGGCGGGTGCGGTTATTTTACGGCGTTATAAAATCTTCAAAGCTTTACTTACAAGCTTATAAGAATATTTTCAAAGAAAATGTTTTATTTTATATGGATCTTAAATGATTTCAAAATAAAAGAAGATATTTCTTTAAAAAGAATTTTGATTTCATCTATGTCAACATCCTTTGATGGATTTTAAGATTATTTGAAGTTGATTTATTATGATACAAAACTTCTATATTGTATTGAAGGTTTTGTGATATGTTTGACTGTGGATGTGCTATTTTTATACCATTCATTGTTTATTGTGAAAGTATTGACATTTCGTATGCTAGTTTTAATACGAATGTTTATGTTATGTTTAAACCTTTTCATATGGGAATGCATTGGACTTAATAAGTGACGGGTGGAGCCCGCTATAGCTCCTCGATGCATCGGTAGGTCTCATGAGACAAACTAGTGTCTTGACACAAGGCCTTGACAAAATCTTATTTGTAGTCTTGGCACGAGGCCTTGGCTATGTGGTTATGATAGTCTGGCATTATGCATTCCAACATTATGAAAGTGGTTATTGATTTTTGCATGTGATTATTCGATTAGTAGAATATCCATGTGAACAAGTAAATGGAATTATTTCATTTTACTTTTGCCTTACTATGTTGAAGTTCAATTTTAAAAGGCTTTTGTTTTAGTAATTCATTGCCTTAAATGTTTATGCTTATTTTGAATGTTCCGCTATATTGTTATCCTTACTGGGCATTTGAGCTCACCCCTTTTCTATGTTTTATTTTTCCCAGGTAGTGAAGAAGTAAATTATGAATGACCTGCAGGGGTTTTATGAGGGGTTAATAGTGTGGATTGTGGAAACATTATGTTGTTGTATTAGTTTTTCATTTTATGATGTAATGTAAAACTTATGAATATATCTAGTGTTTCCAAGGCTACTAAACCAATCGGTCTTTCGAGATTTGATCTTTCTTGTGATCATGCCAATGTTATGTAATTAATGCACCGACTCTGGGTAGCTGGGGTCGGGGCGTTACAGTTGGTATCAGAGGAAGTTTAGTACAAACCTTGGAAGCTAGATTTAGATAAACTCTGATTAGAGCACGTAGACCTAAGATGAACTTTGAGGATTAGTATAGAAGAACTTCCTAGAATTTTGGTATTGTAGAGATTTTGTGAGTTTTCTGAGCAATACATCCCTGTCTGGATACGAGCAGGTAGAGGCGGCTCTGGCACAGATGTACCTAGGGGTAAAACCCGAAAACACCGCTTTGAGCTAGACTCGAACGGGAACTGGTGCACGACAACGGGCCTTGCTGCACTCTTGGTTACGACACTCCCGGGGGATATGCTTAGGATAACTCTCATTTTCTTTACAAATCATTATGAAGGGTTTATGAGTATATACTTCCTCAAAGAAAACATTTTTATGATTATAGATTATATCCATAAATAGTTCAATTTATGTTAAGTGTTTTATAAGTATGGGATTATGTATTTTGATTCATAAACTGATCTAGTTTATGCCATTATTTAGAAATGGCGCCCAGTAGAAGGAATGAGAACTCCAGAAATGCACATGATCCAAAGAGAAGGAAGGATCATATCTTTCATGGTTTTAAGCTAGAATTGATAAATAGTCTCCCATGTATTATCATCATATGAAGAAATAATATCATGTGTTGATAAGATAAGTAAAGAGTTTACTGAGTCCTATGTCTTTGAAGGAAAGCAAGAGAAGAAAAGGATGGAAGAGAGAAAGATGGATAAAGGGAAGAGGGAAAAGAAGAATTTTCCCATATGTGGTAACTGTGGAAAGAAACACCCTGGAACTTGCTTGAAAGGAATGGGAGTTTGTTATAAGTGTGGAGGAAAAGGGCACAAAGTACGTGACTGCAAGGGTAAGAAAATGGTTTTAAATGTACAATGCTTCATTTGCAAGGAGTTTGGACACTACGCGAACCTATGTCCCAGTCATCAGACTATGCCGCAAATGATGTTATTGGATAATAATCAAGTTATGATACTACCACAGATGAAGAGGAATTGAGTGTTGTATCAACAATGTACTTGTTATAATAATTATGGAGTATATAAGGATTGTACTGCAGTACTATTTCATTAAGGACTTGAGATGGTGTGGAACAAAGAAAAGTTACTCAGTAGCAGGTTAAATGTTTGGAAAATATATGGTTGAGAGAAAGATAAACCATAATATGGTTCAGATACCGAGGTGGTGATTTTAGAATAATACATGATTTATTTGGATAAATTATAATGGATATTATTGACTACCTTGAAGCTGATTAATGATTTGTATATTCCATCATTGTTGGGGTTTAAAACATTTTTGGATTAATGAAGTATATCCAGCATTCTATATGGAATAGGGGAGCATGAATGTAATCAATAAGGAATATGGTAATTCAAGATGTTTCAGTTTATTAAAAGAATACAAGATGAAGGTATTCATATGATATTGCATGGTAAAAAGGATATATATTATGTTTACCTTCCTTATAAATGTTGGACTGTGAGTTTGGACAGAAGTATTTTGGATAGTTCTAGTTTGGATTATTTTGGATTACCATAAAAGGACAACCCGGAGGTCGGGCGGCAACCCGTCGCGTCCGGCAAGGCTGCGAGACTTGAACCCGCAACCGAAGGGCGACAAGGGTGTATCACCTACCACTGGCCCACGAGATGTCCTGGATTAAATAATGTAGTTTTTATTAAAATATCTTGTAGATGAATTATAAATTCGTTTATTTTGGAACCCTATACGAATAGTGTAAATAGATTTTTTTTACATTCTATTATCTTTTAGAGTGAAAGATGAGTTTGTGGTAGAAATTTATTAATGGATAAAACTCTAATTATAAAGTAAGTATATCTCCTTATGATCTTAGCCAATCTCATAAATAAATTCCTCAATATTATGAAAAGAAACTTAGAACAAAAATGTTGTCCTAGATGGTACCTTAAATCATCACTAATTTATGGCTTTGGGATTGTTGGCCTTTTCATAGCCATGTTCTCTACCACTCTCCATCAGATAATTGATGGTAAGATTTCTCTTCCATATCCATATTTTCCTACATGGAACCCTAGTATGTGTTATTTTCGGTAATCTTCATACTTTCCACTCTTTGTTTTAAATAGAGGCCTCATTAATTCATTTTTCGATGTGGGATTTCAACTAAGATATTTTGAAACGACAAAAATGTGTTATCCCAATACCTTATGTTTTGTTGAACCGATGGTACTTCAAATCATCATAGATTGATGAGTTTAATGACCTCAATTTTAAACTTTTTTGTGATTGATGACCTCAATCACTACCTATAAATATTCACATTTTCCCTCCAATTATATGTCTCTAATTGCCACCAATGTTCTCCTAATCGAGATCATAATTTGGTGGTGACCCTTTCATTTCTCTTTTCCTCATATTAAGACTAAATTTTAGTAACCCAATTTCCAATGTGGGTTTTCCCACAAATATATTTTCTACTTTCAACCTTTTATTTTCGAAGAACAATTTCAAATTGCGAGGACGCAATTTATTGAAGGAGGGGAGAATGTAACACCCCAGGATTTTAGAGTGTGTTATTTCTTAAAAATAATTCAATAACTTGCAGTACACGCAACACCGAGTTCAATCACACCATTAAAAGAGGTCATGAATAGTATTAACTACATTTTGAACTTTATATAATCCTTATAATTTTAGAATCCCTATTATGAGTTTCTTAGTCATAATGCAAGAACAGATTCATTTTCAGTATTTCACTTTTATCAACTTCTAATAGTGAAACCTTTTTAAAAACAATATTTTAAACTTTTTGACTAAATGGGGACATCAAAAATTTAAAATGAAACACCCCAAGCTTCCACGGTACGTTTCCCTTTGAATAATGTGATAGCGTGTGTTGTACGCAACACCGAGTTCTAACACACCATAACCAATCAAACTAGCCGTTATAAATAGTAATACCTACTTTTTGAAAATATATATATTTTATATTTCAAAATGGACTTCATTTTTGGATTCGGAATATCGAATTTAGCCTAAGGTGAAATTTTGGTACTTTTCGGATAACTTTCATATTTTGATGAATAGTGAAAATTACTAAATTTTAATTAAAAACAACTTTTTTAATCAAAATAATTAATAGTGATAAATTATGAATTTGAGTGGTTTTAAAGTATATTTAGAATATATTTTTACCATTTAATATAATTTTGGTCATTAGACATAATTTTACAATTAAACCGAACATAAACAAGTGCCAATCTTTTGATAGTTATTATCTCTTAAAAACACGCTTTTTGTTTTGACAGCGGGAATTAATTTTAAATTAATTTCTGCCACTTCTGTGTTTTGAATTTAGAAAAATGGATTCCATATTTGGAATCAGGATGTTCAAATTGTGTAAATAGGTAACTTTTATTTTTAGACATTTTGAATAATTACTGCGGTAAATATTTTATTTACCATTGTTAAGGGTAAATCCGGTAAATAAGGGTTAAACAATAATATTATAATAATACTAAATTACCCTAAAACGTGTCCTAACCCTATTGGTTGATACATGGTCGACCATGGGCATCTTTGGGTCGATTTTGGGACCCCATGGATCCACTTGTAAGTGATAATGACACATTATATTAATAAAGTTAAAATAAAAATAAAAAATGGCATAAGCTTACATCTTTTAGAAGAACAATTTTTACATAGGGTTATACATGTTAGATTTTCAATTATAAATATTCATTAGAAAGATAAAAAGATTTCCTACATAATGATATTTTATTTATAATTTATAGACATTAAATAATTTATTTTAGTTATGACACAATGATGATGCAGTAATTACTATAATAGTGAAAAATTAAAGTAAGTGATATTATAAATACCCAAATAAATATAATATGAAACTTTTAATGAATTAAACTAATTTTATAGGATAATATGATATATTAGGATTGATTTAATTGACTTTGTTCGAAGTAATCAATCTGTTATGAGTTTCACAAAAATCAACTAATGAATAGTGTCAAAATTGACATAAAAGAGTTCTTAAAACAAATATTATATTATTAATTGGTATTAAATTCCTAAAAATCTAAGGATCGGCCAAGAGGCTTATATCATGATAGTTTAATCATTAATGGACCACTTGGGGGTCTCTTGGATGTATATAGTAAGTTTATTAACCATATTATATAAAAATACAAAGAGACATTGTAAAAGTGAAACTAATTAACTTAGAGTTAATAATTAAAGATAAGGTAAATATAAGTACCCAAACCTGTCTAAATTCTATTGGATGAGTTGTTTTCGACCCATCCCCACCTCAACCTTTGAATAGTCAACTTTGGAGTCATTGGAAACCGAATATGAATTTATTATAAATTAATATTTCTAGCTTTTCCAAAGGTGCCCCTCACCCCTCTTATAAAAGGGCACTCCTCCTTCTCATTTCTTCACACCTCTCAAGCCACTTGGCTCATCCAAACTCTGCCCAACTAAGCTCCCCACATCCCTCTCCTCCTCCTTGAAGCTTCCCCTTAGGCAGAAATCATTTCAAGAAGTCCTTTGATTCCAACCAAAGTGAATTACCTAAATTAAAGGTAACAATTTCTCTTAAATTATTTTCATTTATTTTGCTTCTTCAACCCCCAAACTCTTTTTATTTCCCTTCTTTTGTAACAACACCAGTATCCTAAATATACTAGGATGTTGTTATAAGAAGTATTCAAACTACACATACACACAACTCCATCTAATGGATGATGAACATAATGTTTCTGTGGATGGAAAACTAACGCCTCACGAAACGATGATTGTTCAAAAACATCTTACCGCCTCTCATGGTGGCCATTATGATGGCACTGTAATTAAATATGATATTAATGATATATATTTTATATATAAGCTTCTGTAATTCCATTTTATTTCATACCATTATTCGTTTCATGTTGTATATACATACGATAATTTCATTTGAGGAAGTGCGGACTACCGCCCCCTTAAAATGATATGACTCGTTCATACCACACATGGAACGTATAAAGGATGGTGTTAATGAACTTAAGTAACATATATAAAATATTATATTATACTGGAATAGTAATATACCTATGTATCATTTGGATTCGATTCTTTTAAAATAAAAATTAAATGGAAGTAGCGTTCGTGCGTACGTACGGACTACCGTCTCCACGAACGCGATGAGATTCATTCTCCATCGTAACCATTAAAGTATAATTATCATTTGATGATTTAAAAATTATGTTTAAGGACTTTATATCATTCTGGATATGAATAATATACAACCTATCCTTTACAAACATGTCTTACGTAACAAAACATATGAAAGAAAACAAGTAAGTTAACACCCGAAACAACGATAATACTAAGATATTATTAAATCAATGTTAAAAGATCATATATGATATCATATTAATATATATGATTCTTGTATAATTTAATAACAATTATTTCACCATTATACAGGAGGTTAACCTACCCCAACCAAGGAAAAGTACAAGGTAAGGGTTATTTCACAATCTCTTCATTATTCGAGGTTGTTTATACGTAATAATCTACTGGGATCTCTTTATCATCCACATCCATGTTTCTTAAAAATGTATTTCAAAACATTTTTAATATTTACTAAAATATGAGTTAAAGTCATTTATACCCTTTTTGACTTTTATAAGTGGTTTATAAAGGAATCTTTTCGTCATTTTCAAAACAAGGTCCTTTTTAACCTTTTCGACAGAATTGAGGTAAGAATGTTTTTTTTAACTTATACGGCGGGTGCGGTTATTTTACGGCGTTATAAAATCTTCAAAGCTTTACTTACAAGATTATAAGAATATTTTCAAAGAAAATGTTTTATTTTATATGGATCTTAAATGATTTCAAAATAAAAGAAGATATTTCTTTAAAAAGAATTTTGATTTCATCTATGTCAACATCCTTTGATGGATTTTAAGATTATTTGAAGTTGATTTATTATGATACAAAACTTCTATATTGTATTGAAGGTTTTGTGATATGTTTGACTGTGGATGTGCTATTTTTATACCATTCATAGTTTATTGTGAAAGTATTGACATTTCGTATGCTAGTTTTAATACGAATGTTTATGTTATGTTTAAACCTTTTCATATGGGAATGCATTGGACTTAATAAGTGACGGGTGGAGCCCGCTATAGCTCCTCGATGCATCGGTAGGTCTCATGAGACAAACTAGTGTCTTGGCATAAGGCCTTGACAAAATCTTATTTGTAGTCTTGGCACGAGGCCTTGGCTATGTGGTTATGATAGTCTGGCATTATGCATTCCAACATTATGAAAGTGGTTATTGATTTTTGCATGTGATTATTCGATTAGTAGAATATCCATGTGAACAAGTAAATGGCATTATTTCATTTTACTTTTGCCTTACTATGTTGAAGTTCAATTTTAAAAGGCTTTTGTTTTAGTAATTCATTGCCTTAAATGTTTATGCTTATTTTGAATGTTCCGCTATATTGTTATCCTTACTGGGCATTTGAGCTCACCCCTTTTCTATGTTTTATTTTTCCCAGGTAGTGAAGAAGTAAATTATGAATGACCTGCAGGGGTTTTATGAGGGGTTAATAGTGTGGATTGTGGAAACATTATGTTGTTGTATTAGTTTTTCATTTTATGATGTAATGTAAAACTTATGAATATATCTAGTGTTTCCAAGGCTACTAAACCAATCGGTCTTTCGAGATTTGATCTTTCTTGTGATCATGCCAATGTTATGTAATTAATGCACCGACTCTGGGTAGCTGGGGTCGGGGCGTTACAACGCTGGAGAAGGACCACTACTGGAAATGTGACCTTTCCCAACGCTTCTATACCAACGGTTTGTAAAAACCGTTGGTATACGTCCCCTTTCCCAACGGTTTGGAGAAAACGTTGGGAAAGCCCACTTTGAGGCCACCTTTCCCAACGGTTTTGGAAAACCATGGGAAAGGGTAAGGATTTCCCAATGGTTTGGCCAAACCGTTGGGAAAAGTCCACTTTGTGGCCACCTTTCCTAATGGTTTGGCCAAACCATTTGGATAGGTATACCCTTTCCCAACGGTTTGGAAAAACGATTGGGAAAGGTGTCTACAAAGTGGACTTTTCCCAACGATTTGGCCTAACCATTGGGAAAGCCTTACCCTTTCCCAACGGTTTGCCAAAACCGTTGGGAAAAGTCCCCCATAAATCAACCTTCCACCCAGAATTGCACCCAGATTCAAGGATCTATACCAACGGTTGTCAAAACCATTGGTATAGGTCTATACCATTGGTTTTGAAAACCGTTGGTATAGATCCTTTGATTTTTTATCGGATCTTCTTACTGAGAAGATTATATAAATCAAAATTTAAAATAATTATGATAATACATATATATATTTATGTAATTATGTTCACAAAAGTCCTGTTAGGTTAGTGGTTAAGTCGTTCAATGATAAACTAGGGGTCCTGGGATCAAATCCCAGTGAATGTTTTTTTTGAAATACATATACCAACAGTTCCATAACCGTTGGTATAGATTTTCATATTACTTATAACAACGGTTTCCAAAACCGTTGGTATAGACCTATCCCAACGACTTACTTGGATACGGTTCTACAAACCGTTGGTATAGGCTATACCAATGGTTTGGAGGCCTATACCAATGGTTCCAAACCGTTGGTATAGGTTAGTTTTCCTGTAGTGGACCTTCACCGTGTGGGGGGCGAGAAGAGGGAGGGAGCGGCAGTGGCACTGGGAAGAAACTCTAGCGCGAGAGGATAAGATCTAATCGTGCCTTTACACTATCTTTGGTCTTACCTGGTGTATCCAAAACTATATGAAAAAATTATCAAAATAGTTCTTCTCAATATTCATGACATCCAACATGCGGTGGACCAACAAATCAGACAAATATGACAGATCCAAAAAAATGATCAATTTTATCCAATTGTATTCTTTCCCAAAGCCATGAATTTTTTGTTGGTTAATTTTTGGTATAAAAGTTATGGGAGGAAATTAAAATACAACTGATTTTGAATCTGTACCTGAGATCATTATTGGAGGTCCATCCCTTTCAATTGTGCCTTTTTTGAAATGAGATTTGTTCCTCCGAAAAAGATGATTGGCTGGAAGAAATATGTGATGACAGTCAAAATAGTAAGGTTTTTTTCCATTAACGAGCATAAATGATTTTTTTTCTCCCATATAGTAAGGACATGATTTCAGACCATGTGTACTCTAGCCAGATAATATGCCATATGTCGGGAAGTCACTAATTGTCCACATCAATTCAGTTTTTAGTTGGAAATTTTGTTTCGCATCAACATCATATTTACTAACACCATTACTCCATAATGAATTTAAATCACCAATTAATGGTTTAAAAAAAACATCAATATTCTTTTTCAGATGTACTAGGATTAATAAGGTCAAAAAGATATAATGATCCTTCATCAACTTCTATGGAGGTAAATTGCACAGAGTTATAAAGACTATCCAACATGAATACTGACTACCGTAAGAACCAAACAAACAGAAACCATTAGTAGAACGACCCAATCACACGTTCTGGACTTCTAAAGAAAAAGACAGATGCACTTGGTCAAAATGTTTCCATGAATCACCATTAGATGGATGATTCAAGGTTTTACCAGTTGAAATCTTGGTTTTGTGCCATGACATCATTTTCACTATTTTATGAGATAAAAATAAATGCTGCAACCTGGGTGTAAGCGGGAAATATCTCAACTTTTTTTACAGGAATTGATCCAGACTTCCCCGGTTGAGTTTTTATACCTCGATTGTCCACATGTGGGACAAATTTCCAATGAATCATTTTTAACAGAATATAAGATGAAATCATTTTAACATGCATGAATCTTATGATAACTAAGGCCCAAATTACGAACTAGCCTATTGGTCTCATAGTATTTTGCATCTTTCTCACACTGAAATCACAATGAAGAATCTACTCAGAGGTACACATATCCATTTCCATGCATATGAAAATGCATAAGCGTACCTCCGACTAGATTCTTCATTGTGATTTCAGTTTGAGAAAGATGCAAGTAAACGAGCCATCAAAAAAAGAGCCCCCTTTTCATCGATGAATCATCTTCTTACAACTGTCACCGCCTGAAAATGTTATAAAAAATGTGTTCCTATGAAAGCATATCCAATATTGTGCATATGAGATTGGATATGCATACGTAGAAGCACGTCTTTCATAATGTTTTGAGTTGGTGAGAGTTGAAATGAAAAGAGTCATTGAGAAAAAGTAGTACCGCCAATCCACTAGAAATTGTGCCAAGTTCTTACAATTTATTACATTTTTCCCTACTTATTACTATTTATTTATAATTATTTCTAATTATCCCTTTTTATTACTAATTATTGATAATTATTTCTAATTATCCCTATTTATTACTAATTATTGCTAATTATCCCTATTTATTACTAGTTATTTCTAATTATTGCTAATTATACATATTTATTACCAATTATTGCTAATTATTACTAATTATCCCTAATTATTACTAATTATTACTAATTATTACTTATTATTACTAATTATTACTAATTATTACTAATTATTACTAATTTTCACTCATTATTACTAATTATTACTAATTAATACTAATTAATACCAATTATTACTAATTAATACTAATTATTACTAATTCATAATAATTATTACTAATTATTACTAATTAATAATAATTATTAATAATTATTACTAATTATTATTAATTAATACGAATTAATACGAATTAATACTAATTATTACTAATTATTACTGATTATTACTAATTAATAATTTATAATAATAATTATTACTAATTATTACTAATTATTACTAATTAATAAAAATTATTTGTAATTATGAGTAATTATTACTAATTATTACTAATTATTGCTAATTAGTACTAATTATTACAAATTAGTACTAATTAGTACTAATTACTACTAATTACTACTAATTACTACTAATTAGTACTAATTACTACTAGTTATTACTAATTACCACTAGTTATTACTAATTACTACTAATTATTACTAATTAGTACTAATTACTACTAATTACTATAAATTACTACTAATTACGACTAATTACGATTAATTAACACTAATTATCCCTAATTATTAAAAATTATTACTAATTATTACCAATTATTACTAATTATTACTAATTATTACTAATTATTACTAATTATTACTAATTATTACTAATTATTACTAATTATTACTAATTATTACTAATTATTACTAATTGTTAGTATTTATTAGTATTTATTAGTATTTATTAGTATTTATTATTATGTATTCATATTTATTGCTAATTATTGCTAATTATTGCTAATTATTGCTAATTATATTTACTTAATGCTAATTAAACCTAATTATTGCTAACTAATGTTAATTATTACTAATTATTACTAATTATTCCAAATTATTACTAATTATTACTAATTATTACTAATTATTAATAATTATTAGTATTTATTAATATTTATTCCTAATTATTAGAATTTATTAGTATTTATTCATAATTATTGCTAATTATTGCTAATTATTTACTAATTAATACTAATTATTACTAATTATCACTAATTACTACTAATTATTACTAATTATTACAAATTATTACCATTTATTACTAATTATTACTAATTATGACTATTTAGTACTAATTATTAGTAATTATTAGTAATTATTAGTATTTATTAGTAATTATTAGTAATTATTAGTATTTGTTACCAATTATTAGTATGTATTAGTATTTAATACTAATTATTAGTATTTATTAGTATTTATTACTAATTATTAGTATTTATTAGCATTTATTACTAATTATTAGTATTTATTACCAATTATTAGTATTTATTACTATTAATAACTAATTATTACTATTTATTCATAATTATTACTAATTACCGCTAATTATTACTAATTAACATTAATTACTATTAATTAATGCAAATTGCCACAAATTACCGCTACTAATTACTAATTACTGCCAATTATTCATATTCATTACTAATTATTGTTAATAATTCCTAATTACTACTAATTATTAATAATTAGTACTACTAATTTCAATTTATTATTACAAACAAATACTGATGAAAAAAAAATCTAAATCTAATTTAATTACAACTAATTAACAATAATTAAATTTGATATAAAAAAATGAAATAAATATTAAATGAAATAAAACATAAATACCCTAAAACTTGATCTTTTATAGGTGTAGACAACTTCAAAACTTGTTCATAAAAAAATTCAACTCAAAGAAATTTTAACTCTAAAATTAGAATTTAGAGAGAGAGAGAGAAAGGAGGAATTGAGAGGAAGAATGAAAAAATTAGATGGGGTTATATATAGTAGTAGTAGTTCATTTTTTATTCAAGGAGAATTAATGCAAGGAAACAAGACCCCTCAAGGGGGACGGAAATGGTGCAGACCGAGCGCATCCCCCAAAACAAAAGAGGCGCATTCTGAAGGGAGAGAGAGGGGAGAGTTATAGAGAATGAGAGGGTCGTCTTGTCTATCCAAGCGGGCAAGGGAATCCGCTGCGAAATTAGCCTCCCTCCAACGGTGAGACAAACGATCCCCAAGTGAGGTTTCCATTCTGCACTTTCCGATAATGTACGTGAGTTCCCACGGAAACCCACACCGCCCTTTCATTATCTTCACGAGTATATCCGAGTCTGTTTCTATTTCGGACACGACCAGCTGCTGTCTTCTGCACACCAATAGGCCCGAAACCAAAGCCTGAACTTCCGCACACATGGAATTGCCAGGCCCATAAAATGCACTGAAGGCGATGAGAACCGATCCAGAGGGATCCCGTAGGACGCCTCCCCCCCATTATCCCTCCCATGCATGAACCATTAACATTAAGCTTGAGTCCCTCAACCGGTGGATGCCATTTTACCCACTGACCAACCCCCTTTTTCCGAAAACAGGGGCGATTAAGGAGGTTGTTAATCGCAGCAGACGTCACTCCACCTCTTATCTGAGAAGCAATCTCAAAGATGAGGGACTTGAGGCTAACCTGAAGGAACAGTAGCGTGCGACTCTCACCTCTCCGAACCTGATTGCGTGCATCCTAAAGCACCCAACACAGAGCCACAAGGATGATCGTTCTAACCAGTCACTCCTATTCAGAAGACCCCACACCAGAAAACCAGCACTCCACATAACCCTATAACGAGTACTCTCCAACACCTCTGCATGGATTATATGTGAACAGGGACCAAAGATGAAGTGCCCATTGGCTTTGAAAAAACAGATGTTTCACCGTTTCACACGTGTGATTGGTGCAACAGAAGCACCTCAAGGCCAAAGCAACACCCCGGAGTTGAACGTTGTCCTCCATAGGTAACGATCTGTTTCTGATCCTCCAGAGTAAGAAATTCATTCTGATGGGAATATCTTTGCACCAGAGCGCTGGAGCCCAAGCATTGCTGATTCTCTCTCCCTGTACGATACTCCTGAAACCTTGTGCGGAAAACCTCCCTGAGCTAGAGGCCGAGAAGCAGCATTTGTCGGGTTCATCACTCATAACAATATTCTCGAACACAGACATCTGATTAGCGTTCAAAGAGGTACTTATCAAGTCGAAATCCTCGCATGCATTACTGAAGGTAATATCCGGAGAAGGACGGCCTGGGTAATGCAAGGGCTCCCCCGACCAATTACTGTCTGCGGTTAAAAGGGTATTTGCGACGGGTCCCATCGCAAATAGTGACCTACCAACACACTATTTATGACAGGGGGCTCCCCGTCACAAATAGTATTTACCGCCATCGGGTATTTGCGATGGGGAGCCCCCCCGATCGCAAATACCTTTCCTGCGGTTTGGTGTACAACCTGCACCACACCGCGCCATTCCTTTTACGACGGGACCCCTAATCCCGTTGCAAAAAAACTAATTATTTGCGATGGGATTAGGGTACCCATCGCAAATAATCTCTTTGAAGGACTGTTTGTAACAGGATCTATTCCCATCACAAATAAACCATCACAAAAGACCATTTTTCCCATAGTGGAGCAGGTAGATGTAACAATTCTTTTTTATGCTCAAAGATCTCCTACTAGAGTAGCCTTATGTTCTATTATTAGAAAGCTCGTTTCTAGAAAAGATGGTGAGAATAAGACTCTCACATTTCTCAATGGTTCCTTTGATAATATTGAGATACCTACAGTCTAGATAGTTGTAGATATGTTTTCAAGGATACCTTAGAACATACATATTGAGAAAATCATTTTTCCAGAACTTAATTAGTTGGTTTAAATAAGGAAGGTACCGAGGATTTGAAATACAAAAGAAGATGAGTAGAGGTTGAACCCTCTCTCTTGAATAATAAGAGAGAGAAACAGAATACCCCATTATTTAAGGGATATAAAGTACTATGTCATATAGTCAACTTCATACCTTTATTGAGAAGTTCTTTTATCCATCCAATGGCCCGGAGGCCTTTATTTTTTATTTAATTTTGATAATCCCCCTTTCAAGGGGTGAGGTGGAACCCTTACAAGGCTCGTAGACATAAGTATTACATGTTTCATAGGACTTAGAGAAATTCATTTCCCGTAGGCTTCAAAAATTACATACAACCCAGACTAACTATTTGCGACGAGATCCCCGTTTCAAATACCTTCGGCCACATTAATTACTATCTGCGGTTAAAAGGGTATTTGCGATGGGTCCCGTCGCAAATAGTGACCTACCAACACACTATTTATGACAGGGGGGCTCCCCGTCACAAATAGTATTTACCGCCATCGGGTATTTGCGACGGGGAGCCCCCCTATCGCAAATACCTTTCCTGCAGTTTGGTGTACAATCCACACCACACCGCGCCATTCCTTTTATGACGGGACCCCTAATCCCATTGCAAAAAAACTAATTATTTGCGATGGGATTAGGTTACCCATCACAAATAATCTCTTTGATAGACTATTTGTGACAGGATCTATTCCCATCGAAAATAAACAATCACAAAAGACCATTTTTCCTGTAGTGGAGCAGGTAGATGTAACAATTCTTTTTTATGCTCAAAGATCTCCTACTAGAGTAGCCTTATGTTCTATTATTAGAAATCTAGTTTCTAGAAAATATGGTGAGAATAAGACTCTCAAATTTTTCAATGGTGCCTTTGATAATATTGAGATACCTACAGTCTAGATAGTTGTAGATATGTTTTCAAGGATACCTTATAACATACATATTGAGAAAATCATTTTTTCCAGAACTTAATTAGTTGGTTTAAATAAGGAAGGTACCGATGATTTGAAATACAAAAGAAGATGAGTGGAGGTTGAACCCTCTCTCTTGAATAATAAGAGAGAGAAACAAAATACCCCATTATTTAAGGGATATAAAGCACTATGTCATATAGTCAACTTCATACATTTATTGAGAAGTTCTTTTATCCATCCAATGGCCCGGAGGCCTTTATTTTTTATTTATTTTTGATAATCCCCCTTTCAAGGGGTGAGGTGGAACCCTTACAAGGCCCGTAGACATAAGTATTACATGGTTCATAGGACTTAGAGAAATTCATTTCCTGTAGGCTTCAAACATTACATACAACCCAGACTAACTACTTGGAACTACTCCTCCCAGCATCTTTATCATGAAATCATCTCTCCAACTTCATATGGCTGTTCAGCTAGGCTATCCCGTGTATGCACAGGATTGTCCCGATGGCAGGTGTCATACCCTCTCATTCTTGCAATCCATGTAGCTTCTGCTGTGGTGAAAACTCTTTGCTCATCCTCCTTATAGGGTTTGTTCCTTGTAGGTTGTCTAGTTTGCATCTTCACTTAAGGTGGCCTGAAGGCCTTGAGGTGGCCCGAAGGCCTTACTGGCCAGAAGTCTTGGGTAGCCCAAAGACCTTAAAGGACTCGTGGACCAAATCGGTGGCCCAAAGGCCCAAACGGGGGAAAATTTCCGGTTGCTACAGTGCCAAACAGTGCCTGCTACAGTCCGCTACAGTACTGCATAGTTCCCACTACAGTACTGCTACAGTACCCGGAAATTATGCCTCTGCTTGGATTTGATCCCGGGTCACCTGGATTCACTTAAGAGTCCTCACCAACCGAGATGAGGCATAATTTCTGGGTACTGTATCATAGGTGTACTTGAATTATCATATAGAAAATAATTTCCATTTTATTAGAAAAAGTTAAAATTTCATATTCCCTAGAATATTTAATGAAGTTAAATATTTATTCCGAAGGAGAAAATGACCTATGAGAATCAATAATATCATTTGAAAGTGAAAATATCTAAAAATAGAAAATATGTTTCTCCCCGATTCAGAAGTCATATGAATGGTTGAAGTCAGAAGAAAAATATTATGAAAAACATAATGACTTATGATGAAGTTGTATGATTATATTGAAACTTATGATCAAACTAAAGACTTAAGATTCAAAAAATTTATACTATTAGAAGAAAGTCATACACCAAATACATACAAATCTAAAGAATCGTGAAATAATCTTCTGTGAAGTTATAGAACTATGAATATGAGTATTTATTTTGTTATTTAATTTCAATTTTGAAGAACTTAATACTATTTCTACTTCATAGGAAAAGTCCACACTATACTTTTGATTTATTTAAAGTACTGATTATTGAGGAATGGATGATTGAAATAAAGTGTATATTTACAAGAAATCATATGGTCCCAAGAAAGGTTATAATTATAGTCAGCTGTTATCTATTTTTTTATTCTCTTTTTAGAGAACAAGGTTACATTTATCGGATAAATAAATGTTTATAATTATTATATTACTTACCATAAACCATCAAAGTAAAATATAGGAGTTAAAATATAAAAACTAAGGAGTGATACTATATAAAATAAGTCAAGTTCATACTTGGTTTTTTAAAAGATTAATTTTTTGTGTGACTATGAAGAACATACGTTATCACTGAATGTTTAAAAGATCATATATCATATTTAAAGAATATTTTAGAGCTATACCATGAAGATATATTCAATATTTTGAAGATTCTTCATATTCTATCATTTTATTTTTGCAATTGTGTGTTGAACCTAATATCTTTTTTACACCCTCTTTTTTTATAATGAGAGCACTCCTAGAATTGACTGTTGTGAAGTCCATGGATAGGTATTGTAAATTCCATGGATAGGTATTGTAAAGGGAGATCCTAGTTGAAAGCTCTTGTACCTCTATAACAAGTGATATCTTCTTTCACTCAGCTGGGAATCCCTTAAGAAAAGGAATGGTTTAGTGAAAATAACCTTGATTGTAGTAGAGTGTTGGTGGAGTGGACTAGTGGATCATTATGCCCTGAAAAAAAAATAAATTAAATGATCCATGATATTTATTTTCTATTTTAATTTATTATATATTTTTATTAAATATTAAATGATATACTTGAATTAAATTTCAATAGGTTGTATTTAAGATTGTGAAAATTTCAAGAACTTAATTCACCCCCAACTATTTATTAATTGTTTAACACCTACATAGAATTTTTTTATCCCCAAACAACTTCATAATGTGATCCCCTTATTCATGGTGAGATGATGATATTATCTCTTCTTAATCCCTAATACTATTCTATTGAATCAATATTATAATTTAAATATTGATATTTAAATCACTGATTAATATATTATGCATCATTTGATTTAATCTTCTTCTAAAACTTCAACTTCTGAATCCCCCTATTAACATAAGAAAATTTATTATTTTTTCCATGTCTAGAATACTTACGCACCACTCTATACTATAGAATGACCCTTACATATCATATGAATGACACTTCATGGGAACAATCCTTATTTATTTCCTTTTTCATTAAGGTGATATTTTCATGTCATCTATTTTACTCTTATGTGTCATAGTGAGTCTGAAGACAATGTTGATTTCTAGTATGAACACCAAAAGACTATAAAGTATGATTCCTATGAAACCTTACATATTGATGAAAGTTTCCCCCATATTTTTATGGTAAATGTATAAGGAACCTTATTTATTGATTTTTTAGTCTTAAATAAGATTTTTTATTTTGCTACACTCTTGGCCTCAAATCAGTGGTACAGATAAATATGGAATTTCTATATTTTTGTATCCTATAGAGGACCAATTTTTTTTCAAAATTTTTAATCGAAATAATCTGGTATACTCTTATATATTTTTTAAGTTTACCTTTACATATTCCCTAAATTTTATAATTTTCATTTGCAAGACTTGGAATACCCATACATGTTGGACCGAGTACCTTTATATATTCCATGCCTTTTCTCAATTATATACAATCCGTAACTTCTAAAATTTAATCTAAATTTCTAAACTAATCATTGAATATTCTTAGATCTTCCCAAACCTCTCTAAAATTTCAAAAATCAAGTCAAATCCCATTCACATATATAAACAAAAAATACAACATTATTATAATATTGGATTAACAACCCCCCTTCAAATTTATTTTCAATGCCATTTATTTTAGATTTAAATAAAATATGATGTATCCTCCTTCTTAATCAATGTAATATTGTTAAAATATCAAAAAAATTTCACTAATATTGACAATAAGAAAGGTTTTATAATAATTGGTATAAAATTATTCAAAGTAGTGATCTATAAACCAATTATCTCAAGGTCTACTTAAGACAGATCAGTATAGAAAACAAGTTTGACTAATTCAAACATCAAAGTTTTCCATAAATAGTTTAATAAATGAAACCAAATCAAATATCAATTTCTAGAGTATGTCACTCCTCATTAATATATAAACTCACTTCTCTCCATATATTCAATAAACACAAATTTTGATTAAAAAAATAAATACAAAACGTTTATGTACCATTCCACCCCTTTGAAAATAAAATCCAAAGGAATATGGATAATTACTAAGATACTTCAAGTGTTAAGGATAATATGAACATGATTTTTCATCCTTAAAACTTAAAATATATCATTAACATGGCCTTGGTGAAGATATCAAGTATTTTAATTCTTTTAGGAATTATTTTTAGCCTCAAATTCCCATTTTAAACCTTCTATTTAATAAGATTATATACAATATCAATATGTTTAGATCTAGTGTGTTGAACTGGATTCATGGAGAATTCAGCTACACTTTTATTTTCACATATAAATCTAAATATTTTATTAATGATCATATTGAAATATTTCATCTCTCATTTCATTTAGATAATTTATATAAAACAATGTATAATGACCACATACTTGACCTCTATATTGATTAATGTTTATGAGTTTTGATTCTTATATTATAAGATCACCTATCTTTCTCCCAAAAATAATATTTCAACTAATTTTTTATGTCATAATAGTATCCATACCAATCAGTATCAGTGTATCTAGACATGTTTAGGTGCTCACATATTTTATACATTAACCCATAATTTAGAGTCCCTTTGATGTATTTGATAACTCTCTTGGAATCCATCAAGTTTGGTTCTTTTGGATAACTTTTAGATGTTTCACAAAATATCTATCTTTAAAAAATATAAGGTATTCATGAAGTGATGTAAAGAAAACTGAAAATTACAATTCTAAATTCCTTTTGATTCAAACTAGGCCCTGTATCATCCTTTCCCAGTGTCAGCCCAACCTTTATAGGTGTGGACTCTTCTTAGGAATGTTCTATTCCAAACTACTTCAACAATTCCTTTGAATAATATTCTTTTGATAAAAATATGAAATATTTTGTTTTCATACCTTGTAATATCTAGAAGAAAATACATTCCACAATGATATAAATTTGAATTTGATTCTTCATTTTTATGGAAAATTATTAATAAGCACACTCTTCAGCACCTATAAAAATGATTTTATCAACATAAATAATGAAAATTATAGTACACATGTTCATATAATTAAAATAAATGTAGTTGTAGGATTTAACATTAGTGAATATTATGTCTCTTAGGTATCCACATATCTTTGAATATTAGGGTTTAGGGGATTTTATTAGACTATATAGATAATTCATTACCTTGAAAACCATATTTCCATGTCTTTCAAGAACAAAAATTTCAGGGTGTTAAATTTAATATTATTATTTAATTTTTCTATTCAAGAATGTATATTTCATATACATTTGATTAATTTTGTAATTTATATGAGTTATAATAGTCATGAATGTTGTTATGTATTTATTTCATTCAACAAGATAAATTTTCCCCTGAATATAATGCATCCAAATTGTGAGTAGCCTTTAAAAAATAATCTAGATTAATTTCTTGAAATTTTACAATAATAATTAAAATTATTTCAGAATACCCACCTAGATTGAATGAAATCATTAATTTTTAGTCTTCAAATAGGATCCCATATATAATTCCTTTCAATATAGTCTTACTGAACATTTATTTCACCTATCAATTCATTGTACACTATATCCTTAGAAAATGATAGTGGATTAACATGAAAAATAAGGGTTGTTTGATTTTCAAATATCAACCTCATTCTAATATAAAATACTATATTTTTAATTATTATTATATTATATAGTTCCACATACTTATTTATCCAATGATATTTTGGTTTCTCATCTTCAGTAGCACCTTTATCATCACTGGCCTGATTTGAAATAATATTAGTATTATCTGTCCCATTTCTAGATGGTTATTCCATAATTTTCTAATAAATCTTCAAGAAATAAATTTATGTATTTTCATAATCTACTTTATTTTACACACTAATTTTTTTTATTTTCAATAATATTCACAAATAAACAATCTAATATATTTTGAAGGCTCATATTCCAAAACCTATAGCATATTCCAAAAGAAAAGTAACCTATAGAAATAAATCCCATATAATTATCATTAAATTATCCCAAATCTTTATTTTTATATTCATCAATAATGGACCTTTTAAAACTCTAAAGTAGTTCATAGTGGGTTTCTTTTGGTACCACATATCATAGTAAGTCATGTTTGAGTTGCATCTCATCAAGATTATATTTTGAATATTCACAACTATATATATAGCTTCTCTCCAAAAGAATTTGAATTATTTTAATTCATCAAGCATATTTCTTCCCATTTCAATAAAACACATATTAATTATTTCACTAACTCAATTATTTTTTGAAATAAGAATCAAATCTATAAGAGAATAATATATTAGGTGAAAATTATCCTTAAAAAGGTGTAGATAAGCCTGACCTCACATCATTTAAACCAACACATATTTATAGGTGTCACAGGAAATGTCCCAAAAGTTAACTACATTTTGAAAATAGGTTTTAATTGACTCAAAACATCATGGAAGATTCATATCACAACTATTTGTCAGAAACAAAGATTCAGAATAATTTTTACATGGTTATCCTCCAATGTGGGGGACTACTCTGTTTTTTTATTAGGTCTGAGGGGTGGGTAGGTATCATCCTTAAATTGAGAAGGTATCAACCTTGACCCAAATTTCATCTCCCAAGAGTAATATATTGAATAATATTATACCAAATCCCTCCAGTATTCAATGATTTTCTTTCTGATCTTATCTAAAAAAGATATTTATTGAACTTTTGGACTTCTTTGTATTACAATATAAGATCTTCCTCCTCAAAAATAGGTATCCAACTAGAAGAATATAATAAACAACACCATATTAATGTCATAAATATCCTTAATATTTTGAAATGATCAGTACATTCATGATAGAATGTAAACACACAATATATTTTTCATCTTCAATAGTAAGCCTTATATTTATAATCATTTGAATTTTATTTCCTAGATGTATATGATAAAAAATAGTAGAAGGTTATACCTTTTATCTGATTTTATTTTTACAATAATAACATCATACTTATCCATCATTATTTCTTATATATATCCATCATCTATTTAATTTTAATTCCCCATTCATCTTGGTTATCAAATATCATTTAATATTATAAAAAATAATATATTTTAATCAACTAGAAGACTCATTCTATTATTGACTTCCATCCTTGTCCTGAGTACCACCAAGTTTACATTTATAAATACCCATGATATAGAAAAATGGCTAACCTTGGGGCCACTCTCAAGGAAGCAGTGTCGAATAACTAAGTGGTCATTCCAAAAATATTTTTTTTGTTTTTAAATATTTTTAAAACAGAAAACACAACTCCTAAGAAATCACTAATCAATGCTGAAGAGCATAGTGAAGAGAGAAACAATGATGAAAAACTAAAAAAAACATAGAGACACAGGGAAAAAAACCAATAAAATAAAGCAGGCACCGACACAACATAAGGAAAAAAACAAACAAATTACACCAAGACACAGAAGAAAAAATTCTGTGTGAACAAGGCTGGACCCAGGTTAATCCACCCTCTACTTCCTCTCCAAGATCTACTTAAGAAATAAATAAAAAATTCTCAACTTCTCTCAGTGCATGACTGATGTCTTGGATCGCACACTAATCTCACCTAGAAATTAAACACTCAAGCATTGAAGTTCTTTAATACTCAAGCATTCCTTCAAACTGCAAGGTGATTCACTTAGAAAAGTCATTCTAGAAAGAAATTCTAACAATCCAGAATGATTACACTAAGATCTTCACATCACACAACCAATATTGATTCTCATTTCTATAAATCATGACACGAAGGGTAGAAGAAATTAAACTAGAAAGTAGAAAATTTTCCTATGAAAGATCTTGCTCCTACTCAATCTAACTCACAGATGCGATCTAATAAGGAAAATAAAAAAATGTGATTGCATTAATGTGCGGATATCTAGATCATGTTGGGTTTCATAAACGGGATATATCCCCGCAAGTTATATCTCCATTTTTGGAGATTGAAGATCACAACCCGAAGCGAGGATGAATTAATAACACAAAAAATGAAACAAACATCACAATTCAAATTACAAAATGTGCAACATAAGTATTTACATACATGATTGAAATCAAAACTAGAACAAGGAAACGGGGGATGAGGCGGAGAATGGAGGAGCATGTACCGTCTCAAAGCCGAAGACAGTCCCGGTCCGTGAGATGTGGATGGAATGGATGGTGAATGGTGGTGGAGTCTCCTCCCCCAACTATGGAATGATGCCCCCCGGTCTTCTGTTATACTGTGTAGAGAGGAGTCAGGGTCTTATTATTCGGAAAAGAAAAAATAGTTCTAAAAATTCTTCACAGGCAACGAGTTCCATGTGGTGTGATTTTATGAGCACATCACCAGCTTTTTATTGAACTTCAAGTGAAATAAGCCAACCCCTTGAAAGAACTTGTGAATGCTTTAACGCTTTTCCCGCACATGGCCCATAAATTTCTTCGCACACCCAACTCCCCTAGTCTAGAACGAAAAGAATTCACGTGAGTCAGAATGAAACAATTATGTAATTATATATATATATATCACTACTTAAAAATACTTATTATAATATATATTTTGCAATACCTAATACTATTATTAATATAATAACTGTTTTAGTTAATTAATAACATATATTATTATGATATATAAGCAATTAATATTATATATATAAGCTTATATACTTTTATTAATATAAATATTATTATTATTATATTGTATATGATATATAACACATAATATATATATATATATATTATATGTTATAATAAAATATAATAAAAAAGATACAATAAAGAGGGGGAGGGAGTCTGTTCGTGGAGTGTAGGGAGAAGCCGGTGACTTCAGGCAGTTCTGTGGTGTGGATGGAGGCAGCGGCGTTAGATGTGGGTCAGATGACGCAGGGAGAGGAGGATGCCTCAGTGGTTCGCGGCTATAGAAAGGGAAAGGGTTTGAGTTGCAGATTTGAAAACAGGGTTTGAAATTTGATGTTGAATCGCTGATGTATGAAAAATTAGTCTGCTGTAGGTTTAATTTTGATCTGCTATGTATTGTTCATGCTGTGCTATTGAGTTTCTGCAATGTTGGTTGGTGTTGTTTCTCTGAGAAGGAGGGTGTGGAATAAAGGCATGGAGATGGTGTGGAGGAGTTGGATGAAACAATGGCACGATGGATGGTGGCACCATTTGATTTAAACACTGGGACTGTAATTGTGAAACGGTGGCTGGAAAATGGTGAGACTGTGATTGAGGCACCATGAGGGGACATTGGCTGGAATGGGGTATGATGAGACAGAAGGAAACAGAACAGTGGTACCGTGATTACATGAAAATGGTGGCACCACAATAGAGGGATCCAGAGCGACCGTAACACCTGCAGAACATATTAAATCAAAAACAAAACAAAAATTATATTAATTAAAACTTTGATAAAACTAAAAATAGGTTAATAAATTAATCAATTGAATTAACAAAATAATTAAAAAAAATAATTAAAAACAAATAAAACAAAGTTAAATAATAAAATTACTTATGCATTATTTAAAAGAGAGAATTTATTTGTATTAAAAATTATAAACAAATTTAATTTAAAACAAACTAAAAAAAACTAAAGTTGCTTGCTTAAGTTTAATCGACCAACTAACGAACCAAATAATAAATTAAAGAATTAATTCAAGAATAAAAATATTAATTGAGTAAAATTACTTTGTTAACACTAAAATAATGTGATTTGTTTATTTACAATTAGAAAAAATAAATGATTAATTAAATTAATGAATTAATAAATTAACTAGAATGAAAAATAATAAAAATAAAAGAATAAAAAATAAAATTCAAATTCAAAAGAATTTATTTAATTTAAGAATTATTTAAAATGTCAATAATTCACATTATAACACTTGATTTAAACTAAAATCGCTTATTTTACAAATTAAGAACAAAATCAGAACAATTATCAACTATTTCATAAAAAACAACATTTTGGTATAAAAAAGTCAATAAAAATATAAAAAGGATGCGACAAAGAGTGTTAAAAACACTACCACATCAAACTCCCCAACACTTAAAACTTTTTTTGTCCTCAAACAAGTACATTACTTAGACTTAAAAAAAGATGATTTGTAAATTTTAGTTCAGAAAGTGCATGATTAAACTTTAATAACTAGAGGAACTCTACCAAATAGTGGGACATGCTTTTCAAAGGTGTTAAAAAATGATGTCCTTTCTAGCTTCAAAAATCCACTAAAAGTCAAACGCCTCACAAATTCATACAATGTCAAGTATGTCATGCCTCCTATGTATACTCATCAACTATCTTACTTCAATTTTCAATTCAAGTTATGATTCAAGGAGTGTTATCAGGTTAGATGAAGTGGAATTCAAAACTTAACCAATGACACCTTCTATTCTCACCTTCCTCCAGGTTACAAAAATAAAAGTCCACTAATCTCATCACTTTATTGTCTCAACTCAAATGAATATTAACCTAGTCAATTTCTCCCTTCTTCATCTGGGTTCAAAATTCCCCTCACCTTAATGAGTTCATTTTTTAAAAGGGAACTTTATTTTCATTTTTACCATCCATATTCCATGTGCAGAGTACTGTACATAGCACTTATTAAAATTGAAATTGGATTTATTTATTCAAATAAAGGCACCCAATGCACCTTGTCTCAGATACTCACCATGGGATCCCATTTACCCATTTTACTCTAGTTACAAAGGACTTAATTAATAATCATTCGAGTTGACTTACTAAAGTGATTGAATATTATTTAATAAAAATGTGAGTCCCCTAGGTTCCATTAAGAACATCAAGTTACCCTCAGTCCTGATCATCATCCCATAAAACCTATCCTGTCACACTCCTATCCTCAGTTCCTAAATAGATAGATCCATAGAGATAGTGAAAAATTGCACTCAGTAATCATTCATGCTTAATAGTTTATGACTAAGTTCCAATCTTAGCAACCAGAAAACAGTTATCCACTAAATAGGATAGAATTGAAGTACCAGTGAACCTCCAATGGACATTAAGTGATGAAAGAATTTGAAAATTTTAAACAGATTTTGAACCATTTTTTTGAAAAAAATTGACCTTTTTTTTGAAACAAACACAAAGTTCAAGAAAGGGGAATTTGAAATGACACTAGAATGACCCCTCCCCCACACTTAAAACCCAACATTGTCCCCAATGTTGAATCTCAAGGTGGGAGACAATTTATGTTCAAGAAAGATGGATATTTCAGCTGAAAAAGGATATCGAGGGGTAGAAATGAGGTTTAAAAACTTTCTTTGCCACAAAAAAGAGAAAGAAAAGAAAACTTCAAACAAAGACAAACAGAAGAACCCAACCCCTCCAACTAGAACCCGCAAAAAGTTTAGTTCTATTCCAAAAATTTTCATGCTTTGAATCATTATGAGCAGTAAAAATATTTTATCAATGACATTTAATTAGTGGAAAGATTAATAATGATGTGTAGCAGTAGCTGAATGAGAAGAAAAATAGTGGGTGTAGCAAGTTTCAAAATGCATCTCAAAATAACTTTTCAACTAATTAGATATTATCAAGCTAAATAACCATAAAACATAACATATTAAATTTTCATAGAAAATTAGGGGGCTTCCTCACACTTAAAACAAAACAGCATGAAAAATGAATGACTCAATATGAAATAATTAAAATAAGCACTCCCCTGAATGAGAAGCTTATAATATTTACAAATTTATCCCTTTAATTATTTTGTGCATGAACTCTGGATGATATAGTTTGGAACCTACATGATAAAGCATTTTAACATTAGTGTTCTATATTTTAAGATCAAATAAAAAGAAACCACATTGTATGAGTTAGGGAGTGTTATCCATGATCTTTAGTGTACTATTCCTCTGGGACCTGAATGATAGCCACATGGAAGATTCTTCCTGTTTATTGTCCTAAGAAAACAACACTCAAATTAAAAACAAAATGAAAAAGAAACTAAAGTAGGAAATGAAAAGAGATAATCCTAGGATAACCCCCCAGGGGGTGCTATAGTTTGACTGTCCACATCTGGACAACCCTCAGATCAACCCTTGTCCAATTGGGGATTTAGATTCTTTCTTAAGAACCACCAGATGCGATTCCTTATAACTTCATCACTTTTCCATATTTGGAGTACCCCATGTGTAGCTTCAATAAAATTTCCCTCCTTTTCAGTGATGTACTTCATGTAGAATGGTGGGGGAGAAAATATGATATAGGGGTACTTCCCTACTTTTTCTACTTCCGGTTGAGTGTGCACAAGTTGTAATGTTGGAAAAATTGGATGTGACTTATATTCTGGTTTATTCCAATAAATTATTTTATCTTGAAAAAAATATACCTTTTCATCATCCACCTATAAACTTGTGCATAGCTCCAAAAATTCCTCTTAAAAAATTACTTCCAAATTTGAAGTTTCATCCAGAATTGTAGGTTCTATTAACTCTTCAACAGAAGGAACGCCAACTTCTTCTCTCTCCAAGAAATTACAAAAGAGATGCATCTTCAATACCCGCACAAGGATCAACACAATTAAAATCATCTTCAATGTAATACAAGTTGAATAAAACTACATTTTAATCTATAAAATTTCCAACTCCCTTTATCAATGCTGTTTGTTCCTCCTCGTGAAAGAATAGTGATCCTGGAAGTGGGTTCAGGGCAAGAGAGAGGTAGTCAACCTCATGAAACCTCTCATCAAAACAATCCACCTCACTTATTAAATCTTCTAAGGGAAATTATATGATATCATGTGTTATATCCACCTATTGAATCATTGAAAAATCATTAAAATAGTTATTTCAAGAAAATTCATTGGAGTGGAAATTAGGGAAAAATGATCATCAATGAAATGCCCAAAATCATGAATCTTTGCAAGTTACATCTTTTTCCAGCCCTTGAAAACATCCTCATAAATTGTTTTTGGAATTTCCAACCTTGAATCCATAGGAAAATCCATATTAAAGTTGGGAAGATCCAAATTTTTCTTTCTTATGTTTCTTTTCTCTTGCCCTCTCAACTTCTTTCCAGAATATCAGGATTCAGTGGGAGGTGGTGGTACTACACTATATTCTTGGTAGCCCTTGACCTTATCCATGGATTGTTTCATCAACTACATGATATCATGTGAATAAGTTGTCTCCTCATCAGTAAGCTCCTGATGTTTCCTTTCATGCATCCAACTTTGAAATTTAGCAACAACATCCTCAAGCTCTTGAATTGGGTCAAACAGTGACAATATATCAGATTATTTAGAGTTCACCACTGATGTGCATGTGTGTGTTTTTTGTGATTTTTTATATGTTTTTTGTTTGTTTTTATGTTTATCTTAAAATAAAAGAAAAATTGGGAATACCATTTTGACACTCATTGCTTCTCCGGCAATGGTGCCAAAATTTGACCTCCATCCTTCTCACGAAGATGGTAAAGTTTACATTTATGAAGACCCAAGATATATCACAATGGATAAACTTAAGGTTTCTCTCAATTCAGCAGTGTCTAATGACTAAGTGGTCATTCCAAAAATCTTTTTCTGTTTTTAAATATTTCAAAAATAGAAAACAAAACTCCTACGAAATCACTAATCAATGATGAAGAGCACAGTGGAGAGAGAACCAGTGATGAAAAAATGAAAAAAACATAGAGACACATGAAAAATAAATAAAATAAATCAGGCACAAACACAACACAAGCCACATAACAAAGAAATGACACCAAGACACAGAAGACAAAATTCAGCGTGAACAAGGCCGAACCCAAGTTAATCCACTCTCTACCCCTTATCCTAGATCTACTTAAGAAATTAATCAAGAATTCTTAACTTCGCTTAGTGCATGACCAATGTATCAGATCACACACCAATCTCGCCTAGAAATTAAACACTCAAGCATAAAAGTTCTTCAATACTTAAGCGTTCCTCTGAACTGCAAGGTGATTCACTCAACAAATTCATTTTGGAAAGAAATTTTCACAAGCCAGAATGATTCCACTAATATCATTACAACGCACAACCAATCTTGATTCTCATTTCTAGAAATCAAGATAGGAAGGGGATAAGAAATTAAACAAGAAAGTATCAAATCTTCCTACACAAGATCATGCTCTCGCTCAATTTAACTTGCAGACGTGGTCTACCAAGGCGAATAAAAAAATGTGATCGCATTAATGAATGAAGCTCCAGATCATGTTGGGTTTCATAAACCGGATCTATCCCTATAATTTATATCTCCATTTCTAGAGATTGAATATCACAACATGAAGTGAGGATGAATGAACTACACAAAACAAATGAAACAAACATCACAATTCTAATTACAAAATGTGCAATATAAGTATTTACAAACACGATTGAAATCAAAACTAGAATAGGGCAATGGGGGATGAGGCGGAGAATGGAGAAGCAGGTCCCATATCCAAGTAGAAGACAATCCCAGTCTATGAGATATGGAAGGAAAGGATGGTGAATGGTGATGGAGTCTCCTCCCCCACTGTGGAATGATGCCACCCGTTCTTCTGCCCTATTGTGTATAGAGGATTCAAGGTCTTATTATTCGGAAAAGAAACAATAGTCCTAGAAATTCCTCACAGGCAACAGGGTCCACATGGAATGCTTTTATGAGAACTCCACCAGATTTTTAGTGAACTTCAAGTGAAATAACCTGACCCCTTGCAACAACTTGTGAATCCTTTAACACTTTTCCCACACAGTGCCCATCAATTGCTTCGCACACCCAACTCCCCCTGTCTAGAACCAAATGAATGCACGTGAGTCAGAATGAAAAAATTATGTAATTATATATATATCACTACTTAAAAATACTTATTAGAATATATATTTTGTAATACTTAATACTATTATTAATATAATAACTATTTTATTTAATTAATAACATATATTATTATGATATATAAGCAATTAATATTATATATATAAGCTTATATACATTTATTAATATACCTATTTATATTATTATTATATTGTATATAATATATAACACATAATATATATATATATTATATGTTATAATAAAATAGAATAAAAAATAAAAAATAAAGAGGGGGAGGGAGTCTGTTCACACGACGTAGGGTGAAACCAGCAGCTTCGGGTGGTTCTACGGTGTGGATGGAGGTGGCAGCGTCAGATGTAGGTCAGATGACATGGGAAGAGGAGGACGCCTCGGTAGTTCACGGTTACATAAAGGGAAAGGGTCTGAGTTTCATATTTTAAAACAAGGTTTGAAATTTGATGTTGAATTACTGATGTATGGAAAATCAGTCTGATTTAGGTTTAATTTTTGATTTGTTGTGTATTGTTCGTGTTGTGCTGCTGAGTTTCTATGCAGTTTCTTGGTGTTTTTGATGTGTGAATAAGGGAGTAGAATAGAGGTAGGTAGATGGTGTAGATGAGTTGGATGAAATGGTGGTGCGATGGACGATGACACCGTTTGATTGAAACAGTGGGACAATAATTGTGAAACGGTGGCTAGAAAACAGTGAAACCGTGATTGAGGCACCATGAGGGGAACAATGGCTGGAATGGGGGACGATGAGACAAAAGGAAGTAGAACAATAGCACCATGACAACATGAAAATGGTGGCACCATAATAGAGGGATCTGGAGTGACCGTAACACCTGCAGAGCAAATAAAATCAAAACAAAACAACAATTAAATTAATTAAAACTTTGATAAAACTAAAAATAGGTTAATAAATTAATCAATTGAATTAACAAAAAGAATTAAAAATAATAATTAAAAACAAATAAAACAAAGTTAAATAATAAAATTAGTTATTCATTATTTACAAGAGTGAATTTATTTGTATTAAAAATTATAAACAAATTTAATTTAAAACAAACTAAAAAAACTAAAGTCGCTTGATTAAGTTTTATGAACCAATTAACTAACCAAATAATAAATTAATGAATTAATTCAAGAATAAAAATATTAATTGAATAAAATTAACTTGTTAACACTAATATAAATTGATTTATTTATTAAAAATAAAACAAATAAATGATTAATTAAATTAATGAATTGATAAACTAATTAGAATGAAAAATTATAAAAATAAAAGAATAAAAAATAAAAGTCAAATTCAAAATAATTTATTTAATTTAATAATTATTTAAAATGACAATAATTCACATTAAAAAACATTATTTAAACTAAAATAACTTATTTTACAAATTAACAACAAAATCACAACAATTATCAATTATTTCCTAAAAAACAACAATTTGGTTTAAAAAAGTCAATAAAAATATAAAAAGGATGTGGAAAAGAGTGTCAAAAACACTATCACATCAATTATCTCAAGAAATATATAGAATTATAATGTATTTATATCCCCAAACAATAATATAAACTTATATATTCTCCATATATATGATAATATACAGTGATATTGTCACGGTGAAAATTTATTTTATGTATCTTTATTTATCACGCATTACAACATGACATTGTCTTCATGGAGTGATTGCCTATAAATTTATAGAACCAACATCAACTTATATTTTATCCTTATTTATTTTTACAATGTTATATACTTGTTAAAAACATAATGATCAAATTATCCATTCTTTATCACCAATTTTTTTTATTGAATCATGATTATAACTAAAATCATGACATTTAAATCATTGATGAATTAATCAAGAATCATATAATTTATTCTTCCTCTAGAACGTGAAATTTTAAAAATATCTTTTAAATTCTAAAAATACCACTTTTTTAGACATGTATGGATCCCTTATGAATCACTCTATAGTATAGAATCACCCTTATAAATCTTATGAATAACCATTACATATATTGGGAATGGTCATTATGTATTTCCTTTATCAGTGGAATAACCTCCATGTATCATTCATTTTACTCATACATATCACTGTGATTCTCAAGGCATTGTATATTCCTTATAAACACAATATCAATACCCTTATATATGATTACTGTGAACCCTTACATAATGAAATAAAGTTTTTTACTTTTCCATATTTCTAAGGGAAATGCAGCAAGGATCTTACATATTTATTTGTTACTCTTACGTAAGGCTTTTTTATATTACAACATTCTTGGCCTCATATTAGAGGTAATATTTCATATGAAATTTTTTTCCTTTAAGAATCACTTGGTGTACCATAACTTTTTCAATTTTATAGTCGAAAAAGTATTGATGGCTTTAATTTATTCATCAGAGTTAAATTTATGTATTACATTACTTTTCCAATTTTTAATTGCAAGCCCTATACATTACAAACATATTGGTCTGAGTACCATTACATATTCTATGCCTTTGATAAATTCTATAAAATATAAAACTTCTAGGATTTCATCCAAAGTTCTAAAACCATTATCAAATCTTCTCCAGGCTTCTCTAGTGACTCCAAAATATCTCAAATTAGCTGAAACACCATTCCAATATATTGATAATAAATAAGACATCATTTTTAAGTGTATTTAAACCATACAAGGATATTATAAATACATAATGAAGAGTTAAGTTTTACATAAAAATAATGGATCTATTTTAGAATTAAATTCACTCTAAAACATTATCAATTATATGTTTTGATAATTCTAAATGAAATTAAATATAAATTAAAATTTATAAAATAAATCATAATAAATTTGAATGAAATATTGGAAAAAATAATATTTTATCAATTTATAATTTAATGAACTAAATTAATTGTATCATATTACAAGAGTTTGATTTTTTATGAAATTATGGAATGATAATAATTTTTTTCCTCATTTTAATTTTTTTACATTAAGTTTTTCAGGATTTCTTACTTTTATTTATTTATTTTGGTATTTTAAACTAAAATAGTGTTATAATTTAATTTCATAATTTATTATCAATTTTTTAATTACCTAAAAATTCTTTAATATTTTACTAAAATCCTTATAGATATCTCTTTTTCATACCATTTTTGCATAAAAATTTATCTCAAAAAATAATAGTATGTCATCAACCATGTCATTTTACTTAATTCACATTAAAAAACAATGTTTTGATGTACATTAAAATTTTAATTTTATAATCAAGTTATTTATTTTATTAAACCCCCGTTATTTCTATGTGCTTTCTTAAATGATAGATTTCCAGTTTCATGACATGATTTTCAAACAAAAATTAACATCTACTCAATTTAAAACACCTTATCGAGTGAAAATACTTTATAAAATATTTTTATAAAATTGAAAATAATTATCATAATAAATTATTTACTCTTGGTTATATGTTTTAAAAATAAAGAAAATTTTTAAATTTTAATGTTTAATTTTTCTGGGTTATAAATGTGGAAGTTTGAAAGTGCCTATAAGGGACCGGTTTTTCTAGATCCATTAATTAGTGTTTTTGGATGATTGTAAGTGTCCATATGGAGGATAAAATGGTATAAGAGTTTTGAGATGATTTTTCAGCTAAAATAGGTTCTTGTGGAATGAAAATGTAGGTTGGAGCATATGTGGTTTGTGATAGACCATACTGTGTACAAACTGATCCTTCTAGCATGTAGGCTCGATGTAATGGTTTTGGTGTCTCTAAATCTTGATAGGTGGATATAGAGTATTATTTAGGCTTATTAAATGGTTTAGTTTAGTGAATTCCCTTTTATCATGGTGTATTTACTGCAATGAAAAGTCTCAGGTTGAAGGGTTTTGGTGTCTCAATTGATGCAAGGGTAGCTATGGAATAGGCATGGGTTTCACTGTGAAAATAGGGGATCAAGTTTAATTATCTCTGTTGGATGGAGGGTATATATAGAGTAATAAATATGTTATGTTCCACCCTTCCTCTATGGTTGTAGGATTGGAGGGATATACAAAGTAATATAGGCTACGGATTTTTGAGGGAGGTTGGACTAGGGACCTTTGTGGTGTGGCCTTCCATGTTGTTTAATATTTTAGGTAAAATCCCTAATAGCTTAGAGTGGATAGGTTTGATGCATCATGGCCTTATAATCTCTTATCCTGTATAAATATGAGACCTCTCTTGAATTAACTTATTTTCCATCACTCTCTTTCAAACCCTAGTAAACATTAATGACTCTTTTAGATACATTAACTATAGTGACCCAAACCTTTCATATATAAATACTACATGTTATTAGTAGAAATATTCATAACATATAAATATGATACATGTTAGAACCACAATTGTTTATTGTATTTTGATACTTTGATACATAAAAAAATTATATATAAATGATATACACCATTTCCCATTAAGCTTTTCACTACTGGAACCCATCTTAGATATAACATACTTAAATCATTTATCTATAACCTAGAGAGGGAAACATTGGAAAGGATGGGATAAGATGCAAAATAAGGGTAAACATAAGTGATATAAATCAATGGGGATAAGTAAGTATAAGGGTATGAGAACATGAGACTAAAATTATAAAATCATACCCATCAATTATAATCATGAAACATGGAATAAAGTTTTATCAATAAAAAATTATAAGACATAAGAGTGTGGGATCATTAATAATCAATCATGAGCCATGAAAACATATAATATGAAGAATTAATATGTTTTTATCATGTAAATAAGAATAGAAAATCATTTCCTTAGTCAAGGTTCACTTCCAAGACTATCATTATGGTTTGGGTTCACTCTATATTCCATCATTTCCTTAGTTAATGTTTACTCCCAAGTCTAACTTATTGGAAACAATCACCTTACTAAAATGGGTTCACTCTCCATTATAGCCCATATTATCTCATGAGATATCTTTTTTTACCCAATTAATTAGAGGGATATATAATTATGTTCCCACTTTTCACATACATAAAACCATATATATGTGTGCAACAAGATCATAAAACATTCATCATATCCACAAATCATAACTTTTGGAAAGGATACAAATTTCATAACCATTTCATCATCATAATTATAACCATCTTGATAAAGAATAAATCTGTCCACATTGGATCATATCCCTATTAAATCATAAGAAACATCAAAGGATTTTGTTATAGATAAAAATACCTTTAAAATATCACTAGAACATTCTTTAGGAAAACATAATTTTTATTTGAAAACAATTATTTTGAATCTAAAAGTTTCCAAATATACTAAAGAAAAAATTTTCTTTGAAAATGAAAAATGTAAACTTATGATGGTGGGAAAATCTATTCCTGGATTGTATGTTAAAACCAAAATTCCTTTCACATTTTTGGTAAAAATTCAAGAATATCAAATGATAGTAAAATTATCTTAAAAACAAGGTATATAAATTCATTTTACAATTAATTTTACTTTAAATAATATTTTTAGAATATTAAAATAATTCTTGAAAACATTTTAATGAAAATATAGACATTGAAGAAAAGATTTCCGACCAAAGAGAAAAATAAGGTAGGTTTTCTTTAAAAACATTCTTTCGGTCTCTTATGTACTTAAAGAGAGGAATATGAAAGGAAAAAATTAAATATATAGAAATAAATATATTATAAGAAAATAAACATGATTAAGGAGATATATATCATTCAATTTCTTCATCATAATATTTAAGTATAAACATTCTCAGTAAAAATGAGATTGTAATAAAAAATCCTTACCATTGTTGTAACTTTTGAATCATAATCACCATGAATGAAATAAATTTAAATTTAAATTTAAATACCATGAAAATAAGGATATTTATTTTACAATACATAAATTATTTAGTAGATACACCTTATTAAATAATATAGGCATATAATACCAAACATATCTAAATGAAATAAAATTAAGATGAATAACCCTTATGAATTTATTAATTTTTCAAATGAAAGTCATTCAACGTTTGAAAATAATATAGTTATATAAATACATTGATTTAAATTAAATATTATTCCAAAATAAATTCATGTATAGTATATACCCCATAGAAATAATAAATCGGTGTATAAAATTAAAATATATCTCAATGAAGAGAAATTGAGACGAACCCCTTACCCCAAGTTCGTCCTGCTTCACAAGTGATCTTACCTCCTATCTAATAAATTTAAATTTTATTATACTCATATAAAAAGATTATATTAAAAACTATATTAAATTAAATTATTTACTTATAAAATCATATCATCTATTTATAAACAATCTTTCATTATCATCATCAATTTTGTTGTTAACTGCTACGTTATTCATGTATGTTTTTATTTGAAAGTTATGGTCCTTGAAAATTGATCATGGTTAATTCATCTATAGAATTTTAATAAATATATTAATATCATATATTTTCATTATATATAAAGTTATAACAATTTATATAAATAAGTGATGAAAAATGAATTATATCACTACGTGAAGATGGTAGTCCATTCATACTCACGAGCGATGCTTATGTTTTTTGATGGGTTGGAAAAAATAAAGGTAAATTTTAAATCAACTTTAAAGAATAATTATAATATCCTAAATATCATATATATACATGAAATCTATCCTTATTATGATTATTATAGAGGAGAAATGAAAAAGCGAATCACATCACTTTGTGGAGGTGGTAGTCTACATGTCATCATGAGAAACATTATCAGTTTCAATAAATTAGAAGGTAATAAGTTAGATATTATATTATAATTTGAGTTATTTAATTATATCATAAAATAATATATAAAAATTAAACTCATCATAATAACCATCCATTAAATATAGATATTGAAAATGAATCATATCTCTACATAGAGTTGGTAGTCCACAAACAAGTACGAGCGATAATTTCATCACCCACATTGAACACAAGTGTTACATTTGTTTTCAATGATGTGTCAATATGTGTTTATTAATTTTTGATGAAGTTAATATTCTTTGATAATTGTTATGTACTCACTTTATGGAATTGGATTTCATTCTGGGAAAATTCTCCTTGTTTCTAATTGTGACGATTGTTGAAGGTGATCTTAAAAGGAAAAGACATGTGCTAAGGATCATGAAAAAATATTAAAAAAATTCAAATAAGACCTTTCAAATATTAATTTTCAATAGAAATTAATATATTCCATAAATACACAAAGAATTCTTGATGAGGGATACTTTTGTAATTACTATATATTGGCATTGTCTTTTGATAATTGTTAATATGAGTGATTACAAAAAAATAGTCCATCCAAGTAAGCCAACCATCTAAATAAACTGAGGTATTGTTGGAGGTGGGCTTAACCATGTGTAAGAGATTCAGACAACCATCCCTCTCAGTAGATGATTAGCTCAGTGTATTAGCCTGTAGGAGTGCACTCGGGTAAGAGTGCTTGGGCTAGGGTGCTATAGGGATAATGCGTGTCAGTGTAGACTATGAGGCTTTTGTGGCGTGTTACATGTGCCAATCCCTTTATACCAGCTCAAAGTGACGGTGGTGTAAATTTATTAATAAAGGATTTCTTGACTCAAGTGCTGATCGATGTGAGATAGTGGAATGTCTCATACTATTCCTCCACATAAAAACATACAGACATATAAATCGTCACACGATCAAAGTGATATGAGTCATCCCATCACTTATGAGGCCGTCCTCTACCTCTGGACTTTGAGGATTCAGTTATGTGTTGGTTATCCAAAATTGATGAGTTGAGGTGATCATACCGAGCTATTATCCATGATCACAAACTCATCTATGATTGATCTCTTATCCTTTGGTGAAAATCATTGACCAAGGTTAACACTATGGATGATATTCATGCATCAAGGTGTGACCTAGAATAAGGCATACACAAATTCCATAGTTGAGTTATAGAAAGAAATACCGAGGCTTTCTGTGTCGTTTTCTTGCTCGATTTGGCACCAAGGTTAGTACCTATAAACACCTATGAACACACTCACTTACATGATATGTTCCTCACCTACACTATCCCACCTGGTCACATCCATGCTCACCATTCACACCCAACTATTTTCTTAATGTGGGATATATGCTCCCACTTGTTTTCCCCTTACACACTCCATGTGATTTCCACCATGGTTTCCCATGTTTAGGCTTTCTCCCATGTTTCTTGAGCCCTACTCCCTATATGCGGTTGAGATGGTCTCTTTGGGTGGCAATGGTTGGACCCAATTTTTTTTGTAAAATACCATAAAAGGGTTTATACCCTTCTTCAACATGTTAAATATAAAATATTAATTCCAAACTAACCTTGCCACAAAACTTCATGACCAATATAATATCTCATGCATTTATATGCATGGAAATCAATAAAATTCCTCAAGATATAAATTTTTATATATTTATGGTCTTATCGTTCATCATGAAAAATTATATTTTTCATTATCTTCATTAAATTCGTGTTGATGAAAATCAATTTTTTCATGGTCTTCAAATAAGCTCTCATATGGTTCTCATGAAGTAATGAAACATTGGATAATGTTCTTCAATGTCTATTCTTCATAAATTTATATTATTGTCCTTTTGGAATATCAATTACAAAGATCTATTCATCGTCCAATAATCTTATTCATTTCTATAAAATATGTGTCACTATTTACACAAGTCTTTGACATGAATATAAATTCAACAATCATCAGAGTTATAAACTCAATGTCTTAAAAAGATCTTCCTTAAGATAATAAGACTTGAAAAGAATATTTTTTATCCATTAATAAAAGATAAAATTACTTTTACATTAATACTGGATATCTTGTACACTTCATTGTAACTTTTAGAAACTTCATTCCTTCCAACCTCTTCAACATATTGACATTAATAAAATATTTATATTCAACTGACCACCATTGAAAACCAATAAAAATAATAGAAAACAAATAAAATTCATAAGAAAAGTGGGATATTAGTAAAACATATTAACATGAATACACTGGTATCCTTATTATTACTATATTTTATTATAATTACAGTACAATCATTAACCACCTTTCCCTTTTACATTTTGAAAATTAAAAACATTAAATGCGTATATGTGTGGAATACCAGCTCCATTAATAAACGAGTTCATTTTCCTTCCCTACATAAAATGGATGATCCAAAAGGGAATTTAATATTCAATTATTATCTTTATAACTTATTTATTATTCTGTAATACTAAACTATATTACTTATTTATCTTATTCCTTGAAAAATGAAATCATTATCTATGTGTACATGTGTACTACCTCCTCTATGGTACAATGATTTTTTTTCCAATACCACCTTTAGTGGATGGATATAATAATGGGTTTAAAGGATAAATATGATATTTATGATATGGATAAGGTTATATTAATAAAAATTTAATAACCTCTTAATTTTATGAGTGATAAAAAATCCTTATAAAATTAACAGTCTTAAATAAGTGAACTATGAATAAAAACAATTTATTTATACTATGTGATTTTTTATTATCCATTTCTTAATCTATTAATTATTTTGGACTCTAAAATATCACAATAATAAAAAAATAAATGATATCATTATTATATTGTTATAATTATATTGAAACTAAATCACCTCATAATTAAACATTAATCATGTTATTCTCATGTTTGGGTTAGTTTGACCATCTACTTGAACAGTGATATGAAAATATATCATGGATGATTATGGAAAAAAGATTAATGTTAAAATATGATATAAATATGTAGATAATTATTTTATAATTAGTTTATGTTTTATACTAATATCTAATTAATTAAATAAGAAAACACCCTTCCTAGGTTAAAAATCACTAAAATATTCTAGTTGTCGATTTGATCCTCTTGGATAAAGACCAAAGCACTCCTGAAAGGAAATTTAAAATTAAAAAAATCATTATAAATAACCCATTACATAAAACTTAATAATATTATAAGGATTAAATTTTAAATAATAATATATAATGACACTTCCCCTACGAAACTAGTACAAATGATCAATGCTATAAACAAATGATGTGGGAAAATAGGTAACTAATATAAATTTATAGAATAATTACAAATTACATATATAAATAGAAATAACTATTAGTGTGGTTTTAAAATAGGTGATTAATAGGTGTATCCTTATGATACAGGAAGTTAAAGATTTTTTTTTCAAAGTCAAGAGCCAAGGAAATGGACTTTGGTAACTCAAATATATTTCTTTGAGTTGTATGGATTCTTTTGAACATAAAACTTCAATATTTTATTTATTAATTTATTTTCCATGTTATATGACGTTATATTTTATATTTTTGAGGAAAAGTTTTGTTTTTATTCAAATCTTCCAACTTGATGGTTCTCTCACCAAAAAGTATAATGTATCAAAATTGAGCCTCCATCTCTTAGTTGGATATTTTTTTCAAATACATGTTTTCACTTACCAACAATGTTCTCTATTCATGTATTGAAATTGAATTATGTATCGATTTATGTGATATTCATAAATTCCTTTTCCAATTTTAAGGGATAATATTTATTATCTAATTTTTCAATGTGGGTTATCAACAAAGGTATTTCAAAATATGAAAAATTGTTTTTCTTTCAAAATAAAATGTTTTATCATCAGATTCCACTTTTCTATTTATCTCAAGGGAGCTATTTTACATGATGTTTTGATTTATTAACCAACCTCTAAAATATTTTATAAATTTACTCTATAGGGTATTTGAATTTGGTATCCATTTTTCTAGTTTATATAGTTATTTATATGATACACTTTACAATGTAACGTGAAACCCATTATTATTCATAGGTTTTAGTGTTTGTGATAATGAGATGTTTTCTTATGTCCCACATGTATGGTTAATATTTTAGATATGGGTGGTCCCTATATACCCCTTTAATGAGTTGGTTAAATCACTACATCTCTTGAGAAAATGGTGAAACGAGTTGTGATGCTTGCTCCAAAATGGGAAAAGGTTGTGATTCCTGATACTCTATGAGAAACAGGTTGTGATGATTGATTTGCCATGGGAAATAAGTTTTGTTTCATGATCCACTATGGGAATAATGTGGTGATTCCTGATATACAATGTTGAATTTCTATTCTTATATTAGTGACACACTATTTTGAAATGTGATTATGGTATGTCCATGTCTCATGATTTATGTATCATGTTTTCATAGTACATACACCATGTTATATGTTTCATCATATGAGATTAATTATTTTCTTATCATTCAATCTGAGTTGTTTTTATTATTTTAATTTTTTTATTCATATATTTCTCTCATTATTTTACTTTTCCATGCATTTATGATATCACCCAGGGTAACATGTTGATATGTTTATTATTCCAATGATGAGGATTTTAGCTCACCAATTTCTTATAGTTTTATTTCCTAGGTCATTAGGATGAGTTTAACTAGTGATATGTCTACTATAAGATCTAGTATGATGAAATTATGAGGACATATTTACAAGCATTGTAAAATATATCGCTTATGTAGCTAGTCACCAAAGACACTAAACCTATAAATTCTTGGGATGTTGATATTATTATGTAATTTAATGTTTTAATTATATAAATGACATAAAATAAATTCATGTTAATCTTGGGTCACCTCATAAGAATTGTGAATGGAATGATTAGTTTTAGTCACTCTATATATAGGAAAAACTATGGGTTTTGAAAATATGATAGTACAAAATATGTTCCTTGCAAATATTTTTATTGTATATACATACATCAAATCGGTATAATGATATTATTTATGGTTATTAACATGTTTTAATAATATTATTTACGAATAATAAATAAATAAACACCAATGTATTATTTAATTATTATTTTTATTATAAAAATATTTTATATGCGCTTAATGTTATTATTAAATAATCACATGAAAAAAATTAAATAAATATTTTAATATTAATAGATTGAAAAGTTTAATTATTAGTATATAAATAATAGTTATTTAATTTTTAATTAATGTGAAATATGATAAATATCATTGAAATTTTTAAAAGATAATTTTGTTTAATAATATCAGTTTTACTTTAAATATAGTATTTTCCTTTAAATGATAAATTTTTAAAATTTAGAAAATAAATTTTGTAAAATTAACTTTATTTAATTCATCATATCAAAATTAGAATAGGATGAATTTTTAATATTTTTTTAGAATAATTAATGATTTGGTGAATAGTAAAAAATACTAATATTACAAAAACCACATATTTTCTGACATTACCATAGTATAAGAATGGATTAAATGTTTTTTAAAAAATTTATATAAGAAATATATATTTATAAGTAAAATAAATAATTTAAAATTACTATGATATATTTATAAAACCCATGTACATCATTTTGTAATCATATGTAATATTTTACTCTAAAAACAAATTTATTATATTATATTAAAAAACTAGTTTTCATCCCTTATAAACAAATAAATACAGAAATGGATTTCATATTTTATATCAACATGATCATATTATGAAGTAATTTCAATATCATTTTTAGAATAAAATTATTATTACTAATAATTAATTTTATGCCATTGATAATAGTATCATTATTATTTTCAAATAATTACTTTATAGATATTGTGTAAATTTTATCTATTAAAATAAATTAATTACTTCTAAAAAGATAATTAAAAATAATGATTAATCATTTTTAAGTAAATTATCACTTATTTTATTGGTAATCAACACTTAATAATATTAAGTACACTTAATGGTGAAAATAATTTTTTTCTAAAAAATAGTTTTTCTATATATAAAATGTTTTAATTTAAAAGACAATTTTACATTGATTATAAATTTAATTAGATTAAACAGAGATTAAATTTATGTTTATCACACCCATATTTGGTGAAATGGGTTATATTAAATGTCTAGTAAAACAAAATTTACTTGTGTACAAACTAGTTACCTCTGTAAAAACAAAAAATGGTTAAAGTAAAAAATATAAGAAGAAATGGCATAAAAAATGTCTAAAAAATGGGTAGAAATAATTTGATGTTTATTTATCAACCCTTTATAACACAAAACACCATTATTTCATTATTTTTTAATAATTTACCCTTGAATAGTTTTATTCCATTATATAAAAATAATGGGTGTTCACAAAAGTTCCATTTTATTTACTTATAAAAGGTTACCACTTCTTTACTTCCAATGGTCCACTTTAACATTGAAATATCCTTGAACACCTAAATTTTTTTACTCTCCTAGAATTTAATACATTTGTTATAGTCCCTATTCACTAAAATTTAGCTTAATTCCTTCAATTTTAATAAGTTCATCAAAAGGACATTCATGGTCTCGACGTAAGTATTTTATAATCCTTAACCATTTTTTATTCATTCCCTTACAATCCTATCCTAATCATAGTTATATAATGAAAAAAATAAAATTATTATACTTAAGATTTTTTATGTTATTGGAATAACCCTTACTCATTTTTTCCCATCCACTTATAAAAACAAAAGATCACCAATCATGCATTGTGCAGACTACCACATCCATGAAGTGACATCTTTAGTTTTCACCACCACCTCTGTTTACTAGTTATAAGGACAGTTTTAAAAAATAAATTTGGAATGTATAATATAATTATGAATATTAATAGACAAATTATAATCCACATTCATTTCATCTCATTCATTAAGAAATGAAAAAGTTAAATGCTCGTTGTGTGGACTACATCCTCCACAAAGAAACATTTTTTATTTTTCATATTGGATTTCAATATTTATCAAAATCACTTCAAATATAAATTAAAACCATAAAAAAATAAAAATAATATCATTACGATTATTTTATAATGATATTATTCTAAAATAATTTTTCTAACCATTATCACCCATCTAATTATGTTATGTTCATATTTGTGCCAGTCCAACCACATATTTGAACAATACTATAAAACACTATCATGACTGACTATTGGAACATGAATAATAATAATATTATACCAAGAAGATCCCAAAATCGATCAAAGGTGGTCCTAAAATTTATTAATTTAAAATAATCAAGAAAAAGAAAGTGTTCTAAGGGGTTTTACAAAGAAGAGAATGAATCACTCCTTGCATATTCACACCACCATTGGTGAAAAATAATATAGTGTCCTAAAATTCCACATCATGCTTGTTTCCATGATTATTTAGTTAAAAAAATCATCCACTACTTGATTGGTTTCTATATAGTTATGTGAAATATTCAAATTTAGGTGATTGGTGTGGTTAATATAGCCAATCTAATGAGGTAGGAGTTTGCAATGAACATTCCGGGTTATCACCTTTAGATCATGAACAAAAATTTTGGAGTCAAATTCAATCTATAGGGAAGTCCAATTATATTTTATAGCATGCTTGATGGCATATATCATATCCCATAACTCAGCTTCATATGCAGTCCCAATTCCAATATAATGGTGAAATCAACCTTTGAAAAATCTATGATGGGTTTGAAAGATACCTCTATAGATCGATTATTTATGGTTCTAGAAAGGTTATATTAAGCATTTAACTTATTATTAAAAATACCATCTTTGATTACTAAAATTACTATAATAAGACAACATCAATTCAATTTTCATACAACATAACTAAAAAATTAATGGAATGATATAAGACAATTATGAATAAATATAATTTATCTATTCAAGTGTTGTCCCAATAGGAAACTCAAGAGGGGGGTGAATTGAGTCCCTATAAAAATTTCTGTTAAAGTTTGGTTCTTTGAAAAATTTCTCCCAATTAAAAATATAATCCAAGTTAGTTGGAAGTGAATTTATAAGATTCCTAAATGTTTAATTAATTTCTCAAGAGATTGATTAGTTCTTAGATATACTAATCAAAAGATTAATATAACTTTTGAAACTAACCTATTGGTTCAAAGCTGTTATAAACACTTGATAAACTAACTATTAGAGTTTAACTTTGTTTGAATGTTTTTTTATAAAAAATAGAAAAAGAAAATAACAATAGGCACATCAAAATTTAAAACAAGAGGTTAATTCTCAAGATGAGACTTAGTCCTCTCCACTTGATGATCACCTGTCACCCAATAGTTTAAATTAATAAATAAGTTTGATCCACACCCTGGATCAGAGTTCACAATAGCACACAAGGCTATCCAGGTCACCCTTGACCTTTACCATAGTTATTCTTGGGGAAAACTACAAATAGGTCACCCAAGACCCCTTCCACAGTTCTACGTGGGATAAAAATGGATAAAAGGAGTGTGAGATTGAGGATATCAATTATCCACCAGTTATGCACAGGATACAATGTGTGTGTAATAGATAGATACACACACTTCTCAGAAATGTAAATAAATGAACACAATAGAGGTAAATATGTATAATGAGTTTTAAAAGGCTTTGTGTGTTATAAGGTGAAGCTCTGGACTCATTCGATGTAGTGAAATTGAAGTTCAAGTCCTCTTCTGGAAGTTGACTCTAAAACAGAGTGTTGAGGCCTCTATGTTATGGATTCTAGGAATATGAGATGTTTAGCTTATTGTTCAAAATATGTTTAGGTCAGCTCAGTAGGGTTATCTTGATTTCTTGATCTCCCTGTATGTTCTTCCTTTTGAATTCTTGGGTTTTGGAAGTATCCTCAAGAGGTGCATGAGTTCTTCTCTTTTTCACGTTTTCTTTTCTTACTACTATTCTATGTATATTTTTCAATGATCCATCTTGTTATCCTTTTATCCTTCAAGGACCAGCAGACATAATGATCTCCCCATATGCATGTACCTCGTACTATCCTCTAAATATCCTACAAATATAATTAATTAATGTTAGAATCATTAATTTTTCTAAATATGACCGTTAGATATAAAGTTAAATTAATAAAATAAAAACAGTTTTTATGACTATCGGTGAGTCATAAGTATCGGCGAGTCATTAGAATCTCTCTATCGACATCGGTGACTCTATATATTTGTGAGTCATTTCCATCAGTATCAGTGAATCTAGGAATCGGTGAGACATTTATACTATTACTCTGTTCGGGAATCAGTGAGTCATCATTGGTGACTCATTTTGAACTATCGGTGCATCACGCATTAGTGACTCTTCCATCAGTGATTCCTTTGAACTATCAGTGCATCTACCATCAGTGAGTCACCTATCAGTGAGTCTCTTGACTATTGGTGTGATTGATCATCAGTGACTTGTCCATCGGTGTTTCGTTTGTTCTATCAGTGAGTCCTGCATCAATGTCTTCTTCGATCGGTGAGTCCTCATCGGTGAGTCAGCCAACAATGACTCCTTTGAACCAATCGGTGTCAGTGAATTTGAAAAACATAAAAAGTTTCTGTCTTATATAGAACAATATCAAATTAAGTGAAATTCATAATTTCATGTAAAATATACACTTGTAAATATATTGAAACATAAATATCCATAATTAATTGACTTATTGAAATGTATTATACCATGTGACATAATATATTCATTTATAAATATTAATTGACATTATTATCATCACATAAAAAATAATATGTGAATTATCATGATTTTTAAATTGGCATGATTTGTGATTATTAAAACAATTATCTCACACAGGGTCCAATAATCTTCCCCTTTTTGGTAATAAAAAATCATGGAATTAATGAGTTATAAAAGATGTTAAGGAATAATAATAACTTGTCTTAGCATACCAACAGTGAGTGTGAACTCTTAATATAACTATAGGGTCTTTCCTTTTATGCTCCACCTCAATAATTGTATCATAGAATATATAGAAGGTTCTTACAAGAGAATTATATAAGAGCACTTTCATGCTCCCCCTTAGTAAGTTGTATTAGAGGATTATTAGTGATTTATATTAGATCTAGGATATATATATATATACTCTGTTGATTACATTCCATATTTCCTATCCCATAGTTAGTATCCCCCTTAGGTTAAGAGTTTATGCCATCCATTGATTTCTCCCCCTTTTGGGATTATCAAAAAAGAAGAAAAGAAACATAAATGATAAAGAAAAAGAAAAAAAAGAAAACTGAAACACATTGAAGTAAAACTGATATTCATGAAAGTATAAAAGAGTAAAAACATCAAAAAATACACTCATCAACATAAAAGTTTAGATCCCTGCCAAATAATGATCCACATCTAAGGCTTGGGATTGAGAGGAGATTTCCCTTTGTCTGAAGGGTCAATAGTGGGGCCTGTAGGTGGTTCTGTGGAAGTAGGAAGGGATAATCGAATGGTTACACCAGTTAAATAAATGGTTGTAGGAACAATAGATACAAGGCTTGGTCTCTGCTATGATAGAACACAACTGGGAGGCTGATCTTGGATCAATAGCCTGATCTGAAATAAGGCTTGAGACACTAACATATGAGTAGGAGGTAGTGAAGTAGGTCTGATGGATGTAGCTGTAGGGACCACTATAGCTTCAGACTGTACATGTAGGTAGGGCTTCAAAAGCTTAATAAAAGCAGTGATTATTTCACCCAATACTACATGACCTTCTCAAAATCCTTCTTGTTTTAAATGAATTTCTATAATGTGGGTGTGAAATATTTCAACTGTCTCACTTTCTTCTTGAATTTATCGGTTAATAGTGGTATCATGAGGTTCTAATCCAAGTACTTCAAGTTTTTATTCAACTCATTATTTGTGTAGATTTTAGAAAAATACTTGTCTACTTTGTCTCTGATATTTTTTGAGTAGCATTTGTATAAGGACCCGACCTTATTATATACATAATCTTGAGTTTAGTTAAGAAAACACTTCCTTTTACATTGAGGATATTTTCATGTTTAGAGCTTTAGAGAATTAGGACAAAACATTCATAATATTACACATTGTTACATAGTGGATACCATAAAAACAGTTTCCGTTTTTTCTCAAAATATAAAACATTAAAACTTAAAACAAGACTCCTTGAAAATTATTCAACATTTAACGTGTCTTATTTCCTTGTATTACACATCCATTAACCTTTAAAAAATCATTTAAAAACTTGGGATGATCACCAAATCTCAGTAAGGGATGGAAAATAAGGAAAAATCACATTAATCCATGAATACTCATAACGTATGAAAATTTTTTCAAAAGACATGCTTTTCACCAATATATACTTACTTCGTGTAACATGAGATTTACAAAAGATACAAACAAACATGAGAACATAAATATAATAATAAAGGTATCTTGGGGCATTACTTACATAATCTTTTAACCATCTTGGCTACCTTAAAATTTGTAACACTCACGACTACCTTACTTTGTGTAACCATCGCACTTACACTTGGAGTAACCATACTGCCGAACTCCAACTTACTCATACCCAATGAATTGGAGGGAAATATAGGTCCCACCCTTCATCATTAATAATTCCCAATTACCAAAACATAATCATAAAACATGAATAATTCCATAAAAACATTGCTTTGAAATTTCGTAAAACCGAATTTAAAAGAGGTTTTTTAAAGAAAATCCCCTTATAAATATCATAAATTTGAAGAGAGACTTAATAGGGTGGATGGAGTATTTATATATACTGTAAATACAAATAATAAAACATAATATAAAAATAACCGATCACACAAAAAATTTAAATAGCATATAACAATGAAGTAGAAGGTTAACCTTAAGAATGGAAATCCGGTTAAGAATTCCCTTACCTCAGGTTTGTCTTACTTCCAACTTGTTTAAAACTCCTGTATAAATGGTTAAAAGAGTGTTATTAATATTTTAAAGAAACATTTTCATGTTTATAACATCTTATATGATCATTTAATAACATATTCTCACCCTTAATTGTTAGTATTTTTCCCCTTGCACTGTTTTTGGTTGAATTCTTTACATGATTTCTATGATTGGTTCATGGTGGAAATTATTGTCGATTGGAAGTGAAACTCCATAATTGGAATGGACTAGTATTTTCATATAACCAGTAACATAAATTATTCCATTTATCATTTTTAATTCTTACATGAAGATTATTCATAAGTTAGAACATTAATGATGTTCGTTTAGATCCTTTTAGTGGTCCTTTGATAATAACAACCTCATTTGGTCTTATAAATTAGAACCATGAGTAAAAAATAATTCCAGAACCATGTGTGAGTAATAAACCATGTATTATAACCTGGTGAAACCATATATATGGCTTCAGGACCAGACATGAAATAATTAATGGATTTTGAAATCACATCGTCCACGATCTCGGTAATTCGACGCAAATGGACAATGTTTTTTATTCTTTAAATAAGTGGGAGAGGAGAAGAATAAAGATGATTATTTTTTCATAAAAATGATACAATAAAGAGTATACATTCTTTCTGAATAATTCATGCCTCTTGGGTAAGGATATATGAAGAAAGAATAAGGAAGGTACTCAAAATAAAAGGAAAATTGTGAAATCGCTTACAAAACTTCGGCAGCCTAACGGCTACGCAACATGGTTTTAGAAAATATTAAAAAGAGAGGGGACAAGGGTCACCCATAAAGAAAAGAATCATAATATAGAGAATATAAATAATAAGAAGGAAATAATGACATGGTATGGAAACTTGAAAATTATACCACATAAAAGAGAATTTGAAAGGAAAAAAGAAAGAAATTGAGAATTTTATTACCTTGTAGAGTAACCCTTAGAACTTGATGTTTGGGACCTTGGGGGCTTGAGGAAACCTTGGGAGGATTATTATGAAGGTAAGGAGGCCAGAGCTTCGTTGAGGCAGAATTGGGAATGAATTCAATGAAGGAAAGAGTTGGTATTTATAGGAAAAGTGAGGGATTATTTTAATAATTTTCAAGGGACACCTCATGGGAGGTATTTTCAAAACCATGGGCTTGCCCATGGTATTTGATCATGTTATAATCTACTTGGGACACCTCACACCTTATTTAACTATACACAAGTCAACCATATTTATGACATCATTATTATATCATTAATGATGTCATTAACACACCGAAACTAAAAACCGTATTTTTTTACTATTCACCAAAAATTCAAATGTTTTAGAAAAATTCACAAAATTCACCCTAACCATTTATCGACGTTTAGATTTGAAAAATAAATCCCATTTTTTGGAAATAATATTCTAAATATTATTAATTTAATATTTAAATAAAAGCATACTTAATTCAAAAATTAACAGTTCTAATTCTACAACTACTTCTTTATCACAATGAAAAATTAACCAAGAAGTTATTATCATATAACCTTAGGAAAATAAAATAATAATAAATTTTACTATTCATTAGGGTCATATTACAATTCATGTTACTATTCATTAGGGTATGTTACTATTCACCAAAAAAACAATTTGGTTCCAATCGACTCCAAATAACATACTGAACACAATTGTAGATGACAGTTTCTTGAAATTAAAAACATAGAAGTGGAAAAATTATGTTAAAAAGGCTAGTTATAAATATCTACTTAAAAAAGATTTCCATGCATTTATATTTATTTTTAGAAAAACTTGGGGTGTTACATTATCCACACCTTCTTGAAATTGCCTCCTCGCAATTTTGTTTACTTATTAAACAACTGAGGGTATTTTATCTCATAGAATTTTTAGACTCCCATGTTGCTTCTTCAACCATGTGGTTTCTCCACAAAACCCTTACCTGGTGGATTAACTTATTCCGCAATACATGTTCCCTTCGATCAAGAATCTGAACTGGTTTCTCTTCATAAGAAAGGTTCTCTTCCAGCTGAACTGCTTTTTGGCTCAAGACATGTCATGAATCTGGCACATAATTCCTTAACATCGAAACATGAAAAACATTGTGTACCTTAAACAAGCTCGGAGGCAAAGCTACTTGGTATGAAACTGTTCCAACTTTCTCCAAGATTTCCAAAGGACTGATGAACTGTGGACTTAGTTTTCCTTTCTTACCAAAACACATCATACTTTTCCAAGGAGATATTTTAAGGAAAACATGGTCACCTACCTCGAAAGAGAAGTCTTTCCTTCTATTATCTGCATAAATTTTCTGCCTACTCTGAGCTGTCCTCATGTGCTGCAGGATCATACTCACTTTCTCAGAAACTTCTTCAACTAATTATGGCCCCATCAACTTTCTTTCACCAAATTCATCCCAAAACGCTGGAGTCCGACACCGATTTCCATACAAGGCCTCAAAAGGTTCCATCTGAATACCGGAATGAAAATTGTTATTATAAGAAAACTCAACTAATGAATGATGTTGATCCCAACTTCCCTAATAGTCCATTGAACAAGCTCGAAGCATATCCTCCAAAGTTTGAATCGTTCGTTCTGAATACCCATCTGACTGAGGATGAAAAGATGTACTGAAATTTAACTCTGTGCCCAAAGACTTCTGAAGTCCCTTCCAAAAGTTAGAAGTGAACATGGGATCCCAGTCAGATACAATGGAAAGAGGAACTCCATGTAACCTGACAATCTCCTTGAGGTAAAACCGAGAAAGTTGATCTAATGACATTGTATCTCAAATTTATAGAAAATGTACATACATTGTTAGCCGATCAACAATAAAACAAATAGCATTGTTACTTAGAGAAGTCTTCGATAGTCCCAACATAATGTCCATGGATACATTCTACCATTTCCACTATGGCACTGGAAAAGGCTGAAGCATCCCCTTCGGTAATTTCCGCTCTGATTTAACCTATTGACACATCAAACATTTCATGGTAAAATCAGCAATATCTCTTTTCATTCCATCCCACCAATAATACTTTCGAAGGTCTATGTAAATCTTAGTACTGCCAGGATGAACAGAAAATGGAGAACTATGAGCTTCACACAACAATTCTTTCTTCAACTGGGAATCACAAGGCACACACAACCTTTTTCCAAATCTTAAAACACAATCTTTATAAAGTTTTAATTATGGAAACTTACCCATTTTAACCAATTCTACCTTCTTCCGTAGCTCATTGTCTTCCTTCTGCGCTTGCTTAATTATTTCTAATAATGAAGACTGCACTGAAACCTGAAACAAAACAGATGTATTCCCTACACCAATAACTTCAAATCCAAAATTCATCAAATCATTAATCAAGGGATCATGTTCCAAATGTATCATGGTTAATGATGCATGATGTTTCCAACTTAAGGCATCCGCCACTTTATTTTATTTTCTAGGATGGTAATTGATCGTGCAGTCATAATCCTTTATTAGTTTTAGCCATCTTCTTTGCCTCATGTTTAATTCCTTTTGAGTGAATATATATATTAGACTTTTATGGTCAGTATATATTTGGAATTTGGTTCTGTATAGATGATGCCTCCATATTTTCAAAGAAAAAACCACAACTTCCAATTTCAAATCATGTGTGGGATAATTTAGCTCATGAGGTTTAAGTTGTCTTGAAGCATAGGCAATTACCTGATCATTCTGCATAAAAAAAACCAATTCCTTTCAAAGAAGCATCACTGTAGATGACAAAATCACCATTTTGGGAAGGTAAGGCCAAAACTAGAGCATTCACTAATCACTTCTTCAGTTCCTGGAAACAAACATCACATTCCTATGTCCAAATAAATTTAACCCCTTTCCGTGTTAAATTAGTTATCGGGCTAGATAACCGTGCAAAGTTTTTAACAAACTATCTGTAATAACTTGCTAAGCCCAGAAAACTATGAATCTCTGTAACATTTGTGGGTCTTGGCCATTCATCAACTACTTTTGTTTTTGTAGGATCAACTGTTATTCCGTCCTTATTTAAAATGTTCCCAAGAAAAGAAATCTGTTGCAACCAAAAATCACACTTGGTGAATTTTACATATAATTTATTTTCTTTTAAAGTTTTCAAAACAACCCTTAGATGTTTTTCATGCTCCTATTTATTTTTAGAAAATACCAGAATTTCATCAATAAATACCACCACAAACTTATCCAAGAACTCATGAAATACTCTATTTATAAGATTCATGAATACAGTAGGTGCATTAGTTAATCAAAAACGACATAACAACCAATTCATAATGCCCATATCTAGTAAGAAAGGTTGTTTTCGAGATTTCATCCTCCTTCACCTTTAGCTGATGGTATCCTGATCTCAAGTCAATCTTGGAGAAGTACTGATCTCCCAGGAGCTGATCAAACAAGGCATCAATATGAGGAGAAGGATACTTGTTTTTAACAGTGATGTTATTCAAAGCTCTGTAATCAATGCAAAGTCTCATGGAACCATCTTTCTTTTTAACAAACAAAACAGGGGCTCCCCATGGTGAAGTGCTAGGACGAATGAAGCCTTTGTCAAGAAAATCCCGCAACTAATTTTTCAATTCAAGAAGTTCTATTGGATCCATACAATATGGGGTTTTTGAAATTTTCTTAGAATCATGAACTAAGTCAATTTTGAATTCGACTTCTCGATCAGGTATGACACCAGGTAACTCATCTGGAAAATCATCAAGGTATTCATTTACCACTGGAACATCATTAATTTGAATTGTTCCCTTTTTTTCAACAATATGAGAAAGATAACTTTCATTTCCATATTTCAATATTTTCTCATCTTCCTGATATGTTATCAATTTTATGGGATCATTCTTGTATACAAACTGAAACTCTTTCTGAAAAAAAAATTCTTTAGCTCTACAGTCAATCTTAGCATGATAATCAAAAATCCAGTCCATCCCCAAAATAACATCAAACTCGACTAATGGTAAAACAATGAGGTTTTCAGGTAAAGTCTTTCCAAAAACCATAATATAAAGATTATTATAATTCTTCATTGCTATAACATTTCCCCCTGGTGTTTTAACAATAAGTTCGGGTCTTATTTGTTGAGGTGATATTTCTAATTTCCCAGAAATTTTCTCATAGATGAAGGAATGTGTAGACCCCATATCAAACAAAACTTTAGAAAATTATGATTGAACAAACAAAGTACCTGATACAACTTCATTGGATGGCCCGACATCTGCTGACGTAGTCGCAAAGGATCTCACTACACCTTTCTTCTTGTAATCTGGCTTCTTTGCATCATTTGGATCTCTCTTTGGGCAGACAGTTTCATAATGACCCATTTAACCACATTTAAAACACTTTACAGTCTGCTTATCATGATTAGTTTTTGGATTATTTTCATTACAATCTAGGGCCATATGTCCAAACTTACCACATTTAAAACACTTCCCAGTTCTGTGAAGACATTCCACAGGGTGCTTCTTGCCACACTTTTCACAAACTGGAAATTAGATTTTCTTACCATCAGATTTCTTTGGTTGATTCTCACCCATTGATTTCCAACTGGACCTCTTCTTATCTTTGTTTCCAAAATGCACATGATCATTAGCAAACTCCATCTCTACCCTCTCAGTACATCAGACAAGTTTCTCATAACTTTTGAATTCACGAGAGGACAACGCCCTTCGATACCTTGGCTTCAATCCCGAGTAAATGTGGTTGATTTTTCTATCAAGATCCAGAATAAGATTTGAAGCATACCTCACCAGTTGGGTGAATTTAGCTTCATACATAGCCACTGAATCTTCCTCCTTCTTTTTCAATTCAAGGAATTGCTTCCCCATTCTTAGCTGCACCACCATAGGAAAATATTTTTCAAGGAAAAGACTTTTAAATTCATCCCACTCTAAGGCATCAAAATCTTCTCTACCCCTGATATTCCTTACCATTGAACACCATTGATAATATTCCCCTTCAAAATGATAAATGGAAAGACTTACCTTTTGATTGTCTGAAAATCCCGTAACATCAAATATCCTTTCAAGGGCTTTGATGCATCCTTCAGCTGCCACTGGGTCAGAAGATCCATTGAATGCAGGAGAATGCTGTCTCATAAAATGTTCCACCACTATCATGTTCTGTTGTGGTACCTCTATTGGTTCTCTTGAATGGATGACACCACCATTTATTTCATGTGTTAGCTGATCCATTACTGTCACAAACTGCTCAGTTCCAATCCCTACCATTCTGGGTTGTAGTTCCGGAATGATGTCATTCTGTCGGTGCCTCTCCTCTTCAGCATCCCTGTTCCTTCTGTGGATAACCATTATGAACAAACATGTCTTAGATAAATCAACATGGTAATATTTAAATTCTATAACATTTCAAATTAAACATAGAGTGAAAATCATTTATGGTATTCTATTAACATAACCCTAACCCCTAAAGTTATCCAAACCTCCCTCTGATACCAAATATAAGGAACCAACCTTATTACATACATAATCTTGAGTTTAGTTAAGAAAACACTTCCTTTTACATTGAGGATATTTTTAAGTTTAGAGCTTTAGAAAATTAGTACAAAACATTCATAACATTACACATTGTTACATAGTGGATACCATAAAAACAGTTTCCTTTTTTTCTCAAAATATAAAACATTAAAACTTAAAACAAGACTCCTTGACAATTATTTAACATTTAACGTGTATTAATTCCTTGTATTACACATCCATTAACCTGTAAAAAATCATTTAAAAACTTGGTATGAGCACAAAATCTCCGCAAGGTATGGAAAAGAAGGAAAAAATCACATTAGTCCATGAATACTCATAACGTATGAAAACATTTTCAAAAGACATGCTTTTCACCCATATATACTTACTTCATGTGACATGAGATTTACAAAATATACACACAAACATGAGAACATAAATATAATCATAAAGGTATCTTGGGTAATTATTTACATAATCTTGTAACCATCTTGGCTACCTTAAAATTTGTAACCCTCATGGCTACCTTACTTTGTGTAACCATCACAGTTACACTTGGAGTAACCATATGACCGACCTCCAAATTACTCATACCCAATGCATTTGAGGGAAATATAGGTCCCAAAATTCATCATAAATAATTCCCAATAACCAAAACATAATCATACAACATGAATAATACCATAAAAACATTGCTTTGGAATATCGTAAAACCTAATTTAAAAAGAGGATTTTTAAAGAAAATCCCCTTATAAATATCATACAATTGAAGAGATACTTAATAGGGTGGATGGAGTATGTATATATAATGTAAATACACATAATAAAACACAATATAAACAAAACCCATTACAAAAATAATTTAAATAGCATATAACAATGAAGTAGAAGGTTAACCCTAAGAATGGAAATCGGGTTAAGAATTCCCTTACCTCGGGTTTGTCTTACTTACAACTTGTTCAAAAATCATATATAAATGGTTAAAAGAGTGTTATTAATACTTTAAAGAAACATTTTCATGTTTATAACATCTTATATGATCATTTAATAACATCTTTTCACCCTTAATTGTTAGTATTTTGCCCCTTGCACTGTTTTTGGTTGAATTCTTTACATGATTTCTATGATTGGTTCACGGTGGACATTCTTGTCGATTGGAAGTGAAACTCCAGAATTGGAATGGAGTAGTATTTTCATATAACCAGTAACATATATTATTGCATTTATCATTTTGAATTCTTACATGAAGATGATTCATAAGTTAGAACATTAATGATGTTCGTTTAGATCCTTTTAGTGGTCCTTTGATAATAACAACCTCGTTTTGTCTTATAAATTGGAACCATGAGTAAAAAATAATTACAGAACCATGGGAGAGTCATAAAACATGTATTATAAACTGGTTAAACCATATAAATGGATTCATGACCAGACTTGAAGGAATTAATGTATTTTGAAATCACATCGTCCACGATGTCGGTAATTCGACACAAACAGACAATGTTTTTTATTCTTTAAATAAGTGGGAGAGGAGAAGAATAAAGATGAGTAATTTTTCATAAACATGATAAAATCCAGAGTATACATGATTTCTGGATAATTCATGTCTCTTGGGTAAGGAGATATGAATAAATAATAAGGAAGGAACTCAAAATAAAAGACAAATTGTGAAATCGCTTACAAAAATTCGGCAGCCTAACGGCTACGCAACATGGTTTTAGAAAATATTAAAAAGAGTGGGTACAAGGATCACCTAGACATAAATTAATCATAATATAGATAATATCAAGAATAATAATGAAATAAGAATATGGTATGGAAACTTGGAAATTATACCACATAAAAGAGAATTTGAAAGGAAAAAGAAAGAAATTGAGAATTTTCTTACCTTGTAGAGTAACCCTTAGAACTTGAAGGTTGGGACATTGGGGGCTTGAGGAAACCTTGGGAGGACTATTATGAAGGTAAGGAGGCCATAGATTCGTTGTGGGAGAATTAGTAATGAATTAAATGAAGGGAAGTGTTGGTATTTATTGGAAAAGTGAAGGATTATTTTAATAATTTTCAAGGGACACCACATGTGTGGTATTTGAAAAACCACTGGATTGCCCATGGTATTTTCTCATGGTATAAGACCCTTGGGAAACCTCACACATTATTTAAAAATACACAAGTTGACCATATTTATGACATCATTATTACATCATTAATGATGTCATTAACACACCGAAACTAAAAACCGTATTTTTTACTATTCACCAAAAAATAAAATGTTTCATAAAAATTCCCAAAATTCACCCTAACCATTTATCGACCTATAGATTTCAAAAATGAAGTCCATTTTTTGAAAATAATATTCTAAATATTATTAATTTTATATTTAAATAAAATCATACTTAATTCAAAAATTAATAGTTCTAATTCTAAAAATACTTCTTTATCACAATGAAAAATTAACCAAGATGTTATTATCTTCTAGCCTTAGGAAAATAAAATAATAATAAAATTTACTATTCATTAGGGTCATATTACTATTCATATTACTATTCATTAGGGTATGTTACTATTCAAAAAAAAAAACAAGTTGGTTCCAATAGACTCTAAATAACATACTGAACATAATTGTAGATGACAGTTTATTGAAATTAAAAACATAGAAGTGGAAAAATTATGTTAAAAAGGATAGTTATACATATCTACTTAAAAAAAAGTTCCATGAAGTTATATTTATTTTTAGAAAAACTTAGGGTGTTACAAGTTGCCTCATTTGAATATTGTCTCACCATGTTATATACTTGGTCACTGTTCTTTTTCACTTTGGTAAGGGTCTCTTTATTAGATTAATTCTGAATGGACTTGATCTCTTATCTTATCACAGTTTTAAAGTACCCCATATCAGCTGTAGGTTTGGTAACACTAGAACTAGATGCTCCAGAAATCATCTTTCCGAGATCCTCCTTCAACCTTTTAAAATTTGCATTCGGTAGTTGTGTAAAAAGGTTCCTAAGAACCTCCATAACACCATCAAGTGTGGTTCTGAATTCATTGGATAGGGTTACCATTTCATGACTCATTTTATTCACTTCTTCTCCCAACACTAAATTATTTCTCACAATTGTCTTGGATGTTGTGATAATATTGGGGCTGTATTTCCTAAATTAACATTCTTGAAATATGAATAGAATCTGCCTCTGAAATACTCACAAATGTAGAAGCTTCATTTCTGATTGGAACAGAATAGCTCACAAATTCACACACATCATCCTTGAATTGTTAGAGATCAACCTTGGTGACATAGTAACTAGGAATTTTATGTACAGTAGGCTCATTAGAACCAGGTAAGGCAGGTGATGAATGTTAAGTAGGTTCCACATCATCTTGTGGGGAAGGAGGGGCTACCATATCCTCATCTGAGTCACCATAGTCCATCCCAAACAAGATATATCCTAAATACATGTTCTAGTCATAAGAATATGTTGCACCTCTATGATCCATAGTATCTATTCTCAATATTTTACCTTGAGGATCCCCCTCATTCTGAGGCATAAGTACAATCTAAACATCATATTCTTTCTTTTGACCTCCATCCAAAATATCATTTTGAGGCCCAGGTACAATATGAACTTCAGCTTCTTCCTCTTGACCTCTATCCAAAATATCAATAAGTTCCTAAATGATGCCTCGAGCATCATCAGGGTGGTCATGACCATCCTCATTGATAAAAACTCCATCATTATTTCCATCATGATCATCATCATCCTATCCATTAGGATCAACATCATCCTATTCATTAGGAGCTACATCATCCTGTCCATTAGGAGAAACATCATCCTATCCATTAGAAGCAACAACATCCTGTCCACCAGCTTTATCATTAGATTATTCTTCATCTATACTCACATAGTCCTCACGAGAACTAAATAATTCTTGTCTTTCTTTTAGCGAGTCACTCACATGCTCACCATCATCCTCTTCCTCCTAATCATCATCAGTCCTGATCACAAAACCTTCAAATCTAGAGACTTCAGTCTCTTCCCCATCTTTATCATCATTTAAAAAAGGTTCATTATAAGGTAATTATATTGGGGGACTTGGTGGTCTATAGGAAATTTCTCCAGGACATTCATCAATATCGGGGTCACTCCAATTATCTATAGGAGAAAAATTTTCTCATTGAAGCTCAGGATTAACTTTCTATTCATCTGAATACACATCTTTCTCACTAGGTTTAAGACTTGGATCAGCTTGATCCCTTGGATAGGTATGATTATAAATGGGGTTATACTCCTCATATAATTCCTCCTCATCTGCTACCCAAATTCTCCTCCATAGATTAAAATATATTTTCATCCTTCTATAAATGTATTTGTGCAAGAAGAAACCACTACGTATAGTAATCAACTCATCTTCATCCTCCACACATCATAGCCACTTAAACAATGCATAAATCATCCTCAGATAATATAAACAGGTTTCTTTTTGAGAAGGTTGGATAATTTTACAAATATGTACCATAAGGTAACTACACCGGTTCACATTCAACTTATTATTCAACAAATAAATCAAGAAGACATCCTGATACTTTAAGGAATAAAAATATCCATTCATTGGGTAGATTTGGTGTTGGATAAACTTGAATAGTATTCTTGCCTCTCCATATAATTCTGAAGCTATTATCCTCCTTGACTCCTCATTTCTAGTTAAATCCTTCAAAGCATTTTCATAAGAAAATAAATCTGAAGTAGATGGAATGTTACCCTAATAGACATAAAATATTCCCTAATGAGGCATCTTGAAGCATTAAAATCACTCCTTTGAAGAAAATGAAATCTCCTTTCCCTTTACCATAGATTTCATCCGAACCTCCTTGGCTCCTTCCAAAAATACTTCCAGATATAAATAATATTGGTGAACCCACTTGGGATAGTATGGTCTCTCATTATCTATAAACCATATAATCCACCCTTGTGATTCCAAATTTTTTTAGCAAAAGAGACTTTCTCGATAACAACCATTCTGTAAACACCTATTTCTTAGAAGTTACTACAAAACTTTCCAACTAGGATTCATAGGACTTGCAACACTGATCGATTCTCCTTTCTGAAACTTTTCCGATGTTGATTCACTCGATCCTTCCATCAAACACTTTTTACTCTCCATTTTGAAGGTTTGGGTTCGAGGAAGGGAGTCTAAAGGTTTAATATTTGAAGTTAGTAAGGGTAGTGAAGGGTTGAAGGGGATAAATAGTGTGGATCAATTTAATTTTATCATTCAGGGTTTATACTTCATAAAAACATAAAATGTAATATCGGTACAATAAAAAAACCAAAAATATTTTACTTAACTTAAAATATATAGAAAAAAATATTTACTAAAAGGTCCTTATCAGTAATAGTTTCATAAAATTAGCATCGGTCCATTTGATAGGTTTTACACAATCGTTTTTAAATTATCAGTTTCACATGATCATTTTGACATGAAATCTTAATTTTTAAAGGAATAAGGATAGAGAGTATTTATAAATTTATCATTATTAGTTCATGTATGATGTATCTCATTCTCTCAGAGTTTAAGGGTTTGGTAAAAATGTCAGAAAGTTGATGTTTAGTGGCAAAAAACTCAAGAGTTATATCACTTTTTGGATAATGGTCTCTCAAAAAGTGATGTCTTATATCAATATGTTTTGTTCTGGAATGAGATATTGGATTTTTAGAAATTTTAACAGAACTTTTATTATCACAATTTATGGGGTTATGTATGAATTGTAATCCAAAGTCTAATAAAGTTTGTTTTATCCATAAAATTTGTGCACAATAACTACCAGCTGTAATATAATCTTCTTCAGTAGTTGATAATACAAAAAAAATTTCATTTACTACACAATAAAATTAGAGACTTTCCCAAAAAGTGACATGTTCCACAGGTGCTCTTTTAATATAATTTACACCCACCAAAGTTAGCATCAGAATAGATAACTATATCAAAAGGCTATCCTCTAGGGTAGAACAATCCTAAATTAGTCATATATTTGATGTATTTGAAAACTCTTTTAACAGTATTTAAATGTGACTCTTTTGGGTTTTCTTGAAATATTGAACACACACACACAAAACATGATGTATTTCCTACTATAAGTTGAGTAAAGAAAACTCCCAATCATTTCTCTGTAAGCAGTTTGATCAACGGATTTCCCATTTTCATCAAGATCCAACTTAAAAATAGAACTCATTGGTGTTTCACTACTCTTAATTCCATAAAATCCATATTTTTTCAAAATATCTTTAGTATATTTACTTTGATTTAAAACAATACCTTATTTGTTTTTAAATATTTAAAATCCAAGAAAATATTTATGTTCACCCATCAAACTCATTTTAAACTCACTTTTCATCATTTTTGAAAAATCATTTCATAAAGTATTTTTAGAAGAACAAAAAATAATATCAACTAAATATATTTTAATTATTAATACATATTTAGAATTTTTTTATAAATAAAGTAGGATCTGAATCTCCTTTTTTGAAGACTTTAGAAATAAGAAAGATACTTAACCTATCATACTAAGATCTTGGAGCTTGTTTAAATCCATATAAAGCTTTAGTTAATTTGATAATATGATTTGAAAAAAGTGGATTTGTAAAACCTGGGGGTTATTAAAAAACATACTCAATTATATGACCATTTAAGAATGCACTTTTGACATCCATTCGATAAATTTTTAAATCCAAGTGTGCTGCAAAGGCAAGTAAGATTCTAATGGCTTCAAGCCTAGCTTCTAGTGCAAAGGTCTCCTCATAATCAATTCCCTCTTCTTGATTATAACCTTGTGCAATCAATCTATCTTTGATTATAACTATATTTTCAGCTTCATCTACTTTATTCCTAAACACCCATTTAGTTCTTATGGTCAAGGTATCTTTTGGTCTGTTAAAAATATTCCAGACTTTATTTATCTCAAATTTATTAAGCTCTTATTGCATAGTCATCACCCAAAATTCATCATTTATTGCATCATTGATATTTTTAGGTTCAATATATAACAATAATGCTTTATGTTCAACCTGATTTCTCAAGGGATCTCTAGTTTTCATTCCTCTATCTAAATCTCCAACTATAACATCTAAGGGATGGGTTTTAAGGGTTCTAGTTGGTCTATTAAATGTAGGGCTAGTTATTTCAGGTTCATCACTTGGTTCTAGTTTATTATGGCTAGAATCCAAAGAATTTATAGAACTAGAAGTTTTAAACAACTCATTTATAGGATGTTTAGAGGGTTTAGAATTAATGTTTAGATTGAACATATCCTCTTCAAGATTTTCTATAAAGTCTTAGGTTCATGTGGATATGTTTCATCAAACATAATGTGTACAAATTCTTCCACACATTTTGTTATCTTATTAAAGAATCTATATGATTTTATTGATTTAGAATATCCATGGAATATTCCTTTATCACTTTTAGAGGAAAATTTATCTAGATTGTCTTTATTGTTTAGAATATAAACTTTACATCCAAACACTTTAAAAAAATTTACCTTGGGTTTCCTATTATTCCACAAATCATAAAGATTTTTTATTAAGAATAAGTCTGATTAAGAATCTATTTATTATATAAAAAGTAGTATTAATAGATTCAGCCCAAAAATAAATAGGTAGGTCATATTCATTGAGCATAGTTTAGAAAATTTTTTGTAGGGTTTTATTTATTCTTTTGACTACACCATTCTGTTGAGGTATCCTAGGGGCATAGAAGTTATGCCTATAGCCATTATGTGAGAAAAAAGATTCAAAGTATTGATTTTCAAACTCACTTCCCTGATCACTTCTTAGATATTTAATTTTGAGTCTACTATGATTTTCTACAGTCATAGAATACCCAGTAAAATGACAGCAATAATCAATTTTGTGAGCTAAGAAATAGGTCCAAGTATACCTTGAGAATTAATCTACAAGAACATAAAAAAATTTCTTCCCATTGGGGCTTGAAACTCTAGATAGTCCAAGCAAGTCCATGTGAACCAACTTGAGAGGCTGAGAAGTTGTAACTTCTTTCTTTGGTTTGAAATATATTTTGGGTTGCTTTTCCTTTTGACAAGGATTACACACTCTATTTTATGGAAACTCTAGTTTGGGAAGGTCCTTAACTAAACCTTTTTGAGTTAATTTCTTAAGGGAATGCACATTAAAATGTCCTAGTATTCTGTGCCAGATCCAAGACTCTTTGTGAAAGGTACTTAGGCAGCAAAAATTATATGATGCTAGTGTGTCTAAATTTATAGAATATACATTATCATTTCTAGGAGTAGTAAATACTAATTTATTTTTGACATAAAAATATGGAATGAATAATTTTAGAATTTTACATTAAATCCATCATCACAGAGATGTGATATGTTAAGTAAGTTATATTTTAATACATCAACATGGAGTACTTTAGAAATTGAAATTGAGTTAGGGTTACCAATCTGGCCTAAGATGATGATTTTTCCTTTACCATTATCACCAAATGTGACATGTCCTACATCAATCTTAATGAGATTATTGAAGCTTGAGTAATCTCCTATCATGTGTCTTGAACAACCACTGTCCATGTACCAAATATTTTTATAGGAACTCTTTAGGCAGTTTAACTACAAAAAAATTCATCCAAGAAAAGATTTTGGTAACCATATTTGTCTGGGTCCAGAAATATTAGTAATAAATGCTTTAGAAACCCACAATTGTCTTATATATTTTCTATATGTTGATTTTCAAGTATTTGAAAAATAAACTTTATTTGGTCCAGAAAATCTTGATGCATTAATTTTTTTTCAGAACTGAAACTTGTAGTAAAATCAAGATTTTTGGATAGAGAAGCAAATTTTTTAGATTTAGTTATAAAATGTGTTTTAGATCAATTTATTTTTCCTGACTGATATCCTATTCTAGTAGAATACCTAGGAGCTATCTGTTTACCAAGTAATTGAGTAAGTGTGTTTTTCCCATTGGTAAAATTTTCCAAATCCTTCTTTAATTGATCATTAGACCACTTTAGGCCATTATTTTCCTTTAGCAATTGTGCATTTTTCTCTTTCTCAATAGTAAGTTGACATTTAATTTTTCCAAAGAGTGAATGATTTTTATTTAATGATTTATACTTATCCTTCAATTCATTACAGGTTTCTTCTCGCATATTACAATACTCAAACAATTCATCATTTTTCATATTTTCTGATTCATAGTCATCTCTAGAATAATAGTCATTAGGTACAAGAGATTTTAAGAGTACCTATGAGGTATTTCTCATAAAGAACATGTTTTCCATATCTTATTTCTCATTATAAGAAGAAGCAGATTCACTGGATATGTCCTTAGATACACTCCAGGTGACCTTCATTACTTTATTATATTTTCTATCATTATACTCATAATTATTTTTATACTTTAATTTAGGACTGTCATCTTTGACATGACCTCTCCTTTTGAATTCATAAAAAACTATTTCTTCTGATTTTTCAGGCTTCTTCCAATCCTTTTTCCAATTGACTTTGTTTTCATATTTTCCTTTATAGTTTGGTTTCTTGAATAACTTTTTCTTTCTCTAAAATTTTCTGAATCTCCTGACCAAAAGGGACATTTCCTCATCACTACCTGAAGCTTATTCTTCACTACTTATGTTCTCAATAGTTTCTTGAAATTTCTCTTTGTCATTGCTCTTAGAAGTGGTAGTCTTGAAGGCTACAAATTTTATTTTTGGCTCTTTCTCCTCTTGATTCATCTTTAGTTCCTCTTCATACATACATAATTTTTAAATTATTTCCTTCACTGGTAGTTTATCAATGTTGCATGATTCTCTTATGGATACCAATGTCCATCGCAATCTCTCTGGTAAGCATCCCATAATCCTCATGATCAACTCCTTTGCTGTTACAACTCTTCCTAAATAAATCATGATTTTCACAATTTCATTGAACTCAAGATACATATCAGAGATAGATTCATCGAGTTTCATTTTAAAATTTTTATATTTAATAGTATAAGTATTAAATATAATATGTTTCACATTATTTTTTCTCTCATGGGAAATAAATAAAGTGTCCCAAATCACATGAGCAATTTTACAGGAAGAAATGAGATTAAATTATTCTCCTCCTAGTGTACAATATATATCAGTCATTACTTTACAGTTATTGTTATAGGCTATCTTGATAGCTTCATCCCAATTGTTTCTAGTAGTATCAGGGAGTTCATGATTACTTTCAATAGTAGTCTGGATTTCAAATCCCATGATTTCTAAATGTATTTTCATTTTAGGCTTCCACTGAGCATAATTTGTTCCATTGAAAAAAGGTGTTCTATTCATACCATCGCCTTCTAATCTATTATACATAATATAATTTTGGAAAATATTTCAAGAGATAAAAATTTAGAAGTAAAATAAATTTTAAGATCTTAAAATACAACTAAAATCACTGTTGAAAAATATTTGGGAAAAGATTTTGAAAACTATATTGTTTTGAAAACTAAACTCAAGGATCTGATACCAAAATATTTTCCCATTAGGAAACTCAATAGGGGATGGGGGTGAATTGAGCCCCTATAAAAGTTTCTATTAAAAATTGGTTCTTTGAAAAATTTCCCCTAATTAAAAATATAATCCAAGTAAGTTTGTAGTGAGTTTATAAGAGTCTTGAATGTTCAATTAATTTCTTAAGAGATTGATTAGTTCTCAGCTATAGTAATCTAAAGATTAATATAACTTTTGAAACTAACCCACTGGTCCAAAAATATTATAAACACTTGCTAAACTAACTATCAGAGTTTAATTTTTTTTGAATAAAATTTGTTATAAAACATAGTAAAAGAAAATAATATTAGGCACAAAACAATTTAAAATAAGAGTTTCAGTATCAATATGAGACTTAGTCCTCTCCACTTGGTGATCACTCGCCACCAAGTAGTTTAAATCAATAAAAAAATTTGATCCACATCCTAGATCAAGGTTCACAATAGAACACAAAGCTTTCCAGGTCACCCTTGACCTCTACCATGATTTGTTTGTAGAAAAAATCAAAAAGGTCACACATAACCTCTTACACAGTTCTACGTGGGATACAAATGGATAAAGGGTGTGTGAGATTGATGATATAAAGTATCCTCCAGTTATGCACATGAGACAGTGTGTGTGTAACAGAAAGATAAACACACTACTCAGAAATGTAAATAAATGAACACAATAGAGAAAAATATGTAGAGTTAGGTTAAGAAGGCTCTATGTGTTATGCAGTGCATCTATGGACTCATTTTATGTAGTGGAATTGAAGTTCGAGTCCTCTTCTGGAATTTGACTCCAAAACAAATTGTCGAATCCTCTGTGTTCTTGATTCCAAGAGTATGAGATGTTCAAATTATTGTTCAAAAGATGTCCAGGTCAGCTCAAAAGGTTTATCGCAATTTCTTGATCTCCATGTATGTTCTTCCTTTTGAGTTCTTAGGCTTTGGAAGTATCCTCGAGAGTTGAAGGAGATCTTCTATTTTTGGAATTTTAATTTCTTACTGCTATTCATTGTATATTTTGGAATGATCCAACTTGTTATCCTTTTATCCTTCAAGGTCCAGCAGGAATAATGATCTCCCCAAATGCATGTACCTCATACTATCCTCTGAATATCCTAAAAAAACATTAATTAATTTCATATGCATTAATTTTTCTAAATATGACCATAATATATAAAGTTGAATTAATAAAATAAAATCAGTTTTTATGACTATCGGTGAGTCATAAGTATCGGTGAGTCATTAACATCACTCTGTTGGCATCGATGACTATCTGTATCCGTGAGTCCTTTCCATCGAATTCAGTGACTCTGGGCATCAATGAGTCATTTTTACTATTGGTCTATCAAGGCATTGGTGAGTCATCATCAGTGACTCATTTTGAACTATCAGTGCATCTCCCATCAGTAACTCATCCATCAGTGCGTCCTTTGAACTATCGGTACATCTTCCATTGGTGAGTCTCCTATCAGTGAGTCGCTTACACTATCTGTGTGACCGATCATTGGTGAATTGTCCATCAGTGTCATTTTTTCTACTGGTGAGTCCTACATTGGTGTCTTCTTTGATCAGTGAGTACTCATCTGTGAGTCATCCAACAATGACTCCTTTGAACCAATCAGTGTGAGTGACTTTGAAAAACTTAAAAAGTGTCTGTCTTATACAGAATAATACCAGATTAAGTGAAATTCATAATTTCATGTAAATATTCACTAAAAAATATATTGAAACATAAATATCCATAATTTATTGACTTATTGAAATGTATTATACCATGTGACACAATCTATTCATTTATAAATATTCATTGACATGATTATCATCACTTAAAACATAATATGTTAATTATCATGATTTTTAAATTGGAATGATTTGTGATTATTAAAACAACTATCTCACAAAGGGTCCAACATCAAGTACCTTAAATTATATATGAATGATGAAATTTGGGAGAATAAAGAAGAAAAAATCTACTGTTAAAAAAAAGTTCAAAAAGATCAAGATAATTCACATCTAACATTGAAAATAGATAATAACTAACAAATATATATCTAGAAAATAATTATAAATTACTTTTAAAAAATTTTATACTAACGAATAAACTTTATAAATATGTGGTTAAGATACCAGTTTTTTTATATAGAAGATTATATAACTTTAGTGGAAGTCATGAATTATGGAAAGGGATTCTTGTCTCAAATAAAATTTCTTGAGACATATTTCATATAATACACCATGTTTTCATTAGAAGGGTGTATATAATAATGATTTGATATTTTATATAATGATCCTTCCATTATTAATGATATTAAATATTTCATTTGAATTCATATCCATCTAGGGTTCTTGATTCAAAAGTTTCTAATATTGTAAGGTTTTTTTGCCTCAAATTTTATTTCTAAGACATATTTATTATTATACACAAGGGTTTATTTTCAATAGTATATATAATACCCCATTAATATTTATTATCACAATCCTCTCATAATTCATTTCATTTAATTTTTTACTTTGAATTATATCCTTCAAGAGATTTTGATTTGACTATTTCTAATATAGTAAGGATTTATTTGTCTCATTTTCAAATCCATGAGACATGCGTGAAATTGTGCACCATATTTTATCTTATAAAATGAATTAACATCCCCATCAGCTTCAATTATAATGAATTTTCTTCATATCATGATATTTTAATGTCTATTTAATGGTAACTCTCACTCATATTATTTTTATTCTTATAATGGTTTTTGTTAACTCAACTACTTTTATTGAGTTAAAATGATTATTCCTAAAGTTATTTATTTCAATATTGGTTTCTTCCACCCAAATATTTAATTTCAAGGTTAATTGTATTCCTATTTATTGGAAAATGACCTTTCAATTCAAATATTTTACCTTGATAAAATTTCTTTCTCAAAAATTATGTTGTTGTTGAGAATAATTACCATTCTATTTAATGATGATTTCCCCTCCTTTTACATATTTTACTTTACCACCAATTTTATACTAAATAATTGGAAAACTAGTTATGTGTTATCTCATGTGAAATTCATATTCCCATTATCCTTTTTCCAAAAGAATGGATGTTTATATTTTTTTATAATGTGGGTTTTTAATAAAGGTATTCTAAAGTATTAGAAATTGGTTTCCTTCCATTTATTGTTTGGGTAAAATTATTGAATTAACCTAATTCCCTTACTCTAATTGGTTTTAGTTTGGGGGATGGTTATATATATAAATATATTCAATTTATTGATTTAGGAAATATTAGAATGTCATATACTTGTTATCTCCATAAAAATTTTATCGATTACTAAGAAATTTTGGTAATGTATCTTATAATTTTTTATTCCATCATTTAATGAATGCATTAGATTTAATTAGATATAAATTGGGACCAATATAGATAGAAACTTGATGTGTTGATAGGTATAATGAGAAAAACTAGCTTGGTTATTTTAGTGTATACATATATAGAATAAAATATTTCATAGAAATAGGGCCTTGACAGTAAAATCCTGATGTCTTGGCTTAAGGCATGGAATTAGCTATTTGACATTATGAATTCCATCTCCACAAAACCAATTATTTTTTTCCATTAATTTATTTATTGATATTTCAACCATGGATATGTTATTCTCATAGTTTTATTTGGTTATGGAATTATTTTTATTACAGGTTCATACTATATAATTTATTCTCACTTATGATCTTTGATTGTTAATGATTATGTTTAACCTTACCAAGCATTTTATCTCACATATTATTATGTTTCCATTTACCCAGGTTTAAAATAAATGTATTATATATGATATGTATAATATAATAATTTGTGTGAAGAATTTTTGGGATATGTTGAATACTTATTATAGATTAATTTATTTTTTATATAGTGAAAAAAATGTCTGTTGGTTGAGAAATACATGAGATTTATGATTTTTCATAATTATTTAATTCTGTAAGTCTAAAAGTTTTAAGGAATGTATTGAAATACATTATTTTTTTAAGACATGAAATCATGGGATTTTTATGTATGGGATTATACAATTGGTATTAAATCTAGCATGTAATGTATGTGTTCGTGGCACCCAATCTAGGAGTGTGCATTTAGGTCTCAACATCATCCAACTCCATTCAGGGTGTGAACTATGGTTCATGCCCTAAAATCATTAATGAAATAATTATCTAGACCCAATCATAGCCTAAAGGTCCATAATTAAATTCATTCATGATGTGAATCACACCCCTTTAGGATGTGAATGTCCTATTGCTACAAAAACTCAAAAGCACGACCACCTAACCCTTATTTTACTTCTACCTAAGAAACAATGACACCAACTAGGCCTCATTAATAATCTAATTTTTTAAGAACTTACAAATAATTTCAATCCAAATAAAATTCATAATTCTAAAAAAGAACCCCTCATCAAACAAAAATTCAAATTCTTTCAGAAATTCCTAAACTATAATGAAGTGGGTCATTAAAAACTCTCCATATAACGCTTATCATCTTTGAGTAGTCATGGTAATCCTTGAACCAGGTCTCCTAACCTACCATGACCATCAATTCACCAATAAATCACCCCGTTCTACTCTCAAACATCAAACGATATTCCTATATGTAACTCCAAGAACCAAGGTTCACAATTCACTTGAAGTAGAGCCACCCACTGACTACTGATTCCAATATTAAGGTGGAACTTACCTCACCTATCTAACAGAATGCACCTTAGTTTATTCACCCAATTAACCCCAAATATTATGGTTCTCTCCACTATAAGTCTCTTTTAACAAAGGTCTATTCAGGTCCATGATTTTCCTCACCACAGTGATAGACTACTAAAAAAATAACTCTAGTGGTCCAATGACCCATTGTCTACATCTTGAACAATGCTCTTTATGAGGTTTTTTCATCCCCATATCAAATTCTACACCAAAATTCATGTTTATATTCCTTGTGCTAAATTTTTAGAAATTATTAGCTTCCCGAATCAATTAAACACTAAACTACCCAATCACGATGTATTTAATATCATCATTATCCCATGATCATCCAATACCCACACAGAGGTCTCAACCCAACAATTGGTGTATTTCATGATTGGGAAATGAAGAACCTCACCAGTCATCAAACTGAATCACTCTTGGATCAAACCCAAAAAACCCCAAAAACAATTCCATTACACATACTCCATCCAAAACCATATTTCAACTATGAATCTAGCACAATAGATGAAGCCAAATATTAGTGGATCTTATCTCACATCATCATTCCAGTGTTACCTCGATCATCCATTGCCCGGTATCACCGCACCCATGACCCATAAATTTTATCCACCAATGACTGATATCATGCTACCCACAATAGGAGTATCATTCTTACATCCAAACATACCAAATACCAATCCCCACAACCCATGCTATGACCATTACTGAACATAATGATTGGATGTGGCCATCCCACTCTTAATTGAGAAAAAATATGAAACAAAAATGATTTATATCCCAAGACTAATAGGAAAACAATTATCCATTATCAAATGGTGTGATCCCAAGAATATATATTCCCTTACACCACACCTTAAGTGATGACTAAAATGGGTCCCACTAAAACACATCCCAACAAATGCATGTCAATAAAAACACTCGGGTCAACCATACCGTGGTATCCTGATCCATTTATAATGTCACCTCCCACTAGTAAGGGATATCTCCTAGCTCACCAAACCCTAGTCCTAAATTACCCTAAGTGTCTCACCATCGAATTAGATATGTAACACCACTTAGGTTCATCCACAACCTGAAAAATTCTCAACAGACCGATACAAAACCCATTCACCAAACCAAAACATAACCAGGAATCATACGTACCTAGTGCTCACATTCCCTTTCACACTAATATGTTTCCAAAAATACTTTCAAACACTCAATATCCACAACCAAAGGTACAATTATCCATAAAAAATACTCTCATTGATTTTATCCCACTATCTACCAAGATCTTAGCAGAACCCAATGGTTTCATGTTCCCATAAAACTAAGTCTCACAAAAAACTCACATTACCATGAGTCATGTCTCACTGAACATATGTCCACACTACAAACCCATAGACCATGACCCACTACATGTCAGGCTCTTTTAATACCCCAAGGTATCTCACTATTCAAATGTTCATCGCATGATCACCTTTCATAGGGTTGTTGTTACAAAACCATAACTGTCTACCCATGTTCTCACTACACTACCCAAAACCACATCCAGAGAAAATAGATATAGGAATCCAACTGATCCTACCCTTTGAAACCAGCCTTGATATCAAGATCACCTCCTGTGATCTACACCAAAACCCAAGTCATATCACTCATGAAATTCTCTGCAACTCCTCAGGGTTTACACATAAGAAACCATTTTATTTATATATAATTACATAACTAATATATATGAAAAAACTATATAGGTTTTATAGATATTTTATTTAACTGAACCCACATTCTCAAGGTATCCTCTTACCATTCATGGATCATCTCTCCTAAATATCATGCGTTCATTGAGTCATTACTGGTGAATCAATTCCCACACCAACCCATGATATGTCTCTATAAATCCCTTGAAAAAGGGACTATATCACTATCACCAGAGAACTTCATACTGTAAGATCTACATGAAAATCCATCAGAACAAAATACATCATGGTACAGTTGATTAGAATTCCATAAATAAGTTATATATGAAAATTTCATATATGTTGTTGTCAATACTCTAAATAACTGAACCTATCATCCAAAAATGATCGTGGGAAGGCACACAGATATCATGTGTATCCTACATATCCAATAATGATCCATTCCTGAGGTCTATTACCACTATGGAAAAGATCCAAACCACCTAAATAAATTAAAATGTGCACATATTATTTAAATAAATAGAAAATTATAACATCAAAAACCAAAAACAACATTATCATACACCTAGTGACCAAGAATTCTGAATAGAATGTTTTTCATGATGCATTGTTAAGAGGTACATAAAAATATCTGAAACATACTTAAATGACCTATCTACCATCTCCTCAAATATTAATAAAAAAATAAATATATAATAAAACTTTATAAGGCATGGTACTTGTGCCACTTAGTAGTTCCCTAGTTGATGTCACCCTATGGTCTCAAGTACACATCCTCATAATCCAGCATCTAAAAACTAGTAGAGATGGATTAAAACATGAATTATGGAGAATATTTACTTGATATCATAGTGAAAAATAATAAAAAATAACTAAAAAACATCCATATTATAGTATTTAGTGAAAATAAAAACATCCATTATTATACATAATGAAATCATACAAATCATACACTAATAACCCACTAGGATAATCCCAAATAAATAATAAAAAAAGGTAGAAAATTAACACACCATCCCTATTTCCATCCCCAGTATAAACAACACAAATTTTCTCCAAAACTATTGAGTTACTATGGCCCGATCCTTGGCACAACATATGTTGGACTTAAAAGCAAGAATATGGTATCTGTGTGCACTAGAGTGCCTATATCGGGTGCGATCATATAACTTAGTGGGGTATCATCAAGAACCCCTAATATACATCTTCAAATTAATTTGTATTCAATAATAATATAAATAAAAGAAATAAACATGTTTGTTGGGTCATCATGTGCTAACCAGGAAGCCATGAAACATGACGAGGTACACTCACCGATCAGACCAACATGTGATAACAAAGAAACCATGGTGCCCAACCATACCTTCTTAAGAGACATACTATAATCCACCTTATCATATCATCATCTTGTGCTAATTTACTTAATTACTAGACTTTTGTCAAAAACTTAAGGTAGGGAGGAATCAAAAACTCGACCCACTATTCAAATGTACATTACATGATCATACATACACATTTTAAAGTCAAGGATGGATTCATAGATCATGTAATTTATAACATCACAAACCAAAAATATCTTGGATAGTACCCAGCCCAAGACTACTCATGGCAAGGAAACTCATGCAATTCATGCATCATACCATGACCTAACCCCAAGAAATTTCTTGACCAAATACACTCATAGAAAGGTCCAACACATGACCCACTTATGGAAATATCCAATTTAACCACATTGAAATCAATAAAGTCCCATATGTATCTTTCTAGATACATTACTCATGGATATTCCAAGACTTAGGATACAATGCCCCGCTTAAATTTATTTCCCATCAAAAGAAAAAGTAAACACAATAATCACAAACATGGAAGGAATCCTATCACACAACTCACTAGCTGATCCTAGGGTGATATTCATCTGAGACCCATCCCCTACTAAAATAATATTTCATCCCAAACTTTAGGTAATACTCCATACCCTTCATAGTATTTTCTCATCAACACTACCTTTGGATTGTCACCCCTTTATGACACCATGGACTAAAGGCTCATCCTGATCTAGACCCTAGAGTCTTGTCCAACCTCACCCAAAACCATGTTAAATTGTGTTCTCTATTCTGAGGGGTCATCCCAAAACACAATTTACCTCCAAAAACTAGACTCAATTGGAGGGGTCAAATTTTCATATACACACCCTTTTAATTCTAATGGAAAGACCCAAAATACTCCCAAGACCCTCACCTGTGTCTCATAGCACATCTCCGAACAAATATCCTTTGACCTATCACCCAAAGGAACCCCCTATCCATAACCTACTAAAAATAACATGGGACATATTCTACTCACCACACACATGAAATGACTCTCCTCTAGCCTTAGGCGGGAGTTCCTTGTCACCGGGGTGGCATACATCCGTCTCACCTGTCATCATTTAGCCCCAAGACATTCATGCCTAACCACTAGCCCAAGGATCCAAACCTAGGATACCATACATAAATACTATTGACATGATCCCTACTCGAGGCCTCAAATCAACTTAATAAGAACCTCACCCCCCTTGGAGAGATAATCTTCAAGATACCCTAAATTACGCAAGGTGATAAAGAGCACTTGGTCTCATCCCCGGGGGCTCAATGCCACACTATCACATTACATAAGATCATTCTTGGTCTCTAGTAATCCTACTAAAAACCATACATTTATTTATTCATGAACACCCATGTATAAGAAAATATATGAAATTCTCTTATAGGGTCCAACTACCTCGATACCAGAGTTAGCAACTCATCAAGTTGCATAGAGCCTTGTCCAAGACCACCAAGCCTCATCCATGATCAAAGGAGCCTATCTAACACCAAGAGAGACATATAATTAATTATAAAAAATTATTTTTAATTATTAAAACTAAATTAAATAGTTAATTTTTTCTAAAAACTACTTTGTAGTAATCTGTTTGTCGAAACCTAGAGAAAAGGAGTGTTATCCATTCCCAGAACACCCATGAACCTAATCCACAAAAAGTACGAACCATTGCACTTGATTCCATAGACAATTTAACCTAATTTAAGAAAAATATTTAGTAAAAATCATATGGTGATACACCTTCCCTGATATAAAACAACATTTTGTGTATATATCATATTAGGAAATCCTCTACCAATCGTGTATGAAATTCCAATCAAGAGAGATGATTTCCACCAGGATTTAGTGAAAATATTTGATAAACCCATATTATAACCACAAAAAATTAGCTACTATAAATGGGTTATAAGAATAATGTATTATTTAAGAATAACATTCTTTGTATTTTCATGAAATTATCACAAAACCAACCACTGTATTAAATGGGGTTAAGAGAGGAAAAGAGTGGGGGGGGGGGGGAGTACCGACTGAAATGGACTCCCAATTGTGGATTGTTCAACCAAGAACAACAGGGGGAGAACCACAATATATATTTCTACCCACATAAAAGAAACACCACTTAGAAAAATTCATGGTGTGACCTAGATGCTCACACCAAGAACCAATTGAGGTAGAGGGATCCCCTTGATCAACTCTATTAGTGTGGTCAACCATGGTTAAAACTATGAAATCCATGAGAAACCAATTTTAAAGTAAAAATCATAGTATGAAGGTCCTCCATGAAAGATATTCATGGAATGAATGACAAACTTTATGTCATCAATGGTTTGATGCTATAAAATTTCAGCATCATGATCACTCAATCCTTCTTTGGATTTCACCCAATCACCTATGACACAAAGTAGGGCTCGTTACTTACCCAAAAATTCCTTTTAAGGGTGTCCAAACACTTATAATCCTAATTAAAAAAAACCTCTCACCAAATACAAAATTAAAATTAACCCAGGAAATCCCAGAAAATTATTATATGGATCATTATAAAATAAATTTTATTAAAATGTGAGAAATTTAATATTTAAATAAAAACATATAATATATAGTAAGAACAATGTTTTTAGATAACATATTTTCATCAATAAATAATTAAATTATTATTACTTTTAGTTCATCAATTATTTATTATATTTTATAAATTTATTTTACTAATCTTTCCTTCAATTTTATTTTATTGTTATCATTCATTAAATGTAATAAACTTAACAAAATACATAAATAAAAAAAATCTATATAACAAAATATATTCTAGTAAAAGAATTAGTTTGATTTAATTCTATTAAAAAATCATTTAATTTTATGAAATAATTTATTTATAATAAAAATGTATGTTTTTAACATTTAAATAAATTTTATGAATATAGAATATATAATGAAAATTAAAAACTAGTAATATGTTTACTAAAATTATACCCAACGGTAATATTCTCGTTTATAATGGTGATATAATGACTATATGACCCTCATTGTATCCTATAAATTAATTCATTTCTAACTTCTCAAATCGCGCATTTCATTCCATTCATTTTTTATTTTACAAAACGATTTCTCCTTTTGTTATGTTTTTGGTCATTATAGGTTTAGTTCTACTAATGGAGATAGCCAGGTGATTTTTTGTACGATGAAAACCTTGTGATATTTTTATGTTGAGGAAGAGGCACATATAAAACATATATAGGAAGGAATCATGACTTAACTACTACTTAGAATTGTTCAAGTTGGAAAAATCTAAATCTTATATTTATAGATAAAGTCCTATTTACTATTATAGCCTAAAATCAGTAATTTGGTACTTATTTTATACCTAGTCCGTGAAAGGAATATGAGAACAACAATATTACCTTGACTAAATTTTATCATAACAACAAAAGGATAGCTATGTGTGCGTCAGATAACAGCCACTGTAGACTGAGGACATGGCCATGATTCTTGGAGATAGACCACGTTAGAAAACCCTTTTTTACTTTGTTTTTTTCTTTCACGATTACACTAAATCTATTCTAACTGATGGAGAAAAAAAGATATACATACATTAACTAAATATTTTTGGAGGTAATGAAGGATTTTTCTAATAGTTAAGTATTCCCCAACGCTGATTCCCACCCCCACCACCTTATAATTATCCATATCCCATGTGATCCTATCAGTAAAATCATATGTTGTGATGTAATCCTATTTCAACCTCAAAACACTGTGGACCTAATGCCCTATATATTCTCATCATAGTGAAATTACATCCTACAATACACACCTCATCCTATACTATATTGTAGACTTCACATTTATTATGTGATTCCTTATATGCTCCTAAAATTGTGAAAATAATAAAATCATTAGTTTTACATCAAAGTGTGGCTTCCATTTTGGGATAAACTAGTTCAGAACATAATCATATTCAACGCTTTAATTACAACGTTAACCTTTTAGTTATGGTGTGATTCATTATTCAATTTTAAAATTTATTCATTATAGAGCATTAATCTTATTATAACTCAATATTATATAGTTCTTACTATAACATGATTAAAACACTTACAAAATGAACTGAATTACCATTCATTATGAAAAGTATGTCATAACATGGTTAACATTACATAGAGTTCATTATAGACTAAATTAATTAAATTTTGACTTATCATGACATAATTAAACATGTTGTGGTCTAATTTAGTCTTCCTTTATATAACCTATTCTATACATGAACATATCAATGCTAAAATTCATCCATTTATCTCTAGACATCTAAAGGATTAATCTGACATGAAACTCCATTAATTGTGAGTTTGAATATGATTTACACATTTAAAAAATACAATACAAAAACCATATCCACTTCATCTCTTTTCAAATCTATATTCCCTATGAAAAACAACACAGTTCTTAAGAATTATTCTTTTGATCCCAATCTCATCAAACCCACCTGGGTCACAAACAATATCCATAAGGATATAAAAACTTCATTAACTACATATGAATCTCAACAAACTCTGACTTTATATTTTTTATCAACTAATGAACATAAATTAGATTTCGAAGTTATTACATTTAGTAATGAATCATCATTCAACATTTCTTAGAACACATGAGAAAACATGGTATAGGAAACAAGAACATTGAATAATAATTTCATGATCTCCTTTAAATTAATGTAAATCTACTTCTTTATAGAACTTGAAACTAAATGAGATAAAATAATTCAAATAAACTATCTTATACTTTAAAAACTTTTATTTTAACCTATATATATTTTTTTCCTACATACTTTCTCACAAACCACGTTAGCACAGTTAAAAACTCACATAGCTCACATAACGTTCCAAATTCATAGCATTTCCCTTTTAAAAACTACATATTAACATGTAGTCCCTATTAAATAAATTTATGTTATATTATATTATTTTTTTATTCTACCCATTTGAAAAGAAAATCCAAAGATAATATAATATAGGAAACCAAATCACCACACCATAGCTTTGATTGGAGCGAGTTTGAACTCCTATGATCAACCAATTTTTTTGAGACTATTCAATTGGAAGCAGTTTAGTGAACATATCCTCTATTTTCTATTTTATTATAACAAAATCCAGCTTCAAAATTTCATTCTCTATAAGCTCCTTGATAAAGTGATATTTTATATCAATGTTCTTCTATTAAGAATATTTAACTGGATTCTATAATAGAGTTATAACACTTTTATTAACATATCCATGAGTAGTGGGAAAATTACACCCACCTTGAGATCTTCCAATTATGTCTACATTCACATCAATTAACACCACCAATGTTTTGTATTTTATTTATAGATAAAATAGGTCATAAAATAGAAGTTGAAAAACTTACAAACATACATTTAGGGGGGTCTAAATAAGTGAAGGCTGAGATCATCAACTCGAAAAAAGTGACTCCCCTCTATGGGAAAGGATCCGGGGTTAGAAAAAATAAGAATCTGATCATGTTGAGATAATATAGAGGCAAGGAAATCTACCACAACATTCTCCTAAATCCATGTATGATGGATATATGTATGATCATTTATCAGTCTCTTACCGCATCTGATAGTGTATATGACAGACCAAAGAACCAGAGTCTTGCTTGAGAGTGAATTAAAAAAGAAAGTGAGTCGGTCTCAATCTATCTAATAATAATTTTCTGATGATTTCATAACAAGTTCCCAAATAACATATAAAGGGTCTCCATTTGGAGAGAATGACCAGGACCCAAAAAGACATAGAAGGCCTCTATCACTGACCCATAACTATCTTTGATGACACCACCCTGCGCATAGTTCCCATGCAACATGATCCATTTGTATTCATCTTTAGACTCAAGGAGGGATCTTTCCATCTAAAAAATATTTATCCTAAAAGGAAAATTACATTAGATATTGACCATCTATCATTATAATTTCCATCTTAATTTTCATCAATATCTCCAAACAGATCAATTCATACTTTGAAATATTATTTTAAATCATATTTCATCATTCCTTTAATATAACTGAGTATTCTATTAGGAAAAATAAGTTGTGATTTACTTGGAGTTCTCTAAACTTTGGTATAAAGTGAAACAACATACAAATTATCCATTCATGAATCTATCAACTATAGTAAAATCTCAATAAATTTTCTAAACTCTCTTAAATCATAATTTTTTACTTTTTCAACTTTTAATAACTTATTTACACTGAAATTAAGGTATTAGCCTACTTTTAATCCTATATCACAAAGAATAGAAAAAGTTATAGGTCTTATTTTTTTTGATAAAAGAAAATGTGATTCTCTAATTAAGAAATTTTAAAACCCAAGAAGTATTTCGTCTCACCAATTAGGGATATCTAAAATATATTCTTCATCAAAAATCAAATTTCTCACAAGAACGATATTCATTTTGATCAAATATGATATCATATATATAGAAAATAATAATGAAATATAAAACTTTATAATCTTTTATGTGGAGGCTATTATCAAATATTACTTTTATGAACTTTAGAACCTTCATATAGGAATAAATCTTTGAATAACATGATTTTTATTCTTTATTTAAGTCATAAAATACATTCTTTAACTTTAAAGAATATCCTTTATCTTATCCAATAAAGAATCCATTGGGTTGATCAATGTAACTTTCGCTTCAAATTATATATTGAGGATTAATGTCTTAAAATATTTTGGAAATATATTGTATTACTTGTGTTCCATAATTACATGAAAAATAATTAAGGATTTTGTAATGTCCCCAGCCCAGTTCTCCCTTATGTGACCAAGATGATTCATCAAATGACCTTAAGCACACTTCATATTTCAGAGGATTCCGAATAGCAGTGAGAGTATAATAAATATAGTGGGGGAATATAAACTCTATAAAAAATAAAAAACATAGTGGAAAAATGATAAAAAAATCAATACAATCAACTCTAGAAGATAAATATGAAATTTACAAACAACCCAATTGCATCAATCCATGAAACGTCATACTAAATGTCATACAAGAAACCAAATAAAAGAAAGAATAAAATAAAGACTCCCAAAACTAGTTTCAAACCACATGATCATCCCCATATCTAAGTGCCATTCCCGGCTATTTCATTAACCAATCAAGAACAGGGAGCCTTGGCCTTTTCCAGACCTACATCCATTAAGAATACTTTGGTACTGAACTGCTACCTAAACAGGGTGTGAGTATAACTCAGTTGGTCCACCTAATGATCTCTAAAAGATTCTAGTCTATGTAATAGTGCATATAATAATAAAATAAATATAGTAATTACCTATAAATTAAATTTAAAACATCAAAAAAAAAACCCACCGACCCTTAATCTACATATTTACACCTGAGGTTAGCCATACATGCAACAACATGATGTCAAATGTCAAATGTCCATACCCATAAATGTTTCCAATATTAGTAACCACACACAACATACCCAAGTAGAATTCCTATTCTTGATTCCAATTATATATACCATTTACATCATAACCAAGAAGAATTCCCATATCATGGGAGAAATATTTATACAATTCACAATAGAACCAATGTGAATTATCATGCAAAGGTAAAATTACATATATAGTTTAAATAAAACCCAATAAGAGTTCTCATTCCATGGTTCAATCATAAGAAAAAGTTCTAATACAATACCCATAAGGAAAATAATGATAATTGTTCAATTAAAAAAACATTTATCCAATCACAAGGCAATTATTCCATATCATTCTAAATATTCCAATATTCCAATTACTAATTAGCATGCCAATATACCAATATTCTAATAACCAACTAAGATACCAATATTCCAATGTTACAATTACCAATAAATATGAAAATATTCTAATATTCCAATTACCAATTAACAATCCAATATTCCAATATTCAATTACTAATTTACATGAAAGTATTCTAATTTTTAATTAACATTACAATTATCTCATTTGAATCCAAGAGATCCATGTTAATTTCCAATTAATAAATTAATCCACTCTTATAAACCATTTTCCCAATTCATAGGGAACAATAGTTAGCAAGGATTTATCCATTGATCAACCAATGGTTCAATAATTTAGTTATGAGGCAGTAGGATCATATAATCTAGATTCTAACCTGAGATCAAGGATACACACACTTTTTCGTAGTCAAAAGTCTAGGTTATTAATCACCAATGACCCAAATGGATCTGTGAATGGTCTAAGAATGAGTATTTATGCAATACTAATGGATTCCAATTATAAGGGGTCATGTGCATGATGTTTCAGTGTGATAACACATGTTACATATACTTGAAACCCAAATAAGACTATATGGATATGCTTAAGACCCCTACCTCAACACAAATCCAAATACAATCCAAGAAAATCCTTGGTAATTTTTCTGATGTTTCTTAGTCCATTAAACCTCCATCATCTTCCTTGAGTATCAGGTATCACCACATACAAAACACCATGACCAACTACCCATTGTAGGTCTGTAATACACTTCTGACATCAATCTGGAAAAAATCCATGTCGCAGGACAACAAAATAAAGGATATTTTTTTATAATTAAATTGAAAACAATAAAAGAATTCCACAAAGCATAATAACTTATCCAAAATTTCAACCAATGTAGTTTGGGACACTCACCGTGTACTCTATATCATTACGTGAAACTCCCATTAATGGAATTAATTCACCATCACAGGTCATCCTCTAACCATTTCAATGAAATTCCCCATCTCTCTTAGAAAATTCCAAAAAATATCTGATCGAATTCTCATTCAATTACCCGTAAAAAATCAATCTAATGATCAATATATTATCAACAATGTCAAGGAGGAAGAAGAAAATATATATTCAAGTGCATGTAAGGGATAAAACTTACCAAGAGGAATCATCCATGATGAATGGCACATTGTTCTACAACTACATGAGGAAGATGGAGTAATGTTCAAATAATAATAGAGCATATCACCCAAATTTAACAATAGTTATAATATAGATCCATCTTGAATCAAGGGGAATTCATGGAAGGAGGATAAGAGGAGATAATAGATGAAATATCCTAAAAAATACAAGCATGTAATGATAAACCTGAGTGGGATCAGTGACTAAAAAGTTTAAAATAGACCCCACTTAAACATTCCCTAGTGCACCCCAATGATTAGCCTCTCAGGGTCCACTGATAATTAGGTGAACCATCATCCACCTGTTGTAGGATCACTAGCTATATAGTGAGTCCTATTTGGCATAAAGTCTCCATTCCACCCTACTACTAGCGGGTGCTCTAGCTTCTCTAGGCCTCATTCCTTAATTATCTGAGATATGAGTCACCCAACAAGAATTATTTGATGTATAAAAACACCATGTAATGATTTTTAATCATGAAACATCTCAGTTCCTCACTCGTGTCTCCAAATGATCTATACACTAAATTAAATGCTCAAATTCCCTAAAAAATTCATAAGCTATTATGGTATAGTTCATTACATTCTCCCCAAAAACTAATCCTCATTCTCAAGTTATTGTGTTATCATAATAAACATGCTTCCCAAATTTCCTTCATCAACATCCATAAGGTGTTCTCCATGTTCCATCATCAAACATAGACTCATCTCCCCATGTAAAAGTTAATTATAGAAATCCCATCATACTCTTGTAGTATGACTCTAAGCACGAACATTGAGAAATGATCTAAAAGCTTGCTTTCATCCAACATCCAGATTATGATCACCAAAATTGTCTCACTGGAAACACCATGAAATATTAAACTAATTCCTTAAGAAGAATTGTGGTGTTCCCCATTAAGGAATATCTATATGGAACAACATTCTGATAGTCCAAAATCACACATGGTGAAATTTACTTCCATCACTCTCGATCAATTCTAAATATAGTTAAAAGTAAATTCCAAAAAACCTTTTTTAGTTCTAGAGTGAACCAACAAGTATCAAACAACCAAACACATCCTAAACATGCTGAACTTTATGAAAAGACCCTGGATAAATATTAAACACATTATTCATACTCGATATGATGAGGTTGATTCTGATCCAACCCACCTTTTTCAGTTTCATGTTGAAACACTAGTTGGTACTATTGCAGATGAATTATTAAAAGGTACCCATAAGAAATCATTTTCCATGGAATCCTGGGTAAACCTATCATGAATTCCATAATTATATCATCAATCTTCCATTTTGGAATGGCTAAAGTCTGAAATAAGTTAGTAAGCCACTAATTCTCAGCCTTCACATATTGATATGTGTTGCATCATGTCGTGATGGCTTCTATATCTTTATCCATCCATAGACAATTAAAATAACTATGGAGGTCACATATATATATTTTTAAAACTAGGATATAGAACCCATTTTTGACACATGGAATATCCACTATAATATCCTCTCACATAATCATAGGAATTAAAGATATGAACCTTGATAGGAAAATCTCATCATCATCAAATAACGAGCCTAATGGTGTCCCCCACCACATATACTATCCCTCTAGGATAAAACCACCAAATTAGATAACTTCCTTTATTTGATTTGATTCAAAATTAAGGGAAAACATAGTTTATCGTACAATGTTTTCAACCCTAAGACACTTGAACATCTAGATACATATCTAAAAAAATCACCCCCATACGTCACTCATAACAGGATTCCGACACTTTATGGGTCTGCATCTTCAATCTCACTGAATCAGTAACAACGTAATCCTTTACTTGAGTATAAAAAATCACGAAGTAAAAATACTATAAGTACTTGAACCAACTCCACTTTTAGAGATTCATATCCCACTATGAAAATATGTACTTCAAGATCTTTTGATCCACATACACTATGAATATATCTCTTAACAGATAATGTCACTAGCATCCCAGAGTGTGTACCACCATAACAAACAATATGTTGTGGGTAGGATTAATATTCTCATGTGGTATTAGTTTCAGGGAGCCATATGGAACAAATTAATGCTCCTGCATCAGAACGACTCCAATCCTAACTCCTGATACATCATGAAACACAATGTACTCATTACATAGATCAGGTAAGGTCATGATTGGTGCTTCCATTAGTCTTGTATTCAATTAATAAAAATCCTACTTGCAAGAACCCAACCAATCAAAAATCACCCTTTTCTTGGTCAGACTAGACATCGAAACATCCATATAGTAGTATTCATAGATGAATTTCTACTAGTATCTTCCCAAACCCATAAAGTTTATAATCTCAAATTCATTCTTATGTCTCTCCCAAGACACCACCAAGGCCACTTTCTCGGGGTCTACTAGCACTCCAACCCATGTGAAATCACAAACTAAGAAATGAAATTATTCAATCTAGAAATTAAATTTATAAATAGTGGTGTATAGATAATTCTATATCAGTGTACTCAAGATAATTTCAAGATGTCTGTAAGGATCTTATCTAGGTTGGGAGTACACTAGGATGTCGTTAATAAAGATAGCCAAAAACTGATTTAGATATGGATGAAAGATATGATTATTCAAATCTATGAATACCATTGGCACATTCATCAAACCAATAATCATTACGACGAAATCATTCATGCCATAACTGCTTCTAAATGATGTTTGGGATGTAATAGACGATCTCACACTCAAATGATGGTACCCTGACCTCAAGTAAATCATGGAGAAAAGATGGGAACCTCATAGTTTATTAAAGTGATCATCTATGTATGAAAGGGGATTCCATTATTGAATTTCATCTGGTTTATCCTTCAGTTAATCACACATAAATTGATGGTTATATCTTCCTTCTTGATTAATAAAACATTAGAACACCATAGTGATATTATAGGCCATATAAATCCCTTAGATTCTAGATCCTATATCTGATATTTTAACTAATGAATCTCCACTAGTTCCATACTTTAGGGTGTAATGGAAATAAGATAGGATCTTGGATCTAATTTTATAGTGAACTTGATATCCTGATCAGGTGGTAAATTATATAACTCTTCACGAAATAAATATTGAAGTGTTCCACCACTTGAAAAAATATATTCTACTATGACTCACCATCATCTAGAATATGGATTTCAACCAAAACCATGATCCAATCTAGTTTTCACATAATTGATCCTATATGAACTACCTATATATCTCATCTAACAAGAAAAATATATCTATACCCTTTTGGATATATAAATTTCAATCTTACATGATAATAGTAAATATGATCCTGGTACAGAACTATCCAATCCATACCTAGAATCAAGTCAAATTAATCTATTTACAACATAGAAAGATCATAGATAAAAGGATATTATCTAATTTCTAGAATGAAAATCTTACAACATCAGATACCCTCTCATCATACCCATAAATATGTGTCAATGTTCGTAACACCATCCATTATTTACAGGGCTCACATGAATCTATCATGGAGATGACCATCCATAAGATTCATCTGAACCACAGGAGGCTCAGTCTCTGATATGTGAGGTGTGTGCTTATTACCAATCACCTAATGATTGATAGGAAGATAACATGGAATAATTTCTCTACAAGGTTCAACACACTCCTCACCTCAAATCATTCAAAAAATGATCAAACTAAAAATAAAAAAGGACAATAGACAACCACATGTGCTTTTATTCCCCAAACCACTCCTAGAAGAATAACCTTCTAGTCCAAGATTCAAGGTTCACTTATCATATACAAAGAAAAATAAAATATTTTATTAAAAATTAAATTACCATGGTATAATAGATTAAATTATTCAACTCTTAAGATATGTCATGTAATTTAATAAAAATTTAGATAGAAAGATTCATTATAATGAATAAATCCTTAGCATGAACAACGCATGATAACATTTTTTCCAACATGCCTACCATGATTCATGTATAAACACCACATGTCATAATGGACCATGAGAAAAATATCACAAATAAATAAAATCACACAAAAAGCGTATCACACAAGGTGAAATAACATAACGACCATAACAAGAAAAACCTCAAGAACAATAAACCCCATCTCTTAAGACGTGAATTTCCCCCATAACTAGGTTAGATAAACCTAGGAATAAGCTCATTATCAAGATCTGAAACATCCTGATCTTATTTCTACCTTTCCAAAAAAGTAAATAAAAAGAATATATCTCCTTTAACGCCACTCAATAATTTCCTCAGCCTAGTTCTCCCTCACATGATTGAGATAGTGCACATAAGGCGTTAAGCACACCTTCTTATATGCCAAAGGCTTCCTACTAGCAGAAAGGATATAAAAAATATGATGGGTAGAATATACCCTTTAGAACAAAGTAGAAATCATAGTGAAAACATGATAAAAAATACAATCAACTCTATTGAATAAAAAATTAATTTCCAAACAACCCAATATCATCCCTCCATGTAATACCATATTGAATTTTGTACTAATGTCATACAAGAAACTGAAGAAAACAAAGGAAAAAAATAAAGACTCCCAAAAATGGGCCTAAATCCCATGCTTTGTCCCATATTTATTATTATGTCCCATATAGAATGCCAACAAATCAATCATAATGTCTCATTCTCTTTTCCAAACCTACATTTGTGAAGTTTCCTCGGTGCCAAATGGAAGAACAAATGGGGGTGTGAGGAAACATCAATAGGCCACCAAAAAAAGTGTCTAAAATAGTTGAGTCTAAATAATAGTGAATGTAAGAGTATAATAAATAGAGTAATTAAATATAAATCAATTTCAAAACATATAAATAAACCCTCTAACCCTCAATCTCTAGATTAACACCTAGGGTCAAGCATACCCACTATAAAATGATTTTGGATGTCTCTGTCCACACTCACAAATGAGTCTAGTCTCAGAACCCATTCACAACAGACACAAAGAAAATTACTATGATCAAGGCCAATTACAAATATTAGTGACATAATACCCAAGGAGAATTACTATTCCATGGTCCAATTATGTATACTGTTCATAATAGACTGAAGGAGAATTCACATAACAAAGAGAAAATTAAACATATAACTTACATTATACCCAAGTAAAATTATATTTCCATGTTCTAATAATAATCCAAATCACTAATACAATACTTTTAATGAAATGGAACTTATGGAACATTAATTTATGGGAATTATAGTGATGGAGGTATCTAGGGGAGGCCTCAATGAGTTGAATAATAGATGAGAAGTTATAGCTTGAAAATCTAGCATAGGATGATTCCTATAGCTTGGTGGGGTGTGATGTGCCTTAGGGGTGGCTGCTGTGGCATGGAGTGGCCAGCTATGGTATAGGGACCCTAGAGGCAGTGTTTTTGACTTACTACCAAATGTAGAATAATATGTGGTGTGGATAGGTTGGTTGTGGTGTGGAGTTCAGTTGATGAGTTTTGAGGGGTTCTATCAATTTTAGGGTAGCTGCACCATAAATATAGAATATATTATAACCCCTTCCCAATAGAATGGTACTATGATGTTGTAGTCCTGACTATTCCATGACCCTTTTACTGGTTGTTGGGGGTCTATGGAGTAGTTTCCTTGGCTACATCATGTTTTTCCCTATTTTATAGGATATATAACATAGATATATATGTGTTTCTTATAGGATAATTGTCCATCCAAGTTGTTGTGTGGAACCTCCCCATTATAGAGTAGTCTTTCTTTTAGCAGTAATTATATGGCATAGTGGTAGGGGATACACCATGGTATTATGTTTTCTAGAACACCTATAAATTCTGAAATCCCTTGAAACCCGATCACTTTTCCAATCTTTCAATCATTTCTTATAAAACCCAAGCGTATTCCAAGAAGGCATTTCATACCCCTTTTAGCAACTTTCAACCTCAACCTTGGGGGATCAATCCATGGTGGGTTAGGAGAGCATCCACTTTGTATTTCCCCTATTTTTTATTTTTTAGTATGGGAAAGTTTTATGTCATGAAACCTATGGTTTTGATAATGTCTTTGTAAGATATGTGATGTGGTTATTGTGTATTGGACCAGTAAGGTGTTCTGATTTATTGTTCCTCTCATTAGTAGCCTTCCTCTTGATTCAACCTTGTGTAGTAAATGATAAATCTCAATTTGAGTTTTGGAAAGCTTCGTTTATCATATAGTTGTATCATATGGGAGGATTTATGCACTTTTTTATCTTTTGGAAGATAGTTTACACTAGATTAATAAAGATAATTAATTGGTTAGTTAAAATTGAATTGTAGGGGAATAAAATTACATGCTTTAAAACTTATTGATATTATTGATATTATGATCATTTAGGGTTGAAACCCTGCTAAAAATCATGGCTACTAGGAAGTTTGTTTTTTCTATGATTATTATTATTATGGAAACTTTATTGTGTTATTATTTGATATAACCTTGAATTAAAATGGATAACAACTTATATCTATAAAATAAATTTGATTCACATGGAAATTATTGTTTTTTTGATAATTTCCTTGAAATAAAAAAGTGTAAGTGATTGAAAAACCCTTGTAAAATTTGAAAAATATGTGAATTATGTGAAAAATGTTGTGATTCATGGTTATGATATAGAAGTCACATTGGATGGGAAGTGGTTGTGATTTGTGGTAATGATGTGTGGTTATCTTATGTAGTGGTCATGTGTTGGGTGGATGCGTTGAGATATGGTCCTAGTTTGTGGTAGATGTGATGAGGAGGTGGTTTTGGTTTTGAAATTGTGGTAGTGTGGGGTTGGTTAGCATAATAATGATAGTTGTAGTGATGTGATGTGTTATTCTAATTTCCTGGGTAGTAATATAATGAAATTTAAATGATGAATTGAACTTTCATGGGTTAAAATGGTCAATTAATATTGAATTAAAATGAGAAGTGTACCTTATATTGTTGTTATTAAATGTGAATTAAATGGGCTGAAATAATGTAATGAATGATATGGAAAATTAAAAAGCTTATCAAATAAAATTGGTTGGTAATGGGAAATATGTAAATGGTATTGATTTGAAATGAAAGGTGGAATGTTTCATATCTCTTATGACTTATTGTGTGGTGTTGTGTATTTATGGTGGTCATAAATATGGGGGATGTTGTGAGGTTTAGTGGAGATATTGTGAGATGGTAGGTTCTTGTGTTGTGAACCCAGAGGTGGTTTATTGGTATATATGTATTTGTATACATTGTATGTTCATTATTATTTCCATATTCTCCCCACCTATGTCGATCACTCTATGCTAAAACCAAATGTTTTTTGGGGTCTTGTTCCAATATCCTAGTAGTGAGGATGGATGGATGGTTACCCACTATTTCCTACTCTATCTTCTAGGTGAGTTAGATAGGCATGGGCTATGATGGTGAGAAGTCAAAAGTGCAATAGAGGTAGTGATTTTATAAGATGATGAGGTGGATTATAGTGGGGTTGTCTATGGAAGAAGGAAGGAATGAGGTTGATTTACTTCATGTTCACAATAACCTACTATTCTACTTATGGATGTGATATGATGTGATGAACCATGTGTCTTTAGGTGAGATATGATGTGATGCGACATACCAGGTGTCCTCAAGTGATATGTGATGTGATGTGATGGCCCATGTGTCTTTGGGCGAGATGTGACGTGATTACCCATGTTTGTTTAGACAAGGTTTTTATATGAAAGAGATGGGAGCACCGAGAAATATGTCCTCAGGGTATAAGAGAGGCATCATAGTAGGAAATCAGTGAAGGGTACCCTTATCAATGTGCTTCTTATTATGTTATTATACTTGGATGTATTATTTAGTGATTATGCCTTAGTGACGATGGGATTGGTTAGTTGACCTACTTAGACGATGCTGGTTCCACTATTTTCTCATGGGTTCATTAGTATACTATTTTTTCACATGTTTATGGGATAATTTGCATATTATACTTATATAGTCACCATACATATATAGAAATACATTCAAGTTTCTTGGATGAATTCTTGGACCATGAATAACATTTCTAGCTCGAGCGACGGAGTTGTTAATATTTTTATACCTTAGATTTTCTTTTGGGTATTTACTTTGGATATTCTTTTTTTCACATTATACATGAATTATTAGATGGATTTTATTTAATTTATTTTATATTTTGTCATGGATTTTATTGATCATTTATATCCTATCTCACGATCCTACATTATAAGGGTTAATTCCTCATATATGTGATATTTTTATACACTCGATGCTTATTATCAACATGGGGCCTATTTGAAGAAGGATTTAGTGTTTCATTATCTCTCTTCATTCATTTTCGGCCTAGGAGGGGTACCTTTGGAGGGAGGGGGTAATGAAAGTGTGGTATTAGAGGTTTCTTATAAGGGATATGATCGAGTTTGGAGTTAGGAACAATGATAATTACATGGGTTAGTAGGGAAATGATGTCAATTGATCATGGTTCCTGATATTGGCCATGGAATACTATATTTCAGTTGAGATATTATGGACCCTAATGATTTTATTTAAGGAATATGAGCCTACCAAAAAACTAAGCGAGGTGCTTCTGCTTTAAGGGTTAAGACCTAGGAGAAGTACATGTACCATGACTGACTTGTGTTATTGTTTTAAATTGGTGGTTTTCAGAAGTTTAAAATGAATTAAATGAATATTAATAAAAACATATACTACCAGGTTTATGAAATATTTATTTCCATTCTAGTTATGGATCGTGGTCATTATCCCGATTTGGTTCAAGTAGTGGAGGTTTAACAATCTAATCTGATTGATCGTCATAGGGTTAATCTAGTTGAGGAGGATGAGTAGAGGTAAAGGGAATTGTGCGCATCTTAGTGACAATATTTTGGGAAGTATAAGGGAATAATATTTGATATGGAAAGGTTGGTTGGAGGTGGTCAAGATCCACTTTAGTTTTATCCAGGCCCCGACGGAGTATTGGGTCTCATTGGTAGTCATCCAGATGTGAGGAGATGCATGTTAGTGGTGGATGATGTATCATAGTGAGAGGAATGAGGAAGATGGTTTTTGGATATAATTTCAGAAATCATCCTGTTCAAAGTTCCTTTCATTAACTATAAAGTCAATGAATAGGTAAGAGTTTCTCTCTCTTCAGTAGGGAAGTATGTCTATGTGGGAGATAGAAATCAAGTTCATAGACCATTTCAAATTCATCCTTGATATTTTTCCTGATAAGAAGTCTTGTGTATGGATTCTTAAGGAAGTTCTCCATCATTCTATCTAGTATGCGGTTACTACTTTTACATTGGCAATGTACTTGGAGGTTTAGAAGAAGGAAGAGGTGATCAAGAGGATTCAATCATGAAGAGGTCTACTGTTAGAGGCTAATCGATAAGGATCCTCAAGGAGAAGAGTTTCTGGCGCTATGTCCATCAAGGTTTCGACTAATAAGGAGTCAAACTCAGCCACTTCCTTTCCAGCCTTCTGGGATCTATGGTTTTCATTATTCTCCTTAGGGCCTTGGGATAGTTTTCTTTGTTTTTAAAGCCATTTACATCATCAGAATCAATGACTAGTGGTTCTTCAAGCTTAGTATGGTGGGGATGGATATGTTAATTTCTAGCCTTATCCATAGCTACAAGTGAGTCCATTTCTACAATAGTAGAAGAAGGATTAATATCCACTGATAAGAGATAGATAAGGAATTAGTTGAACTCATGATGTTCCTCATGATCATAGACCATGACCTAAGCATGGACATGTGGGTGTTCATCAATAGAGAGGTAGATAAGCTGGGCATAGTCATCTATATGTAGTGGAGTTAGAAACACCAAAGGGGACATAGATTATTCAAGGTATATCGATCTTATCATCTACCCTTATATGTTCCTTCAATAATTCAAGATATTTTCACTCCTTTGCTTCACCTGCTCTGGTCTGTTATCTAGGACTAAACATAGAGAGGCTTACCATGCCACCAATGCTAAATATGCTAATTATTGGCCAAATGATATTTTTTTGATGTGTTTTAGGGGTTTAGACTTATGATGTATCCACATCATTCAAATGAGGATCCCTTCCTTCTATAGACGTATCTATATGATGTCATTAGCAGTATATTTTGGTTGTATTATATTCTTACTATTATCAGATAATTTTGGGAGAGAGTCATGTTCTCAAATGTGGATGGACAACATTTTTTTATTGAGATAAGGTACTCTATGTATAAATCATTCCTTTGGTTTCTTTTCTATGGATGAATAGTGGCCTAGAAGAGAGTACTTGGGGGTGTGAGATGTAGATGTATGCCCAGTACCCAATTTGTTTTTGAGTTTTTCCTTGCATTGTTTTGATTTTAGGATGAGAAGTTTGGATATTTAGGTTTTATGAGATGTAATTTTTAATTGATTATGTGATGTGTGATTAAATATTTAAGAATACATAGAGGGGAATACTTGATACTTAATCAAGATTCATTATACTTTTATATTTTTAAAACCATTTGGGTGGTTTAGTACCTCCCAAAGAAGATATATTTACATGTGAGATAGAATCCTGTAATATTTTTGCTTGTGGATCTTCTATATGATGGTTTTGGTGACAATTATATTTAAATTCATGGAGTTTTATATGGTGGTGATAATTAATAGGTGATAAAAGTTGGTTTATTTCAGATGATACAAGGTGATAGATTTTGTGATAATAGTGGTATGAGGTTGGTGTGAAATTTTGTGGTGGTGTGGTTGTGTTTGGGAAGTAACACAATATTTGAGAGTTATCTTGTGGGATGGTTGTTTGGAACCTTTCTACTATTTTATTCAAAGTTGGTTTTAAATTTAAATGGAGATAATAGTTTAATGGGTCTCTAATTTAATGGATCAACCCTTTCGACCAGTTACTTTATAGGAATTCTAGTGGTGGACGTGTCTGGTGGAGGTCTAGAGGGGTTGTAGAGTAGAGTAGAGGATATAGCTAGAAACTTCAGCTGAGGAAGAGTCATATGGCATGGAGTGGTGTGTTTCACTACATGGATGACCTTCGCAAATTATAAATGTTGTATATAACATAGGGATACTAGGGGAGGTGTTTTGTAGCTACTTCCAAAATTTTCATAGTTGTGGTGTGGATGGGATTGCTATGGTGTAAAGTTTGAGTGGTGAGTTTTGGTGGTTTCTATTGATTTTGGGGTGGATTCATTGTTTATCTAGGTTGTTGTGTAAAACCTTCCCAGTTAATAGGTAATGTAGAATAGCAGTTTATGACGCCCTATGGTCCTTTTCCTAGTTGCTGGGGGTCTATGGTGTATAGTGGCCTTGGCGGTGCCATGGTCTTGTCCCTATTTTATAGGATCTAAGATGTAGAGATATCCATGTTTCTCAAAGGATCTTTGACTAGCTAGGCTATGGCATGGTACCTCCCCATTATGATGTAGTATTTTTAATGGCCTAATTTTTTTTAAATGAATTTATCTTTTTCAATAAATAAATGACTTATTATTTAATGAAGATATAGAAAAAATATTCACAAATTTGGTTATTTTGGAACATTATATCCTATTATATTTAAAATACCTTCATAACTGTTTATAATAAATCCATTTAATAGTGATTATATGACTAGAATATATTAAGGGTTTTGATAAATCCCAATTAATATAGAAAAAATAAGCGATGGGCTCAACTAGTAGGATCATACCCTATAATGCCAATTTATTGGAGATTCTTAGGGAGATAACATCAATGTGATTTTCCCTTTATTAAGCCTAACCTGAGATTCATCAAATAAAGCAAGAATGAAACTATTTATGTGATAAATTCATGCTCTCTAAGATCACGACCAAAATCATGTACTCCGAACCAGTCCAAGAAAATATCACCATCACGCAACATAACCTCCGGGCACTCACTGGCGTAATAAAAAGGTTATATACCTAGACCCTAATATTTTGAATTTTTATATTTTCTTTCTATAAAATAATTATCATATTTGTCCCTATTTGATAATTATTTTTAAAAGATTAGATAATGAGTTTGATAAAAATTATATTTTGATACAATGAAACAAAAATTGTATTTTTGGTAAATGCATAGTTTCAATAAAGTCACCCTATTTTAATGAATCAAAGAGTTTTTGAAATAAATTTTAGTTTTAAAAAATAATATTATTAAATAGTTTTTATTAAATATAATTGATATATAATTTTACAAAGTTAAAAATAATTTTTATAAGGTCCATAAAACTATAACTGTCAAACAAACTAGAATTTTTCAATAAATGGGGATATTTTATTTAAAAATATAAATTCTCATATTTAGAGATTTATTTTGATAAAATAATATTATTTTTGAAATAATCATGTTGAAATTATCCAAATTTTAATTTTTCATAACTTTTGAAGGTTGTTGAATTTTTGGGTAAAAATTAAATATGATATAAATATATATTGTGTATTATGACATCATAATGACCAAAAAGCGATGTTATATATTCCCTAAAAGGTATCCATGACCAAAAATATATTCCCCCTTTAATATAATGTGTTTTTAGGATATTTTATCAATTTCAAAAACCCTTAATGAATACTTCAAAACCCACATTATATTTTATGGTTTCAAAATAAATTCTTTGTAAACATGACTCATTTACACATAACCAAGGGTATTATTTTAATGGAAATGGTTCTTAAACCATTAAAATAATTAAAACCATTCCACTTTGGTAGAAAACATGGTAAAAAAACATTCTATGGTTTTCGGTTTTGATTACTTTATCATACAGAGTCCGAAACCTATGTTTAGAAATTAATAAAGAACTCTCCCCGCTTTTCTATATAAACCAACCCAAAATACCTTTAAACTTCACTAAAAACCATTAAAGGATGAAATTAATCTATAATTCCCTCTCTATATCCCTCCCATGGTTTCCCAATTTCTTAAGATACTGATCTTAAGCTTTTGGAAACACCCACTCAAGGTAAGGGATCCTCTCCTTCTCCTATTTATTCAAGCACCAATTTTATATTATGCCATTTCTTTCCAATTAATAATATTGGGATAAGATTTAAAACATCCCTATTACCACCCTTATGATGTAAAAGTAATTATAGACCAAATTAAGTCTCATTAATACCACCCATGGACCTTTACATACCCACATTATGCTTCCAGAATTATCTTATGATTTTTCCATACCGACCATTTTTTTGTGAATACTCATCCTTATTTCCAATCAAGAGTATTCAATAAGATTTACCTATCCTTCATTTATTATGGAATTCCATTTATATAACCCATACTCCTTGATCATGGGATTAATTTTTTTGAAATAAATATTTATTTTGTATGATTTAGGTGGCACACTTATGCATGTACATGATATGAAAATGATGGGTGCACTCAGATAACACTTAGATGAATTGGGTAATGTTTTAGTCTCATGATAAATTAGGTATGAGACTATGGATTAAATCTAATCCATTATGTGAAAATTTACACCATATTATGATTTCTTGGTGGTTATCTTTGATCTATTTTTTGATGTCATGTTTAATGTTGTTTCCAATTTTCATGTTTCCTTTATGCTGTCATGTAATATCATGCTTATTGTTCATGATTATGATTCTCACCCATCTAATGATACCTTGATATTCATCCTGGATCACATATACTACTTTAAACTATTATATTATTTATTTATTCCCTTACTAGTATTTATATCTCTCCCATTTCTTATGTATGTCCCTAGGTTATCCCGTGAAGTTTTTAAATAGAAATGGAATTTTGGGATCATGTTAAGGAAATTTTCAATAATATTATTTTATCTATGTGTCAAGTTTATGTGATATGTACATAATTTAACAAATATAATAAGATTAAAAATATTTTATAATTTCATAATTTGTACCTTTATTTAATAAATTATTAAATAATGTTTATTAAATACATGGGTTATCATAGTTGGTATCAGAGAAAAGTATAGTTATTTTTGGGATTAGGATCAGAAAACAATAATAACTGAATTAGTGATATGAAAAAACATATAAAAACATACCTAAATTTTGTTAAAGTATATATATGTGGTTTCCAAGAAAATACATCACTTTTTTGGATACTATAAGTAAATACAGATCTCTAATAGAAGTACACAAGGGAAATAACCCTGAAAAAGGCACATTGTGCGGGAATAGATTATTACCTAGTGTACAATAGTGTGCCTTACTACACACCAGGTTTAAAACTCCTGGGTGATATTTATTTAGTAAATTATAAATCTCCTTACAAACTATTTTTAAGGAATAAAAATTCACATAATTATTTATGTTAGGAAATAGATAATGGAAAACTTATATTGAAACTTAGAAATCCACAGGTTAAGGATATACGCCAGTTATGAGTTATCCCTTTAATGTTCATGGATTCCCATTTATATGTTTAATAGATTAAAAAAAATCATCCTATTTCTCCCTTTTTTCTAGTCAAATGGATGGAAATAGTAGAAATTGAGTCAATAACCAATATGGCGAGCAATGTAATTTATTCCCAAATGGGATTCCAAACCCAACGGGAGTAAGATTTGGGAACTTCATCCAAATACATTATCAAATAAATTAGGTTTTGAATAAAAAAGTGAATCATAAGTAACACCCAAATCAACATAAGATAGAGAAAGTTACAATTGATACCATTATGTGAAAAAATTCTCTAACTTTCAGAAGATCTTTTAATCCTTTAATCATGAAAAAATGGATCAAATCCATTGAGAAGATCTTGTCTATCCTTTCATGCTCTGATTAAGTGATGTTCGAGATGGATTTTTATTGTATAAAAGGATAAACAGATCAATGGTAGATGTTGGTAAAAAATAAAAACCCAATGGATGAGATCAAAGTGATGGAGTGGAAGGATTTATGAAAAAGGTTTCTTAAAAAATTATTTCCCTCATACTCTTTGGATGAAAATAAAGAGGAACTTACTTAACCTAAATAAAAATCATGATTAATCCATTGGGGAATATGAGGAAAACATCACATCAATTTCATTATACACCTTTGAGTTTTTAATTTCTACTTAGAAATACAGTTTACAACTTCTTTTGTGGGATGAAGTTGAGTCATTGAGAAGCCTTGGAGATTTGGGACTTCGATAGCTATGATTAAATTTTATAATGTTCCCTCAAAGTAAAAATCATTATTAATTAATATCAAGGTTATCTCGGGGATAATAAGTTTAAAATAGAGTTTTAATTTGATGGTATAGTGAAGAAATATAATGGAGTAATGAATTAGCAACACCATACTTTTTAAAAGTGTTGTAATAAGAAAATTGGAAATAGTCTAAGGGGGATGAGGAAATGAATTTGGTGTGGGAAGGAAGGGAACCTAGCTAGTGATTTATGATGAGAGAAACCCACAAATTCGATGGAAGAAATGAATTCTTCAGTCAAACCTCAGATATAAATTAAATATTTCAATTTTATGGAACATGAAAATTATTCAAGACAATTCCCTAAGAAAAGGTTTTTTCAGAGACAATCAACTCCAACAGCCTCCATGGTATAAAGTATGAGATTATTCCATAAAAAATAATAAGTTGGATCCCAAAAATTAAGTGGTGAAAATTATACAAGTTATTCATTCAATAATAGATAACATACATTTTTTATGGTTCTAGGAATTATTTCATATCACACAAGTTTAGTATAACTATTCAAACACCATATCAAAAACATAGAAGTTGTTTTATCGCTGAAGATGAAAAATGGGTCAATGGTTTCATCCCAAGAATATAACTCATCCCCTATCTATATTTGTGGGACAAAATTCCCAAATAACCTTGTGATACTTCCATTAGTGGAACTAAATCCTATTATGGGCATGTGTTTTCAATCCTTACATAGAGCCCACAAAAACTTATGACTGAAGGAAATAACCCTTTATACCACGAATCACCCTATAATTCTATACTAGTTCAAGGAGGAGGATGGATCTTATTTGGTACCAACATCTCAATCATGGATATTATTCTCTTGTGAGAAATCGTGTCTTGCTCAAATTATTTATTCTAAAGAAAATATCATCCTTGAAGACATGCCCATTGTGTGGGAATATGCTGATGTGTTTCCTGAAGAATTTCCTAGTCTTCCTCCTAACTGAGAGGTTGAATTTTCAATAAATATTATGCCCATATATTTACCAATATTCAATAATTTGTATATAAGGAATTTTTTAAAACTTTATTAGGTGAAGAAGAAACTATAGGAGAATATAGATAAAGGGTTCATAGACCCAAGTACTTCACCATGGGGTGCATTAGTCCTCTTTGTCAAGAAGGATAAGTAAATTCTTCTCTAAATTGATTGTCATGATCTCTACAAGATCATGATAAAGAAAAAGTGTCTTATTAAATGTATTTATGACTTTTTCAATCAACTAAATGGAGCCCAATACATCTCTAAGGGGGAGATTCAGTCAGGATATTATCAAGTAAAGGTGAAGAAGGAGGTTATCCCAATGATTACTTTTCATACTAGGTACACGCACTATAAGTTCATAGTGATTCCATTTGGACCCAATAATGATCCAAAAATATTCATAGGCTTTATGAATATAGTATTTATAGATTACCTTAATAAACGTTTGGTAGTATTTATAGAATATATTCTCATCTACTCCAACAAAATGGAAGAACATGTGGAGAATTTTGAATTTTATACTAAAGTCTTTATGAAAGTATAAATTATTTATGAAGTAAAATAAATATGGGTTTTGGTTGGAGAAAGAAACTTTATTGTGTCATTTTATCACTAGTAAAGAGATATTTGTGAATCCTTCAAAAACTGAGGCAATTTCATGATATCCAATGCCAATATCTATGATGAAAATACAAGGTTTCCTTGGATTATTTGTGCACTATAATTTATTTGTGAGAAAACTCTCATGATTATCAATCCCACTAACCAATATTACTCAAAAGGGAGTCAAGTTTGTTTGGATATATGAATGTGAAGAAAGTTTTAAAGAGTAGAAGAAGAGGATAATCACTCCACCTATGATCAAATTACCCACCAGGGGGAAAGGACTTGTGACCTATAGTGATGAATCCAAATATTAATTGGGTTGTGTACTCATACAAGATGAAAACGTGACATCATATTCCTCCAACCATCTAAATATCCATGGGAATAACTATCAAACTCATGATCTATAATCAGATTCAATGATCTTTTCATTAAAGATATAGTGACATTACCTCTACGGAGAAAATTGTGGCATATATACAGATCTGAAAATCCAAAAGTATATATTCACAAAAAATTAATTAATATTCACTAAACAATTTTTTTAGATATGATAAAGTATTATGATTATTCAATACATTAGCATCTTGGTAAAGCAAAAAATATTACATATGCTCTATATAGAAAGTATCCTGAAAGCCTATCCATGATGAGGACTGAAAGAGATATAATATTCACATACATGAAAAAGATGGAAATGAGAATAATAAAATTATATTCATCCTACCTTTCTCAAATAACTTCCCAACCATCTATTCTTGATATGATCAAGGAGACCTAAAAAGAATATGTGTTTCTATAGAAGAAGGTAGTGAATATTCTAGAGTTCAACTTTGATAAAATGGAGTAATAAGGTTTTGAACCTGGATATGTTCCGATAAAAAATAGATCTGAAGAGGGAACTTAAAGAAGATACACATAACTCATCCTTCTCTATTAATATAGTAATCACTAATATTTATAGTGATTTGAAAAAACACTTATGGTGAGATAACATTAATAGGGAGATTGAAGAGTTTGTATCTTGATTCTTGGTATACCAACAAGTAAAGGAAGGATGAAATAAGTATAATGGTATGATGAAACCATTGATAATACCAATATGGAAATGAGAAAACATAACCATGGATTTTGTTTTAGGATTCCCCAAGATACCTAAAGGTAATAATGTTATCTGGGTGGTAGTTTATCACCTAACAAAGCCATCACATTTCATTACTATCAAGGAATATTTATATCTTTATAAAATCACCAATATATACATAAGGTAAGTGGTAAAACTATATGTAGTAAACTTTCTATTATATCTGATTGAGATATGAGGTTTATATCGAGGTTTTGGACAATCCTTCAATAAGTGTTGGATATAGAACTGAGATTCAACACTACTTATCACCATAAGATGGATGGTCTGTCTAAAAGAACCATTCAAACTCAAAAGGTTATGGTGAGATCATGTTAAATATATTTCCATGTATGTCCTAATATATTTAAAAGTATGTTGGGACTAACACCTTCCCTTATTGTAGTTCTCATATAACAATAATTCCCATTCCAACATTCAAATGGAACCTTATGTGGCTCTGTTTGGGAAGATGTGTCAGACTCTAACATGTTAGGATTAATTTTGAGAGAGGAATATAATGGTAATTGATATTATCTAAGAAATTATAGAGAAGGTTCAAACCATTCAATGTCATATTAAATTCAAAAAAATTCAAAAGAAAATCTATACAGATAATCATTATCATGATCTATATTTTGATATTAGAGATAAATATTTCCTTTATATATCACCATGGAAGAAAGTCATGAGGTTTGGGAAGAAGGGAAATATTATCCCTAGATACATAGACCAATTTGAGATCCTTGATCACATCAAAGCACTGGCCTATCAACTAGAACTCCCACCGAAGCTATCTCAAGTACATGATGTGTTCCATGAATCCCTCTTGAGGACATAACTCTTAGAACTATCCCATGTACTGAATCCATAGGTGGTACCATTGGATAATTATATTTAATATGAGGTTCAACCATTGAATATCTTAGACCATAGAGACAATAATATATGAAACAAGACAAATCACCTATTCAAAGTGTTATTTCAAAACCATAAGTTTGAGGAAGTGACATGGGAACTAGAATAGGGGATGAAAAAAGAAGTACCGCAATCTATTTTATTGTATGATATGAAAATTTCTATTGTGAAATTTTTAAGGGGGGATAATTTAATGACCCAAACTTTTATAAATGAAATTACCTTTTTTAATACATAATTTTCTTATTAAGTAATGAATTTATGGGAAAAACATGCACTACTTTGGTTATTTTGGAAATTTATATCCTAAAGGATTTAAAATTCCATTAAGAATCATAACCATTTATAATATATCAATTAAATAGTGATCATATGACTAATATATATTAAGGGTTATGATAAAGTCCAATTGATACAGACAAAAGGAGTGATGGCCCTACCTAGTAGGATCATACCCTATGAAGCCAATTTATCAGAGCTTTTGAGGGAGATAGCTTCACTGGGCCTTACCCTTGATTAAGTCGAACCTAAGATTCAATAACTAAATAATTAATGAACCATATATTAGAGAAGATCAAGATCATCAAGATCATGACCCAAACCATGTATGCTAAACCACCCTAAGAAAATCTCACTATAGCTCACCTTACCCTTAGTGCATTCACTAGTGTAAAAAATTGGTACGTATCTTGAGCATAATAGTATGAATTTTTATATTTTATTTCAATAAAATAATTATTATATTTATCCATTTTTAATATTACCTTTTAAATGATTATATAATGAGTTTGATAAAATTTATATTTTAATACGATGAAACAAAAATTGTATTTTTTGGAAATGTATTGTTACAATTAAGACACTATATTTTAATTAATTGAAGAATATTTAAAATTAATTATATTTTAAACATATAATATTTTTAAAAAATATTTATTAAATATAATTTTTAATATAATTTTACAAAGTAAAAATTAATTTTTATAAGGGTCACAAAATAGTTGTTGTCAGAAAAACCAATAATTTTCAATAAATAGTGATTTTTTATTTAAAAATTTAAATTATTATATTTAGAGATTTATTTTTTTTAAAAAAAATATTATTTTTGAAATCAGAATTTCAAATTTATCCAATGTTTAATTTTTCATAATTTTCAGAGATAATCGTTTTTTGGGTAAAAATCAAATATGAGTTGTATTATGACATCATAATGATCCAAAAGTGATATAATATATGAATTAAAATGTATCCATGACCAAATATATATCTACCATTTAATATAATGTGTTTTTAGGTTATTTGAATAATTTTATAAACCATTAAGGATCCTAAAAAACCTATATTATATTTTAGGGTTTTAAAATAAATTCTTTATAAACATGAATCACTTACACATCAACAAGAGTATTATTTTAATAATATTAGTAACATGTAAAATATTAAAAAGCAATCCAATTTGGTTGAATTAATGTGGAAAAACCATGGTATGGTTCGTGGTTTTTATTGCCTTATCATATAGAGTCCAGAACTTAAGTTTGGAAATTAATAAAGAACTTTACTCCCTTTTTCAATATAAACCCACCCAAACCCCCTTTCATATTAACTGAAAAACCTTTTAGAATGAAACTAATATTCCATCCCCTCTCTATATCCCTCCCAAGGTGCCCCCATGCTCTTAAGAAGCTCCTCCCAAGCATTTGGAAACACCCTATCAAGGTAAGGGATCCTCTAATTCTCTTCTTTATCCAAGTACCTCCTCTATATTAATCCCTTTGATTTCCAATTATTCATGTAGTGATATGATTTAAAACATACCTCTTAATTCATTTATGATTTTTATGTTATGATATATCCCTTTAAATCTCATCAATACATCCTATTAACCTTTACATACCCCCATTATGCTTCTAAAATTATCTTGCAATTTTTCCGTGAAAAACATTTTTTTTGTGAATACCCATCCTTTTTTTCCATTCAAGAGTATTCACATAGATGTAACTATCCTCAATTTATTATTTAATTCCATGTATATAATCCACACTCCTTTATCATAGGATTAAAATTTATTAAAGGGATCTTTATGCTGTATGATTCATGTGACACACTTTTGAATATACATGATATAAAAATAAAGGGTAATCCTAGATAGCGTTCCAATGAATTGGTTAATGTTTTAGTCTCATGAAACATCTTGTATGGTATTATGGAGTAAATTTAATCCATCATGGGAAATTTTACACCATGTTATAATGTCTTTTTGGTTATCCTTGACCTATGTTAATGATGTCATGTTTAATGATTTTTCCACATTACCATGTTTCCTTTATGCTATCAAGTTATATATTGCCTTATTATTCAAGAGTATGAAAATCACCACTCTTATAAAACCTTGATATGAATATTGGATCAAATTTACAAATTTAAATTATTATATTATTTGTTTATTACCTTACAAGGATTTATAGGTCACCACTTTCTTATGTATGTCCCCAGGTTATCTCGTGAATTTTTAAAAGAACAATGGAATTTGAGGAGCATGTTAATTAAATTTTCAATAATGTTGTTTGTCCATGTATCAAGTTGATATTCTATGTACTTAATTTCATAAAGAGACTAGGATTAATGATATTTTGGTATTATATAATGTGTATCATTTATGTAATAAATCTTGAAATAAAGTGTATTAAAGACATGAGTTTTCATAGTCTTATATTTTTCATATATTTAGTGATGTGTTGGTAGGGGTTGCGTCATGGTCTTATATATTTTGAGAACGCCTATAAATTCTAAAATCCCTTAAAAAAAGATAAATTTTACAATAATTAATTTATTTATTCAGTGACCCAAATGTGTCCCAAGGATTCCTTTCTTCCCCATTTTAGTTTCTTTTAACCTAGACCTTAGAGCATCAATACATGGTGGTTTTGGTGAGTTTTCTCTATACCTTTCCCCTGTTTTTCTACCTGTTTATTTTTTTTATAAAATGATTCTATCTGGAAACCTATTCTTTTGATAATATTTTGTTAATAGATTTTATGTGGATATTTTTTTAGGATGGTAATTTTTTCTCCGTTGTTGTGATACTTGGTGGTGGCCTTCCTCTTCATTTAACATTGTGCAAAAAATCAAAAAGATTTGTTTGAGGTAGGGGATCCTTTGTTTCTCATATAGTGGTATTAGGTGGTCAGGGTTATGTACTTGTTTATCTTTGGGAAGATAGTTTTCACTATCCAAATGTATATAATAAATTGGTTAATTTAAATTTAAGGGAATGAGAAATAAAATTTCATACTTTATAGCTTTTTGATAATATTGGTATTGTGAATATGCATGCTTGATGCCTTTCTAAAAATCATAACCATTGGCGTATTTGTTTTTATCTTGATGTTTGTGATTATAGAGACCTTGTTCTATGATTTTTTATCTCCTTGAATGAAAATGGATAACCACTTATATCAAGCTATTAAATTTGGTTCACATGGAAATTATGTATTGTGTGATAACCTTGAAATAAAGAAGTGAAAGTATTGAAAACCCCTTGATAAATCTAGAAAATACATGAATGAGGTAAAAATTTTTGTGATATATGTATATGATACAAGGTAAGAGGTTATGGGAAGTGTTTGTGATGTGTGGTAGTGATGTGTGGTTATGTTATGTTTGATTGATGTGTAAGGAAGATACTCTGAGATGTGGCCATGATTATTTATGGATGCTAAGAGGCAGTGGTTATGAAATAGTGGCAGTGTGGGGATGTTTGGCATGAGAATGATGGTTTTAGTGATGTGATGTATTTTTCTAGTCGCCCCGGTAGTAATGGAATTAAATTTCAATAATGAATTAAAATGGAATGGGTTGAAATAGATAATTAACATTGAATTAAAATGGAAAGTTTGGATTAGATGGTTGTTATTAAATGTGTATTAAACATGATTAAATAATGAAATTAATGGGATTTAAAATGAAATGGTTCAATGAAAGAAATTAGTTGGTAAACAGAAATTAGTAATTTGGATTGATTTGGAATGAATGGTGGAATGTGTCATATGGATTGTGGTTTTTCATGTGGTGGTATGCATTTATAGGTGGTAGAAAAAGTGTAATATGTTGTGAGGTTTAGTGGTGATGTTCTAAGATGGTTTGTGCTCATTTTTTGAACCCATAGGTTGGATATATTTGTGGGTTTATATGTATATATTATATGTATATTATGATTTACATATGCAACTACCCATTTTAATCACTCTTTTCTAATAACAAAATGTTTTGGGGGTGTTTTTCCCAATATCCAGCTGGTTAGAATAGTTGGATGGTTACAAAATCTTCCCTAACCTCTTTTCCAGGTGAGTTAGATATGTACGAGCTGTAATGGAAAAAAGTTAAAAGTAAAATAGTGGTGATTTTTTGATGAGATGATGATATATATATAGTGAGGGTGTCTTGAATGGTAGAAGTTGGTAACAAGGTTGATGTAATTCATGTTCATGATACACTACTATTATGGTTATAACTGTGATGTGATGTGATGTCCTGAGATCCACCAAGCAAGATATAATGTGATGTAATGGCCTAGGTGTCATTGGGTGTGATTTCTTGTGATGTGATAGATTAGGTGTCTTTAGGAAAGAATTATGTGATGGACAAGGTGTGTTTGGGTAGGGTTGTTATTTGGAAGACATGGGAGGGACAAGACATACATTTTTGGGGTGTGAGAGTGGCATCCCAGTGGGAAAGTGGTGTGGGGTATGCTTATCTATATGTTTATTATTATGTTATTATAATTGGATGTTATATTTGTTGAGCATTACATGGCAGGGATGGGATTACTCAGTTGACCTGCTTAGGTTCTGTTGGTTCTACTGTTTCTCACTATTTCATTACTATTATCTTTTTCATATGTACATGAGTGACCTAGGGTATGATGTTACCGAGTATAATTGTAGGCTAACCCTAAATATATAAAATTATTTTTCCATTTCTAGGGGGAATTCATGGACTGTGCTAGTCATTTCTAGCTTGGACTTTGGAGTTATTTCCATTTCAATACCTTAACCTTTCTTTTTGGGTATTTAATTTAGATATTCTTGTATTTATCCACATTGTATATGAATTATGGGATGGGTTTTGGTTAATTTATTTTATATGTCATGTATTTTATTGATCAATGATATAATATCTTATAATATTATATTATAGAGGGTAATTCCTCCCATATGTCATATTTTTATACCCTCAGTTCCGGTCTCCAACCTAAGGCTTATTGTAGGATGGAATTGAGGGTCATTATCTCTCTTCATTCATTTCCATATCAATAGGGGTACCTTTGGAGGGAGGGGGTTGCAACAATACCCACAATCCAAATCATGAAAATAGTTTGATAACAAGAACATTTATCTAATTACATGATAATTATTCTATATCATGCCAAATATGAAAATATTCCAATTAACAATTAGCACAAAAATATACCAATATTCTAATTACCAATTAACATTATAATTATTCAATTAAAATCCAAGCGATCCATGTTAATTACTAAGTCATAAGTTAATACATTCCCATAAAATAATTTACCAATACTTAAGGCACAATAGTGCACATGGTTTGATCCAGGGTTCAAAAAATAATTCCATGATTCGGTTATAAGGCACTAATTTTATATAATTTAGATTCCAACCTTGGATCAAGGATAGGTAAACCATGTGATGGCCAAAATTCTACGGTATCAATGGACAATGGACCTCAACTAATCCATGGAAGGTCTAACCATCTGGATCCAAATAATACAAGTAGATTTTGTTGGAATTGGTTCCCTATAACCAACTTCTTTATACTTTATGATAAATATATATTCATTGTAAGTATATTAAAAAAATTCATATCACATCATGATTGTTCTTATGTATGAATTTTTATGTGATAATGTCCTAAGAGTAGCTATCACACTAAATGTCACATCTGATCCCTACTATAAGGAGAACCTGGAAGTGCCAAGACTCTATTCTTTAATATATTTTCTATAGCTGAATGATATCATTTGAAGGGAAAAAAATGATATAGGCTATCAGGGGTGGAGACTCATTTCACTTTAAGGAAATTTCTCATGGTTTATAGACTTGGTAATGTCCATGAGGATATTTTGAGAAGGAGACCTGCCAATAGAAAATCCACATCAATAAGTGTCATTGGATGTTTCTATTTGCAGATGTATTTATTGGTCCTTAGACTTTGATATTATTTTTAAAGGGTATTATGACTCACAAACATATATGTATTTGTGAAAACCGTGATGATACATGTTCATGGTGAGGTAGGATATGTTGGGTGCATCATGAGTAATACTACATTAATGAATAATGTGAGAAAGGATTTGTTCCTTTTGTTCTATAATGGAAGTTGATATCTCAATCCCATTGATGAAAATAATATAGCCTATATAAATTCATGGCCATAGTGTTCTATATGCAAGTTCGATTTTTGGGAAGTTAAAGAATGAGAAATCGAGCACCTAGGTTGATGGCACTTGCATGCAACTCGTTTGATTGGAGATATTGAGAAAGAGGGATTATATTACACGATAAGCATTCGTATGAGGTTACATGATGTTGTGGAATTAACTTATTTCTCTATGGGTTCCTTGGAATGTTGGTAGATGCTAACCTTGGACTTTAGGTTCCTCCACCTAATGCCACTGAGAAAGAAGCATAGAGGGTAACACACTAAGTGTATCCAGTATCTCATTTAAATAATATATATTATTTATTATTTAATAAGTTGAATAAATATTATTCCTGATTGTGGTTTAATAATTTTCCATTGGTGCTTGATCACATTTATTTCAACATTAGTTATTCGAGAGAATATATTTTGGGAAGAATAATTAATAAATATTTATTTACTATTTAGTAAATATAATATTTTTATATTTATTGGAAAATTATATAGTGATATTTATTTAATAAATAAATATTCATTATTCAAGGTTAAATAAATATGGTGGAGGATTGACAGGCTGAGTTAATGGTTCAGTGAGGAATAATAATATCGAATATTATTTTATTAAATAATATTTAATTATAACTCACAAGATAAGGTCATATTAGGAAATAAAAATCTGGTTATTATTATTTGACATGGGGTTTCTCTAGGATTAATAAAATAATTAAGGAACTTGTGAAAATTATTTATTATTACCCTATTGAATTAAATACCCAGATATATTATTCTCTTATTAGCTAAGTGATATCCAAGAAAATCCAATTTGTGTTGTGCATAGTTAATTGGAGTTAACCTCTCGATCCAAGAGATTTATTCCCTCTCCAAGAACACTCTCAAGAATGAGAGAGATCCTCCCACACTAGATCAAGTAGAACGATTTAGAAGCAGTTCTCATCACAATCGAAGGTGGACATTGCAAGTGCAAGGATCTTTCATGCTAGAACCTAGAGGCTCCTTTAGAAATGTCTAGAGATACATGGATCACATGTGGATCACCGCTAGAGGAGATCTACCCTTGATCTTTACAACGCAATAATGAATCCCTCTAGATCTATAACTGGATGCATACATGAATAAAGAGATACGTTGTAGGTAATTATTATATAATTAAATTAATTAGAAACAAAATATACTGATCCTATATCTCTTGGTTATGGGGGAAAATTCTTCGTTGTAAAAATACTTGATTCAATTCTATGGATACTAGCATTAATCATCGTATTGATCCCAGAATGATAATCAATTATGGAAAAATTTATAGTTGGGAACTGTCCCTCCTGTGCTTCCACTACACCCAGAACATAAAAGTGGTATCAGAGGGAGGTTTTTATTGTTTATAATTATTTAAATAATTCGTTGATGATTTACACTTTAATAATTTAATTTTTCAATTCATATTTAATCATTACCTTTTAATCTAAATGTCGATATCTGTTCTTCCTCTATCATTTATCATATATCTAATAGAAATAATTAATTTTACGATTAAAATTAAATCAAGGAAGTAATCTAGAGGTTCTAAGGATTCTATCCAGGTAAAACAACAATACATGCTATATAGTAGAATATATGCACTATTTAGTTGTGTTCAGTTCATCAGAAGTAGTTTGAAAATTACTCAACCCATGTGCATTAATGAAATGCGGTGTAGTTAATTCTAACATTGTTTGTTGACTGGGATAGATTGGCGCATGATCAACTAGACTACACACCATGTGGCCCACTGGACACGACGTGTAGTCCTTTTCAGGTCAGGGTCAGGCTGTGTATCCCATAAACGCCTTAGCCAACCAGTGACCATGTAACATGGAGTCAGCACAATGTGTGGACCATTGGACATTCCATGTACTCCGAAATTTCTAAAGTACGCCTCACATGTCAAGTCCCTAGGTGTGTATTTCAGATAGACGGTGAAGGTAGTACACACCATGTAGATCAGATCTACACGCCGTGTACTTTACCAAATTATAAAAAAATTAAAACTTTAATATTTTCATAATTTTAAAATTTTAATATCATGTATAATTCGTATTATAGGTTGTTACTCTAAGTGCATTGAAGCACAACACGTGGCTGAAAAATCATGTAATTTGTGTAATCATCCATGAATTACATGTCATGAAAATATGTGATAAGTCACGTATAACATAGACCGCAAGAGTAAAACAGTATATGAGCATAATATATGTTGGGTAGGTTTAGACGGGTATTCACTGGGTTAACTTCAAGTTAAAAGTTATGTACATAGTTAGTTTTAAATGAATTTATTAATTTGTTTAAAATTATAATGGATGAGAATCTAAAGGAAATTTACAAAAGGTTTAAGATAAATGGATTGATTATTTAAAGATAATAATTAATCGATTAGAGTGAGATTTATCTTAAATAATAGCGATTAAATAATTGATTTCTAGTATTATTAAATTTTTAATTCATTTCATGCATGTGGATGATCATGTGAAAGACTAGACCATTGTATATGATCAGTTTTCTTTTTAATTTATTATTAAATTAAATTATTGGCCTACTTGCCTTCTCTCCTCATTAATATGTAGGGCCTGTGTGCTCATGGTTTTTTATGTAAACCCCCTTTTACCCCTCACCTATGTGTGAGTAAAGAAAATGTAATGGATGTAGCTCCCAAGCTAGTGGAGGTAGTTAAAGTTAGGAGACAACGCGAAACCAATCCAAAGAGATATAAAGGTGGGTAGGTGGAAAACTGTAAACATGAACCTAATTAGTTCAAGGTGTTTCTCTCATAGGTCAACAGTTAGTTTATCAACTACTAGATAAACTAACCATTAGAACAATATAATGATCATACCCTTTTTTTCTTCAGTAGTATGGTTATTAATTATGGATGTTTTGTCGGGATCACATAATTAATGAATTAACAAGAATTCAAGATGGAACTAAAATAAACTGGATTATGCATAAATATTATCTAATACATGGTTAATCTCTTAATATTATCCTACTTAATATTAACAATCATTTGAAAATATAATAAATAGAAATTTATGAATAAAGGATAAAACCCATCAATAAAAATATTAAGTTCGTATAGCCTTCCATTACTTAGGATAGAATTGAACCATAGTTTAAAGTACTAGACCAGCCAAAGTTGGGGTGCTTTCAATTATTGGGGAATTCTAATTTGAGGTTTTGGGCTGAATTGACATAGTTTACATAAAGGGTTTACTTCCAAAGAATTAATTGGTGTAACTAAGATGCAAATGTTGAGGAAATCTAAAATTAAGGATTTTAGGATTGGGGAGTCCGCTCAATGGATCAAGGAGCTGTGAGTTAATACAGTTGGAATTTGGAATACCTAGCTAAAACCTTTCAAATTGATTAACCAACCAATGTTGGGGTAATGTGAAGGGAAATATGGATCCTTACCTCTAGAATGTACAAGAAACAAGATATTCTAAAGCCAAAGGTGAGTGTTATTTTGTTTTGATAAAATAGTGGGAGACTAATGAATATTTATTTATTTATTTTTTAATTTGTTTTAGATAAAGTACTAAAAATATGTTCATATTATTTGTATAAATGACATTAGAAATTAAATCAAACATTTCATCATGATCCATACTCGAGAAGGAAAACCTTCTCATCAGAACTGATTTCCTAGAGTAGAAAATGTGCCTTTGGGTCATCCTTCACCATGAAAGAAAACTATATGTTTTGTAAGAACCTTTACCAGTTGCACCTAGAAATGAGGCAAGTTATGAGGATATATCTATGTATGAGAGACATCTGAATGATGCTATGGATGTTCAGTGCCTCATGCTATCATACTTGACCAATGATCTATTAAAGAAACATGAGGAAATGGGTTCTTATAGCATGATGTCTCACCTTTGATATCTCTATCAAGAGAAGGTGAGACAAGAGATGTATGATTTCTCCCACACTTTGTTCACCACTAAGCTTGTAGAGTGTACGCCAGCAGGGCCATATGTAGTCAATATTATAGGCTAAATTGAGCATCTGGAAATGTTAAGAATTAAATTATTAGATGATTTTTGTATAGATCTCATAATATCATCACTACTAAAGAACATATCTAGTTTTATTGTCAATTATAATATGAGAAATAATGAGAAGAGTCTATCAGGACTTCTGAACCTGATTCGCCAAGTGGATAAGGACATGGGGTGTGAAAAACCCATAGTTCATATAGTGAATAGGAAGAGGAAGGAAAAGGAAGAGGGGCCTAAGACGTATAAAAAATATAAATACCCTAAGCACCGTTCGACCAAGAAGAGGAAAATCCAAAGGCAGGGTAAAAAAAGGAGTTAGTTTGTTTTTCATGTGGCAAGTCAGGACACAGGAAGATGAAATGAACCCAGAGGCAAGAGGATGACAAAGGTGAATTTGTTATTGAGTTAAATCTTTCCATTTATACAAATTAGGTATTAGATATAGCTTTTGGTGGTCACATATATATTAAAATGCAAGAACTAAGTAGATTTTTTAAAATTTATAGAGGAGAGGTGGATTTAAAAGTTGCCAATAGTTCGAGGCTGGATTCTATTTCTGTTGGTGACTACAAACTTTCATTGTTGACTGGGATGATTTTGGTTTTACAAGACTATTATTATTAACCAAGTGTTACCAATAACATAATTTCTGTATCAAGTTTAGGTACAGAAGGGTTTATTTTCAAATTTGGAAATAAAAGTAGTTTATTTTAAAAGGACAACATATGTTATGGTATGGAGCATTTAAATAACGGACTTTATGTATTAAATTATCAAAAACAAGTGTTATAAATTAATAATGAATCAATTTCACATGAATCATATAACACCCAGTTGTGGAATCACCATCTAGGTCATGTAAACAAGAAGCACTTGACAAATCTCTATCAAGATGGTTATTTAGACTATTCTGAGTTAAAACCACTTGATAGATTTAATTCTTGTTTACAAGGGAAAATGACCAAAACACCATTTGGTGGATAGTGTTAAAGGGACATAGATATTATAGGATTTTTACACACTGATATGTGTTTACCATTTCTAGTAGAAGATAGAGGTGGATATTCTTACTTCATAAATTTTACTGATGACTTGAGTAGATATGGATATATTTACTTGATTAGTTATAAGTCTGAGTCCTTTGAGAAATTCAAGGAATTCAAAAATTAAGTAGAGAACCAGATTGGTATGAAGATAAAGAAGCTTTGATCTAATCGAGGTAGATCATATCTTAACCAAGAGTTCATCAAATTTCTGTAGGAGTTTGGGATTCTATCTCAATCCCTTTACATTATAGGGTGTTAGTGAATGGAGGAACTGCACCTCATTGGATATGATAAGGTTGATGATGAGTTATGTAGATATTCTATTATCCTTTTGGGGAGATGTATTACAAACTTCAGTATACACATTAAACTGAGTACCAACTATGGTGGAAAAATGAATTATCTTCAAGTTATGGAGTGGAAAGAAACCCATTTTATCACATACACAAGTATGAAGATGCGATGCATTTTTTGAGGATTTATCTGGCAATAAACTAGCACCCCAAGGCATGATGTATATTTTTATAGGGTACCCAAAGGAAAAAGGGATACTACCTATACAACCCCTCACACAAAAAAGTAATTGTCTTCATACATGTTGTCTTTATTGATAGGGAGTATATCCACAAAAAGGATAGTGGGATCAAGATTGACATTGATGAGGTTGATCCTCAAGATACACTAGAGTTAGTATAGGAACAAGTTCCATATGTACCCATGGAAGAAGTAGTTTCTAAAAGACAAGTACTGCGTTGGATCTCAAGAGAGGTATGAGAACTAGAGAGATATGGTTTTCTTATCACAGAGGATGGTGACTCATTATTGTTGGGAAATAATGAATCTCTCTCCTACAAGAAGATAGTAGAGAGCTCAGAAGCTACAAGATGGATATAAGATATTAATTTTGAGATGGATTTTATGTATCATAACCTAGTTTGGGTTTTGGTCGATGTACCATTTTATGTAAATCTTGTTGGGTGTAAGCAGGTATTTAAGAGAAAAATGAACATGGAAGGTAATGTAAGTACCTATAAAGAAAGGATAGTGGATAATGGGTTTAAAAAACATGAAGGAATTGACTAATATGAAACATTTTCACCAGTTTCCATGTTTAAATCCATCAGAATCATATTTTCCATAGTATCTTACCATGACTATGAGATTTGGTAGATAAATGTCAAAACTGCATTCCTTAATGTGAACCTTTAAGAAGATGTCTATATGATAGAACTAGAAGTTTTTGTGACACCAGGTGATGCCAAAAGTATTTTCAAGTTGAAGAGATCTATTTATGGACTAAATCAAGCATCTACGTCATGGAACATTTGATTTGATGACTCCATACAAGAATTTGGTTTCATTAAAAATGAATTTGAGCCATCTGTTTACAAAAGGATTAATGGGAATGTGGTCTTTATCTTTGTAGTATATGTTTATAACATATTTCTAATTTAAAATTACATACTAGTCTTACATTAAATTAAGAACTGGTTGAACAGCTACTTATCCATGAAGGACTTAGGCGAAGCAACCTACATCATAGGTATCAAGATCATTAGTGATAGATACAAGAGGCTTCTTGGACAAAGTCAAAGTACATATATTTACAAGATACTAAAGGGATTTAGTATCGAACAATCCAAGAGGGGATTGGTTCTAGTGTCACACAGTTTACATATTTATAATAAAATGTGTCCCCAGACACAAAAGGAGAAAGATATAATGAGTAATATCACATATGCTTTGGCGACATGATAAATCATGTTTGCAATGTTATGTACTAGACTTGATGTTCCCAATGCACTAATCATGGTAGGAAGACCTCAAACAGATCTTGGAGAATGACATTGGAATACTGCTAAGAGTATCCTTAAGTATCTGATAAGAACTAAGGATATGTTCCTGGTGAATAAAGGATGTGAGGAGCTTGTCATTAGAGGGTATTCTAATGCTCATTTTCCGAAAAATAATAATGATCCAAAGTAGCATTCAAGATATGTTTTCTGTCTCAATGAAGGAGTTTTGAGCTGGAAGAGTTTAAAGTAGCCAGTTTTCGCTAATTCTATAGTGGATTCTGAGTATATATCAGCTTTCCATGTAGCCAAGGAAGTCATCAAAATTCAAAACATTGCCCAAGAGCTTGATGGGGTACCTAATAGTAAAGACCCTATCACATTTTATTATGACAATATTATAGTGATGGATCTTGAAAAAGAGCCAAGGTCCTGTCAACAAAAAAATAACATACTTAGGAAGTATCTGTAGGTTTTGAGCACAGTGGAAGCGCGTTGGTGGGTTTGCCCAACTTTAATTTTAATGTTAAACAATGTTCAATTCGGGATCCGTCATGATATAAAACGCCGAATCTTCGGAATAGAATGAAGAACGAATAGAAAAGAAGAGTACCTGAACCCTTGAGGAGGATCATCATATATTGATTATAATTAATTTAATTAATGCATAAGAACTACCTCGTTGGAATTCTTTCTTCGTTGATGTGTCCGGTCACGATTCAGTGATCCGTCGTTCCGTCATAGAATCCAAGTGTTGGATTACTCTAGCGGTGATCCACACGTGTCTCACGTATCTCCGGACGTCACTGAAGGGATCTCTGGGTGCTAGCGCGGAAGAACCTTCACTTGCGATGTCCTCCTTCGACCGCCTTGATCCGGTGGAGGATATTGCTCTCGTAACTTGAGGGCGTTCTTGGTGGAAAGGGAATTCTCTCTTGGCTTGTGAGTATTTCCAAATCCGTTGTGCACAGTAATGGCTAACCACTTGAGAATAATGTAATTAGGATTTATAATACATAGAATAATAAAATAAATTAATTTCTCATAATCATTTAATCATTTCATTTAATTCTTAGCAATACCCCATGTCTTAATAATGACAGTTGACCATCATTATTACTTGACATGCATCCAACGTATTACATTTAATATCATTTAATTAAATAAACAATATTTTCTCACGAATCCCGAAAAAATAAACTACACGACGTGTATATATAAATATACAAGGCGTGTACTTTTATTTTTCAGTTTTATTTATTTTTCTCCACCATATTTATTAGACCTTGAGTAATGGATATTTATTTCTTAAATAAATGTAACTACATTACTCGATAATAAATATATATTATTTCTTCCACAATATATTCTCTCGAATAACTAGTGTCAAAATAAATGTGATCAGACATCCTTAAATAATTATTAAACCACAGTCGGGAATAATATTTATTTAACTTGTTAAATAAATATTTAACTGAGATACATGGACACACTTAGTGTGTGACCCTCTAGGCCTCTTTCTCAGTGGCATTAGGCCGAGCCTGCCTAAAGTCCAAGGTTAGAATCTAGAAACACGCCAAGGAACCCATAGAGAAAGAATTTAACGCCGCAATGATGTGTCACCTCCTACGAACACTTACCATGTAATATATTCCCTTTGTCTCGATATCTCCAATCAAGCAGGTTGCATGCTAGTGCCATCAACCCATGTGATTGATTATTATTTCTATGAATTCCCAGAATTGAACTTTCCCATACCTTACCATGGCCATGGATTTATTTAGGCTATATCAATTCCATCAAAGGGCCTGAGATATCTACTTCCGTTATGGAACAGAAGGGAAAAATCCTTTCTCGCATTATATATTAATGCGATATTACTCGTGATGCACCCAACGTATCCTACCTCACTGCGAACAGTGTGTCGTCACAGTTTTCGTCAATACATCTAAGTGCATGAGTTGTAATACCCATTAATAACAATCTTAAAGTCTAAGGACCAATACACACGTTCGCAGATAGGAACATCCAATGACACTATGAAATGTGGATTTCCTACTGGCGGGTCTCGTTCTCATAATATCATCCTAGATATTACCAAGGGTGCACACCATGAGAAGGTGCCTCAATGTTTTATGAGTCCTCACCCCTAATGACCTGTATTATTTGTGTCCCTCAAATAATATCATCCGGCCATAGAACATACATTCAAGAACAGTGTTATGGAACTTCTGGGTTCTCATCATAGCAGTGATCTGCTACGACCCTTTAATGCAACAGCTGTCCTTAGGACATTATCACATGACATGTCATGCAGAATAACAATCAAGATGTGATAAGGATTTTATTTAATGAATAAAGTATAATGTAGTTGGTTCTAGACCACTAACTCCAAAAGACTCTTACTTGTACTAGAGCCAATTGCTAACAACATTTAACCCACTATCTCTCACATGATATTCATGCTTCTACTGAGATATGCCTTTAGTCATGGGGTCCACCACGTTCTCTTCTGTGGACACTCTGCTCACTGTAACTTCACCCCTTTGATAGAAATCCCTCAAGAGGTGATACTTCTGGAGTATGTGATTTGTCCGTTGATGTGACCTTGGTTCCTTTGAAAGAGCCACCGCAGTAGTATTATCACAATACAATGTAATGGGATATTTACTTCTAGGCACCACATCAAGCTCCTGGACAAAGTTCTGAATCCAGACCGCTTCTTTGGCTGCATCAGAAGCCGCTATATACTCGGACTCCTCTGTAGAATCAGAGAAAACTAGATGCTTTGAACTCTTCCAGCTCACAGCTCCTCCATTGACACAGAAAACATATCCAGATTGCGACTTCAGATCATTCTGATCTATTTGAAAACCATCATCAGCATACCCTCTGATGAAATGCTCCTTGTCTCCTCCATACACCATGAACATATCCTTAGTTCTTCTCAGATACTTAAGGATAGTCTTAACAGCAGTCCAATGCTGTTCTCCTGGATCTTCTTGATATCTGCCGACCATGCTTAGTGCATAGGCAACATCAAGCCTGGTAAATAACATGGCATACATTATGGATTCTATAGCCAAAGTGTATGGGATCTTGCTCATCCTATCTTTCTCCTGTTGTGTCTGGGGACACATTTTCTTAGAAACATGTAAGCCATGTGACACTGGAACCAATCCCCTCTTGGATTTTTCTATACTAAATATCTTTAGTATATGGTCAATGTATGTACCCTAACTTAGTCCAAGAATCCTCTTGGATCTGTCACGAATGATCTTGATCCCTAGAATGTAGGTTTCTTCTCCTAAGTCCTTCATGGAGAAACACTTGTTCAACCAGTACTTAACTGACTGTAAGGCTGGTACGTCATTTCCAATAAGCAATATTTCATCAACATATACCACTAGGATGAAGACCACATTCCCATTAAACCGCTTATAAACACATGGATCAAATTCATTCTTAATGAAACCAAACTCCTTTATGGATTCATCAAATTGAATGTTCCATGACCTGGATGCTTGCTTCAATCCATAAATGGATTTCGGCAACTTGCAAACCCGTTTGGCTTCACCTGGTGTCACAAACCCTTCTGGTTGTGTCATATAGACATCTTTTTGAAGGTTCCCATTAAGGAATGCTGCTCTGACATCCATCTGCCAAATCTCATAGTCATGGTAATCTACTATGGCAAGTATGATTATTATGGATTTAAACATGGAAACTAGCGAGAAGGTTTCATCATAGTCAATTCCTTGATGCTGTCTGAATCCTTTATCCACTAGCCTTGCTTTATAGGTGCCAACTTGACCTTCCATGTCCAGCTTTCTTTTGAATACCCATTTGCATCCAACATGATTTACATCAACGGGCTCATCGACCAGAACCCAAACTTGGTTATGATACATGGAATCCATCTCAGAATTCATAGCTTCTAGCCATCTTGTAGCTTCTGATATTTATACTACTTCCTTGTAGGAGAGAGATTCATCATTGTCCAATAATAATGATTCACCATCCTCGGTGACTAGGAAACCAAATCTCTCTGGTTCCCTTACCTCTCTTAAGCTCCTACACAGTACTTGTGTTTCTGGAACCTCTTCCACGGGGACCTGTGGATCTTTTTTCTGTACCAACTCCTGTATATCTTGAGCATCAACTTTGTCTAAGTCAATCTTTCTCCCACTATCCTTCTTGAGGATGTGTTCCCTCTCATGAAAGATGGCTTGTCTAGCGACTGTCACTTTCTTGTCTTGAGGGTTATATAGGTAATATCCTTTCGTTTCCTTAGGATATCCTATAAAGATACACTTGGTGCCCCAGGGTTCTAGTTTGTTGCCTGAGAAGGCCTTAACAAATTCCTCGCATCCCCATACACGTGTGTACGAAAAAGTGGGTTTCCTTCCATTCCATAACTCGGATGGATTTCCATTTGCCGCCTTAGTAGGTACTCGGTTTAATGTGTATGCTGCAGTTTGTAATGCATATCCCCAAAAGGATAATGGAAGATCTGCATGACTCATCATCGACCTCACCATGTCCAACAAGGTGTGGTTCCTCCTTTCACTAACACCATTCCACTATGGTGTATAAGGAGGAGTGAGCTGAGATAGAATCCCAGACTCCCGTAGAAGATCGATGAACTCTTGGTTCAGATATTCTCCACCTCGATCCGATCGAAGCTTCTTTATCCTCTTACCAAGATGATTCTCTACTTCATTCTTGAATTCCTTAAATTTCTCTAAGGACTCTAACTTATACCTCATTAAGTAGACATAGACATATCTACTCAAATCATCAGTAAAAGTAATGAAGTAAGAATATCCACCTCTAGCTTCTACTGGAAATGGTCCACACACATCCGTGTGTACCAATCCTAGAAGCTCTGTGGCCCTTTAACCTTGTCCACCAAAAGGTGGCTTGGTTATTTTTCATTGTAAACAAGCGTGTCATCTATCAAGTGGTTTTAGCTCAATAGAGTCTAAATAGCCATCTTGGCAGAGCTTTTTCAAATGCTTCTCGTTCACATGACCAAGGCGGTGATGCCATAACTGGGTGATGTATGAGTCATGTGAATTTTTTTCGTTATCGATTTGCAACACTTGGTTTTCGTAATTCAATACATACAAACCATTATTTAAATGTGCCATACCCTAACATACATTATTCTTATAAAAGAGACAACCCTTATTTCCAAATTTGAAAACAAATCCATCCATATCCAAACAAGATACAGAAATTATGTTCTTGGTAACATTAGGCACATAATAACAGTTATGTAAAACCAAAATCAACCCAGTTGGAAATGAGAGGTGGTAGTCGCCAATAGCCAACACAACCAGCCTTGCGCCATTGGCAGCTCGAAGATCCACCTCTCCTCTGGCGATCTTTCTAAATCTAGTTGGTTCCTGCATTTGAATACAGATGTGAGCCCCACAAGCTGTATCTAATACCCAATGTGTATAAATAGAAAGATTTCACTCGATAACAAATGCACCTTTAGCATCCCCATGATTCTGGGTGCAGTTCCTCTTCCAGTGGCCCTGCTTTCCCCATGCCAAACACACTGCCTCCCGTTCCTTGCCCTGCCTCTGGATCTTCCCCTTCTTGGAGGGACGGTGCTCGGGGGCTTCAGACCGTTTATAAGTATTTGGACCCTTTGCCTTGTCCTTTATTTTCTTGTTCACCATAAGGACCGTGGGTTTGTCACGCCCCATGTCCTTATCTACCAGGCGAATCAAGGTCAGAAGCTCCGATAGACTCTTCTCATTTCCTCTCATGTTATAGTTGAAAATGAAGCTAGAGAAGGTCTTGGGCAGTGATGATAGGATGAGATCTGTACACAACTCATCCAGGAATTTAATCCCTAAGATTTCTAGGCGTTCAATGTAGCCAATAATCTTGGCTACATGAGGCCCAGCTGGCACAAACTCTCCAAGCTTCATGGTAAACAAAGCATTGGAGATCTCATACCTCTCCTGTCTCTCCTTCTCTTGGTAGATATCTTTAAGGTGAGACATCATGCTATACGCGTCCATGTTTTCATGATGCTTCAAGAGCTCATTTGACATGGCCGATAGCATGAAACACTGGACATCTGTGGCATCATCCATGTGTTTCATGTAGAGAGATAATTCCCCAACACTAGCCTCTTTCCCAGGTGCAACTAGAATAGGATCTTCCAGCACATATAATTTCCTTTCTTGGTGAAGGACGAAGCGTAAACGCCTCTTCCACTCTTGGAAATTGGTGCCGGTGAGAAGGTTTTCTTTTTCGAGTATGGTGCACAATGATATGTTTGAAGTCATTTTCTTTCCGTTTCTACAAATTAAGATGTGTGAAGGTTTAGTACTTTATTACAAAAATTGAGACAAATAAATAAATTAATACTTATTAGTCTACCACTATTTTATCAAAGTCCAATAGCCCTCACCATTAACATCAGAATATTATGTTGCATGAATATTCTAGTGGCAAGGATCCATATTTCCTTTTTCATTAACCCAACTAGGGTTGGTCAAGCAACTTGAAGGGTTTTAGGTAGGCATTCCAAATTCCAACTGCACTAACTCGCAACTCCTTGATCTGCTGAGTGGACTCCCCAATCCTGAAATCCTTTTAATGGATTTCCTCAAACTTTGCCTCTTGGTCACACCAAGTCCTGCTGTGGCAGTCAACCCTTGATGTGAACCAAGTCAATTCAACCGAAAACCTTGAATTATAATTCCCCAATAATTGAAAGCACCCCAACTAGGGTTGGTCAAGCACTTTGAACTATGGTTCGATTCTAACCAAGATTATGGAAGGCTATTCCGACTTAATATTTATTTTGAGGGATTTTATCCTTATACGCAAATTGCCATTTTATTATCTTTGATTACGTGGTTGTTAATATTAAGTGGGATATACTTAAGTGATTAACCATGTCTAAGATAATATTTACGTATAAGCCGATTTTATTTTAGTTCCATTTTTCATGCTTGTTCAATTCATTAATTGTGTGATCGTGACAACACACCCACAATAAATAAACCATGAAACTGACAGAAATAAAATAAATGGTATGATCATGATCTTTTCTATTGGTTAGTTTATCTAGCGGTTGATAAACTAACCTAAGACCTAGGGGAGAAACACCTTGAACCTTTCAGGTTTGTGTTTACAACTTTCCACCTGTCAACCTTTGTATCTCCTTGGATTGGTTTCACCATGGCTACTAACTTGAGATGCATCCACTAGCTTGGGAGCTCCATCCATTACATATGCATTTATCTCACACGCAGGTGAGGGGTAAAAGGGATTTTTACATAAAAGAATCCTTGGGCGTGCAGGCCCTACATATTAATGAGGAGATGGCTCGCAGGCCAACAAATTTAATTTAAATAAATAAATTAAAAGAAACCATTCACATACAAAGGTCTCGGTCTAGATCATGATCATCCATACATGCAACGATATTTACGCATAAATAAAAAACTAGCATTTAATTATTTAATCATTCTTGGTTAAGATAAATCACGCTCGAATCAATTAATTATATTTAATTAATCAATCCTTTTATCTTAAATAACTTTTTCTGAATTTCATTGAGATTCTCATCCATCATAATTTTAAACAAATAAATTCATTTAAAATTATCCTTGTATGTAACTTGTACCTTGGAGGCAACCCGGTGAATTCCCATTATTAAGCAGATGTTAAATTAAACACATATATATAAAACACCTATCACGTGTTGTGCCTCAGCTTTATTCCTGCACCATGGTACACAAATCAAGGGTTTGTATAATATAATAATAAATTTTAATAAATCTGCGTAATTTGGGTGAGTACATGGCGTGTAGTTCCGACTACACGGCGTATACTTTTATTCACCGTCCATCCGAAGTACATGCCTGAGGACAGGGCGTGTTAATGTACTTTAGAAATTTTCAGAGTACACAACATGTACAGTGGGACACACGCCGTGTAGTTTCCGCGTTACACGGTTTCCAGCCGGGCAGGCCGTGTACAGAGTATATGACCCAACCCTAACCCGAAGGGACTACACGCCGTGTTCATTGGACCACACGACATGTATTCCGGAAACCGTGTGCCACCTGTTTCTGTTCAACACACGGTGTCTTAAATTCTTAGAAAAAATCCAATACACGGCCTGATTTGGTGGATCAGTCAATGCATTGAACCTAGACTACACGGCATGTACTTCCGAATACACGCCGTGTATTCTGGTGTTATACTGCCAGAAACGTTTGGCTCCTCTGGATGAGTTCCTCTATTTTATTTTAATCAAAATTAAAAGAAAAATTTGTTTCTGTGAGGTGAACGAGAAATGAGGGAGGAGGAATAGATCTTGATATTCAGATTTCCAGAAAGATTAAACTTGAATTGAAATAACTAAATTATTAAATATGTAAATTACCAACGAAAAAATAAAATAATTAAAATCAACGATATGATCCGCTCTGATACAACTTGTCGGTTCCGGGTGCAGCGGAAGAGCATTGGTGGGTTTTCCCAACTTTAATTTTAACGTTAAACAACGTTCAATCCGAGATCCATCATGATATAAAACGACGAATCTTCGGAATGGAATGAAGAACGAAAAGAAAATAAGAGTACCAAAACCCTTGAGTAGGATCATCATATGTTGATTATAATTAATTTAATTAATGCATAAGAATTACCTCATTGGAATTCTTTCTTCGTTGATGTGTCCGATCATGATTCATTGATCCGTCGTTGCGTCATAGAATCCAAGTGTAGGACTCCTCTAGAGGTGATCCACACATGTGTCACATATCTCCGGACTTCGTCGAAGGGATCTTCGAGTGCTAGCATAGAAGAACCTTCGCTTGCAATGTCCGCCTTTGACCGCCTTGATCCGGTGGAGGATCTTTCTCTCGTAACTTGAGGGCGTTCTTGGGGGAAATGGAATTCTCTCTTGGCTTGAGAGTATTTCCAAATCTGTTGTACACAACAATGGCTAACCACTTGAGAATAATGTAATTAGGATTTATAATACCTAGAATAATAAAACAAATTAATTGCTCATAAGCATTTAATCATTTCATTTAATTCTTAGCAATACCCCATGTCTTAATAATGACAATTGACAATCATTATTACTTGACATGCGCCCAACGTATTACATTTAATATCATTTAATTAAATAAACAATATTTTCTCATTAATCCTGAAAAAATAAACTACACAGAGTGTATACATAAATATATACGGCGTGTACTTTTATTTTTCAGTTTTATTTATTTTTCTCCACCATATTTATTAGACCTTGAGTAATGGCTATTTATTTCTTAAATAAATGTAACAGCATTACTCGCTAATAAATTTATATTATTTCTTCCACAATATATTCTCTAGAATAACTAGTGTCAAAATAAATGCGATCAGACATCCTTAAATAATTATTAAACCACAGTCGAGAATAATATTTATTTAAATTGTTAAATTAATATTTAACTGAGATACATGGATACACTTAGTGTGTGACCCTCTAGGACTCTTTCTCAGTGGCATTAGGCTGAGCCTACCTAAAGTCCAAGGTTAGAATCTATCAACACACCAAGGAACCCATAGAGAAAGAAGTTAATGCCGCAATGAAGTGTCACCTCCTATGAATGCTTACTGTGTAATACAATCCCTTTGTCTCGATATCTGCAATCAAGCGGGTTGCATGCTAGTGCCATCAACCCATGTGCTTGATTATTCTTTATTTGACTTCCCAGAATTGAACTTGCCCATACCTTACCATGGCCAAGGATTTATTTAGGCTGTATCAATTCCATCAAAGGGCCTGAGATATCTACTTTCGTTATGGAACGGAAGGGACAAATCCTTTCTCGCATTATCTATTAATGCGATATTACTCGTGATGCACCCAACGTATCCTACCTCACTGCGAACAGTGTGTCGTCACAGTTTTCATCAATACATCTAAGTGAGCGAGTTGTAATACCCATTAATAATAATCTTAAATTTTAAGGACCAATACACACGTCCATAGATAGGAACATCCAATGACACTATCAAATGTGGATTTCCTACTGGAGGGTCTCGTTCTCATAATATCCTCCTGGATATTACCAAGGGCACACACCATGAGAAGGTGCCTCAAAGTTTTATGAGTCCTCACCCCTAATGACCTGTATTATTTGTGTCCCTCAAATAATATCATCCGGCCATAGAACATACATTCAAGAACAGTGTTATGGAACTTCAGGGTTCTCATCATAGCAGGGATCCGCTACGACCCTTTAATGCAACAGTTGTCGTTAGGACATTATCACATGACATGTAACACAAAAGAATAATAAAGATGTGATAAGACTTTTATTTAATGAATAAAGTATAATGTAGTTGGTTCTAGACCACAAACTCCAACAGTATCAACTATTGAGGGATTTATATCAAATGGGTGAAGTTTAGGTGAGAAGAGTATCCATGGAAGAGATCATGGTTTCCCCTAGACAAAAGGCGTATCTTAGTACAAGAATGAATATCACGTGAGAGCTAGTGAACTAAAGATTTTTAGTAGTTGGCTCTAGCAAAAGTGTGAGTCTATTAGAGTTGGTGCCCGAGAACCAACTTCTTTGTACTTTATGATAAACATGTATTCATTGGATGGATATTAATAAACTTCTTATCACATCATTATTGTTCTTATGCATGACATTATATATGGTAATGTCCTAAGTGTAACAACCCAGGGTTTTAAAAATAAATTGAAATGAATGAAACACTAAATATCTATGTAATGATTTTTTAAGGAGATAGTTATAAAATATCCATTAAGCATAATTTTTCTGATTCTATGATTTTAATTTCCAAAAGAGGACATCTACGGATGTGATCATTAAGTTATTTGGAGTCTAATAGAACCAACTTGTTTTTAGTGAATAGTAACATACCCTTATGAGTAGTAATATAAACCTTATAAATAGTAAATCATATTATTATTTTATTTTCTTAAGGTTATAAGATAATGAGATCTTGATTAAATTTTTTAGGTGATATAAAGTGACTTATAGTTTTAAAATTGTTTTTTCGAATAAATTATGATTTTATTTAAAAATTAAATTAATCATACATAGAAAATTATTTTAAAAAATAGAGTTCATTTGTGAATTATACACGTCAAAAAATGGTTTGGGTGAATTTTTGGAATTTTTCTAAGATATTTTAACTCTTAGTGATTAGTGAAAATACACTTTTAAGTTTTCAGTGTGTTTGATGACATCATCATGATGTAATAATGATGTAATCATTCTAATTGAATCTTGAGGATTAAAATATGATATGAGGTTTCCCAAGTGGTCAACACCATTGGAAAAAACCATGGGAATTCCGATGTTTTTTCAAATACCAATAATGATGTGTCCTTTGAAATTAATTAAAAATTCCCTCATTTTTACTATAAATACCACCATCATCCCTCTCCCTCTCACACCTCTCAAGCCATGGGGATTGTCTAAATTCTTCCCAATCCACTTCCCAAGGTTCTTCCCCACATCCAAGACTTTCTGGTCTCACCAAAAGGCCAAAACCAAGGGCCTTAAGGAGGATCTAATGGAGAAGAGATCAAGAGGAGGTTTAAACAAGTTTTAAGTAAGATGAAACCAAGGTAATGTAATTCTTAACCCAGTTTCCATTATTTGGATTAACCTTCTATTTAATTAATCATATGGTAATAAGATCATTTGGGTAATGAATTTAATTCATATTACATTTTATTATGTGTATTTATAGTGTATACACATATTTCTTTCCTCCTATTAATTCTAACTTCATTCTAAAATTTTCATATTTAATAATATAAGTATTAAATATAATATGTTTCACATTATTGTTTCCCTCAAGGGAAATAACTAAAGTGTCCCAAATTACATGAGAAATTTTACAAGAATAAATGTGATTAAATTATTCTCCTCCTAGTGTAAAATATATATCATTCATTACTTTACAGTTGTTGTTATAGTCTATCTTGGTAGCTTCATCCCAAGTGTTTCTAGTAGTATCAGGGAGTTCATGTTTACTTTCAATAGTATTCTAGATTTAAAATCCCATGATTTCTAAATGTATTTTAATTTTAGGCTTCCACTGAGCATAATTTGTTCCATTGAAAAAAGGTGGTCTATTCATAACAGCTCCTTCTAATCTATTATACATAAATTTAATTTTGGAAAAGATTTCAAGAGATAATTTTTTTGAAGTAACAGGAATTTTAAGATCTTAAAATAAAACTAAAATCACTGTTGAAAAATATTTGGGAAAATATTTTTAAAACTAGATTGTTTTGAAAACTAAACTCAAGGCTCTGATACCAAAATATTTTCCCATTAGGAAACTCAATAGGGGTTGGGGGTGAATTTAGTCCCTATAAAAATTTCTATTAAAAATTGGTTCTTTGAAAAATTTCACCTAATTAAAAATATAATCCATGTAAGTTTGTAGTGAATTTATAAGTGTCTTGAATGTTCAATTAATTTCTCAAGAGATTTATTAGTTCTCAGCTATAGTAATATAAATATTAATATAAATTTTGAAACTAACCCACTGGTTCAAAAATATTATAAACACTTTCTAAACTAACTATCAGAGTTTAACTTTTTTGAATGAAATTTTTTATACAACATAGTAAAAGAAAATAATAATCGGCACAACATAATTTAAAATAAGAGGTTCAGTATCAAGATGAGACTTAATCCTCTCCACTTAGTGATCACTTTCCACTAAGTAGTTTAAATTAATAAACAAGTTTGATCCACATCCTAGATCGAGGTTCACAATAGAACACAAAGCTGTCCAGGTAACCCTTGACCTCTAACACAATTTTTTGTGTAGAAAAAAACAAAAAGGTCACACATAACCTCTTTCAAAGTTCTTTGTAGGATAAAAATGGATAAAGGGAGTGTGAGATTGAGGATATAAAGTATCCTCCAGTTATGCACAGGAGATAGTGTGTGTGTAACATACAGATACACACACTACTCAGGAATGTAAATAAATGAACACAACAGAGATAAATATGTAGAGTTATGTTTAAAAGGATATGTGTGTTTTGCGGTGCATCTCTGGACTCATTTGATGTAGTAGAATTGAAGCTCGAGTCCTCTTCTGGAATTTGAATCCAAAACAAAGTGTTGAATCCTCTGTGTTTTGGATTCCAAGAGTACGAGATGTTCAACTTCTTGTTCGAAAGATGTCCAGGTCTGCTCAGAAGGTTTATCTCAATTTCTTGATCTCTATGTATGTTATTCTTTTTGAGTTCTTGGGCTTTGGAAGTATCCTCGAGAGTTGCAGGAGATCTTCTTTTTTTTGGCATTTTCTTTTCTTACTGCTATTCATTGTATATTTTTGAATGATCCAACTTGTTATCCTTTCATCCTTCAAGGTCCAATAGGCATAATGATCTTCCCACATGCATGTACCTTGTACTGTACTCTAAATATCCTAAAAAAACATTAATTAATGTCATATGCATTAATTTTTCTAAATATTACCATAATATATAAAGTTGAATTAAAAAAATAAAATCAGTTTTTATCACTATCGGTGAGTCATAAGTATCAGTGAGTCATTAACATCGCTCTGTCGGCATCAATGACTATATGTATAAGTGAGTCCTTTCCATCGATATCAGTGACTATGGGCAACAGTGAGTCATTTGTACTATTGGTCCATCAAGGCATTGGTGATTCATCATTGGTGACTCATTTTGAACTATCGGTGCATCTCCCATCAGTGACTCATCCATTGGTGAGTCCTTTGAACTATCGGAACATCGCCCATTGGTGAGTCACCTATCAGTGAGTCGCTTTCACTATCTGTGTAACCGCACATTGATGACTTGGCTATTAGTGTGTCATTTTTTCAATCGGTGAGTCCTACATTGGTGTCTTCTTTGATCAGTGAGTCCTCATCGGTGATTCAACCAACAATGACTCCTTTGAACCAATCAGTGTGAGTGACTTTGAAAAACTTACAAAGTGTCTGTCTTATACAGAATAATACCAGATTAAGTGAAATTCATAATTTCATGTAAATATTCACTAAAAAATATGTTGGAAAATAAATATCCATAATTTATTGACTTATTGAAATGTATTATACCATGTGACATAATCTATTCATTTGTAAATATTCATTGACATGATTATCATCACTTAAAACATAATATATGAATTATCATGTTTTTTAAATTGGAATTATTTGTGAATATTAAAACTTTTATCTCACAAAGGGTCCAACATCAAGGACCTTAAATTATATATGAATGATTAAATTTGGGAGAATAAAGAAGAAAAAAACTGCTGTTAAAAAAAATAGTTCAAAAAGATCAAGATAACTCACATCTAACATTGAAAATAGATAATAAATAACAAATATATATCTAGAGAATAATTATAAATTACTTTTAAAAAATTTTATACTAATGAATAAACTTTATAAATATGTGATTAAGATACCATTTTTTTAAATAGAAGATTAAATAACTTTAGTGGAAGTCAGGAATTTTGGAAAGGGATTCTTGTCTCAAATAAAATTTATTGAGACATATTTAATATAATACACCATGTTTTCATTAAAAGGGTGTATATAATAATGATTTTATATTTTATATAATGATCCTTCCATTATTCATGATATTAAATATTTCATTTGAATTCATATCCATCAAGGGTTCTTGATTCAAAAGTTTCTAAAATTGTAAGTTTTTTTGCCTCAAATTTAATTTCTTGAGACATATTTATTTTTATACACGAGGGTTTATTTTTAATAGTTTATATAATACCTCATTAATATTTATTATCAAAATCCTCTCATTATTCATTTCATTTAATTTTTTATTTTGAATTATTTCCTTCAAGAGATTTTGATTTGACTATTTCTAATATAGTAAGGATTTATTTGTCTCATTTTCAAATCCATGAGACATGTGTGAAATTGTGCACCATAATTTATCTTATATAGTGAATTCACTTCCCCATAGGCTTTAATTATAACTAATTTTCTTCATATTATGATATTTTAATGTATATTTAATGGTAACTCTCACTCATATTCTTTTTATTCTTATAATGGTTTTTGTTAACTCAGCTCCTTTTATTAAGTTAAAATGTTTATTCCTAAAGTTAAATCTTTCAATATTGGTTTCTGTTGGATCTGAATCTACGGATTACACACAAGAGGAGGGTGAATTGTGTCTTTTCAAAATTATTACAATCTCTTCAATTTAGACAAATTCTATCCACTATGCTTTTGCACGATTAAATATGCAGCGGAAAAAGTAAAAGCATGAACACACGGATGTATAGTGGTTTGGGGAACAGAAGGCCCCTAGTCCACTCCACCAACGCTCAAATCCACGAGCTTGGCGATTTTCACTATCTGGTCCTCGTTTCCACAGACCTGTTCACAACTGAGTATAGGCAGTTGACACCTTTACAAGATTCAGGCAAACACAGCCTTCCTGGTTCAAACACGAACCCACACAGCTTAGAACAAGAAGCTGATCACTCAAAAATAAAAAAGGGTTTCGATAAAGAAAACACTTCTCCAGTTGTTCTTCACAATTGCAACAGAATGCAATTGACAGTAGATAGATCGTTGTCTTCAGAAAATAAAGATCTGTAATCAAAACAGTTCTGAGTCGATCCAGTTGCAATAGATATTACCAGAAACTTCACAACTTCAGCAGCAATAGATTCACAACAGATAGTCGATGTAGAACACGTGAATCTGCTATCAAGATCTTCCTTCGGCAATAAAGGTTTTACACTTCTTCTCGATCACCAGAAAAGAACGCCTTTACTCAGTCTCTGTTTCTTGCTCGTTAAAAGATCAATCTATATATTTCACACACTTTCCTGTGTATATATATATATCCGAAGTTTCCAAGATAGAACATATATATTCAAATCTGAGAAAATCTTCCGCATAAATAGATCCATGAAAATCTCCTTTAGATTCGCGATATTAAATGAAATAACAGAGCCGTTGTAACTCCCCTGAAGAATCGGCATAAAAAGCTCCGTTTAAATCAATCAGTAATCCGTTGAAAATCGTCTTTGATTCAGTCAAAGTCGTACTTAAGAATCAGCTCGAAATCCGCTTAATAATCCGCTTGTTTGACCAATGCAAAAGGAAATATCGTCTGTCAAAAATATCCCGACGCCAAACGTAGGGTTGATGACGTGGCTCCAAACGTAGGGTTCACAAACGTAAGGTTCACAAACGTAAGGTTCAGAACGTACATACTTTCTCTTCAGCATTCAAACATAGGGTTGATCATCCATACTTTGTCTCGCTTCAACTCTCCAAAGAACGTACGGTTGATTATAAAAGTAAGGTTGATGATCCATACTTTTGAGAAACAAACTCAACACTGAAAACTAACGTACGTTTTCTCTTCCATACTTGTCCAACAATGAAAACGTAAGGTTCCTTCCAAACGTAATGTTCTTCTTCCATACTTTTCAACAATGTAAGATTCATTAACCATACGTTTCAAAATAACGTAAGGTTCCTTAACCATACGTTTCTTTTAACATAAAAAGTAAACTTTTCATCCATACGTTACGTTCATCAACGTAGGGTATGAACAGTGATTCCAGTACGCACTAAAATTGATCTCGCGCTACAGTGATTCCAGAACACGCTAAAATTGATCTTGCGCTACAGTGATTCCAGAACACGCTAAAATTGATCTTGGAATAAATGAAGTATGAAATCTCGTTGTATGAAATAAATAAATAAAATAAATTCCTGCAAAATACTCAACGAAATAATTAGTAAATAATTAAGGGTATTTGTGAGCATCAAAATCATCATAAAGAGACAGGGTATTATTTGAAATAATCTCCCCCTTTAAAAAACATTATTTTGAATTGTTTGAAAACAATACATTGCTCAACAATCTCCCCCTTTTTGATGATCACAAAACCCATAAAATAATAGAACTAATTTAATTGCAATCTTTATTGAAAAAATTAGTTTTATAAAATTTTAGAATTCTGAAAGGATTAAAACAATATTTAACTATAATAAAATTTCTCCCCCATAAAAATAAATTTTCAGCTAAAAAATAGATAAAAGATAAATGTCTTCTCCTATATATCCAAATTTCTTCATAGGAAACAAATGAATTTAAATGTTGTGTTTATCCAAATTCTCCCCCTTTTTGTGATATAAAAAAGAATGAAAAATTACGGATTTGAACACATTCAATATTGCACTGAACTATAAGTAAATGATATAATTAACTGTGTATGAATAAGTGAATTTGTTATACTGGCTAACTTAAACATAAATCAATAAACAACAAAACAAAAAGATGTAAGAAAAGAATTTTCATTCACAAGCTGTTATATATAAACGATTGTGATATACATGGGAATCAAGGTTCATAGATAAGACAGGGAAGAAAAAAAATGGTGTCTATCTCCTTTGAATCGCGGTCTTGATCTCTGTAAACTGTTCTCTGAGCCTCTTCATCATCCCATCTCCTAACTTGATGATAAGATCTCTATTCTCTTGAGTCATATGAATATCTTCAATCAAATTAACTCTGAAAAACTCATGCATTCTTTCTTCTTTTTCAACAAAAAGAGCCAGTTTCTCTGATAACTGATTCAAAAGAATCCTAATCGGTTGCTCTCCAGATGTCAACTGATCCACTAAAAATTTCTGATTATCTAGCAAAACTGACAAAGGGGCACTATTACAATGAAGATCGTGTAATCTGTCACTCATATTGCTCATTGCTGCAGTAATTGCTTGAAATCTCCGAATCAAATCAGGTGAAGAGCCTGATCCACTCACAGCATTGTTTGCAACAGACTCAAATTTATTCTCCATGTAAATCTTCATCTCAGACAAATCATCTTTCTTTACCATCTCTGATTTTAATTGATCAACAGCATGCAGGATATCAGTCTTAAACAAATCTACTTCCTGTCTTGAAACAGTAGATTCTTTCAGCTTCTGAAACTTCAACTGCTCTAAGTTCAGAGAATTTCCGAGACTAACATTCTCAGATTCTAATTGAGAGATACGCTTGTACAACTCAACAACTTCTTCTTTTCTCGAATCAGGGGCATACTGTGCTCTATTCTCATGTCCAGAAATAGGTTGATGAGGCAGGGCAAGAGGTAAAGAATCTGCATCTGACTGTTCTTTGTCCTTTTCCTGACAAGGTTGATCTACTGAACTAGCTTTTGAAGCCTGAAACTCTTCCACTGAAAAATCTTCCTGAAGTACCTCTGTATTAGCTTCAGAAGTATGTTCATCACGAACAGTAGTCTCTCTGACTTCTACTGAATGGTCAAGAACAATATTTTCATGTAAATCTTGAGGTCGGGCCACTTCTTCACCAGGCACTGCCTCCATAAGTTGTTCTTGTGGAATTACTTTTTCAAAAGCCACAACAGCAGATTGAGGTTCTTTTTGGATTTCCGGTTGAGCTGCTGGTTCCTCTATCGGTGCGGTCTGCTCCACAACAGCTTCTCTCACAAATGAATAAGAAATTACCGGTTCAGAGGATTTCAAGGTAGGAGAGATAATTTCTTCATCAATTGACCTCTTCCTTCTAGATTGAAGTCCTTCTTGACTTCTCTCTTCCTCAACTTCCTCCATCTCAAAGCGAATTCTCCTTGCCACTGTACTAACCCTTGATTCTGCTTGTCCCTCCTTGGACTTAGCCGGTTGAGCCTGAGCACTCTCCGAGTCTTCCTCAGCTCCAACAGGTAAGAGTTTTCCTTTAATTGTGCTCCAGAAGTATCCTACTTTCCTTAAAGTTCCAGCATTAAAAACATTACTGTGGTGACATTTCACCCCAGCATCTACCAATCTGATCATTCCTCTTTTATGCAAAAACAAAGAAATGAACCTTCCATAAGGGAAAAAGGTCATTCTTGCTTCACTCTGACAGCAGTATCTCAGATATCTTATTATAAACCGAGGAAAATTAAACTTAATATCACACATTAGAAGATACATTATGTACATGTCAGGGTATAGGATTTTCTCCATCTCAGCAATCCTTGGTGCTAAACCAGTCTGAACAAATTTTACCAAGATTTTATGATCGGGCTCCAAATCTTTAATAAACATTTTCTTTATCACTCTGGTTCCAAACAGAAAAGACATAATGTCTTCAGACTTATGTACAGAATCTCCAATATTCCGTAAATCGAAATGAAAAACTCCTTCATGAGGGCAGTTAAGAATTTGACTTATCTCTATAGATGATATGGAAAAGTCCTTATCCTCTATTTGAGCCAATAAACTATCCTCCATATCTCCAAGGCTAAACTGAACAGTTCTAAAGAAATGTCTCATTTCTGCCTCATATAGAAACTCAGAATTTGCACTATTAAAAGCTTGCTCAAGGCTTTGAAACGACAACGCTTGCTTCAACAGTAAATTAGTTTCAAACAGCCATTCTAAATCTATGACTTTACCTTGCAGTATTTTCCGACCAACTACTTTAGGTTTCTTTGCAGCACTGCTCTCAGATTCATCTGGACGCTTAGTCTTTGCCATTTCAACAACGATTTCTGAAGGTTCGAAAGTTTAGGGTTTGAAGATTCAGAACATGTTTTTGGAGCAGATGTGCGGTTTTAGGTTTTCGAAAGGGTTTCCGAAAAAGGTGAAACAGTTTAGAAGGTGAAATGGTTCTGACAACCTTGATTCCCGTGTAATCACTAATCATTACTTTTATTTAAAACAAAATAAAATTACTTATAGCGGGAAACAGAAATTAAGCAGAATTCGAAAACAGAATAAGATTTAAAAAAAAATTATTTAAAATTAAATAAACCTAACTCCCCCTTAATAAATTCAAACCTTTCCGTGGGAAGTGGTTTAGTAAAAATATCTGCTAATTGATTTTCTGTATTTACAAATTCTAAAAATATATCCTTTTTAAACACATGATCTCTTAAAAAGTGATGTCTTATATCAATGTGCTTAGTTCTAGAATGACTAATAGGATTTTTTGAAATATTAATTGCACTAGTATTATCACATAAAATAGGTGTATTATTGAAATTTAATCCAAAGTCCATAAGAGTGTTTTTCATCCACAACACCTGTGCACAGCAACTACCTGCAGACACATATTCTGCCTCGGCTGTTGACAGGGCAACTGTGTGTTGTTTCTTACTAGACCATGATACTAAAGACTTTCCTAAAAAGTGACATGTTCCTGAAGTACTCTTCCTATCTAATCTACAGCTTCCAAAGTCAGCATCTGAATATGAAATTAAATTAAAATCAGAGGTTTTTGGATAAAGCAGAGATTGATAAATAGTACCTTTTAAATATCTAAAAATTCTTTTAACAGCAGTTAAGTGGGATTCTTTGGGATTTGATTGAAATCGAGCACAAAGACATACTGAATACATTATATCTGGTCTACTAGCAGTAAGATATAACAAACTACCAATCATACCTCTATATAACTTGTTTTCCACTGATTTTCCAGTTTCATCCAAATCAAGTTTTATATTAGTACACATAGGAGTTGTAAATGTCTTGCTGTTTTCAAGTCCAAATTTCTTAAGTAAATCAGTAATGTATTTGCATTGATTTAAAACATTTCCAAAATCTTTTTGAAATATTTGAAGACCCAAAAAGAAATTTAATTCTCCCATCATACTCATTTCAAATTCTTTTTGCATTAATTCTGAAAATTCATGACAAAGAATTTTATTGGTTGATCCAAAAATTACATCATAAACATAAATTTGAACCAACAAAACATTATTTTTCACAGTTTTCATAAAGAGTGTTGGATCTGCTAGTCCAACAGTAAAATCATTTTTCAAAAGAAAAGAACTTAGTCTTTCATACCAAGCTCTAGGTGCTTGTTTAAGGCCATAAAGAGCTTTAGTAAGTTTGAAAACAGAATTTGGTTTTTGAGAATTTTCAAAACCAGGAGGTTGCTCAACATAAACTTCCTCCATTAAATAACCATTTAAAAAGGCAGATTTAACATCCATCTGAAATAATTTAAAATTCATATAAGATGCATAGGCTAAAAGGATTCTAATGGCTTCTAACCTGGCTACAGGTGAAAAGGTCTCATCATAATCTATTCCTTCTTCTTGATTATATCCTTTAGCTACTAATCTTGCTTTATTTCTAGTTATTATCCCTTGATCATCCTGTTTATTCCTAAAGACCCATTTAGTTCCTATTACTGGATAATCATGTGGTCTTTCAACTAATTCCCAAACCTTATTTCTCTTGAACTGGTTCAATTCATCCTGCATTGCTATTACCCAGCTCTCATCATCTAAGGCTTCTTCTATGGTCTTAGGTTCTTGTTGGGATAGGAAAGCAGAGAATTCAACTATGTTTCCAAAGTTTCTTCTAGTTTGAATACCAGTCTCTAAGTCACCTATCACAGATTCTAAAGGGTGATTCTTTAAGGTTCTAGACTATCTAGGCATTACATTCAAAGGTTCTTCAGTGTCATGTTCTTCTGAACTGGACTGAATTTCTTTTATATCATTTTCAAAATCATTCTTTAAATTCTCAAGTCTCATGTTTTCATTAGAATCAGGTTCATCTATTTGTTCTATCCTTTTCTCAAAAGGATCAGATTCATCAAATTTCACATGAACTGATTCTTCAACAATCCTTGACTTTTTATTATAGACTCTATAAGCTTTGGAGGTTGCAGAATATCCTAAGAAAATACCTTTATCAGATTTTGGATCAAATTTACCAAGATTATCTTTGGTATTCAAGATGTAAACCTTGCATCCAAAAACTTTAAAGTAATTTACTTTAGGTTTTCTGTTATTCCATAGTTCATAGGGTGTCTTTTTCAAAATAGGTCTTATTAAAATTCTATTCATTATATAACAAGCTGTATTAACAGCTTCTGCCCAGAAATATATAGGTAGGCTATATTCATTTAACATAGTTCTAGCCATTTCTTGAATAGTTCTATTTCTTCTTTCTACAATCCCATTCTGTTGAGGTGTTCTTGGAGCAGAGAAGGTGTGTTTAATACCCATGTTTGAGCAAAAGGAATTAAATTCCTGGTTCTCAAATTCTCCACCATGATCACTTCTCAATGAGATTATATTAAAACCTTTTTCATTTTGAATAGATTTACAAAAACCTTCAAATAAACTAAAAGCTTCACTTTTAAATTTCAAAAAGAAAATCCAAGTAAATCTAGAATAATCATCAACTAATACATAAACATATAATTTACCAGCTAAACTTGCTACTCTTGAAGGTCCAAACAAATCCATATGGATAAGTTCTAGAGGTTTAGTTGTAGCAACTTTATTAACAGATTTGAATGATGATTTGTGTTGCTTGCCAAGCTGACATGCATCACAGAATCTGTCATTTTCAAATTTGAGACTAGGCAAATCAGAAACTAGATGTTTCTTAGATAATTTATGTAAAGCATATATATTGCAATGACCAAGTCTTCTATGCCAGATCCAGGATTCACTTATATTAGCAGTTAAGCAGTTTACTTGTTGTTTACACAAGGAATACAAATCCAAAGTATAAACATTATCAGTTCTGGGTGCTCTAAACTTAAACAGTTTATCTTTAGAAACAGTACAACTATTGTTAGTAAAATCAAAAGTGTATCCATCATCACAGAGTTGAGAGATACTTATCAGATTGTGTTTTAACCCTTGTACATAAAGTACTTTGTTGATTGAGACTGTCTCTGGATCTCTAACTGTTCCAATACCAATAATCTTTCCTTTGGCATTGTCACCAAAGGTGACAAGTCCTCCTTCCTTTCGAGTAAGAGAAGAGAAATTAGCTGAAGTTCCACTCATGTGTCTTGAGCAGCCACTATCCATATACCATATTTCTTTCTTTCTTTGGTGACCTGCTACCTGCAAAGACATTCAAACAAATTGCTTTGGTACCCATATTTTGTTGGGTCCAGGAGTGTTAGCAAGCAGTGATCTGGGTATCCAGATTTGCTTTGTTTCCTTAAAATTGATTGAATCATATAGATCGTTGGAAATATAAGCTTTCTTAATTCCACATATTTGAGGTTGTCTTAGAAAACAGTTTTTAGCTATATGACCTTTTGTTCCACAGAAGTTACAAATAACCTGTTTAGTGCTAGGAACAAAATAATTTTTGTATAACTTAGGTTTTTCTCCTTTACTTCCAATTCCAAACCTTTCCTTTTTAATTACAGTTTTTCCAAGTATCTCATTTAAGGTGTTTTCTCCTTTTGTAAAAACTAATTCATCCTTTTTATAAGATTCTACTTCATCCTGTAGAGTTTTTATTTTTGATTCAAAATTAATTTTATTTGAGTCAGCAGAGTTGTATTTGTCAATTAATTCCTTATGTTGTTTTAGAAAAGTATTTCTCTCATCTGAAATAGCTTTGTGCAAGTTCTTTATAGATTTATATTTTTTAAATAATGAGTCATACCTTTCTTCAAGCATATTGCAGTAAGCTGCAAGTTTTTTATTTGAGAAGCTTGTTTCAGAGTTTGATTCATTATTTGAGTCAGAGGAGTAATATGAGTGTACCTCATCAGTTTCAGCCATGAAACACATATTTGATTTTAAATTGGATTCCTCCTTCTCTGAGCTTGATTTAGAAGAATTACTTGAGTCTTCAGAAACACTCCAAGTAGCTTTCATAGCTTTCTTGTCTTTCTGTTCATAATCATCTCTTTTGAAGAATTTCTTCTTCTTTGCATCTTTCAATTTTGGGCAATCCGGTCTGATATGTCCCATATTTTTGCATTCATAACATCTCACTTCCTTGCTATCCTTTTTGAAGGATTTCTTGAAGTCTTTCTTCTTACTGTAGAACTTTCTGAATTTTCTGGCTATCTGAGCCAGTTCTTCATCCGAATTTGAAGAATCAGAGCTTTCTGATTTAGCACTTACTTCTCTGTTCTTCATCTTTCTATCCTTTTGTTGAGAAGTCACTTTAAAAGCAGTATTTTCCCTTTTTATGTAGACTTTATGCTCATTTACCTCATCTTGCATTTTAGCTTCGTACATCATCAATGTACCAATCAGTTCTCTCATAGTTAGATCTTTAACAGAAGTTGATTGTCTGATTGCTGTAGAGATTCCATTCCATCGAGTAGGAAGTACTCTCAGTACCTTCAACGCTTGATCAGCCTGCTTGATTGGTTCTCCTAGAGCTGTTATATTATTGACAATTTCTGTCAATCTTCCATTCATCTGAGTGATGCTCTCTCCTTCAATCATTCTGAAAGTATCGAATTTTAACTTAGCAGTTGCATATCTCATCTGTCTTACATTATGTGTTCCTTCATAAGAAACAGCTATTGTTTGCCACATTTCATATGCAGTCGGGCATTGAGATACTCTGTTAAATTCATCTGGTCCTAGACCACAGATGATTGCATTCATAGCTTTTGAATTTATGTCATACTCAGCCTCTGTAGCAGCACTCCATGTATCGGGATTTTCAGAAATTTCATAGGGAGTCAGAATCTTTGAATAGACTTTGTAACCAAGATTTTTCAGATAAATAATCATACGTGATTTCCAGCAGCCATAATTATCTCCATTAAAGTAAGGTGCTCTGACCATTGACATTCCCTCTCTCATATCATCCATAATACACTATGTATAATCTTTAAATACTTCTAGCTTGATAAGACTTTAAAAATAAGAAGCTCCTCCTTTGATACCAATTGTTGGATCTGAATCTACGGATTACACACAAGAGGGGGGTGAATTGTGTCTTTTCAAAATTATTACAATCTCTTCAATTTAGACAAATTCTGTCCACTATGCTTTTGCACGATTAAATATGCAGCGGAAAAAGTAAAAGCATGAACACACGGATGTATAGTGGTTCGGGGAACAGAAGGCCGCTAGTCCACTCCACCAACGCTCAAATCCACGAGCTTGGCGATTTTCACTATCTGGTCCTCGTTTCCACAGACCTGTTCACAACTGAGTACAGGCAGTTGACACCTTTACAAGATTCAGGCAAACACAACCTTCCTGGTTCAAACACGAACCCACACAGCTTAGAACGAGAAGCTGATCACTCAAAAATAAAAAAGGGTTTCGATAAAGAAAACACTTCTCCAGTTGTTCTTCACAATTGCAACAGAATTCAATTGACAGTAGATAGATCGTTATCTTCAGAAAATAAAGATCTGTAATCAAAACAGTTCTGAGTCGATCCAGTTGCAATAGATATTACCAGAAACTTCACAACTTCAGCAGCAATAGATTCACAACAGATAGTCGATGTAGAACACGTGAATCTGCTATCAAGATCTTCCTTCGGCAATAAAGGTTTTACACTTCTTCTCGATCACCAGAAAAGAACGCCTTTACTCAGTCTCTGTTTCTTGCTCGTTAAAAGATCAATCTATATATTTCACACACTTTCCTGTGTATATATATATATCCGAAGTTTCCAAGATAGAACATATATATTCAAATCTGAGAAAATCTTCCGCATAAATAGATCCATGAAAATCTCCTTTAGATTCGCGATATTAAATGAAATAACAGAGCCGTTGTAACTCCCCTGAATAATCGGCATAAAAAGCTCCGTTTAAATCAATCAGTAATCCGTTGAAAATCGTCTTTGATTCAGTCAAATTCGTACTTAAGAATCGGCTCGAAATCCGCTTAATAATCCGCTTGTTTGACCAATGCAAAAGGAAATATCGTCTGTCAAAAATATCCCGACGCCAAACGTAGGGTTGATGACGTGGCTCCAAACGTAGGGTTCACAAACGTAAGGTTCACAAACGTAAGGTTCAGAACGTACATACTTTCTCTTCAGCATTCAAACGTAGGGTTGATCATCCATACTTTGTCTCGCTTCAACTCTCCAAAGAACGTACGGTTGATTATAAAAGTAAGGTTGATGATCCATACTTTTGAGAAACAAACTCAACACAGAAAACTAACGTACGGTTTCTCTTCCATACTTGTCCAACAACGAAAACGTAAGGTTCCTTCCAAACGTAATGTTCTTCTTCCATACTTTTCAACAACGTAAGATTCATTAACCATACGTTTCAAAATAACGTAAGGTTCCTTAACCATACGTTTCTTTTAACATAAAAAGTAAACTTTTCATCCATACGTTACGTTCATCAACGTAGGGTATGAACAGTGATTCTAGTACGCGCTAAAATTGATCTCGCGCTACAGTGATTCCAGAACACGCTAAAATTGATCTTGCGCTACAGTGATTCCAGAACATGCTAAAATTGATCTTGGAATAAATGAAGTATGAAATCTCATTGTATGAAATAAATAAATAAAATAAATTCCTGCAAAATACTCAACGAAATAATTAGTAAATAATTAAGGGTATTTGTGAGCATCAAAATCATCATAAAGAGACAGAGTATTATTTGAAATAATCTCCCCCTTTAAAAAACATTATTTTGAATTGTTTGAAAACAATACATTGCTCAACAGTTTCTTCCACCCAAAATTTTAATTTCAAGGTTAATTTTATTCCTATTTATTGTAAAGTGACCTTTTAATTTAAATATTTTACCTTGATAAAATTTATTTCTCAAAAATTATCTTGTTTTTGAGAATAATTTCCATTCTCTTTAATGATGATTTCCCCTCCTTGTATATATTTTACTTTCCCACCAATGTTATCCTAAATAATTGGAAACCTAGTTGTGTGTTATCTCATGTGAAATTCATATTCCCATTATCCTTTTTTCAAATGAATGGCTGTTTATCTTTTTTTAAGATGTGGGTTTTTAATAAAGGTATTTTAAAGTATTAGAAATGGGTTTCCTTCCATTTATTGTTTGGGTAAAATTATTGAATTAACCATATTACCTTACTCTAATTGGTTTTAGTTTAGGGGATGGTTATATATAAATATATTCAATTTATTAATTTAGGAAATATTTTCATGTCATATACTTGTTATTTCCATACAAAGTTTATTGATTACTAAGGAATTTTGGTTATGTATATTATAATTTTTTATTCCATCATTTAATGAATGAATTAGATTTAATTAGAGATAAATTGGACCCAATATAGATAGAAACTCGATGCATTGATAGGTATCATGAGAAAAACTAGCATGGTTATTTTAGTGTATACATATCTAGAATAAAATATTTCAGAGAAATAGGGCCTTGACAGTAAAATCATGATGTCTTGGCTTGAGGCATGGAATTAGCTATTTGAAATTATGCATTCCATCTCTACAGAACCAATTATTTTTGTCCATTAATTTATTTATTGATATTTAAACCATTGATATGTTATTCTCATAGTTTCATTTGGTTATGGAATTATTTTTATTATATATTCATACTATATTATTTATTCTCACTTATGATCTTTTATTGTTAATGATTATGTTTAACCTTACCAAGCATTTTATCTCACATATTCTTATGTTTCCATTTCCCTAGGTTTAAAATAAATGTATTATATACGATATGTATAATAGAATAATTTGTGTGAATAATTTTTGGGATATGTTGAATACTTATTATAGATTAATTTATTTTTTATATAGTGAAAAAATGTCTATTGGTTGAGAAATACATGAGATTTATGATTTTTCATAATTATTTAATTCTGTAATTCTAAAAGTTTGAAGGAATGTATTGGAATACATTATTTTTTAAGACATGAAATCATTGGATTTTTATGTATGGGATTCTACAATTGGTATTAAATCTAGCATGTAATGTATATATTCTTAGCACCCAATCTAGGAGTGTGGGTTTGGGTCTCAACATCGGCCAACTCCATTCAGGGTGTGAACTATGGTTCATTCCCTGAAATCCTTAAGGAAATAATTATCTAGACCCAATAATAGCCTAAAGGTCCCTAATTAAATTTATTTATGATGTGAATGACACCTATTTAGGCTGTGAATGTCCTGTTGCTACAAAAACTCAAAAGCACGACCACCTAACCCTTATTTGATTTCTACCGAGGAAACAATGACACCAACTAGGCCTCATTACTCATCTAATTTTTTTTAAGAACTTATAAATAATTTCAATACCAATACAATTCATAATTCTAAAAAAGAACCACTCATCAAACAAAAATTCAAATTCTCTCTGAAATTCCGAAACTATAATGAAGTGGGTCATTAAAAACTCCCCATATAACGCTTATCATCTTTGAGTAGTCATGGTAATCCTTGAACCACGTATCCTAACCTACCATGGCCATCAATTCACTAATAAATCACCCCATTCTACTCCCAAACATCAAATGATCTTTCTATATGTAACTCCAAGCACCAAGGTTCACAATTCACTAGAAGTAGTGCCACCCACTAACTACTGATTCCAACATTAAGGTGGAACTTACCTCACCTATCTAACCCAATACACCTCAGTTTATTCACCCAATTCACCCCAAATATTATGGTTCTATCCACTATAAGTTTCTTTTAACAAAGGTCTATTCAGGTCCATGATTCCCCTCACTATAGTGATAGACTACTAAAAAAATAACTCTAGTGGTCCAATGAACCTTTTTCTACATCTTGAACAATGCTCTTTATGAGGTTTTTTTATCCCCATATCAAATTCTACACCAAAATTCCTGTTCATCTTCCTTGTGTAATTTTTTTGGAAATGATTAGTTTCACGAATGAATTAAAAACTAAACTACCCGATCACGATGTATTTAATATCATCATTATCCCATGATCATCAAATACCCACACTGAGGTCTCAACCCAACAATTGGTGTATTTAATGATTGGGAAATAAAGAACCTCACATGTCATCAAACTGAACCACTCTTGGATCACACTCAAACAACCCCAAAAACAATTCAATTTCACATACTCCATCCAAAACCATATTTGAACTATGAATATAGCACAATAGATGATGCCAAATATCAGTGGATCTTATCTCACATCATCATTCCAGTGTTACCTCAATCATCTATTGGTTGGTATCACCGCACCCATAACCCTTTAAAAATTATTTTTTCCACCAATGTTGGATATGATGCTACCCATAAAAGAAGTATCATTCTTACATCCAACCACACCAAATACCAATCCCCACAACCCATGTTATGACCATTACTGAACATAATGATTGGATGTGGCCATCCGACTCTTAATTGAGAAAAAATATGAAACAAAAATGATTTATATCCCTAGACTAATAGGAAAAAAATTATCCATTATCAAATGGTGTGATCCCAACCATATATATTCCCTTACACCACACCTTAAGTGATGACTAAAATGGGTCCCACTAAAACACCTCCCAAGAAATGGATGTCAATAAAAACACTCGGGTGAACCATACCATGGTATCCTGACCCATTTATAATGTCACCTACCACCAGTAAGGGATATCTCCTAGCTCACTAAACCAAAGGACTAAGTTACCCTAAGTGTCACACCATCAAACTAGATATGTAACACCACTTAGGTTCATCCACAACCCAAAAAATTCTCAACGGACTCATACACAACCCATTCACCAAACCAAAACATAACCAAGAACCATACGTACCCAGTGCTCACATTCCCTTTCACACTAATATGTTTCCAAAAATCCTTTCTAACACTCAATATCCACCAGCAAAGGTACAATTATCCATAAAAAATACTCTCATTTATTTTCTCCCATTATTTACCAAAATATTAGCAGAACCCAATGGTTTCTTGTTCTAATAAAACTATGTCTCACAAAAAACTCACATTACCATGAGTCATGTATCACTGAACATAGGTCCACATGCCAAACCCATAGACCATGACCCACTACATGTCAAGATATTCTAATATCCCAAGGTATCTCACTATTCAAATATTCATCGCATGATCACCTTTCATATGGGTGTTGTTATAAAACCATAACTGTCAACCCATGTTCTCACTACACTACCCAAAACCACATCCAGAGAAAATAGCTCTAGGAATCCAACTGATCCTACCCTATGAAACCAGCCTTGATATCAAGAGCACCTCCTGCGATCTACACAAAAACCCAGGGCATATCACTCATGAAATTCTCTACAACTTCTCAGGTTTTACATACAATAACCCATTTTATTTATATATAATTACATAAATAATATATATGAAAAAACTATATAGGTTTTTTAGATAGTTTATTTAATTGAACCCACATTCTCAAGGTATCCTCTTCCCAATCTTGTATCATCTCTCTGGCATATCATGCCTTCATTGAGTCATTACTGGTGAATCAATTCCCACACCAACCCATGATATGTCTCTATAAATCCCTTGAAAAAGGGACTATATCACTATCACCAGAGAACATCATACTGTAAGATATACATGAAAATCCATCAGAACAAAATACATCCTGGTACAGTTGAGTATAATTCCATAAATAAGTTATATATGAAAATTTCATATAGTTTGTTGCAAATACTCTAAATAACTGAACCTATCATCCAAAAATAATCGTAGGAAGGCACACACATATCATGCGTATGCTACATATCCAATAATGATCCATTCATGATGTCTATTACCACTATAGAAAAGATCCAAACCACAAAAATAAATTAAAACATGCACATATTATTTAAATAAATAACAAATTATAACATCAAAAACCAAAAACAACATTATCATACACCTAGTAACCAAGAATTCTGAATAGAAAGTTTTTCATGATTCATTGTTTAGAGGTCCATAAAAAGATTTGAAACATACTTAAATGACATATCTACCATCTCCCCAAATATTAATAAAAAAAAGTATCTCTAATACAACTTTATAAGTCATGGTCCTTGTGCCACTTAGTAGTTCCCTAGTTGATGTGACCATAAGGTCTCAAGTACACATCCTCATAAGCCAGAAGCTAAAAAATTTTAGAGAGGGACTAAAACATTAATTAGGGAGAATATTTACTTGATATCATAGTGAACAATAATAAAATATAACTAAAAAACATCCATATTATAGTATGTAGTGAAAATAAAAACGTCCATTATCATACATAATGAAATCATACAAATCATACACTAATCACCCACTAGGATAATCCCAAATAAATAATAAAAAAAGGTAGAAAATAAACACACCATCCATTTTTCCATCCCTAAGATAAACAACCCAATTTTTTCCAAAACTATTGAGTTAATATGGCCTGATCCTTGGCACATCATATGTTGGACTTGAAAGAAAGAATATGGTATTTGTGTGCACTAGGGTGCCTATATCGGGTGTGATCAGATAACTTAATGGGGTCTCATCAAGAACCCCTAATATAAATCTTCAAATTCATGTGTATTCAATAATAATATAAATAAAATAAATAAACATGTTTTTTGGGTCATCATGTTCTAACTAGGATGCCATGAAACATGATGAGGTACACGCACCGATCAGACCAACATGTGATAACAAAGAAACCATGGTGCCCAACCATACCTTCTTAAGAGACATAATAGAATCCACCTTATCATCTCATCATCTTGTGCAATGTTACTTAATTACTATCCTTTTGTCTAAAACTTATTGTAGGGAGGCAACTAAAACTCGACCCACTATTAAAAGGTACATTACATGATCATACATTCACATTTTAAAGTCATGGATGGATTCATCGATCATGTATTGTATAACATCACAAACCAAAAATATCATGGATGATACCCAGCCCAAGACTACTAATGATAAGGAAACTCATCCAATTCATGCATCATACCATGACTTAACCCCAATGAATTTCTTGACCAAATCCACTCACAAAAAGGTCCAACACATGACCCACTTCAGGAAATATCCAATTTAACAACATTGAAATCCAATAAGACCCATATGTATCTTTATAGCTACATTAATCATGGATATTCCAAGCCTTAGGATACACCCCCAACTTAAATTTATTTCCCATCAAAATAAAAAGTAAACACAATAATCAAAAACATGGAAGGAATCCTATCACACAACTCACTAGCTGATCCTATGGTGATATTCATCTGAGACCTATCCCCTCCTAAAATAATATTTCATCCCACACTTTAGGTAATACTCCATACCCTTCATAGTATTTTCACATCAACACTACCTTAGGATTATCACCCCTCTATGACACCATGGCCTAAAGGATAATCCTGATCTAGACCCTCGAGTCTGGTCCAACCTCACCCAAAACCATGTTAAATCATGTTCCCTATTCTGAGGGGTCATCCCAAAACACAATTTACCTCCCAACACTAGACTCAATTGGAGGGGTCAAATTTTCATATACACACCCTTTTAATTCTAATGGAAAGACCAAAACTACTCCCAAGACCCTCACCTGTGTCTCATAGCACATCTCTTAACAAATATCCCTCAACCTATCACCCAAAAAAAACCCCTATCTATCACATAATAAAAATAACATAGGACTTATTCTACTCACCACACACATGAAATGACTCTCCTCTAGCCTTAGGAGGGAGTTCCTTGTCACCGGGGAGGCATACAACCATCTCATCTGTCATCATTTTCCCCCAGGACATTCATGCCTGACCACTAGCCCTAGGATCCAAACCTAGGCTACCCAACATAAATACTATTGACATGATCCCTACCTGAGGCCTTGAATCAACTTAATAAGAACATTACCCCCCTTATAGACATAATCTTCAAGATACCCTAAATTACGCAAGGTAATAAAGAGAACTTGGTCTCATCCCTGAGGGGTCAATGCCACACTATCACATTACATAAGATCATTATTGGTCTCTAGTAATCCTACTAAAAACCATACAATTATTTAGTCATGAACACCCATGTATAAGAAAATATATGAAATTTTCTTATAGGGTCCAACTACCTCTATACCAGAGTTAACAACTCATCAAGATGCATAGAGCCTTTTCCAAGACCACCGAGCATAATCCATAATAAAAGGAGCCTATATAACACCAAGATAGACATATAATTAATTATAAAAAATAATATTTAATTATTAAAACTAAATTAAATAGATATGTTTTTCTAAAAACTATTTTGGAGTCATCTGTTTGTCAAAACCTAGAGAAAAGGGGTGTTATCCATTCCCACAACACCCATGAACCTAAGCCACAAAAAGTACCAACCATTGCACTCAATTCCATTGAAAATTTCACCTAATTTAATAAAAATACTTAGTAAAAATCATATGTTTGTATACCATCCCTGAGATAGAACATCATTTTGTGCATATATCATATTAGGAAATCCTCTACCAATCGTGTATGAAATTCCAATCAAGAGAGATTATTTCCACCAGGATTTATTGAAAATATTTGATAAGACCATATTATAACAATAAAAAAATTATCTACTATAAATGGGTTATAAGAATAGTGGATTATTTAAGAATAACATTCATTGGATTGTCACGAAATTATGACAAAACCATCCACTATATTAAAGGAGGTTAAGGGAGGAGAATATTGGTGGGGGGGAGTACCGACTGAAATGGACTCCCTATTGTGGATTGTTAAACCAAGAACAATAGGGGTAAAATCAAAATATATATTTCTACCCTCATAAAAGAAACACCACTTAGAAAAATTCATGGTGTGACTTGGATGCTCACACCAAGAACCAATTGAGGTAGAGGGATCCCCTTGATCAACTCCATTCATGTGGTCAACCATGGTTAAAACTATGAAATCCATGAGAAACCAATTTTAAAGTATAAATCATAGTTTCAAGGTCCTCCATGAAAGATATTCATGGAATTAATGACAAAATTTATGTCATCAATGGGTTGATGCTATAAAATTTCTGCATCCTGATCACTCAATCCTTCTTCGGATTTCACCCAATCACCTATGAAACAAACTAGGGATCGTTACTTACCCAAAAATTCTTTTTAAGGGTGTACAAATACTTATAATCCTAATTTGAATCCTAATTAAAAAAAACCTCTCACCAAACAAAAAATTAAAATTACCCCAGGAAATCCCAAAAATTTATTATATGGATCATTACAAAATAAATTCTATTAAAATGTGAGAAATTTAACATATAAATAAACACATATAATATATATTAAGAATAATGTTTTTAGATAACACATTTTCATCAATAAATAATTAAATTAGTATTACTTTTATTTCATCAATTATTTATTATATTTTATAAATTTATTTTACTAATCTTTCCTTCAATTTTATTTTATTGATATCATTAATTAAATTTAATAAATTTAACAAAATACATAAATAAAAAAAATTTATAGAACAAAATATATTCTAGTAACTGAATTAGTTTGATTTAATTATATAAAAAATCATTTAATTTTATGAAATAAATTATTTATAATAAAAATTTATGTTTTTAACATTTAAATAAGTTATATGAATATAGAATATATAATGAAAATTAAAAACTAGTAATATGTTTACTAACATTATACCAAATGGTAATATTCTCGTTTATAACAATGATATAATGACTATATGACCCTCATTGTATCCAATAAATTAATTCCTTTCTATCTTCTCAAATCGCACATTTCATTTCATTCATTTTTTATTTTACAAAACGCTTTCTCCTTTCGTTATGTTTTTAGTCATTATAGGTTTAGTTCTACTAATGGAGATAGTCATGTGATTTTTTGTACGATGAAAACCTTGTGATATTTTTATGTTGAGGAGGAGGCACATATAAAACATATCTAGGAGGGAATCCTGACTTAACTACTACATATCATTGTTCAAGGTGGAAAAATCTAAATCTTATATTTATAGATAAAGTCCTATTTACTGTTATAGCCTCAAATCAGTAATTTGGGGCTTATTTTATACTTAGTCTGTGAAAAAAATATGATACCAACAATATTACCTTGACTGAATTTTATCATAAGAATAAAAGGATATATATGTGTGCATTAGATAACAGCCACTGTAGACTGAGGACATGGCCATGATTCTTGGAGAGAGACCACGTTAGAAAACCCTATTTTACTTAGTTGTTTTTCTTTCACGATTACACTAAATCCATTCTAACTGATGGAGAAAAAAAAGATATACATCCATTAACTAAATATTTATAGAGGTAATGAAGGATTTTTCTAATAGATAAGTATTAAACAACACTAATTCCCACCCCCACCACCTTATAATTATCCATATCCCATGTGATCCTATTAGTAAAATCTTATGTTGTGATGTAATCCTATTTCAACCTCAAAACACTGTATACCTAATGCCTTATATATTCTCATCATAGTAAAATTACATCCTACAATACACACTTCATCATATACTATATTATAGACTACACCTTTATTATGTGATTCCCTATAAACTCATGAAATTGTGAAAATAATAAAATCATTAGTTTTACATCACAGTGTGGCTTCCATTTTAGGATAAAGTAGTTTAGAACATCATCATATTCAACGCTTTAATTACAAAGTTAACATTTTAGTTATGGTGTGATGCATTCTTCCATTTTAAAATTTATTCATTATACAACATTCATCTCATTATAACTCAATATTATATAGTTCCTACTGTAACATGATTAAAACACTTACAAAATGAACTGAATTACCATTACTTATGAAAATTATGTCATATCATGGTTAACATTACATAGAGTTCATTATAGACTAAATAAATTAAATTTTTACTTATCATGACATAATTACACATGTTGTGGTATAATTTAGTCTTACTCTATAGAACATATTATATATATGAACATATCAATGCTAAAATTCATCCATTCATCTCTAGACATCCAAAGGATTAATCTCACTTGAAACTCCATTAATTTTGAGTTTAAACATGATTTACACATTTAAAAAATACAATACAAAAACCATATCCACTTTATCTCTTTTCAAATCCATCTTCCCTATAAAAAACAACATAGTTCTTAAGAATTCTTCTTTAGATCCCAATCTCATCAAACCCCCCTCGGTCAGAAACAATATCCATAAGGATATAAAAACTTCATTAACTAGATATGCATCTAAACAAACTCCCCCTTTATATTTTTTATCAACTAATGAACATAAATTAGATTTCAAAGTTAGTACATTTAGTAATGAATCATCATTCAAAATTTCTTAGAACACATGAGAAAACAAGGTACAGGAAACAAGAACATTGAATAATAATTTCATGATCTACTTTAAATTAATATAAATCTACTTCTTCCTAGAAATTGGAACCAAATGAGATAAAATTATTCAAATAAACCATATTAAAATTTAAAGACTTTTCTTTGAACTTATATATATATGTTGTTCCTACATACTTTCTCACCAACCACATTAGCACAGTTAAAAACTCACATATCTCACATAATGTTCCAAATTCAAAGCATTTCCCTTTTAAAAACTACATATTAATATGTAGTCCCTATTAAATAAATTTATGTTATATTATATTATTTTGTTCTTATACCCATTTGAAAAGAAAATCCAAAGATAATATAAGATAGGAAACCAAATCACCACACCATAGATTTGATTGGAGCGAGTTTGAACTCCTATAATCAACCAATTTTTTTGAGGCTATTCAATTGGAAGCAGTTTAGTGAACATATCCTATATTTTCTATTTTATTATAACAAAATCCAGCTTCAAGATTTCATTTTATATAATCTCCTTGATAAAGTGATATTCTATATCAATGTTCTTTGATTAAGAATATTGAACTGGATTCCGTAATAGATTTATAACACTTTTATTATCATATCCATGAGTAGTGGAAAAATTACACCCACCTTGATATCTTCCAATTATGTCTACATTCACATCAATTACCACCACCAAGGTTTTGTATTTTATTTATAGAGAAAAGAGGTCAGAAAATAGAAGTTGAAAAACTTACAAACATACATTTAGGGGGGTCTAAAGAAGTGAAGGCCGAGAGCATCAGCTTGAAAAAAGTGACTCCCCTCTAAGGGAAAGGATCTGGGGTTAGAAAAACTAAGAATCTGATCATGTTGAGATAATATAGAGGAAAGGAAATCTACCACAACATTCCCCTGAATCCATGTATGAAGGATGTATGTATGATCATTTATCAGTATCTTACAGCATCTGATAGTGTAGATGACAGACCAAAGAACCAGAGTCTTTCTTGAGAGTGAATTAAAAAAGAAAGTGAGTCGGTCTCGATATATCTAATAAGAATGTTCCGATGATTTCATAATAAGTTCCCAAAGAACATAGAAAGGGTATCCACTTGGAGTGAATCACCAGGACCCAAGAAGACATAAAAGGCCTCTATCACTGATCCATAACTATCTTTGATGATGACACCCTACGCATAGTGACCATGCAGCATGAGCCATATGTATTCATATTTAGCCTCAAAGAGGGATCCTTCCATCTAACAAATATTTTTCCTAAAAGGAAAATTCCATTAGATATTGATCATCTATCATTATAATTTCCATCTTAATTTCCATCAATATATCCAAACAGATCAATTCATACTTTGAAATATTATTTTAAATCATATTTCATCATTCTTTTAATATAACTGAGAATTCTATTAAAAAAAAATAAGTTGTGATTTACTTGGAGTGCTCTATAATTTGGTATAAAGTGTAACAACATACACATTATCCATTCATGAATATATCAACTATAGTAAAATCCCAATAAATTTTCTAAACTCTCTTAAATCATAATTGTTTACTTTTTCATCTTTTAATAACTTATTTCCACTGAAATTAAGGTATTAAGATACTTTTAATCCTATATCAAAAAATTAGAAAAAGTTATATGTCTTATTTTTCTTGATAAAATAAAATGTGATTCTCTACTTAAGAAATTTTAAAACCCAAGAAGTATTTCATCTCACCAATAAGGGATATCTAAAATATATTCTTCATCAAGAATCAAATTTCTGACAAGAACTATATTCATTTTCATAAAATATGATATCATATATATAGAATATAATAATGAAATATACAACTTTATATTATTTTATGTGGAGGCTGTTATCCAATATTCCTTTTATGAACTTGAGAACCTTCATATTGGAATAAATCTTTGAATAACATGATTTTTATTCCTTATTTAAGACATACAACACATTCTTTAACTTTAAGGAATATCTTTTATCTTATACAATCAAGAATACATTGGGTTGATCAATGTATCTTTATCTTCAAATTCTATATTGAGGATTAATGTCTTGAAATATTTTTGGAAAGATATTGTATTGCTTGAGTTCCATAATTACAGGAAAAATAATAAAGGATTTTGTAATGTCCCCTACCCAGTTCTCCCTTATGTGACCAAGATGATTCATCAAATGACCTTAAGCACACTTCATATTCCAGAGGATTCCGAATAGAAGTGAGAGTATAATAAATATAGTGGGGGAATATAAACTATATAAAAAATAAAAAACATATTGGAAACATGATAAAAAATCAATACAATCAACTCTAGAAGATAAATAGGAAATTTCCAAATAACCCAATAACATCAATCCATGAAACGTCATACTAAATGTCATACAAGAAACCAAATAAAAGAAAGAATCAAATAAATACTCCCAAAACAAGTTTCAAACCACATGATCATCCCCATATCTAAGCATCATTTCCGACTATTTCTTTAACCAATCAAGAACAGGGAGCCTTTACCTTTTCCATACCTACATCCATTAAGACTACTTTGGTACTGAACTGCTACCTAAACAGGGTGTGAGTATAACTCAGTTGGTCAACCTAATGACTTTTAAATGTTTCTAGTCTATGTAATAGTACATATAATAATAAAATAAATATAGGAGTTGCCTATAAATTAAATTCAAAACATCAAAAAAAACCCACCGACCCTCAATCTACATATTGACACCCGAGGTTAGCCATACATGCAACAACATGATGTCGAATGTTGAATGTACATACCGCTAAATGTTTCCAATATTAGTAACCACCCACAATAGACCCAAGGAGAATTCCCATTCTTGATTCAAATTATATATACCATTTACATCATAACCAAGAAGAATTCCCATATCATGGCAGAAATATTTATACAGTTCACAATAGAACCAATGTGAATTCTCATGCAAAGGTAAAATTACATATATAGTTTAAATCAAACCCAATAAGAGTTCTCATTCCATGGTTCAATCACAATAAAAAGTTCTAATACAATACCATAAGGCAAATAATGACAATTGTTCAACAAAAAAAAAACATTTATCCAATCACAAGACAATTATTCCATATCATTCCAAATATTCCAATATTCCAATTACCAATTAGCATGCCAATATACCAATATTCTAATAACCAACTAAGATACCAATATTCCAATATTATAATTACCAATAAACATGAAAATATTCTAATATTCCAATTACCAATTAACACTCCAATATTCCAATATTCAATTACTAATTTACATGACAATATTCTAATCTTTAATTAACATTACAATTATCTCATTTTAATCCAAGACATCCATGTTAATTTCCAATTAATAAATTAATCCACTATTATAAACCAATTTCCCAATTCATAGGGAACAATAGTTAGCAAGGTTTGATCCCGTGATCAACCAATGGTTCAATAATTTAGTTATGAGGCACTAGGATCATATAATCTAGATTCTAACATGAGATCAAGGATAAACACACTTTTTGGTAGTCAAAAGTCCAGGGTATTAGTCACCAATGACCCAAAGGGAACTGTGAAAGGTCTAAGAATGAGTATTTATGAAATATTAATGGATTCCAATTATAAGGGGTAATGTGAATGATGTTTTAGTGTGATCCCACATGTTACATATACTTGAAACCAAAAGAAGACTATATGGAGATGCTTAAGACCCCTAACTCCACACAAATACAAATACAATCCAAGAAAATCCTAGATACTTTTTCTGATGTTTCTTGGTCTATTAAACCTCCATAATCTTCCTTGAGTATCAGGTATCACCATATAAAAAAACCATGACCAACTACCGATTTTAGGTCTGTAATACACTTCTGACATCAATCTGGGAAAAATCCATGTTGCACAACAACAAAATAAAGGATATTTTTTTATAATTAAATTGAAAACAATAAAAGAATTAAAACAAGCATAATAACTTATCCAAAATGTCAACAAATTTAGTTTGGGACACTCTCTGTTCACTCTATATCATTACGTGAAACTCCCATTAATGGAATTAATTCAACATCACAGGTCATCCTATAACCATTTCAATGAAATTCCCCATCTCTCTCAGAAAATTCAAAAAATATCTGATGGAATTCTCATTCAATAACCCATTAAAAATCAATCTAATGATCAATATATTATCAAGAATATCAAGGAGGAAGAGGAAACTGTGGCTTCAAGTGCATGCAAGGGCTAAAACTTACCAAGAGGAATCAACCATGATGAATGACACATTGTTCTGCAACTACATGAGGAAGATGGATTCATGATTAAATAACAATAGAGGATATCACCCAAATTTAACAATAGTTATAATATAGATCCATCTTGAATCAAGGGGAATTCATGGAAGGAGGATAAGGGGAAATAATAGATGAAAGATCCTAAAAAATACAAGCATGTAATGATAAACTTGAGTGGGATCAGTGACTAAAAAGTCCAAAATGGACCCCACTTAAACATTCCCTAGCTCACCCCAATGATTAGCCTCTCAGGGTCCACTGATAATTTGGTGAACCATCAGCCACCTGTTGTAGGATCACTAGCTATCCAGTGAGTTTTATTTTCCATAAAGGCTCCATTCCACCCCACTACTACCTGGTGGTCTAACCTCTTTAGGCCTCCTTCATTAATTACCTCAGATCTGAGTCACCCAACAAGAGTTATTTGATGTATAAAAACACCATGTAAGTATTTTTAATCATGAAACATCTCAGTTCCTCACTCTTGTCTCCAAATGATCTATCCACTAAATTAAAATCTCAAATTCCCTAAAAAATTCATAACCTATTATGGTATAGTTTATTACATTCTCCCCACAAACTAATCCTCATTCTCAAGTTATTGTGTTATCATAATAAACATTCTTCCCAAATTTCCTTCATCATTATCCATAAGGTGTTCTCCATGTTCCATCCTCAAACATAGAATCATCTCCCCATGGAAAAGTTAATTATAGAAATCCCATCATACTCTTGTAGTATAAATCTAAGCACGGACATTGAGAAATGATCCAAAATCTTGCTTTCATCCAACATTCAGATTATGATCACCAAAATTTTCTCAATGGAAACACCATGACATCTTAAACTAATTCCTAGAGAAGAATTGTGGTGTTCCCCATTAAGGAATATCTATATGGAATAACATTCTGATAGTCCAAAATCACACATGGTGAGATTTAGATCCATCACTCTCGATCAATTCTAAATATAGTTAAAAGTAAATTACAAAACCCCTTTTTTAGTTCTAGAGTGAAACAACAAGTATCAAACAACCAAAAACGTCCTAAACATGTTGAACTTTATGAAAAGACCCTGGATGAATATTAAACACATTATTCATACTCGATATGATGAGGTTGATTATGATCCAACCCACCATTTTTAGTTTCATGTTGAAACACTAGTTGGTACTATTGAAGATTAATTCTTAAAAGGTACCCATAAGAAATCATTTTCCATGGAATCCTTGGTAAAACTATCCTGAATTCCATAATGATATCATCAATCTTCCATTTTGGAATGTCTAAAGTCTGCAATAAGTCAGTAGGGCACTAATTCTCAGCCTTCACATGTTGATAGGTGTTGCATCATGTCGTGATGACATCTATATGTTTATCCATCCATAGATAATAAAAATAACTATAGAGGTCACATATATATATTTTTAAAACTAGGATATAGAACCCATTTTTGACACATATAATATCCACTATAATATCCTCTCACATAATCATAGGAATTAAAGATATGAACCTTGATAAGAAAATCTCATCATCATAAAATAATGAGCCTAATGGTGTCCCCCACCACATATACTATCCCTCAAGGATAAAACCTCCAAATTAGATAAATTCCTTTATTTTATTTGATTAAAAATTGAAGTAAAACATAGTTTCTTGTACAATGTTTTCAACCATAAAACACTTGAACATCTAGATACATATCTGAAAAAATCACCCCCAGACGTCACTCATAACAAGATTCCCAGACTTTATGGGTATGCATCTTCCATCTCACTGAATCAGTAACAACGTCATCCTTTACTTGAGTATAAAAAATCATGAAGTAAAAAGACTATAAGTACTTGAACCAACTCCAATTTTAGAGATTCATATCCCACTATAAAAATATTTACTTCAAGATCTTTTGATCCACATACGCTATGAATCTATCTCCTAACAGATAATGTCACTGGCATCCTAGAGCGTGTACCACCATAAAAAACCATATGTTGTGGGTAGGATAAATCTTCTCATGTGGTATTAGTTTCAGGGAGCCATATGGAACAACTTAATGCTCCTACATCATAACGACTCCAATCCTAACTCTTGATATGTCATGAAACATAGTGTAATCATTACATAGATCAGGTAAAGTGATGATATGTGCTTCCATTAATATTCTATTAAATTCATAAAAATCCTCGCAAGAACCCAACCAATCAAAAATCACCATTTTCTTAGTCGGAATAGACATCGACACATCCATATGGTAGTATTCCTAGATTAATTTCTACTAGAATATTCCCAATCCTAGAAAGTTCATAATCTGAAATTCATTCATATGTCTCTCCCAAGACACCACTGAGCCCACGTTCTCTGGTTCTACTAGCACTCTAACCCATGTGAGAACATGGAATAAGAAATGAAATTATTCAATCTATAAATTAAATTTATAAATATTGGTGTATAAATAATGCTATGTCAGTGTACTCAAGATAATTTCAAGATGTTGGGAAGGATCGTCTCTAGGTTGGGAGTACACTAGGATGTCGTTAATGAAGATAGCCACAAACTGATTTAGATATGGATGAAAGATCTGATTCTTCAAATCTTTGAATACCATTGGCACATTCATCAAACCAATAATCATTACCACGAACTCATTCATTCCATAACTACTTCTAAATGATGTTTGGGATGTAATAGACGATCTCACACTCAAATGATGGTACCCTGACTTCAAGTAAATCATGGAGAAAAGCTGTGAACCACACATATTATTAATGTGATCATCTGTGTATGAAAGGGGATACCATTATTGAATTTCATCTGGTTTATCCTCCAGTTATCCACACATAAATGCAAGGTTATATCTTCCTTCTTGGTTAATAACACATTAGAACAACATAGTGATATTCTAGGCCATATAAATCCCTTAGATTCTAGATCTTCTATCCGATATTTTAACTAATGAAGCTCCACTAGTTCCATCCTTTAGGGTATAATGGAAATAAGATAGGATCTTGGATCTAATTTTCTAGTGAACTCGATATCCTGCTCAGGTGGTAATTTATATAACTATTCATGAAATAAATCTTGAAAGTGTTCCACCACTTGAAGAAATATATTCTACTATGACTCACCATCATCTAGAATATGGGTTGCAACCAAAACCATGATCCAATCTAGTTTTCACGGAATTGATCCTATATGAACTACCTATATTTCTCATCTAACAAGAAAAATATATCTATACCCTTTTGGATATATAAATTTCAATCTTACATGATAATAGTAAATATGATCGTGGTACAGAACTATCCAATCCATACCTAGAATCAAGTCAAATTAATCTATTTCCAACATAAAAAGATCCCAGATAAAAGGAAATTCTCTAATTTCAAGAATGAAAATATTACAACATCAGATAACCTCTCATCATACCCATAAATATGTATCAATGGTCGCAACCCCATACATTATTTATAGGTCTCACATGAATCTATAATGGAGCTGACCACCCATATGATTCGTCAGAACCACAGTAGGCTCAAGCTCTGATATGTGAGGTGTGTGCTTATTACCAATCACCTAATGATTGATGGGAAGATAAAATGGAATAATTTCTCTACAAGGTTCAACACACTACTCACCTCAAATCATTCATAACATGATCAAAATAAAAATAAAATAGGACAATAGACAACCACATGTGCTTCTCTTCCCCAAATAACTCCTAGAAGAATAACCTGCTAGTCCCAGATTCAAGGTTCACTTATCATATACAAGGAAAAATAAAATATTTCATTAAAAAGTAAATTAGTATGGTATAATAGATTAAATTATTCAACTCTTAAGATATTTCATGTAATTTAATAAAAATTTATATATGAAGATTCATTATAATGAAGAAATCCTTAGCATGAACAATGCATGATAACATGTTTTCCAACATGCCTACCATGATTCATGTATAAACACCACATGTCATAATGGAACATGAGAAAAATATCATAAATAAATAACATCACACAAAAAGTGTATCACACAAGGTGAAATAACATAATAACCATAACAGGAAAACCTCAATAACAATAAACCCCATCTCTTAAGATGTGAATTTCCCCCATAACTGGGTTAGATAAACCTAGGAATGAGCTCATTATCAAGATCTGAAACATCTTGATCTTATTTCTACCTTTACTAAAAAGTAAATAAATAGAATATATATCCTTTTACACCACTAAAAAATATCCTCAGCCTAGTTCTACCTCACATGATAGAGATAGTGCACATGAGGCGTTAAGCACACCTTCTTATATGCCAAAGGCTGCCTACTAGCAACAAGGATATAAAAAATGTTACGGGTAGAATATACCCTTCAGAAAAAAGTAACAATCATAGTGAAAACATGATAAAAAATACAATCAACTCTAGTGAATAAAAAATTAATTTCCAAACAACCTAATATCACCCCTCCATGTAATATCAAATTTAATTTCCTACTAATGTCATACAAAAAATTGAAGAAAATAAATACAAAAATAAAGACTCCCAAAAAATGGGCCTAAACCCCATGCTTTATCCCATATCTATTATTCTGTCCCATATAGCATGCCAACCAATCAATAATAATGTCCCATTCTCTTGTCCAAACCTGCATTCGTGAATTATTCTCAGTACCAAATGGAAGACCAAATGGGGGTGTGAGGATAGATCAGCAGGCCACCAAAAACAGTGTCTAAAACAATTGAGTCCGAATAATAGTGAATGAAAGAGTATAATAAATAGATTAATTAAATATAAATCAATTTCAAAACATATAAATTAACCCTCTAACACTAAATCTATATATCAAAACCTAGGGTCAAGAATACCCACTATGAAATGATGTTGGATGTCTTTGTCCACACTCACAAATGAGTCTAGTCTGAGAAACCATCCACACCAGACCCAAGGAAAATTACCATGATCTTGGACAATTACAAATATTAGTGACATAATACCCAAGGAGAATTACTATTCAATGGGACAATTATGTATACTATTCATAATATACTAAAGGCGAATTTACATAACAAATGGAAAATTACACATATAGCTTACATTATACCAAAGGAAAATTATATTTCTATGTTCTAATAATAATCCAATGCACTAATAGAATACTTTTAATGAAATGGAACTTATGGAACATTAATTAATGGGAATTCTAGTGATGGAGGTGTCTAGTGGAGGTCCCAATGAGTTGAATAATAGAGGATAAGTTATAGCTAGAAAATATGGCATAGGATAATTCATATAGCTAGGTGGGGTGTGATGTGCCTTAGGGGTGGCTATTGTGGCATGGAGTGGCCACCTATGGTATAGGAACCCTAGAGTTAGTGTTTTTGACTTACTACCAAATATAGAATAACATGTGGTGTGGATAGGTTGGTTGTGGTGTGGAGTTTAAGTGATGTGTTTTGGGGGGTTCTATCAATTTTAGGGTAGCTGCACCATAAATCTAGAATATAGTATAACCCCTTCCCAATAGAAAAGTACTATGATGTTGTAGTCCTGGCTACGTCATGACCCTTTTACTGGTTGTTGGGGGTCTATGGAGTAGTGTCCTTGGCTGCATCATGTTTTCCCTATTTTATAGGATATATAACATAGATATATATATGTGTTTCTTATAGGATCATTTTCCATCCAAGTAGTTGTGTGGAACCTCCCCATTATAGAGTATTCTTCCTTTTATCAGTAATTCTATGGCATATTGGTAAGGCATACACCATGGTATTATGTTTTATAGACCACCTATAAATTCTGAAATCACTTCAAACCGGGTCACTTTTCCAATAATTCAGTCATTTCTTAGGCACCCCAAGCGTATTACAAGAAGGCATTTCATCCCCCTTTTAGCAAATTTCAACCTCAACCTTGGGGGATCAATCCGTTGTGGGTTAGGAGAGCATCCTATTTTTATTTCCCCATTTTTTTTATTTTTTTAGTCTGGGAAAGTTTTATGTCATGAAACCTATGGTTTTGATAATGTCTTTGTAAGATATGTGTTGTGGTCATTGTGTATTATACCGGTAAGGTGTTCTCAATTTTTGTTCCTCTCAGTAGTAGCATTCCTCTTGATTCAACCTTGTTTAGTAAATGATAAATCTTAATTTGAGGTTGGGAATACTTCGTTTCTCATATATTTGTATCATAGGAGGATTTATGCTCTTTTGTATCTTTTGGAAGATAGTTTACACTAGCTTAATAAAGATAATTAATTGGTTAATTAAAATTGAATTGGAAGGGGAATGAAATTACATGTTTTAAAACTTGTTGATATTATTGATATTATGATTATATAGGGTTGAAACCTTGCTAAAAATCATGGCTACTAGGAGCGTTGTTTTTTCTATTATTATTATTATTATGGAAACCTTATTGTGTGATTATTTGATATAACCTTGAATGAAAATGGATAAAAACTTTTATCTAGAAAATAAATTGGATTCACATGGAAATTATTGTTTTTGGAGAATTTTCTTGAAATAAAGAAGTGAAAGTGATGAAAACCCCCTAGTCAAATTTGAAAAATATGTGAATTATGTGAAAACTGTTGTGATGCGTGGTTATGATATATAGGTCACATTGGATGGGAAGTGGTTGTGATTTGTGGTAATGATGTGTTCTTTTGTTATGTATTGGTCATGTGTTGGGTGGATGCGTTGAGATGTGGTCATGGTTTGTGGAAGATGTGATGAAGAGGTGGTTTTGGTTTTGAAATTATGGTAGTGTGGGGTTGGTTAGCATAATAATGATAGTTGTAGTGATGCGATGTGTTATTCTAATTTCATGGGTAGTAATATAATAAAAATTAAATGATGAATTGAAATTTCATGGGTTGAAATGGTCAATTAATAATGGGAAGTTTTTCTTATATGGTTGTTATTAAATTTTAATTAAATGGGTTGAAATAATGTAATGAATGAGATGGAAAATTAAAAAGCTTATCAAATAAAATTGGTTAGTAATGGGAAATATGTAAATAGTATTGATTTAAAATGAAAGGTGGAATGTTTCATATCTCTTATGTCTTATTGTCTGGTGTTGTGTATTTAAGGTGGTCATAAATATGTGGGATGTTGTGAGGTTTAATGGAGATATTGTGAGATTGTAGGTTTTTGTGTTGTGAAAACATATGTGGTTTATTGGTATATATTTATACATTGTATGTTCATTATTATTTCTATATCCTCCCCACCTATTTCGATTACTCTATGTTGAAAACCAAATGTTTTTGGGGGTCTTGTTCCAATATCCTAGTTGTGAGGATGGATTCACGGTTACCCGCTCTTTCCTACTCTATCTTCTAGGTGAGTTAGATATGCATGGTATGTGATGGTGAGAAGTAAAAAGTGCAATAGAGGTAGTTATTTGATGAGATTATGAGGTGGATTATGGTGGGGTTGTCTATGGAAGGTGGAAGGAATAAGGTTGATTTCCTTCATGTTCACAATACCCTACTATTCTACTTATGGATGTGATATGATGTGATGACCCAGGTGTCTTCAGGTGAGATATGATGTGATGTGATAGACCAGGTGTCTTCAGGTGATATGTGATGTGATGTGATGGCCCATGTGTCTTTGACAGAGATGTGATGTGATTACCCAAGTTTGTTTAGACACGATTTTTATATGAAAGAGATGGGAGCACCAAGACATATGTCCTCGGGGTATAAGAGAGGCATCCTAGTAGGAAAGTAGTGAAGGTTACCCTTATCAATGTGCTTATTATTATGTTATTATACTTGGATGTATTATTTAGTGATTATGACTTAGTGAGGATGGGATTGGTTAGTTGACCTACTTAGACGATGCTGGTTCCACTATTTTCTCATGGGTTCATTAGTATACTCTTTTTTCACATGTGTATGGGATAATTTTCATATTATACTTATATAGTCACCATACATATATAGAAATGCATTCAAGTTTCTTGGATGAATTCTTGGACCATGCATAACATTTCTAGCTCGAGCGACAGAGTTGTTACTATTTTTCTACCATAGATTTTCTTTTTGGTATTTACTTTGGATATTCTTTTTTTCACATTATACATGAATTATCAGATGGATTTTGGTTAATTTATTTTATATTTTGTCATTGAGTTTATTGATAATTGATATCCTATCTCATAATCCTATATTATAGAGGTTAATTCCTCCTATATGTGATATTTTTATACAATCTATTCTTGTTGTCAAGATGGGGCCTATTTGAAGTAGGATTTAGTGTGTCATTATCTCTCTTCCTTCATTTTCGGCCTAGGAGGGGTACCTTTGGAGGGAGGGGGTAATGAAAGTGTGGTATTAGAAGATTCTTATGAGGGATATGACTGAGTTTGAAGTTAGGAACAATGTGAATTACATGGGTTAGTAGGGAAATGATGTTAATTGATCATGGTTCATGATGTTGGCCATGGAATACTATATTTCAGATGAGATATTATGGACCCTAATGATTTGATTCAAGGAATATGAGTCTACCAAAAAACTAAGCGAGGTGATTTTTCTTGAAGGGTTAAGACCTTGGAGAAGTACATGTACCATGATTGACTTGTGTTATTGTTTTAAATTGGTGGTTTTGGGAAGTTTAAAATGAATTAAATAAATCTTAACAAAAATATATACGACTAGATTTAGGAAATATTTATTTCCATTCTAGTTATGGATCTTGGTCTTTGTCCAGATGTGGTTCAAGTAGTGGAGGTTTAACAATCTAATCTGATTGATCTTCAGAGGGTTAATCTAGTTGAGGAGGATGAGTAGAGGTAGAGGGAATTGTGTGTATCTTAGTGACAAGATTTGTAGAATTATTTGGGAATAATATTTGATATGGAGAAAAAGGGATGGTTGGAGGAGCTCAAGATCCACTTTAGTTTTATCCAGGCCCTGACAGAGTATTGGGTCTCATTGGTAGTCAACCAGATGCGAGGAGATACATGTCAGTGGTGGATAATGTATCATGGTGAGAGGAAGGGGGAAGATGTTTTTTGGATCTAATTTTAGAAATCATTATGTTCAGATTTCATTTCGTTAAATATGAAGTCAATTAATAGGTAGGAGTTTCTCTCTCTTCAACAGGGAAGTATGTCTATGTGGGAGATAGAAATCAAGTTCATAGACCATTTCAAATTCATCCTTGATATTTTTCCTGATAATGAGTCTTGTGTATGGAGTCTTAAGGAAGTGCTCTATCCTTCTATCTAGTATACGGTTACTCCTTTTACATTGGAAATGTACTTGGAGGTTTAGAAGAAGTAAGAGGTGATCAAGAGGATTGAATCATGAAAAGGTCTACTATTAGAGGCTAATCGATAAGGTTCCTCAAGGAGAAGAGTTTCTAGTTATAGGTTTCAGGCTCTATGTCAATCAAGGTTTTGACTACTAGGGAGTCCACCTCAGCCACTTCCTTTCCAGCCTTCTGGGATCTATGGTTTTCATGCTTTTCCTTAGGGCCTTGGGATATTTTTCTTTGTTTTTAGATCCATTTAAATCTTCAGGATTGGTGACTAGTGGTTCTTTAAGCTCAGTATGGTGGGGATGTCTATGTTAATTTCTATCCTTATCCATAGCTACAAGTGAGGCCATTTATACAATATTAAAAGAAGGATTAAGATCCACTGATAAGAGATGGTAAGGCATCAGTTGAACTCCTGATGTTCCTCGTGATCACAAACCATGACCTGAGCATGGACAAGGGTGGTCATCAATAGAGAGGTAGATAAGCTGGTTATAGTCATCTATATGTAGTGGAGGTATAAACACCAAAGGGGACATAGATTATTCAAGGTATGTCCATCCTATCATCTACCCTTATATGTTCCTTCAATAAATCAAGATATTTTCACTCCTTTGTTCCACCTGCTCTAGTCTATTATCTAGGACTAAACATAGAGAGGCTTACCGTGCCACCAATTCTAAATATGCCAATCAGAGGCCAAATGATATTTTTTTGATGTGTTTTAGGTGTGTATACTTATGATGTATCCACATCATTCAAATGAGGATCCTTTCCTTCTATATATGTAGCTATACGATGTCATTAGCAGTATGTTCTGGTTGTATTATGTTCTTACAGTTATCAAATAATTTTGGGAGAGATTCATGTTCTCAAATGTGGATGGACAACATTTGTTTTTAATCGAGATAAGGTACTCTATGCATAAATCATTCCATTGGTTTATTTTCTATGGAGGCAAGGTGGCCTAGAAGAGAGTACTTGGGAGTTTGATATGTAGATGTATGCCTAGTACCCAAAATTGTTTTGAGTTTTTCCTTGCATTATTTTGATTTTAGGATGACAAGTTTGGATATTTAGGTTTCATGAGATGTAATTTTTAATTGATGATGTGATGTGTGATTAAATATTTAAGAATACATATAGGGGAAGACTTGATACTTAATCAAGATTCATTATACTTTTATATGTTTAAAACCATTTGGGCGATTTAGTACCTCCCAAAGAAGATATATTTACATGTGAGATATAATCCAGTAATATTTTTGCTTGTGGATCTTCTATGTGATGGTTTTGGTGATATTTATATTTAAATTCATGGAGTTTTATATGGTGGTGAGAATGAATAGGTGATAAAGGTGGTTGATTTTAGATGATACAGTGTGATTCATTTTGTGAGAATAGTGGTATGAGGTTGGTGTGAAATTTTGTGGTGGTGTGGTTGTGTTTGGGAAGTAACACAATATTTGAGAGTTATCTTGTGGGGTGGTTGTTTGGAACCTTTATACTATTTTCTTCAAGGTTGGTTTTAAATTTCAATGGAGATAATAGTTTGATGGGTCTCTAATTTAATGGATCAACCCTTTTGACTAGTTACTTTGTAGTAATTCTAGTGGTGGACGTGTCTGGTGGAGGTGTAGAGGAGTTATAGAGTATAGTAGAGGATATAGCTAGAAAATTCAGATGAGTAAGAGTCATATGGCATGGAGTGGTGTGTTGAACTGCATGGATGACCATTTCAAATTATAGAGGTTGGATATAGCATAGGTATCCTAAGGGAGGTGTTTTGTATCTACTTTCAAAATTTTCATAACTGCGGTGTGGATGGGATTGCTATGGTGTAAAGTTCGAGAGGTGAGTTTTGGTGGTTTCTATTGATTTTGGGGTGGATGCATTGTTTATATAGGTTGTTTTGTAGAACCTTCCCAGTTAATAGGTAATGTATAATAGTAGTCCATGCCGCACTATGGCCCTTTTCCTATTTTCTAGGGGTCTATGGTGTATAGTGGCCTTGGCAGTTCCATGGTATTGTCCCTATTTTATAGGATCTACGATGTAGAGATATCCATGTTTCTAAAAGGACCTTTGACTAGCTAGGCTGTGGCATGGTACCTCCCCATTATGCTGTAGTATTTTTAATTGCCTAAAATTTTATAAATGAATTTTCATTTTTTAATAAATAAATGCCTTATTATTTAATGAAGATATAGAAAAAATATTCACTACTTTGGATATTTTGGAACATTATATCCTATTATATTTAAAATACCTTCATAACTGTTTATAATAAATCCATTTAATAGTGATTATATGACTAGAATATATTAAGGGTTATGATAAATCCTTATTAATACAGACAAAATAAGCGATGGTCTTAATTAGTAGGATAATACCCTATAATGCCAATTTATTGGAGATTCTGAGGGAGATAACATCAATGTGATTTTCCCTTTATTAAGCCTAACCTGAGATTCAAAAACTAAAGCAAGAATGAAACTATTTATGTGATAAATTCATGCTCTCTGAGATCACGACCCAAATCATGTACTCTGAACCAGTCCAAGAAAATATCTCCATCGCACAACATAACCTCAGGGCACTCACTGGAGTAATAAAAAGGTTATATACCTAGACCCTAATAGTTTGAATTTTTATATTTTATTTCTATAAAATAATTATCATATTTGTCTCTATTTGATAATTATTTTAAAAGATTATATAATGAGTTTGATAAAAATTATATTTTGATACAATGAAACAAAAATTGTATTTTTGGTAAATGCATTGTTTCAATCAAGACACTCTATTTTAACGAATTAAAGAGTTTTTGAAATAATTATTAGTTTAATAAAATAATATTATTAAATAATATTTATTAAATATAATTGATATATAATTTTACAAAGTTAAAAATAATTTTTATAAGGTCCATAAAACTATAATTGTCAAACAAACTAGAAGTTTTCAATAAATGGGGATTTTTTATTTAAAAATATAAATTCTCATATTTAGAGATTTATTTTGATAAAATAATATTATTTTTGAAATAATCATTTTGAAATTATAAAAATTTTAATTTTTCATACTTTTGGAAGGTTGTTGAATTTTTGGGTAAAATTTAAATATGATATAAATATATAGTGTGTATTATGACATCATAATGACCAAAAAGTGATGTTATATATTCCCTAAAAGGTATCCATGAAAAAACATATATTCCCCCTTGAATATAATGTGTTTTTAGGATATTTTAGCAATTTTAAAAACCCTCAACGAATACTTCAAAACCCATATTATATTTTAAGGTTTTAAAATAATGTTTTTTGTAAACATGACTCATTTACACATAACCGAGGGAATTATTTTAATGGTAATGGTTCTTAAACAAGTAAAATAATTAAAACCATTCCAATTTGGTAGAAAAAACGGTATAAAATCATTCTATGGTTTTTGGTTTTTATAACTTTATCATATAGAGTCCAAAACCTATGTTTAGAAATTAATAAAGAACTCTCCCTACTTTTCTATATCAACCAACCCAAAATCCCTTTACACTTAACTAAAAACCTTTAAAGGATGAAATTAATCTAGAATTTCCTCTCTATATCACTCCCAAGGTTTCACAATTTCTTAAGATACTGCTCTTATGCTTTTGGAAACACCCACTCAAGGAAAGGGATCCTCTCCTTCTCCTATTTATTCAAGCACCAATTTTATATTATGAAATTTATTTCCAATTAATAATATTGGGATAAGATTTAAAACATCCCTATTAACACCCTTATGATGTAAAAGTAATGATAAACCCATTTAAGTCTCATTAATACAACCCATGGACCATTACATACCCACATTATGCTTCCAGAATTATCTTATGATTTTCCATACCAAACATTTTTTTGTGAATAGTCATCCTTATTTTCAATCAAGAGTATTCAATAAGATTTACCTATCCTTTATTTATTAGGGAATTCCATGTATATAACCCACAATCCTTGATCATGGGATAATTTTTTTTGAAATAAATATTTATTTTGTATGATTTAGGTGTCACACTTATGCATGTTCACGATATGAAAATGATAGGTTCACTCAGATAACACTTCGATGAATTGGGTAATGTTTCAATATCATGAGAAATTAGGTAAGAGACTATGGATTAAAACTAATCCATTATGTAAAAATTTCCACCATATTATGATATCTTGGTGGTTATCCTTGACCTATTTTTATGATGTCATGTTTAATTTTGTTTCCAATTTTCATGTTTCCTTTATGCTGTCATGTAATATCATGCTTATTGTTCATGATTATGATTCTCACCCATCTAATGTTACCCTGATATTCCTCATGGATCACATATACTACTTTAAAATATTATATTATTTATTTATTCCCTTATTAGTATTTATATCTCTCCCATTTCTTATGTATGTTCCTAGGTTATCCCGTGAAGTTTTTAAATAGAAATGGAATTTTGGGATCATGTTAAGGAAATTTTTAATAATATTATTTTATCGATGTGTCAAGTTTATGTGATATGTACATAATTTAACAAATATAATAAGATTAATTTTTTTTTAAAATTTCATAATTTGTACCTTTATTTAATAAATTATTAAATAATGTGTATTAAATACATGGGTTATCATAGTTGGTATCAGAGAAAAGTATAGTTATTTTTGGGATTAGGATCAGAAAACTATAATAAATTAATTAGTGATATGAAAAAACATATAAAAACATACCTAAATTTTTTTAAAGTATATATTATGTGGTTTCCATGAAAATACATCACTTTTTTGGATATTATAAGTAAATACGAATCTCTCATAGAAGTACACAGGGGAAAAAACACTGAAAGGGGCACATTGAGCGAGAATAGATTATTACTTAGTGTAAAATAGTGGCCCTCACTGCACACCGGGTTTAAAACACCTGGGGGATATTTTTTAGTAAATTTAAATGATCCTTACAAACAATTTTTTAGAAATAAAAATTCACATAATTATTTATGTTAGGAAATAGATAATGGAATAGTTATATTGAAACTTAGAAATCCACAGGTTATGGATATATTCTAGTTATGAGTTATCCCTTTAATATTCATGGTTTCCCATTTATATGTTTAATAGATTAAAAAAAATAATCCTAATTCTCCCTTTTTTCTAGTCAAATGGATGGAAATAGTAGAAATTGAGTCAATAACCAATATGACGAGCAATGTAATTTCTTTCTAAAATGGGATTCCAAACCCGATGGGAGTAAGATTTGGGAACTTCATCCAAATACTTTATCAAATAAATTAGGTTTTGAATAAAAACATGAATCATAAGTAACACCCAAATCAACATAAGATAGAGAAAGTTACAATTGATACCGTTATGTGAAAAAATCCTCCAACATTCAGAAGATCTTTTAATCCTTTAATCATGAAAAAATAGATCAACTCCATTGGGAAGATCTTGCATATCCTTCAATGCTCTGATTATGTGATGTTTGGGATGGATGTTCATTGTATGAAAGGATAAAATGATCAATGGTAGATGTTGGTAAAAAATAAAAATCCCATGGAGGAGATCAAAGTGATGGAGTGGAAGGAATTATGAAAAATGTTTCTTAAAAAAATATTTCCCTCACACTCTATGGCTAAAAATGAAGAGGAACTTACTTAACCTAAATAAAAATCATGATGAATCCATTGGGTAATATGAGGAAAACATCACATTAATTTCATTATACACCATTGAATTTTTAATTTCTACTTAGAAATATAGTTTACCACTTCTTTTGTGGGATGAAGTTGAGTCATTGAGAAGCCTTGGCGATTTGGGACTTCAATAGCTATGATTAAATTTTATAATGTTCCCTCAAAGTCAAAATCGCTATTAATGAATCTCAAGGTTATCTAGGGGATAAGAAGTTTAAAATAGTGTTTCAATTTGATGGTATAGTGAAGAAATATAATGGTGTAATGAATTAGCAACATCATACTTTTTAAAAGTGTTGGAATAAGAAAATTGGAAATAGTCTAAGGGGGGGGGGGGGGGTGAGGAAATGATTTTGGTGTGGGAAGGAAGGGAACCTAGCTAGTGAATTATGATGAGAGAACCCCACAAATTCGATGGAGGAAATGAATTATTCAGTCATCCATCAGATATAAATAAAATATTTCAATTTAATGGAACATGAAAATTATTCAATACTATTCCATAAGAAAAGGTTTTTTCGGAGACAATCAACTCCAACAGCCTCCATGGTATAAAGTATGAGCTTATTCCATAAAAAATAATGATGTGGATCCCAAAAATTAAGTGGTGAAAAGTATACTAGTTATTCATTCAAGAATAGGGAACATACATTTTTATGGTTCTATGAATTATTTCATATCACACAAGTTTAGTATAACCATTAAAACACCATATAAAAAACATGGAAGTTGAGTTATCGGTGAAGATGAAAAACGGGTCAATGGTTTCATACCAAGAATATAACTCATAACCTATCTATATTTGTGGGATAAACTTCCCAAATAACCTTGTGATACTTCCATTAGTGGAACTAAATGCTATTATGGGCATGGGTTTTCAATCCTTACATAGAGCCCAAAAAAATTTATGAGTGAAGGAAATAACCCTTTATATCACGAATCACCCTATGATTCTATACTAGTTAAAGGAAGAGGATGAATCTTATTTGGTACCAACATCTCAATCATGGATATTATTCTCTTGTGAGAAATTTTATCTTGCTCAAATTATTTAGTCTAAAGAAAATATCATCCTTGAAGACATGCCCATTGAGTGGGAATATGCTGATGTGTTTCTTGAAGAATTTCCTAGTCTTCCTCCTAACTGAGAGGTTGAATTTTAATTCAAGATTATACCAATATATTTACCAATATTCAATAATTTGTATAGAAGGAATTTTTTTAAACTTTATGAGGTGAAGAAGAAACTATAGGAGAATCTAGATAAAGTGTTAATAGGCCCAAGTACTTCACCATGGGGTGCATCTGTCCTCTTTGTATAGAAAGATAGGTAAATTCTCCCTTAAATTGATTGTCATGATCTCTAAATTATCATGATAAAGAAAAAGTGTCCTATTACATGTATTTATGACTTTTTCAATGAACTACATGGATCCCAATACTTCTCTAAGGGGGAGATTCAGTCAGGATATTATCAAGTAAAGGTGAAGAAGGAGGTTATCCCAATGATTACTTTTTATACTAGGTAAATGAACTACAAGTTCATAGTGATGCCATTTGGAATCAATAATGATCCAACAATATTCATAGGCTTTATGAATATAGTATTTATAGATTACCTCAATAAAAGTTTGGTAGTATTTATAGAAGATATTCTCATCTACTCCAACAGAAATGAAGAACATGTGGAGAATTTTGAATTTTATACTAAAGTATTTATGAAAGTATAAATTATTTGTGAAGTAAAATAAATATGGGTTTTGGTTGGATAAAGAAACTTTCTTGTGTCATTTTATCACTAGTAAAGGGATATTTGTGTATCCTTCTAAAACTGAGGCAATTGCATGATATCCAATGCCAATATCTACGATGAAAATACAAGGATTCCTTGGATTATTTGTGCACTATAATTTATTTGTGAGAAACATATCATGATTATAAATCCCACTAACAAATATTACTCAAAAGGGAGTAAAGTTTGTTTTGATAGATGAATGTGAAGAAAGTTTTAAAGAGTAGAAGAAGAGGATAATCACTCCACCTATGCTCAAATTACCCACCAGTGGGAAAGTACTTATGACCTATAATGATGAATCCAAATATTAATTAGGTTGTGTACTCATAAAAGATGAAAAAGTGATATCCTATTCCTCCCACCATCTAAATATCCATGAGAATAACTATCAAACTCATGATCTATAATCAGATTCAATTATCTTTTCATTGAAGATACAGTGACATTACCTCTACGGAGAAAATTGTGTCATATATACAGATCTGAAAATCCAAAAGTATAAATTCACAAAAAAGTGATTAATATTTACTAAACAATATGCCTATATATGATAAATTATTATGATTATTCAATACATTATCATCTTGGTAAGGCAATTTTTTTTACATATGCTCTATATAGAATGTATCCTGAAACCCTATCCACGATGAGGACTAAAAGAGATCTAATATTCACATACATGAAAAGGATGGAAATGATAGTAGTAAAAGTATATTTATCCTACCTTTCTCAAATAACTTCCCAACCATCTATTCTTGATATGATCAAGGAGACCTAAAAAGAATATGTGTTTCTATGGAAGAAGGTGGTGAATATTCTAGAGTTCAACTTTGATAAAATGGAGTTAGAAGGTTTTGAACCTGGATATGTTCCCATAAAAAAATATATCTAAAGAGGGAAATTATAGAATATACACATAGCTCATCCTTCTCTATTAATATAGTAAGCACTAAGATGTATAGTGATTTGAAATAACACTTATGGTGAGATAACATGAATAGGGAGATTGAAGAGTTTGTATCTTGATTCTTGGTATACCAACAAGTAAAGGAAAGATGACATAAGTATAATAGTATGATGAAACCATTGATAATACCAATATGGAAATTAGAAAACATAAACATGGATTTTGTTTTAGGATTCCCCGAGACACTTAAAGGTAATAACGTTATTTGGGTGGTAGTTTATCACCTAGAAAAGGTATCACATTTCATTACTGTAACGGAATATTTCTATATTTATAAAATAACCAATATATTCATAAGGTAAGTGGTCAAACTATATTGAATACACTTTCTATTATATCTGATTGAGATGTGAGGTTTATCTCGAGGTTTTGGAGAATCCTTCAATAAGTGTTGGATATAGAACTGAGATTCAACACTACTTATCACAATAAGATGGATGGTCTTTCTAAAAGAACCATTCAAACTCAAAAGGTTATGGTGAGATCATGTTAAATATATTTCCATATAAGTCCCAATATATTTACAAGTATTTTGGGACTAACACCTTCCCTTATTGGAGTTCTCATATAATAATAATTCCCATTCCAGCATTCAAATGGAACCTTATGAGGCTCTGTATGGGAAGATGTGTCAGAGTCTAACATGTTAGGATTAATTTTTAGAGAGGAATATAATGGGACTTAATGTTATCCAAGAAATTATAGAGATGGTTCAAACCATTCAATGTCATATGAAATTCAAAAAAATTCAAAAGAAAAGCTATGCAGATAATCATTATCATGATCTATATTTTGAGATTAGAGATAAATTTTTCCTTTATATATCTCCATGGAAGAAAGTCATGAGGTTTGGGAAGAAGGGAAATATTATCCCTAGATATATCAACCCATTTTAGATCCTTGATCACATCGAAGCACTAGCCTATCAACTAGCACTCCCACCTAATCTATCTCAAGTACATGATGTGTTCCATGAATCCCTCTTGAGGACATAACTATTATTAATATCCCATGGACTGAATCCATAGGTGGTACCATTGGATAACTATATTTAATATGAGGTGCAAACACTGAATATATTAGATCATAGAGACAATAATATATGAAACAAGACAAATCACCTATTCAAAGTGTTATTTCAGAACCATAAGTTTGAGGAAGTGACATGGGAACTAGAATAGGGGATGAAAAAGAAGTACCACAATCTGTTTTATTATATGATATAAAAATTTCTAGTTCGAAATTTTTTAAGGGGGAGTAATTTAATGAACCAAACTTTTATAAATGAAATTCCCTTTTTGAATACATAATTTTCTTATTAAGTAATGAATTTATGGAAAAAACATGCACTACTTTGGTTATTTTGGAAATTTGTTTACTAAAGGATTTAAAATACCATTAAGAATCATAACCATTTATAATACATCTATTTAATAGTGATCATATGACTAATATATATTTAGTGTTATGATAACGTCCAATTGATACAGACGAAAGAAGTGATGGACCTGCCTAGTAGGATCATACCCTATGAAGCCAATTTATCAAAGCTTTTGAGGGAGATAGCTTCAATGGGACTTACCCTTGATTAAGTCGAATCTAAGATTCAATAACTAAATAATGAACGAACCATTTATTAGAGAAGATCAAGATCATCAAGATCATGACCCAAACCATGTACACTAAACCACCCTAAGAAAATCTCACCATAGCTCACCTTACCCTTAGTGCATTCACTAGTGTAAAAACTGGGTACGTATCTTGACAATAATAGTATAAATTTTTATATTTTATTTCAATAAGATAATTATTATATTTATCCCTTTTTAATATTACCTTTTAAATAATTATATAATGAGTTTGATAAAATTTAGATTTTAATACGATGAAACAAAAATTGTATTTTTGGAAAATGTATTGTTTCAATCAAGACAATTATTTTAATTAATTGAAGAATATTTAAAATTAATTATATTTTAAAAATATATCATTTTTAAAAAATATTTATTAAATATACTTTTAAAAATTAAAAATTAATTTTTATAAGGGTCACAAAATAGTTGTCAGAAAAACCAATATTTTTCAATAAATAGTGATTTTTTATATAAAAATTTAAATTCTTATATTTATAGATTTATTTTTAAAAAATAAATATTATTTTTGAAATCATAATTTCAAATTTATCCAATGTTTAGTTTTTCATAATTTTTAGAGCGAGTCTAATTTTGGGTAAAAATCAAATATGATTTGTATTATGACATCATAATGATCCAAAAGTGATATAATATATGAATTAAAAGGAATCCATGACCAAATATATATCTACCATTTATGCTCATACCATGTTTTTATACTAAAGTATTTATGAAAGTATAAATTATTTGTGAAGTAAAATAAATATGGGTTTTGGTTGGATAAAGAAACTTTCTTGTGTCATTTTATCACTAGTAAAGGGATATTTGTGTATCCTTCTAAAACTGAGGCAATTGCATGATATCCAATGCCAATATCTACGATGAAAATACAAGGATTCCTTGGATTATTTGTGCACTATAATTTATTTGTGAGAAACATATCATGATTATAAATCCCACTAACAAATATTACTCAAAAGGGAGTAAAGTTTGTTTTGATAGATGAATGTGAAGAAAGTTTTAAAGAGTAGAAGAAGAGGATAATCACTCCACCTATGCTCAAATTACCCACCAGTGGGAAAGTACTTATGACCTATAATGATGAATCCAAATATTAATTAGGTTGTGTACTCATAAAAGATGAAAAAGTGATATCCTATTCCTCCCACCATCTAAATATCCATGAGAATAACTATCAAACTCATGATCTATAATCAGATTCAATTATCTTTTCATTGAAGATACAGTGACATTACCTCTACGGAGAAAATTGTGTCATATATACAGATCTGAAAATCCAAAAGTATAAATTCACAAAAAAGTGATTAATATTTACTAAACAATATGCCTAGATATGATAAATTATTATGATTATTCAATACATTATCATCTTGGTAAGGCAATTTTTTTTACATATGCTCTATATAGAATGTATCCTGAAACCCTATCCACGATGAGGACTAAAAGAGATCTAATATTCACATACATGAAAAGGATGGAAATGATAGTAGTAAAAGTATATTTATCCTACCTTTCTCAAATAACTTCCCAACCATCTATTCTTGATATGATCAAGGAGACCTAAAAAGAATATGTGTTTCTATGGAAGAAGGTGGTGAATATTCTAGAGTTCAACTTTGATAAAATGGAGTTAGAAGGTTTTGAACCTGGATATGTTCCCATAAAAAAATATATCTAAAGAGGGAAATTATAGAATATACACATAGCTCATCCTTCTCTATTAATATAGTAAGCACTAAGATGTATAGTGATTTGAAATAACACTTATGGTGAGATAACATGAATAGGGAGATTGAAGAGTTTGTATCTTGATTCTTGGTATACCAACAAGTAAAGGAAAGATGACATAAGTATAATAGTATGATGAAACCATTGATAATACCAATATGGAAATTAGAAAACATAAACATGGATTTTGTTTTAGGATTCCCCGAGACACTTAAAGGTAATAACGTTATTTGGGTGGTAGTTTATCACCTAGAAAAGGTATCACATTTCATTACTGTAACGGAATATTTCTATATTTATAAAATAACCAATATATTCATAAGGTAAGTGGTCAAACTATATTGAATACACTTTCTATTATATCTGATTGAGATGTGAGGTTTATCTCGAGGTTTTGGAGAATCCTTCAATAAGTGTTGGATATAGAACTGAGATTCAACACTACTTATCACAATAAGATGGATGGTCTTTCTAAAAGAACCATTCAAACTCAAAAGGTTATGGTGAGATCATGTTAAATATATTTCCATATAAGTCCCAATATATTTACAAGTATTTTGGGACTAACACCTTCCCTTATTGGAGTTCTCATATAATAATAATTCCCATTCCAGCATTCAAATGGAACCTTATGAGGCTCTGTATGGGAAGATGTGTCAGAGTCTAACATGTTAGGATTAATTTTTAGAGAGGAATATAATGGGACTTAATGTTATCCAAGAAATTATAGAGATGGTTCAAACCATTCAATGTCATATGAAATTCAAAAAAATTCAAAAGAAAAGCTATGCAGATAATCATTATCATGATCTATATTTTGAGATTAGAGATAAATTTTTCCTTTATATATCTCCATGGAAGAAAGTCATGAGGTTTGGGAAGAAGGGAAATATTATCCCTAGATATATCAACCCATTTTAGATCCTTGATCACATCGAAGCACTAGCCTATCAACTAGCACTCCCACCTAATCTATCTCAAGTACATGATGTGTTCCATGAATCCCTCTTGAGGACATAACTATTATTAATATCCCATGGACTGAATCCATAGGTGGTACCATTGGATAACTATATTTAATATGAGGTGCAAACACTGAATATATTAGATCATAGAGACAATAATATATGAAACAAGACAAATCACCTATTCAAAGTGTTATTTCAGAACCATAAGTTTGAGGAAGTGACATGGGAACTAGAATAGGGGATGAAAAAGAAGTACCACAATCTGTTTTATTATATGATATAAAAATTTCTAGTTCGAAATTTTTTAAGGGGGAGTAATTTAATGAACCAAACTTTTATAAATGAAATTCCCTTTTTGAATACATAATTTTCTTATTAAGTAATGAATTTATGGAAAAAACATGCACTACTTTGGTTATTTTGGAAATTTGTTTACTAAAGGATTTAAAATACCATTAAGAATCATAACCATTTATAATACATCTATTTAATAGTGATCATATGACTAATATATATTTAGTGTTATGATAACGTCCAATTGATACAGACGAAAGAAGTGATGGACCTGCCTAGTAGGATCATACCCTATGAAGCCAATTTATCAAAGCTTTTGAGGGAGATAGCTTCAATGGGACTTACCCTTGATTAAGTCGAATCTAAGATTCAATAACTAAATAATGAACGAACCATTTATTAGAGAAGATCAAGATCATCAAGATCATGACCCAAACCATGTACACTAAACCACCCTAAGAAAATCTCACCATAGCTCACCTTACCCTTAGTGCATTCACTAGTGTAAAAACTGGGTACGTATCTTGACAATAATAGTATAAATTTTTATATTTTATTTCAATAAGATAATTATTATATTTATCCCTTTTTAATATTACCTTTTAAATAATTATATAATGAGTTTGATAAAATTTAGATTTTAATACGATGAAACAAAAATTGTATTTTTGGAAAATGTATTGTTTCAATCAAGACAATTATTTTAATTAATTGAAGAATATTTAAAATTAATTATATTTTAAAAATATATCATTTTTAAAAAATATTTATTAAATATACTTTTAAAAATTAAAAATTAATTTTTATAAGGGTCACAAAATAGTTGTCAGAAAAACCAATATTTTTCAATAAATAGTGATTTTTTATATAAAAATTTAAATTCTTATATTTATAGATTTATTTTTAAAAAATAAATATTATTTTTGAAATCATAATTTCAAATTTATCCAATGTTTAGTTTTTCATAATTTTTAGAGCGAGTCTAATTTTGGGTAAAAATCAAATATGATTTGTATTATGACATCATAATGATCCAAAAGTGATATAATATATGAATTAAAAGGAATCCATGACCAAATATATATCTACCATTTATGCTCATACCATGTTTTTATACTAAAGTATTTATGAAAGTATAAATTATTTGTGAAGTAAAATAAATATGGGTTTTGGTTGGATAAAGAAACTTTCTTGTGTCATTTTATCACTAGTAAAGGGATATTTGTGTATCCTTCTAAAACTGAGGCAATTGCATGATATCCAATGCCAATATCTACGATGAAAATACAAGGATTCCTTGGATTATTTGTGCACTATAATTTATTTGTGAGAAACATATCATGATTATAAATCCCACTAACAAATATTACTCAAAAGGGAGTAAAGTTTGTTTTGATAGATGAATGTGAAGAAAGTTTTAAAGAGTAGAAGAAGAGGATAATCACTCCACCTATGCTCAAATTACCCACCAGTGGGAAAGTACTTATGACCTATAATGATGAATCCAAATATTAATTAGGTTGTGTACTCATAAAAGATGAAAAAGTGATATCCTATTCCTCCCACCATCTAAATATCCATGAGAATAACTATCAAACTCATGATCTATAATCAGATTCAATTATCTTTTCATTGAAGATACAGTGACATTACCTCTACGGAGAAAATTGTGTCATATATACAGATCTGAAAATCCAAAAGTATAAATTCACAAAAAAGTGATTAATATTTACTAAACAATATGCCTATATATGATAAATTATTATGATTATTCAATACATTATCATCTTGGTAAGGCAATTTTTTTTACATATGCTCTATATAGAATGTATCCTGAAACCCTATCCACGATGAGGACTAAAAGAGATCTAATATTCACATACATGAAAAGGATGGAAATGATAGTAGTAAAAGTATATTTATCCTACCTTTCTCAAATAACTTCCCAACCATCTATTCTTGATATGATCAAGGAGACCTAAAAAGAATATGTGTTTCTATGGAAGAAGGTGGTGAATATTCTAGAGTTCAACTTTGATAAAATGGAGTTAGAAGGTTTTGAACCTGGATATGTTCCCATAAAAAAATATATCTAAAGAGGGAAATTATAGAATATACACATAGCTCATCCTTCTCTATTAATATAGTAAGCACTAAGATGTATAGTGATTTGAAATAACACTTATGGTGAGATAACATGAATAGGGAGATTGAAGAGTTTGTATCTTGATTCTTGGTATACCAACAAGTAAAGGAAAGATGACATAAGTATAATAGTATGATGAAACCATTGATAATACCAATATGGAAATTAGAAAACATAAACATGGATTTTGTTTTAGGATTCCCCGAGACACTTAAAGGTAATAACGTTATTTGGGTGGTAGTTTATCACCTAGAAAAGGTATCACATTTCATTACTGTAACGGAATATTTCTATATTTATAAAATAACCAATATATTCATAAGGTAAGTGGTCAAACTATATTGAATACACTTTCTATTATATCTGATTGAGATGTGAGGTTTATCTCGAGGTTTTGGAGAATCCTTCAATAAGTGTTGGATATAGAACTGAGATTCAACACTACTTATCACAATAAGATGGATGGTCTTTCTAAAAGAACCATTCAAACTCAAAAGGTTATGGTGAGATCATGTTAAATATATTTCCATATAAGTCCCAATATATTTACAAGTATTTTGGGACTAACACCTTCCCTTATTGGAGTTCTCATATAATAATAATTCCCATTCCAGCATTCAAATGGAACCTTATGAGGCTCTGTATGGGAAGATGTGTCAGAGTCTAACATGTTAGGATTAATTTTTAGAGAGGAATATAATGGGACTTAATGTTATCCAAGAAATTATAGAGATGGTTCAAACCATTCAATGTCATATGAAATTCAAAAAAATTCAAAAGAAAAGCTATGCAGATAATCATTATCATGATCTATATTTTGAGATTAGAGATAAATTTTTCCTTTATATATCTCCATGGAAGAAAGTCATGAGGTTTGGGAAGAAGGGAAATATTATCCCTAGATATATCAACCCATTTTAGATCCTTGATCACATCGAAGCACTAGCCTATCAACTAGCACTCCCACCTAATCTATCTCAAGTACATGATGTGTTCCATGAATCCCTCTTGAGGACATAACTATTATTAATATCCCATGGACTGAATCCATAGGTGGTACCATTGGATAACTATATTTAATATGAGGTGCAAACACTGAATATATTAGATCATAGAGACAATAATATATGAAACAAGACAAATCACCTATTCAAAGTGTTATTTCAGAACCATAAGTTTGAGGAAGTGACATGGGAACTAGAATAGGGGATGAAAAAGAAGTACCACAATCTGTTTTATTATATGATATAAAAATTTCTAGTTCGAAATTTTTTAAGGGGGAGTAATTTAATGAACCAAACTTTTATAAATGAAATTCCCTTTTTGAATACATAATTTTCTTATTAAGTAATGAATTTATGGAAAAAACATGCACTACTTTGGTTATTTTGGAAATTTGTTTACTAAAGGATTTAAAATACCATTAAGAATCATAACCATTTATAATACATCTATTTAATAGTGATCATATGACTAATATATATTTAGTGTTATGATAACGTCCAATTGATACAGACGAAAGAAGTGATGGACCTGCCTAGTAGGATCATACCCTATGAAGCCAATTTATCAAAGCTTTTGAGGGAGATAGCTTCAATGGGACTTACCCTTGATTAAGTCGAATCTAAGATTCAATAACTAAATAATGAACGAACCATTTATTAGAGAAGATCAAGATCATCAAGATCATGACCCAAACCATGTACACTAAACCACCCTAAGAAAATCTCACCATAGCTCACCTTACCCTTAGTGCATTCACTAGTGTAAAAACTGGGTACGTATCTTGACAATAATAGTATAAATTTTTATATTTTATTTCAATAAGATAATTATTATATTTATCCCTTTTTAATATTACCTTTTAAATAATTATATAATGAGTTTGATAAAATTTAGATTTTAATACGATGAAACAAAAATTGTATTTTTGGAAAATGTATTGTTTCAATCAAGACAATTATTTTAATTAATTGAAGAATATTTAAAATTAATTATATTTTAAAAATATATCATTTTTAAAAAATATTTATTAAATATACTTTTAAAAATTAAAAATTAATTTTTATAAGGGTCACAAAATAGTTGTCAGAAAAACCAATATTTTTCAATAAATAGTGATTTTTTATATAAAAATTTAAATTCTTATATTTATAGATTTATTTTTAAAAAATAAATATTATTTTTGAAATCATAATTTCAAATTTATCCAATGTTTAGTTTTTCATAATTTTTAGAGCGAGTCTAATTTTGGGTAAAAATCAAATATGATTTGTATTATGACATCATAATGATCCAAAAGTGATATAATATATGAATTAAAAGGAATCCATGACCAAATATATATCTACCATTTATGCTCATACCATGTTTTTATACTAAAGTATTTATGAAAGTATAAATTATTTGTGAAGTAAAATAAATATGGGTTTTGGTTGGATAAAGAAACTTTCTTGTGTCATTTTATCACTAGTAAAGGGATATTTGTGTATCCTTCTAAAACTGAGGCAATTGCATGATATCCAATGCCAATATCTACGATGAAAATACAAGGATTCCTTGGATTATTTGTGCACTATAATTTATTTGTGAGAAACATATCATGATTATAAATCCCACTAACAAATATTACTCAAAAGGGAGTAAAGTTTGTTTTGATAGATGAATGTGAAGAAAGTTTTAAAGAGTAGAAGAAGAGGATAATCACTCCACCTATGCTCAAATTACCCACCAGTGGGAAAGTACTTATGACCTATAATGATGAATCCAAATATTAATTAGGTTGTGTACTCATAAAAGATGAAAAAGTGATATCCTATTCCTCCCACCATCTAAATATCCATGAGAATAACTATCAAACTCATGATCTATAATCAGATTCAATTATCTTTTCATTGAAGATACAGTGACATTACCTCTACGGAGAAAATTGTGTCATATATACAGATCTGAAAATCCAAAAGTATAAATTCACAAAAAAGTGATTAATATTTACTAAACAATATGCCTAGATATGATAAATTATTATGATTATTCAATACATTATCATCTTGGTAAGGCAATTTTTTTTACATATGCTCTATATAGAATGTATCCTGAAACCCTATCCACGATGAGGACTAAAAGAGATCTAATATTCACATACATGAAAAGGATGGAAATGATAGTAGTAAAAGTATATTTATCCTACCTTTCTCAAATAACTTCCCAACCATCTATTCTTGATATGATCAAGGAGACCTAAAAAGAATATGTGTTTCTATGGAAGAAGGTGGTGAATATTCTAGAGTTCAACTTTGATAAAATGGAGTTAGAAGGTTTTGAACCTGGATATGTTCCCATAAAAAAATATATCTAAAGAGGGAAATTATAGAATATACACATAGCTCATCCTTCTCTATTAATATAGTAAGCACTAAGATGTATAGTGATTTGAAATAACACTTATGGTGAGATAACATGAATAGGGAGATTGAAGAGTTTGTATCTTGATTCTTGGTATACCAACAAGTAAAGGAAAGATGACATAAGTATAATAGTATGATGAAACCATTGATAATACCAATATGGAAATTAGAAAACATAAACATGGATTTTGTTTTAGGATTCCCCGAGACACTTAAAGGTAATAACGTTATTTGGGTGGTAGTTTATCACCTAGAAAAGGTATCACATTTCATTACTGTAACGGAATATTTCTATATTTATAAAATAACCAATATATTCATAAGGTAAGTGGTCAAACTATATTGAATACACTTTCTATTATATCTGATTGAGATGTGAGGTTTATCTCGAGGTTTTGGAGAATCCTTCAATAAGTGTTGGATATAGAACTGAGATTCAACACTACTTATCACAATAAGATGGATGGTCTTTCTAAAAGAACCATTCAAACTCAAAAGGTTATGGTGAGATCATGTTAAATATATTTCCATATAAGTCCCAATATATTTACAAGTATTTTGGGACTAACACCTTCCCTTATTGGAGTTCTCATATAATAATAATTCCCATTCCAGCATTCAAATGGAACCTTATGAGGCTCTGTATGGGAAGATGTGTCAGAGTCTAACATGTTAGGATTAATTTTTAGAGAGGAATATAATGGGACTTAATGTTATCCAAGAAATTATAGAGATGGTTCAAACCATTCAATGTCATATGAAATTCAAAAAAATTCAAAAGAAAAGCTATGCAGATAATCATTATCATGATCTATATTTTGAGATTAGAGATAAATTTTTCCTTTATATATCTCCATGGAAGAAAGTCATGAGGTTTGGGAAGAAGGGAAATATTATCCCTAGATATATCAACCCATTTTAGATCCTTGATCACATCGAAGCACTAGCCTATCAACTAGCACTCCCACCTAATCTATCTCAAGTACATGATGTGTTCCATGAATCCCTCTTGAGGACATAACTATTATTAATATCCCATGGACTGAATCCATAGGTGGTACCATTGGATAACTATATTTAATATGAGGTGCAAACACTGAATATATTAGATCATAGAGACAATAATATATGAAACAAGACAAATCACCTATTCAAAGTGTTATTTCAGAACCATAAGTTTGAGGAAGTGACATGGGAACTAGAATAGGGGATGAAAAAGAAGTACCACAATCTGTTTTATTATATGATATAAAAATTTCTAGTTCGAAATTTTTTAAGGGGGAGTAATTTAATGAACCAAACTTTTATAAATGAAATTCCCTTTTTGAATACATAATTTTCTTATTAAGTAATGAATTTATGGAAAAAACATGCACTACTTTGGTTATTTTGGAAATTTGTTTACTAAAGGATTTAAAATACCATTAAGAATCATAACCATTTATAATACATCTATTTAATAGTGATCATATGACTAATATATATTTAGTGTTATGATAACGTCCAATTGATACAGACGAAAGAAGTGATGGACCTGCCTAGTAGGATCATACCCTATGAAGCCAATTTATCAAAGCTTTTGAGGGAGATAGCTTCAATGGGACTTACCCTTGATTAAGTCGAATCTAAGATTCAATAACTAAATAATGAACGAACCATTTATTAGAGAAGATCAAGATCATCAAGATCATGACCCAAACCATGTACACTAAACCACCCTAAGAAAATCTCACCATAGCTCACCTTACCCTTAGTGCATTCACTAGTGTAAAAACTGGGTACGTATCTTGACAATAATAGTATAAATTTTTATATTTTATTTCAATAAGATAATTATTATATTTATCCCTTTTTAATATTACCTTTTAAATAATTATATAATGAGTTTGATAAAATTTAGATTTTAATACGATGAAACAAAAATTGTATTTTTGGAAAATGTATTGTTTCAATCAAGACAATTATTTTAATTAATTGAAGAATATTTAAAATTAATTATATTTTAAAAATATATCATTTTTAAAAAATATTTATTAAATATACTTTTAAAAATTAAAAATTAATTTTTATAAGGGTCACAAAATAGTTGTCAGAAAAACCAATATTTTTCAATAAATAGTGATTTTTTATATAAAAATTTAAATTCTTATATTTATAGATTTATTTTTAAAAAATAAATATTATTTTTGAAATCATAATTTCAAATTTATCCAATGTTTAGTTTTTCATAATTTTTAGAGCGAGTCTAATTTTGGGTAAAAATCAAATATGATTTGTATTATGACATCATAATGATCCAAAAGTGATATAATATATGAATTAAAAGGAATCCATGACCAAATATATATCTACCATTTATGCTCATACCATGTTTTTATACTAAAGTATTTATGAAAGTATAAATTATTTGTGAAGTAAAATAAATATGGGTTTTGGTTGGATAAAGAAACTTTCTTGTGTCATTTTATCACTAGTAAAGGGATATTTGTGTATCCTTCTAAAACTGAGGCAATTGCATGATATCCAATGCCAATATCTACGATGAAAATACAAGGATTCCTTGGATTATTTGTGCACTATAATTTATTTGTGAGAAACATATCATGATTATAAATCCCACTAACAAATATTACTCAAAAGGGAGTAAAGTTTGTTTTGATAGATGAATGTGAAGAAAGTTTTAAAGAGTAGAAGAAGAGGATAATCACTCCACCTATGCTCAAATTACCCACCAGTGGGAAAGTACTTATGACCTATAATGATGAATCCAAATATTAATTAGGTTGTGTACTCATAAAAGATGAAAAAGTGATATCCTATTCCTCCCACCATCTAAATATCCATGAGAATAACTATCAAACTCATGATCTATAATCAGATTCTATTATCTTTTCATTGAAGATACAGTGACATTACCTCTACGGAGAAAATTGTGTCATATATACAGATCTGAAAATCCAAAAGTATAAATTCACCAAAAAGTGATTAATATTTACTAAACAATATGCCTAGATATGATAAATTATTATGATTATTCAATACATTATCATCTTGGTAAGGCAATTTTTTTTACATATGCTCTATATAGAATGTATCCTGAAACCCTATCCACGATGAGGACTAAAAGAGATCTAATATTCACATACATGAAAAGGATGGAAATGATAGTAGTAAAAGTATATTTATCCTACCTTTCTCAAATAACTTCCCAACCATCTATTCTTGATATGATCAAGGAGACCTAAAAAGAATATGTGTTTCTATGGAAGAAGGTGGTGAATATTCTAGAGTTCAACTTTGATAAAATGGAGTTAGAAGGTTTTGAACCTGGATATGTTCCCATAAAAAAATATATCTAAAGAGGGAAATTATAGAATATACACATAGCTCATCCTTCTCTATTAATATAGTAAGCACTAAGATGTATAGTGATTTGAAATAACACTTATGGTGAGATAACATGAATAGGGAGATTGAAGAGTTTGTATCTTGATTCTTGGTATACCAACAAGTAAAGGAAAGATGACATAAGTATAATAGTATGATGAAACCATTGATAATACCAATATGGAAATTAGAAAACATAAACATGGATTTTGTTTTAGGATTCCCCGAGACACTTAAAGGTAATAACGTTATTTGGGTGGTAGTTTATCACCTAGAAAAGGTATCACATTTCATTACTGTAACGGAATATTTCTATATTTATAAAATAACCAATATATTCATAAGGTAAGTGGTCAAACTATATTGAATACACTTTCTATTATATCTGATTGAGATGTGAGGTTTATCTCGAGGTTTTGGAGAATCCTTCAATAAGTGTTGGATATAGAACTGAGATTCAACACTACTTATCACAATAAGATGGATGGTCTTTCTAAAAGAACCATTCAAACTCAAAAGGTTATGGTGAGATCATGTTAAATATATTTCCATATAAGTCCCAATATATTTACAAGTATTTTGGGACTAACACCTTCCCTTATTGGAGTTCTCATATAATAATAATTCCCATTCCAGCATTCAAATGGAACCTTATGAGGCTCTGTATGGGAAGATGTGTCAGAGTCTAACATGTTAGGATTAATTTTTAGAGAGGAATATAATGGGACTTAATGTTATCCAAGAAATTATAGAGATGGTTCAAACCATTCAATGTCATATGAAATTCAAAAAAATTCAAAAGAAAAGCTATGCAGATAATCATTATCATGATCTATATTTTGAGATTAGAGATAAATTTTTCCTTTATATATCTCCATGGAAGAAAGTCATGAGGTTTGGGAAGAAGGGAAATATTATCCCTAGATATATCAACCCATTTTAGATCCTTGATCACATCGAAGCACTAGCCTATCAACTAGCACTCCCACCTAATCTATCTCAAGTACATGATGTGTTCCATGAATCCCTCTTGAGGACATAACTATTATTAATATCCCATGGACTGAATCCATAGGTGGTACCATTGGATAACTATATTTAATATGAGGTGCAAACACTGAATATATTAGATCATAGAGACAATAATATATGAAACAAGACAAATCACCTATTCAAAGTGTTATTTCAGAACCATAAGTTTGAGGAAGTGACATGGGAACTAGAATAGGGGATGAAAAAGAAGTACCACAATCTGTTTTATTATATGATATAAAAATTTCTAGTTCGAAATTTTTTAAGGGGGAGTAATTTAATGAACCAAACTTTTATAAATGAAATTCCCTTTTTGAATACATAATTTTCTTATTAAGTAATGAATTTATGGAAAAAACATGCACTACTTTGGTTATTTTGGAAATTTGTTTACTAAAGGATTTAAAATACCATTAAGAATCATAACCATTTATAATACATCTATTTAATAGTGATCATATGACTAATATATATTTAGTGTTATGATAACGTCCAATTGATACAGACGAAAGAAGTGATGGACCTGCCTAGTAGGATCATACCCTATGAAGCCAATTTATCAAAGCTTTTGAGGGAGATAGCTTCAATGGGACTTACCCTTGATTAAGTCGAATCTAAGATTCAATAACTAAATAATGAACGAACCATTTATTAGAGAAGATCAAGATCATCAAGATCATGACCCAAACCATGTACACTAAACCACCCTAAGAAAATCTCACCATAGCTCACCTTACCCTTAGTGCATTCACTAGTGTAAAAACTGGGTACGTATCTTGACAATAATAGTATAAATTTTTATATTTTATTTCAATAAGATAATTATTATATTTATCCCTTTTTAATATTACCTTTTAAATAATTATATAATGAGTTTGATAAAATTTAGATTTTAATACGATGAAACAAAAATTGTATTTTTGGAAAATGTATTGTTTCAATCAAGACAATTATTTTAATTAATTGAAGAATATTTAAAATTAATTATATTTTAAAAATATATCATTTTTAAAAAATATTTATTAAATATACTTTTAAAAATTAAAAATTAATTTTTATAAGGGTCACAAAATAGTTGTCAGAAAAACCAATATTTTTCAATAAATAGTGATTTTTTATATAAAAATTTAAATTCTTATATTTATAGATTTATTTTTAAAAAATAAATATTATTTTTGAAATCATAATTTCAAATTTATCCAATGTTTAGTTTTTCATAATTTTTAGAGCGAGTCTAATTTTGGGTAAAAATCAAATATGATTTGTATTATGACATCATAATGATCCAAAAGTGATATAATATATGAATTAAAAGGAATCCATGACCAAATATATATCTACCATTTAATATAATGTGTTTTTAGGTTATTTGAATAATTTTACAAACCATTAAGGATCCTCAAAAACCTATATTATATTTTATGGTTTTAAAATCAATTCTTTATAAACATGACTCACTTACAGATCACCAAGGGTATTATTTTAATTATATTAGTTTTGATTACCTTATCATATAGAGTCCAGAACTTAGGTTTGGAAATTAATAAAGAACTTTACTCCCTTTTTCAATATAAACCCACCCAAACACCCTTTCATTTTAACTGAAAAAACTTTTATAATGAAACTAATATTCCATTCCCTCTTAATATCCCTCCCAAGGTGTCCCCAGGATCTTAAGAAGCTCCTCCCATGCATTTGGAAACACCCTATCAAGGTATGGGATCCTCTAATTCTCTTATTTATCTAAGCACCTCCTCTATATTAATCCCTTTTATTTCCAATATTTCATGTAGTGATATGATTTAAAACATACGTCATAATTCATTTATGATTTTCATATTATGATATATCCCTTTAAATCTCATCAATACATCCTATTAACCTTTACGTACCCCCATTATGCTTCTAAAATTATCCTGAAATTTTTCCGTGACAAACATTTTTTTTGTGAATACCCATCCTTTTTTCCATTCAAGAGTATTCACATAGATGTAACTATCCTAAATTTATTATTTAATTCCATGTATATAATCCACACTCCTTTATCATAGGATTAAAATTTATGAAAGGTATATTTACACTGTATGATTCATGTGACACACTTATGAATATACATGATATAAAAATAACGGTTAATCCTAGATAGCGTTCCAATTAATTGGTTAATGTTTTAGTCTCATGAAACATCTTGTATGGGACTAGGGAGTAAATTTAATCCATAATGGGAAATTTTACACCATGTTATAATGTCTTTATTGCTATCCTTGACCTATGTTAATGATGTCATGTTTAATGTTTTTGCCACATTCCCATGTTTCCTTTATGATATCAAGTTATATATTGCCTTATTATTCAAGAGTATGACTATAACCACTCTTATAAAACCTTGATATGTATCTTGGATCAAATTTATTAATTTAAATTATTATATTATTTGTTTATTACCTTACTGGGATTTATAGGTCACCAGTTTCTTATGTATGTCCCCAGGTTATCTCATGCATTTTTAAAAGAGAAATGGAATTTGAGGAGAATGTTAAGGAAAGTTTTAATAATTTTGTTTATCCATGTATCAAGTTGATGTTCTATGTACTTAATTTCATAAAGAAACTAGGATTCGTGATATTTTGGTATTATATAATGTGTATCTTTATATAATAAATCATGAAATAAAGTGTATTAAAGACATGAGTTTTCATAGTCTTCTCTTTTTCATAAATTTAGTTATGTGTTAGTAGGGGTTTCATTATGGTCTTATATATTTTGAGAATGCCTATAAATTCTAAAATCCCAAAAAAAAGATAAATTTAACAATAATTAAATTATTTATTCAGTGACCCAAGTGTGTCCCAAGGATTCCTTTCTACCCCATTTTAGTTTCTTTTAACCTAGACCTTATAGGATCAATACATGGTCGTTTTGGTGAGTGTTCTCTATGCATTTACCCTGTTTTTCAACCTTTTTATTTTTTTGTAAAATGATTCTATCTGGAAACCTATTGTTTTGATAATATTTTTTTAATATATTTTATGTGGATATTTTTTTAGGATGGTAATTTTTTCCCCGTTGTTGTGGTACTTGGTGGTTGCCTTCCTCTTCATTCAACATTGTGCAAAAAAATCAAAAATATTTGTTTGAGGTTGGGGATCCTTTGTTTCTCATATAGTGGTATCAGGTGGTCAGGGTTATGTACTTGTTTATCTTTGGGAAGATAGTTTTCACAACAAATGTATATAATAAATTGGTTAATTGAAATTTAAGGGAATGAGAAATGAAATTTCACACTTTATAGATTTATGATAATATTGGTATGTTGATTATACAAGATTGATGAATTTCTAAAAATCATGACCATTGGAGTATTTTTTTGTATCTTGAATTTTGTGGTTATAGAAAACTTTTTCTATGATTTTTTTATCTCTTTGAATGAAAATGGATAACCACTTATATCAATCTATTAAATTTGGTTCACATGGAAATTATGGATTGTGTGAGAGATCCCTTGAAATAAAGATTTCAAAATGTTGAAAACCCCTTGATAAATCTAGAAAATTCATGAATGAGGTAACAAAATTTTGTGATATATGGTTATGATACAAGGGAAGAGGTCATGGGAAGTGGTTGTGATGTGTGGTAATGATGTGTAGTTATGTTATGTTGGAGCGATGTGTATGGAAGATACTCCGAGATGTGGACATGATTTTTTATGAATGTGAAGAGGCAATGGTTATGAAATAGTGGCGGTGTGGGGATGGTTGGCATAAGGATGATGGTTTTAGTGATGTGAGGTATTTTTCTAGTCACCCAGGTAGTAATGTAATTAAATTTCAACGATGAATTAAAATGGAATGGGTTCAATGGATAATTAACATTGAATTAAAATGGAAAGTTTGGATTAGATGGTTGTTATTAAATGTGTATTAAACAGGCTTAAATAATGAAATTAATGGGATTCAAAATGAAACAGTTCAATGAAATAAATTATTTGGTAAATGGAAATTAGTAATTTGGATTGATTTGGAATGAATGGTGGAATGTTTCATATGGATTTTGGTTTTTTATGTGATGGTATGCATTTATAAGTGGTAGAAAAAGTGAAAGATGTTGTGAGGTTTAGTGGTTATGTTCTAAGATGGTTTCTGCTCATGTTTTGAACCCATAGGTTGGAGTTATCTGTGGGTTTATATGTATATATTATATGTATATTATGATTTACATATGCAACAACACATTTTAATCACTATGTTCCAATAACCAAATGTTTTGGGGGTGTTTTTCCCAATATCTAGTTGGTTAGAATAGTTGGATGGTTACACGATCTTCCCTAACCTCTTTTCCAGGTGTGTTAGATTTGTACGAGCTGTGATGGAAAAAATTTGAAAGTAAAATAGTGGTGGTTTTTTTGATGAGATGATGATATATATATATATTGAGGGGGTCTTGAATGGTAGAAGGTGGTAACAAGGTTGATGTCATTCATGTTCATGATACACTACTATTATGGTTATGACTGTGTTGTGATGTGATGTCCCAAGCTCCATCAAACAAGATATAATGTTATGTAATGGACTAGGTGTGATTGGGTGTGATTTCTTGTGATGTGATAGATTAGGTGTCTTCAGGAAAGAATTATGTGATGGACAAGGTGTGTTTGGGTAGGGTTGTTATTTGGAAGACATGTGAGGGAAAAGACAGACATTTTTGGGGTGTGAGAGTGGCATCCTAGTGGGAAAGTGGTGTGGGGTATGCTTATCAATATGTTTATTATTATGTTATTATACTTGGATGTTATATTTGATGATCATTACATGGTGAGGGTGGGATTACTCAGTTGACCTGCTTAGGTGCTGTTGGTTCTACTGTTTCTCACCAGTTCATTACTATTCTCTTTTTCATGTGTACACAAGAGACCTAGGGTATGATCTTACCGAGTATAATTTTATGCTAACCCTAAATATATAAAATTATTTTTCGATTTCTAGGGGGACTTCATGGACCATGCTTGTCATTTCTAGCTCAGACTTTGGAGCTATTTCCATTTCACTACCTTAAAATTTCTTTTTGGGTATTTAATTTATATATTCTTGTATTTATCCACATTGTATATGAATAATGGGATGGTTTTTGGTTACTTTATTTTATATTTCTTGGATTTTATTGATCATTGATATAATATATTATAATACTCTATTATAGAGGGTAATTCCTCCCATATGTCATATTTTTATACCCTCAGTTCCTGTCTCCAACCTGAGGCATATTGTAGGCAGGAATTGAGTGTAATTATCTCTCTACATTCATTTCCATATCAATAGGGGTACCTTTGGAGGGAGGGGGTTGTGACAATACCCACAATCCAAATCATGAAAATAGTTTGATAACAAGCACATTTATCTAATTACAAGGTAATTATTCTATATCATGCCAAATATGAAAATATTCTAATTACCAATTAGCAAAAAAATATGCCAATATTCCAATATTCCAATTACCAATTAACATTATAATTATTCAATTAAAATCCAAGTGATCCATGTTAATTACCAAGTCATAAGTTAATACATTCCCATAAAATAATTTCCCAATACCTAAGGCACAATAGTGCACATGGTTTGATCCAATGTCCAAACAACAATTCCAAGATTCAGTTATAAGGCACTAATTTTATATAATTTAGATTCCAAACTTAAATCAATGATAGGTAAACCTTGTGATGGCCAAAAGTCTAGGGTATAAATGGACAATGGACCTGAACGGATCCATGGAATGTCTAAGCATCTGGATCCAAATAATACAAGTGGATTTTGTTGGAATTGGTTCCCTATAACTAACTTATTTATTCTTTATGATAAAAATATATTCATTGGAAGGATAGTAAAAAAAAACATATCACATCATGATTGTTCTTATGTATGAAATTGTATGTGATAATTTCCTAAGAGTAGCTATCACACTAAAGGTCACATCAGATCCCTACTATAAGGAGAACTCGGAAGTGCCAAGACACTATTCTTTAATATATTCTCTATAGTTGAATGATATGATTTGAAGGGACACAAATGATATAGGCTATCAGGGGTGGATACTCATAGCACTTTAAGGCAATTTATCATGGTTTACAGACTTGGTAATGTCCATGAGGATATTTTGATAAGGATACCTACCAATAGAAAATCCACATCAATATGTGTCATTGGATGTTGATATTTGAAGATGTGTTTATTGGTGCTTAGACTTTCAGATTATTTTTAAAGGGTATTATGACTTACAAACATAGATGTATTGGTGAAAACCATGATGACATATGTTTGTGGTGAGGTAGGATATGTTGGGTTCATCACGAGTAATACTACATTAATGAATAATGTGAGAAAGGATTTGTTCCTTTTGTTCTATAATGGAAGTTGATATCTCAATCCCATTGATGGAAATAATATAGCCTGTATAAATTCATGGCCCTAGTGTTCTATATGCAAGTTCGATTTTTGGGAAGTTAAAGAATGAGAAATCGAGCACCTAGGTTGATGACACTTGCATGCAACTCGTTTGATTGGAGATATTGAGAAAAAGGGATTATATTACATGGTAAGCATTCGTATGAGGTGACATGTTGTTGTGGAATTAACTTATTTCTCTATGGGTTCCTTATAATGTTGGTAGATTCTAACCTTGTACTTTAGGTTTCTCCACCTAATATCACCGAGAAAGAGGCATAGAAGGTAACACACTAAGTGTATCCAGTATCTCATTTAAATAATATATAATATTTATTATTTAATAAGTTGAATACATATTATTCTTGATTGTGGTTTAATAATTTTCCATTGGTTCTTGATCATATTTATTTCAACATTAGTTATTCAAGAGAATATATTTTGGGAAGAATAATTAATAAATAATTATTTACTATTTAGTAAATATAATATTATTATATTTATTGGAAAATAATACAGTGATATTTATTTAATAAATAAATATTCATTATTCAAGGTTCAATAAATTTGGTGGAGGATTGATGGTACGAGTTAATGGTTTAGTTAGAAATAATAATATTGAATACTATTTGATTAAATAATATTTAATTATAACTCGCAAGAAAAGATCATATCAGGAAATAAAAATCTTGCTATTATTATTTGACATGGGGTTTTTCTAGGATTAATAAAATAATTAAGTAACTTGTGAAAATTATTTATTATTACCCTAGAGAATTAAATACCTAGATATATTATTCTCTTATTATCCAAGTGATAGCCAAGAAAATCCAATTTGTGTTGTGCATAATGAATTGGAGAAAACCTCTCGATCCAAGAGAGTTATTCCCTCTCCAAGAACACTCTCAAGAACGAGAGAGATCCTCCCACACTAGATCAAGTAGAACAATTTAGAAGCAGTTCTCATCACAATCGAAGGTGGACACGCAAGCGCAAGGATCTTCCATGCTATAACCCAGAGACTCCTTTAGAAACATCTAGAGATACATGGATCACATGTGGACCACTGCTAGAGGAGATCTACCCTTGATCTTTACAACGCAACAATGGATCACTCTAGATCTATGACTGGATGCATACATGAATAAATAGATACCTTTTAGGTAATTTTTATTGAATTAAATTAATTGGAAACAAAATATGTTCATCCTATATCTATTGGTTATGGGGGGAATTCTTCTTTGTCAAAATACATGATTCAATTCTATGGATATTGGCATTAATCATCATATTGATCCCAGACCAATATCAATTATGGAAAAAATTAATGTTGGGAATTGTCCCTCCCATGCTTCCACTACACCCCGAACATAAAAGTGGTATCAGAGGGAGGTTTTTATTGTTTATAATTATTTAAATAATTCGTTGATAATTTACACTTTAATAATTTAGTTTTTCAATTCGAATTTAATCATTACCTTTTAATCTAAATGTAAAGGTCTACTCTTACTCTATCATTTATCATATATCAAATATAAATAATTAGTTTTAAGATTATAATTAAATCAAGGAAGTCATCTAGAGGTGCCAAGGATTCTATCCAGGTAAAACAACAGTACATTATATATAGTAGAATCTATGCACTATTTTGTTGTGTTCAGTTCATCAGGAGTAGTTTGAAAATTAATCAACCCATGTGCATTAATGACATGTAGTGTAGTTAATTCTTACATCGTGTGTTGACCAGGATAGACTGGTGCACGATAAACTAGACTACACACCATGTGGCCCACTGGAAACGACGTGTAGTCCTTTTCAGGTTAGGGTCAGGCTGTTTATCCCATAAACGCCTTAGCCAACTGGTGACCATGTAACATGGACTCGAAACAATGTGCGGACCATTGGACATTCCATGTACTCGGAAATTTCTAAAGTACGCCTCACATTTCATGTCCCTAGGTGTGTACTTCAGATATATGGTGAAGGTAGTACACGCTGTGTAGATCAGATCTACACCATGTGTACTTTACCAAATTATAAAAAATTAAAACTTTAATATTTTCATAATTTTAAAATTTTAATATCTTGTATAGTTCATATTATAGGTTGGTACTATAAGTGCATTGAAGAAAAACATGTGGCCGAAAAACCATGTAATTTGTGTAATCATCCATGAAGTACATGTCATGAAAATATGTGATAAGTCATGTATGCCATATACTGCAAGAGTAAAATAGTATATGAGTATAATATATGTTGGGTAGGTTTGGACGGGTATTCACTGGGTTACCTTCAAGGTACAAGTTATGTACACAGTTAGTTTTGTATGAATTTTTTAATTTGTTTAAAATTATAATGGATGAAAATATAAAGGAAATTTACAAAAGGTTTAAGATAAATGGATTGATTATTTAAAGATAATAATTAATCGATTTGACTGAGATTTATCTTAAATAATAATGATTAAATAATTTAATTCTAGTATTATTAAAATTTTAATTCGTTGCATGCATGCAGATGATCATGTGCAAGACTAGACCTTTGTATATGATCGGTTTCATTTTAATTTATTATTAAATTAAATTATTGGCCTACGTGCCTTCTCTCCTCATTAATATGTAGGGCATGTGTGCTCATTGTTTTTTATGTAAACCTCCTTTTACCCCTCACCTATGTGTGAGTAAAAGAAAATGTAATGGACGGAGCTCCCAAGCTAGTGGAGGTAGTTCAAGTTAGGAGACAAGGTGAAACCAATCCAAGGAGATATAAAGGTGGATAGGTGGAAAGCTGTAAACCTAAACCTAATTGGTTCAAGGTGTTTCTCTCATAGGTCAGCAGTTAGTTTATCAACTACTAGATAAACTAACCATTAGAACAAGATCATGATCATAACCATTTTTTCCTTCCGTAGTATGGTTATTAATTATGGATGTTTTGTCGAGATCACATAATTAATGAATTAACAAGAATTCAAGATGGAACTAAAATAAATTGGATTATGCATAAATATTACATATAGTGAATAGGAAGAGGAAGGAAAAGGAAGAGGGGCCTAAGACCTATAAACAATATAAATCCCCTAAGCATCGTTCGACCAAGAAGAGGAAGATCCAAAGGAAGGGTAAAGAAAAGGAGTTAGTGTGTTTTTCATGTGTCAAGTCAGGACACTAGAAGATGAAATGAACCCAGAGGCAAGGGGAAGACAAAGGTGAATTTTTTATTGAGTGAAATATTTCCATTTATACACATTAGTTATTAGATATAGCTTGTGGGGGTCACATCTATATTAAAATGCAGGAACCATGTAGATTTTGGAAAATTTATAGAGGAGAGGTGGATTTAAAAGCTGCCAATGGTTCGAGGATGGATTCTCTTTCTGTTGGTGACTAAAAACTTTCATTGCTAACTCGGATGATTTTCGTTTTACATGACTATAATTATGAACCAAGTGTTAACAATTACATAATTTCTGTATCAAGTTTAGATACAGATGGGTTTATTTTCAAATTTGGAAATAAAAGTTGTTTATTTTATAAGGACAACATATGTTATGGTATGGAGAATTTAAATAACAGTCTGTATGTATTAACTTATCAAAACCAAGTGTTATAAATTAATAATGAATCAATTTCACATGACTCATACAAAACCCAGTTGTGGAATCACTGTCTAGGTCAAGTAAACAAGAAGCGCTTGACAAATCTCTATCAAGATGGTTATTTAGACTATTCTTAGTTAAAACTACTTGATAGATTTCATTCTTGTTTACAAGGTAAAATGACCAAAACACTATTTGGTGGATAGGGTTAAAGGGACATAGATATTATAGGATTTTTACACACTGATGTGTGTTTACCATTTCTAGTAGAAGATTGAGGTGGATATTCTTACTTAATAAATTTACTGATGACTTGAGTATATATGAATATATTTACTTGATGAGTTATAAGTCTGAGTCAATTGAGAAATTCAAGGAATTCAATAATTAAGGAGAGATCCATATTGGTATGAAGATAAAGAAGCTTTGATCTGATCGAGGCAGAGCATATCTTAACCAAGAGTTCATCAAATTTCTGCAGGGGTTTGAGATTCTATCTCAAATATCTCCACATTATAGGTTTTTAGTGAAAGGAGGAACTGTACCTCATTGGATATGGTAGGGTTGATGATGAGTTATGCAAATATTCCATTATCATTTTGGGGAGATGTATTAAAAACTTCAGTATACACATTAAATTGAGTACCAACTAAGGTAGAAAAGGAATTCCCTTCGAGTTATGGAGTGGAAACAAACCCATTTTATCGCATACACAAGTATGAAGATGCTATGAATTTTTTAGGGATTTCTCAGGAAAAAAACTATCACCCCAAGGCACAATGTATATTTTTATTGGGTACCTGAAGAAAAAAAGGGATACTACCTATAAAACCCCTCAGAAAATATAGTAACTCTCATCATACAAGCCGTCTTTCTTGATAGGGAGTATATCCTCAAAAAGGATAGCGGGAGAAAGATTGAAATTGATGAGGTTGATGCTCAAGATAAACTAGAGTTAGTATAGGAACAAGTTACATAGGTACCCATGGAATAATTAGTTTCTAAAACACAAGTACTGTGTTGGATCTCAAGAGATGTATGGGAACTAGAGAGATATGGTTTTCTTATCACAGAGGATGGTGACTCGTTATTGTTGGTCAATAATGAATGTCTCTCCAACAAGGAGATAATAGAGAGCTCAGAAGCTACAAGATGGATATAAGATATTAATTTTGAGATGGATTTTATGTATCAAAACCTAGTTTGGGTTCTGGTCGATGTGCCAGTTTATGTAAATCCTGTTGGGTGTAAGCAGGTATTCAAGAGGAAACTGGACATGGAAGGTTATGTAAGTACCTATAAAGAAAGGATTGTGGATAAAGGGTTTAAAAAACATGAAGTAATTGACTAATATGAAACATTTTCACTAGCTTACATGATTAAATCCATTAGAATCATATTTTCCATAGTATCTTACCATGACTATGAGATTTGGTAGATGGATGTAAAAACTGCATTCCTTAATGTGAACCTTTAAGAAGATGTTTATATGACAGAACTAGAAGTGTTTGTGACACCAGGTGATGCCAAAAGTATTTTCAAGTTGAATAGATCCATTTATGGACTAAAGAAAGCATCTACTTTATGAAACATTTGATTTGATGAATCCATACAAGAATTTGGTTTCATTAAAAATGAATATTAGCCATCTGTTTACAAAAGGTTTAATGGGAATGCGGTCGTTATCCTTGTAGTATATGTTTATAACATATTAATAATTTGAAATGACATACTAGTCTTACATTCAATTAAGACCTGGATGAACAACTGCTTATCCATGATGGACTTAGGAGAAGCAACCTACATCATAGGTATCAAGATCATTAGTGATAGATACAAGAGGCTTCTTGGACAAATTCAAAGTACATATATTGACCAGATACTAAATAGAGTTAGTATCAAACAATCCAAGAGGGGATTGGTTCTAGTGTCACACAGTTTTCATATTTTTAATAAAATGTGTCCCCAAACACAAAAGAAGAAATATATAATGAGTAAGATCCCATACGCTTCGGTGACATGATCAATCATGTACGCCATGTTATGTACTAGACTTGATGTTCCCAATGCACTGATCATGGTAGAAATATCTCAAACAAGTCATGGAGAATGACATTGGAATACTGTTTAGACTATCCTTAAGTATCTGATAATAACTAAGGATATGTTCCTGGTGTATAAAGAATGTGAGGAGCTTATCATCAGAGGGTATTCTAATGCTCATTTTCAGACAGATCATAATGATCCAAAGTTGCAATCAAGATATATTTTTTGTCTCAATGAAGGAGATGTAAGCTGGAAGAGTTCAAAGCAGCCAGTTTTCAATAATTATATAGTGGATTCTGAGTATATAACGGCTTTCGTTGCAGCCATGGAAGCCGTCTAAATTCAGAACATTGTCCAAGAGCTTGATGTGGTACCTAACAGTAATGAACCTATCACATTGTGTTATGACAATACTATAGTGATGGATCTTGTAAAAGATCCGAGGTCACATCAACAAAAAAATAACATACTTAGGAAGTATCACCTATTGAGGGATTTATATCAAATGGGTGAAGTTGTGGTGAGAAGAGTATCCATGGAAGAGAACGTGGTAGCCCCTAGACTAAAGGCCTATCTCAGTAGAAGAATGAATATCATGTGAGAGCTAGTGGATTAAAGATTTTTAGTAGTTGGCTCTAGAAAAAGTGTGAGTCTATTAGAGTTGGTTCCCTAGAACCAACTTTTTTGTACTTTATGATAAACATGTATTCATTGGATGGATATTAATAAACATCTTATCACATCATGATTGTTCTTCTTCATGACATTGTATGTGATAATGTCCTAAGTGTAATAACCAAGGGTTTTAAAAATAAATTGAAATGAATGAAACACTAAATCTATACGTAATGAATTTTTTTAAGGAGATATTTATAAAATATCCATTAAGCATAATTTTTCTGGTTCTATGATTTTAATTTCAAAAAAAGAACATCTACGAATGTGATCATTAAGTTATTTGGAGTCTAATAGAACCAATTTGTTTTTTGGTAAATAGTAACATACCCTTATGAGTAGTAATATAAACCTTATGAATAGTAAATAATAATAATATTTTATTTTATTAAGGTTGTAAGATAATGAGATCTTGATTAAATTTTCAAGGAGATATAATGTGACTTATAGTTTTAAAATTGTTTTTTCGAATAAATTATGATTTTATTTAAAAATTAAATTAATCATACATAGAAAATTATTTTAAAAAATAGAGTTCATTTGTGAATTATACATGTAAAAAAATGTTTAGGGTGAATTTTTGGAATTTTTCTAAGAGAGTTTAACTTTTAGTGATTAGTGAAAATACAGTTTTAAGTTTTCAGTGTGTTTGATGACATCATCATGATGTAATAATGATGTAATCATTCTGATCGACTCTTGAGGATTAAAATATGATATGAGGTTTCCCTAGTGGTCAACACCATGGGAAAAAACCATGGGAAATCCCATGGTTTTTCAAATACCAATAATGATATGTCCTTCTAAATTAATTAAAAATTCCATCATTTTTACTATAAATACCACCAACATCCCTCTGCCTCTCACACCTCTCAAGCCATGGGGATTGTCTAAATTCTTCCCAATCCCCTTCCCAAGGATCTTCCCCACATACAAGAATTTCTAGTGTCACCAAAAGGCTAAAACCAAGGTCCTTAAAAAGGATCTCAAGGAAAAGAGATCAAGAGGAGGTTTAAACAAGTTTTAAGTAAGATGAAACCAAGGTAAGGTAATTCTTAACCCAGTTTCCATTATTTGGGTTAACCTTCTATTAAATTAATTATATGGTAATAAGATCATTTGGGTAATGAATTTAATTCATATTACATTTTATTATGTGTATTTATAGTGTATACACATATTTATTTCATTCTATTAATTCTCACTTCAATTATATGATTTGTATAAGGGACTTTCCTTTAAAAATCCTCTTTTAAAATTCCATTTTACGAATTTCAAAAGAAATGGTTTTATAAAATTATTCATGTTCTATGATTATTTTTGGGTTATTGAGAATTGTTTCTGATGAAGGTTGAGACCTATATCCCCCTCCAATGTATTAGGTATGTGTTTGTTGGAGGTCACCCATATAGTTACTCCAAGTGTAACTGGGATGGTTACACCATAAGGTTTCCGTGAGGGTTACATTGCAAGGTAGTTATGAGGGTTCCAAATCATAAGTTAGCTGCGATGGTTACAATATAAGTAACTAATGCCCAAATATACCTTTATGGTTTTATATGTGTTTTATAATGTTTTATGGAAATCTCATGTTTCAAAAAGTAAGTATATATGGTTGAGAAGTATGTCTTTGTGGAAATGATTTAATATTTTTTTTATGTATTCATGGTATAATGCTTTCTTTTCTTATTTTTATAACACTTAATTAGATTTTTATGCTTATACTTTGTTTTTAAATGTTTTTCACAGGTTATCGGGATGTGTATGGGAAATAAGTAAGTCAAGTTAAATGTTATGAAGATTTTTCAAAGAAATCATACTGTTGTTTTGTGTTACAATTCTATGTTTTGGAATAAATTGATACTATTTTAGTGGTACCTACTTTTTATGGTTGTGTCTTGATATGTCTGAGTTTTTTTTCTAACTTTATAAAACTATAAATTTAAAATATCTTTGGGATTGTAATGAAGTGAAATCTAGGTGAAATAACTAGATTATGTAATGTTTAAGGATGGATCCTTATAGTTTGTATCAGATAACAATTTAGATAACTTTAAGAGTTAGTTTAATGTTAATATACTAACATAAATTTTTTTATCTTATGTTTATGTTGAAATTTTATAGCATTTAAAGATTTCCATGTTGCTTCATCTAAGATATTTATTTTCAGAATGGCTTTCTGTAGAAGAAACAGGAAATATAATGTTTCAAGGAACCAAGAGGATGATATATTTATGAATTCACAACTTGGAATGGCTTGAATTGGAATTGTGTAGTTTTTTACAGTAATGTATCAATAGAAACATGAAATAAATGGTGGTGGCATCCATGCAAGAGAACCACTAGAGCTGCCATAAAGAAACATGAAAATAGTGGAACATTATATGAGGAAACACCCTCCTAATTTCAGTGGATATTCTAAACTAGTTTCAGTTAAAGGATGGATTAAATACCTTTAAAAAAATTCAATATTATGGGATGTTCAGATAATTTAAATTTTATTCTTTCCATTTATCATTTTGAAGGTAAAGTTGATCACTGGTGAACAATGGTCAAGAATATCAGGGATAAAGAGGATATTGAATCCCTAGAGTGGGATGTGTTTAAAAATGTTTTCTTTGAAAACTATTTTCCTAATGTGGTTTGAATTAGGATGGAGAAGAAGTTCCTTGAATTTAAGAAACATTATGGAGATTTAGTGGCCATGTATAAATAAAACTTTACCCGATGGTCAAGGTACACACTAAATCTTATTCCAGATCATGATAGAAAAATCAAATATTTTTACTCTGGATTGAAGTTGAGATATCGAAGGAAATTGGACTCATGAGAATAAAAATATTATGAGAAACTTGTACAATGTGCTGAGTGGGTAGAAACATATTTCTCTGATGAATATGTGTTCTTTGAGAATAAAGAGAAGAAGAGGTCCAGATGGAAAGTGATGGGTAAGAACCAATAAATGAAATTTTATGGTAAGAAAGTTTAGTTTCTATTTTGTGAAAATTATGGTAAAAATAACATTGGGGAATGCCTTAATAAAACTATGAAGTGTTTTTTATATGGTAAGTTTGGAAATATGGCCCAAGATTGTAATGAAAATGATCATAATATCAGTTCTGATAAGAAAATTTTAAAGTGTTTCAAATGTGATGAGATGATTAATTATGAAAATGTATGCCCAAATTATGATCTAAGTGATGGGAAGAAGACAGACTATCAGTTAAAAGGTTTAGTGAGATCCTTTGAGACTACATAAGTAGATGTAAGGCCATCCAATGAAGTGGAATCATGTAATTTGTTGATTAACTAAGATTTTATAATGTCTTGTTTGATACGGGGTCAACACATTCCTTTATTTCTAAGAAAGGTTTTGGTAAATTAGAAATATCACCTCAATAAATGATACCATAACTTATTGTTAAAATTCCAAGGGGAAATGTTAATGAAAAAAGAAATTTTAAGAATCTTATTATTGATATATGTGGAATTACATTACATAAAAACCTTGTAGTTTTTCCCTTAGTAGAGTTTGATTTCATTATGGGTATGGATTGGCTTTATATTTATCATGATAAGATTGATTTTAGAGATAAAGAAGTTATTTTTCAGAAAGAGTTTCAGTTTTTATACAATAATGAAACCATACAATTGATAACATATCAAGAAGATAAAAAACTGTTGAAGGATGGAAATGAAAATTATCTTGGTCATATTATTGAAAATAAGGGAACTGTTCAGATTAATGATGTGCCTGTGGTAAATGAATACCTTGATATTTTTCCTGATGAGTTACCCGGTGTTATACATAATCGATAAGTTAAATTCACAATTGACTTATATTCTGATTCTAAGACAATTTCAAAACCCCCTTATTGAATGTCTCAAATGGAACTTCCTAAATTGAAAAATTAGTTGCAGGAGTTTCTTGATAAAGGCTTCATTTGACCTAGCACTTCACTATGGGGAGCTCCAGTTTTTTTCATTAAAAAGAAATATGGTTCCATGATAATTTGAATTGATTATAGATATTTGAATAAAATTACTGTTAATAATAAGTATCATTGGACTCATATCGATGACCTATTTGATCAACTCTAGGGAGCTCAATATTTTTCCAAGATTTACATAAGATCTAGGTTTCATCAACTGAAGGTGAAAAAGTATGACATTCAAAAAATATATTTTTAAACTAGATATGGTCATTATGAATTTGTTTTTATTCTATTTTGGTTAACTTATGAACCTATTTTAGTTATGGATATTATGAATAGAATAGTTCATGAGTTCTTGGATAAGTTTGTGGTTGTGTTTGTTAATAATATTCTGGTATATTCTAGAAGTAAATAAGAGCATGAAAAACATCTAAGGGTTGTTTTTAAAACCTTAAAATAAAATAAAATATATGGAAAATTCAGAAATTATAAATTTTGGTTTCAAAAAATTTCTCTCCTCGGTCACATTGTTTATAAAGATGGAATAAATCTTGATCCTGTTAAAAAACGTTGTTATAGAATGTAAAAGACCCAAAAATATAACTGAGATTTTTAGTTTCTTGTTTTGACAAGATTTTACTAGAGTTTTGTTGAAAAAATTTCATGGTTATGTAGTCCACTGACTCAATTAACTCAAAAAAGGAGTTAAATTCATTTGGATAAAATAATGTGATGATTGTTTTTAGGAATTGAAAAGAAGATTGGTGAATGCACTGGTTTTGACCACACCTTCCGAAAATGGTGAGTTATTAATCTACAATGATGCTTAATTAATGTTATTTGGTTTTTTTCTGATGTAGAATGATCAGGTAATTTTTTATGCTTCAAGACAACTAAAACCTCATGAGTTAAATCATCCCACACATTATTTGGAATTAGGAGCTATAGTTTTTGATTTGAAAATTTGGAGGCCTAATTTATAAGGATCCAAATGTAAAATATATAATGACCATTAAAGTATGAAGTATATATTAACTCAGAAGGAATTAAGCATTAGGTAGAGAAGATGGATTGAATTGATAAAGGATTATGATTGCATGATCAATTACCATCCCGAAAAAGAAAAAAAGTGGAATATTCCTTGATTCAGAAAAATCATGCATCATTAACTATGTTACAACTTGAAAAATAACCTTTGATTAATGATTTGATGAATTTTGGCTTGAAATTTGTTAGTGTAAGAAATTCCTCTATTTTTTCAGGTTTTAGTGTAGTCATATTTTTCAGATAGAATTAATAAAGAACAGACGGTAGACGAGGAGCTATAAAAAAAGGTAGATTTTTTTAAATGGATAAGTTACCAAAATTTAACATTGATAATGATTTTTTTATAAGAATTGGAAAGAGATTGTGTATTCCTTGTGATTCTCATCTGAAGAAAGAATTGTTGTGCGAAGTTTATAGTTCTCCATTTTTAGTTCATCCTAGAAACACAAAGATGTACAAATACCTTCAAGAGTATTACTAGTGCAATGAAATGAAAAGAGATATTGGAGATTTTACAATGAAAATTTTAAAATTTCAACATGATAAAGAAGTGTGGAAATTACCAAATGGTATGCCTCATCCTTTACAAGTACTAGAGTGGAAATGGGAAAATATATCCATGGACTTCATTTTGGGGATACCAAAGACTTCTTGAGGTAACAATGAAATCAGGGTTATTGTTGATCAATTGAATAAATCTTCTCATTTCCTTCATATTTGAAATAAAATGTCTTTGGATCAGATTTCTTGACTGTACCTCAAAGATATTATCAGGTTACATGGAGTTCCTCTTTCTATTATATCTAACCATGATCCCAAGTTCACTTCTAACTTTTGGAAAGGTCTTCATAAGTTGTTGGGAACAAGATTAAATTTCAGTACAACTTCTCATACTCAATTAGATGGGCAGTGAGAATAGATGATTTAGACTTTGGAGGATATTATTTGAGCTTGTTCAAAAGATTACCAAGGAAGTAGGGATCATAATATTTCTTTAGTTGAATTTTCTTATAATAATAGTTTTCATTTCAATATACAGATGAAACCTTTTGAGGAATTATATATGAAGCAGTGTTGAACTCTAGATTTTTGGGATGAATCTAGGGAAAGGAAGTTGATGGGACCCAAATTCATAGAGGAAGTGGCTAAGAAAGTGAAGATGATCCAACAACACATGAGGACAACTCAGAGTAGGAAAAAAATTTATACAGATTAAAAGGGGAAAGAATTTTTTTTCAAGTTCGGTGATCATGTTTTTCTTAGAATCTCACCATGTAAAAGTGTAATATGTTTTGGTAAGAAAGGGATTTTAAGTCCATGGTTTATTAGAAATTATAAAATATTTGATAACATTGGACTAATTTCCTACCGATTAGCTTTTCCTCTAATTTTATCTTAGGTACACAATGTTTTTCATGTTTCAATTTTGAGAAAGTATGTTCTAGATTCATCTCATGTTTTGAGCCTAGAAGCATTTCAGCTGGAATATAATATTTCTTATAAAGAGAAACCTCTTCATATTCTTGATCAAAGAGAAAAGGTATTGTAGAATAAGGAAATACACAAGGTAAAGGTTTTTTGAAGAAACTATATGGTTGAAGAAACAACATGGGAACATGAAAATGCTATGGGGAAAATGTATCCTCACTTTTTCAATAAGTATATAAAATGGCAAGGACGCAATTTCCAGAAGGTGGGGAGAATTTAACACCCTAAGGTTTTAAAAAGAAATTAAAATTCATGAAACACTGAATATCTAAAAAATGAAACTTTTTTTAAAAGATATAGTTATAAACTATCCTTTAAACATAATTTTTCCACTTCTACTATTTGAATTTCTAGAAATGAACATCTACGGTTGTGATCAGTAAGTTATTTAGAATCTAATAGAACCAATTAGTTTTTAGTGAATAGTAACATAGCCTTATGAATAGTAATATGAAACTTATGAATAGTAAGTCATATTTTTTTAAGTTTATAAGATAATTATATTTTGATTAAATTTTGAAGGTTATATAAAATGAGTTATAATTTTAAAATTGTTATTTTTTAAATAAATTGTGATTCTTTTAAAAATTAAATTAATTATTCTTAGAAAATCATTTTAAAATAATGGAGTTCATTTTGGAATTATACATATAGAAAAATATCTAGGGTGAATTTTTGGGATTTTTCTGAGGTAGCTGAATTTTTGGTGAATAGTAAAAATACATTTTTATGTTTTCAGTGCATTTGATGACATCATAAGGATGTAATAATGATGTAATCATTATAGTCGAATCTTGAGGATTAAAATATGATATGAGGTGTCCTAAGTGTCCGATATCATGGAAAAATATCATGGGATAGCCCATGGTTTTTTAAATACCACTAATGAGGTGTCCTTTGAAATTAATTAAAAATTCCCCTATTTTTACTATAAACACCACCCTCACCCCCTCTTACTCTCACACCTCTAAAGCCTTGATAATTGTTTAAATTCTACCCAACCCCCTTCCCAAGTCTCTTCCACATGTCCAATACCTACTGGTCTCACCAAAAGGCCAAAACCAAGGACCTTAAGGAGGATCTCAAGGAGAAGAGATCAAGAGGAGGTTTAAACAAGTTTGAAGTAAGACGAACCCGGGGTAAGGGAATTCTTAACCCATTTCCCATTATTTGGGTTAAACTTCTATTTCATTAATTATATGGTACTAAGATAATTTGGTTAATGAGTTTAATTCATATTATGTTGTATTATGTGTATTTATATTGTATACACACATTCCTTTCATTCTATTAATTCTCACTTCAATTATATGAAATTTTCAATGGAATTTACTTTAAAAATCATCTTTTAAAATTCTATTTTACGAATTTAAGAAGAAATGTTTTTATAAAATTATTCATATATTGTGATTATGTTCTGGTTTATGGGAATTTTTTATGATGAAGGGTGGGACCTATATCTCCCTCAAATTCATTGGGTATGTATAAGTTGGAGGTCAGTGGTATGGTTACTCCACATGTAACTAGGATGGTTACACCATAAGGTAGTTGTGAGGGATTCATTGTAAGGTATCCATTCAGGCTAGCAATCATAAGGTAGCCGATAGGGTTACAACATAAATAAGTAATTTCCAAATATACCTCTATGGTTTTATATGTGTTCTATAATGTTTTATGGATATGTTATGTTTCATAAAGCAAGTATATATGGGTGATAAGTATGTCTTTTGGGAAACCCTTTCATATTATTTTAAGTATTCATGGTCTAATGATTTCTTAACTTATTTTTATAAATATTAATGAGGTTTTTATGCTCATACCATGTTTTTAAATGTTTTTTCCTAGGTTATAAGGATGTGTGAGTGAAAGAAGAAAGTCAAGTTAAATGTTATGATGATTTTTCAAAGAAATCATGTTATTGTTTTGTGTTAAAATTAATTGTTTTGGAAGAAATGGATACTATTTTAATGGTAACCACTTAGTATGCATGTGGGTTAATATGTATGAGTTTTTTTCTAAGTTTCAAAAAATCTAAACCAAAAGTATCTTTGGTATTGTAAAGAAGTGAAATCTAGGTGAAATAGCTTTATTATGTAATGTTTAAGGCCGAGTCCTCATACTAAGAGTATCTATTGCATGAAAAGGTCATAGTGGGTCCCTATTATGATAAGAATCTAGTAGTGCCATGAAACGTTTTTTGAATATATTTTTTATAGATGGATGATATCATTTGAAGGGATAAAAATGATACATGATATCAGGGGTGGAGACTCATAGGACTTTGAAGCACCATCTCAAGGTGTACGCCCTTAGTAATGCCTAGGAGGATATTATGAGAATGAGACCCGCTAGTAGGAAATCCACATCTAAAAGTGTCATTGGATGTTCCTATCTTAATATATGTGTACTAGTCTGTAGACATTAAGATTATTATTAATGGGTATTATTAATCACATAATTATATGTATTGGTGAAACCATTACGACATATGTTCATAGCGAGGTAGGATAGGCTGGGTGCGTCATGAGTAATACTTCATTAATGAATAATGCAGGAAATGATTTTTTCCTTATGTTCCATAACATAAGTTGATATCTCAGGGCCTTTGATGGAAATGATATAAAATAAATAAATCCATATCCACGTTGTTCTATAGGCAATTTCAATTTCTGGGAAGTTAAATAATGAGAAATTAAGAACATGGGTTGATAGCACTTGCATGAATCCCACTTTATTGGAGATATCGACACAAAGGGATTATATTCCATAGTAAGCATTCGTATGAGGTGACATGTTGTTGCAAACGTAAATTATTTCTCTATGGGTGTCTTGGATTTTTTCTAGATGCTAACCATGGAGTTTAGACTACTCCACCTAATGCCACTAAGAAAGAGGACTAAAGGGAACACACTAAGTGTATCTGGTATCTCAGTTAAATAATATATATTATTTACCATTTAACAAGTTGAATAAATTTTATTCATGTTTGTGGTTTAATAATTATTCATGGATTCCTGATCGCATTTATTTTGACACTAGTTATTTGAGAGAATATATTGTGGGAGGAATAATTAATAAATATTTATTTTCCATTTAGTGAATATAATATTTATATATTTATTGGAGAATAATGCAGTGATATTTATTTAATAAATAAATAGTTATTATTCATGGTTCAATAAATATGGTGGAGGATTGGCAGACCAAGTAAATGGTCCAGTGAGAAATAATATTATTGGATATTATTTGATTAAATAATATTTAATTATAACTCGCAAGATAACTGCATGTTAGGAAATAATAATGTTGTTGTTATCATTTGACATGGGGGTTTCACTATGATTAATAAAATAATTATGTCAATTATGAAAATTATTTATTATTACCCTAGTGAATTAAATTCACTGATATATTTTTCCCTTATTATCCAAGTGCTTGCCAAACGATGCCAATTTGTGTTGTGCACATCGAATTAGAGAAAACCAATTGATCCTAGAGAGTTCTTCCCTATCTAAGAACACTCTCATAAACGAGAGATATAATCCTATATTAGATCCTGTATAATGATTTGGAAGTGGTTATTAGGGTGATTAAAGGTGGACATGACATGTGCAAGGATCTTTTGTGCTAGCACCTGGAGACTCCTTCGGTGATGTTTAGAGATACGTGGAGCACGTGTGGATCATCACTATAAGATATCTACCTTTGATCTATACAACACAATGATGGTGAAATCCAAATCTGTGGTCGGACACATAAACTAAGAAAGAATCACCTTGGAGGTAATTCTTATTTAATTAAATTAGTTATAAACAAAATATGGGGAAACCTCTCTCTCTTGGTTATAGGGGGAAATTATTTTTTAACTAAATTATTTATTCAATTTCATGGATATTGGCATTCATTTTCATATTTATCCCATATTGATAATCAATTATGGAAAAAATTAAAGGTGGGAACTGTCCCTCCCATGCTTTCGCTGCACCCGGAATCTACGGATTTCAGTTAGAAGAAGTCATTCACATGATATAATAGTGTGATTACACATGTAACATATACTAGAAAATAAAGATCAGACTATAGTAATATTCTTTAGATCACCCACCTCAACTTGGAACCAACTCTCATTCAATAAAATCCCATATTATTTGTTTAATTCATCATATTCCATTCAACCTCCATGAGGTTGAGGTATCACCACCTAGCTAGAACCATGACCAACAACCCATGGAAGGTATGTAACAATCTTCCGACATCAATCTCGGAAAAATAATTATCATGTGGAAATAAAATAAAGTACAATTTTTTATAAATAAATTGGAAACAGTGGAATAATTCAATAGTGTGAAAAAAATTTAATTGAAATATCATCCAAAGGAGTTCAGTACACTCCTAAAACACTCCTGATTCTTCAACAAAACTCCCATAAATGGAACAAATTCATCATCATGGGATATAATATGGATATTCCAATGAAAATAATCATTACTCACAGATAATTTCATAATAATATGGTTTAATTTTTATCCAATTCCCTAATTAGAATCAATCCAATGTTTAATTGGTGATCAAGAAGATTAAGAAGGAAGAGGAAATTATAGTGTTAAGTTTATGCGTGGGTAAATACTTACCAAGAGGAATAATCCATGTCAAACTTCGTAATGATATACCTCCACATGATGAAAATGGATTCTAGATAAAATATGAGCAAAGGATCTCACCCAGATTTAATAATTGTCTACATCTAGATCCACATTGGATTAATGGGAATTCAAAGAAGAAGGATATGAGGAGATAACAACTGAATTCCCCTAAAGGATTCAATAAAGGCAAGATAAATCTGATAGGGATTGGCAAAAAAACACCAAAAAGACCACCACTTGTAAATTTTCTTGTATGCCCCACTAGCAAGCCCCTCAGGGTCCACTGGATAGTTGATGAAGTATGCTAGGCAGCATGGCTCCTGTCCACCCCACAAACTAGCTAGTGGTAGCAGTAGCATCCCTAACTTCTCTAGCCCCCCCCACAGATTTCCCAATCTCCAAGTATCCAAATATGTTTCTTTTGAAGTATAAAAAACCCATGAATGAATTTTAATCATTAAGAATATCAATTTTTCACATCAGTCTTTGATTGACCCACTAACTATGTAAAAAGTTAAAATTCCATCCAAAATTTATAACCCATAATAGTGCAGTTTTCTATAGTTTAAAACATGTAAATTTTGTGAATGTCTCATTAAAGTAAATTTCTTTAACAAGTGAATATCCTTTGAAAATGAGTTTTACCATATTTCTTATTACCTCCCCTTTCTCATTAATTTTTTTTTCAGAACACCCACCTTATCCTATGACATTATTGTTTATTGGAATTGGTACCAACTCTAAGGTTTTATTATTTCTAATATTATATAACTCATAATTAATAACATGAAAACACTATTTATTCTCTAAATCCTCTTTAACATCCTTTGGTTAAACTAGATAAAAAAATAGTTATGATTTGTTATCATTGATGTTACTCTGGTTTTAATTGGTTATCCATGATCTCCAATAGTATTTTGGAAATAAACCTATTTTCTTAGCCATGTATGAGTTGATAAAGGTTTATCATCATCACTAGAAATGGAAAAATTATCTCCTTCAACATGTATTTCTTCAAAATTCATATCTTTTTCAAAATCCTTATCCTTTTTGGGACCACTTTTTGTGTATTGTATAATTTGTCAATGGTTCTCAGTGAACATAGAGTATCATTGATTATTGATGTCAATGTATTAAAGAATAGGTAAAGAAGAGCCATGCTAAATAATTTTTGGGGATATGTTTTGATAAACCTAAGCATGTGTAAGAAGAAGATAATCTGAATCATTGTTTCATACTATGTTACTAATATTGGAATACACATCTTAGAAGTTGTTCAGAGGTAAATTTTCATAATTTATATGAAAAAAGGAGAAGCTCATTACTTGGATGATATTAATATATTTTTGACTGAAGGTAAAATATTTTTTAGGATTTTAAGTCCCATGGATAGTTTATAATGAGTATTATTATAATTCTATAAATAAGTTTTTTTAAGTTTTATAAATGAAACAAAAGATAAATAATATAAAATATTTATATTATAGAGAATTTCCTAAATAAAATCAAGGGAAATTGTTGGAGGATGAAAATACATTGTCTATAAAATCATGGAAGAGGTTTTTACTTATTTTAAGAAAGTTGAAGATGTTTTACAGGGGTTTGAGATTGATTTGAGTGAATTATATAATTTATACGCTTATCCAACATCAAATTTGATCCACTATTCATAGCTTCATATGGACACTTGTCTTTGCAGTAGATCCACTAACCATTTATTCATTGGGTATGTAATTTTTTCTTTAACTCGATCCATTCAATGTCACTTTGATAAAAATTTGTTCCATATATACTAAGACTCATAGCAGATATAATCTAATTCGATTGTTTTTTTACATGAGGTCGATCCTCATGGTCAGTTTGATATGTATAGTTGATGGGTATACTTCTTAAATTTGATCCCCTAGTGCTTGATTTATATATTTATTTCCATACTTAGTAACTTTTTTATGGAATTATAGTATAAAAAAAGTTTTCAAGATTTCATAATATTTATGCATATTTTATTCGAGGAGGGTTGGTTCATATTCTTATGATTAAATCATCACAAATTTAGTTTTATATAAACTTAGTCGCTAATAGGTAATTTTTTTCATTAAATAAAATAATATTCATTATCATTTATATTATTATTTAGGATATAATAAATATAAAAGATTATTTTCAAGTAAAGTGTCACCATAAATGATGATTCCATGAATGAAATTGCATTTTTGCATATTTGTTTCAGAACACATATTAATTATCATGGTGATGAGAGTAAGGACATGATAATTATGTGTATTATTTCATTCATGTGAAGTGTTATTACATGAATGGGATATCATGGAAATAAGTAGATATAGGTTTGATTGATCAAAGAGTAATAATTCCAAGATTGTAGAAGAAGAAGATCTTATTGGGAGATTTACACCACAAGAGGTGTAGGCCATGACCAAAATTGTTTCATGAGTTCATAACTAAACATGAATTTGTAAATATTTATAAATTATCATGGATAGAAGATAAAGAATGTAAATATTTAATGAATAAGAATAATTCAAAAGTTTAGTGATGATAATAGTGAAGATTAATATTTATAAGTTTCTATAAATATAGTTCATGAACGAATAAATATGAATGCATAAGTCACAAAGGAAATTAATTTATTATATAAAGTTACAAGAATTTATAAAAGAGGTACATAAAACAATTCAATATATGATATTCCTTATGTTTTAAAAATGCCAAAATATATAAAGATTTGAATTAATGTATTGATGTAGAATTATGAATATAGTAGTGTGATAAATAAGTGAGAAATAATAAACTGATACTGCTACATTTCATATTAAATATGTATTATTTAGGTCATCAATGAAATATATATTATGTATGACAATCCTATTCCTAGATAAAAAATCATTTTTTTCAAGAAGGAGACAAGTGACTCTATTGTTATCCTCATATACTGTAGGAGTTAAATTCAAGAAGCAAGATCCAGTTCCATATTTTTGTACGCTAAAGTATCATAAAGAAGGAATATGGTGGGAAGAATAAGGATAGGTTGAACATTATAATTTACATAGGAGGAATAGAAAATTGGAAGTACATGCGTTGTGCATTCTATCAAAATCAGAAGACTTGTTTCTATATAAGAAAGGAATCTTCTAGCTTTAATGCTTAGAGGAAGATGAAGAGAGAGGTGAATGAGAATAAGAATCTAAGTTGGTTATGAAGTTCACAAAAGTATTAATATATTTTTGAACTTATATTCACAATGAAAAGAATAAAGAAAAAGTGGTTGTATTATTTGGCGTGAATACAAATTATTAAAGTAAGATTGGATACTATGAAAGGTAAGAATAAGAAGAATAAAGGGACATCACACAAATAAATTTTTAGAGTTCTAAATTGGCAACAAACAATGTTCTTATTATCCCCATATCATTAAATAGTAAAGGATGTAACTGAGTTCTAAATACACCAAACAAGTGTGTGGGATATAAACTCTACACTATCGTTATGAAATAGTGCAACACTAATAGGTGTTTACCAATGGTTAATGTGGCCTTGGATTTTACTAGTTCAAACGAAGGACTTGCCTGCACATATTGAGAGGTGAACCCAAAATTTTTTTATGATCTTTGTTACGTGTATTTGAATACATTTCATGTGAAAACCAAGGTGAGAAGAGATAATTTGAGATTTATTCACCTAAAATTGTGACATAGTTAAAAAAGTAAAAGGGGTAAAAAATAATAAAATGGTTTAAATGTCATAATCATTTACTCAACCCTCTTAGTGTTGAGTTCATCCTAGTATTCCCATTTTTAATTGGTATCAAATAATGGTTCACCACTTATTGGATTCTCAATATTTGAAGTATTATTTTTTTAAAAGTTAATTTTTCTTTCCTAATTTATAATGAAGTGTATTTATTGAAAATAATTATCTAGGTATGATGAGAATTTTGTCTCTACTAAGAATATGTTAAACATAAAAAAAAGTGAATAAAAAGATGATAAAGATGTCCCTCTTGAGTAAAGAAGAAGAAAGTTGAATCCCTCTAGGTAATAAAGAAGAAAGATCTTTTTTGAAAGGGTAAGGATAAATGTTTCAGACTAACTTTAAGGTGTTATAAAACCCTTCCAAATCAATTGGATCAAGGATTTAAAGTGATGATGAGGTATGTAAAAATTCATTCCCAAACTATCTTATATATGATCCAAGAATCAATGGGAGTGATCATACAATTTTTGACTCAAAAGATTTATCTTTGGAAAGATATTCTATATTATTTTCCTAAAGATATTTTTTTATTTACAATATTTTGAAAATATAGATGATGGATATCACCTAGTTTTAAGGTGAGGTATAAAACTTAGAGAAATATTTAAAATAAATATAAATAACATTAATACAGCTATATAACTAAGTTAATATAAAAGAATATATGAATGAGGAGCATGAAGAGGAATTTTCTGCATTTGAAGATGAGTGGATCGATACATTCCAAGCAAAGGATGAGGTTACTAAATAACTTGATAATAAGTTATGTGAATTTAGAGACGATATTTCTACCAATAATTCTAAAATATATGTTAAAGCTAAAAATATTAATGGTATTGATGCATTGTCGTAAGAAAGACTCAAATTTCATGATGATGATGTTCAATGAATTATGAAGGAAAGTGATGACATAATGAAGTTAGTTGAAAATGATAAATATATTATTAATATTTAGTGTATGTATATTGAAACTAAATTATCATATTTTAAGAAAACTCATGTTTTATCTTTAAAAGAAGTTGATAGAAGAAGATCTATTTATATAAATTGTTATAAGGAGAATATTGTTGTTTAAAGACCTATATTAGATGGAAATAATATCATTACATCATATAATCATCATTATTTAGTATCCATAAAGAAATATGTACTGTTTATATCTTATTTTAATTAATATTCAAATCTAAATATGTAAATTGAGTAGGTTTAAAGTTAAATTCTATAAAAATATAGATGATGAAAAATGGACTGAAGGTTATAACCATGTCTTGGATGGAAAAAAACAGAATCATGAGTTCTTATTCCCCAATAAGAGTAAAATAATTGGTGGATAAATCATAAAAATAGAACACTATAAAATATAAATAGTGAGAATATTTGAAAAAAATATCATAGTTTGTTGGGAAATGATGGTGGTACAATAATTTTGAGAATTCTGTATTGGATTGCTAGTAAAATAAATTAATTTTATCAGAAAATTTTTCCTATTTCAAGGTATAAATATTTAGAGGAAGAAACAACCATATATCAAATATATATATATATTTTTCCTATATATAGATTCAAAGAACATAAATATTATTGTTATATCTAGAATAAGTGTAGATAGAAAGATGATTCATGATTAATACATTATGTATCAAATGAAAATATGTAAATAAGACTATAGGGGTAGAATAAAATTCAAACCATGAAAAATATGTTAAAGGGAGATAGAAATCATGATACCACCAATAATATTAAAAATAAGACTGAAATTTCTACCTTGGGTAATAAACCCAAGAAGACTAGGTGGGGTGAACCATCTAAAAGGTCTGATTATATAGATGGTACTCCTAAGAAAACATGTGAAAATTATTATAATTTTTTCAATATACCCAAATATATCACAATAATTTTACTAGAATATTTAGATAAGGAATTAAATTTATAAGTTCCATAAGAAAAATATATTACCAAAGGATAATAAGAAATTCCACATGAAGAACAAAAATTTCATGAGAGGTTGTTAATAAAAGAAATACCTTGTGTTTATGTTGAACTATATGAGAGATGATAAGTGGTTGGAAACAATAATAAAGGGTTTTTTAACCCTTATGTAATAATAATAAGAATCAATTAAAATAAAAAAAAACATTATATATGAAATTCATTAAAAAATATTTATCTACATAAATCAGGAGAGTAGTTAAGAGACCCTTGCTACTTCAAGAAAAATCAGATTTGAGGAACAGACGTGTAAGCATAAATAGTAGAGAAACTCAGTTTAGAAAAACCTCTAAACACTTTTTTCACATTGATGAGTAAGAAGAACCACATTATTCTCTTATATTTGTGTGTTGAATTTTTATGTTTTCAATACAGGGAATTAAAGGTGAAGTATGCTCTTAGGAGAATAAATAGAGAAGGAGGGTTGGATGTAAAAAAGCTAGACAAAAAATATTATGTATCTATTTTCATATAATGATTTATAAATTGGAATTATATAATAAATATGATTAAAGAGTCATACATTATGAATTTGGATAATTTTTCATGATCTGTGCAGCCTAGATGAAGAAGTCATTATATAAGTTTGATATCTCAATTGGTATTATGAGAAATATCATTAATGGATCTTATTTAAAGCAGTTGAAGTGTGTGATGTGGAATTGGAAAACAAAGTGAAGATGCATCCATCATGGTTTTAACTCACATTTTGTATTCTAAATTGAATGCATTAATGATGATTTCATCCTTAATAAATGTGTGGAAATTGTAAAAATATGGAAATCATAATGAATAGATATATTTTTGTCTTATCTCAATATAAAACATCATGTGATTATTTATTAGAAGATATTAATAATTATTCAGATTGTTGGAGTGTCCACTTATGGGGGATATATGTAAAGAAGATATGAAAGAGGCTGTTGTAATTTTCATCTCATACAAATATGATTATTTTGAAAATTTATTGAAGATGATTTCATTAAAAAAATGTATGTTTTCTTATTCTCCCAGTATTTATAACTAAAATTAAATCTTAATATAATGTTGAGAATATTAATTTAAATTAATTACATAAAATTTGAAGTTTGAAGAAATTTTGAGTTGTTTTAAAATCATTCCATGGTTGAATGTTCTAATAAATGTAGTGAATTTGATTGCATAAATTATGATTGTTATATTTCATGAGATATTTATGTTTAAATTTTTAAATTTTATTACTATAAAATTTCGGGAAAGATTATAAGAATGGTGAAAAATTAATTAATTTCAGTTGGTATAATATTTTTATTGATAATAGAAACCTCTTTTGTCTAAATCAATCACAATTGTTTTCTATACTTAACAAGAATCATGTAGACGTAGAGTGTAATGGTTGATGTGGAATTAATTAATTATTAAATGTTTCCCAATCAATCAATATAAATTTCATCTATTGTCAATAAGGGGGATATAAATGAAAAATTAAATTTTGATATGGAATAGAAAGAGAAGTAAAAATGGATATAAGTGAGGATAATTAAGAGAATAATGTAAAAATATTAGAACATCATTTTATGGGTGTTGGAAAGAAATAAAAATGGGGATTTTATTAGTCCACATTGTATTTGTTATATTTTATTAATGGTTTTAAATGAATATGGAGTATCTATCACAATACCCTCCTAAAAAAGATATCATAATGAGGGGGGAGAGACAATGACCCTCAAGTCCCACCTCTAGTAGGCCCTTAAGTTGGTGACTAGAACCTAGAATATAAAATTATTGTGAAATGGTAAGCATTAACCTCTATAATAATATTATATTGGAAGATAAGATGAATCATCCACAAAAAACTCCATGACAAAGTATAAAAAGAAACCAAAACAACCCCACACACTTGAAAAAAACGGATATAGATAAAAATCTCCAAAGTAAATACCCAAAAGAAAAGATAAATATGTGACATCACAACTGTCCAAATATCCAAGATAGTAATGTCCAACACGGTCCACATAGTCCTCTTGGAAACCTAAAAATAGTTTTATATACGTTGGGTGCACATATAGGTATACTCTGTAGGAAAACTAAATTCTCTCATGCACATGTGAAAGAACTATACTAATGCACCCATGAGAAAATAATAGAACCAAAAAAACCTAAACACATAAAATATGCATCCCAACTTCCCCAATAAACAATAACCAAATAACATAATCCAATTAATATAATATAAAATGAGTCATAATAATAAAGGGTAAACTACACCACTTTACCACTAATTTTCCAGTCTCACACCCTAATTTCGCACATCCTCGCACTCCCATCTCTTTCGAATAACATATAACACCAACCTAAAACATGATCATATCACATCTAGACTATAAAAACATGGTTCACCACTTCAAAACAGAGTGAAATCACATATCACCCGCATTCACCTAGGACATCACATCACAATCATAACCAGAGTAGTATGGTATAATGAAAATGAAGGACATCAACCTCATTCCATCATCCTACCATGAAGGACCCTCATTATAAGCCTCCCTGAAACACAAAAATATCACAACTCAACCAAAAATACTTGGACCACCATCCCACAACATATTCATATCAAATCTCATTAAAAACACATGGTCCACCACTCCACAACACTATCACATCATATCACTCAAAAACACATGGTCCATCACCTAGTTCACTAACAGACATCTGGCGATCATAACCTGTGTATATAAACTCACCTAGTAGAGAGAGTGGGAAAGAGCGGGTACCCAACCATCTATATTCATCATCAATATATTTGAAAAAGCATCCCTCGTGTGACTATACGGGTGTCATCACATAGTTCTTGATGTGGATGGGGTGCATATAAAAATAAAAAAGAATATAAAACTATATACATATAGACACACAGAAGACTAACCTATGGGTTCATAACCAAACACTATACAACTCAAAACACATCCAATTTCATTTCCAAATCTAAATTCATAACACCATAGAAACCACAATCCAAAATCCATATTTCACTTTTCCAAAAAAACCCATTATCCAGACCATTCATTTCATTAATAAACATCAACCACATGTAACCACGCAAACCATCATTTATTTTTTCATTAATCATTTCCATCCTATTAATCAAACCAAAACCCATCCATTTAAAACATTATTGAATAATTATTTATTCCATTACAACCTGGACATTTAGCACAAAGAAACCACACATCATAAGTATCTCACCATCCCCATCAGACCATCATCTCACTACTCCAAAAGCACATCCAAAAAACCACCACCTTTCCACCGCAGAATCATGTCCAAACAAACAACACCTCACCACCACAAAAGTAAATATGAAAAAACACCACCTTTCTTCCAAAAATCATCGCCAGAAAACTACAACCTCACCACCCTAAGAGCACAACCAAACAACCACCACCTCTCCACCCCAAAAGCATGAAAAAAACCAAAACCTTTCCACCCCAAAATCATAGCCACATCTCACCCATTAGCCCCACTTCACATCGCAAACACATATGTAGATCCCACAATCATGAACACACAATAAAACACATCAAAATTCCATTATATATATTTAATAAGGGGTATTTTATAACATTATACTTTATTTTAGGGGTGTTATCACAAAAACCATAATACTGGTACAACCATTTAACTAGATAAATATAATTGGTTATCCAGTTTCTATGTTAGTGTGATATAAAAAAAATCAAAGTAGACAAAATAGTAACAAAATAAGTCATCCAGGGCAAACAAAGCCCCCAACGACCACAATTTTTAGCAAGACATTAAGCCAGTACAATCCATCATATAATAATATTATCAAAGCTATAAAAGCATGCGGATCATTCCCTTTACCCCCTTAAATTTTAATTATACAATTATTTATCTTTCATTAAGCTAGAAAAACTATAACCCATAGTTAAAAAAAATCTTTCTCTCATGATACACAATGAAGGGAAATTATGAAATCACTACCTCAAAGAAGCTTTATCGAATCGTTACGCACCGTAGGGAGAATAAGAGCTCGTAAACCAAAACCACATGAAAAACCCACTAATAAACCTACACCTAAAAAAGGGTTATGAAAAAACATACCAAATCACACCCCAAACCAAAACAACATCACCATAGTGAATCACTAATAAATAAAAATAGAAAACCACATGGAAAGGAGAAATCACTCACCACATATCATCAACCAATAACCATTGAATCAACAGATCAAAGAAGAAGAAAGGGGATAAAGATCCTCCCAAGGATACTAGGGATATGTTAAAATTATAGAGGGAGGGAGTGGACAAATGAAATGAAATTTATCTATAAGGGTTATAAAATAACCTAGAATCTTCCCGTTTCATGTGGTGTAAATAGTACACAACATAAAATCCATGGGTTTCCAAAAATTTAATCTTCATAGAAAATCTCATATCCTTTAGAAATTATTTAAAAAAAATCACGAATTCCACTTAAAAAACGTGTAATACATCTCAAGGGATCTCCCTATACCAATTAAAATCTAATAATTCACCAGTTTCACAAGCCATGAACCACTTTTACACATCATGAATTCCACTTACACGATGTGAACTTCCTATAGTAGCTCGGATTTAGTTCTAATCTCCATAAACAAATCTTGAAACCACGGTTGAGAAACTCATACCACCAAAAATAGAAAATTAATGGGCCAAGAAGTCTTGATCCATTGCATCAGATACCTATCAAATGATTATTTCCCTCAAAAATCCAAAAACCAAGCCCATAAGGAAAGGGGTCCGAACAACCACCCCATGAGATACCTATCAAAAATCTCATGACCATACCTCAAATTATACCGCTATCCAAACACACCAAATCAAAAAACACAAAAACATATCACAAAACCCCATCACTACAAATCCACAACACCACAACAATCCAACCTCTATTAAACCCAATCTAACAACCATAACAATTAAAAAACAGTATTGCCCTAAATATATGGATTAATAAAGTCCATCCTTCATGGTAAGATACTGTCTACTCTAGGTGGAACTGAATCGACTACACGGTTTTAATCACATCATAGTATAATACACATCAATTATAAATTAGGTCCTCCACTTTCATATGTCATAACTTTATCACACATCACACATTAATGAAAAAAACACATCTCATAAAACACCGAAGTCCAAAAATCACATCATAAGAAAAACTCAAAAATGTTCTAGGTAATGGGAAAAAATCTACTTATCTAGATCCTGAGTACTATCTTCTAGGACACAATCCCTCCACAACACATGAACTAGGGTTGTGGTTCATCCTCAAAACACTTTCTTTTATAGATATTGGATCTCTGTTGGTTGCTCTATTAATATTGCATCATACTCGATATCCAAATCTACCCAGTCAATGACATGTGAGTAATTTTTAAGGTATAGATGAAGATGAGATATATAGAAGACTTCATGGATCCAGTCATATACATGATGAAAATGAAAACCAATATGACAACTCTACAACTCACCCAAACACCTCAAATGGACCAATAAACCTGGGAGAAATATTACACCCCCTAAAAAACCTCTGATACCCACATCAAGGGGAAACCTTCAAGAGCATGTGGTTCCTAACCTCAATCTACAAGGACCTCCTCATGTGATTGAAATAAGACTTATGCTAGTCCTATTCCACTTTCATTGTCTCATGAATAAGATAAAACTTCTCTGTTACACTCTACACCACATTAGATATAAGAACTAATCCCTCCCCAAAATCCATCCAACATAACATATAATGAAATGGATGCTTGTAAAATGCCTCAAACAGAGCCATGCCAATGGAAAAGTATCTATTTTTCTATGAAAACTCGACCAAATGTGGGTGTCACACCCAAGATCCACCAAATTCTAAGATAGAAGATCACAAAATATCATACAACGTCTGAATAGTCTACTCTATATTCCCGTACATCTGAGGGAAAATGTAGTAATGTGGTGTAAATGAGTTCCAAAAGCATGCTGTAATCTCCTCTAGACACACAAGGAAAAATTAGATTTCCAATATGAGACAATGGACCTTAAAATTCTATGAACTATAACATCTCATCCACATACCCCATATCCAAAGAATCCATATATGCCTGACTCCTTGATCACTAAGAAATGGGATAATTTATTCAACCAATCCATGATCATCTAAATAGTTTCACAACCTCCTAGAGCTCAGGGTAACCCTATGATTAAATCCATCGAGATTTCAACCTACACTACCAAAAAACTGAGAAATTATAAGGGGTTATAACTATTGGAGTTGGTGGCCTAGAACCAACTACTTTTTTACTTTATTCATTAATAAATACTTATCACATATTTATTGTTCTTCTACGTGAAAATTCACATGATAATGTCCTAAGGATAGCTGTTTCACTAAAAGGTCATAGCGGATCCCTGCTATGATGAGAACCCAGAAGTGACATAACACTGTTCTTGAATATATGTTATATGTACGGATGATGTTATTTAAGGGACACAAATAATACAGTACATTATGGGTGGGGACTCTTAAGACATTTAGGAACCCTATCATGGTGTGCACCCTTGGTAATATCTAGGAGGATATTTTGAGAATGAGACCCGCCAGTAAGAAATCCACCTTTCATAGTGTCATTGGATGTTCCAATATACAGACATGTGAATTGGTCCTTATACTTTAATATTATTATTAAGGGGTATTACAACTAAAACACTCAGATGTATTGATGAAAACTATGACAACACACTCTTCGTAGTGAGGTAGGATATGTTGGGTGCGTCACAAGTAATACTGCATTAATAGATAATGTGAGAAAGGATTTTTTCCTTCTGTTCCATAATGGAAGTAGATATCTGAGGCCCTTTGATGGAATTGATATAGCTTAAATAAATCCATGGCCATGGTGATGAATGTGCAAGTTCAATTTTGGGAAGTCAAAGAATTAATAATCAAGGACATGGGATGATGGCACTAGCATGAAACCTGCTTGGTTCAAGATATCGAGACAAAAGGGATTACATTACACGGTAAGCATTGGTTGGAGGTGACACATCATTGCGGCATTAATTTATTTCTCTATGGGTGCCTTGGCATGTTTTTAGACACTAAGCTTGGACTTTAGGCAGGCTCTACCTAATTACATTGAGAAAGAGGCCTTGAAGGTCACACACTAAGTGCATCCTAGTATCTCAGTTAAATATTAATTTAACATGTTGAATAAAGATTATTCCTGATTGTGGTTTAATAATTATTTAAGGATGTCTGATCACATTTATTTAGGCACTAGTTATTCAAGAGAATATATAGTGGGTGAAATAGTATATTTATCAATGAGTAATGTAGTGATATTTATTTGAGAAATAAATAGTCATTATTCAAGGTCTAATAAATGTGGTGGAGGAAATAAAGAAAATGGAAAAACAAAAGTACACACAATGTATATTAACATAAACACCATTTAGTTTTTCTAGGGATTCATGAGAAATAATATTATTTATTTAATTAAATAATATTAAGTGTAATTTTCTGGGCACATGTCGTAATAATAATAGTCAACTTTTTTTATTAGACATGAGGTCTTACTAAGAATTAAATGAAATGAATAAATTCTCTTAGGTAATTAATTAATTTTATTATTCTAATTAATTAAAATCCCAAATATATAATTCTCATTATCCTAGAAATTTTTCTGGGTTATTCACAAAATATCTAGAGAAATCTCTAAAGACAAGAGATAATTCTTTTATTCTAAGAACACTCTCAAGCTATGAGAGAGATCCTCCTCCACCAGATCAATGAGAGCGTTTTTCAAGCGTCTCTTAAGGAGATCGAAGGTAGAAATCACAAGCGAAGGCCCTTCCATGCTAGTAATAAGAGATACCTTCAGTGACATCTAGAGATATGTGGAGCATGTGTGGATCAATACTAGAGTAATCCTACAGTTGGATTCTATGATGTAATGACGAATCACATCAGATCATGACCGGAAACATCTATGGAGAGAGAATTCCATCAAGGTAATTCTTTCCTTTTAATTAAATTAATTATAACCAACATATGATGATCCTCTCTATGGTTCTTGGAATCCCTTCCTTTCTTTCGTTCTTTGTTCTATTCTGAAGATCTGTCCTTTTATTATCATGATGGATCTCAGATTGATCATTGTTAACGGAAAACTTAAGGGCGGGTACACCCACCAACGCACTTCCGCTGTGCTCAGAACATACAAGTGGTATTAGAGTGGTCATATATTTGATTATAATTATTTAGTTTTTATTGATGATTTACGCCTTTCATAATTTAGTTGTTTCAATTCAAGTTAATCATTCTACAAATCTGAATCTCGAGATCTGTTCCTCCTCTCTCGTTTATTGTTCATCTTACAGAAACAATTTTTTCTTTTAATTTTTGATTAAAATAAAATAGAGGATATCATCTGTAGGTGCAAAACGTTCCTGGCCATTAAACACCAGAACACATGGCATGTATTTGGCATTACACGCCATGTAGTCTAGCTGCAATGCATCAGACTTGTCCGCCAAACCAGGCCATGTCAATAGATCCTATCTAAGTCTTTAAGACTCTATGTGTTGACCAGGAATAGGTGGAAAATGGTTTCCATAGTACACGCCGTGTGGCCCATTGAACATGGTGTGTATTCCCTTCGGGTTTGGGTAGGACCGTGTACCCCATACACGACTTGCCCGGCTGGAAATCGTGTAACATGGATACTACACGATGTGTGTCCCACTGAACACACTGTGTACTCTAACTATTTCCAAAGTACATCTACACATGATGTCCCCAGGAGTGTACTTCAGATGGATGGTGGAAAAAAGTACATGCCGTGTAGTTGGAACTACACACCATCTACTCATCAAAATTACACATATTTATTAAAATTTATTATTATATTATACAAATCCTTGAGACATGTACCATAGAGAAGGAGTAAAGCTGAGAAACAACACATGATAGGTTTTTTACATATATGTGTTTAAATTTAAATATGCAGAATGTTCATTTCTACTCATTGGGTAGTTATGAACAAGAATTCAATGGGTTGCCTCCAAGGTACAAGTTATGTACAAAGATAATTTTAAATGATTTCTTTGTTTAAAATTATGATGTATGAGAATCTCAAGGAAATAAAAAAAGGGTTTAAGATAAAAGGATAGATTAATTAAAGATAATTAATTTATTGAAGCATGATTTATCTTAAACAACAACGATCAATGAATTGAATGATAGTTTTATTTATGCGTGAATATCATTGCATGTATAGATGATCATGAGATAGACCAAGACCTTTGTATGTGAATTATTTATTTTAATTAATTTATTTAAATTAAATTTGTTATCCTGTGAGCCTTCTCCTCATTAATATGTAAGGAATGTGTGCCCACGGTTTCTTTTATGTAAAACCTCGTTTTACCCTGCACCTATGAGTGAGATAAAAGCATATGTAATGGACGAAGCTACCAAACTAGTGGAGAAGGATCAAGTTAGAAGCCAAGGTGAAACCAATCCAAGGATATACAAAGGTGGACCTATGGAATGCAATAAACACAAACCCAAAAGGTTCAAGGTGTTTATCCCATAGGTCTTGGGTTAGTTTAAAAATTTCTAGATAAAATAACCAATAGAACAAGATCATGATCATAGCATTTTTTTTATTTCTCTCAGTTTCATGGTTTATTTATTGTGGGTATGTTATCACGATAACAAAATTAATGAATTAAACAAGCATGCAATATGGAACTAAAATAAGGTTGGATTATGTGTAAATATTATCTTAGACATGGTTAATCACTTAAATATATCCCAGTTAACATTAACAAGCATGTAAGAAATATAAAAAAATGGAAATTTATGTATAAGGATAAAATACCTCAAAGAAATATTAAGTCGGTACAGCCTTCCATAATCTTGGTTGGAATCGAACTATAGTTCAAAGTGCTTGACCAACCCTAGTTTGGGTGATTTCGATTTTAAGTAATTCTAATTCAAGGTTTTGGGTTGACTTAACTTGGTTCACATCAAGGGTTGACTTTCGTAGTAGGAATTGGTGTGACTGGGAGGCAAAGGTTAAGGAAATCCAAAATAAAAGGATTTCAGGATTGGGGAGTCCACTCAACGGATCAAGGAGCTATGATTTAATAAAGTTGGCATCTGGAATGCCTACCAAAAACCCTTCAAGATTCTTGAAGGATGTTAGTTGGGGTAATGAAAAGGTAAATATGGATCCTTACCACTAGAATATTAAAGCAATAGAATATTCTGATGTTAATGGTGAGGGATATTGTATTTAGAAAAAATAGTGGGAGACTAATAAGTATTAATTTATTTTCTTGTCTCAGTTTTATCATGATAAAGTAATAAACCATTTCTCATATAAATTTTTTGAAATGAAAATAATTTTTTTTTTCAAACATATCATTGAAAACCATACTCAAGAAGAAAAATCTTCTCACCGATACCAATTTACAGGAATGGTAGAGGCGTTTATGCATCATCCTTCGCCACAAGAGGAAATTTTATATGTTGGAGGAGTCTATTCCAGTTTTTCCTGGAAAAGTGGCCAATTATGAATAAATACCTCTCTATATAAAACATATGGATGATGCCACAGATTTCTAATGTTTCATGCTATCAACCACGTCTAATGAGCACTTGAAGCAACATAAAAACATGGACGCATATAGAATGATCTCTCACCTTAAAGATCTATATCAAGAGAAGGTGAGACAGGAGAGATGTGAGATCTACAATGATTTATTTTACAAATAATGATGGACATTTGCTTCAGATGGGCCTCATATAGTCAATCTTATTGGCTACATTGAACATCTGTACATCTTAGGGATTAAGTTTCTGGATGAGTTGCGTACAGATCTCATCCTATCATCACTTCCCAATAACTTCTCTAGCTTTATTGTCAACTACATCATGAGAATCTATGAGAAGATTCTATCATAACTTTTGAACTTAATTCTCCAGGTATATAAGGACATAGGGAGTGACAAACCAACAATCCTAATAGTGAATAAGGAAAGGAAGGAAAAGGAAAAAGGGCCAAGGACTTATAAATGGTCTGAATCCCTCGAGCACCATTCCTCCAAGAAGGGGAAGATCTAGAGGCAAGGAAAGGAATGGGAGGTGGTATGTTTTTCATGTGGCAAGCAATGCCACTGGAATATGAACTGAACCCAGAAGCGTGGGGATGCTAAATGTGCATTCTTTATCCAGTGTAATCTTTCCATTTCTACATACTGGGTATTAGATATAGCTTGTGGGGATCACATCTGTATTCAAATGTAGGAAACAAGTGGATTTAGAAAGATTTACAGAGGAGAGGTGGATCTTTGGGCTGCCAATGGTACGAGGATGGCTACGTTAGCCATTGGAAATTACCATCTATCATTGCCAACATGGATGATTTTGGTTTTACATAACTATTATTATGTGCCTAGTGTTACCAAAAAATAATTTCTGTATCATGTTTGGATATGTATTGATTTATTTTCAAGTTTGGAATTAGGGATTGATTCGTTTATAATAATAACATATGTTATGGTATGGCACACTTAAATAATAGTTTGTATGTATTAAATTATGAAAAACAGGTGCTGGAAGTCGATAATGAAACAAACTCACATGACTCATACATCAGCCAGTTGTGGCATCAACGTCTCGGTCATGTAAACAAGAATCTGTTGACAAAGCTCTACCAGGATGGTTATTTAGACTCTACTGAGCTAAAACCACTTGATAGATGCCATGCTTGTTTACAAGGTAAAATGACCACACCGCCTTTCGGTGGACAGGGTGAAAGGGCCACAGAGATTCTAGGATTGGTGCACACAGATGTGTGTGGACTGTTTCCAGTAGAAGCTAGAGGTGGATATTCATACTTCATTAATTTTACTGATGATTTGAGTAGATATGGATATGTCTACTTAGTGAGGTATTATTCAGATGCCTTAGATAAATTTAAGGAATTCAGTAATGAAGTAGAGAATCATCTTGATAAGAAGATAAAGAAAATTTGATTGGATCGAGGTGGATAATATATGAACCAAGTGTTCATAGATCTTCTATGGGAGTCTAGGATTCTATCCTAGCTCACTCCTCCCTATCTACTATAATGGAATAGTGTTAGTGAAAGGAAGAACCAAACCTTGTTGGAAATGGTGAGATCTATGATGATTCATACATATCTTCCATTATCCTTTTGGGGATATGCATTACAAAGTGCATCATACACATTGAACTGAGTACTAACTAAGGCAGAAAATGGAATTCCCTCTGAGATATAGAATGGAAAGAAACCCGTTTTTCTGCACACACATGTAAGGGGATGCAAGACATTTGTTAAGGCCTTATCAAGAAACAAACTAGCACCCCATGGAACAAAGTGTATCTTTATAAAAAATCCTAAGGAAACGAAAGGATATTACCTATATAATCCTTCAGAAAAGAAAGTCATTGTCTCCAGACAAGTTGTCTTTCTTGAGAGGGAGAACATCCTCAAAAGGATAGGGGGATACAGATTGAATTTGATGAAGTTGATGCTCAAAATACATAGGAGTTGTTATAGGAGCAACTTCCATGGGTCCCCGTGGAAGAGGTTCCAGAAACAAAATTATTGAGTATGAGCTCAAGAGAGGTAAGGGAACTGGAGAGATTTGATTTCCTAGTCACTGAGGATAGTGAATCATTATTGTTGGGTAATGATTAAACACTCTCCTACAAATAAGTAGTAGAAAACATTAGAAACTTCAAGATATCTAGAAGCTATGAATTCTGAGATGGATTCCATGTATCAGAACCAAGTCTGGGTTCTAGTTGATGAGCCAGTTGATGTAAATCCTATTAGATGAAAATGAGTATTCAAGATAAAACTGGACTTGGAAGGTCAATTTAGTACCTATAAAGAAATACTAGTGGCTAAAGGATTCATACAGCGTCAAGGAATTGACTATGATAAAACCTTCTCTCCAGTTTCCATGTCTAAATCCATAAGAATCATAATTTCCATAATAGCTTACCATGACAATGAGATTTGGAAGATGGATGTCAAAACAATTTTACTTAACAATAACCTTCATGAAGATGTCTATATGACGCAAACAGAAGGGCTTGTGACACTATGTGAAGCCAAATAGGTTTGTAAGTTACAGAAATCCATTTATGGATTAATGAAAGCATCTAGGTCGTGGAACATTCTATTTGATGAAGCCATAAAGTAATTTGGTTTCATTAAGAAAAAATGTGATCCCTATTTTTATAAGTGGTTTAATGGGAATTTGGTCGTTATCTTAGTAGTATTTGTTGATGACATATTACTTATTAGAAACTATGTACCAGTCTTACATTTAGTTATGGTCTAGTTGAACAAGTGATTCTCTATGAAGGACTTGGGTGAAACAGCCTATATTCTAGGTATCAATATCATTAGTGATAGATCCAAGAGGCTTCTTAGACTAAGTTGGGGTACATATATTGACTAGATACTAAAGATATTTAGTATGGAACAATCCATGAGGGGATTAGTTTCAGTGTCACATGGCCTACATCTTTGTCAGAAAATTTGTCTTTAGACACAACAGGGGAAAGATATAATGAGTAAGATCCCATAAGCTTTGGCTATATGATCCATCATGTATAACATGTTATATAATAGGCTTGATGTTGCCTATGAACAGATCATGGTAGGCAAATATCAATCAGATCCATTAGAACAACATTTAACTTCTGTTAAGACTATCCTTAAGTATCTAAGAATATCTAAGTATATGTTCCTCATTTATGGAGGAGACGAGGAGCTTGCCGTTAGAGGGTATGCTGATGCTGGTTTTCAGTTAGATTAGAATGATCTGAAGTTGAAATCTGAAAATGTTTTTTGTCTCAATGGAGGAGCTGCGAGATGGAAGAGTTCAAAGAAACTAGTTGTCACCGATTCTATAGTGGATTTCGAATATATAATGACTTCTGATGTATCCAAGGAAACCATATGGATTTGAAACATTTTCCAAGAGCTTTATGTGGTGCTTATTAGTAAATATCCCATCACATTGTATTGTGATAATACTAAAATAGTGGCTCTTGTAAAAGAACCAAAGTCACATCAACAGATAAAGAACATAATATGAAAGTGTCACCTCATGAGGGATTTATATCAAAGTGGCGAAGTTGTAGTGAGAAGAGTTTCTATGGAAGAGAACGTGGTAGACCCCATGAATAAAGGCATATCTCAGCAGAAGTATGAATATCATGTGAGAGCTAGTGGGTTAAAGGTTGTTAGTAGTTGGATCTAGTCCAAGTGGGAGTTTGTTGGAGTTGGTGGCCTAGAACCAACTAATTTGTACTCTATTCATTATGAATTACCTTATCACATCTTGATTATTCTTCTAAGTGACAATGCATGTGATAATTTCCAATGGATAGCTATTTCACTAAAAGGTTGTAGCAGATCCCTGCTATGATAAGAACCCGGAAGTTCCATAACACTGTTATTGAATATATGTTCTATGGCCGGATGATGTTTTTTATGGGACACGAATAATACATGCCATTAGGGGTGAGGACTCATAAAACATTGAGGAACCTTCTCATGGTGTGCGGCCTTGGTAATATCTAAGAGAATATTATGATAATGAGACCCAACAATAGGAAATACAAATTTCATACTGTTATTGGATGTTACTGTCTACAGACATGTGTATTGGTCCTCAGACTTTAAGATTATTATTAATGGGTATTACAACTCACGCACTTAGATTTATTGATGAAAACTATGATGAAACACTGTTTTTAGTGAGGTAGGATATGTTGGGTGTGGCATGAGTAATACTGCATTAATAGATAATGCGAGAAAGGATTTTTCCTTCTGTTCCATAACTGAAGTAGATATCTCAGGCCCTTTGATGGAATTGATATAGCTTAAATAAATCAATGGCCATAGTGATGAATGAAAAAGTTCAATTCTAAGAAGTCAAAGAAAGAATAATCGATCACATGGGATGATGGAACTACCATGAAACCCACTTGATTCGAGATATCGAGAAAAGGGTATTACATTACACTGCAAGCATTTATAGGAGGTGACACGTCATTGTAGCGTTAACTTATTTCTCTATGAGTGCTTTGGCATGTTGCTAGAAGCTAACCTTGGAATTTAAGAAGGCTCCATATAATTCCACTGAGAAGGAGGCCTAGAGGGTCACACACTAAGTGTGTCCTAGTATCTCAGTTAAATATAAATTTAACACGTTGAATAAATATTATTCTCGATTGTGGTTTAATAATTATTCAACGATGTCTGATCGCATTTATTTCGACACTAGTTATTTGAGAGAATATATTGGGGGAAAAATAATATATTTATTAGATAGTAATGTAGTGATATTTATTTGAGAAATAAATAGTTATTATTCAAGGTCTAATAAATGTGGTGAAGGAAATAAAGAAAATGTAAAAAAAATTACATGATGTGTATATTAATATACATGGTGTGTAGTTTTTCTGGGGATTTTTGAGAAATAATATTATTTATTTAATTAAATTATATTAGGTGTAATTCTCTTGGAATATGTCAAGTAATAATAATATTAAACTATTATTATTAGACATGGGGTCTTACTAATAATTAAATTAAATGAATAAATGCTTTTATGAAATTAATTAATTTTATTATTCTAATAATTAAAATCCCAATTATATAATTCTCATTAGCCTAGAAATTTTGGAGGGTTGTCCACAATGGATCTAGAGAAATCTCTTAAGCGAAGAGAGATTTTGTTTCTTCCAAGAACACTCTGAAGCTACAAGAGAGATCCTCCTCCACCGGATCAAGGAGAGCACTTTACAAGTGGGTCTCATGGTGATTGAAGGTGAAAAGCGCAAGTGAAGTCTCTTCTGCACTAGCACTTGAAGATCCCTTTAGTGATGTATAGAGATACGTGGAGAACGTTTGAATCACCGCTAGAGTAATCCTACACTAAGATTCTACGACACAACAAAAAATCACATCAGATCGTGACTGGAAACATCAACGGAGAGATAATTCCATCAAGGTAATTATTTCCTTTTAATTAAATTAATTATAACCAATATATGATGATCCTCTCTATGGTTCTGATACTCCCTTCCTTTCTTTCGTTCTTCATTCTATTCCGAAGATCTGGTGTTTTATTATCGTGATAGATCTCAAATTGATCGTTGTTAAAGGGAAAATAAAAGTTGGGTACACCCACCAATGCGATTATGCTACTCCCTGAACCTATAATAACACCTTCTAAACACTTTATCAATAGTTACCTAAAACCACTGCTAAAGTGATAGCCTACTCAGATTTGAGGAAGTTCTAGATAAGTGATGGTAAAATGGTTTCTCTGATTAGCGACAATTAGATTAGAGGGGGTTCTAACCCCTCTAATTTTTCCCAAAATTCACCATAATCGGGTCAATTAGAGGCGGATATTACCACCCCTAATTCAAATATTTGTTTAGGGGTGGTTATAAACTACCTTTAATTGAATCCGAGACATGAAATTTTGGGGTGGTTATGCTAGAACTGCCCCTAATATAGCCTATATTTTTTTATATACATGACACCCCTTGACCCTAGAATCCCCCCTGATAGCCCGTTCAGCCCCCAATACCCCCTGACAAGCCCGATCAGGTGGCTAACACCCCCAATGTCACCCCATTGAAACCAAACACACCCAGTCCACAACCACCTGATGCCACCCTGACAAGCCCCTAGACCCCACAGAAACCCCTGAAAATCCTCCCATGATGCCCCATGGACACCCCAAACCCTAACCTCAGGTCCCCCGACACCCCATCCTTAGGTCGCATGACACCCAATAAACACACCATGACACACCTATGGAACCCGTGAACCAAAAACCACGTACACACCCGCACCCGCACACCTGTATTAATCCCACAACAACCTGGCTGAAAAAATACCCCCCGCTCAGATTCGAAACAAGGACAGACAACCTGCTTCCGCAACGACTTAACCAACCAGGAAAAATGAATTTTGATTAATAATATACCACATCATATATTTATTTACATATATTTATTTATATTTACTTACATAGGAAAATATTATATATAGACACACACACACACATATATATTTGTGTATATAAATATAAAAATATAATATATTTTAGTATATATAATATATTTATGCCTAATATTTATATATAATATATAAAAGTAATTATATTTACATCTATAATATATATTTATACATTTATATTTGTGTGTTTGTCTGTGTATTTATGTATTTATATAATATTTATAGATATAATATAATTATTATGTATATATTTATATTTTTTTTATATACATATATATATATTTGTGTGTGTAATAATAATATTTTTAATAATAATTATTACATATATTTTTTAAACTATAATAATTATATGTTTGTTTTATAAATATTATACATTTATATATTTTATGATTTATATTATACATATATTATAATAAATGCTTTTATATTATATATTTATGTATGTAATTATATACATTTATATTATATAACATATACATAGATACACACACACAAAATTAACTACATTCATATAATTGGAATATATAATATAATTAATTGATATATATATATATAATAAATTAATTTATAATTAATATGGTATACTATAAAATAATTATATAATATATATAAATTTATATATAATATATATAATATAAATATAAATATATTTAATATTTAATATTTTCTATATTATATATATTTGTATAAAAAATATAATATAAATTTATTTATACATAAAAATACAATAAAAATTTATTTAATATAATATATGTATAATAAAAATAAAAATATAAATGTATTGTATTTATAAAACCATATATATATTTCATATATTTGAATAAACATATTTTGAATTACATTTATATTATGTATACCAATATTATATATGCAAATAAATTCAGTGGAAACAAAACCACTGCTAGATCTAGATCATGGATGGAATAATTACACTCATGTGGATGTAGCTTCTTAGACCCATAAGAGATAATTTCCCTTTTATACATCAATATACATCCCGATCATAGATAGGAAGCATACCAAAACACCTCAAACATCAAACCCTCCTCAAGAAAATGATGCATTGGATAATTGAACAACTTTCCCTTCAGGTAACCGAATGCTACCTGATAGTGATTTGTACACAAAATTCCTAGTCCTTCTAAGACAAAGCTATCAATGGGGCTTCAACTCAAGGGAAATAGGGCATAATATTTCAATAATAGATAACATGACCAATAATACTGGAAACCTATTTCATTTTCATGGGGTTTACCCAAGACACAACTTCTTTAACCTTCGATGGGTCTACCATCACACCATGATGAGACACCACATGCTTGATAAAATTCACCTATTGTTTCTAGAACTCACATTTAGAAAAATTACCATAAAGCTATTGGTGTTGAGGGACCTGCAAGATAGCCCGAAGATGATTGATTTCCTCCTCCTCTAACCTCAATAGACCAAGATATCACCAATGAATGTGATGATGAACCGGTCTAGGAACTCATGGAATATATAGTTCATAAGATCCATGAACATAGATGGTGTGTTCATAACACCGGAAAATATAAATATAAACTCGAAGTTCCCATACCCACAACCGAAGGTTGTCTTTTGGATTATCAACCTCATTCACCCTCAACTGGTAACATATAGAAAATAGATTGAACTTAAAAACCAAATCACCCCTCTCATCTTGTTGAAAAGACCATCTATCCTCAGAAGAGGGAAATGTTTCTTGACTGTCACAAGATGCAATCTCCAGTAGTCTATTAACAACCATAGTAAAAAATTCTCCTTCTTAGAGAACTACACCAGAGCACCCCATGTCGACACACTGGGATGGATTGAACCCTTCCAAATCAAACCATAAATTTGAATCCTTAACTACCATAACTTTATAGGTTCCATCTAATATGTATCCATCAAATCAGAGAAGCACCAGGCTAATAGTCTTTCCCAAAATCAAAATCACATTAAGGGGATAAGATCACAACCTCCTCTAAGAAAAAATCCAGGAACTCCTCCACAACCTTAGGGATCTCCATTATCCCAGTGTCCACTGATTCCACAAAAAACTCATCCATAAAAAAAAGAAGGGGATCCACATGGTGACTGCGCACCCAGCAACCCCACTGCCCAATGAAAACCACAAAATTTCCATCCACATTCGAGAACAAGACTCTCCTCTAGAAGCAGTCGATAACAACATATATGGAATACAAAAAATCAATTCATAGGATGACATCGTATGGATAAATCTATAGTAATAAAAGATCCCCAACAGACTAATGTGGACCCATTATCTGTCTACACCCCCAACACATATCAAACAAGCTAACATGTCCTCTTAATGTAGCATTAAACACCAAGGTAATGGGAAACCTCTCTATGTTTAGTCCCATAGTATGGAATATAGTGGGAATAATAAAGGAGTGAGAAGCTTCTGAATCAGACAAGGCATAAACAAGGGTACTAAACAAACTGATCATACCTTTGATGATCTCTAGCCCCTTTGGAACCACTGCCTCCACTACATGAAACTAACCACACCCATATATTATAACTCTCTATTGACAACTCCCTCTATGAAAATGCAAAAGTTGTGGTCCCTGAACAAATGGAACATCCTGAGGCCGACAACTATATGCTCCATCTCCCCACGATGAAGCATAAGAATACTTCCCCTGTTGTTGAAACAATCTCACTAGAAACTACTGTTAAGGCTGGTAATGAACCTATACACATCCATCAAACTGAGTTTAGGGAACCACTAGGAACTAGTTCAAGTGTTGTTCATAAACCCCAAAACCAAAACACATTATCTTGATATCTTAAGGAAAATAATAGAAACCATTGTCCCTAGATTCCTGAAATGGAAACTACTGAGTTTGACTCCCCACTGGTTGAAACCTCAGAGGTACCAATTCCTAAGACCTACCATAGAAAACACTTCTCCTTGAGGAACCCTAATATTTTCCATATCATGATAAAACTCCTTGTAAGGTCATCCTCTCAATCACCTATACCTTCTTCTGAATATCCAAATACTTCAGAAACATAATAGGAGTAAATTAATATTGGATAGAAGGAAACAATTCCTCCTCAAGACATATTGGATGAGACTCCTCATATGGAAAAATATTCTGGGAAAATGAAAGGGTTCCTTGAACTTGATTCCTAACTCACACACAGACCTAATCCCTTACTAAAGAGAAAGAATCTCCAGCCACTTGACTGCCTTCAAGGAAAATGAAAGGCACTCTACTCAAAAACTCTTTCGGAATGCAGACCCATGAAACATATTCCTTCTTTCACTCACCCAGACACACCATCCACCACATACATGTAGCTACCCACATAGGAATAACTACAAAATTTACCCAATATCCCACTAGGGCCTGGATCAAACTGAAAGTGATCTTGAGCTCCTCTATCTATCTCTATGTCTCCACATATGAAACACTTCTCTCACACTTCCCCAAATACTTCCATAAAAAATAACACAATGTCCTCCACAAATACTCATCCTAATTTACTAGAACATCCATACAATGATCAACTGGATCAGTTTGCAGAACCTCAATTGCCAGAGCCACAATTGGATGATGAACTAGATCTATTCCTAAAAAAATGGGAACATCCTACATCTAGTAGCATGATATTTTATTTAGATTCATTTTATTTCAATTTAATAATTTAACCTTCCCAAAAAATATCAACTCAAATAGAAACACAAGTTACAATGTTTCATGCACCTCCCCATGGTCTCTACCTTGAAAAATGGTCCATATAACTTATCTATTAAATAATCTTGGAGTCCATGCAATGGATCATGGGGGGGGACTAAAATACATTTTCCTAGCCAGTCTCCCTACCTTATGTCACATCCTAAGGTAAAATGAAACTTCTTCCATACTAATCCATGCAATTATAACTGTTCCAAACTCAAAAACCTATCCTCTCTCTCAACTATCAACTCTGATACCACTCCGTTATATCCTCTAATTCTGTAATAATGTTAGAGAGATAATTAACCCCAAAGTCATTCCTCTAGTAAGATTCTATTTGGAGAGTTGAAAATAGGTTATAAAAATTTCATGAAATGGGAGGAATTTCCCTCTATAATAATATAAGATCAAGAGATAAGGTGAATCATCCACAAATAAGTCCATGAAATAATATAAAAAGAAACCAAAACTATCCCACATGCATGTATAAATAAAACTAATATAGATAAAATTTTGTAAAGTAAATACCAAAAAGGAAAGCTAAAGCTGTGAAACAATTGCTGTCCAAATATTTGGGCTATTGCTGTCTAGAACCATCAACGTAGTCCCCCTGGGAACATGAAAATGGTATTATTTAGATAGGGTGAGCATACATGTATACTCAGTATGAAAAATGAACTCTCTAGTTAACATATGAAAGAAGAATACTAATGCACCCACAATAAAATAGAAGAACCAATAACACATAAAAATGTCAAATATCCAACCCATCCTAACCAGATATGCTCACCAAATAACGTAATACAAGTAATATAATATAACATGAGTCACATCAATAAATCCTACCCCATATTGTTTTCCTAATTATTTTCCACTCTCATACCCCAACGATTTAAATCATGGAGCTCCTATCACATATGAATAACATATACACTTACCCCATGGAATGGTCACATCACATCACACCTGTAGACACCTAGGCCACCACCTCAAAACATGGTCATGTCACATCTTGTCTGTAGAGACCTAGGCTATTACATCACAATAAAAACTAGAGTAGTAGGGTATCATGAACATGAAGGAAAAAAACCTCATACTCTCCTCCTACCATGCATGACCCCCACCACAAGCCTCTCAAAAGTATGAACATATCACACCTCACACAAAAACACTTGGGACACTCCTCCATAGCACAATCATATCACATCTCAACCAAAACACCTGGGCCACTAACCCATAACATGATCACATCAGATCGTGCCTAAAAAATCCTGGGCCAATAACAATTGCACTAAAAGACCTCCAACCATCATATCCTATGCATATCTACATGCCTAAAAAATAGAGAGAGGGAAATAGTGGGTATCCATCCATCCATCATAATCATCAGGATTTTGGAAAAAACAACCCTGTGTGACTGTGCGAGTGTTGACACATAATACTTGACATTGGTTGGGTTTGTATAGAAATTATAAATAATATACAAGTATATACATATATCCACACATATGAAAATCCTATGGGTTCTAAAAAAACACTGATCAACTCACAACATTACCACTTTTTGTGCCACCTCTAAATTCATAAAACCATAAAAACAACAAGCCACAAGACACATTTCATATTTCCAACCAAACTCATTATCCAACATATTAATTTTATTAAAAATCATCAACCAAGTTTAACCACATAACCTATCATTTATTTTTTCATTTAAAATTTACATACCATTAACCAAACCAAAACCCGACCATTTAAAACATTGTTGAATAATTATTTATTCCATCACAACCCGGAAATCTAGAACAATGCAATCACACATCAAAAGAAGCTCACCATCCCCATCATATGATCACCTCATTCCCCCAAAAGGAAAACCAAACAAACACCACCTCACCACCCCAAAACATGGCTAAAAACCCACCACCTCATCACCCCAAAAGCATGGACAAACAACCACCACCTCACCATCCAAAAAAGCAGGACCAAACAACCACCACCTTACTAACCCAAATCACGACCAAACAACCACCACCTCACCACACAAAAAGCATAGAAAAACCACCGCCTCACCGCTACAAAAGAATACCACATCACACCCATCGGCCCCAAATTCTATAAAAACACACAACACCCCAACTTTTAGTGGAGCATCAAGCTTGTAAAATCCATCATATCAAAATAATATCAAAGCTATAAATCTTGAGAATCATTACCTTACCCCCTTCAATTGAAATAAAACAATTATTTATCTTTTATTAATTCATAAAAACCATAAACCATAGATAAAAAAATTAAACCCCTCTACATGATTCAAAATAAAGCGAAATGATCAATTACCTTCCTCAAAGAAGCTTTACCGACTCTCTGCACACTATAGGGAGAATAAGAAATGCCAAAAAAACTATAACCACATGAAAAACCCACAAATAAACCTCTATCAAATCAAGGGTTATAAAACAATGAAGCCCGAATCACACCCCAAACAAAAAAATATCACTATAGTGAATCCCCAAGATTGAACATGATAACACCATGGGGAAAGGATAATTCACTCACTACGGATTAGTAACCAATAACCATCAGAACCAACGGATATAAGTGGAAGGAATGGGGCTATAAGATCCTCCACAAGAACATAGGAATATTACAAAATTAGAGAGGGAGAGAGTGGCCTAATAAAATGAAATTTGGATGGAAGTGTTATAAAATACCATGGAATCTTCTAGTTTCATGTCATGTAAACATTGTACGGCCCATAATCCATAGGTTTCTTAAAATAAAAAATTTCACCAAAAAACAAATTTCCTTCAGCCTTTATTTAAGACATGGTGTGAATTACACTTAAAAAACTTTTAATACAACTCATAGGCTCACCCTATTCCATGTACAAGCCTTGAATTCATCAACTACATAAACCCGGAACCACCTTTACATATCATTAATTCCACTTTCATGATGTGAACTTAATACAATAGCACTACTATAGATACAATATCCACTAAAACTCCTGGAACCTCCGATAACTACCTCCAGTCACCAAAACTAGAAAATTAATGGGACATGAAGGCCTGGTCCTTTGCAATATCATTGAAGACATATGTAAATATGTTGAAGAATCACCAAAGAAGAAGTGTGATAAAGAAGTGATAGTGTGTTTTTATGATGAATACAATATTTTTGAAGAAGAATAAAATCCATTCAATTGTTTATATTATTTAAATGAGTTTAGAAGATACATCTTGGATGTTTTTGTGAAGTTAATTTTTAAATTTTATATTAAAAATGGTTAATTTCTTTCCTTGTATGATCATGGAATAATTATTATTGAAGTGAAAAGATGTTTGAGGATTTCAAGTCCCATGGAGAATTTACAATGTGTGTTTTTATATCTCCAGGAAGAAATTTTCAAAGTTTTATAAATGAAATAGAAGAGGAAGAATATTAAATTTGGTAATTGTAGATTTGTTCTTATAGGAAATCATGGATAGGTGTTGGTGGATGAAGATACATTGTCTATAAAATATAAGAATAGTTTATTAGTTATTCTAGGATCATTGAATATGTTTTTAGGATGTAATGGATTAATTTTATGGAAGTCTATAATTTATATATTGATACAAACTCATGGTGGGTCCAGTAATCATAGCTTCATGAAACCACTTATTTGTGAGGTCGATCAACAAAAATTTTATTCACATAGTCGATTCATTGTTCTTATAGTTGATCTATTCATGGTAAATTGGTTGTATATATGGATGATTTATAAGAATCTTAATGATCAATAAAATTCACATGGTCTATCCATATAATAATTATATTGTACTTTCAATTGACCCTCACAATCAATAAAACAAGCATGGTAGATGGATTTGTAAGTGTGGTTAATCATCATGGTCATTATCTATTGTACAATCAATTATTATACTCCTTATAGTTTTACACTAGTGGTTTATTCATATGGAAGAATCCATATATAAAGAATTTATGATTGAATTTTGGGTTAAAAAAATAATTTTCCTATATTTGAGCAATTGAAGTGATATTTAATGAGATGATGCTCAGGACAACTTATAGTGATTAAATCATTAAAAATTTAGTGTGATAAAATCTCAATATATTCCATTAAATCTATTATTTAATGAATACATATTCATGGTAATTTATATCATGAATCATGATATAATAAATATGAAGGAGTATTTGTGGGGAGACTTGTGTAGTAATGGATAGTCCCATGACTGTAGTTGCATTTATGCATGTTCTGTTTTGAATGAATATGAATTATCATGTAAAGGAGATAAAGTCCACGATAATAATGTGCATTATTTCATTAGTATAATTTTTTTAAGTGAATAAAATATGGTGGAAATAATGATATATAGGTTTTATTGATTAAAGGGAAATAATGAAAAGATTATAGAAGAAGAAGATGTTTATGAGTGATTTATGCCATAAAAGGAGGAAGATATGACTAAAGATTTTGTATTTATGGATATATTAATATATATTTATAAAAGAACATGGATTATCATATAAGGAATATGATGAATTCCAATATTAAATACGGTTAACATAATTTTTTTTAATATTTATAATTATAGGTATATGTAAATATTGGCATGCATGAATAAATATAAATGCATGTATCATGGATAAAATGTATCTGTTACATGTAGTTACTAGAATTTATGAAGAAGGTAAAGTTTAAAATTAATGATATGATATTATATATGTTTTTAAATGATAAAATATATAAATATTTGAATTATTATTTTTTCATAAAATATTATGAATACATTTTTACAATAAAGAAGGGATGTGGATGAAATTGGTACTGCAACATTTTATCTTACATATACAATCTTCAGGTTTTCAAATAAATATATATAGTGTAAAAATTTTTTATTACTTGAGAGAAAATATTTTTATTAATAATGAGATATTTTACTATGATGCTATCATTATATACTCTTGGAGGTTGAGTTAAGAAGGACCATCCAAAGCAGTATTGTTGTGAACTAAAGTAGAAGAAGAAAGTAAGAAGGAGATAAGTATAAGGGTAGGATATAAATTATATTTTTAATGGGAAGAAGAGGAAAAATGAATTGCATGTTATGTATGCTATGAGAAGAAGATTTCTTATTTCTATTAAATAATGACATTATCCAGTTTTTATATTGTGAGGAAGAAGAAGGGAATGTGAAAAGAATAAGAAGCATATCAGAAGGTAATGAAGTCCACAAAAAGATGAGATCCATGCACTTCAGTTCACACATAAGAGTAAAGATAATGAATAAGTTCTTATATATAGTGTTATAAATACAAATAGAAAAAGTGTGACTTGATAATATGCAAGGAAGGATAAGGAAGAAAGAGGTAGAACATTAATAACTTATTATTGTTCTAAATTAGCTATAGACTCTCTCATTTTTATCCTTATATAATTGTAAAGGTACAAGATGTACTTGAGTGTTGAAAACACTAAAAAAGTGTGTGGGATACATACTCAACACTATTAGGAGAAAATAGTGTAGTGTTCATAGGTTTTTACTAATGTTTTGTGTGACCTTGGGTTTTATCATATCACACCAAGGATTAATATTCTTATATTTAGATGCGAACCTTATGAATATTTATTCTATTTATGTTTCTGAGTTATTTATAATGTTTTTCATGTGAATAAAAATTTTAGGTGAGGAAATATGAGATTTATTCACGATAACCAGCGACATTGGTAAAAAGGAAAATGTATAAAAAGAATTAAAAATTTTCAAATTCACCAACACTGATTCACCCCCCTCAGTGTTGGGTTCATCCAAACTAGTTCCCTTTCTATCCTTATTATCAAACAATTATGATTCATCATCTTCACTTTAGAAACATGATTCAAGATATAAAACCTCATTAATTAAGTGTTCCATCACCTTCACATTAGCACTATCTACAATATTTCTTGTCTCCTTAATATATAAGTGATATTAAATTTCATTTGGATGATAACCAAGGAAGATACCTTCACCACATATAAGTTAAAACATCCCTAGATTTTCAATTTTCACCTTGATAATGTAAGAACAACCATATAACCTAATGTTGTTAACTATTGTATTATTATAATAATACATCACATATGGTGACTTATCTAAATTGAAACAACAAAAATAACAGTTTTGATTCTAAACTTCCATATTAATTGTTTACCTCTAGAAATATCCATATGCATCATTCTTTACACACATGGTGTGATCCATTTTGCGTAAACTTATATTTTTCATTTTAGACACAAAATTTAGTTAAGCTAAATATGGTGTAATAAATTTTTTAAGAATACCATGCTTTCTAAGGTATTATTTGAATATTACACTAGTGTGTTTTACACAACTATCTATCCAAAAATTATTAAAGGAGAACCCATAATCATTTTTTTTCACTTCGTTTAAAATTATTAAAAATATTTAATACCTCTACCCTGTGATTTATAAACATAATACCTGAAATATGACTAATTTCATTAATATTTGAAGTAAAATATTTTTCACTATTTTTTGATTCTCATAGTTCCATAAACAACATAATGAAATATCTCTAATGGGTGAGATGTTTGAATCCCTACATTATTATATGAAAAATTAAAAACCTTCCCATTTTTAATATAGATCACATATAATTTAAATATTCATTTAGTGTAGGTAAATCATGAAAATTTGTTCCTTAGGTAATCTTACTCATACGTTTTTGTCCAAGGCGTCTCATTTATCACTATGGTAACTGATTTTATTCTTTTAGGCTCAAGAATCATGAATTATTGGCATCATTATCCTGAAAAAAGTCCCCCCATATTAATAGTCCTCCAATGAATGTATATTTATATTTAATTATCTTTAAAAACATTAATATTTATAAAATACCAATTCATTTCCTTGATCACATTATTAAGATACACTAATAAGGTTATGTTTCCACCCATTAATAAATAGTGAATTCTTTAACTTTATAATCTATTCTCTAATAATTATTGAATACCACCCCTTTATTTTAATTGAATTATCATTGTGAGATGTTATAGATCATTTTTTTTAAATTTCAACAAATTTTGTGAGCATTAAACGTTATATCAAATGTAAATAACTTCCACTTTCCAAGATCTATGGATGTTTATTCTAAGAGTCATTGAGTGAATCATCAATAACCAATTTGTTATAATTTTCCCTTTCATTATTATTCTGAAAAAATTGATTATTGAAACTAAAAATAAGTTGAGGAAGTATTATGGTTTGATAGACTTTATTAAATTTACCTAGATAGTCACACCTTCCTAAAAATTCTTCCAGTGATTGAAATTAATTTTCATATTTCAGTCCATTTTTTTATGATTGTTTTAGAACATTTGTAGATAGAGTGTACTGAATTATGATCAATATATATCTATAATATCATATAGGACCGTATAAATATTTATAATTGAACAAAAATATCCAATTCATGTGCCTAAAACCTCCAAAATACTAGTTGTATCCATAAAAAAATATGTTCCTTTAAACATATATTTTTGTCCATAAGTAGAAACATGCTGTTATTTAACTAATTGGCCATAAAACCTATTTCCTTTTCCAAAAACAACCTATATTAAACTTAAAAAACTATATTATTTCATATAGAATTTATTCTGTACCTTTATAAATCACCATTTATAGTAGTTATCTCCCAAAATTTATCCTTAAAAAAATTGGATTTCAAAATACTGTCCTATTTTACAGAAAATAATATTTTTTGAACATGTGTCTTTATATAAAATTTTTAATCAACCAATTCTTTGATATTTATATAATTTATTGAGTAAAATTATAGAAAATGGATTTTAAGTATTCCAATTATTTTTCCACATCAATCAATTTATTTTGGAATATCTCAAACTAAATCTCATTTTCACTATCCTTCTCTTCCATGAAAAAAATTTCATTTATTATCTTCAGTGAGTAGCTTATTTGTTAATTTTATTAATAAAAAATAACTCCAATTCAGTATATGAGGAATAATTGTTTCATAATGACTGGTTGTTCTTATTAAAATTCTTTATTTCTTCTCTTACCATGATATTAGTAAAATGTATTCCACGAGCTTTCTCATTAGCATAAATTTTATTTGAGTTTCCCCATTGCTTCAATAATTTCTTCTCTCACCACATATAACTTAGTCCTTATTAACCTTTTCAATTAGTGAAGTTTCACCAAACTCATTATAAGTGTAGAATCCTAGGTCCGATTCATTGAGAAATAACTAAAATTTAGAGCCACTTGGCCTTAAGGGCTCCTCCACAAACACCAGAGGCTGCCGACTAGAAGTACATGTCTATGATGGTATTGTGGGGAGAATATAACCTCATGATCAGAGTGACACATATTGGTGATAAAACATATAAATTAGAAGAAGAAGGATAATAAAGTAGTATAAGTATCACATCTAGTATAATCACACACAATAGGATAACATTATATAAATTCAAAGTAATGGTATAAAAAATGGAAAAACCATATCTAATACCATATACAAAAAAATGATGATCATGTCATGTTATATAAAAAAATGGAAAATAAATGTGATAAATAGTATAAAGAATATAAAAAATCATATAAAATAATTAAAAAAAGATCAAAATCTACTTCCAGTAGCATCACAAGCATAAGATCAATCCTCTACTCACACACTCAATCATAGTATAAAAAATCAAGCCTCTATTGCAGGAAAATTTCCCTTATCCCTACCTGTATCTATGAAGTCTTTCTAGGTACCAATTGGTGAATTGAATAGGGTGTGATATACACTCAGTAATACACTAAAAATGGTGTTTATAAAAAATACAACATATGCATATAATCTATAATTATTTACAGGTATAATAGGAATAAATATGGAATGATAAAATGATGCAATCCAATCTATAAGTACCTAATGTGACAAGAAGTCCATAAATGAGGGAAGATTCTATACAAGAGTAATGAATGAGTGATAACATACATAGGGTATACCATGTATTGGACTTACGATTTCTAAGACCTAGGATGACTAACCAAGGTATCCTCTTCGAGTCCATAGAGCTCATCCATAGAAAACTCAGTATGATTTATACCTACATAGGCCATTACCCAAGAAAATTGACTAGGGAATCCTTTTTGAGTGAATAGAGATCATCCATAGAAAATATGGTATAGAATTGGGAGGATCCCAAGGAGTAAATCCAAGGTGGTCCAATAAATCTGAATATAAGGTAATAATCCAAGGAAGTCAAATTAATATAATAATTGGTGACATAAAATGATGTCAGTTCCATACTGAAGTATTCATCATTAAACTTATAATATAAGAGATCAAGTGGTCATGTTAATTTTCACTCCCTTTGTCAATTTAATTCATCACTACCATTTTAATAATCAAATCACTTCCAAGTGATAAAAATAGGGTCTATGTTATTGCTTAATACAAATAAGAAACCATTTACATTAATGTTCATAATCCAAGAGATCATTCATCTCATTTATAGTTTCAATTTATTCTATTTTACTAATAAATCATCACAGTCCAAGTGGTATTCAAAATTTACATCCAAATTAAATTCATATATGGGTTCCACTAATGGTTGGAAATCCCAACACACCCAAATGGGAAGAATAGTCATGGTAATTCAATAAAATCACCTCTAGGGGTGGTTCGGGTTGAGTTCTATGACCTACAACTATGTCAAAGAGGGTAATAGAGCATCAAAAATGGTTTTAAAAAATTTAAATTAATGTATTACACATTTTAAAATCAATATATAGAGGTTACATCATGTGGAACTATAATGTGATATTTAAACATCATGACTTTAAGGGAAAAGGTTTAGACCACCTACCATAGATGGGTGGTAGAATCCTTATATATTGTTGGAATCTATCTTAGTCTCGAATAGAACAAATCATAGAAATAGATGAATAAAATTAAAATAAGGAATATTAGTTTCATTGATTTATTATTCCATATAGAAATATAATCAATGAAAATGAGGAAAAATATTTACAACTTACCTATATGAATCCAACATGATTAACGGAGAGTGATTCCAAGCCCAAATGAAGGAGTTATCAAAATACCAAAAAGGAGAAGAGGGATAGATTCACATATGTGGGAGTGAATATGAAAAACTGGAGGATAAATGGGTGATAAAGAATTAAATCAAAGGATTGAAAATGGTAATTTCATAAATTTTTAAAGGAACCTGGTTTGACCTCACGATTGGAAAATTCATGCGCCATTTGTGCACACTCACTATCTTGGGTGGAACCCCCTCACACAACTAGGAACATAGTTTAACAAATTGTGTATAAGTGACTTAGATCTCCTATACAACCCACCTATTACAAATCACACATATATGTGTCCTAGGGTTTATGTTTTGACAATACATTTGTTACCCTCTAGGGACCAGGTGGTTAAGGTTCATGGTTAGCAGTAATCATGTCTTAACCACACACCTCACTTGTTTCCTCTGAAACCCAGAGCTCTAGGATTCAAATAATCCCCATATTCTCCCTAAACCTTCCATTAACTTTTAGAAACTTCTATTAAAGTATGAAAATAGGTTTAGTCCAAAAAGTAAAGGATATTTTCCTTTCTTAAATGCCATAAAGTTACTACGAGAAATTTATCTTTTTGAACTATAAAAAATTATAATAATTCCACTTTAAATAAATATATGATTTATAAAATCTTTATGATTTATTCATCAAGGAACACATTGTATTATTGTCCTCATATTCAAATTATTCAGTTTTATACAACCTTGGACAATTAGATACCAAATGTCTAATAACTCTGTAATTAATTAACTTCTCAGGTAACTTTCCACAATGCTTTTATTTCCCTCTTCTTATACTTCTTGGAGTGAATGACATAAATTTTTTAAATTTCATCTAAAAATATTATTATCCATCTAAATATTCTTCTTCATCATCAAAATTATTCCCAATATTGTCTTACATATATTCTTTAAAATATACATTCCTATCAACCTTTCTCCTCATCTATAATATACTATTGTTTCAAATTTCACATGAAATTATGATTATTTAAAACAAATTAAAAAGAAATATGATTGGACCACGTTCTTTAAGTACCAATACTATTTCATCAAAAATTTCTAGATAAATTTATATTATCTACATGAAAACCATAAAATACTTATTGTTTTTAAAAAAACCTTATATGGTGCTTACTACTTCATTAAATCTATTAAATAATTCATCTACTATTTTTACATCATTAATATTGAGATATTCATATTGTAAAATTACAATTTATAACATATTATACATCACTTTCACATTATCTTCATAGATATTTTTTAATTTATCCCAAATTCCCTTAATTATTTTCATCCCTTTAACTTTAAGAAACTCCTTTTAAAAAAGTGATAATAAAATTGAATTTAGAGTTTGAAAATCAATCACTAAATTATTTATATCTACTTTTACAGTCATATTACCTTCAACATGAGGAAAAAAACCATTGGTGTTAGCCTACAAGACATCCAAACTGATTGTTATAATATATGGAAGCATATGATCTTTTAAAATATAATAATTCATCCTATTGAAATTGGTAATCCCCTTTATGGTCACTGAATTAATGTTTTCCATGTTAACAATAGAAATTATTTGCATCTATATTCATAAATAGATGAAAAATTCTTCCTTAAACTCCAAATAGTTTATCAACTTTTGTCTAAACCTATAAGCTACAAATACTTGATAAAAAGGCCCTTGAAGACATTGAATATTCACTGAGAGTGGGGTGTATCTAAGAATTTGGTCTTTTTTACGAGTTTCCTTTAAAAAAAACCTTAAACATGTGTTAAATAGAATTAATATACTATTTTATGTAAACTATAAAAACTTAAAATAAGAAACACATCAATATTAGATGATTTTCACAAGGTTAACTATGAAAAATGTGTAGCTACACCATTGGCCTGACATGGTAAACCCTTTGATCACACACAATAATAGAATCACTATGTAGATTAAAAATGTGAATGGATTATCTTTGAAATTATGATAAAAAATATGTACCCCAACTTTGGTAAAGTTCTCCAATATAAAAAAAAATATAGAATATGAATCTTAGTAATAAGAGGGTATTCTAATGATTTATACTTCCATTGAGTTTTCATTCTCATTATTAGTATTATTTTGTCTCTTCTTTGTATTTCTCTTCTACTTGAACAATAGAAGGACATCTTATCTACTTATATTTTTCACTATATTATTCCTTTTTAAATCCTATCAATTCATTTCATACATACCAGTAACTATATCAAGGATTTTTTTTGAATTTTAACTTCAAATTCAATGATGCAACTTCCTATAAATTATCCTCCATCTTCTTCAATCATTGGATATATCCATGTATTCTATCCACCCTTGGATTTAATTCAAATAATTAATGATTTAAATCGGTGTAGTATATGATGAAACAAATGGGACACATCATCAACATATAGATTTTTTTACTTGGGCATAAATCAAAGAAAAATTCCCATATTGGAGCATGATATACCAGTTTTCCTCCAACACCATCTCAAACTAAATCTCCATTTGCAGTCTTATCAACTTCATTATATCAAAAAGTTTTTTTTTTATTTTATATAGGACTAAATAATTTTAAAATGATATTGTATGTTTTAGTTCAATCCATATTTCTACATGAAAATATCATGGATCTAAACTATCATAGACTCTAAACATGGTGAAACACTATCCTATAAGACACACTTCATCCTATAAAACAAAATGCAATACACCTTTTTTTGTGACTCCTTCAAACCTCCCAAAAAATTGAAAACAAGTAAAATCCTAGTATGAAATTAGGGCATGGAATCAATGTCATGATAGACCAGTTTATAAAATCATCAAATTCAACTCAAGAATCACTATGATAACCTTTAATTTGTGGCATCATTCATTCATCATACTGAAAATTTAAAAATTACATAGCATTCATCTCAGTATAACTCACTCTTAAGTAGCTCCCCTTGTGGAATGATTAGAACACTCATGGTGTGAACATTCTAAATCACTCTTTTTGAAAATAATTTCATATAATGGGTAACTATAAAAAAATAATTCCCACTAAAATTTAACACACATAAACAACATCATTACGTGATAACACATATTTAAATGTGATTTATTCTATTTTTTGTGAAATTCTTTAGAAATTTAGTGTCTCAAATCTACACTTCATCATTTCATTTTTAGAATTAAAAACTAATGTCACCTCAAACAAAAATCCATTTATTAATATTTAGAATAATATATATGTATTTAAATAAAAATACAACAAAAAAATCATATCCAATTGATCTATTTTTAAATTAATCTTACCTTTGTTAAGCTTCATAGTGTTATGGAATTATTCTTAAGAATATGATTTAAAAAAACCCCTAGGGTTCATAACAGTATCCCAAAGGGCACAAAAATATTCTTAACAAGATCTTGGTATTAACAAAGTGATATATTAATAAAATAAAATTTATGTTCCCAATGATAATATAATATACATTCAATTTCACATGAAGCAAAAATATTCTCGAAATAAAATACCAAAAATAAAAACCACATATGAAAATAACTCTAATTTCAAAAAATCTCCATGCTATGAGTTATCAAGGACTATTTTAATCACCAAATCTATACTTTAATTATTTAAAATATTTAGAAAGATATAAAAGTGAAAATACATGTATACTCAATATGTTCCTCCAAATAAACTCTCATTCCAATGTTGAAGAAGCACACTCTTGATATGATGATGAAGGATTTGGTTGAGACTAGAGTGATTAGTGATATTTATAGAGTTAAAGAAGATAATACCCTAAAAATTATAGTGATATTTATAATTGGTGAGTTTTCTAGAGTGACAGTGACGTGAATATGGTTTGTAATTATTGATTTATTTTTGTAAATAAATTATCCATTATATGATTCATACTCAATATCAAGTAATTTTTGTTATTTTAGTTGTGGTGAAGTTGTTTTGGAATCATAGAAGATATTAAAATGTGTTAAATTTAGAAAAGATAGAGTTTTAGAGAAGTTATGGTATTATTAATCAAATAAAATTGCAATACACATTTTAATATCATAATGAATATTTCATAATATTAAAACCTAAGGTAGTAATAACAAATCACGCTAAATTCAAATGGTTAATGTCATGATTAGATATTAAATATAAATATTTTTTTAAATGGTCTTCATGAAAAGGAAATATTGTATAATAGAGAATTGATTGAACCATGAATTCCATGCTCATTATACAATGAGGACACCATGAGAAATTAGTTTTATTATATATGATATGTTCTAGGGAGTCATGACCTAGTGTTGCATCTAACAATCTAATGAAACTGGATGATAAGTTTAAGTGAAAAGAGTATACTTAGGGTGTATTACGTAGATTTAAATCATGTAATTAAGAATAAATAATGATTTAATGGCCAAAACATGAGAATTAGGTAAGTATATATAATTTAAGGTGAAAATAACAACATAATAGTGGGTATTGTCACATGTAAAAAAAGGGGGATTCTGATTGCTTGGATTTTTTTTGTTTCACTATGAGTCTCTTTGATATGTTGTGAATGTAGTGATTACAATACAATAATAAGGGCGAAGATATGATTCTATTAAAAATATATAATTAAATTTTTACTAATTTTTCCCACTTGGTGCATTAAAGGCTAATTTAAATCAAACATTTAGGCCCCTGAATCATATACACAGATGATTATAAGTCCTAGATAGTTCTAATTGAAGGAAAATAATAAGGAATTTTGCATGTGGATGTTATCACCTAAAATTGTTTAATGATTTTAAATATGAATAGTAGAGTGAAGTAGAGATAAATTTTTTCTGTGAAATCATAAACAAATATAGTATAAAGTTTAAACTATAATTAGGAGAAATAAGTAGAAGTAGAGGAGGAAGAAGAATATAAGAAAAAGAGAAGGAGTAAGAAGTACGATGACAACTTAATGGACTTCTACACACGGTGAATAATCTCTTGTTTTTACAATTTATATTTATATAACACTTTTTATATTGTATCCATTTACACATTTCAAGTGAAACATTATAAAACCTGGGTTTAAGGATAATATGTACATATTTTTAATCCAGATGGTGATTCTAGTGGAATCTGTGACAATTTATTTTTCGGATCATACCAAGGATGTAGCTGCCCATTTTGAATATAGAACCATGTTAATTTTTTTTTGTTCTTACTATGTTTATGTATTGGGGTTTTCTTGGTTTGTTTATAATGATATTTTTATGTATTTTAACTAGTATATAAGGATTTTTATTGAAGAAACATAAAAATAAGTGAATTCAATGATTTATCTTCCCTCTATGTAAATTATCATTATACTTATGGGGCTATTTTCAAGTGGTATCTGATCATTCTAATTTCCATTATAATACAATAATATTTTTTTTAATATAATAGATTCCTCTATTCTTGATTTTCCAAGTTCTAATTGTCTATATTTTTCATGTATTACATTAATTCGATAATCTACAAGGGAATTCTTATTTTTTATGAAAATAATTGTTAGATATGGAAATATCATATGATACCACATTTTTTTTCTATCCACATATATGTTTTATAGGATATTACTAATGGTTTTACACCCAATGTTGAGGGGTTTTTCATGAAACTAGTCAATATAAATAATTATGGGAATAATGATTATGCTTAGAATTCCACCGTGTTATCTCTTTCATAAAAGTTTTTTTATCAAAATTAAAGGGATAAAAATAGTAAATTATATTTTGGATAATTTTTTAAAATATTTATGATGGAAATGAAACTGTGAATCAAGCCAATAAATAGATGTCCCGGAAAAAATTTGAAGATCTCAAGATAATTAATGATGAAATAGTGGATGAATTATTCACTCAAGTAAATGGAATTTTGAGAAATATCAGTAGTTTTGGTTAGAATATAAGGTAAAAAATGGTTATTGAAAATATATTTTATACTGTTCAAAACATATTTGACACAATGGTTTTAAAATCAAAGACCTTGATTAAGGTAAAATTCTATTGGATGACTTAAGTAGCATATTTTTCTATGAAATAAAGAAAGGGAGTGCTTACAAGATGAAGTGAAAGTATGATAGGGAAGTATTCCTTATATATTTGAAATAAGATAAGAGTTGAAAATATATATTTTAAAAATAATATGATTATAATGAAGAATAATATATTGAAATGGAATTTGAAAAATAAATTTCAATCATTAAGTAAAAGTTTTTTTTGAATGAAAATGGTATGAATTTTTGTTAATAGAAAAAAAATATATATCTTATAATTTTTTTGAAGATGATGATCATAGTGAGGATAAATAGGAAGTTGAGTCTTCTAGAAAAGTTTCTAAAATTTAACTAATTGTGATCATAAACAAATAATAAATTATAAGTTAAGGGAGAAGTAATGATCAAATTGATGAGTAAATTCAAATGGAGTTCTTGCTAATATAGGAGCCCAAGGAATGTACTTAAAGGATTTAAAAACTAGATAAGGAGAAAAAATATAAATAAAGATATTTTATCATCAAGAAATAATAACTCCATACATATTGAAATGTATTAAAATTTTATTAATGATATTAAATGATTGGTGAAATTTCTCACTAAAGAAACTAAACTACATGTTTTAATACATGATATGGATAAAGAAAAGGAGAGGGAGCAAGAAATTGTTCAACATAAGTTTAAAGAAGCATAGAATAAATTAAATAAGTTCAAATATGAATTTATGAATTATATACAAGAAGATAGATAAATATTGAAGAAAAATGTGTTTGAAAAGTATTATATAAAGGCTTGTGTAGTGATTGTCGATGTTTTAGAAAAGAAATATAATTATCATAAATCTAGAAGTCTATTGAACACTAACTTAAAAGAGGTGAATATTATAATTGGTTATTCATAGAGGTTATAAAGAAATAATATGATGAAGAATAAAGTATTATGAGTCTTTTAAAATTTTGGTTCAGAGAGAATACTTAAGGTTTATGATCAAAACCTAGGGAAATAATATGAGTTTACTTTTAGACAACAAGTAATGTTTAAAGGTAAGTAATCATTTTAGGGGTATTACTTTTATCGTATTGGGGTTTCATTGAAATAAGGTCTTAGATAAATTCTCATTTTTATGATCCTAGAGGATATGGGAGGCATTATTTAAACTGGATTAAACCCACTCAATGATGTAAAGCTTAAAAAAATTCCAAAAATTATTGAACAAAGGTTGAAAAAATATTTCAATTTAGAATAAGTTTTTGTAAGATGTAACCAATCATGTCGCTTCACTTAATATTACACCACTAATTTATTATCCTGAATTATTTTGAATCATCATACTAAAAACTCTAAAAATAATAAATAGAAAGGAAGGGAGAACAAAATGGTGGTTGAAGTGGAAATTAAAGAATATAAAAATTAATTTTTATAAATCTTTGATAGTGAAGCCTATTTACCTTTGATAAGAGACTATATTATTTTTAAATAAATTTAAAATTAAAAGGAATGATCTATAGACTATATAAATATTGGTTCACTCAAGATAAAATGAGTTGGTCCAGCAGTCAGTAGAAAAGACAAACTTAATTCGAATAGCACTCTATTTGTTCATGGGTTGAACCAATACCTAAAATTTTATCTATATAGTGATATAAAGTTAATGAAATGGTTTTTTGTAAGAATAAGTGTTTTTTTGAATAGGATGAAATAAGGATTTGTATTGATCAAATGACAGTGAATATGGGGAAACATTTTCAGGCCATAGATGCTAAATATTTATGTTAATTAAGCTTGATGGAAGAATGTAAGTTATAGAATTAAAGACTTGGCCACTTTGGTAAAAGTAATTTGGAAAGGATTACCCAAGGAAAGAATTTATATTATTTTAAAATGATGAGGATAGAAAGAACTTGGATGATATATGCATGAAAAGGGAATTTTTTGTCAATTATTCACATAAAAAGTGAATATTCAAACATAACATCCATTAGAGATCCTTTAATTATATATTTTTTGGCCATTGAGGAAGAAATAAAATAATGAATATAATTATTTTATTTCTTATATTGATTCATTCAGTCATATTATTTGGATTATATTTATGAAATATAAATTTGAGGCCTTGAATATGTTAAATAATTTTAAAAGAGGTGTATAAAAAGAGTTTAGTTCATCGTTAAATAATAAGAGAATATATAATGTTTTAAAATACACAAGTTGAAAATTTGAATAATATTATTTAAATAATGATATTAATCATGAACATAATACACAATATACCCCATAAAAAAGTGTGTTTCTAAAAGGAAGAATGAAAGATAATTGGGAAATGATCACTCTATGTTGGGGTATCATGATACTTATTAACCATTATTGAGGAAAAATATTGGTATAAATATTTAGATTAAAAAATATTGTCTATGAAAAACCAATTAAAATATCAAACCAAATGATATATATTATAAAAATACACTGAGAATCAAATAATTTTGGGTATTTAGTGTGACGAACCGTCCCCCAGGGCCCGTGTCATGACTACCCCAATCCTGCCTTCTATAGGCCAGGGGCTGGAGACTAGCACCAAAGGCGTAAAATCCCTAAACTGGGAAGAAATTTCCCTTATAAACTGAAGACACACAAAACAAAGTATGAGTTGGAAGTGTAACAATAAGTAAAGCTGTATACAAAAGAAGTGTTGGAAGTAAAAGGGGCCAGAAATTCAAGACCAACAGGAAAGTATAAGTACAACTAAAAAACAAGTACACATGAAAAAAAGTAAAGTAGCTATTGGGTCATCCTCCAGTGTTCCTACCTAAAGGGTAGGTACAGATAGCCTCCTCAGCACTCCACGACCATCAGTCGCCTCCGTGTACTAACTCATCATAAGGTCCACCTTTGGGTACCGTCCAGTCCTGCAACTCTGATCCTCAGTCAACATTGTCCATCATCTTCATGCAACACAATGAGTTGAGGGAATAGACCATGTAGGGGTGAGTATAAAGATACTCAGTAGGGACCCTAAGACCCTCTAGGTATCACAAAACCCAATAATTATAAACCAAAAAGTATGAAAATCGACTGATAACCCCACTTAGGTATATGCCCATACATATACTTAAGTTATCAAGAAATCCATCTCGTTCACAAGGAAACACAAGAGTTTCTGAATCAGATAACACAAGTATACAACTTATTTAGAGAAATAGAGATGATAAGATATAGCCATTGAATCATCAGAGCTGTCGGACCAACACAAGATCTAGGACCAGCTATTCTGTCAGACCAACACATGATCCCGGAATAGAAGTCAGAACTGTCGGACCAACACATGATCTAGGAAAAGTCATCAGAGTTGTCAGAGAAACACATAATCCAAGACCATCTATTTTGTCAGACCAATACATGATCCAAGAACATAAGTCAGAACTGTCAGACAAACACATGATCCAGGAACAGTCGTCAGTGCACAACCAGCCACAGGGTTTCCACAAAGCACACTTGATTCCGGGAGTGTCTGCTACTCAAGCCAAGTTTCGACACATCAAATGCCACCAAGTCCCATGAAGAATTATCTCAAAGGTCTGTCTCGTCATTGGGGTCTCAATTCAACAGACGAAGCATCAATCAGACGCTCGGTTTGTGAGTTATTAGATTTTTAGTCCTGGGCCCCAGTTGGATTCATGTACGATCCAACCTGATCGTATCTCAATATTACCCCAAACTCTAGTGGGGTATACTCAAGGGACCATCGTGCTCCAAGAAAACCAGCGCCACTAACGGTTCATCAAACGGTCGTCTGATGCCAAAGTTACGACCAAAGGAAGTAACAAGGTCTTTAATGGGCCCGGGTCTGGTTCGACCCGGTCAGACCGACTCGGCCAAACCCAGTGTAGGCCGACGTGGTCTGGGTCAACCCGGACAGACCTGTTGGGTCAGACCCGGCCCGTTGGGTGGGTCATCCCGTTAGGTTCAACCCAATCCGTGGGGCCCAGCCCAGCGGACTGTGAGGTTGGATCGGCCCGGAGGCTGCCGCGTAGGCGGCTCAGCCTGAAGGCCAGGGCTGGTTCGGCCAGGGCTGCGAGGGGTGTGGCTCGACGACTTGGGAGGCCGGTGGGTAGGCCGGTGGGGCATAGACAAGCCATGGGCTAGCGGTGCGGGGCGCGGCGGCGTACAGGCCGGAATCGGGGCGTGCGGGCAGCGCACGACTGGCACGGGCATGCGCGGGCAGCATGTGGTAGGCACGGGCAGGTGCGAGCAGCGCACCTGGAGGCCATTGGAAGGTGGCCTGGGCACCGAGAAGCACGTCGGGAGGCTGGGTGGGTGCCGGGCAGTGCGCCGGGAGGCCGGCTGGGCACCAGGCATCGCATCGGGAGGCCAGGGGCAGGCATCCTGGGTGTCGTGCAGCGCGCCTAGAGGCCGCGGGCAGGTGGCCTGGGCACCGGGCAGGCTGCGGGTTCCGCCTGGGCACGTGGGGCACCGCGAGGGTGGTGCGGTTCATGGAGGCCGCGAGTAGCGCAACCTTGTCTTTTCCGCCTTCGTCACCTCATCGTTGTTATGTTTCCATGCCGGAGAAACAACACAAGAGATCAGTGGAGGGAGTTGGGCCATGTTAGTTGGCCCACACCCTCCGCGTTTAGGGGTGATAACAAAAGGCTCATCAAGAGAAGAAGATGGTCAAAAATTCACCTGCAACAATTCCTTTCCAATCATTGAAAGATATAATAAACAGGAATATCAACATGTAATAGACCCCTACCTTGATTGTCGGGTGTCGACGGTGAAGTCGTGGGAATAAGACATAGTCTTCATTCCTCGCGTCCGCCGCACGCTTCCACTTCTGAGTTTGCATGACGGTTGTGGAAGTTGCTCTATATAGGTAGGTATCCGGGGAAGAATTCTAAGGAAGATGTTCATGTAAGATCATTGCTGGTGTTCTTCGTTCTTCGTTCTTCATTGGGAGGACTTCTTTTCTCCCAAGCTCTCCTCTCAAAGCTCCCACCAAATGAGAATTGCCAAGACAAAAATTACATAAGTTGTCTATTATTTTGTTGTCACAACAATTTCAAATTGGAAAAATAAATTAAGAGGCTCCCCTTAATTAATTCACAGTGATGCCGAAATTAATTAATGGGGAGGTCAAGAGGCTCCCCCTTAATTAAATCACACGTGTTGGCACAATTGATTAATGTGGAGGTCAAGAGGCTCCCCCCTCATTAACGAGAGAAGTTGGGAGTTTTTCCTCTCCTCCCATTAATAGGGGGTTAAGCCCCATGTGGTCTCCACCTCATTTATCCTCACATGGGAGGTTGTGTTCGGGTGGGCCCCACCACCATAACCTCTCAGGAGAGGTTAAGGTGCGGTGGCCCCACCTCCAACCTCTATGGGGATGTTTTAACCACCACACACCATATGGTGGCTCAAAATAAAATAAAGCGTAAGGCACTTTATTTTATTATAATTATTTTTATGAAAATCCAAAAAATAGCTTTTATTCTCGACCAACTACCGTTGAGGTGGAAGTCTTCCTAAGCAAAAACCAATGCTATGAGTTCAACAGTCCCCTTAGATTTAAATTCCGTGCACAGGTTCAAAAGTTATAAAAACCCACTAATACATTTACTGAGTGTACCCAAAAAAAACTTTAGAAATTGTTTCCAGGAAAACCGGGCCTCAGAATCAAGCGCCCTAAATTTTCACGGACTCCTAAAAAATATCATGTATTAAAAAACATTCCATGGGATTTTCGGGTCATTAAATTTAGAAACCACTATATCATCATGTTTATAGGTGAAAATTATGAGAAGTTCTAGAAAATAGGAGTTAAATGTATATTCCATGTCTATCCACAAAATAAAAATTTAATAATTCTCATATAATAATAAAACTAGGAAGATTATTGATAAAGATTATGTGAAGTTTTGACAATACTAGAACAATACGGTCACAATCCATGAAGCAAGTTACATAAGTAAGTATAATGAAGAAAAATTTATTGATATGTAAGATAGAGTTTCTAAAATGGTTTGGAATTGAAAAGAATCATAATTTAAAGATATTGATTTAAATTTTTGTAGTGATGAATATTTTTTTCAATGAATCCAAGGATAAGAATTTAGACGTATTAAATATTACCTGATATCAAGGAAAACTTATTCAAACAAGGAAAAAATTGTGGAAAACATCACAAACCTCATTATTTTATTATATTAAACCATATCATGGGAAGGATTATTTTGAAGATAAATAATGGATTGATTATATAAAGGTGTAGTTAGATCAAATCAGAAAGAATGGTACATGGTATTTTGTACCCAAGCCAATAATATTTTTTATCCAAACAAATTGGGAATTCAGTAACAAGTTAAATAAAAATAGTGAAGTAATAAAAATAAGTTAAGAAATATTCTTAAAGGCCACTCACAAGTAAAAATAATTTATTTTTTGGATACCCTCACTCTAGTTACTTAACATAGAAACATTATTTTTTTTATTACTATAGTGGAACAAAGTAGAGACAAGATCTTTCATATGGATATTAATCCATAATTCATCAAGTGAGAAATGAAAGAGGATTTTTACATTATGTAACCTAATTAATTCTTAGATAATATGAATGATATATTTATAAGTTAAAAAAGGAACTGTATGTTTTAATGTAATCCCTAAGGGAATGGTACATAAAGCTAGAATCATTCTTCAAGGTACTATAATTAATGAAGGGGAGAGTTGATAGAAACCTCTACCTCAGTGACGATAAAGACATATATCTTATTATTTTTATTATTATCTAAGCAGATAATATTATATTTTTTATAAAATAAAAATTCATTTTTGAGAAATTTAATTTTGAGATGAAAAATATTTTTGAGATGGCCATGAATGTAGAAAAGATTTATTTGATGGGTTTGAAAATTTATCAAGAAAATGACTATATTTTTAATTCTCTAGAGAATTATGACTGATAAGTTTTAAAAAAGTTTATAATATATTGTTCAAAGTATTTTTCTATCATAATTTCATTGGGAACTAAGATATCATAGGATGAAAAGTGAAAGGAATTCAATTCCAGAGAGTTCAAAAAACATCGTGGGAGATTAACCTACATGATGTTTTCATGAACATATCCTGTATTTATTATTTTAATTTTTTGATATTTAAAATTATTTAAAAGGAAGAAAATCATGCGCCATATAATATGATTCATAAAATATTATATGCATAGTGAATTATAGAAGAAATACAAAACTAAAGGAAATCTCAATATCAATAGATATATATATGTATTTTGAGATAAAAATGTGGATTATAGAAGATAAAAATTTGGTGAAGTTTAAATTACAGGAGAGAGGTGTGTTTTATGAAATATAAATAAATATTTTTTTCTATAATTGATTATAACCGAGATGAAGTTTGTTTCTACAACTCAAGAGAAAACACAATTGATGTTATTGCAAATTTAGTTTTAAAATCTGAATGTTGATGTGAATTTATCACTACACAAGGGATGTTATATAAAAATTTCCATCAATTTATCGATAAATTTATATTTGAATTATTGATATTAGAACATAAATATATAACATGACATTATTAAAGAGTTATTTGATAATGGATTATTGATGCTTGAGTTTCTTCCAAATAAGGAGAAAATATTGAGTGTATTAACCACAATGTTTGAATAGGATTCATTCTAAAAAACGAGGTTGATGATATTTGTTTTAACTTAATTAATTTATATACAAGGTATTGTGATTCCATACCCTCCCTTATTATATTTATATTTTTATTCTAAAATGGGAAATATAAAAAATAAATTAAAAGAATTTATTTTTCTTTATGTATTAGAATATATTTAGGTGGGTTTATAAAAGGGGAATACTATACAATCAATATGTGTGTGGGTTGGTAAAGTTTGTGAACTATTCTAATGATTTTTATTGAGTATTTATGTAGAAAGATTATATTTGGCACAAAGAGGAATAGTTTTATGGACTTGATATTAAATGAGAAGAGTATTTTCAGAAGTTGTTTTTAAAATAAAATGTTATTACCTGAATGGACATTTTTTTATTCACAATTCTTATAACCGACTCATAGATACATCACATTGGCTTAAAATGATTTAATAACGCTTAATTAATAAATTTTAAGAGTGATCTTTGTTAAAGTTTTTATAAAAATATTCACTTAAATATAATGGATGGTTAAATGATAATAAAATAAAAAGGGGGATATTTTTTAGACAAAGTTGATGGAGTTTTTTGAGACTAGAGCATTGGTAGGGTTTTATAAAGTTGAAAAAGATGAATACCTAATCATTGACGTGATATTTTTAAAAACTGGAGTTTTTTGGAGTCAAAGTGAATTTTATATGTCTTTTGAATCTTATGTTATAATTTTTTGTCAATGAATTTTTAATTACATTAAAAATATTCAATCTAAAATGATTCATGTTTTTAGTCGATTGGAAGGTGTTTTTGAAGCTTCGAAGAGAATAGAAGTAGTTTCATTCTAGAAAGAATTAGTTTTGGAGAAATTATAGTATTGTAGATGTAATCTTGAGACAATATAATTGATGACTTCCTAATTCATGTTTCATAATATTAAAACATATTTATATAATATGAAATCATTCTATAACCAAATGGTTCATTTAGTGATTGGAGATCAAATATGATGATGTTTTTGAACTGGTGTTTAAGTCAAGGAAATCAAGCTACATGAAGAATTTGTTACACCATAAAGACAATGATCACACCACAATGATAATACTGTGTAAAATAAATACTCTTTTGGATTTGAGGTTCCATAATGACTTCCAGAGTGGTGAATATCATGAAATAATGCACTTAGATGGGGATTTCAACTGAAACCAGTAGAAGGAAGTTGTTCCCTGGTGATATAAATAATTATGTGAAGAATAAATCTTGAAATACTGATTAATATATGATATTTAGGTATATGTTTATAATAGAAAGATAAAATTACCATGTCCCAAGTGATATTATCACACTTTCATAAAAGAGGTTGTTTTTGGGTGGGGAGAGAAAATTTGGTAGGTTGTGTCATGAAGATCTTGGTTGCACTATGAATGTAATAATTAGACCTCTATAGTAAATTTAACAGAATGATTCTTTCTAGAATCCAGATTATAATTTATTTTCAAATTTTTCCAACTTGGTGATTATATATTTTCTCTAACTCATAACCTTTAAGCCTAATAGTTATATACAAGGGTGTCTAGATGTCAGGGATACATCTGATTGATAGAAAAGGAGAAATAATGGTTGAAGTTGATGTTCTCACCTAAACTTTTTATGGAAATTAAGAATATAATAGTTGAGAGAATAAGAGATATATTAGTTCTAACAAAGTTTATATAATTATATAAGAATGAAGAAAAAAATAAAGAGTGTAATGTCCCAACCCCAGAAGCCCAGAGTCGGTGTAATATTTTAATACATTGGCATGATTATAAGGAATAAAATCCTAAAGAAAAAAATCAGTTTAGCATTCTTGTAAAATATATTACATACATGAACCTTTCATTTCAATTGAAAACATATAATATAACATATATAATCCTTTGAGAATGCCATTATTCTATTATATTAACCCTTCATATCAGTCATAATACACATCTTGAAATACTAGGAAAATAAAATATAATAAAGGGGTGAGATCAGATGCTCTGTAAGGGTAACTAATATAGCCTCCAAATCCAATTTTTTTGTATTTTTAAAATCCACTTTTTCGTAAGTTGTAACCTCATAGATTACCAGAGATTTCAAAATTCAAAACATACACAGTTCCAAATTCAAACTTAAAATAAGAAAAGGGTGCAAGATGCCATGTAAATCACCAAGGACAGAGACTGATTTCCCAGTCAATGCCATGTCCCAGTCGTCCACACTAAATACCATCACATCCACGTCTCAGCGCCACCCATTAACACAAATTGAATCTTTCAAAGTTTAAAATTTCAAAATAAAAACAGAAACCATCATTACTGCCTTGGTTGACGAGTCGCCTCGCATCTCGCACCCTAACCCCAATCGTTCAACACAGCCACACTAGAGCACCGATGAAATCCACCCATCAGAATCTAACGTCGTTGCCAAAGACACTCCAAACAGAACACCGCAGAACAAAAAATCCATAGCCGAAAATTCTTCACAACCATCATGAGAGCATTTCAAACAAAAAACCAAAAAAGCACCATCTTCACTATCTCCCGTAACCACAAAAAATCGAAAACCAAAGAGTAACCAGGAACATAACCATCAATAAGAAAAAACAACATCACCGAGTACTTTGGCCTCCTAAAATGCCAACTGCCACTCGAAATCACCTCCCAAGACACCTTGATCACCACCACGCAAAACCAACCCGAATAAGAGTGTTGAAATCTTGTGTAAGAGCAGTGTAGGAGCAGATGCCGTTGAGCAGGAACGCGAGCACGGAGAACTTATGTTGTCATCAAGAATGAAAACCCTGAACAAACCTGAAACCTGACGAGACCAAACATCAATTGTGACCAGAAAAGACCACCGGAGAACAAAACGGCCCAAATCGCAACCGGTGAAGAATCCTGAAACACTATGGAAGAAGAGTTCCAACATGAATCCCGACTCCTATAAAACCGATGAGCTATCAACCAACACATCCCAAAACCTCACAAGAGACACTTCATCAGACCGAGATGGAGTCTAGTACAGTAGATCTAGGAGCAAGATCAGTGATTGAGATGAACAAGGGCTCAGCAGCAGCCATGATCACGGAGATAAAGAAAAACCGACATGGGAGGAGAGCATCGAAGGTCAAACACGTGCCGCGATGCATGAAGATATAGGCCCTGTGGAGAAAACAGGTCTCTACGAGAGAGAAACCCATCCGAGGTGGAGAAACAAGGATGCAGAGCCAAACCTTTAAAAGTGACAAAGAGGAAAGCAACATCGACAGAACAAGAGAAGAGAGAAAAGGCCGGAAGAGTACACTCAATCGACAGGGAAAACCCTAAATGGAGGAAAGGCTCGGCGTGATTGGGAGAGCTATTCAAGAGAGAATGGGGCTATTCCAAATAAAGCTAGGTAACTAATATAGTGAAAGATATCATAAATAAGAATAAAATTTTAAGACAAGGTATAAAACTGAATAAAAATCCTTTTAAACAAAATATTAAGTATAGTATGGAAAGAGTAAATAAAATAATTCCATTTAAACCTACTCGTGGATATTATACTAGTTTAATAATCAGATATAATATCAATAACTAATATCATAATATGGTAATGCATAATGTCAGAAATCATAAATAGATTGTCAATGCCTCATATGAGGACCATACATAAATGAGTTAAAACCCAAACTAATTTGTCTCATGAGACCTACCGATTAATCGTGGGGTTATTGAAGGCCCCTCCCATCACTTACTACGTCTAATGAATTCCTCATATCAAAAGATGAAATCATAACTAACATAAACAATCATATTAAAACTAGCATATGAAATCTTAATACATTATCCGTAAACCATGAATGGTATAAAAATAATACATCCACAATAAAAATATTCATAAACCATTCAATAAATTATAGTATATTGTATCATAAGAAAAAAACCTCAATTAATCATAAAATACAACAAAGGATGTTGACATAGATGAAAATAATCCAATAAATCAATTAAAAATTTATTGAGAGAAATACCCTTTTTTTTACATTGAAATCATTTATTCAAAAGCTGATAATTTATAAAATAAAAAATTTAAAAATATATTTTTGAATTAAAGTGTCGCATAACAATTTGAAATATTTGAGTTAAATTCAAAAATTAATATTTAAAAATATTCATGTCCTAAAAAATAAATTCATAAAACCCATTTTGAAATCATGGACATATATGAGAATGATTTAGAGGAATAAATATTAGAAACATTTAAAATGATGTTTTAGTTAAATAATAACTTATATTAAACCTTAAAAATATTTTTTTTGAAATTTCTTTTATGAAACATGGATAAAAATGATAAATATGTCCCATTAAATACTTACATATAAACAGTCACGGATAATAATGAGATTGTGAAATTAACCCTTATCGTAGGTTTGATTCCCTCTATACATGTCCAAAACTACTGTATAGTTATTTTAAACATATTATTAACTTGTACCAAAATCATAATATTATTTATAATATCACATATGATTCATTTATTACTTTATATTACTAGTTTATTAACAATTCCAATTTAAAGCAATGTTTCTGGTAATAACCTGATTTGTTAATCATATGTGTTTTGACATGTTATTCTTGATAATATTAATTTGATAATGATTTAATTACTTATAGAATGTAAAAAATGATTTATATATCATATATATTCATTATATAAATATATAAATATATAAAATATATGGAATGGACTACATCATTCATGGAGACGATAGGCCGTACGTACGAATGTACGTTGTTTCTATTTTTTATCGAATTGAATTGAATAATGTAAATGATATATATATATATATTATTCAAGTAGAATTATTGTTTCATATATTTCATACTTATTAATTATATATAATTTTATAATCATTCTTGAATGGTTGACGTGGAGGATGAATCTCATCATGTTGTGGAGATTGTAAGCTGTATGTACGTACGAGAAACGATATAAACAACTTAATGGTTAAATGGTATAGAATTATATTGAATATTAATTATAAATAATAATAATAATAATTTCGTATTATTTACATATATCCATTATATTTATCATTATACCTATCCAAATAAAGTAGGGATGAAAAACAAATTAGACCACGGTGTGGAGACGGTAAATCGAACGTACGCATGCATGATGATATTGTTATTCATAGGATGGATAAAAAGAATAATATGGTTTTTACATAATTATAATAATATCTCAGAATATATTATATTCAGTATTTATTACTTTAGTATAGACACAATTTTGGAAAAGGAAGTAGAATAAGAAAATAATATTAAAAGAGTTGGTAAAACAATTACCTCTTCTTCGAGTGTCTCCTTTTGATTTGCCTAAAAGGATTCCATAGGTTAGATTTCTGTCCAAATTATGGCCTATAAGATGAAGTGAGGAAATGTTATAAGATAAATTGGTAGTTTTTTTCTAAACTAAACGGCCTCATAGGTGTGAAAAAAAGATAAGGAGAGGTGCCCTTTTATAAGAGAGAGGATGGTCACTTTTGGAAATTTATAAATTATTAATTTAATATAAATTAATTTTTGACTTAAAATAGCTCAAAAGGGAGTTATTTCAAGTTTAAGATGAGTATGGGTATAAATATTCTTAAAAAAGAATTTAATAGATATTTATGTCACAAAAGTAACCATATCTTTTGGCTTTAACCCTATGTTAATCAATTTTACTCTTACCGCGACAACTTGCATTTTTACAATATATGGTCAATATTGCTACTATAAAATGCCAAAAAAAACCCCAATTAGATCAGTTATGACATATATAAAATTATAATAGTTATTTGGATGAATTATATATTTTTATTAATTATATATCATTTAATATAATATTATTTATTTTAAGATCTCATTTATGTCAATTTTGACACTATTTATTAATTAACTTTTTAAAAAATAATAAAAAATTGATTACTTCTAAAAAATACATTAAATCATCTATAAAATGTCAAATACATACTTGAAATTTCTGGATGACATCAAATATTTAAAATTATATTTATTTTAATATTATTAATATTATTTATTTGATTTTTCTTTTAATAAATCAATTATTGAATCATCATTGTGTCGCAATTAAATTTAATTATTTAATGTCTAAAAATTATAAATAAATTATCATGATGTATATATTTTTTTATTTAAAATTACTATTTATAGTCTAATTTATCTTTTATATAACACTATATTTAAAATGATGTACTTATTAAAAATATCAGTATCATATGTTTAACGTATCTTTGAAAAAAATATAATAAATGTCATATTCTTACCCAAGTAGATTAAAAAGGATATAATTTCATAATATGGTGTATTTTGGTCTAAAAAAACTTATACAATGAAATTAAGACAAGTGTTAGGTTAATTATATAACAATATAATATTACTTATCTACCTTTAATCACCCGACGAACTCTTAACTACAGTAAATAAATAAAAATTTACTAAAGTTACTACTCAACAAAAAATTAAGTTAATCCTATTAGATAAGAAATTTCATAATAATTACAACCATGTATGTATATATTTTAAAATTCAATTCACAAAAGCAATAAAATTACATTTAATGCTAATCCTATAGATGTGGCGGAAAGGTGAGTAAAAGAGACGTTGAAAAGTTCATTAAAATTTTATATCTAATTATATTATAAAAATGGTTCTAATGACCTAAATTGGATTAATATATGTATTATTTATCTATTTTTACTTTAAAATATATTTAAAGTAAAATAATTATTTAAATGAAAAGTTAGTTTTTAATAATAATGCAGTATTTTTCACTATTCATCAAAAATTGAAACATTTCAGAAAAATACCAAAAATTCACCCTAAGATAATTTTTATATTCCTACATAAACAATTTTGTCTATTTTTAAAAATAAAATTTATAATTTTAAAATTTGGTTAATACATTTCATAACTGATTTTTAAATTACTAGTTTGATAGATCATGGTATGAACAAACTCAGTGTTGCGTGCAATATAAGCTATTGAATTTATTTAAAAGTAAACATTCCATGGAATCTTGGGTTATTAAAAAGTGTAATAAGATAAAATGAGTAAAAAATGAGAAGGAAAATAAGATTAATAATCATAATAAAAACACGATAGAGTTTTATGCTTCATGAAGAGTATCTTGATGATACGATTTAAGAATATATATCATTGTTTGTGTGGGATCACATTAAAAAATATGATAAATTCATTATGTATCATGGGTTTAAGTAAAATAACTTATAATTTATAATTCACATGGTAATTCTAGTGGAATTTTTGATCATAGGCTTTACTAGATCATACCAAGATTTAGATAATCTTTTTGAATATTCACCCATTTAAAAATATGATGTGCCTCATATGTTTCTCACTTAGAGTTTTTTTGGTTAGTGTATAATGATCTTGTAATGAATCATAACAAGGGTAAAATGTTTTTAAATAGTAAAATTAAAATGAAATGAATTTTCTAATTTACCCCCAATGAATTAACATTGTTTTTATCTGCCCCTCTTCTTATTTTAATGCCTCAGTGAATAAACATTGAAACACACTCATTACCTATCCTTGGTACACTATAAAATATCTATAAATGGTGATCAAAGGTGAGTTTGTTCTATAATGAGTATATATTTTATAAATTTTGGCATGTTACATTATTATTTTTTTACCTCCATTTTAAGTCATGGGAACCCTTGGGTAGAAAGGCTTGAAATATATGTATGATTGCAACAATAGTTTAAGATTATTTTATATCTAGTGGCCCCAAGTTATGACTAAAATTTTCTTGTGGTATTTTGTGTCTCATAAATGATAGGTATGGTAAAATTGAGTGTTTATATAGTAGAATCATATTAGGATTTCCAATAATATGGATTCCATAAATGTGTTTCTCTAGATTATATCTATGGAACCTAGGTGTTCCCATTATAGTCAGTTTTTGTTCACTACATCATGATTGAGACAATATTATTTCTATGGTAGTTTTTTAATTTTATTTCCCAATGTTTTCTAATTAATTTAACCTGGTTTATTATATTATTTTTTAATATAATAATAATAATTATTTACCTTTATTGTTTTTGTTGTTTTGGTAATTTTATTCTTTATGGATAGAAGTGGTTATTCACTTTTCATGATTAAATTATATCATTGTAAGATGTTTTACTTCATAATAATGTAAATTCATCCCAATTATGTTTACTTCCTTAAATTGTTGAAGTTTTATAAATATTGGGTTTTACGTTTTGTTAATATAATATGGGAATATCTAATGGTTTTATATCATTTTATCTTAAATTGTTTTTATTTTGTTTATAAAAAGCATTAGAGGAAGTTATATTTTTAAATGTATAACTTTTATGTCGTGAATGAGATGGTTTTTTAGAAATGGATTCAAACTAATTTTTTTCATCAAATATAATTTTTTTTCATCATTTAATTTAAAAATTGTATAAAATATATTTATTTATAAAGTTTACAAATGGGGTGTATGTGGAATTCCTACTGTGAATCATTTTTTCACACATATATACATTACAGATTTTGTACATGTGTCGCTGGGACATATCAGGAAGTCTTTAACATCCATTTTAGGTATTTCTGAAGAGGCAAGTGAATATTATTCACTAGGCACATTGAGATTTATGGCTGGGGATGTCCTTGGATATTTTTAATTTTATTTTGGTCTTTTTATTTTAGAGGATTTTCTATATCCCAACACTAGTTTATAGCCCATTGAAATTAGGGAAGCTCCATGAGACTTACGATGGGTTAACCCAGGTGATATGGAAGGATGAACTAAGTTGTTTCATGACATGTTACACATATACATTGGGAATATTCTCAAGGATTCACCAGACGCCACATTAATGATTTTGGATATACTATATGTTTTTATTTATTATTTTAATCAACATATTCTTTATCCAGCATTATCTCTAGTATATCTCATGTAGATTTGTTCAGTTAAGATTTATCATTGTTTATATTTATACATTCATACCCAAATTATTTGTTTAGTGTCAACCAATAAGAGGAAATTTAAATATATTTTTTATATCTCTAAATCATGTTTAGATAATTAGAATGATTGAATATGTTTATACAAGAGATAATAATAGTAAATGTTATTGGATGCTATGAGATGAAGGAAATTACCATGTAATGATTATGGACATGGTAGATTTTGTTTACACATGACATGAAACTTATATTTTTATTAAAATGTACAGACACACCCACATGATATTAAGGAGGTTGAAAATGATGAAGAATAAGATAACATTCAAATTAAATGAGTTTTTAGTTCAAGGGTAGTGATTCAATAGTGGTAGAAAAATTAATACCAAGAATGGAATCTTCTTCATCTATGAAAAAAAAATCCTCCACTAGGTTTCCCTCTCTCCGGGTATATTGAATTATAGATTATTGATTAATCATATGTTTTAGTGATGGATATATTAGATGAAAAACCTATACACTAGAGAGATGAAATTTATGAATATGAGAACAAAGTCAAAGTGTGATTCTCTCACTAATAAAGGGGTTAATCTATTTTTTCACATCTATAATCATGTATAAAGATCCTTCTCTTCTACACTAAGGGAATACCCCTCACTAAAATAACCATTATAATTTAAAATGAATTAAATTTATGAAATCCAGACAATTCATTCTCTATGAATTATACCATTATAGCCATATCCTTTTATATTTACCATGAATACTATTTCCATAGGGAACAATTTAATCCAATGAAATTTCCCAAGACTTCTTATATCCAAACTATTCTAGGACCCTATGTTTTTGATTTGGAGAACCTATATAATAGATAAATTATTCATCCCTCATATAGTTTGTTCCATATCCAAAATTATAGTGAACAATTTAATTTTAAATATTTGAATGTTGGAAGGAGTTATAGTATATCGTGATTCATTTTATCTAATCTAACTGGGCTACAAAGCCTCCATAATAAAAATAATTTGATCCATGTTATCCATTTTCAAAATTTACTTTCCATGGCACAAATAAAGAAGAATATATAATAAGGGAATAAGTTTGATGTAAATTTTTAACTATTTATCCATGTAATACACTATAAAATGAGCCCATTTACCATCTTTAAAAAGGTGATTTTCCATTTTAGAATGAGGTATATTTCAAAATCTGAAGCGATATGCTAGTTGAACACCCCATTGATCAATAACATTGTTATTGGAAAAGGTTTAGCGATACATGTGCTACACCATGAAATTGTACTTTGGAGTAATGTAGTTATTCCAAACAGTTTCACCCCATTTATCTATTTTGATCTTTGCATGTGTATGGATATAACCATTATATTTTTTCATACTAAATGTGCCGGAATAGTTTTCTATAATAACACAATGATCAAGTACTTCTTTAATATGGATGTCATTAAAGAAGTCTTTATACTCACTGTTGAATACCACCTCAATGTGAAAGGGATATTCCTTGGACTATATAATGTTTAAATCAGGATTCATGTGATAGAAAAAATAGATAGAGGAATCCATCTAATTGTTCTTCAATAATTACACCCCCTTATTAATTACCCACTATGATTGGTCAAAGAGAATACTAATGTAGATTAAAGGATGTTTCATAAAGGTGAATCCATGGGATTCTACTAACAAAAATAATTAGTTCCTATTCCATATTTATATATAGTAAATTATACCTAAATAAAACTCTCTTAAATTATTTACCAATATAATTTAGCATGCATGTCCCACATGGAGATGTTGATATTCCTCAATCAAATTACTCCTCCACTAAAAGGATTAATTAATCATTTACAACTATCCTAGTGAAATAATCCCTTATATTGCACATATAAAATTAAACCATTTGTAATGTTTATTGTACATTTTATAAAACTATTAGGAGAATTGATAATAGAAAAATTTCACATAGGAATCAATGCAAGTAAATTGTTTATACAATTCATTTTTCAGCTGAATCAGATGCTGCAAATCATCTAATTGGTAATATAATGAGTAATACTTCTAATTAGGTTATAAAAATTCAAAATTTAAGTTTTACCCATGGAAAATAGGTCCCTAATATTTTTCATTTGGGAATAAATCTAATGGAAACTATGACATTCATTAGTCTTTTGATATTGAATGCTCAAAAAATTACTGGATATATAGGCATTAATTTTGAAATGTTTATCAATTTTCTACTAATCTCAAAAAAAATTAATTTGATTAGGGGTTTTTAATATGAATTTGGATTATTTTTATTAGTAGAATAAATTATAGTATTCATGTATAGACGTTTTTGTGAAATTAGTGAAACCACATTGCAATTTTTATGATATTTTAATTTAAAATTAATGAAATTGGTGAAAAATTACAATAATTTATATTTCGTGATAATGTTTTTCAAATGGGAAACTTTATCCAAGGAACTATATTTTTTAAAATTCATGTATGCCTTAGTTTTTGGGATATCTTCCTCATTTAATATTTTAGATAAGAATTAAAACATTGAAATTTATGGGGAATTTATTAAGGATTTGACTCAACCATTCTGAACGATTCTAATGACCATTTATTAGGTAACACGTGGTGATATGATTTAAAAGAATTTTGAGAGGGTATATAGAAGATATGTATCTTTTTAAATGATTAAAATTTCATTAACAACATGATATATTAATTATAAAATTTATATGTGTGAGGTAGGATCTATCTATTACTGGGTAAAATAATGTGCATTGGAAAATAAATCTTGAGTAATTATAGAAAATGGAGCTAATTTATAACAAGCACACCAAAATAATGTATTGATATTTCATTGAGTATTTAATTATAATGAAATTCAATACAATTTCTTTATCCCTTTATTAAAGTAATTATCAATGATATAATAATAGGTGGTGATCCTTGTGAGAGAAACCAAAATGGTCCCACACACATTTTACTCACACTACTAGAATATTACCCTTTGAACACTATTATAGAGATATAATCAAAATAAAAATATAATTAGGTAGCCCTAAAAAACCTATATCTACAATACATGTAGTATATATCTATAGAAATAACCTATAACTATATTCATTGTGGACTGTGGCCATAGATGGCCCTATGCCACACCTATATCCATTGTTAACATTGATTATGGCCGTAGGTTTACCCTATGATCATGTAAAAAGTGGACTGTGCCCATAAGTTTGTCTTAGATCCACATATGGTCATTGTCTACATGGAATATGGATATAGAGGTGGCCTTGGATCACCTATGGAAACTATCCACATTTCTTATGGCTATAAAGGTAGCCTAGGTCCTCTAATGGACAAGGTCTACATGCACTATGGTCGTAGGTACATACTAAACCGATTCATTTTTTAAACATATAATAATTATATTTATAAATATATAATAACTAATTTATATATATATATATATATTTGTGTGTGTGTGTGTGCATGTGGGTATATTTATATATAATGTGTTGTATGTTAATATTAAAAGGCTTAGAAAAATAACTAAGAGGTTATGAGATTGAATCTTGCTAGTGTAATAGTTGTAAAATTTTAAAAGACCCATGGTCATGGGAATTTATAGTGGAAAGAGACCAATTAACATGGGTAGTGCCTATTGTAATTTACCACCAATAATCATATTTAAAACCTAACAATGACCATAGGTGATAACTATGATAACAATATTGATGGGATATAATCATCATCTTTGGACCTATGGTCATGATTTTCACCTGTGTCCAGTTACCCATTTATAGTAGTGTAAATAATAGTCTGTTAGTATATTTGGGTTTATTGGTACATAATTACTATATAAATCATTTATTTATCCTATTTTAGTGAACTAATTAATGTCTTTTTTTATTATACATTGTTTTCATTACCTGGATGATGTGCCTAGTGTGATTTTTATGATATATTTTTTATTTATTTATAACATGAAAACTTAATAAATTCATCAAGATGAGATATTCACTCTAGTTACAACACACTCTTAGGTTAATGGGGTCCTCAGGGGATGAAACATGTGGTATCAGATAAAAAATATTCTATTTTTTGAATATATATCAAAGGAGTTATGACATGGATGAAGTTATCAACAGTAAGGGATCATTAATATCCGATGGAAAAAATTATAAAATTTGGAAGGAAAAATGAGATATAATTAAAAATACACTAGACTAAATTATTTTAATTCTATAATTCATGGAATATATATTTTTAATTCCATAGGGATTTCATTGGAGGACTCTAATAATAATGTATTGAACAATAATTTAAAGGCATAAAATGACCAAGTTCTAGAATATTTTTTGGATACTTAAGAGAAAAATTAAATTTTCATTATTATAGTATGATTAAAATAAATATCATGAAGCAATCATAAGGTTTTTTGATCTTACATAAGAATAATATGAGGTCTACATATGAGTAACTTCATGTTTTAAATGTTTATAAAAGATTACTATTGATCTCACTTATCGATAATATGAAGTTCATGTATGACTAAGAGAAATACCTCAAAGGTCACCTAAATCCACTATGATCTACGTAAGAATAAAATGAACTCATGTAGGTATACAAATGATCTATTTAACAAAAACAAATATTATGTAAGTGATATTTTCTTTGAATTTATGGGATTTTTTTGAATAAATTCAATGTTAGTTTAATGGGGAGTATTTGATGAGAATGTTCATGAAAATTTATAGAGATATTTTAATGGGAATTATGGAGTTTTAAGTATATAGAGTGGATTAAATATAATATTGTTTATTAAGGAATTATGCTTGGATAATATTTTTTTGACTTGTACTAAATAAAGATCATGATACTAAAGATTAGAGATGTTTTTCTATATTAAATCAAGGAAACTATCCATGTGATGATGTAGATGATTTAAGGAGTGAGAATAAGTTGATGAAGGAATATTGTGATAGGTACTAATATAATGATACTATTACTTTCAAAATTTATGTCTCTAAATAGAGAGATCATATTCATAGAAAATATCTTAGAGGCTTGCAGAAGATCTATATATTGATACTGAATCATTCTGGAGGCTACTAATGATTCAAATGGTTTGAACACCATTATAAATATTTAGGATCATTTATAAATGAATAGATCCGAGAAAAAACTTCTCATGAAATATTTTTTGATTAATGATGATACATTACCTTATTTTATTCAATTTACCATATTTTAGGATCACCCTTATGTTGAATTTCACTGAAGATATCAAGGATGTAGAAACCCACATTGGGTGTGAATCCTATAAAAATATTTTATAATTTTTTTTCCTTATCTAGCGCATATGTATTAAGGTATGTTTTTAATAATTAGAGGATATTGACAATAAAAAACTATATAATGTAATTTCAAATTAAAATACATAATAAGAAAACATTGATTCAGCCCCTAACCATTAGTTTTTCATAGTTTATATCCTAGGAATAACAATTTGTATCAAAGGAATGCAGTTTCCCATTGATGGATCCAATCATGGATTTAGAAAAGATATCTAAATAAAATTATTTCAATAGTATATGAATACCCACTTTTTATAGAATTAAAATTCATGGTTGGAAGAATAATAGGATACCCTATCTCCTTTCACTTATCTTAGAGGTTATTGATATTGTCATTATTTCTTCTATAACTATTCAAAAATACACTCTTATTACCCAATATGATAATGGAAATATTATATTTGATAGAGATGAAAGGAATAATATTTTGATATAAATATATACAAAATCATTTTCCAAGATAATGTGATTATTGATCCCAAAGAAGATTTGGGACAAGATTTAAAATATTTTTAGAGGGAATATAAATATAATAGTAACTGTGACGAAAATTTGGATTTATAGATATGGATATGTGGATATGGGTGATAATGATAACAATAATTCATTTTTTATAAGATTCAATGAAATTATGAGAACCATAAAAATATTTTGTGAAACATTAGAGGATTCTACTTCAGTTATAATGTTATTGTGGATTCCTTAAGACAGATTTAATATTAATGTTTCTTAACTTATAAATATAGATTCAAATAAATTCTCTCTAAATGATATATATAGTAAAAATATTTCACATGAGATGAAAAAATATTTTTTTTGAAAAACATTATAAAAAAGGACAAGTAAATTACATTCAAGCCAATGAGGAAGCACAAAATCAAGAAGAGAGAAGAAAACCCCCATAATGGATCTGAAGACGATAATGTACATGATTAGAATTATGCAAAGACTTATCTCTTATAAAAAATAATTTAAAAAATTAATTGGGAAATAAAATTTTAAATCCCAATAAAACATTTTTATTAAGTAGGAATTATACATTTTAATGTTTTTTTTCAAAATAATAGTAATGTTGGTACTAAAGATGATGATTTAGAGATTACTACCCCAAAGAATAAATAAAAAATATTAAAATTATTGATGGGAAGAAGAAATTATGAAGAAGAATGGGATGGATTTTATTAAGAAAGGAAGAATATAAAAACTATTTACAAATTATCGAGTCAGAAGTACATGATTAATGAAAAACATAAAACATTAAAAACTCTTGTAAATAACCTAGAAGAATCATTAGGTAATGATGAAGATGATGGAGATTTATATACTTATCATATGTTGTAATTTATAAGTTAGGAATGTCAAGATAATAATTATAATATAAATAAATAAATAATGTTTTTAAAAAAGGTTGTTGAGAAATCACATGAATGAGATGTTGTGTTATCAAAAAAAGGAAGTTGAATGCCTTGATGAAGTGAGGTTTCTCGATGTCAAAATTATTAAAAAAGGTTTTTTTGTAGTCTAGAAATAAAAATTTATTTTCCAAGAAAGTGAACTAATAGAAATGAAATAAAGGGGTCCTGATAATAAAAAACACCTTGAAAAATATGATATAATATCACATAAAATATATTAAAATAAATTATAAATCATTAAAATCATCTCAGGTTTTTTTCCACCACAAAATTTCAATATGTACTACAATAAATGTTAAATTTAAATCAATTATAACAAATAATTTAGGTCTTAAAAAATTTAGGAACGTTTAGATTGATAAAAAACAATAAAACCCAATTCTTCTATAAATGTAACTTTTGTATAATTTTACAAGTAATAATTTCCTAAGACAAAGTCAAAATAAAGCTTAATTAACACATGGATATCAAAATAATTTGCTAGAATAGAATGTATATTGTTATTAAAAACCAACAACAGTGGGATATTTTTATTGGTGGAGATTTTATTGGAATAATTATTATATTTAATAGTATAACATTTCGTTTATATAGAGGTAAAGAAGGGATTAATTGGTGGAAGAGTGTACTAAGAACGATGATAAAAAATTGAATAAAAAATTTATGAATAGAAGTAATTTAAATCATGATACTAAAAAATAGTTTGAATATATTAAAATGGTCTGTGGAAGAGGTGATCAGGTTGGTCAATTTTTAGGGAATGCAACAAATTATTGAAAAAAACATGTGTTATAGGATATAAAAGTTAATTACTCTCAAGGAATAAGATAATATAAAAAGTAAATTATTGTGGAGTTTTCATTAAAATAAAGGAAAGAAATACAATAAATTGATTATAAATTGTGATTTTGTCTCTAACATGATAGAATATAACAAATAATAATCTATGATATACCTTCCCAAGATAAAAAAAGAAACATTGTTTATGAGACTTTTAATAAGTCCAAATGGTGCATGGAAGTCAAAATATAGTGAATATAAAATCCAAATGGTCGCTTGAACAAATACACTATCATTTATGGGGTACAATGATACATTATTCAATCAAATGTGATATTCATTTTAATATTTCTAGTAATGATTTTACCAAGATAACTATAATTTCTTTTATAGTAAACATAATTGAGGCTATTGGAAAATTATTGTTTTCATAAGAGGTGTTAAAAAACTCATATCATTTATTATGAAACTAATAATGGATAATGTAATGGAGAATACTAAAAATTAATTGAAATATTATCTCTTTAAACATGTTATCAATCATGAGTGAAACAATCCTAACACACAACAAAAAATAGTGTTATAGAGACCTAAGTTTTTGTATTTTAAAATTTTATCAGAAATTTAAATTCTTGTTCTAGGGTTCTCATGAAGGGTAAAATGGAGTTTTTAACCTTATATATGGTCTTATATAATTTTTATGACCACTCTATTTATCCTCAAATAGGATGTTTGCCCAAAGACAAGAGTTTGGTGGAATTCCGAGCAGTTTATGTTTTGGGGTAATATTTAATATTTAATTAATTAAATATAAAATTAGTCAAGAAATTTTGGGTGGATTTATATTTTTAAATGAGTTTCATATTGATATTTTGACTCCATAGTTGAGTCCAGAATTAGGGGTTTTATCTTGGAAAGCTATAATTCCGACTTAGGTTCTGGGACCCGGGATGGGTGTTAAACGGGTATTTAATCAATTAAAAAGAGTCCCCCTACCCATTTATTTAACTATGCATGTTAGGGAAGCAGGAGAGGGTTATACCTCACATGAAACCTAGAACAATAGGAAGGGGAGGATGAGATACCACCAGAATCCACCATGGTGTTGATCCGGAATAGATCGAGGTGTAGTATTTGTTAGGAGCAGATTTAGATTCAAATCTTCGGCGTTTATGCCATGAGGCATGAAAGTTTTTGAGTTTTATTCTCCAATACCCATATATAAGTTTTTTTCAAGTTTTAAATATATATAATGGTTTCTAAGGACCCCATAGGGGTTTATATATGCTTATTTGGGGGGAAATGTGGGTTTCAATGGTGTTTTAGGGGTTTCCCAATGGGAAACCATGATTACATGGTGTGTGGTTCTAAAAAAATAGACCCCATATTATTACCATTTGAGGAAGAAAAAATTTTCAAAATAAAACAACATGTAGTTTATGTAGACACCATGTATTAGTACATGGCCATGTGGCTGGCTATGTGAAAAAGTACATGGGCTGAAGATATTTAGAAAGTACATGCCGTGTACTATGGGTCCACACCATATAGTAGTACACACGAATACCCCATGTTTATATATCCTTGTAAAATTACATGGCCAGGTATAGATTTTATAGTACACCCCATGTACTCAAAAGTACATGCCATGTACATTTTCCATATTTAGGGTTTTGGTTGTTTTGAGTCTTGGAATTCAAATTTGGACTTCTGAGTAATCCATTTGGAGTGTTTTTCCACATATATCATAATGGTTGGATCCCTTCAGCATATAAAGGTTGTATAGATGGTGTTTTGGACCATGATATTTTATTAGGAGGATTCTATGAGAGTTTTAATCAGAATCCTCCAATGGTTGGTTTGTGAGCCATGATATCCAGGTGTGGATTGTGAGCTCAGTGATTGGCCTAACCCAATCATTCCATTGAATATTAATTGAGGTTCCATCAATGGATCCCTGGAGGATGTGATTGAGTAGCATCTTTAGGGAGATCTTTGTTCATCCTTGTGAATTGGGACTGGTTTCTCAATGTTATAATAGTTTTGGTTTAGATCCTATGTTGAGGATCAGAGTGGTCGGATCCTTGTGGCTAAGTTGACATCATAGGAAGATGGTTATGAATAAGTGTTGTTGTAGTGTTGAGTTGAGTTTGAGGGAATATTGAGGATTTTCGAGTGGGATGGTTTCTAATCAAGTTATCATTGGATGATATGGTTGGCTTTTGAGAATTCCCACATTACATGGGATTTCTTTTGGATACCTTGTCTGAATGTTTTTGATTGGGGATCAGTTGGAGGCTACTGAAGTATTCTTGAGGATATTTCTTGTGATGGGTCTTAGACCTAGAGTTTTTTTGTTACAATAATTTAGGTGGGGATGCCTCCACTTGAGTTCTATTTCTGAGAATATAAGGAGGAATTACTCTATTCATGTGTGGTTTCAGAGGGCCAATTGCGAGCATAATTGATAGGATGACCCTGAGCAAGTGCATGTGCTTTATTAGTTCGGTTATGGGTGTTTACGTGGGACCTGGTTAATGTTTGTTCTGATGAGAATAGATTTTGTTAGACGAGATAGACATATAACTAACCCTTGTTATGTTTTCACTTGGTTTTGGATGTTGAGTTTTAGTTTAAACATACGAGGATGTTGTGATTCTATTGGGGTTGACCCATTCTAGAACTTTATTTTTTAGTATGTTCTATGATGGATGATAGGGATGTAAAAACAGTCCATATGTATGGTTCCATTTATCCAATATCGAGATGGTTGGACATTAGGCTCTAGATATGGATAATTTTACATGGATTAGGTATCAGACGAAGGCTCTAGATGTAGATAGTATTCTTTGTTGGTTATGTTCTAGAATGATGATATGAGAATTTATGGTATACCATCTAGATGGATGGTAGACCGATGATACACATCCATGATTTGAGTTCTTGACTAAGGTTCCAAGCATGTTATGTTATACTATTGAGTATAGTGAGTGTGATGTCACATGTATGTGGTATGGTGATGGACTTGGGGTTTTGGGAACATGAGGTATAATATGAAGATGGTGTTAGACTAAGGCTCTGAAAACAAATAGTATACTTCATGGTTAGAGTGCCAGAGTGATGTTTTGGGCAATGATTTCATACAATGTGGAATATGATTTTGTAACTATTCACATTTGCCTTGGGCTGGGCTAGATTTATTCCTAGGGCACCATCGATGTTATATATAAATGGCTTTAAGACAGAGGTTCCATGAACTACCTTTGTATTTTGAGGTAGGATTGATAGGACCAATGTTCATTATCGGTATTGATGGTTTAGATTGATGTTCCACATATTGTACTGATGATCTAGGCATTATTGTTTATAATATAAGAGATAGATTTTTGACAGATAGTCTTGGATTGGTAGTACTTTCATGCAATAACTGGGAAATATGTGTTGTGATTATGGGTATGAAATGATGTTTGGGAAAAGAGGACATGGTGGAATGATGTATATTATTGTCCTAGATGATATGATTATCGTAGGATGGGTTCTCAGTTGGGTTAGTATTGGCTGCAGCCTCCATATGAATAAAGCTCATAGGTTATTTTGGATGCAAAATCATGGAGATGTTCTTAGAGACACTATGAAATTGGTTGATGTAGGTATGTTAGACTAAGGTCTTGGACCAAAGGATTGATGGTTTTTTTAGTTATCTTTTGACTAGGTAGATCATATTTCATGATCATGCACTTATGGAAGAAATTATAGGTTCACCAATGAGGGTGGCCTACTAAGATTTATTTCTTACCCCTGTACGTTCACCACGGTGTACATACAAACCTTATATATACATTCCTATTGAGCAAGGATGCACGATGGATTGATACAAGGCCCAAGATTTCATGGTTGAGAAGGATTCTTATATGGAGTCTACTGGTCAGGTGGGAGAATCTTGATAGGGTACTGGAGACCAGGTACGTGTTATGACCATAGTTGGTAGTAGAGCCTATTTTATTATACTTTTCAGTTATTTATTTTTTATATGTGATCAGATTAGTGATTGATTATTACTGTATGTATGTCATGGCTATTCGATCCCTTCATTTTATTACAACATATTTCAATTTTAGTTTATTTATTCATCCACATTACTATGATGCATATGATGTTTGGCTATTTACTTCTTGTTGTGCACTCTGATATGGGGGTAATGTATCCTCACATATCCAATTTAGACACCAACTACTAGTCATCATCCTATGGTGTATGAGGAGGCATTCTTGGGTGCTTGGGGAGAATCAGATCAGGGCACCAGTTTAGTGAATACCAGGCTGGGACGTTACAAAGTGGAATAAGAGAAGTTTCTTACATGTTATTTTACTATTTGGGGATCGGTTGATAGGAGATGTAAGAATGTGTTAGATCTTGTGACAGATACCGGGATGCTACTTTGTGAACACCTCATTCGATAGGAATTCTAGGTTACTATGGAATGGGATTGATGTTCTAGATTTGTGATGTTATAGTTGTATATGTTTTTTTCTTCGAGCGACACACATGTTGTTTAGATTTGATGATTTATGATGGATTTCAGGCTCCTAGACCATAGGAAAGAGGCATATGATTGGTTTTGACTCTTAGACTATAGAGACAATAGGCATCTCATGCATCATGCTAGTCACATTGGATCCACATGTTATAAGTCTTCTAGTGTGTGATTTTACAGAATTTATTCTAACGGAAGGTTTGGGGATTGACAGTGAGATTCCTGATGATGGAGGAACTGGTGTGGATTTTTGTAGGGTTGGTACAGTGACCCCAGGGGGTTAGTTTGGTATAAGTATAGGTTTGTGGACCCTTTATAGATGTTTTTTTATTGAGGTTGGTAGTATGCCCAGGTCCTCCAAGAAGTGGTCTGATGTGAAGATGCTCAGAGAGGACGGACACCCTAGTTATGGGTAATTGGTCGGTGTATGAAACCTTTAAGCTGTGAGACCTTAATATGGTGTTTTGAATAGTCTATGTCATGTGATATTGATAGGGTGCATGTTTATTCCCCATCAGTTATGGCCTTTTGTGAGTTGGTTGAGACCTAGGTGGTTGGACATAGTTGTTTAATGTGAGACATGATTAGTAGGTCTAGGTGGGAGTTCCTAGTGGCCCTTTTGATGTGAATCTAGACTAGAGAGTTAGATCTATTTGAATTTTTAGAGTGACCTGTGAGAGGGTTCGACTAAGTTATTTTTTATTTTGGGTGTGTGAGGCATGGATAGATGTTTTGGAATTCTGACAAAGTGCATGAATGGTGTAACCTGGTTTGAGGTTTTGGCTCATGGATGCCTTTTTGTTTGAGTAGTTGAACTTCTGTGCCCATTTTTTGTCTTGTGTTTTATTCCAAATGGGGAAGGTTCATTCAGGTGCCAAGCCTAGGAAATGGTTTTTCAGGCGAGTTGAGGCTGGTTTCTTTGAGATGGATCAGGAAAATATAAAGTGATTGAGTTTTCATTGTTAGGTATTGTAATTTGAGTTTTTTTAAAGGTGACTCGTTGGGGTCAGAGTAGGTTTTGTGGTTGGGTTAAACAAGGGTGTGTGATAGTTTTATGTTTTAAAAATATAGGTGACATGAGAACTTGTGATGAATTTTGTTGTTTGGTTTTTGGATCAGAAGTTACAGGAGGGTATGTCTGAGGTGTTTGAGTTGGGATACTATCCGTGGGTGGTTTAGGAATCATTTGTTGGTGTGATGAAATGCTTATTGGCATGGAGAACCAAGTCCCTTAGGATAAAACTAATATTTTCTAGAATGGATGAGGTTATGGTGGTATTTTACGATGAAATATTTACATACTTGTAGTTTTTATACAATCATGACTAATATATTGACATCATCTTGAGTATTCTAAGAGAGAACTAGTTTCTTGCCATGCTATAGAGATGTGTTCTTGGATTGATAAGGGGCCTCATGGGTGGTTGATCTTATGATGTGGTGTATGTGAAGATTTATGGTGGAGAGCACACCATCGCCTCTATGTGAGTGAGGTCCCTGTAGTGGTTGGATATCAAATAATACCATGGTTGTAACTCTCAGATGCTAGGAATGGGCGATAATATATTTTTTTTGTTCGTCGCTCTGGTGGGAGTGATATGGCCATGTATAGTTCCAAGAATTAGATTTGATAAGGGCATGGGATATTTAAAAGATGTTTGGCTGTGGGGAAATAGTAAGGATATTTCTATTGTGGGGATGTCCTTGATTTGGATGAAAAGTTTTAAATTATGTTGTGATGTATCAAAATGGATGGGTGCGTATAGGCACCATACTAGTGGTTTGTTGATGGTGGAAAGTGGTGTCTTGACCTTGCAAGGATTTTATGCCTTATTCTAGGTGTTTAGAAGAGAAAATCAGTTGGAATATTTGAGTATAATACAACCAATTGATCATTAGTTGATGACCAAGGTGGGCTGAGATGTGTGGTTGTAAGACCCCTAATGCTTCTTGAGGATGAGAAGGTTTATAGTGGGGAGGTTGTAGAGACACAAATTTTTTGGATATTTAAATTGGATCAAAAAATTAAATTCTTGTTCTTCGGTTATCATAAGGGATAAAATGGTCAAATCCACTAGCATATGGTGTAGAATAATTTTTATGACCACTCTGTTGGTTCTAGAATATGGTGTTTACCCTAGGAAATGAGTTTTGTGGAATTCCAAGCATTTTGAGTTTTAAAAGAATATTTAATATTTAATTAACTAAATATTAAATTTGTCACTAATTTTTATGTGTATTTATCTTTTTAATGTATGTAAAGGTGCCATTAGTATTATGAGGAGGATTAAATGCCGCCTAACTATATCCCTGACATAGATCAAGACCAAATTGTCGTGCAGTAGCTGCCAGGAGATGATTTGGACCTAAAGCTTTGGTTTTTATGCCATGAGGTAGAAAGTTTTTTATTTTTATGCTTCGATTCCCATATATTAGTTTTTTTCTTGTTTTATTGAATTATAATGGTTTTTAAGGACCTCATGGGGGTCGATCTATGCTTATTCAGTGGAAAATGGGGGTTTCTAATGGTTTGTAGGGGTTTCTCATTTGAAAACCCCAACTACACGACATGTTGTTCTAAGAACACATGCCATGTGTTCTTCTTGTTTGAAGAAGATGCAATTTTCATAAAGACACTATCTATAATTTATGTACACACCATGTAGTAGTACATTGATTTGTTCCTGGCCATGTGAAGAAGTACATGGGAAGACGATGTTTGGAAAGTACGTGCTTTGTACTATGGGTACACAATGTGAAGTAGTAAACATGATGGCCCCATGTTTCTATAGATATGTAAAAGTTAATATCTAAGGGTAAAGTTGTTATTACACACCATGTACTTGAAATTTCATTCTATGTACTTTTTCTAGTTTGGAGGTTTTGGGTGTTTTGTGCCCTGGAAGTCAGATTTGGACTTGCAAGTAGTCCATTTTCAGTGTTTTCCCTCATAGATCACAATGTTGATATCCTTTATAAAAATAGAAGTCATATTAATGGTGTTTTAGACCATGATTTTTTAGTATAAGTATTCCCTAAGATATTGAATCGGAATCCTCTAACGGTTGGGTTGTAATCCACAATGTCTGGGTGAGGATTGTGAGCTGGTGATTGACCTAACGTGGGCGTGCCTTGGAGTTTTTCTTAAGGTTACTTGGATTGATCCTTGGAGGATGGGATTGTGTAGTATCTATAGGGAGATCATGGTTTTTCACTGATAATTGGAACTAGTTTCTCAAGGTTATAATAGTTACAGTTTAGATCCAATATTGAGGACTAGAGTGGTTGGAGACTTTGGGCTTGGTTGACATTGTAGGATGAAGATTATGGCAGTGTGTCATTGTGGTGTTTATTTGATCCATACAGACTCTTGATGATTCATTAGTGGTCTAGTTTCATATAAATTTATCATTGAATTATTTGATTGGCTATTGATAATGACCATGTTGCATGGGATTGCTTTTAGATTCCTTGTTTGCATGTTGTTGATCAAGGATCAGTTGGAGGACACGAAGGGTTAACTGAAGATGTTTCTTGTAATGGGGCTTGGACTGAGAGTTTGGTTGTTCCCAAATTTTTTGTAGGGGATTCCCCTTTTTTACTTCTAGTTTTGAGGATACAAGGAGGGATTCCTCTATATATGTGTGGTTCTAGAGTGCTAAATGTGGGACCGATTGATAGGACGACCCTAAGCGAGTGCATGTTCTTGGGTAGTTTGGTTATGGGTGTTTCCTTGGGACCGAGTTGATGTAGAAGATGATGTATGTGATGTTTCTGGATGATATTGAATTATATATTTCCTTTTTATGTTTTCACTTGGTTGAGGATGTTGATTTTTTGTTTACACCTATGAGGTTGTTGTAATTCTAGTTGGGTTTCCATATTCTGGAACGTGATTTTTCTGTAAGGGCTATGATGGCCAAGAAGGATGGAGGGATGATCCATAATTATTTCTCTAGATATATGATATTGATATGGTTGGATATGAGGCTCTGGGTATGGATAGTTTACAATATATTAGGTGTTAGACCAAGGCTCTAGACACAGATAATATAATTTTTTGGTATGTGATAGAATGATTCTCTCATCATCATCATCAAAGGTAAAGTTTTATTAAATACGGAAAAAAGGACCACTAGACAAAAAACAAAAATATCTGAAGGTCCGAAAACCCAAGAAAGGTCTAGGGGGGTCTAAAGTAATGAAGACCATGTTCATCGCCTCTAATCAGATTCACCCCTTCAGGTTTCAAAAAGAGGGAGCTAGGGAAGCAAATAATAACAGGGCCTTGATCCGTAACAGCCATGGATGTGAGAAGATCCACAACCTTGTTCCCTTCCCTCCAAGTGTGCACCACTGAACTGTTGCTGCCAAGAATGGATTTTCATTTTTTGATGATGTAAACAATTGACCATGGAGTGAAAAAATTTCCATGAATAGAGTCGTATATAATCTTAGAATTAGTCTCCACTTGAAAGAGATCCATATTATGTTGTTGGTATAACTGCAAACCTATGAACATCGTGTTAGCTTCCTCTTTTATAGACATCCCTTATCCATAGAAAGAAGAAAACACAAGAAGGATGCTGCCCCCGAAATCCCGAAACACACCTCCACCATAGATGATCCCCTCCTTGCACAAGAAGTCCACATTAAGATTGAGACCAGAGGAAGAAGGATTCCATCACACCCACTGTATGCTATTACCTCTACAACAAGAATTTTCTAGAGAAGTGATACTTTGTAAACATCTCAAAGAAGGCAAATCTCTCCAGCTGTTTATACCAGAAACCATATCCAACAGAAGTGACCTGGTTCTCAGGATAATGGATCAACTAGAGAAGGTAACACCTTCATACCTGGTCCAGTTTCTAGCTTTCCAGACACACCAACACACTGAATTAAAAATGATCGCCTTCACAAGTATTTCCATAGCTGAGTTATTCATTCCTAGGAACCACCACTCCAGAAATGATCTATCCAGATTAGTAGTATAATGCAACGCCGAAAAATCACTAAAGAAGCTGCAAATCTCATTATCCCATTCACTATAAAAAAATAGATGGTTCTAATACTCTTCTTGAGGCCTTATACAGTAGTGTAATTTGGAGGGGAGATTGATTCCCAACTTCTTGATCCTTTCATTGGTCGGAATATCCTGATTCCTCATTCTCCAAGTCATAAAGTTATATTTGGTTAGAATCATACGACCCCATAAAATGAAATTCCAACAATCTGACTGCTCCTGAGGAAGAAGATTCCTCTGAAAATATTTTAACGTGAAGAACCCTAAGGTGGAGTGTGTAAACATGCACCTATTCTATTCTGAATTTATGTGGATGAGATAAAAAATTCCCCATTGATCTTTATCCAGAACCGCATGTATAAAACCAAGATGCATACTGGCCTCCTTGAATGTAATCTGAGGGACAGGACACCCCGAGAAGCCAAGAAAGGATCCCACCCAATTGTGATTCTAGAAAAGTATGTTCCCCTCGCCCAAAAACCACCAATAGTAAACACGAAGGGTTGGGATGAGAAAGGAGATCATTGTCCAGAAAGGGGACCCCTGGCCACCCCCAGAAGTGCCACAACTTTTGCAGACATGATTCTACCCCAGAGAGTACTCTCTTCCACAACCTCCCATGCGATCATTGCATTCATAAAATTCATGGTGTCTGAAAGATTATGAACATTGATCCCTCCTCCTTGGATAGGTCTCTATATCCTTTTCCTTAAGGACCAGTGATTCTTGATTTTGGATAAACCATCCCAGATGAAACACGGCAAATTTTTTATCAATTATAATAATAATCCCCTTCAGCACTTTAATGGACAAAGCAACATGGACCAGAATGCTAGATAAGATGCTATTGATAAGGGTAATACATCCCCCTATGTGGAATAGGTTGTTGGAATGACGATCCTCCTCATTAGACTGGGCTTGACTAATGCTCTGGGCACCACCGATGTTATGTATAGATAGTTTCTGGATGGAGGTTTTGGGCCCTAACTTTGTTTTTTGAGAAGATATTGATAGAACCAATGTTCAATATTGGTAATGATGGTTTGGATTCATGGTTTATGTATTGGAATAATGCTACATGAATTATTTTTTATAATACATTGGATAAATGTTAGACATATGGTTTGGGATTGGTAGTACTTTGATTTGGTAACTGGGATAGATGTGTCGAGGTGCCAAGTATGAGATGATGTTTGAGACATGAGGACATTATGGGAAGACTTAGGTTAGTATCCCAGATGATAGGACTATAATATGATGGGTCCACGATTGGGTCCGATCTAGATGTGGTTTCCATTTAAATGGAGCCTGCAGGTTATTTATGATGCACATTCACAAAGATGTGTTCAGAGACCCTCTAACATTGGATGAGGTAGATATGGTTGATCCAAGTATCAAATATAAGGATTTATAGTGGTATTATTTATATTTTTTTCAGTTATATTTTGACTAGGTAGAATATATTTCATGATCATGCTCTTATGGAACCAATTATAGGTTCACTGTTGGGGGTGGCCTACTGAGATTTATTTCTCCCCTATAAGTGCACCTCAATGTACATAAAGACCTTATATCTGCCTCCAGATCTAAAACATATGTAGGACGGATTAGGATGAGGCACATAATTTTATGGCTGAGTGGGATGCTTGTGTGGAGATGACTAGTCAGTCTGGAGTAGCTTGACAGGGTACTGGAGATTGGGTACGTGTTATGTCCTAGAGTTGGCAGTAGGGCCTCTTGTATTTTACTTTAAATTAGTTTATTTTTTATATGTGATTGGCCTAGCGAGTGATCATTTTTTGTATATATGACACATGTTTTCAATACCTTACTATATTTCATTTTATTATGGCATATTTTAGATTCAGTTTATTTATTCTTCCACATTATTCTAATGTGTATGATTTTTGGTTATTTACTTCTTGTTGTGCTCTCTAATATGATGGTATAGTCTCCTCACATATCTAATTCAGACCCCCACTGATAGTCAGTAGCTTCTAGAAAATGAGGAGCCGTTATTTTGGTCTTGTGGTGAACCTAATCAAGGAACCAATTTAGTGTCTACCGAGTTAGGACGTCACAAGTGTTGCAGAGAGAAATAAAACAAGTCTTGTATAAATGGGAAATATAATGGTATATAATTTAAAATTTCAAAATTCATTAAGTGGTAAGTTCTTTAAATTAATATCAATATTTGAAATAAAGTTTTATTGATTCTTAGATCAAATATAACTATATATGAGATATAGTATAAGTAAAAGTTATCAATGAAGTACTTTAAATTATTTATTAATTCATTCTTGATGAAAATAAAAAAAATAAAAAATTGGAATGTTTGATTAAAAAATTGAAGAAAAAATATAAATGGGATACTTATTTAATGTAATTGGTTAAAAATACTAGATCAATAGATTAAAAATATTTTATACCATTATAATGAGAGGATTAATGAAATTAAACCCAATCAAAGTGAGTTACATTGTGCAATACATAAAAATTTTATTAATTATAATATGTATAATTTTGAAAATATGGATGAACAAGTTACTAGAAATGAATCATCCAATGTTACTACTTATTTATATCATACAAGTGATGTTGAAGGTGTGGTTAGAAATAAGAACATCAATATATTGAAAAAATAATTGATCCCAAAAATTTAATTGGGAATCAGAAGGCACATATGAATATATGAAAAAATTGAAATTTTACAGTAAGATGCTGCTAGTTTCCTACTAAGATAAAAATTCTTTTAAAGGATCTATATAACACAAAATATATTTAAATTACATGAATGAAGAGCTAGATCAGATTAAAAATAATTCTATATGGGATGTTTTTATAATTCTAGAAAGAAATAACATTATTTAACTATGTGGGTTTTAAGAAACAATATTAAAGGTAATGATTTGATTATAATAAATAAATCTATATTAGTGTATAAGAGATACTCTCAAGTTAAAAAACTTTGTGTTGGGGAAATAGTTTCACCACATTTAAGACTTGAGGCAATAAAAATTATATTATTTGTTATTGTACATAGGTTTAATACTTTTATCAAAGGGATGTGAAATATATATTATTTAATAGATATATTATTAAAGAATATTTTATTGATAATATTAGTGGATTTAACCATGATAATAATGGAACCAAGATCTAAAGGTTGAATAAAACAATTTATGGACTAAAAAAATCCACAGTTTCACGAATTTGAAGGTGGAAGAATGTTTAAGGGAGATGTCTTTCATCAATGGGAAGGTTTATAATAGCCTATATGTGATGGAAGTGAACATAGGTAATCTGATTATTTTTAAATATATATTAAAGAAGTAATGTTTTCAGTGACATGATGTATAATTGTGAAGAGAATACACAAAAAATGAATATATGTTCTCTTAAATTCCCATGTGACCATGCATTTTGAGGTGTTTTGGACCAAAATTCCAAAATGAGAAAGTCACTAGGTCATTACATTGAGACTTTGGGTTTTATATTAGTTGAGAGTATGGAAGGTTGGATCATCCCACAAGTGATTTTAATGCCTAGTTTTAGAATCTCTTAAATATTTAAGACATGTTCATAAATCATTCATAAAAATTATATTTATTACCCATAATAAATTGATTGAATGTAAACATTAATTTAAGAGGACATGCTATATGGGGATTATATTGTCTTTTATTAGAACAGATTATTTTCATATTCAATAATTAAGAGAAATATAGTATGGAATTATGGAGTTTATCACTATCTGGGGAAGTGTTGGACTCATGTGACAACAAGAACTATTTTTTATAAAGTTGGGATTGGGTCTATGAAAGGGTTTTCCTATATATCCCTATAAAATGAATCAGAACCCACATAGTTTAGTGACATTTATCAATGCATGTTGTGAATTTTGAGGTCATGTGGTAATGGACCATAGTTTTTCCTTATAAGGTTGTTAATCCATGTCTACTACCAATTAGATCAAAGTCATGCGAAGTGGGATAGTATGTGAAAGTCACATAACAATGGATTGTGTGGGACTTATGAATAAGAGGAAATTTATAGTTTATTATATCTATTACTAACTAGATAAAAGAGGTTATAGTTAGGGGATACACTTGATATGAGGCTATTTCATCTTCCTCATGTAAGTCCATGAGGGAATCTTATTGTTATAAATTTTTTTTAGAGAGATGATTCATCTTACACTTGTGACATAATGTGTTATTATGCCTGTCACATTAGGACTCTTATGCTCATCGCATAATATGACTGGATTCTAATTATAATCACATAGAAATGCAAGTCATGTTTGGTAGATACCACCTCTCTAAGAGAATATTGGATGATCACGGTGTTGGGATTGATCCTTTGGAAGGTTTCTTTTGTATCTTTCATGAAGGGGAATCAAAATCTATATAGTTTGAGTTTCATAGTTTTAAGTCACATGATAAGTCTGGTCTATGTAGTTAAACTCTATATGGTAAAAAATATGTCCAATTTAATTTACAACCATAAATGATGGACTACTATGAGAAAGGTAAATAAAAATAGGTTCGTGTGAGACTTATGCATGAGTGTCCCTTTTTGGTTTAATTTGGTAGGTGATACAGGGGAAGGTACTTTTAGGAAACCATAAGGAGGATCGACATAAGTCATTTAGGGAAACAAAGTAGAGAATATAAAAAATGGAATTGAGGAGAGGGTATAATAACCTGGGCTTAACATATATGGTTATAACTACATTTTTTATGAATATTCACAACATTAAAAAATTATATGCATGAGGACTGCAATAGTTTAGTGTCATTTGAAACTTGTAACAAAATATTCTAACTTGGGGAAAGATTATAAAAATCTCCCTTAATGATCTTCCCCTTTAGTACCCATACTTAAAACATTTATTCATAACCTATGGAATGGAAACACAAGAAAGGGGTGAGATTGAATGCTTAGTATAGATAAAACAAATCATAAGCATAACATGAATATAAGGGTATAATAACATAATCAAAACCTTTGAATTCATAACTTTCATATAAAATATCATAATCATGAGACTTCTGATAATGATTGGCTATTCATAAGACATGAATCACAAGATAATAAAGAACATGAACCATGTGCACAGTTCATAGGCATAATACATATACTTGTGGTAGAAACATAAGCATATAAAAAAATTCCCTATAAGTCAAGGACTATTGCCAAAACATATCAGGGAACTTCATTGGGACTACACCTACTAGGCAGGACACACCACCATCCCTAGTCACAGTCCTTTCCTTACATGGGATTGGGTTTCCCCATCTTCCCATAGTGGATCGGGTTTCCCCATTTTCCCATAGTGGATCAAGATTCCCCATCTTTCCATAGTGGATAGGGTTTCCCCATCTTCCCATAGTGGATCAGGTTTTACCATATTCCATAGTGGATGATGTTTCCCCATATTCTGATAGTTGATTTATTTTTCCCATCTTCCATAGTGGATTAATCCCATCAAATTTAATCCCATCATTATCTCATGATATATCAATCTTTACCCAACTCATTAGAGGGAGATATAGGTCCCACCCATCATATAATAAAATCACACATACATGTACCACAAGATAATATAAATTGCATCATATCATGATCCATAAAAAGAGATGGGTTTAATAAACATCATATCATAACCGTTGAAATGAAATGGGAAAAATAAACATTTCATCATTTAATTACCTAGGTAAATGATATAGGTCTCATATTCATTTTATCAAATCATAACCAAGGAAAAGAAGTAGGTTTCAAGAGAATATTACCCTTGGAAGAGAAACTGGGTACCATAAACAACATTTAATCAACAACTAAACCATTCATGAAAGAATATGATTGGTATTTTTGGATAATATCCCCAATAAATCATAAACTACAACAAATTATTCCATATTAGATAGAGAAGAATTTTTAAATATCACATGAAACATTTCTTAAGGAAAATAACATTTATTTTAAAATACTTTTCATAAAACCATCTCAAAAAACAATTTCTTATAAATAAAGATTTAAAATTTCATTTAAAACATATCTTGAGGAAAGCAACTTTTACACTTTAAAAAACAATCTTTTTAAAACATAAATCTTTTTGAAAAACATTTTCTTTTAAAATAGATTTGAAAAATGATTAAAGATATTGAAATTTTTTTAAACCATTTCTTTGAAAATACTTCAAAAAATAAGAAAGGATGTCTGAAAACATTTCTGTTTGAAAATATTTTCTTTTCAAAAAATTAGAAAACTTATAAAGGATGTTTTAAATCATTTTTGAAAACTGTTTTCTAGGAAAATACTTTGAAAACATAAAAAAGAGGCTTAAAATCATTTTGAAAACCATTTTTATAGAAAACATATAAAATAAGTTTGAAAATATCTGGAAATTTTTTCCTTGAAAACATATAAATGGATATTTAAAAAATATAACACTTCTTAGACTTAAAACATTTTTTGAATACATTTTTTAGAAAACATGGTTTTGAAAGAACACAAATTTCCGACTGGAGAGATATATAATGTCATATTTTCTTAAAACACATTCTTAATTATCTCAAGTAACAAAGGGTAAAAAATGGTTCCAATACATGAAGATATCACGACTAACCAGAAAAGAGGAAAATTCATGGTTGTTCTTGAGATATGGATTGTAATATTTCATCAAGGGAAACATAATTGTAAAAAATACCAATAAATGATAACATTGTAGCAGAAAAATATTATTAATTTGGTATCTTTGACTCATAATCCACATGATAGAATATAATTAAATGAAACATAAAATATCATGAATGAATTATATTCATGATATAACATGTCAATGGTCAGTATATACATCCCATAGAAAAAATAATGGTGAATAAAATGACATGTATCTCAAAGAAGGAAAATTGAGAAAAAATTACTTTACAAATTTGGTATCTTTTGAACCAGAATCCACATGAATTAAATATCATCAAATAAAACTATTAATATCCAAACATTTGTGTATAATAATCATTTAATACATTCTTAGTAAATACATACACCACACAAAAGAAATGAGTGGTGAATAAGACATAAGTCTCACAGAAATAAAAGTGAGATGTGAAAATCCTTACTACATGAGTAAATTTAGAATCATGATCCCCATGAAATAATAACATAAAATAAATATTTTAATATAAATAAATTAATAAAATTAATTATATAAAATTTCATAGGGTCGTATATACACCACACAAAATCAGCGAGTGGGGAATATGAACTATATCTCACAGAAATAAAATGTGTGATGAAATTCCCTTACCTTAAGTCTTGACTTTCTTAATACATTCTAAAAAATAATTTATAATAAATATAAGTTTATTATACATATACCATAGAACCATATTATGATATCTAATACCATATATTTATTTTATGACTTTATATTACCTATTTGTTGACATCCCTTAAAGAGATTCAAAAAGTTCAAAGGAAAAATCAACCAATATCCAGAAGCTTCGCAAAAGAGCTACTTGGCCCAGCTTCACGAAAGAGCTCCGTGGACAAGCTGCATGAAAGGGCAACGTGACCGAGCTATGCGACAAGGCTACGCGACCGAGCTTCACGATACAGATTCGTGTCTGACCTATGTGCAAGAGGATTTCAGGATGCCTCTGCATAGAGCACCTGCGCGGTGGAGCTACATGACATATCCGAATGACCCAAGTTTTTTCGGCCAGGACCATCCATGCCTATAAATAGGACCCTTGGCCTCCCCATTTTTAGACTGAATTTTTTTTAAAGACTCTCTAAATATCCCATTATGTATCTCTTTCACCTAGATCTCTCAAAATGTCTCAGGTAGTTCCCTAAACTCTGAGAGAAGAGATAATTAAAGGGAATAGGCTTGTTTTTTAAGTTATTCAAATTCTTTAGTCACCATTCATACCTACACAGTATACCTGCGCACCATACCTATGCAGTACAACTACATGGAACATTTTCTCACCATACCTACGCTGCCAGTTCAAATACCCTTTGAATCCTTTCATGGTGGGGTATCTCTTTCCATGGTTCTCTTACTTGAAAGGGGAAAAGTTGAAGCCTCCCCAAAACCACTTGAATTCTCAAACGTTTGGGTAAGGTAGATCAGTGTGTCTCCAATTTGGGTTTGTATATCCGCAGTCAGAGGTTTCCCACCTTTGTTTCAAAATGGGGTTAAGATTCAGGGGATGTTTGTGGGTTTCTATATCCATAGTCACATGTACTTTTATCCCAGTAACAGTGTTTGGAAGTTCTCGGTTTGGAAGATGGAGGGATGTCGGCCAATATATTTTCAAAGAGGTGACCCAGGACCTCAGTTCTCTGGTATGAAAGGTACACTTCACACTTTCCATTATATACAAGTATAGGAGAAGTCTCCCTCCCCTACCCAAACCAATTTCTGGGCATCCATCCTGGTATAAGTCCCTAACCTTCACACCTTCTTCCTTCCATTTGAACCCTTGTCCAATGTGAAGAGAACAAAGGGAGGGCTCATCGCCCCGCCCTCGTCCACCGTCACCTCGCCCTCTTCCATGGTCGACGCGCCCTCTTCCATCAGCATGGAGGAAAGATTTAGAAGTGTGAAGTGTCATTTTTGAATATTTCACATCCTCTCGTTTCCCACACCGAGCATGACTCAGGTGGGTTTAGAGATATGTGATGATTACAACATGTTCACAAACACTCAGTAGAAAGAACTATGAGAACTCTAATTCCTATTCAAACTAGGATACGTAAGAAGCTCTTTAAGATACCGAGATTACTGGATATCCACCTTAGGAATCCAACCCTAATTCCCCCAATTTAGGCATCCTTTTTGAAGAAGTAAGCCCAAAATCATCTTTCTCAGAGGACTATACTCTCCTTTGATATTCATCGAACTACGTGGGATTTGATTCCCATCCATTTGGGATATATAGGAAGCCTCATTGAGGTTCAAACCCATCACTTCCAATCAACCCTATTCTCTTTGGGCCATACTCTCAATAGGGTTTGATCCTATTTGGAAACCTTTATGCTTCCCAAAGTTCCTTGGGCTGTTTTAACATAAGTCCCACACTAAGTTGTAACCAAGCACTTTTTGCTTAGGGGTCCTTATCACATCACCTTAAAAGGTATGATGTGTCCCATTAAGTGGAACTGAACTATGAGGGTTTTGATTCCTTTCACAAGGATATGCAGGTAGCTCATTTTATGAGCATGATCCAAAGATCAAAACAAACCATCATCTCTCTAGATGACAGTAAACTCCAGAGTTCCTCACTGAGTGGCTTAAAAACTAGTATAATCATAAATTATGATTAAAAGAATCTATAATCATTATATTAGAGGATATCATTCATGGAAAACCTCGAATACATACTAATAATTCTAAAATTTTACACATGGTAAATAAGTGATTTTAAATTCCAAAGGATACTTATGATATAATTGGTGAATAATAAGGATTCATGAAAATATTTTAATTTCAAATAGAGTCTCAGAGTAGACAATAATTCCCACCAAAAAGGGTGTGATGAGTCCGACCTCCCATCCTCTCGACCAATGGATGTTCTTAAGTATCGTAAAGTTCAAAAATTAACAAATTCCTACCTTTGGAAATAAGGTCCTATTTGGATAAAGAAATGTTGGAAGTTTTTCGTTCCATGAATAAATCCAATGTGAACCTCATGGAAACATGGATTCTGAAATCTAGAATATCACATTTCAAGGACCATTGAAAAAAAATGGTGAGCCCGACGTGAATCCTTAACCAAGTTAATAATGTTACCCACATGTTAGGCCCCTATCAATTGATAAAGGAAGGCCAGAAAAATTAATTAATCATGCATGTATCTATCTGACAAGATGTCACTTTAATTTAACTTGGTGTTGTTCTCAGTTTTCTATAGAATTCCCTTCAATCCAAAGAATGGATTTCTCAAGGACAACAACTGTGAACTTCTTGACTACAACCCAAGTTGGATCTCCATCCACAGGATGAATGTTATCAGCAACCCAACATCTTCAACATTGGGTCCCCAATTTGCTGATAGAATAATATCACCAACACGGTACAATTATGACTTAGGAGGCTGCTCGAAAGGCCCTCTAGGTCAACAATAATCCTCGATCATATGGAAAACAATGACCAATGATCAAGAAGAAAACAGTTCCAACCACCGTTTCCAACAATTTTAGGTCTTTATCCCGCGAACGCAATAATAAATCTATCTTATATTGTAGGGAGGTAGATCAAGAGGTCACTGAAGGCCTCAATTCAAGAATATAGGAGTCTGTCTTGAGGACTACCACCAGCAATAACAGTCAGAATCTTGTGGTAGTATATCCCCAACATGACGGGGATGTTGCCTCTAGACATTTGGCCCAGGTCTCTCAGATTCGGGCATGCAAGAAAAACTATCAGGGATTAAATCTAGTTAACACGAAGCAGGTTCTTACCTCTACCCCTCTCGGAGAATTCCATCAATCTAACTTCAGGGAAAAGAAAGAGCAGGCATATACACTCGTCTATCCTGATTTCACTGCTCAGTAGACTCGTCTGGAAGTAACACACCAATCCCGTCAGGAAATTCTGATGGAGTACTATTGGCAGACATATACACCTGTTTATAATTCATCAGCTTGTCAGCAGGCTCATCTGACTGCATCCAAAGAAGCTTGCCAATCAAATGTAGTGACCACCTGTAAAAAGGCACATACACCTGCTTACACTCATCAAATCTACCAACAGTCTTGTCTTCCAGTCTTGAAGGAAGTTCATCAATCATATTTGGTGTAGAACAATCAGCAGACACATAAACTTACGATTCATAAAGCTAACCAACAGTCTCGTTTGGTAGCACCCAGAGAAGTCAGTCGGAAAGCTCCGATGACAAATCTGGACCAGACTCAACTCTCTGCCCCTATGCATAAGTACTTTCAATATCCGTTGATAGGAAAAGGAGGACATGAACATGCACATAAACCTACTCCAGATAAAGAATGGGCATATATTCTTGTTTCGGCCACTAAATTCACTAAACACATCCTGTCAATGGTGAAAGGGAAGACTCATATCCTTGCCTATATTCTGGAAACATGTCAGGATATTTTAACAACTAATTTAGTAGTATCTAGGGAACAAACACATATATATATCTCCACACATGGGACAACACAATGAAATTCCATCCCAGAGCAGATACACACCTCTGTTCCAGTCCAGGAGGGTCACGGGGAATACTGCTCATATCATTCGTACAATAGGATCGGGAACATACAACCTTTCCAATTGTAGGTAACCGGTCTTTTCCAGTAACTAATCCAAGATAGCCACATATACCTACCCATGATAATCCATTTTCCAAGAAAGTGTCCCCAACTAAGTATAAGAGAACAACCAAGAAGAAATATCACCAAATACCGTTGGAAAGTCAAGAGTCAAGGTGTAATTTAGCTCCTCTTAATGCTAGAGTTTTTGAAGCCCTCAGACATTTATCTGTTGATGCTCAACATCCTACCCTCCCAGTACCAAATTTTGGGAGTGGTAGTTGTAATTCTAAAGATTCTCATCAGAGACTTCATCATGAAAACTTGATTCATGAAAATTCAGTCAATCCAGAGAGCCTATCTCTAGATGAGAGCCACGACAACCCTCCATGTGGCCATACGACCAAGGATCAAGAAGATTTATCCCTTGCTGTAATCCACCATGGTGATCCTCCCGATGATGGATTTCGCTGTGAAATTCCTCTCCATAATAGTATTTCGTATTGTCAAAAGAATTCTATAATTGACAATGTAGTAGAAAGAAATCCCTCATATCTCAAGGCACTTGCAAACACAAGGCCAATAATATATGATGCCTTGTCATTTACGGATGAAACACTTTCTTAGTCAAAAGATATCTTAAGGGAGTGATCATTATCTGAACCTCCCTTGGGTCATTTATCCTCAAATTCAGATCATCCACTTTGGTCAGACCAAGTGGAGAAACCTCTAGTAGAATATCATGAAGTTGTGTTGAATATGAGGAAAAAATTAGATAAAGGAGAAATACCAGTCATGTTCTGGACTTCAGCAAATTATCAGTTTGATATTTTAGAATTGATGACAGAAGATTGTATTCATGACATTCGTTTCAACTTATGGAAAACTATTCATCATTTTAAAACCAAAGTCTTACCATATGATGAATATCAAAATCATATAAAGGTAATAGAAGGGTTGCAGTGCCAAATTGACTTGGCATCTCTTTCAGTTTCCCAACATCCAAGGGTTGAAAAACAATAGAGACCCCTTCAGTGTGCATGTCTCAATGCTTTGAAAAAGCTACGCCAATTAATTTATGATTCCCCATATAATGTTCGCATCAGAGGATGGGGTGCATATGGGGCATTTCATTTCACAGCACTCTGAAATCAGCAATGTCCTCCAAAAGTGGTCTCATGAAATGTTATTGCCCACAACCAGCCTCAATCAATAGGTTTTGTTTGTAATCAAATGTATGCTCATGAACAAGCCTCAACTAGTTCTCATCAGAATCAGGCTCAAGGAAAAGAAGTTATTGAGCTACTTTTACATCAAGCTTCTAAGAATCTTGAGAAGGCATCTCGTTTAAAGGATGTCATGTATCAGAGGATGTAAATGTCTGAAATAGCATAGTGATCTTCTGAAGCAGGTGGTGTAAATGATGATCGGATAATGCACCCAGCTAATGTCTGAACCAAAATCCGCAAAATTAGATGAGCAGTTACACGGATTTTAGCTATAATAGTTCAAGAATCACCCCAGCTTGCAAGGATGGGGTCTCATATAAATCAATCATTGAATTCATTAAACAATGTTCAAATATTTGAAGAATAATAACAAAAACAACCCCAGCCTACAAGGCTTGGAGTGTTTTCACATTTGCAATCCCCTCCTCAGTGGCAGTCAGTTTTCTCCCAATTTGGGAGGAAGACACAAGGAAAGCGTATAACTAAATTATCAAATGATTCCCTTCAGATTAATTTCTACCAAATAGTTCTAAATAATTCCTTATATAGGAGAATAGAGTCTCATAGAAGACACAAAGGGTGACAATCTAGCAAAAGAACTGACAGAATTCCATCAATGTGTTATGCATCGATAAATGTCATCAATACCGTTGTCACTAATCCCCAAGAAAATGAGGTTTACTCAGAGGGATCAGATGAATAAGTTCTTATTCAAGAGGCTGTACACACGGAAACAAATGATGGAGGTGTGCATACCAGAAGCCAGAGAGTTTCCTAGAGGAAAAAATTCTTTCGGGTAATGCCCTTCCATACTCCAGAAAGGCACATGCCAAGGAAAACAGTAAAAGTCAGGTTACATTCCACCCTACCTCTGGAGAAGGCCAATCACTCTCATTAAGGGAAAGGTTCTGACAACAACAAGAAGAAATGATTTAATTAAGGATGTTAAATGCAAAACTACTTCAAGGTAGTATTCCTCCTAAGCATGATGGAGTTAATCAATCAAGGGAATTTGTTGCAACTACTGGGATAGATCAAGAATATACCCCTTTGCATGTACACCCTCACAGGTCCAATCCTATGGGTCATGCGCGACAGTAGCTGGCAATATTACCATCATTGGCAGTACCGGTCACCACACCCATCCAAAACTCCAGTCATCGCACCTGCTCAGGTCCAAGCTCAACCAGATGTTTCTAAAACATTAATGACTACCATTGAGTCATTAAGAGATCGGTTGGAATCTATGGAAGGAAAACATGCACAAGCTCAACTAGAAAAGAGTGCTTACCCTGAATGGGTGGATGCAATTCCTCCCCCATCAAATTTTACGAATACCACATTCCAAATTTTATTGGTTCGAGAGATACAGTACAACACTTAACACATTATGTTTCTCATTGTGATCCTATGATGGGAACTCCTCAACATCAAGAAGCAGTTAAGCTCAGATGTTTTGTGCATTCATTACAATGACCTTCTTTTGTCTAGTATACAAGTGTGCAATATTGGTCAATTACTAGGTGGGAAGATCTCTGATAAAGGTTACTTCTTCAATTTCGCTCAACATTACCAAAGATTAAAGTTTTTGATCTTACCAATTGTAAAAAAAGGGAGAATGAAAGAGTTTCAAATTTTATTGCTCACTGGAAGGGATTAACATATTCCATAAGTTTAGCACTCCCTCAAGAAGAATTGTTTCCAATTTATGTGGAAAATTTTCATGATGAATTATACACTCTTGATCCCTGTGAAATACACTGGAGGGTTTCGACACATTACTTCAATCACTCAGCAGATAGAAGACTCTCTTACAATGAATAATTCCAAAACTCATGTAATTCCATCAGTTCCAAGAAGGAGAATAGGGAATGTAGACACTACTACAATTACACTTAAACAAGAACCTGTACCTGCTTCCATTTCAAAACCTTCATCGTATCAAAGGGATCCACCTCCTGAGCATCAACAAAAACGGCCACCTCGTCAAGATGATCAAAAATATCAAAGGTGGAAATAGTTTGAGGATTTAAAGAACAAAGTTTATTCTTTCTGGAATGAACATGTTCCTGGTTACTTCATCTCGGCTTTGGAAAACAATCTAGTTCAGTTGCCAAGGCCCAAAATGCCAAACAAGGAATAAGATGAAGACCTCCCCAACTATTTCCCATTTCATCAGATGTTGGGGCAACCCATTAAGGAGTGTTTTGTCTTTAAGGACCTCCTGAAAAATATGGTGGACTCTGGACACATAAAACTGAGAGGTTCTTCAGCCCTGGTTGCATGTGTTACTGCTACTGACCTAGAGGAAGAAGGTGAGTGGCACGAAGTCAAAACTAAAAATGCACAAAAATATGATGATTGGATGGTTAGGAAAATGATCAACCAAGCTCATGCCATTTTACGAACACAATTGAATCAAACAATTGTGTCTTCTGATATTTATACCACAAAACCCCCTTAATCAGAAGGAAAATCCTCAAAGAAGTAGTGTTATTTAATTAAAAAAGTGAAGTTAGAAGAAGGTGAGATCATGTCGAAGCCTAAGTTGTCTTTGAATCTAGTTGATTTTATGCCATTTGCTTCAAAAGCACAGGCACCATCCCACAAAACAGTACAGCCGAAACTGGTTCATCAAGAAGAGTCTTTATTAGATTAAGAATTGATCTTTGGTTCTGTTAACATGATTCATTTAACAAATCCTTATGCCAATGACAGTTTCAATAATGAAGAGTCTAAATTCTCTGTATTTAACTGAGGAGTTAGAGGAAGTGAAAAAGGACTAGGATACATGGGAAAATGTGGATATTCCGTAATCTATTATTTCAATCCTACCCCTGCTAGAACTGTATATGCGGAAGAAACTCGTGGAAAATCCCTTTAGTGGGCTCAACAAGAACAAGAAAGTTCTTCCACACATGGAAGATTCGGTCCTGACATAGTTATTTTGGAAGACCAGTAAGAGGTTATACCTTCTTCCTCTCAGCAAATATATAGACCTAGTCGGTCTAATCTATCGAAGCCAAGAGTGTTTCCAATTCCTACCCCGATACGGGATGCATCTACTTCCAAATCATCAACTTCCAAGGATCCTGAAAAACCACATTTTCCTGATGGGAAACACAGACCGTTGGACCAAAAGTATGGTGTCTTGAAACATTTGGCCCAAGTACCAGCCAAGTTATCAATTCTGGATTCCTTGAATCTATAAAAAGATCTTCGGGAGGGGCTTATTGAGGCTTTATCAATTCCTCAAGAATTTGAAACTGAAATTGCTATGGATGAGGTCTACCATATAGAGAATGATCCTGCAGAATGTCATGAAGTGATATCTTTTACAGATAAAGATGAAGATGGTGTTGTACATGGACATATCAGACCATTGTATCTATTAGAAAAGTCAACGATATAGACATCCGACGATCTTTCATTGATAATGGTTTAGGATTCAACCTCATCCCTATTCGTACACTTCATCGATTGGGCCTCACCGAATCTGATTTTTCTCCTTCTACTTTGATGTTGCAAGGATATGATAAAAATGAACAAGAACCTCTAGGCGAGATTACACTCAGAACTCAGTTTGGAGACCTTGTGTCTAATTCAGATTTCATGGTTGTTCATCATGAAACATCCTTCAACATTTTTCTTGGAAGAACTTTGCTACATCAACATGCGGTCATACCTTCATCATATCATCAATGTCTCAAATATTGTTTCAGCAGTCAAATTGGTACATTGTATGATGATAAAGCCCAATTCAAAACATGTGAATCTCAATACATTGAGGCAGAATTCTATCACATAGAAGGAAAGGAAAAATCTATGGAAAAGGAGGTTAACAAAATTAATGCTAAAAAGGGTTTTAAAAGATTCTAGTAAACCTATTCATACATGTGAGTACAGAATATGTGTTGCCTATCAGTCAAATTGATAGGATAGAGCTAAATCTATGCACTCTTATGGAAACTTCCATAATTTCAATTATGGAAACCAAGCCAGACAAAATGAGAGAAATTGTTGATTTACCAAGCAGTGATGAAAGATTAAGTGGAGATGTCTTCATTTCACCCACTGAAATCAATCAATTCTATACTTTATCAACCAAACCAAAAGTAGTTATCGAAATACTAGAGGAAAAAAATTAAGTCAATTCTCAATCTATCATCTCCTCTCTATCACCCCAGGAAGACCCTTCATTATTAATAGGGTCAGAAATGGAAGCCTCTTCTTCAAGATGTTCAAATTTTAACTTCTCCCCTAACCATGGGAATTCTGCTTCATCATATACTATACAAGTAGAAACAGAAGAAGTAACACATATTGAAGAAGAATAAGAAGAAGGTCTCAAGGATGCTCCTCCAGCATTTAAAGAGGGTATCTCTACCACTGTGGATGAACTCAGAGAAATAAATCTGGGTACAAAAGAAGATCCACGCCCCACTTTAATTAGTGTAGCCACGAATCTTGAAGATAAATAAATGCATGGTTCATTTCTAAAGAAAAATAGTAATGTATTTTCTTGTAATTATACATAAATTCCAGGTCTTGATCCTGATGTTTCCACTCATAATTTGGGTTTTTCAGATGAATATCGAGGATTCAAGCAAGCAGCAAGAAGAACACACCCAACTTATGCCTCCAAAATTGAAGCTGAAGTTGATAATCTTATCAAGTCTAACTTCATCAGAGAAGTTCAATATACCAAATGGCTAGATAATATTATACCTATGAAAATTAAGAATGGACAAATTAGAGTTTCCATTGACTTCAGGGATCTTAATCGGCATTGTCCCAAGGATGAATTTCCAGTTTCAATCACAGAACTCTTAATTGATGAAATTGCTGGTTATAAAGCATTTTCCTTCATGGATGGATATTCTGGGTATAATCAAATCTGAATGGCTCCATAAGATGAAGAATCTACAGCCTTCAGAGCCCCTCAAGGTGTGTTTTTCTCTCATGTAATGCCCTTTGGCCTGAAGAATGCAGGTGCGACCTATCAATGTGTCATGAACCATATCTTCAAACCCTTTTTAGGGAAATTTGTTGAATGTTATGTGGATGATTTGGTGGTTAAATCTAGACAATGTTCAGATCACTTGGTCGATCTAGAAATCATTTTCAACAATCTTTGACAACACTATTTGATGATGAACCCCTTGAAATGTACTTTCAGGGTAACCTCAGGAAAATTTATTGGCTTTTTTGTATGCCATAGTGGTATTGAAGTTTATCCTGAGAAAACAAAATCAATCCTTGGTATGTCACCTCCTAGAAATTTGAAAGAATTAGGATGACTTCAAGGACACTTGGCCTATATTCGGCGCTTTATTGCCAATTTGGTAGACAAATGTTTACCCTTCACCAGATTAATGAAGAAGGGAGTTACCTACCAATGGATCGAAGATTTATAGGAGGCATGAGATACCCTTAAGAAATATCTCTTGAGTCCACCAGTATTAATGACACCTGTTTAAGGAAGACCACTTATTCTCTATGTTACATCTTTAGAGCAATCACTAGGTGCCTTCCTCACCGAAAAAAATGATGTCAGGAGTGAAAACAACCTTTACTATCTCAATCGGACTATGCTTGATGCGGAAACTCGGTATTCAAATATTGAAAAGTGTTGTCTGGCATTAATATTTGATGTTCAGAAATTGAGTCATTATCTACAACATCATGAGGTCTAATTGGTATCTCGTAATAACCAACTCAAATTTATCCTCAGTCATTCTATGCTTATAGGATGTCTAGTATGGTGGGCGGTTATTTCGCAGCAGTTTGATATCCATTTTGTACCTCAAAAGTCAATAAAGGGTCAAGACCAAGCTGATTTCCTTGCTATGCATCCATCCATGAAAGACACATCATTTAATACTGAACTTCTTGATGAAGAGGTCTTCTCTATTAAAGATAGTTCCTAGACAAGGGAACTGTATTTTGATGGTTCTTCTAGAATTCCAATAGGGAAGAGACTGGAAAATCCAAAACTCAACAATGTTGGATTAGGAATAGTATTTATTTCCCCAGAAAAGGAAATATTTCCTTATTATTTTCTATTATCGGAAGGTGGTACCAATAATGAGGTAGAATATCAAGCTCTCATCCCAGGTTTGGAATTGGCCCTTCAAATGCGAATGGATCATTTAAAGATAAAAGGTGATTCAGAATTGGTAATCAAACAAATGAATGGGGAATACTCCATCAAAAAAGTAGAGTTAATACCTTTGTGTGATTACTTAAGAGAATTAATAGATTAATTTCCTTAATATCCAACATTGTTCTATGTCCCATGATCACGAAATTCCCAAGCAGATGCACTAGCTATGCAGCTACAGCCTTGGCAGATCCAAATTTGGATGAGACAGTTATCAGCATAGCCCATCTCTACATGGTTTCACCTTTTATTCAGACCATGAGGGAGGAAATCAATGAAATTTTCCCTATTTCTGAACCGTATGGTCATACCATGGGATGGAGAACATCCATCACAGAATATATTCAAAATGGGATACTTTCACCAAATAGGGATGAGAAGGAGCAGATCCGGTGACGAGTGCCTAATTTTACTCGTTATGAGGTTCCAAATCACTAAAATATCTTTTATAAGCGGGGCTTTGATGGGATTCTCGTCAGATGTATTGATGTAGAAGAAACTGCGACTGTCATGAAAGAAGTTCATTTAGGTGTTTCTGGTGCCCACCAATTTGGGCATAGACTCTCTGATAAGATTCGAAGGCTTGTATATTTTTGGACTTCAATGATACAGGGTTGTACATACTTCACAAAAAAATTTCATCCCTATCAAGTGCATGACAAATTCATTCATCAACCCCCAGGTTTACTACATACAGATAAATACACTTTTCTATTTTCCACTTGGGGAATGGATGTAGTAGGGCCTCATCCTCCAGCCATGGCTAAGTAGTTCAAGTATATTCTCACTACTACTAATATCTTCTCTAAGTGGGATGAGGCAATACCTCTCAAGGATGTTGGAGCTAAAAAAATCATTAGTTTTTTCAAAACTAATATCATCATCAGATTTTGCATCCCTCATACTATCTTGACAGACAATGGTACCAATTCTTGTTCTGCTGAAGTAAAAAAGTTATATCAGGAATATAATATCAAATCCAACCATTCATCTCGCTATCATGTGGTGACCAATGGATAGATATATGCTTTCAATAAAACCCTATCAAATATACTCCAAAATATAGTGGAAAAAGATAAGAAATCATGGCCTGATAAACATTTGAAATCTTTATGGGCTTATCAGACAACTATTCGTACTGCCACCCAAGAAACTCCTTATTCATTGGTATATGGAACTGAAGTGGTTTTACCAATTGAAATGCAATTGACTTCACTATGAGTTGAAATTTTTGATCAATTATCTACAAATGAAAGGTCTCGGAAACAGTTCAATGAGTTGGAATAATTAGATGAGAAAATATTGCATACTTTGCATCATCTAGAAGTATATCATAACAGAATTGTGTGAGCTTTTAATAAGGAAGTTTGTCTTCGTTAATTCCTTAAAGTAGAATTGGCATTGGTCCTTAGAACTCCAATGATACCAGGAAAGAAACCTCCAAAACATGAGACAAAGTGGGAAGGACCTTATTCTATACATAAGTTTTATTCAAATGGAGAATATTCATTAATCTCAATGGATGGAGAGCTCATCACAACCCCAACCAATGAAAGATTTTTGAAGAAATACTTTGTATAGTTTTCCATAATTAGTCTTCACTGCAAGACTTTAAACTGCATGGTTCCCAAGTCCTTGCTACAAGACTTAAAACTACATATCACCTATGTCCTAGTTGCAAGACATTAAAATACATAACAACTATAAGCATCCATGCTGCATGATGTTAAAGTGCATAGAATTTTCGTCCTTGTCTCATGACGTTAAATTGCATGAAATAATTTTTACAACTAACGTTTTCTCTATAAGATGTTAGAAGTTTCCATAAGTAAATACTGTTGACATCATCACTACTCCTTAGTATTACATGAGTCCCTCTCTTTCCTATGTAGGAGTCAGATCTGCATAGAGACCAAGTTTCAATAACTATGTATGGCTCGATTCTCATTTTTTCCAATAAGATACATAGAGACACCTAAATCTCCAATTTGGGGCACAACCACAATCAAAAAAATTTCTTATTTTCTTTTATCCTCATGTATATGAACCAGATATATAAAGAGTGTTTCCTTAAGATTTATTATTTGGTCCGTATACCATTTTATGTCTTATGATTTACTATTCTCCATGACTGTGTTAAAAGTCCCCATTTTTCATGCCAAATCTGATTAACACGAGGAATGATTGTTTTAAGAACAACGTATGGATTGATTCTCATTTTTTCTAATGTGATATGCAGAGATACCTAAATCTCAATTTTGGGCCCATCCATGATAAAAAAAACAACAACAAAACCCCCTTTATTTCTGGTATAAGAATCAAATTTACATAGGAAATGTTTTAAGAACTATGCAAGAATTGATTCTTTGTCCAGCAAAACACATAATGACATTTAGCCTTTATCCCTTAATCCAGTTACAATGCGTCTTTTCTTTCATATTGGTTCATTCTCATCCGTACTGCATGATGTTAAACTACATGTAAATTTAACACCCCTATTTCTCACTTGGATCTCCTTTATATTATAAAAGGAACCCTTACTACTCCTCGTTTCTCACACCGAGCATAGCTCACGTGGGCTTAGGAATTGAGTAAATAGATTCTTTATATAAATAGAGTGTTTTCAATTTATTACGTGTTTATCAATTTCCTCACTGCATGACTCAAAACTGCATAGTATAATGTCCTCACTGCATGACTTAAGACTTCACATTACCATATTCATTCAAATGAAACAAAGAAAGCCTCCATTTTATATATGAGTTAGATCTATGTAAAGGACATAAAATTTATGGTGAATATTGATTCAAATATTTCTCATATACATTGGTCATAATCCCTTTTATATCTCACACTATTAATCTTGAATTTTTCTTTCGGTGTTTCATAATATTTCTTACGGTTTCTGGTAACAAGGTTTTCAAAATATGAGAGATCTTTTTCCTGACTATACATCACGTGCCCTTAGGCAGCCTTTCATAAGTTGCCTACACAACAGGCCTGTCAGTCAATATATTCCACTATTTGACTATGAAACATGTGTCCCAGTTGGCCCTTCATAATATAGCCCCCATAATGGGTTTTTCAAATAATGGTAACTTCGTTCTTGGTTATAGTATCTTTGTCCCCTTTATTCATTGATGACAATATTCAAGAATCTATATTTTAAAATAGTCCTTCAACTATACTTTTCCCATGATCTTTCTCACAATATGAAAGTCTTCAAGCCCATGGTTTACACATTTCCCTCATCATGTGATCGATACACTATGAAATAATCTTTAAATCACTTGTCCATATGTTATATATTGTTTCCATTTCCATGTCCTCACTGCATGAATTAAAACTGTATAGTAACAAAAGACGTGATACTCATCAGACTAAGAACTTGCAAAGGGAGCTCTGAACAAAAGTCGAGTCCCATATCACTAAATATACATTTTTTGTATGATTTAGGTAATATTGAGAAATGAAAATTCAAAAGATACAAAATTTTTGGGGTTATCCATGTAACCCTAGAAATAATAAAATTATCCTCCTTCAATCACTCGACTTAATAAGAAAATTTTAAGCACCTCATTCTTGTTATTATAATGATGATTGTTTAACATAAAGGAATCCTTATCATAATTTACCTTTCATATTTTTATCATAAAATAAGAACATGAATGAAGGCATGTATATGATTGGAAACAAAATTTATTTCATTTATGTGAAAATGGAGGGCCATACACAAACTAGATCCTCTCTATCATGTTTTAAAATAAACTTTCAACATTACTTTTCATTTGTTGAACCACCTCATAAGCCCAATCTTCTGCCTGTTGAAGTTGAGATAATTGAGCAACTCCAACCTCCTCTGCCTGAATAAGTGCTTCCTTAGCTATTGAAATGGAAGTTATCCCCTCCAATTGGGTTTCTTCTAATGTTTGATTAAGTTTCTCCAGCCTATTATGAACAACATCCCGTGGATGTTGAAGAGATAATAACTAAATCATGGATTCGTTGATTTGTTGGATAATCTCGAGTGATTTCTTGTTATGATTTTCCTCCGCCTCAACCACTACAGCATGAAAGCCCTTAATATTGACGATTTGTTTAGACTCTTAAAAATCCTCTCACAGTTTATTCTCATGCTCCTGTTGGTGGATAGTCCCTTTCATGGCATTGTAGACTAGATGATAATTGAATCCACTAAATCCCAACACACAGAATAATGCTAAGAGTTTTGGAAAATGGGAAGATAATTCATCTAAAGGATTTTCAGCAATTATGTTATAGATCTTTCACCATGTCTTCTTACGTTCCATGCCAATGGAATATTTCATCTATAATTCTAAATATGAGTCACTACCACGAGGTATAATGTACTCTGGAAACAGGTTGCTTAAAGAATTGTTTCATTCTGCTTCTCTTGGGATGGTAGAATCTTCACCCTATGATATAAGAGGTGATAACCCTAAATAATAAATGAAGGTCATTATTAGTTTCAAATGGAGGAAACAAATATGACTCATAAGGTTGACTATATTTACCCAACAATAAGTCAGCTACTTGATTGGATTCATCCCCTGTATTTTAAGCTCTGGTGTTTTGAGAAGGAGTTTCTTGAGGAAGGGTTTGAATTTGTTTAGATATGACATTTGAAGGCTTCGTAATGTCTCCTGATAAAGGATCCTCTGTAATTGTTTCTTCAGCCCCAACAGAAGGATAAAGCCAAACACCCTATTTCTGAAGAGCCTTTGCAACATTTTCTACAAATAAAGCTTAATAAGGTGAATTTTGATGTAAATAATCAATTTAAAGAAAAAATTATGTATGGAAAATGTTGTAATAAGAACTTACTTCCTTGTAATTACTCATGGAAATCTCCAAACTCTTTGATGGAACCCGGAATATCAATATCCCGATTAAGGGTGTCCATCATTTCAGTATATACGAACTAAAATGTTACAGCATCCTCACCATTTAAGGTATCCAACAAATGTTGGTTGATTCCAAAATTTCCTCCACTGGCATTTTGTTCTGTTGAATCTTCAATTGGTATTCCAACATTAGATAGTTTAATTTCATCATTTGTTTCATATTTCCCTAGATCTTCATCCCTTTCTTATGAAGCAATAGGAATATCATTATTGATTATTTTCAGGATCCTTTGAAAATAATAATAATAAATGTATTTATTCTTACCATGGCCTTACTCTCTCTCAACAGATCTAGGAGTAGGTATAGCTGAATCTTTTGACAGTACGGATTCGTCAGCATGAACCTGGGTTTCCCCTGGGATTTCTTTTTCTGGTTGTGGAGCATTAGATCTTAATCCCTTGAGAGAGGAAAGATACATAGATCCTACAAGAGGATAAAACATAATTACTAGAACATCTTGAGCGAATTATATACTCTGAATATTGTATAAATACTTACTCTTTTGGAAAAAGCTTTGAAGAAATCTCATTGCCCTTTTGCATTTCTGTTAAAAAGCTTACGGAGAGAATGAAAAACTTCTATTAGCAGGGGAAAATTGAGGTCATGGTTGAGGATTATCTGTTTCCATTACCCCAGTCATGATTCTTTATCCTGGAGAAAGTTTTGGCAACTTAGGAGGATCATTCGTTGTGCTAATGGGGGAACCTGCATGACTATAATAAGGCAATTCAAGAATCATTCCAGATCTTCCTTCTCAACATTCAAGCTGTAGAGATACATTTTCATCATGATTAATGATGTCCAATGATAAAGAATAGTTGAGACAAAATAAAAAATGGAAATACATTCTCAGTATTAACATAAATGTCCCACTCCTCCTCAGAGTCGATAATTACCCCTTCGTGGACTCCTAAGTCCAGTATATGAGATACTCATTTAGAAGATGAGATTTCCTCTTCAGTTTCATGTATCAAAATCTTAAACTTTGCAATATAATTTTGTACTTCAGACAAGTTATTTTTCAGATTGAAATCTGAAGGTGATTTGATATCACCAATATCTGGTATTCGAATTCCATTTTGAAGAAATGCCCTGGAATCCCTGAGATCACGGGTTATATTCTCCCAGTAATGAATGGCCGAAGGTCTCACATAATTTTATTTTGGCCTGGTTGAATATGGAAGTGGTTCGACACCTTCCGATTTAAGATCTTCTTCAGACCTTTCTTCCTAAGAAAATTTCACAAGTGCAATAGGAATCTCTGTTTGATGGTGGCAACTAGATCGCCTAGGTGTTGGAGGTATTGCTTCTTTATCCTTGTTCTTCATGGTGTACTTCATACGAAGACGCTTTGAGGGCTCTGAAACCTATGAAATTCCAATATCATCTTTAGCCTTAGACTTCTTTCCATGATTTTCACATGCAACAATCGTTGTAGTCACCACTTGATATACTCCTTTTGTTAGAGCCCCTTGAGGATATGAAGAAACCCAAGATTTGGCATACCCAGCTTCCAATCCGATTGACGCATCTAGTGGAGGTAATGTAATTGATAGTTTGGATACCTCTAAAGCTGTGAGAATCCATAATCGCCATGTTATCAATGGGTGCTTCCCATGTTTGACATGTGTGGGTGGAAAGGTGCTTGACTGTTGAAGACACCTGAACTGACAAGAAAACCTGTAGGGCACATATGCCTCGCAGATAATTTCACCATCAATCCTGGTTGATAGTACACCATCCCTAAATGCCATCATATAAGATCTCAGCTCATACTCTCCTTTACCATCATCAATAAATGTTCCACTTGGTGGATTACCCAAAGGAAAGAAGTTGAATTCTCCTAAGACATTCAATACATTTAGTACCTCATTAGGTCTCATGATTAGAGGCTTAATACCAAAACATTTCTGTAAAAACGAGGTGAATAGACCATTAGGAACTCTGACTGAGTTCAATACTGAGTATAAAGAAAAATGTGCCGCAATCTATCCCCACAACACTTGAAATGGCCTTGAAATTCTAAATAGAGTCCTCCCATTGTATAAATGCATCAGGAGAGGGTAAATTCTTGCCAAAATAGGGGTTTCTATCCCAATATACTTTCCCTCTACCAATTTAGTGGCAATTACAAAATTCCCTGATCCCACACCACCACCAGATTCATGAACTGGAAGAAAATAAACATTTAGCCACATAACAAGGAAGGTAGATAAGAGCACTTTTGCATCTATATCATGTTCGAATTTATAATCCCAATCATTTTAATCGTTTCATTCCAGTGTAGGCCAATATGTTCCTGAACTTCCTCAGTTATCAGTGGAAGGACAAATAGTAGGACATCCACAGGTTGGACCTTTCTTTGTAGTTGGTTATAAGAAAGCTTCCATCCACACTCTAGCATGAATATTTTTCTTATCTTTGGGTACATTCTTCGCTATCTTAAATAATTCATGGGCCAACGTTGGTGTTCTGGTAACATCACCCCATGTTGAAGTAGGCGGGATGAATTCATCATACATTTCCTCAGGAATAGGAATTCCAATTATTTGGTAAATGTCCTAGAGACTAATACCAAATTCATCGTGCGTTAGATGAAAGGAGTTTTTTTGTGGGCTCCATCGGCTCAGTAATTTAAGAATGAGTTCATTTTTGTAAAAATATGTTTTTCCCATCTTGACAGCTTCATAAATTTGAACGTCTGATAATTATTTTCTGAATTCTACATAAGTCCGACATACCCAGAATGCCCACATTCACTGGGGTTTTACACCCCCTCCAGAACGAAGGTCCTAATCTCCTTTCCAACCATTTGATTGATCTGTTTGAGAAGCTTAGAAAGTGGAATCATAACAATGAGGTCTTGGTTCTACAAGATGATCCTTCATATTTGGAGCACAACCACTATGATGTAGGATGAAACTAACAAGGACTATTTCTTCCTTTATTGGAACCCCCTTGCACTAATATTCATACAGTTACAGTTGGAATACTAAAGAAACCAGTTCTTTGGAAATTATTTCTTAATAGATGGAAACTGGGCGTCTTTCAAAAGTCCATGCATGTATAGAGGAAAGTAAGGACTTTTTGGATAGTCACGTTGGTACAGAATTAGACCCGTCCATAGCCCAGGAAGATTGATCTCAATAGTATCATAATAATCTGGCCCGAAATCCTCATCATTTCACTTTGGTGAGCCTTAGCTTCCACCGTATGGGTCATAAAATGAGTGATTCTTTCTTGCAAAAGAATGACAAAAATTAAAAATTATATTTCTAAAGAATAAAGTAAGAAAATTAAAAAAGGACACTTGTCGTGTAGGTCCTTCGACGAGGTCCTTCGACAAATTCTATCACGTAAGTCCTTTGACAAAGATCTCAGCACAAATCCATCAGTGAAGTCCTTTTTCCATTGCTCTATCGCGTAAATAATATCACCTTGAATAAATTTCAAGAGAATTATGTGAGAGCACAACACGATGAAGCTGGATGAACGAACTACACAATGAGAGCTCCAAACATTGGAAAGAGAAGGTGAAGAAAAAAAAACACGAAAGATTGAAACCTATTTATAGGAAACAAAAGACCTATGTGGCATCGCTGCATGCCATGGCTACGCGACAGATCTGCGTGACATAACTGTGTGAAATTTCCTCAGGAATTGACCATTTTTTATATATTTTTGGATCCAATACTGAGGGGGGGGGGATTTTTTTGACATCCCTTAAAGAGATTCAAAAAGTTTGAAGGGAACATCAACCAATATCCAGAAGCTTCACGAAAGAGCTACTTGGCCTAGCTTTACGAAATAGATCCACGGCCAAGCTGCGTGATAGGGCTACGCGGCCGAGCTACCTGACAGGGCTACGTGGTCGAGCTGCATGAAACAGCTTCGCGTCCGACCTACACACAAGAGGATTTTAGGATGCCTCTAGGCGGAGCACCTATGCGGTGGAGCTACATGACATATCTGTGCGACCGAAGTTTTCTCATCTAGGCCCATCCGTGCCTATAAATAGGACTCTTGGGCTCCCCATTTCTGGACTGAAATTTTTTGAAAGACTCTCTGAAGCTCCCATTACGTATCTCTTTCACCTAGATATCTAAAATTGTCTCAGGTAGTTATCTAAACTCCAAGATAAGGGATAATTAAAGGGAATAGGCATGTTTTTGATGTTCTTCAAATTCTTCGGTCTCCATTCAAACCTACGCGGTGTACCTGCGCACCATACTTGCGCAATACAACTATGCGGTACATTTGCGCACCATACCTGCACGATTGAGCAGTGCGGGGTACCTACATGACAAATCTACTCAAAGTACTAGCATGAATAGTTAAAATACCCTTTTAAGCCTTTCGTGGAGGGGTATCTCTTTACTTGGTTCTCTTACTTGAAAGGGGCTAAGTTGAAGCCTCCCCCAAAACCTCATGACTTCTCAAACCTTTGGGTAAGGCACATCAGTGTATCTCCAATTTGGGTTTGTATATCCACAGTCAGAGGTTTCCCACATTTGTTTCACAATGGGGTTAAGATTCATGGGATGTTTTTAGGTTTCTATATCCGCAGTCACATGGACTTTTCTCCCAGTAACATTGTTGGGATGTTCCCGATTTGGAAGATGGTGGGCTTCATGCCTCTCCCTTTTCAAAGAGGTGATCCGAGACCTCAATTATCTAGTAGGGAAGGTACAATTCACACTTTCCATTCCGTGAAAGTATAGGAGAAGTCTCCCTCACCTACCAGAACAAATTTCAGGGCATCCATCCAGGTATAAGCCCCTCACCATCACCCCTTCTTCCTTTAATTTGGACCTTTGTCCAATGTGAAGAGAACAGAGGGAGGGCTCATCGCCCTGCCCTCATCCACCATCACCTCACTCTCTTCCATGGTCGACGCTCCCTCTTTCATTAGAATGGAGGAAAAATTTGGAAGTGTGAAGTGTCATTGTTGAATCTTTCACATCCTCTTGTTTCTCGCACCGAGCATTACTCATGTGGGCTTAGAGATATGTGATGATTACAACATGTGCAGAAACACTCAGTAGAAGGAACTACGAGAACTCTAATTCCTGTTCAAACTAGGATATGTAAGAAGCTCTTTCAGAGCCCGAGCTCACTGGATATCCTCCTTAGGAATCCAACCCTAATTCCCCAAATTTAGGCATCCTTTTTCAGGTAGTAAGCCAAAACTCATCTTTCTCAGAGGACTATACTCTCCTATGAGATTCATCGAACTATGTGGGCTTTGATTCCCATCCATATGAGATACGTAGGAAGCCTCCTTGAGGTTCAAACAGAACACTTCAAATCAACCCTGTTCTCTTTGGGCCATACTGTCAATAGGTTTTGATCCTATTAGGAAACTTATATCCCTTCCAATGTTCCTTGGTCTGTTTTAACAAAATTCCCACACTAAGTTGTAACCAAGAACATTCCGCTTAGTGGTACTTATCACATGACCTTAAAAGTTATGATATGTCCCATTATGTGGCACCGAACTATGAGGGTTCTGATTCCTTTCACAAGGATACATAGGTATCTCATTTTATGACCACAATCCCAAGATCAAAACATAACTTCATCTCCCTAGATGACAATAAACTCCAGAGTGCCCCACTAAGTTGCTTAAAAATAGATATCATCATAAATGATGATTAAAAGAATATCTAATCAGTATATTAGAGGATACCATTGATGGAAAACCTTGAATACATAATGATAATTCTAAAATTTTACACATGTTAAATAAGTGATTTTAAATTACAAAGGATACTTATGATATACTTGGTGAATTAATAAGGATTCATGAAAATATTTTAATTTCAAAGAGATTCCCAGAGTAGACAATAATTCCCCCAAAAGGGTGTGACGAGTCCGACCTCCCATCCTCTCGACCAATGCATGTTCTTAAGTATCGTAAAGTTCAAAACTTAACAAACGCCTGCCTATAGAAAGCATGTCCTATTTGGATAAAGAACTGTTGGAAGTTTCCGGTTCCATGAATAAATCCAATGGAAACTGCATGCAAACAAGGATTCCTAAATCTATAATATCACGTTTGAAGGACCTATGAAACACCGTTTATTAATAATTCCATGTAAACTTTACATTCCGGGTAATATCTGTGTTGTTTTTCATATATGTTTTGATTGTAAATATTGACACTTTTAATTAGATCATGATTTAATTATTTAAATAATGTAAACAATAATATAAATATAACATATATTCCTTATATAAATATTTATAATAATCCATACAAAATATAATTATGAAATGGAATACACCGCTCATGGTGACGGTAGGCCGTATGTACGCATGAACACCGTTTCTATTTTATTAGTGTATTAAAAGAAATAAATTAAATGATATATATATATTATCATTTAATTATAATTATAATTACATATATACCATATAATTTCACAAAACCCAAACTTAATATATTCTATGTAATGTGTGAATGAATCACATCGCTTTAAGAAGGTAGTAGTCCACACTTCAACAAACGAAGTTATCGTACTTACACAAAATGGAAATCATAAAGTTATGTTTTATATAATAACTCAAGAAGAATAAAAAATTCATAAATATTATATATATTATATAATAAAATAGTTTCTATCAAAATTCCCACCCATGGGAGGTGGTAAAGGGAAAATGAACAACATCATTTCGTGAGGTAGTAGCTCGTTGTACACAAGAACTGTAAGTTCATTACACATTAGATGGAAGTGTGTGTAAATGAATCACAAAACCTTATAATAAAAAAATATAAGTATATATAGGATACTTAGTTTTTTATATAATCATGGAATAAAAAACTTTTATGTGGTGGATAATGAAAACAAAGGAAAGGATGTTGAGGAAGGATGTTACCTCTTTTTTGGGTAACTCCTCTCTGTTTTCCCAAAAGGGATTAATTGGTTCGATTTATAACAAACTGAAGGATTATAGGATGAAGTGAGGAATGTTGGAGACTATTTTGGTAACGTTTTCATGAGACTAAGTGGCTTGAGAGGTGTGAGGAATGGGAATAGTGAATTCCTTTTTATAATAGAGGGGGAGTGGAATTCTTGTAAATACCAAAAGGAATACAATATTCGGAGGTATACCTCACATAATCTGCCTATAAATTGGAAAAATAATTGGTCAAAGGGGAGGTATGGTCGATAAAAATCTCCACTTCACAAAAATAGGTGATATTTTATAATTTTGGTCCATAACTTCTAAGTTTCTCCAATTGTTTCATTTTCATTTTTATTAAAGTAACTGGTTTTCTAACTGATGTAATTTTACCATTAAGACTAAAATAAATTTATATTTCTTAGAAAAAATATACCCACTTAATTAAAAATATGGTATCTAATTTAAAATATATAAATCTTATGTGTGTTGGAAATTAATTTTAAAATAAGTGCAGGTAACATACAAAAACATGACTTTAACCCTGACCATGCTAACAATGTTTTTACATTCTTTGGTTAAATATGTTAATTATAAAAAATACATTTTTTTGAATGGAACAAATTTTATATTTATTAACACTTTAAATTCACTTAGTATAAAATATTATTTTTATTAATTTTAAATCATTTAATAAATTATAATTATTTGGAAAATAACATTAATGTAAATTTTGACGCTATTTATTTACTTTTAATTTAAAAATATCAAAAAATTATTGGAATTAAAATTTATTAAGTTAAAATATATTTAACATGATATATTTATCTAAAAAAATAATTTAACATAATAATTCATCAAATTAACATTAAAATTAATATTTTTAGCATCGTTTATCTTATTTAATTATTAACTAAATAATCTGTGCTTTATCTTTTTTTAAGAATTTAATGTAACTAATTACTCTAAAAAATTATAGTTAAATTATCATGATAAATAAAATTTATTTAAAAAACATTTTTTATCACTAAAACTATGTAGATTCTTCCATATTCTAGAGCCGTATAAAAGTTAAAGGTAAATAAAGTTCTTTTTTTGTCATTTTCCTTACTTAACTTTTTATATGGGTCTATTTCAGGAAACTGTATCCTAATAACTCATAAAATTATAACCAAGAGGGTATCTGGTAGAACTATTTGAATCCAATGTCTTTTTCAAGTGTCTAGGTCATTTTGGCCCTTAATTTTAAGGTTTCGTCCCTTGTTAAACTTAATTTTACTTTAATCACGGTAATTAATTTTAATTACTTTTACTAATATTGTTGTTAAAAAATAATTTGAACTTATTAGAATTTAAATATTATACTGATTAAAACCCTTTATTTCCATTTTTCCAAATTCAACTCCTAGAAGTGAAAAAATTAATTTTAATTCTGATCCCTTAGACATCTCTAGAAAGATGTTTTTTAAACTATAAATGCTCAAAAGTTCATTAAGTTTTTATATCTAAATTAAATATAAAAATGATTCCAATGAACTAAATTTGATTAATGAGTATATATTTTCTATATTATAACTTTTAGAAAACTATAAAATTTAATTCAACATGACTAATTATTTAAATGAAAATGCAATTTTCAACTAAAATACAATATTTTTTCACTACTCATAAAAAAATGAAAACTTCTCATAAAAATAAAACAAATTCACCAAAATATAATTTTAATATTTCTAATTTAAAATTTATGTTTATTTTGATAAATAAAATTTATATAATTTTCAAAATTTAGTTTTAAAATAGGTGCTCTATCAAAAGTTTGTAAAACTTCATCTTTCATGAAACACATGATTACTAAATGTTGTGTGTTGCGTAATATTAACATGGTGTTGTGTATAAGGAAATACATACTTTGTTTTTCCATATATAAAATCTGTATTCAGTGTCTAATTAATTAAACAATATAAAAAATATTAAATTAAATTGAATAAAAAACTAATTCATAAATTCATGGGGTGTTTTATTCTACCCCACCTAAATTTAATTTCATCCTTGAACTTCATATAGGTTATTAAATATTTTATACATGAAATGTCATTTCATAGAAACACACATCATAAATATCAATACTAAAAATTCATTTAAAAAATGAATGTGGGGACCATAACGGTTACCCAATTTAGCGTATAACTATGTTTCCACATAGAAGAACATAGGCGGAAAGTGAAAACATGGAATGGAAGTGAAATCTAATGATCAAGTTCCGATGGAGGGTGATACAGAATACGGTTAAGAAAATTTTAACAAAAAAAAACTCTTAACCCAAATAGGATTTAAAATGGTCTTTGATATCATAAAAAATTATTAATACTTGAAAAAATTTCATTTCAAGACCCTTTTTCCTAAAGTAGAAGAATTTTCATGAAAATATATACCTATATGATTTTAGTAAAACCTTACTCTTTGTTATGCCATTATAAACTTCCACTTTATCACTTGTTTTATGAAATAAAGGTGAATTTTTCATTCTTGAAGCATTAAAAGATCATACATCCATATATATAATGATATGTGATTCCATATGCCTTTATTTATCACAAAAAAAGGTTAGCACATGTTATAAAATATGCATAAATATATGTATAGTGAGATAATAATTTAATCTATAAAACCTCATATGAAGTTTAAATTAAACCACTCCATAAATGGTTAAAATTAAAACCCTTATAGAAGATCCCAAAATTTAGAAATAAAGTAACTAAATTAGCTTAACATTGATCGCCCATATATCTTAAAGTAGTTATTTGTTTTCACATTCTAAACATGTGAATACCCTAATTGTATATTCTCATGAAACATGATAATAACAAGAATTATCAAATTTTCTTATTGAAAACATGAATGTTTCCTTATTCCAAATATTAATAAATAAATTCATTAAATCCAAAAATACTATACACTCTATCCATGATAGCATAAACCACTTGTCAAAAAATACTTAATTAGTTTCAGGGTAATTAGCACTGTCTAATATACTTATTCATATTCATCATATCTTTATGAAAACAACATTATCATAACATAAGGAACATATTAAGGGTTATATTTCCATTAATCATGTGTTTCCCATGAACATCTCTTTTCCATTAAATGACTTTTTTAGTCCATTATAATAATTCAACATATTCTTGTAAATATATAGCAAAACAACCTAAACAGAAAAATCCTTATATATTTCACCATTCATAATTCTTAAATACAAATACATAAATAATTTAATACTTTACATTTAGTGATTGACATGGAATAGGTACTTACTTGGTTTAAAATTAAATTATTAGACTAGGGCATTGATTTGGGTAACACTCGTTCCATCCAAAGATAAGGAATTTCACTCCATGAAAATTCATCATTCTATGTCCCTTTTCCCACACAGATAACATCATCCCTCCATTTGAGGTATTTGTTAAGGTTATTATTCTCTTCTTATAAACTTGTAGGAAGCTGAATATTATTTAATCTATGCTCCTTACCATGTGAACATTTATAAAATTAAATTTTTCTCTTATTCAGTGTGCTAAGAATATCACCATAGTTTACATTGTTAGTCATATATTGAGATAACTGATTCGACATAATAACAATAACATTCTATCCTGTTATTATCAAATTTAATTTCTCATATTCACTAAATTTTTGAACATATTCAATGTTAACCCTGTTCCCTCTGGTTCCTTACATTAAATAAAACTAGAAAGCATAGTGTGAGCTATACTTATCATAGAAGAAAGCCACATATTCATGGAAAATCACTTATAGGATGTAAAAATCCTAACACCTACTTCTTTAATCTATGACATCATAGGTTTATCCTAGGTTATTCATAGTCATATTAAATTTAAATCAGTCATGGTGGTGTATAAAGATTTTGTGAATTTCCAAACCACATACATACTGAGTGTCAAACCAGGTGTGCAGAAAGGTCCATTATCATCCACCAGTTCCCAATCAGTTCTAGATAAATACAGTGTTTTCAGAGATATAAACCATTTTTACATTTATTATAGATCCACAATCAGTTGTAATATCCAGATAGGGATGTACTTCATGGAAACCACATGCTTTATCCATTACCAAAATTCTAGGACATTTTCATAAACTTGAACTCATAATTGTAATTATCCTTAAATACATCCTTAGATATTTCATATGAAATATCCCTAGGGATATCATTAATTTTTTCTTATCTTAGTTTCCAAATTTTTAATAAACATTCCTTTTGATACCAACTATAATAACCTAGGATTAACATACATGGATGTTTCATATTTTTTTATGAATATTCAGCACATTCCAAACGTGTATACCCAAGGACCATAATATTTTAGTGTATTTGTAAAATTGGAACAAAATAGTTTATCTTGGTGAAATATCTTCAACATCTCCCTTAAAAAAATCCCCTTTCATACACCTACTTAAATCCATTCATCAAAATCTAGGGAGAGGAAACATAAGAATGAGGTGAGATCGAATGCTCTGTAAGGGTAAATAAAAGAAATGCGTAAGAATAAAATGAACCTAAGTGTATGAGAACATGATAATAACATTTGAATATCATACCCTACATATGAAAGATCATAATCATGAGACATGTCATAAATATGAGATATTTATAAGACATGAAATATAAGATAATCAAGAACTTGACCCATGTGCATAGTTCATAGAAATAAGACATATACTTGTGGAATACACCAAATAATACACAAACAATCCCTATAATTCGAGCCTCATTTCCAAAAGGTATGAGGAAACTTCATGGGGACTACACTGACTAGGTGGGACACACCACTATATCCAATCATTTTCCTTTCCTTGAAATGGATTGGGTTTAACCATCTTCCCATAATGGATAAAGTTTCCCCATATTCCCATAGTGGATCAGGTTTCCCCATATTCCCATAGTGTATTTGGTTTCTCCATCTTCCCATAATGTATTGGTTTTCCTCATATTCTCATAGTGGATCGAGTTTCCCCATATTTCCATAACGGACCGGGTTTCCCCATCTTCCATAGTGGATCAGGATTCCCCATCTTTCCATAGTGGTTCAAGTTTCCCCATATTCTGTAGTGGATAGAACACATTTACATGAATCCCAAAATTATATCACAAGAGATAAATATTTACCCAATGCATTGGAGTGAGATACGGGTCCCTCCCATCATATAATAAATTCATATATACATCTAGCACAAGATAATAAAACATGAATCATATCATAACCCATAAAAAGATATGAGTTTCGTAAACATAATATCAAAACCCATGAAATGAAATGGGGAACATAAATATTTTAACACATAATTTAATATGGAATAGAGATAGGTCTCATAGTCATTTCATCAAAGAATAACCAGTGAAAAGAATCGGGGTTCAAAAACACATGACTTATATAAGAGAAACTGGATTCCAAAAAATTCATTACTTAAAAATATAAACTATTAAAGAAGGAATGTTAATGGTATTATTGGATCATATACCCAGTAAATCATAAAATATAACAAAGTATGTCATCTTATATAGATAAGTATTTTGAAAGATAACATGAAAAAATTATCAAGGAAAATATCCTTTCTTTGAAAATACTTTTAAAAAATCCATTTAAATGAATAATTTTCTTGTAAAGAAAGATTTAAAATTTCATTTAAAACATGTATTGAGGAAAATATCTTTTCCACTTTGAAAAAAATTATTTTTGAAAGGTAAATCATTTTGAACACATTTTCATTAAAAATATCTTTGAAAACTTATAAGGGAAGATTGAAAACATTTTCTATGAGAATTATTGGAAAACATATAAAAGAAGTTTTATTTTTTTTGGAAAAATTTTCTTTGATAATACTTATTAAACTAATAAAATATTTTTGAAATTTTTTTGAAAACATTTTTCTATGAAAATACTTTGAAAATATAAAAAAGAGTCTTGAAATCATTCTGAAAACCATTTTTCTTGAAAACTTCAAAATTAACATTGAAAATATTTTGAAACAATTTTACCTTGAAAACATATAAAATGATATTTAAAACATCTAAAATAATTTTTAAACATAATTGTTTAAGAAAAACTTTTTTTAAAAACATGTTTTTTAATGAATACAAATTTATGACCGAAGAGAGAGATAATGTCAAATTTTCTTAAAAACACTTTATTAATTATCTTACATAAGAAAGAGTGGAAAAATTGTACCAATACATGAATATACCATGAATAACCATTATATAATAAACTTCATTATTTTTTTTGATATATGGATCATAATATTTCCTAAATAGAATCATAATCATAAATAATCCTGAAAAACGATGAGATTCTTCCAGTAAACTATTATTATCTTAGTAACGTTGACTCGTAATAATCATGAGATAATAAAATTAAATGAAACTTAAAATTTCATGAAATATGGATATTATTGATATAATATGTCAAATTTTAGTATGTAAATCCCACATAAAAATATAGGTTCATAACCGGACATGTATTTCAAAGAAGCAAAATTGAGGAAACAATTACTTTTCTGATTTGGTAAATTTTGAACCGTAAACCCCATGAATGAAATATAATACAATGGACATGTAAATACCCATAAGTTTAATTATAATAAGTATATAACAAATACATGGGAAGTATATTAACCATAAAAAATAAATGAGCGGTGAATAAGGCATAAGTAGCATAGAAATAAAAGTGATATGCAAAAAACCTTACTACTTGAGTAACTTTAAAATCACGATACGCATGAAATAATAAAATAAATTAAATATTTTAATATTATTAAATAAATATAGTTTATCATATAATATTTAATAGGGAAGATTATACACCAGAAAAAGAAGCGAGTGGTGAATATGGCATGTATCTCACAAAAATAAAAAGTGAGATGAAATTCCTTTATCTTAAGTATTGGATTTCTTCATACAAATTCATACATAAAGTATTATAAATATAATTTCATTATTAATATACAATAAAACCATATTATTATATATAATAACATATTTTATTTGGTTATGGATTTATATTACCCATTTATTTATAATTCCTTGTTAATGTTACATTTTGGCTAATATCTGTGCTGTTTTCCGTATATGTTTTGACTTGTAATTCTGGATAATATTAATTATATCATAATTAATTATTTATAGAGTGTAAAAAATTAATTAAATATTATATATATTAATTATATAAATATTTATTAAAATATATAAAAGATATAATTATGAAATAGAATACACCATTTATGGAGACGGTAGGTCGTACGTACGCATGAACGTTGTTTCCATTTTATTGTCATATTGAAAGAATGAAATGAAATAAAATATATATAAATATATAAATACATACATACATACATAAATATATATAAATTATAATTAAATTATCCTTATTATGACAAATATATCATATAAGTTCACTATACCCATCTTTAATATATTCAATGTAATGTGTTAATGAATCACATCACTTTGAGGAGGTGGTAGTCCACACTTCCACAAACGAAGTTATCATACTTACACCAAATTAAAATCTTGAATGTATGTTCTATATAAAAACTAAATACAAATAAATACATCATAAATATTACATATATCATATAAAAATTTTGTTTCGTCATAATTACCACCAATGAGATGATGTAAAAAAAACGAACAACAACGTTTTGTTAGGAAATAGTTCACCCTATACAAGAAAAATACGTTCATTACCCATTAAATGGATGTGTGTGTAATTTTAGGTAAAAAAATTATAATAAAAAAATATACGTATTTTGAGGATACTAAATTTATTATAAAATCCTGTAATAAGAATATTTGAGGGGGTGGATAATAAAAATAAAACAAAGGAGCTTGAGGAAGGATGTTATCTATACGTTGGGTAAATCATCTTGGTTTGCTATAAAATGATTAATTAGACGAATTTATAACAAAAGTGAGGCTTCTATGATGAATTGAGATATTTTTTAGAGTATTTTGTCATAGTTTTGATGATCCAAAGTGGATTTAGAGGTGTGAGGTAGGGAAAGAATGAATTTATTTTTATATTGGAGGGGGAGTGACATTCTTATAGATACCAAAAGTTATAAACTATTGAAAGGTCTACACTAACTAATGTGCCTAGATAATTAAAAAATAATGTATTAAATATGATTTATGGTCAATAAAAACCTCAACCACACAAAAATAAGTGAATTTTTATAATTTTTTCCATAACTTCTATGTTTCCCCAATTTTATCATTTTGGTTTTTATTTAAGTAACTAGTTTTCTAACCTAAGTATTTTAACCATTAAGACTAATTAAAATGAAATTTAATAGAATATATATACCCACAACATTATAAATATGATATCTGATTTACAATATATAAATACTATTTGTGTTGGAAATTAATTTTAAAACAAGCGTAGGTAACACGAAAAATATACTTTAACCCAGACCATGCCATAAATGTTTTTACTATCTATGGGTCAATATATTAATTATAAAATATCAATTGGTCTATTAATGGAGCATATTTTATATTTATTAACACATAAAATTTACTTGTAAGAATGTATAATTTCAATTAATTTTAAATCATTAAATATAATATTATTTATTTTAAAATAACATTAAGGTGAATTATGATATTATTTATTTAATTTGAATGTTAAAATATCAAAACATTATTGTAATTAAAATATATTAAATTAACATCTATTTATAATGATATATTTTCCTAAAAAAATTAAAAAAAAATCATCAAAGTTACTTAACATTTAATGTTTTTATCATTGTTTATCTTATTTTATTATTAACTAAATAATCCACGCACTAGCATTTTTTGAGTGTTTAATTTAACTAATTCCTGTCTAAAAATTATAGTTAAATTATCTTGGAAAAAAATAATCTTTTAAATGTCAAAATAATGTTTATAACCAAAACTTTGTAGCTTCTTCCATACTTTATATCCATATAAATGTTAAAGGTAAGGAAAGTTCCTTTTTTGACACTTTCCATACTTAACTAATTATATGGGAAATTTCTTGAAAATGTATCCCAATAACTCATAAAATTAAAAAAAAGAGTATATTTTCAAAATATTGTCATAGAATGTATTTTAGATATGTTTCTAGGTCATTTTGACCATTAAATTTAACATTTAGTCCCTTATTAAGCTTAATTTTACCTTAATCACTGTGATTAATTTTAATTAATTTTACTAATATTTTTTGTCAAAAAAATCAGTTGATCATATTAGATTATAAATATTATACTGATTATAATATCAAATGTCCAATTTTCCAAATTCGATTCACAGAAGTGGCAAGATTAAGTTTAATTCTAATCACACAGACGTGGCAAGAAAGTGAGTTTTTTAATTTGAAAATGCTCAAATGTTCATAATGTATTTATATCTAAATTAAATATAAAAATGATTCCAATGAACTATATTGGATTAATGGATATATTTTTGATATATTTTTACTTTAAATAAAATTTAATATATAATTCAAAATTACTAATTATTTAAATGAAAAGGAATTTTTCAACTAAAATATAGTATTTTTCACTATTCATAGAAAAATGAAACATCTTAGAAAAATATCAGAAATTTACCCAAATAAATTTTGACATTATTGGAATAATCATTTTTTAATCATGTTTTAATTATCAAAAATATTATCTAATAATATATTAATGATTCTACATACTATTCAATCTAGATCATGTGTATTTATATCTAAAGTTTTCTCATACTTTAAGTAGAGCCATGTAGGATCTAAATTTCTCTATATTCAGTTTACTTACTTTATACAATATTCAATCTACTCTCAAAATACCTTATTTAACAAATTCTCAAGTCTAATTCTTTCTATTATTTTCTTTATTTAATTCTACACATAGTTAATTTGGATAGTCTAAGACACTGTGAGTCTACCACTGGCTATGTACTTCTGACACCGTGAAGCCAGACACCGTGAAGCCAGAAACCATGAAGCCAGACACTGTGAAGCTATACACCATGAATCCAGACACTGTGAAGCCAGACACTGTGAAGCCATACATCGTGAACAAGACACTGTGACCCTGAGAAACTTTGAAGAAGACATCATGACCTTGAGACACCGTGAACAAGACACTGTTACCCTGAGACACCATGAACAAGACACCGTGACTGTGAGACACCGTAACACTCAGACACCATGTGAAGAAGACACCATTTCCATGACTTACTTTGACACTGTTTCCTAAAATACTTTATTATTTTCAATTTAATTTATAACTGTCATATTTGATGACTTTAATGCACTGACATAATTAATGTTTCATTGTAGACATATCATCAGATAATACGAGGTATGAGGTGCAGAGCACATGCAACCTGTCGTCTCCAACATGTGAATTCCATGTTAATAGCGAAGTGTGACCAAGAATCAAATAGTGTGATACAGAAACAAAAGAAAGGAAGTTAGTTCAAGAACGAAGAACATACTTGGAGGATGTTTCAGAAAAGAGGGGACACTGCATGCAATTCGATATGGTGGAGCACATACGAAGCATAGTTGAAGCCTAAGGAAAATTTTCAATCGACTAAACCTCATGGAGAACACAAGTAGAATTGCAACACTCTGTTTTCCACACGACTTATAGAAAAGTACTCAAAGCTTCATCTGCTTCAATCCAAAGGAGTCCAGAACTGCATTGACATCACACAAGAGTATTCTAACATCATCTTTATGTTTTTGCTCGACTATGACCATCCTTTTTTTACTTTACGAGCAGTGTGTTATTATATCTGTTTGAAAACTCACTGAATCCTAAGCTGAAATAGAGGATTTCTAAATCCTCACTCAATCTTTCCCTTACAGTCTTGTATCCCACTGTGGATAGTGGTAAAGTTTTGAGGACCTGGATGGCCTGCGAGATATTGTTATTATTTATTTACCACGTAGAACTGTGGTAGAGGTCCGAGGACCTGGAAAGTCTAGGTACTATTGTAAACCCCGATCCAGGGTGTGGATCAAAGTTTTATAGAAACTGTTTGAGTGGACTAAGTCTCAGCTTGAGACTGAACCTCTTGGTTAAAACTGTTGTGCTTACTTGTTTTAGTTAAAACTATTTTGAATATTCCACTGCTATGTAATTTAAATATAAATATATTTTAAGTTACTCTGATATTTAAATTAGAAACAGTTTGTATTTATTGTAAACCAATAGGTTAGTTTCAAAATCTAATATAATATTCATATTTGATTAACTGAGAACTAATCAATCTCTTGAGAACCTAACTAAATCATTACTGTATTGAAAATTCACTACAGTTTAGCTTGTTATTTAAACTGGGGGATTTCAATATAAACCTTTTAAACAGAAATGTTTAATTGGAACCCAATTCACCCCCCTCTTGAGTATCCACTTCGACCAATATTTGGTATTAGAGGGTTGGTGATTTTTTTTCAAAACTATCTGTTTGTGAAAAGTTTTAAACTGTGATTTTAGTTGTATCTTAAAGATCTTAAATTCATTTTATTTCTAAATTTTATCTCTTTCAATATATTTTCTAAAATATCATTATGGATAATATATTTTAAGGTGTAGCTACCAACATTAAACCCTTCTTTAATGGTGTAAATTAGGCCCAATGGAAAAACAAAATGAAAATTCATTTAGGAATTATGATATTTGATATCTGGACTACTATAGAGACTCAGTATAAGATTCCAAAAACTGTTAGAACTACTTGGGATGAACCTAATAAAGCTTCTTACAATAATAATAATAAAGCAATGAATTCCCTGTATTGTGAAGATGGAGAATTTAACCGAATATCTTCTTGTAAAACTTCTTTTGAAATTTGGGATACTTTAGCTATTTCCCATAAGGAAACGACCAATGTTATAGAAATGAGACTAAATACATACACTATTAAGTATGATAACTATAAAATGAAATCTGATGAATCTATTTCTGATATGTATCTCAGGATTAATGAGATATTTAATACAATGAGCTCACTGGGAAAAGCTCTTCCAATAAAGGAGAAATCATGAGAATACTCAGATGATTTCTAGAAAGAAGGAGAGTCACATCAGTTTCAGTTAGAGAATCTTGTGACATTGGTACTCTGCCTATGAAGGAACTCATTGGTAAGTTAATGATATATGAGGAATAATGAAATTAAACAAAGAAGAAGATTATGAACCAAGAAATAAATAAGTAGCCTTCAAGACCTCTACTTCAAAAATCAAGGATAGAGAGAAAATTCAAGCTGCAAGTGATAGTTCAAGCAGTGAAGAGAGTGCATCTGACAGTGATGATGAAATGGCTCAAATAGCCAGAAGATTCAATATGTTTTATAGGAAAAATATTTTTTTTATAAAATCAAATTATAAGGGAAAGTATGATAATAAATGTCATTGGAAGATGGATTGGAAGAGAACTGATAAAAGTGATGATATAGTTTGCTATGATTGCAAGAAGAAAAGACATGTGAAAGATGACTGCCCGAAGTTAAAGTACAAAAATAAATATGAGTACAAGGACAAAAAATAGAAAAAGGCTATGAAAGAAACCTGGAGTGCTTCAGAAGATAGTTCAAGTTATTATGATTCCACTCAGGATGAAAAATATCAAAAAGCTAATATGTGTTTCATGACAAACACATCTGAGGTAACATTGGATAATCCTGATTTAAACTCTTATTATTCTGGAGATAATTTTGATTCAAATGCAAAAAACATGTCTAGTGAAGAATTATTTGAATATTGTAACATGCTAAAAGATACCTGCAATGAGTTGAAAGATAGGTATAAATCCTTAAAGAAACAACATGCTTTAACTAGCATTCTCAAATTTGTACTAGAAGTAGAAAAGAAAAATAATGCTCAACTACTCAAAGAGAACACTGAACTGAAATTGTCTAATGAACAACTCAGGAAAGATTTATAAAAATTTACTAATGGAAATGACATGCTTACACAAATTATAGGAGAAAAAGTAGCACAAAAATACACTACTTGTTTAGGATATTAGCCTGGATAGAGACATATTTCAAAGCATATATTTATTCCTAAATCTGGACAGTATGCTTCTAGTTCCAGTTCTGAAAATTCTTATGTCTCAATTGGCTACTCACATAGTTATATATCAAATAATGTTTATCTTTTAAAATTTTTTAAAACCACTGATTATATGAAACCCATTATACAAATCTGGGTACCAAAAGTTATGCTTGCTAACCTATCTGGACCCAAGAAAATATGGGTACCAAAATCATTTTATATCTAATTTTGTGGTGTAGGAAACCTGCTTAAAAAGTTCCTGTAGGAATACATGGTACTTGGACAGTGGATGTTCAGGGCATATGACTAGAGATTACTCATTCTTTAAAAGATTAATCAAGGTTGATGGAGGATATGTCACCTATGGTGATAACTCAAAAGGAAAGATCATCGGCTTAGGCCAGATTGGTAATACTGATTCAGTTTTAATTTCCAATTTTTTATTTGTTGATGGAATAAAGTATAATCTGTTAAGCATTTCTCAATTGTGTGATGATGGTTTCAATTCTAATTTTGAAAATGATTCTTGCAATGTATTTGATTCTAAAAATTATTTGGTATTTACTGCACTAAGAAATGAAAATGTTTATGCTGTGAATATGAATTATTTAGCTAAACAAAATATTACCTATTTAAATGAATTTCATAAAGAATCTTGGCTTTGGCATAGAAGATTAGTACACTGCAATATACACTCACTTAGAAAACTGATTAGGAATAACTTTGTTGGAGACCTACCTAAACTTGAATTCCTAGCTGACAAAGTTTTTAATCCCTGTCAAAAGGGAAAGCAACATAAAGTTTCTTTTAAATCAAATAAAGAAGTTTCAACTTCTTAACCTCTTTAGTTGGTTCACATGGATTTATTTGGACCTTCTAGTGTTTCTAGTTTAAATGGGAAGCACTATGTATATGTTTTTGTAGATGAATTTTCTAGATATACTTGGGTATATTTTCTAGCTCACAAAAGTGAAGCCAATTCTTACTTTATTAAATATTCCAAGTCTGCAGAAAATCGTAGTGGACTTAGGATCAAGACCTTGAGAATTGATCATGGTCGCGATTTTGAGAATCAAGAGTTTTAATCTTATTACTCACATAATAGTGATAGTCACAACTTCTCTGCTCCTATAACACCTCAATAGAATGGTATAGTATAAAGAATAAATAGGACTCTTCAAGCTATTTCTAGGAAAATGCTCAATGAATATGATTTACAAATTTACTTTTGGGCTGAAGCTGTTAATATAGCTTGTTACATTATCAATAGATTCTTGATTAGACCAATTATTAAAAAGACCTTGTATGAACTTTGGAACAATAGGAAGCCTAAGGTTAACTTCTTTAGAGTTTTTGGTTGAAAATTCTTTATCATTAATACTAAAGATAATCTTGAAAAATTTTCTTCCACAAGTGATGAAGGAATTTTCCTAGGTTACTCAATATCAAGTAAAGCCTATAGATTATTCAAGAAGGGAACCAAATTAGTGGAAGAATCTATACACATCAAATTTCATGAAACTGATCCACATGAACCTTATACTCCTCTTGAAAATATTAAAGAAGATATGTCCATTCTAGAGCTTAATGACAAGAATAGTGAACCTATTGTTAAGACAACCAGCTCTGGAAATGTTCCAAAATCTGCTTCTGTTGAACCCAAACCTATAAATGAACCTGAAATCTCTAGCTCTATCTTTTCTAGACCATCTAGGAATTTTAAAAACCTTCCTTTAGATGCTGTAGTAGGAGATTCAGATAGAGGAACACAAAATAGAGCTTCTCTAAGAAATCGGGTTGAACATCAAGCTTTTCTTTCATATCTTGAACCTAAAAATATCAATGATGCAATCAATGATGAATTTTGGGTGATGACTATGCAGGAAGAGTTAAATCAATTTGAAATAAGTAAAGTCTGGGAATTAGTAGAAAGACCTAAGGACACTTTAACCATAGGCACTAAATGGGTATTTAGGAATAATGTTGATGAAGCTGGTAACATAGTTAGAAACAAGGATAGACTTGTTGCACAAGGCTATAGTCAAGAAGAAGGAATTGACTATCAAGAGACCTTTGCACCAGTATCCAAAATTGAAGCTATCAGGATCCTGCTTGCCTATACTACACATATAAATTTCAAACTATATCAAATGGATGTTAAGAGTGCATTCTTAATTGGGTATATAGCTGAGGATGCTTTTTTTGAACAACCCCCTGGATTTAAAAACCCTCATTTTCCAAATCATATTTTTAAACAATCAAAATCTATATACGGTCTAAAGTAAGATCCAAGATCTTGGTATGACAGATTAAGTGATTTTCTTATTTCTAAAGGATTTACAAAAGGAATATCTAATCCTACTGTTTTTATAAAACGAATTTCTAATGATGTTTTAGTTGTTCAAATTTATGTAGATGATATTATTTTTGGATCTTTGAAAAATTATTTATGTCTTGATTTTTCTAAAATGATGCAAAATTAATTTGAAATGAGTTTAATGGGAGAAATCAAATATTTTCTTGGATTTCGTTTTTTTTCAAACTGAAAATGGTATTATTTTAAATCAAAGTACATATAAAAAGGATCTTCTAAAACGTTTTGGATTGGATAACACTAAAAGTAGTCATACTCCCATGAGCACCACTTGTAAGTTGGATCTTGATGAAGATGGAAAATCTGTTGATCAAACCAGTTATAAATGGATGATTGGAAGTTTACTTTACATAACTGCTAGTCGTTCAGACATTATGTTTAGTGTGTGTATGTGTGCTCATTTTCAAGTAATCCCTAAGGAATCTCATTTAAATGCTGTAAATGGAATTTTCAAATACCTCACGCACACACCTAATCTAGGATTGTTTTATCCTAAAGGGAAAACATTGGAGTTAGTTAGTTATTCTAATGCTGACTTCGGTGGTTGTAAGTTAGATAGAAAAAGCACCTCTGGAATATGTCACCTTTTAGGTAAGTCACTGGTATCATGGTGTAGTAAGAAACAAAATTCTGTTGCATTATCTACTGCAGAAGATGAATACATAGCTACTGGCAGTTGTTGTACATAAATTTTGTGGATGAAACAAACATTACTAGATTATAGATATCAATTAAAACATGTACCAATAAATTGTGACAACACAATTGCTATTAACATCTCAAAGAATCCGGTTTCACATTCTAGGACAAAGAATATTGATGTAAGACATCACTTTTTTAGAGATCATTATCAAAAAGGTGATATTACTTTGGAATTCATTGGTACGGAATATCAACATGCTGATATATTCACTAAACCATTAAATTTTTAGCGAATAGGCGACATTATACATGGACTAGGAAAGATAAATCTCAAATAGGGACCTTGATTGTTACTGTTTCAGGTCTTACTGTGCGATATCTTACTATGTTATACTTTACTGTTTCTTGATTATGGTTTCTCAGTTACTGTTTCTCATGTTTACTGTCTCACCATAAAGTTTTATGTTTACAGTCTAACCATTAGAATTTTGTACTTACAGACTGATGTTTACTGTCTCCCCAAAACGTGCACTGAAAAACCCACGCACGGTCTCACCGTAAACAATTATTTATGTTTTTCTTTAAACCCGTATCAAAGTAATTATTATTTCACCTCTTTTATTTTCCCACGTTTTTATTTTAGCAACGTTTGGTATTCCTAAATGATAAAACAAATCAAGTATCACTCAATTCTTCATTCGAGATTTATTCTACCTACTCTTTTCGAACCCTTTTTCATCCTTGCAACCATTATCTCGCTTGAACCATCAGTGAATTCCAAGGATGAAGCATCCATCATCATCGACACCTGATATGTGAAGATCGAAGAAGAAGAATAAGATTTCACCTAAGGGCCTTTAAATCCGAATATGGTAAACTGCAGTGTTGTACCTGAGAAAGAAATTTTCCCTAAGTGGATTATATCTAGTAAGTCGCTGGTAATGAAAGTATTATATCAACAAGGTTGGTTGGAATGGTTCTTGAAGGAGGATAGAACAATCTATCATAGGTTAGTAGGTCAATTTTACCAGTACGTATAGTTCTAATTTGATTCTGGTGATAGTTTTGTTGTAAGGAGCTGGGTCAATGGCTAGATATGTCCTTTCTCTTTGAGGTTATGGGATGCATGACTTAGGATACCTCATGAAGGTATTTGTGATGATTATCAAAGATGAACTCCACCATCAAACAATTTATTTGATTTGGAAGATGCTCTGAAAACTCTAACTGGAAATGCCACCCAGAGAAGAGCCATCACTGCTGAATTAGATGGAGAAACAAAGCTTCTGTTTAAGTTTGTACAGAATTTTCTAAGTCCAAGAAAAGGTGATTTTTATGTGCTAATGTATCAAGATGTGTTTTTGATCCACCTCATAAAAAATGGACATAATATCAACCAGTGAAAGTATATCATAAACCACATGTGTGAGTTTATCAAAGTCACATCCAAGTCCGCCTCTTTGTTATACTCTCGGCTTATATCATCCATTATTCTTGCAAAAGGTATGGTTGGACCTAATGAGGAAGTAATTATGAACTATGAGTATTGTCTCTCAAAATCTACCATCAAGAGAATGAAGATAAACTGGAATCCTTGGGAAAGGGAATGGGTGGAAGACAATGATAAGATTTATGAAAAAATCAATCTTGTGGATTATCCCTCAAGGCCGATGAAGATTTATGATCCTGGTTTGGAACAATATGAGATTTTTGAGTATTCTAAAGAAGAGGAAGAAGAGGCTATAGTTCCACCTAAAGAGGCTGTTGTTGTTGAGAAAGATAGAACTACTGTTTCTCATGAAGTTCTTGAAGATGAGGTTCATGCTTTCAAAGAAGCTGTTAGTTTGGAAACTCAACCTTAGGCTGTAACAGAATCAGTCTCCAAAGACTTAGAAAAGCATACAATAGAAGAGCCTACAATAGAAGATAATATAGTGGAATAGTTACCTATTTTTCAATAGGCCAATCTTGAGGAACTCCCTATGGAACAATCTTTTCTGGAAATCATACCCTTTACTGAAGAATGGATGGAGCTATATTTTCAGCTAGCTAGACAAGAAATGAGTAACGAACTTAGAGCTGAGTCTGTGGATTTAAACCAAGCTCCTGTGTCTCTCAGTCCTGAGAATGAGTCACCTATTGAAGGGGAGAAAACCCCAAATCTTGAGTATGGTAAACCCTCACATCCAACTGAGTCAAATCCTGTAGACTTTCTATTTAAATTTCCTAGTTTCTATGATATGAGTGAGTATCAGAAGGTTACTGTAACCGGGCTTGATATTTCCTCCCTATTTCAGTTAAAATCAATCACAAACTTTGCACCTAAGAAGAAACCTAAACCTGATCTTGAACCCATTCCTACTCTTGAACCCTTATCAGAACAACCATCCTTTGTGAGTAAGAATGATCTGAAGGAATTTGGAGATTCTCTCTAATCTGGAGTTGAGAAACTCATGAATACCCAACCTCTTCCTGTGAAAAATTTAAGTAAGAGATATGCCTCACTATTATTGGAAAATATTATTTTGAAAATACAACCTAAGTTGCTCCATGAGATTCAAGAGGTAAGAGTTGAAAATAGACTGCTCAGTAATAAAGTTAAGTCCCTAAGAAGTATGGTTGCAGGCATGCATAGAGAGTTGCATTCGAGATCTGAATCTGTTTCTACTCCTATAGAACCTGCTGCTCCTCAAATCCCACAAGTTAGTGTTTCTCAAATTAAACCTTATCTTTCATCCTTAGATGAAAATATTGTTGAAAGGAACAAGAAAATTGTGAAGGAAATGAAAGATCTTGTTTCCAACCTTAATAAACTCACTGATGAGTACACAGGATGTCTTAAAAAGGTGATGAATCAACTAAAATCCCTGACCATAGCTGTCAAAGAATCTAGTCAATCCTCTAAACCTTCCTTGGACAGTGATCGGGTAAGATCTGTAATTAAAGAAGAGCTTCAGAATGTCTTTAGTGGATTTAATGCGGCTTCTTTATCTGAAGTAGTCAAAAACGGTGATAGAGTTCTTTACTTAGTACAAATCCACTCCAAAATTGAAAATGATGCCCAACAATTGATTTCTAAGAAATTGGATTTCTACATTAATAGAATTTTCTGCAAGACTGATATGACAAACCATTTCAAGTACCTTGTGGAAAATCTGTAGATTCCTTCTGTGATTCAAGCCTTCAAGAACCAAGTCCAGAAACTCACAGAGTTTACTCTTTTGTTGGAAAAGTTTATAGAGAACAAGGAAGATATTGAGAAGGCTATGATGTATGGTGGAGATATCATTATAGATTTCATTACACTCCTCCGCCCCTATATTCATGTTTAGAGTACATCCGTTGTTGCTCCAACGGCTTCACCTCTCAGACCAGGGTTACCTACCTTCACCTCTGCCCTAGCCTCAACCACCATGTCTGTCGGCCAAGCACTCAGTTAGATCAGGCCTGTGATTATTGATCACCAACTACCTAGATCTTCTACTGCTCCTACCTTGGATCCCTTAGTATTTTAAGGCCTTCCTTTACCCTCTTTATCAAGCACATCTCTTCCTTCTTCAATCTCCACCACTGCACCTATGGCTTCCTCTTCTACTATAGCAAAAGGCAAAGAGAAGGACATCCCTTGAATAAGAACAATGTTTACTCTTTTTGATAGGGATGCTATTTTTTTTGTATTAATCTTGTTGTGTACTATCCCTTATTTTCTATTAGTAGATTGTGAACCTTTTTTCCCTTTCTAGGTTCATCTTTTTTATAATACCAAAAGGGGGAGAAGTTTATATATATTATATTAGAAATTTATCTTTATGAGTGAATCTAATATGAAAATTAAAAGTATATGATTTTTTATCATTAACAGGGGGAGATTGTTGGACTCCTCATGTTTTAATCATGTTTTAATGACCACTAATATTATCTAATCATATATTAATGATTATACATTTTATTCAATCTAGATCATCTGTATTTATATCTATAGTTTTTCTATACTTTAAGTAGAGCCATGAATGATCTAAATTGCTATATATTCAGTTTACTTACTTTATAATATCTTTAATATACTCTCAGAATACCTTATATAACAAATTATCAAGTCTAATACTTTCTATTATTATCTTTATTTAAGTTTGCACATAGTTACTTTGGAATGTCTAAGACACTATGAGTCCACCACTGGATATGCACTTATGACATCGTGAAGCCAGACACCCTGAAGCCAGACACCATAAAGCCAGACACCGTGAATCCAGATAGCATGAAGCCAGACACCATGAAGCCAGACATCGTGAACAAGACACTGTGACCCTAAGACACTGTGAACAAGACACCTTGACCCTGAGACACCGTTAACAAGACCCTGTTACCCTCAGACACCGTGACCCTAAGACACTATGACCGCGAGACACTATGACACTCAGACACTGTGATCAACCTAGACACCATGTGAAGGAGACACCATTTCCATGACTTACCATGACACCGTTTCCTAAACTACTTTGTCGTTTTCAATTTAATTTCTTACGGTTATATTTGATGACTTTAATTAACTAACATAATTAATGTTTCATTTTAGACATATCATCAGACAGTACGAGGTACGAGGTGCAGAACACATGCAACCTGTTGGATCCAACATATGCTTTCCAAGTTAAAAGTAAAGTGTGACCAAGAATCAAATAGCGTGATATAGAAACAAAAGAAAAGAAGTGAGGTCAAGAACGAAGAACATAGTTGGAGGAAGTTTCAGAAAATAGGGGACACTGCATGAAACTCGATAGGATTGAGCACATACAAAGCATATTTGACGCCTGAAGAACATTTTCACTTGACTAACCCTCATGGAGAAGACAAGAAGAATCGCGACACTATATTTTCCACCTGACTTTCAGAAAAGGACTCAATGCTTCATCTTCTTCAATCCAAAGAAGTCCAGAACTGCATTGACGTCACACAGGAGCATTCTAACCTCATCTCTATATTTTTTCTCGACTGTGACAATCCTTTTTTTACTTTATGAGAAATGTGTGCTTCTCTCTATTTGAACACTCACTGACTCCTAAGTTGAACTAGAGAATTTCTAAATCATCACTCTATCTTTACCTTACACTCTTGTATCCCACATTGGATAGTGGTAGAGGTCTGAGGACTTGGACAACCTGTGAGTTGTTGTTATTATTGCTTTCCCGTGTAGAACTATGGTAGAGGTCTGAGGACCTGGACAGTCTGAGTACTGTTATAAACCCCGATACAGGGTGTGGATAAAAGTTTTATATAAACTGTTTGAGAGGACTAAGTCTCAGCTTAAGACTGAACCTCTTGGTTAAAACTGTTGTGAATTATTGTTTTAGTTAAAACTATTTTGAACATTCCACTGCTAAGTACTTTAAATATAAATCTATTTCAAGTTACTATGATAGTTAAATTAGAAATTGTTTTTATTTATTGTAAACCAGTAGGTTAGTTTCAAAAGATAATCTAATATTCAGATTAGATTAACTGAGAACTAATCAATCTCTTGAGAACCTAACTGAACCTTTACTATATTGAAAATTCACTATAGTTTAGATTGTTATTTAAATTGGGGGATTTCAATATAAACCTTTTAAATGGAAATTTTTAATTGGAACTCAATTCACCCCCTCTTGAGTATCCACTCTGACCAACAAACATCAAAAATTAAAAAATGATGTTTTTTTGAAAAATAAATCTTATATAGGCATCAAAATTTATTTATAAAAATGTTGCACCATCAAAAGGCCGTAAAACTCGGTCTTGATTGTAACATAAGATAACTCAGTGTTGTGTGATACATAAACTTTTCATGGTGTTGCATATAATTCAATAAAAAATTAGTGTTTACCTGTATAAAATATATATTCAATTTCACATGAAGTTAATAATTCCATTAAGATTATGTTAATTCAAATATAAAATTAATTCACAAAATATCAGGGTGTTATAAAGTGTATCATAAATTCAGATTTATATAGTGGTTATGGGTCCATAGATAATAGGTCTTAGTGAATTGGGTGCATTAGTAGGAGGCCTGAAAGAAGTGGTGTCCCAAAATATATTGTATCACCCTGAACTGAACCACTGGGTTCGAACAAGAGTGACACATGACCTCATATGCACCTCCTCGTATGCAAGAGGATACCTACTAGCGATGGGGGTCCAAATATTTTAGTGGGGGAACTATACCATAGATATCATGTATACATCAAAGTATATATATAGAAGTGATTAAAAATAAATAAACAATTATCGAATAAAAAAATAACCATTAGTGTAGCAACATCATACACAAAAATGGTAAGTCATGTTATAAAAATATTGAATTCTAGATATATAAACAAAAATAAACAAGGATCCAAGGTATGAGGTAAATCTATTAATTAAATTTAGTAGAAGAAATCCGATAAGAAATCCATCTTGAAACATCCACAACCTCCCACTCCACCAGATCTACAGTACACTATAAGTCCATTTCCCCTCCCCATATCTCTAGTTATGAAATCTAAGAGTGCACCCAAATTCATTATTATCATGTGAGTACAAGTCTCAGTAGAAGAACACTAATGACTGTTAACATCAGTTCATTAGATATAAAATTTCATTCTGTGAATGTAAATAGGGTATTGATATAAACAAAAATATATCACCTAAGTGGAAAACATATGTTGGTTCCTCAGAGACTTTCTCTACCTACTTCAGAACCATACCCAAATAACTATTAATCAAATTCTTCAAGAATCCCCTACAGAGGATACCCCAAAATCATGCGGCACAACCTTCCTGATGGGATAACCTAAGCACATAATGACCAATGTCAGAAATACACAACTTTGAGAGTAGTCTAGAATCATTTGACAGATCCTACTAACTAAGATAACCTAATTACATACTAGAAATATATAGAATACCCCTTTATGATAATATTCCAAATAGGATCAGCCTACATACTTATCTATAGAAGGCAGAAAAATAGTACATATGATACAAGATGAAAATGACTAATAAAACATCATATCATGTAAAATAATATCATCATAAAAAAACTCCTTACATAAGAAACACAAACACAGGTCAAGGATAAACTCCCACAAAAACCTCATGTGATTATGAATCATACATAATTTTCTCAGGGATACATATGCATGTTAAAAATTATTCCAATAACCTTTATATGAAATGTGTGAATTTTAAAGCCATCCTACCTAATGATTTTTTGAAAAATAACTCAATAGTTTGTTAGGGAAACATCACCTAAATCACATCCATGTGTTTTTTTCTCAACCCTCTGTCTAAGTATTCTTAGAATTGATTTTAGATATTTTACTTCCAAATATAATAAAAAATCCACTTTTTATTACTACTTTATCTCTCTTGTATAATTTCCAAACTATCTATTTAATCCATTTTATGGTCTTAATAGTTTATTTGTTAATAATATCTATAAGTTTACATATGATAATATTATATATCTCTAGAATAATATGAGATAATAATGATAATTATTATTTATTTGTATTTGATAAATCAGGGTTGTTATCATTTAATAGTTATTTATACTTTTTCTAGAATGTTTTAGAAAGACGATCTTCACAAATTTCTCAGGGAGAAGGATAATTTTAATATATGTTACCACCTAGAATTATCATTTCAAATCATTTCAACCAATAATAGATGAGAGAAGGTGAGGGTTCTTCCTTGATTGGAACCCATAATAAGAAATTTTTTAATTGAAGATAGATTCACCAAATTCGAATAGGGAAATTCTTGGATAGCATGGAAACTGGATAATAACCAAAAATGAAGGAAAAAGGATTGATTATTTTTCAATAAGTAAAACTATTTATATATCCATAATATTAAACACCAAAAATTAAATTAATTACTTAATTTTTCTTTTACCCATATCATGAATATAATGAGTTTTAAATCCTTTGTAAAGGGATTATAACCTTTTAAAAAGTCAAAATAATTTATTCCCATATTTTTAGGCCTTTAAAATAGTAAGAAATGAGTACACTTATGTATATAAATGTTTAACCATATGAAAATTAATGAATTCAACTTACCCTTACACAACTCGGGGTTACCTTTACACAAGCAGATGTTTACCCTTACATAGGTACAAGAAAGGTTCTATTACCCTTACACAGGTAAATCCAATCATTATGTGAGGTACTACTTACCCTTACACAGGTAGAATAAACCTCAATTTATCCTTATGAAACATTAAGTTACCCTTATACATTATTTAAGAACTGACGCATACCCTTACACATCACTTGGGATTAGTGGATTACCCATACACAAACCCATACTAATCCTTATATAGTGGATATCTACCCCTATTTATCCCTTAAAAAATAAGGTTTAATTTTTTTTTTCCAAGTTAAACTATAATATACCCTTATTCAAGGTCTTAATACACATGTTACCCTTATGTAGACTCTATGCACCATGTAAGCATAGAAAGTTTTATCATTTTTCTTAAAATTTTCACTAAAAAGAATTATGAATTAAGACCAAAAAGGGAATACAAAAATGAGGATGTTATAGTTCCCCCTATACCAAATTATCATCTCTAATATGTAAATTTTTTATTAATTTTTGAAAAACTCAAGACAATGAGGTCAAATATTAGATAGAAAAATATAAGTGAATTTAAAAAATAAACCAAAACCAGAATCCACTTGGGAAAATAGGAATGAAAAATATTCTCATATAATAACTAACAAATATATAAAAAAGAAAAATAAGGATCATAACTCATACCATGTAAGGTCTTTCTCCACCATATTCTAGAGCCCAATAAACCATATAATACCTACAAGCGACTAGTCCATGATTCCCGGAGGTTAATGAGTTACCTGGTTTACGGACCCTTGTGGGGTTTGTACCTATTGGTAAGGTCCTGTTACAGAATTTTCTGAGCACATCCAAGAGAATATATCATCAAACTATTTTAGATACCATATATTTATACAATAATGATAAGTATATATATAATATGTCTAATTTTTGGGAATTTTTCCCTTTATCCCATAGTTATAGCACCTAGAAGAATCGCTTCACATAAAAGGTGTCGAAAAAGCTTATATCTGGTCAAAATTCCAACAATCTACCTAATGTTTATCCTGTAGATTCCTATTTCTATTCTAAAAATAAGAAAGTGGGGATACATTAGGGAAATCACATGTTAGTCCATAAACAGTAGGAATAAGAACATCAGTTATTTCATTTTTTGATACCATTCTTTATTACTAGTGTTGTACAAAGTAATATAGTATAGGTTATCAAATCGAAGTTCCCAACCTATCATTTCATATTAGGAAAAAGAAAAATCATAATATTTTTGGAATTTTACACCTCATTCCCTGCTTTAAGAGCCGAAAAGACAATCAAATCAGCAAAGTATTCTAAAAATACATACACTATCATCATCCCCTTCTAGAGCCCCATGCAATCCTGTGCATGATCCAAATTCAGTGCATCGAAAAAAAATTCTTGAAAAATATATCCTTGATGGTCAACCAAGTCAACCCTTACTATATACCAGCCTACACTATGACATCCCACCATAGTCTAACTATTCCATGAAGAATAAAGGTCACAAGATTCACATTTTGAAACCCTATTGTATCTACTATGTATAATATCCTCTCATTGTCCTATATTCATTCCTCTAGGTCTTGAGGGACTCTAGTTGTAACACCCCTACCCCAGTTACCTAGAGTCGGTGCATTATTGTGTAACATTGGCATGATCACAAAAGATCAAGTCTCAAAAGACCGATTAGTTTAGTAGCTTTGGAAATACTAGATACATTCATAAATGTTACATTACATCATAAAGTAAAAAATCACAATAACATAGTCTTCATAGTCCACACTTCTATCCCCTTCAGACTATCCATGTAGGTCAGTCATAAAATATTTCTTCACATCCTAGGAAAAATAAAACATTGAAAGGGGTGAGCTCAGATGCTCAGTAAGGTTAAGAATATAGCGGAAGATTTCATAAATAAACATAAACATTTAAGGCAATGTATGACTAAAAGAAAATCCTTTTAAACATGAACTTCCACATAATATGACAAAAGTAAAATGAGATAATCCCATTTACTTATTCACATGGATATTATACTGGTCGAATAATCACATGCAATATCAATAACCACATTTATAATGATGGAGTGTATAATGACAGACTTTCATAACCACGTAGCCAAGGCCTCGTGATAAGACTAAAAATAATATTTTGTCAAGGCCTCATGCCAAGACACTATTTTGTCTCATGAGACCTGCTGATGCATTGAGGAGCTATAACGGGCTCCACCCGTCACTTATTAAGTCCAATGCATTCCTCATATGAACAGGTTTAAAAATATCATAAACCATAAAATAATTGTATCACATAAAACATGCATAAAGGAAACATAAAATTTCCACATTTCAATCACAATATATCAGTACAACACATTGATATAATAAAAAAACAGTCAAAACCATTTTCAATTCCAAAATAAAAGAAAATTAAAACTTGGTATTTATTTTTCATTTAAAAAAAGTTATGGCTTGTAGAGGAAGCCGAAACTCAAATAATGGTCACGGCGGTGGAGAAGTTGTTGTTGCCACATACGTAAGAAAAAACATTATTTTTGTCGTTTAGTAAAAACTCTTCATATAAACAAGATTCCTTTTGAATAAATCTAAAAGTCAAAGGGGTTTATACACCGTATAAAAGAAGGTTGTGTATAAAACAAAATATGCCTTAATGAAAGGAGATTGAGAGGAAGTACAATACAAAGATAACTTTTTAAATAAAATATATATATTATGTGTATTCACTATATGTATACATAAAGAAAGAACTAATACAAGATAGGACATAATAATAACATGACATAATTTGAAAGTAGGAGATTAACCCAAAGAACGGAAATTGGGTTAAGAAGTTCTCTTACCTCGTGTCCGACTTCACTCGACCGTTATTTAATCTCCTGAATAATAAACTAGAGATAACCTATACTTTCTTAAGAACCTTTTTCAAGTTAATTATCCGTTTTATATCACTTATTACAATGTTATGAAAATTATGTAGTCATTTAAGTTAATAACGGTCGTTTTGTCGATCTTTGGTACTTGAGTCAACAATAAACTTATTATAATTACAAGTTGTATATTTGGTAGAATATCCATTATCTTCAGAATTATATTCATTATGTAGATATCATATATATAATATATATCCAGTATATACATTCATTAATAATATTACTTAACATTTATAGGTAAGAAATGAAATGCACCGTTCATGGAGACGGTAAGCCGTACGTACGCATGAATGGTACTTTCATTTGTATTTCGTATTTAATGGAATTAAATCATAATGATATAAAGGTATATTATAATTCTAGTATAATATCATATATAATATCATTTACTCCATCCTTTATACATCCCACATATTGAATTAACGATTCAAATCACTTTGAGGGGGCGGTAGTCCGCACTTCCTAAAATGAAATTATCGTGTTTGCCCATAATGGAAATCATAAAGGTATTACATAAATGAGAAATATATAAGAATAAGGAAAAAGTGAACATAATATATATCATATATAAATATAGTGACATCTTAATGGCCACCATTAGAGGTGTTAAAATAATATTGAACAATCATCGTTTCATGAGGCAGAAATTAGCCAACCACAGAAACAATATGTTCTTTAACCATTATACAAAGGTTTGTGTAAGTGTAAATAAAATAATTCTCATAAAAACATCCTTGTATATTTAAGATAATGTTGTTGTTACAAAATAATGGAATAAAAAGAGTTTAAGTGGTTGGAGAAGCAAAATAAAACAAAAGGACATTAGAGAAGACTTTACCTTAAAATCGGGTAACTCTTCTTGATTTGAGCCAAAGGCTTCTTTGGGAAGACATCTGCCCAATGTGAGGCTTATAGGAGTAATAGAGGGAAGTTGGGAGAGTTTTTGGTAGAGTTTGGACGAGCCAAATGGCTTTAAGGTGTGAATAATGTGGAAGTGGTGGCGGCCTTTTATAAGAGGAGAGGAGGGGCACTCTTGGAAAATCATGAAATGTTACATTATTATGAAATGATTTTCGGATTTAAAAGGTCCCGAAATTATATATTTCTAGGATAAGGTGATAAGGGTCTGAAATATACCCATCCAATATGTTTTTTACAAGTTTAAGTCTTATATTTCACATTATTATTTCATTTTATTTAAATCGTTAAATTAACGAGGTAATCGCTGCATCATCATAGTGTCATAAAAAATTTAATTTATTTAAAGTATAAAAATTATAAAAAAATATAATGATTTAGGAAATAGTTTTAGCTTTCTAATTAATATTTAGAGTCTAAAAGTTAACTTATATTACCCCATGTAATAATTTTTTTAGTAAAAAAAACACAAGTTTGTGACAATTTTATTTTTTACTTTAAATAAAAAGTTATTAATGTCATTTTCTTACCCAAGTGGCTCCATGGGGTCCCCAAGTTGACCCATGGATTTTCTCGGTCAGCCATGACTCATCCAATAAGAATAGGACAAGTGTAAGGGTATTTTCATATTTTTATAATATCATTTTTACCTTTAATTTCACTAGTTATCTTTAATCGCGATTAATTAAACTTAAAAGGTACTATTCACCAAAAAATTATTTTAATCCCATTGAACCACATTTTACGTCCTAATGACAACCATGTATGTCAGATTTTTGAAAATCAAATCACAGAAGTGGTAATGTTTCATTTAAATGAAAAATCAGTTTTTTAACTACCACTTAGTGGTTTCACTATTCATCAAAAATTAAAGTTTTTTAGAACAATGCCAAAATTTCACCCTAATATATAATTGATATTCCAAATTCAAAAATGATGTCTATTTTACAAAATTCCAAACACATAATTTGGATTATTTAGTTTTATAAATAATTCCCGTTGTCACAATAAATAGCGTGTTTTTAAGAAACAATATATATCACAAGATTGACAATTGTTTATGTCCAATTCCAAAGTGAAATTAATTCTAATGACCACCATTTGATAAAAAGGTAAAAATATATTCTAATTATAAATTAAAGCCACTCAATATTATAATTTATCACTAACAATTATATTTATTAAAAAGTTATTTTTAAGTATTGTTCACTACTCATAAAAAATTGGAAGTTCTCAGAAAAATACCAAAAATTCAACATAGGCTAATTTTGATATTCCAAATCCAAAAATGAAGTCCATTTTGAAATATAAAATATATATAATTTCAAAAAATTGGGTATTACTATTAATAATGGCTATTTTGATTGGTCACGGTGTGTTAGAATCTCACACTTACGTACAATGCAAGCTATTTCATTATTGAAGGAGAAGTGTATCATGGAAGCTTGGGATGTTACATTCTCCCCTCCTTCAATAAATTGCGTACTTGAAATTTTAAATTTTTCTTTGAAAATAAAAGGTTTAAAATATTAAATACCTTTGTGGAAAACCCACATCGGAAAGAAGGTTAATAAAATTTAGCCTTAATAAGAGGGAAAGGGAAATGAAAAAGTCACCACCAAATTATGATCTCTATAAGGAGAACATTGGTGGAAATTAGAGACATATAATTGGAGGAATAAATTAAATATTTTTCGGGAGTGATTGAGGTCATCAATCACAAACAGGTGTAAAATTGAGGGCCTCAAAGCCTTCAATCTATGTTGATTTAAAATATTATTAGTTCAACAAGAAATAAGGTATAAGGATAACACATTTTTTTAGTTTTAATATCCCTTTACTAAAGTTTAAGAATTAATTTATTCATTGCATAAGAGATAGGTATATATATATTTATACTTGACAAGTAGAGTTTCAGCCTTCAACTAATTTCTACCACAAACTCATATTTCACTCAAAAAGATTATAGAACTCAAAATATTATATTTACCCTAATCGTACAAGGTTCAAAATATTAACACATACCATTCATAGTAGGAAAACTATTTTGTAATAACTCGGGACTTCCTGTAGGCTAGTGGTAGTTAATAAAGGCCTATTGCACTATGGTTTTGGGTTTGATTACTACAGCTTTGTCTGATGCGACGGGTTATCCCCCTACCTATAGGTTGTCCTTTTCCTAAAACTGCAGTATTATAATATTCCAAAAATAATATTCAGAAATGTTTTAACCTTAAACAATACTATCCAAGGTTCAACTTAATCCATTCCAACCTTTATATTTATCCAAAATACTTCTGTCCAACTCACAGTCAAAATTTTATAAGGAAGGTAAATATAATGAAGATCCTTTTTTTCGCGTAACAACATGTGAACACCTTCATCATGTATTCTTTTAAAACACTACAACATCATGTGTTACTATAAATCCTTATTTATTACATTCATTATCCCTTATTCCTTATAGAATTCTAGATATACTTCTTCTATCCAAAAATGTATACAAATCATTAATCAGTTCCAAGGAAGTTACGAATATCCAATATAATTTATTCAAATCAATCATGTATTATTCCAAAATCACTATCTCGGTATCATAACCATATTATGGTTTATCATTCTCTCAACCATATATTTTCCATAAAATTAACCTACTGTGGAGTCACTTTTCTTGGTTCCACACAATCTCAAGTCCTTGATGAAATAGTACTGCAGTACAATCCTTATATACTCCATAAATATTATAACCAGAACATCATTGATACAAAACTCAAATGACAAAATTCTTTAATAACAACATAAGAACTCTAATCATTCCTCTTCATCTGTGGTAGTATCAGAACTTGATTATTATCCAATAACATCATTTGGGGCATACTCTGAAGATTTGGACATTGGTTTGCGTAGTGTCCTCACTCCTTGCAAATGAATCATTGTACATTTGAAACCGTTTTCTTACCCTTGCAGTCACGCACTTGGTGTCCTTTTTCTCCACACTTATAACAAACTCCCATTCCCATCAGGCAAGTTCCAAGGTTTTTCTTCCCATTGTTATCACATATTGGAAAATTATTCTTTTCCCTCATCCCATAATCCATCATTCTCTCTTCCATCCTTTTCTTCTCTTTCTTCCCTTCAAAGCCATAAGACTCAGAGAATTATTTACTTATCTTATTAACACATGATAATATTTATTCATATGTTGAGAACACATGGGAGACTATTTCCCTTCAAAATTCTTGCTTAATACTGTGAAAGATATGATCCTTCTTACTCTTTGGATCATACGTATTGATGGAGTTCACATTCCTTCTACTGGGTGCCATTTCTATACAATGGAATAAACTAGGTTAGTTTATGAATTGCAATGAATAATTCCAAACATGTAAACTAATTAATGTAAATTCAATGATTTATGGATGTAATCCATAATCATAAAAAAAATTTCTTTGAGGAAGTATATACTCATAAACCATTCATAATGGTTTGTAATGAAAATGATAATTATCCTAAGAATATCCCCCGGGAGTGTCGTAACCAAGAGTGCAGCAAGGCCCGTTGTCGTGCACTAGTTCCCGTTCAAGTCTAGATCAATGCGGTGTTTTTGGGTTTTACCCCTAGGTATATATGTGTCAGAGCCGCCACTACTTGCTCGTATCTAGACAGGGATGTATTGCTCATAAATCTCAGAAAATCTCTATAATAACAAAATTCTTGGAAGTTCTTCTATACTAATCCTCAATGTCTATCTTAGGGCTACATGATCTAATTATAGTTTATCTAAATATATCTTCCAAGGTTAGTACTAAAATGCCTCTGATACCAACTGTAACGCCCCGACCCCAGTTACAAAGAGTCGGTGCATTATTGTGTAACATTGGCATGATCACAAAAGATCAAGTCTCAAAAGACCGATTAGTTTAGTAGCCTTGGAAATACTAGATACATTCATAAATGTTACACTACATCATAAAGTAAAAAATCACAATAACATAGTCTCCATAGTCCACACTTCTATCCCCTTTAGACTATCCATGTAGGTCAGTCATAAAATATTTCTTCACATCTTGGGAAAAATAAAACATTGAAAGGGGTGAGCTCAGATGCTCAATAAGGATAAAAATATTACAGAAGCTTTCATAAATAAACATAAAAATTTAAGGCAATGTATAACTAAAACAAAAGCCTTTTAAACTTTAACTTCAACTTAATATGACAAAAGTAAAATGAGATAATTCCATTTACTTATTCACATGGATATTCTACTGGTCGAATAATCACATGTAATATCAATAACCACTTTCATAATGATGGAATGCATAATTCCAGACTATCATAACCACGTACCCAAGGACTCGTTCCAAGAATAAAAATAATATTTGGTCAAGGCCTCATGCCAAGACACTAGTTTGTCTCATGAGACCTACTGATGCATTGAGGAGTTATAACAGGCTCCACCTGTCACTTATTAAGTCCAATGCATTCCTCATATGAACAGGTTTAAACATATCATAAACCATAACATAATTGTATCACATAAAACATGCATAAAGGAAATATAAAATTTATACATTTCAATCACAAGATATCAATACAACACATTGATATAATAAAAACACTGTAAAAACCATTTTCAATACCAAAATAAAAGAAAATTAAAACTTGGTATTTATTTTTCATTTAAAAAATGTTATGGCTTGTAGAGGAAGCCGAAACTCTAATAATGGTCACGGCGAAGGAGAAGTCTTTGTCACCGCATACATAAGAAAAAACATTCTGTTTGTCATTTAGTAAAAACTCTTCGTATAAAAAATATTCCTTTTGAATAAATGTAAAAGTCAAAGGGGTTTATACACCGTATAAAAGAAGGTTGTGTATAAAACAAAATATGCCTCAATGAAAGGAGATTGAGACGAAGTCCAATAAAAAGATAATTTTTTAAATAAAATTGATCTATTATGTGTATTCACTATATGTACACATAAAGAAAGTACTAATACAAGATAGGACATAATAATATCATGAAATAATTTGAAAGTAGGAGATTAACCCAAAGAATGGTAATTGGGTTAATAAGTTCCCTTACCTCGTGTCCGACTTCACTCAACCGTTATTTAATCTGCTGAATAATAAACTAGAGTTAATCTCTACTTTCTTAAGAAACTTTTTCAAGTTCATTACCCATTTTATATCACTTATTACATTGTTACAAAAATTATGTAGTCATTTATGTTAATAACGGTCGTTTTGTCGATCTTTGGTACTTGAGTCAACAATAAACTTCTTATAATTACAAGTTGTTTATGTGGTAGAATATCCATTATCTCCATAATTATATTAATGATTTAGATATCATATATATCATATATATCCAGTATATACATTCATTCATAATATTACATAACATTTAGAGGTAAGAAATGAAATGCACTATTCATGGAGACGGTAAGCCGTACGTACACATGAACGGTACTTTCATTCCTATTTCGTATTTAATGGAATGAAATCATAATTATATAAAGGTATATTATAATTCTAGTATAATATCATATATAATATCATTTATTCCATCCTTTATATGTCCCATATATGGCATTAACGATTCAAATCACTTTGAGGGGGTGGTAGTCCACACTTCGTAAAATGAAATTATCTCGTTTACCCATAATGGATATCATAAAGGTATGACATAAATGAGAAATACAGAATCATAAGGAAAACATAAACATAATATATATCATATATAAATATAGTGACATCTTAATGGCCACCATGAGAGGTGTTAAAAGAAGAATGAACAATCATCGTTTCGTGAGGCATAAATTCGCCAACCACAGAAACAGTATGTTCTTTAACCATTAGAAGATGGTGTGTGTAAGTGTAAATCATATTATTCTCATGAAAACATCCTAGTATATTTAAGATACTGGTTTTGTTACAAAATAATGGAATAAAAAGATTTTAAGGGGTTGGAGAAGCAAAATAAAACAAAAGGACATTATAGAAGACTTTACCTTAAAATCGAGTAACTCTTTTTGATTTGAGCCAATGGCTTCCTTAAGAAGACTTATTTAAAAATTTAGGCTTATAGGAGTAAGATAGGGGAGTTTATAGAGTATTTGGGTAGAGTTTGGTCCAGCCAAATGGCTTGAATGTGTGAATAAGGTGGTAGTGGTGGGGGCCTTTATAAGAGGAGAGGAGGGGCACTCTTGGAAAATCATGAAATGTTACATTATTATGAAATTATTTTCGGATTTCAAAGGTCCCCAAATTATATATTTCAAGTATAAGGTGATAAGGGTTCAAAATATACCCATCCAATAGGTTTTTTACTAGTTTAAGTCTTATATTTTACATTATCTTTTCATTTTATTTAAATCGTTAAATTAATGAGGTAATCACAGCATCATCATGGTGTCATAAAATATTTAATTTATTTAATGTCTAAAAATTATAAAAAAACTATCATGATGTAGGAAATCGTTTTAGCTTTCCAATGAATATTTATAGTCGAAATGTTAACTTATATAACCCCATGTAATAATTTGTTTAGTAAAACAACACATGTTTGTGACAATTTTATTTTTACTTTAAATAAAAAGTTATTAATGTCATTTTCTTACCCAAGTGGCTCCATGGGATCCCCATGTTTACCCATGGATTTTCTTGGTCGGACATGACTCATCCAATAAGGGTAGGACAGGTGTAAGGGTATTTTTATATTTTTATAATATCATTTTTAACTTAAATTTCACTAATTACCTTTAATCGTGATTAATTAAACATAAAAGGTACTATTCAAAAAAGAATTATTTTAATCCCATTGAACCATATTTTACATCCTAATGACAAACATGTATGTAGTATTTTTGAAAAACAAATCACATAAGTGGTAATGTTTCATTTAAATGAAAAATCAGTTTTTTAACTACCATTTAGTGGTTTCACTATTCATCAAAAATTGAAGTTTTTCAGAACAATGCCAAAATTTCACCCTAAGATATAATTGATATTCCAAATTAAAAAATGATTTCTATTTTAAAAAATTACAAAAATATAAGTTTCATTAATTAATTTTATAATTAATTCCCATTGTCACAATAAATAACGTGTTTTTAAGAAACAATATATATCAAAATATTGACAATTGTTTATGTCCAATTTCAATGTGAAATTAATTCTAACGACCACCATTGGAAAAAATGGTAAAAATATATTCTAATTATAATTTATCACTATAAATTATTTTGATTAAAAAAGTTTTTTTAAGTATTGTTCACCATTTATAAAAAATTGGAAGTTCTCAGAAAAATACCAAAAATTCAAATAGGCTAATTTCGATATTCCAAATACAAAAATGAAGTCCATTTTGAAATATAAAATATATATAATTTCAAAAAGTGGGTATTACTATTCATAAAGGCTATTTTGATTGGTCGCGGTGTGTTAGAATCTCGAACATGCGTACAATGAAAGCTATTGCATTATTGACGGAGAAGTGTATAATGGAAGCTTGGGGTGTTACACTAGTTACTTGGAAGGATGGGTAATTCTAGAGTTGTAAGTCATGAGAATAATCGACCACTACTTACCTGCCCCTATGGGCTCCTCCACTATGAACAAGAAATTGTTGAAAGAGTCTTGACTGTAATGTTTCTATATCTTGACCCACTGGAGAAACTAAGAGATCATTATTTGCTATATCCTCCTATACCAAATGAGTGAAACTATCTTTGAAAGATCTCTATGAGGTAATATTTCCCGAAATTCCCAACAAATCTCAGAGAAAGACAATATCGATAAAGGCCAATATCATAAGCAATGAAACTGGAAACCACACAGGCACACACAAGGTTTTACAATAAGGTTCAAACCAAGAGGTTACCCATAAGATCAAGGTGTAACTCCCTAATCACTACCCATAACAAAATATAAGCATCAAGAACCTTCATGTTAGTCACAACCTCATATATACACTCAATCATTGAATAAAGTAAGATCAAATGAAAGAATTTAAGGAATAATTTTTAAAATAACAAATCAAAATTTCATTAGGAATATAATTATTTGTTCTACATATAATAAACAAACATTTATATATGGAATTTGAACATACATGCCTAAAATGATACATGAATTCACACCAAATCCCATCAATCATCATATTAACATCATATGTATCACCCAAGGTGAATTATCATAAACTGAATCTCATCGTCGTTTAAACTAGTACCCGACCCAGTCCATGGAAAGGGCCTAAGGAAATTCCCTATCCCCATGGGCTAGAACAAGTTACCGATTATAAAAAAATGATTTGGGAATGGGTTACCCAAGTTATGATACATAAAACAGTTGATAACAATAAATAAACTAAATCTGAAAATTACCAAACAAAATATACTTAAATAAAAATCAGAACTGAATACAAGGTTTTAAACATGACATAAGAGGTCCAAAAAGATAAAATTAGCAGAAAAATAGACAAAGTACCACCACATGATAAGGGTTAATCACACATGAGTTGTCTCTATAACACTGCACCATGGAAGGAAACTAATAACCCGAACCACCGTCTCCAAGGACCTTGCCCTTACCTATGTCAAACATGTTCAATTCTACATACAACCAAAGGAGTACTTTGGGTGTGAGCCTAATAAAAATATGATGCCACCCAAATATTCCATGTGATAAGATACTAAATTTTCCTGCCATACACACCACAATTTAATGTTAAATACAAAATAGTCAATGAGCAATCGTCCCAGGAACACCCCTAGTCACTAGCTAGTAGTGGGCCCCCGGTACCTCGTATCTCAGTGTACAAGTAACCATAAAAATTATCTATTCCCATGCATGAGACACGAATAGGGAACAAACTCATAACCTAGTTGTCCCCAATAATCATCATTACTTTTTTGTTAGTGTTGTCAACAACAATATTACTAAGTGAAACAGGGACAAAACCACTCTAGATCACTAACATACTAGTACACATCCGCCTACCTATATACTCAAGTTTCCTTCTCTGTGATAAAACAAGTTACACATGCTATAAAATTCCATTTACACATAAAAACACCATTTATGGCCATACACACTCAAAAATTATATATACATGCTTTTCACTATTTGTATAACTCAAATAAACACTTATAATTTCTATAAAACAATTTCACAAAGCATAACAAAACAATGCACATAAAATCAATTTAAAACCCCTATTTTAAAACCAAATGCATACGGATATTACAAAAAAATAGAATTGGAATCACTAAAACATTTTAATAAAACCATTTCATGAATTATAAAACTTCCCCAATTTCTACAACATATAATGAACATGAGAAACCCCATTTTCACAGATTAATGCAACTTAAAAATCAACCTATTAACAAATGATACCAAAAATAGTTTTCGAACCAAACATAATGAAAAAGGAACATTATAAAAAGATAATTCTATAAATCAAACTCATTCTACAATCATTACACATGAAATCACCTACCAAATGTGTCAAAAACCTCAAATATTTGTGCGATACATCAACCACACTGACGCTGCACTACAAGGGAGTGAAAACAAACCTAAAAACACAATATTGGGCCAGGAAACTCAAATAAAACCCTATGTATGAATCCATAGATTTTGTAGATTTGGATATTAAATAAAAGTGGGATAAATCCTATGTAAATGTAAGGAACTAAGAAGGAAACTCAGTAACTTGAGAAAGTTTGAAGTTTTCCCACCAAACCCCCCTTCAAAATTGAGTTCCAAGGAGGCTTGAGAGAGATTTATGGCTATCCATGGATGCTAGGCACAAAATAAGGATGAAATGGGCAGATTACGGTTTATTCTGTAAGTAAAAAATGGTTATTATGACAATATTTTAATGATATGGATAAGGAAGCACTATTTTCTTGCATGGTTTGGTAAACTGTGCACACAAACCGTGCAATCGAGTCTGGCCACCCAAAAATGTGCCAATTTGCTCCAATTTTAGGGGGTCCTTATGGGAAACCTAGGGGGAAATGAGATCCATGAATAAGAGAGAAAAATACCTAAAAATAAAGGTATGTATGTGACAATTCTCCCCACCATGAAAAACTTTCTGCCCTGGAAATTCAACCTGAAGTTTGATTAGAAAACAAGAATGGGTACTCTTTCTCAATCCACAACTTCTACTCCAAAGTTCAATGGACATAATTACCATTCTTCTAAAGTACCTAACTATATTGAATATACTTTCCCCTAAAAAGCTTCTCTTGGGAATCAACTATTCACATCGGCCGCTCAAAAATAGAAAATCGGGTTCTATCTACAACTCATCACAATTCCGAACATGAGATTAATCCAAATTGCACTTCTTCAAATGGGAAACATGAAAAGCATCGTGGATTGATATACACTAAGATGAAAAATATAACAAGTATTCTACCTTTAAATTGCTCTCAATGATCTCAAAGGGTCTGACATACCTTAGTTTTACCTTTCCCAGCTTTGCCAAATGACGATGACCTAGATGGGGGTCCAATTTCAAGAATACCCGATCACCCATAGAAAACACTAGGTCTCATCGCCTCTGATCAGAATAGGATTTGTTGTCACTTTTAGTTGTCAATAACCACTACCTGATTAACTTGACCTTCTTAGATGTCTCTTGCACAATGATCGCCCCAACAGTGAAGTCTTACCTACCTCATCCAAACATATAGGGGACCGACAAGGATGACCATAGATCACCTCAAAATGAGCCATTCAAATAGATGATTGGAAGCTATTATTATAAGTGAACTAAACCAATCCCAAATGACTATCCTAGGAACCTCCAAAGTCAAATACACATACACCAAGCATTACCTCCAAAATTTGATTTTCTCGCTCTGTCTGACCATCCGTTTTAGGACAGTAGGTCGTGCTCATCTTAATCTGCAAACCCAATGCCTTCTAAAGGCCTTTCGAAAACCGAGAGGTAAAATGGTGTCCTATATCTAAGAAAAATACAGATGGAACACCATGAATCCTTTATACCTTTTAAAGATATAATCATCCCAACTCATTCACTTTAGGTTTATCTTTGATTGGAATAAAGTGGGATGATTTGGTCCGAAGATCAATCACTACACTTATGGAATTCTTACCCTGAGGTGTATGAGTTAAGGAAAAAATGAAATCCATAGAAACCTCATCCCATTTCCAGCTAGGAATGGGTAATGGCTAGAGAAAACCGAAGGGTCTTTGATTCTCTGCTTTTACTTTCTGACATGTGTAGCATTTCAACATGAAGTCCACTAGGTCTCGTTTCATACCTAGAAACCATTAATGTCGACGAACATCATAGTACATTTTGGTATCCCTAGGATGGATGTCCCACTGAGAATGGTGGCTATCCTACATCATCATCTTCCTCAGAGATAGTGAAACCACTGTATGACCCTTGAAGCACAAGATCACTTGGGGGATGATGATAAATCAGGAGACATATCCCCACCCTGATGAAACTGTCTTGACTGCTGACATAGCTCATCCCTGAGTTTCTCATTCCAAATCAACTCTAAAAGAAAAGGATTCAACTGAATGCTTTCCAATAATGAACTTCCACTATTCTCCTTATTCTCTGCATGCATGTAAGCAAAGAACCCCATCAGATTCCACTCATCACTGGACTTCTTCAAACCCTAAAAAAGTTTAATTACGATCAATTATTTTGTCACCACATTACTGTTTCCTGGGGTATAGATGACATCAAAGTCAAACCCCTACAAGTATTCAATCCAACACCACTGCCTTAGATCAAGATCCTTCTATGAGAAGATGTAGGCTATGCTGTTGTAATCGGAGTAGACCACAAACTTCTCCCCAAAGAGGTAATGACGCCATGTCTTCAAATCATGATTCACCATTTACAAATCCAAGTATTGGGTTGGATAATTCTTTTTTTTGTGGTTAGAGTTGGTGAGATCCATACGCCACCACGTGATTATCCTGCATTAACACACACCCAAGACCCATACCTGATGCGTCACATTACACCACATATCCCTTTCCAAATTCTGGAATGTTCAACATGGGGGCAGTATTCAAATACTACTTCAACTTCTCAAAGGCTGCCAGCAATTCTGGGGTCCCAAAAAACATCACCCCTTTTCAGGTGAGCATAATCATGGGTGAGGAAAGCAAATAGAAATCCTGAACAAATTGATTGTAATAACCTGCCAAGATGAGTAAAATCTTAATATTGAATACATTCTTTGCCTGATCCAATGACATCACTGCACTGATCTTCTCAGGGTCCACCAAAACCCCCTATTCCGAGATCACATATCCCAGAAACTTCACATACCTGATCCATAAAGTACGCTTGGAATACTTCACATAAAGGTGATGATCCCACCAGGTGCCCACCACAATTCTCAAGTGATACCCATGCTCCTCCTCAGATATGGAGTAAATCAGGATGTTATCCACAAATACCACAACAAAGGATTTGAGATAATGGTGGAACACCCTATTCCTGAGTGCCATAAAAATTGCCAGAGGATTGGTCAACCTAAAAGGCACGACCAAATACTCAAAGTGGTCATACCTAAATTAGAAAGATTTCTACAGGATATCTGCCTCTTTTACCTTGATTTGGTGATAACCCAAACATAATTCTATCTTAGAAAACCTCTTCTCACCCTTAAACTGATCTAACAATTCATCTATTCAGGGAAAATGATATTTTTTCTTGATGGTTACCTTATTCAGCTTTCAATAGTCGATACACAACTGGAGGGATCCATCATACATCTTCATAAAAAGGAAAGGAGTGGCCTAATGATAGAAACTTGAGCAAATAAATCATTTGGATTCCAAATCATCTGGTTATATCTTTAATTCCCTCATGATAGTGGGTTCCATATAATACATGGGAATAGATATCAGTTTTATTCCCAATGCCAAATCAATAGAGAACTCCACATCCCACTCTCATGAAAATCCTAAAAAATCTTCCAGAAATCCCTTAAAAACTCATCCACTACGTGAGGTAATCAAACCATAGGAGCACGAAAATCTTCCTCTAGAACGGGTGATGAAAACTGGGAGATAATATTTCCCAACTCTGGGAGTGGAGGTCCTTTACGACCCGACCAAAGATCCCATTCCCCATGAAAAAAGTGAGGGCTGCCATCAGGTTCCATGAAACTCACCAACTACTTATAGCAATGGATGTGCACCTAAAAGTTCACCAGCCAATCCATTCCAAGGATTTCATAAAAAGTTCTATGTCTAGGACCAGAAGGTCCCATTCCATCTCAACCTTAAACACGATAAGTGAACATGATGGGAACCTGAGACCTTGCTCTCTCTTTTTACCCAACAGTGTCACTAGATCCATCACAACAGACAACAAATCAGTTGTAAAATTAAGCATGATCACAAAACAAGTAGATATAAATGAAACAAAAGAACCAATATAAAAAAGAGCATAAACTATAGAAGATGAAATCAAGATGGTACCTCAAACTATCGAAGGCTAAACATCCGATCCCGTTGGCAGCTTTTTCACATAAAAAAGATGCATACTCTCTGCCTGAGGATGGCTATTCGCCTATGGATGTTCCCTGAACTGGATCTACCAAAAAGATGATCTTCCCCTGCTGCCATAACCACCAAACTGAGATCCCCCTATCCTCGATGACTGTGACTAAGCTGGAAGTCCCCTAGAATCCACTGATCCTACCCCACTATGGAGTGGATGCTCCATCCTATAAAAATGCTTCTAGTGTCCCATACCTCCACACTAATAAAAAGTATTCACATGATATGTAAATACTATTAGGGTGATCCCTATCCTTCCGTACTAGTGGCACACAATATATCTTGCATCATATTCCACCGAAGAAAACTGACTGGAAGGTTGGCCTGAACTACCACCTCCCATCTTCCCCTGCTCCTCTCGCTTCATTTCCTTCTCAGATGAACTACCACTTCCCATCAGTGACACTAACCTAGAGAAACTAGGTCTCCCTTTGAGGTAAATATGCACCATATAATCTTGATCAACCACATTAGTTTAAGTCTTCATCTTGAACAAGTAGAACAAGGAATAAATCTCTGGCCGGAAACCACTCTCGAACTTCTAAGCCTTCTTCTACTCATTGAAGACCATTTCTGGAGCACACCATACCAACTCAGAAAAATGGTTGGAATACACCATCACTAAAATATACCCTTTAATAAGTTCCATACACTCCCAAGATCTAGCATATGACAAGACTTTATGGTAGTACTGGTAGTTGAAGGTAACATAGAAGTCCTTCCAAATCATCTGTTCATGCTTCCCAGCTTGAAGCACTGATTCCCACCACCTGTGGCTGGGACCCTCTAATAGAAATTAGGAACACTTCACACTTAAATTATTAGGTGTGTTAAGGAACTCAAACATGTGTTTGATCATCTCAATATACTCCTCTACTTACCGGGGTTCTGTGCTGCCTCAGAAAGTAAGAGGCTTGTTCTTTAGGAACTCCTAGGAATTTTCCTACCTATGACCATAATCCTATTCTCTATCTGGAGAAAGAGAGGGAGATAATTATTTTCCTAGGTCCTGGACAACCATGACCACAACTTCTACCATCCTTTGATCAATAGGTGATAAATAACTCTCTCTGATGTCCACCTCTGGCTGCATGGGAGCTTTTTGGGGAGGCATATTGCTACACAAAGCAATAGTCACAAAAGAAATCAATAGTAAAACAATTTTGAAATATTTCAACAAATAAATAAAATATAAATAAGTCAAAATCATCACAATAATGAAATGAACAACCACTTCACTACCACTCGATGCCTATGTTCAATCTTCATCCTGCATGGCCCACCCAAAATAGAAGCCAGACAAACAATCCAAACATCCAATGATGACACAAGGTTTTTCATGAGAGGTACTATCCAGGTACCCTACTAATAAATAAAACTATGAGCCCTGACAGTCCTAGCTCTTGTCTAACCAGACTCATCCCAAAATAATGATATGACACCAATATATTGAACCTTCTCTAATACCATTTTATCACAAACTGAATCTGGTCACCATTTAATATAATACCCAACCCAGTATTTGGAAAGTCCCAAAGGGAGTTACATATCCCCACGGGATGGAAAAAGTGCCTGGGTACGATAAAAAATTATTTGGGAATGGTTTACCTGAGTTAAGATATATAAAATAACCGATAACAATAAATAAACTGAATCTGAAAATTACCAACCAAACAATCCTAAAATAAAATTGCAAACTAAATACACAGTTTTAAACATGAAAAAAGAGGTCTGAAACCAAAAACTTAGTAGAAAAACATACCAAGTACCACTTCACGAAAAGTTTTCATCACCCACAAGCCGTCTCCACAACACCGCATCATGGAAGGAAACTAAGAAACCAAACAAATGTCTCCAAGGACCTTGCCCTTACCTATGTCAAACATGATCAAGTATACATACACCCAAAGGTATAAGTAGGGTGTGATCAAAATCCAAATAGGATACCATCCAAATATTCCATGTGAAAAGAATTATAATATAAATTTTTTTCATGTTTTTATAAACAAGAAATGGTATGAAAAATTTCTAAATTGAAAATTTTAATGGAGAACAGTTTTCAAGGGTTAAAATCAAACAATGAAAAGATTTAAATAAAACCTATAAGCTAATAAATTTTTCATTAAGATAATCCATAATACAATTATATATACGAAATATTCAATGAGCACTAGTCCCTAGAACACCTCTAGGCACAAGTTAGTTTTGGGCCCCAGCTACCTCACATCTCGGTGTAAAAGTAAACATAACAAATTTCTATTATCATGCACGAGCCACTAGTATGAAACATAACCATAACCTAGTGGTCCCCAATCATCCTCATTATAGTTTTTAGTGTTTTCAACAGCAATCTTGCTAAGTTAAAGAGGGAAAAAACTACTCCGGATCACTAACATACTAGTACACATCCGCCCACCTAGATACCCGAGTATCCCTCTATGTTCTCAAACAGGTTTGACATGCTATAGAATTCTATTTACACATAAAAACACAAGTTATAGTCATAAAAATTCATAAAATTAGCTAAACATTATTTTCCTTATTCATATAACTCAAATAAGCACTTAGAATTTCCATAAAACAATTTCACAATGTATAAAAAAACATTGCACATAAATCCATTTAAAACCCCTCTTTTTAAACAAAATTTAGACCAATATTACACCAAACCAGAATTGGCAGAACGAAAACGTTATAATAAAACCATTCCATGATGTATAAAATAACCCCAATTGGTACAACATATAATGCACATGAAACCCCCCCCATTTTCACACAAAAATGAAACTTAAAAATAAACTGCATAACAAATGATACCAAAAATAGTTTTTTCACCAAAATAATTAAAGGGGAGCATTCTGAAAATATAATTCTAGAAATATAATTCATTCTAAAATCATTACAAATGGAATCACCTACCAAATGTTTCAAAAATCTGAAATCTTTGTGAGATACTTCAACCGCACCAAAACCACGCCACAAGGGAGTGAAAATGAACCTAAAACGACAAGATTGGACCAAGAAACTAAAAAATAAACCATAGTTATTAATACCTAGATTATGAACATTTCGATCTTCAAGAACAGTGGGATAAAACCTAAATAAATTAGAATAACTAAGGAGTAAACTCACTTACTTGGGAAAGTTTTATGTTTTTCCACCAAACCCCCTTCAAAATTGAGTTCCAAGGAGGCTTGAGAGAGCTTGGAGTGTGTCCATGGATTCTAGGAACGAAATGGGGACGAAATAGATAGATTAGGGTTTATTCCATAAGGAAAAAATGTACTTACAACAAAATTTAAATGAGATGGATAGGGTGACATAGTTTTATTGCATGGTTTGGTAAACCATGCACACAAACCATGAGACCTAGTATGGCCACCGAAAAATGTTCCAAATTGCACCAATTTTAGGGGGTCAAAGGGGAAAACCTAGGGGGAAATGAGGTCCAAGAATAGGAGAGAAAAATAACAGAAAATAAAGTCAGGTATTTGACATTAATTTAATTAATGGAAACATAAAATTGCAAAAAATAAATTTTTCACTTAATGGAAACCCATAGGTCCTCTATATAGTGTTGGATAAACATTAAAATAGTTCCCATATCTATGTCCCATACTTCCTATCTCATGTATGACCTGTTCCAACCCATGAAAAAGAGAAGAAAAAAGTTAATGAACTCGATTATCCAATACAATTTTTAACACCCATTACCCAAACCACATAGTTTGGACTAGTGTGCCACATGACCTCATGCACACCTCACTGTATACAAGAGGATTCCAACTAGAAGTGAGGGATTATGTATATTAGTGGGGAGATGAATCCATTAGAAACAAGTAGACATTAGAGTATATGAATAGAAGTGATAAAAAAATCAACATGTAATGAATAAAAAATAACCATCAGAGTTGAAATATCATATTAAAAAATGATAACTAATTCCATAAAAATATTGAATTCTAGGTATATAAACCAAAACTAAGCAAATATTCATGGAATGGGGTAAATCTAGTTAAAAAATATAGTATAAGACATTCTGATCAAACTACATCTAACAACGTCTGGATCTAATTACTCCACCCGTCCAACTATCCACCATAAGTCCCTTTCTCTTCACCAGATCCCTAGTCATGAAATCTAAAAGAGCACAAAAATTATTGAGTAGGGTGTTATTAAAAGACATAGCAGGATATAAATAATTAACCTTAACATCACTTTATAATATATATATATATATATATATATATATATATATTGACTGAAAATTGTATTTTTATTTGATTTTCGAAAACTGCTTTTTGGGTGAGTGGGAACCAAGCCATACAAAGGATTACCGGATCACCAAAATCAAGACAGCAAAGATGAAATCCACTTCCCTAAAAAATTCAAAAACTCAAAGGATTCCTCGAAACACACATCCTAGGCCAGTGAGCCTCCTCGAAACACACATCCTTGGTCAGCGAGCCTCCTCGAGCCACACCCCCGACATATTCAGCACCTTCGTCATACATCGCCGGTGAGAACCCACAGGCCATCGCCGCTGCAACTTCAAACAACATAAAAACCTTCATCCATGCCATCATGTAAACACCATATCTTCGTCATCCCCATCCGAAGACTGTCGTCAACATCGTTGCACCATCATCAACCGTAACACCGTTATGAGGAATAAACGCCGAACAATAAAGCAAACCAGAAACACCAAAACCGGAAATCATCGCTTCATCGAACCACCATCACAGATGAAACAACCTCATCAAAACGCGATCATCATCAACTCACCATCGAAGATAAATCAAACGACCTATAAAGACCAATTCCACCTACTTCGACACCATGTCAGAAGAAAGATCGATTAAATACCCAAGAAGTCACCCATGGTGGATTGCCCAAAAGTATGTGGCATATCCTGCTAGCTTGGATAACCCAAGTAAACACCGATCAATGTCTGACATATACATATCAGAGGATATGCCAAATGTAGGTGAAATATCCCGTTGACTGGAATAGCTTAAGTACATGAAAAAAAACTGTATGGAACATTTGACTCAGAGGATAGTCTAAATAGGCTCAACCTATATGGTTATCTATAGAATATAGAATAACAGTATATATGACACAAGATGAAAATGAAATATCAAAAATCATGTAAAGTCAAATAATATCACCATAAAAATAATCCATATACAAGTTAAATAAGAATAGTTAAGGAAACACACAAACACACACACACCTAATGTGTTCAAGCATCAGACAGGTTTCTCAGGTCTACAAACACATTCTAATAATCATGACAATAATTTTTTTTTACATTAATGAAATTTATGGTATTTTTAAATAAATTTTGTTGATTAATAACACCAAGTTTAGTCAAGGAAATTTCACCTGAATCATGTCCATGTATTCACTAGCTCAAACTGCATTCCAATGGTCACTAAAACTAATTTTAGATATTTTATTTCCAAAAAATAAAAACACCACATGTGATAACAACTTTCTCAATCCAATATAATTTTCAAATTATCCGTTTATTTTATATAATTTTATTAATATTACCCTCCTTAATAATGATTATAATTTCACATGTGATAATATTAGATCTGTCGAAAATAATATGAGATAAGCATAATAATTAATATTTATAATTATTTGAAAATTCTATGTTATTATCATTTAAGAATTCATTATCCTTTTTATAGTAAATTTGAAAGTTAAACTTTACAAATTACTCATGATGAAGTAGAAGAGGAATATAGATTCATACCAAGAAATATCATTTTAAAACACTATAATTAAATAAAGAAGTGAGTGTGAGTGTTATAACACACTTGAATCCCAGAAGAAGAACTCTTATTTTTTTGAATAATGATTCACCAATCTTGGAAAAGGAATCTTATAGACTACATAGAATCTGGATAATAACCAAAAAATAAGTCAGAAAGGTTTAAATATTTTTCAAGAAGGAAAACTACATACATGTTCCAGCATTAAAACCCCAAGATTTATTTAATAATTTTCTTTCTCATTTATAAAAAAATGAGATTGAAGTGTTTCAAATCCATCATAAAGAGATTAAAAACTTTAAATGAGTACAAATAAGTTATTCCTATAACATTATGAATTTGAAATAGTCAAAAATGAGTTATAAATGCCTTATGGTGAAGAATAAACATAAAATATTTTTTAAATTATTTTTCCCAAAAAAAGGTGTTTTGTAAAGGTAAAGGGTTTTATCATTATGCATCTCCAATCTATCCTATAAGGGTAAGTAGTTTTACCCTTATAAATTGGATGAATTTAAACAACCCTTACATACAGAAAATATTACCCTTAGGTAAGCATGAATAATTCATCTTACCATTATGAAACTCAGGGTTACCTTTATGCAAGTATATGGTTACCCTTACATGGGTATTGGAAATGAACTAGTACCCTTACATTAGTAAGAATTTCTTTTAAGGAAATCCCTACTAAAACTTATATATTTATAAGAAATGTCATGTTACCCTTATGAAACCTCATGTTACTCTTACACAACCATTAAGAACTCACACATACCCTTACACAATTATTTGGTTTATTTTATTATCCTTATACAACTATAGACCTACCATTACATAGTGGATATTTACCCTTAGGAAACCCTTGATAAATAATGGTTACCTTTACATATCCAACGGATACTCCTCCCTACACTTATGAAAGGTCTTAAAACACATCAAACCATTATATAGACCCTATTACTTAAGTAAAGGATAAATTTATTTATTTTTATAATTTTCAACAAAAATACTATGAATTAAAACCAGAAAGAGTTTATAAAAACTATGATGTTACATATATCCTAGAAAAAGTGGAACCCAAGTAGGTGACCTAGATAAAGTGGTGTCCATGAAGGATACCCAAAAAAAGTGGTTCCTAGATAAGAGGTCTGACAAAATTTCTTCCTCAGTAGGATATTAGGGAGAAGCGGTTCCTAGGTAGGATACTTGGGACAAGTAGTCCCAGGTAGGAGACTTAGTTGAAGTGGTTCCCAAGTAATGGACTATATAGAAGTGGCACATAGGTAGGGGAATTTAATGAAGTTGAACCCTAGGTATAAGACTCGAGAGACATGGAACCTTAGTGTTATTATAAGGGGAAGTGAGACCATAGTATGGAGGCCTAGAAGATTTAGTACCCTACTTGGGAGACCGTAGTAAATTTTTTTCACTATTATTGAGGCCTTGTAAATTTTTTAAACTAATAGGTAGCATGAAAAAATAGAAACACAAATAGGTTTCTTGGATAAAGTGGTGCCTAGGTAATAGGCCTAGGAAAATGGGCACTCATGTGTCCTAGTGCCCAGGTTCCCAGTACTCAGGAGTCATGGTGCTGAAGTGGCCATATTTCCAAGTGCTATGGATCTCATTTAATAAATTATTATGTTTTTTAGTTCCCTGGTAATAACTAAAATTATAAGGGATTAGGATCGAACCCTTTATCCCCTATCCATAGGATTTGACATTGAAACCACCACAAAAAAGTTTCTATGAATGACTTGGGAATGTATAATGGAGTTACGTTTACTCAGGTGCTCCAGGTATACATTCCCCTATTAATATGGGAAGCCAATGAGATCATTGTTTACGCATCCACTAACATGGGAATCCAGCTATGGGAAATAACCACATGTAACCACCTTGGGTGCTAAAGTATGGTTCCAATAATGGGATTCTAGGAGAAAGGATAAAATTACACGGATAAAAACGTATCTAGAATTCCCTCAAAATGGATTTTATAGTTTCTGACAACCCACTTCAGCAGCAATGGATAAAACAACTATCCTAATCCCAATGGAATCATCTCAACACCACATAAATTAATTGGGTTATTTTTTTAGGAATCTACCTTCCTTGACATGAATACCCCATTTGTGTTTTCATTATACACGAAAATACTTTTCTACCCCCACATGAATTGTGTCATCCAAGTGAGGACTTTATCATGGAATCTATGAAAAAATATATGGAAAAAAATTCTTTAGTGAAAAAAAAACATTTTATAATTTGAAAACATGGGGATATGAAATATTTTTTAGATTATATATTGTATAAAATAGAGAATTTATGTTCTTATAATAAGAGAAAAATTCCTCATAATTTTTGAATAAATTTCGTAAAGAAAAATATAAATAATCATTCATGCCAATGACTATTCATGTGAAATTAAGTGAAGAAGTTTCATGTAAACTCGTAAATTAAAAATATTTTAGAAAATAAATTAGAAGTATACTTCATTTAAAAACATCTAGATATAAAAAGGTATATATAATGATTTTAGTGCTATATTTCAAAATGGAAAAAAGAATAAAATATGAAGGATACTAAAATAATTCTAATATATTGTGTATCTTTGAATGCAATATTAAGGATATGAGAATTTTTTTTCTTTTTAAGTAATGATTCATACTGGGCTATAAATGTTTATGATCAGAAAAAATATCCAGAGATATATTTTTTTGGGTGGAAAAGTATGTGGGTTGGATCTACATGAAGCATTATTCTATGACTCTCAGTATTAAAAATACCAATTATGTGGATACTAACTAGAAATACACATATCTGTTTTAAATAAAATATTAACTTGATTATCTAAAGTTAAAATTTTAAAATCTATTGAAAATTTGGTTTTGATAATAAAATTATAGGAAATCTATCAAATAACCCATAAAAACAATCAATTATAAACATATTTATTTAAAATATCATTTTATCAAGGGAAAAAATTAAATTGGAGATGTTATAATTAAGTATTTATTGATTCTAAATCACAATAGAGATACTTTTTCAATGGTTATTCCAAAAGTAAAAAATTGAATAACTAAGGTTGAAAATTATTATACAACCATTACCTATGAAAAATGGATATTGGAAAGTCCCCAATACTCTTTTTATTTTATTATTATTGGGGGAATATGTATGAATCCAATGATATGTTTTTCGAGTATTAAAATGCTAGTTTTATTTCCCAAAGAATGAGAATTTTTGGAGTAGAATTAGAAAGGGATTTTTAAATTGATAATCCACAAATATAATTCCACCATGTAATTAAATCATCTATTTTTTTATTTAGTAGTATGGTGTTGGGATATTTCCCTTTGAGAAAGGATTGTATTAAATGTGAGTTATTAGAGTTGAAATCAAATCTTAAGAGGGGAAGATTAAAGAACCTAATGAATTGTTAAATAATGGTTGTATTGTTTTCAACAGTATTATAGAATAATTAAAAATATTTATTTGATTTTCAGTGATGTGAGATGTTTGAAGAGGTGGTGAGAAGTTTGAAGGAGTTTTAAAGTGTTTATAAAACATTTTCTACTATATTTTATATCCTTATAATAGTAAACCAGAGTTTTTATTGGAATGTTATAATTAAATTAGTGTTTTTGAAAATTTATTAATGTTTTTATGCTCATGTAAGAGTAATATGAAATTGATATATCATTAACTAATTGATTTAAAAGGATATATAAGATTACTCTAGATATTATGATTGAATAATTTGATGTTCATGTTTGACTTAGCTATAATTATAAATACTCATGTAAGAGTAATCTAGTCCATCTAAGGTTAATGAGACATCACATGAATGTATAAAAGAGATATGAAAAATTTATTTTATTTTTTATAATTGATTCTTTCTTAGAATTCATAGGATTTTTATAAATAATGTCAAATAAGGATTTAAAGGAGTAATTAAACAAGAATGAGCATGGAAATTTAGAGTGATATTTATAATGAGAATCACAGAGTTTTAATTAAAGAGAGTTGTTTTCTTATATCAAATATCACTATTGTGTTATTATCAAACGATCTTTTGATTATTAGTGAATATTGATCATTATACTGAAGATCAGTATTTTTTTTCAATATTCAAAAATTTAAACCAAACAAAAACTCATATTGTGGATTTAAATTGGGAGAATAAGTTGAAAAATAATAGTTTTAAGAGATATTAAGGTATATCTACTATTATTTTCTATATAGGAGTTTTTCAAGTTGAGAGCTATTATTAATGTTAAATATCATAGGGGCTCATAGAAGACATACCTATTGATACAAATGTATTATAGATACTACTAATGATATTTTTATATGGTTTGAACACCATTATAAAAAAGATACATCCTTTATAAATAAAATATAGACATAAAAAACTATTAGTAAATTATTTTTGGATAAATAGGATAACTTACTTCATAATGGATTAACTGCCTGGAGTCCCTCTCAATAATGTGCTTCTTTGTCACACATGTTTTTCTGAGAATCTAATTATCTTGCAGATGGTATGGTAAACAAAGGTGTGGCATGGAGGGTTGTGTTTTCTATGATCATATTTCATGATGAGTTCATGCCCATTATTCAAATATATTATTGTAAGATTCCATCCTTCTGACTACTGTAATGTTTTTATTCCATTATTTTAAGAGGCTTTCTCCTGGGTTAAGTACTCACCTTTTATTCAGAAAGGGATAGTTTTTGATAATTAAAGGACCATGACTCAAATCATTTATAGTGGTTAATTTTAAAATAAAATTTCTCTGAAATAAAAACCAAGTCAATATTTTCATTTTAGTATTTCTTATAAAGTTACTTGTCCATTGTAATATTAAACAATAATATTTTCATAATTAGTTTGGAAATTTGAAAATGTGTCCCAATGAAAACATCAATGCTTTCATAAATCGAATCATCAATGTTACTAAACCTATTTAAGTAAATTTAAATATAATTTTAGAGTTAGATAACACAAGAAATATCATATGAAAACTCTAACCCTTATAAAATTGAAAGTTCTTGGTGAAAAAATAAATACATTTTTATAAATTATAAATTTTTATATAACAAAGTACATTAATTACATTTGAAATATGGGTGAAGTTAGAAGGAATGGCATGCCAAACAAATAAATTGATAGATTTCATGGTGATAATGAATCAAAATCTTAATCCTTATACAGATGAAAAATATGTGAGTGATGAAAATATATCCATTCTAGAAAGAAACATTAAATGAGGGAAATGAGATTTTGAAGGAAAACTACCCTTATCATATTTCAAGTGGGGAAATGTTGGTTTTATAGATACTATATTCTCAAGAATATAAGGAAGATGAAGTTATAAGAATCAATTATCAACATATTGAAAAAGGAATCTCTCCCCATGAAGAAGTTCCAAATATATTTTTGTAAATTAATTTGTATGAATAATTGAAATGAAGAGAAATGTGATTAAGTTGGAAGACAATGAAGACATTTTTCATAAATAATGAGAAACTGATTTTTTTTAATGAAATAATGATATAAATTTTTGAAATGTATACAGATTAATCTAAGGATGATAATGAATTTTAATATTTTATAGATCATAATTTAGAACCTAAAGGTATATTTAATGAGCCATATGTTATGAAGAAAAAGAATAATAATATCGGTGGAATGTTTGAGGAATCTTCTGACTATATTAATCAACTAAAATCCAAAATCACTAAAAAATAATGGAAATAAAACACTTTATGAATGAAAAATTAAAAGATATAATATATTTAATGTTAATAATCATGAAACTAGCTATTTTAATTAATAATAATATTATTTTCATCAAAGAATATTCAAAAATAATTTTATCCCTTAAAGAATATATAGTCACTTTTAAGAAGAGCATTGATGTTGAATTATAATTTTGAACATCCATGAAAGAGTAAAACTTTAGAAAAATTAATTTTTATGTTATCAATAAAAGATACTCAAAAGGAATAAGAAAACATGGGGTATTTTTTGAATAATAAAATATCCAATACAATGGGTAAGATCATAAATACATAGAATGTGGTTTACCTAAGAATCAAAGGGAAAAATTACTCCACCAACAACAATGGTAAAAATAAATCTAAGTGTTAGGGGAAGATCGAAAAAATAAACCCCAATAGATTTTCAAAAATATAATTATATTTTATTTTCCAAGGATAGGTAGAGTGAGAGGAAAATCCCAATTGTGAAGTTCTAATATAATGGATACTTACATCATATAGTGACTTATTAAAATGAAGAAAATATTTGTTTTCTAGGTGATGGGAATATTGGAAAGACACAATGGAAAAGAACATATTATACATAATATAGGATAAATTATTTCTATAAATTTTATTTAAATTGTTATTACTTTGGTTATAAGGAATCTAATTAGGGTCAAAGTATGACTGAAATTAAATCCAAACCATATTCAAGATTATTTTATTGGGATTCTTTGAGTAATATTCTTTGGAAGAATAAATTCTACCCACTTGAAGTGGAATAATATTTCATAATATCTCATATAGGGAGAAATAATAAGATAAAAGATATATTCTCAATTCAAATGATAGTTTCATAAAAGTAAAATAATTCATTTGAGAAGAATATCTTGGCTAAAATCATATTAAAATAATATAGAAACCATAGTACATGGATACATGATCATGATTATTCATATAGTTTGATAGTAAATTAAATATTATTAAATAACATGAATAATATTTTGGATGGTATGGTTTAATTCAATATGGTGGTGTATTAAACATTAAGAGATTTGGAACTATAAGTATAACTAGAAAATAATTGGAAAAAATATGATATGATTTTATTTAATCATCTTTAACATAATATCTTGAGTGTGTGTAAAATATATGAATATAATATTAAAGTATTATTCAATATAAAGGGTTAATTTACTAATAGAAAGGATGATGATGCATTAATTAAAGGATAGACAATCATTGGAAATATTTATCAAGTTAATAATAGAAAATATAAATTTTCTGCTTGTGGAAAGATACATATTGTTTGTGGTATTGATTGTGTGAAAAAATTAATCAATAAAGAAAGTAATATAACTAAAAAATAATAGTAGCGATTGATATTAATTTTTTTAAAATATATAATGATATGACATGTGATGCGTATAGAACATATAAGATGGTTTGAAATACTTACAAATTGAATAATATAGTAGTATCCGATTTTCTTGATTTGATTATATATATTACATATTTAGTTATATGAATTATAAATAAAAAAGTATAATATAGTTCCATTTCTTTATTGACGATTTCTTTAAAATTACATGTATTATATTTATTAATAAAAAGGATATGGATATATATTTTATCAAAATACAAAAAATACGAGTTAAAAATTAATGTGAAGGAATGTTACAAAATCTACGATCAGAAGGGGGAAAAAATTCAATACGATAGGATTAAATAATTAATTGAAGAATCATGGGATCAAATATAGAGTATCACAAGTGAGAAATCCATAAAAATGGATTGTTTAAGAGGATAAATCATATGGTGAACTATATATTAAAATAAACTACTCATCAAGAGTGGTATCTATATGTATTATTATAAGGAAGTGGAACATGTGGTGGTTTACACTCAATATAGGGATTTACATAGTCTTAGAGAAAAGTTGTATCTATATGATATGTTTCAAAGGAGAAAAAAAAATTTAATGAATTTTATAGTATCTAAAATCAAGTCATACTTTAAGAAAAAAACACATAAAAGGTAAATATGGTGATGTTGTAGATGATGGGATATTAAATTATTATTTATGTAACAAAAAGCCTATAAATTTTTCAAAAAGATCACAAAATAATGATTGAAATAAGTGATATAAAGGAAGTTAAAGATAAAATAAGAATTAAATCGAAAGGATGAAAATTGGATGAAATATGCGAAGAAGATTACAATTATGAATATATTTATTAAGAACTAAAATCTAATCTACATGAGGAAGACACCAATATTGAGTTAAAATAATATTATGAACTTGAGATGATTTTATTACCAACATAAAGGCAATGAAATAGGGATGATATTAATGATTTAAACATCATCAGTGATAAGAAAACACTAACACAGACCAAGAGAATGATTAATATTGATCAAATAGTTTTGTTAATACAAGTATATACTGCATCATTTAATAAAGATGGATAGAATCAATCTGGTATTAAATACGTGTTTGAAAATATTAATAAATTTTAATATAATAAGGATAGGGATATTGTGAAGAAATATAATGATCAAAATATTATTGGAACAAAATGAAAATTCATGAATAAATATAATACGAATGTTAATGTGTTAGATTATAAATTATTAGTATACAAATGATCTTATCAAATTAATTGAATTAATATTGATGATAATTCTTTACTATTGTATTGAATTGAATCGATTATATGTTTGTGGATGGGATGATTCAATGAGAATTAATGTTCTATCAAACGGATGTGATGACGGTATTCAAGAATGGATTTATTAAAAAATACATTGAACAACTAAAGTATTTTCACTAGCTGATAATGAAAAAAACACAAATCATATCACAAATGATTTATCTAGTTTCGAAGAAACACCATCATATTGGTATTCATGATTAGAAACATACTTGAAGAAACATGAATTCAATGGAGGTAATATTGAAAAAAACATATATATTTAGAGATGGTATCCAGAACTATTCATAATAATCATCTTTATTAATGATAATTTTTTTTAATGATGAAGGAATTTATTGAAGAGTTTTCTAATATAATGAAATCATAAATAAAAATTTACATGAATGGATAAATAACTTACTTACTAGGGATATAAGTTAATGAAAAAGGTGAGTCACATTATCATTTAAAGTTAAATATGTTATTGTATTTTTAGAAGATTTTTTTGCGATATAATAATTGAGAATTGTTGGAATTTGTTTTCTTGATACATATTATACCAGACATTGATTATGTAATATATTTGGTAAAAAGGATCCTTAGTAGTGTACATGAGTATAATATAATATAATTAAAAAATTCATGTGGTATGTAACAACCCAATTTTTTATTTTATATTATGTTAAAAATAATACTATGTTTGATAGCATATTCCACAGGAAACACTAATCATAAGTTAACCACAATATACTATAGAAATGTTATTGTGTAAATTTAACCATTATAACCTAGTCATTGGTTTGGTAGATATGAATATGAATTTTTTTTACAGAAATATTTTAAATATTTTTTCCTTAATAAAATTAATAATCCATCATACATTAATTATCATTTAGTTATAATGAAAGATAAAATCTCTAGCTTGTAAATGTAATATTTTTATTTATACTTTTTTATTTTTAAAATGTATTTTTGTCTTAATAGATTATATTAAAAAAATATTTATATATGAATGTAATTAATTTTTTAGATTATATATCCAATAAAATTAATAAACATTCTTAATTGTGGTTAAAACGAAATTAATGAAAATAAAGTCATTTTATACTTCAAAAATAAATTTTTATAAAAAATGGATTTTATTATATTTTGTGTGCCGATATTATAATTAATTTCAGAAAATTTATAAATTTAATTTGTGAAAATAAACATAATTATTTGAATAATCATATAAAAAGTAAGGCATATTGAGTTTTTGGTTCTTATTTTTAAAAGATGGATTTTTGAGTGAATAGTGAAAAATATCTGTGTTTATAAAAAATATAATTTCTTTTAAAGTGTTTAAGAGTCCTATTATATTTTTTACTGGTTATAAACTATAATTAGTCCCATTTTATTAAAAATAATATACTTAATTAAATGGTAATAAATATTATACCTGATTTTGGTATAAAATACTTTTTATGATTAAAACAAGTTTTTTTTTCTAAAAACTATTTTAATGGAATTTCACACATTTATATTAAAATTAAATTTTAACACATCTAGAATTAAATAAATTAAAATGGAATCCATATTTATAATTTACATATTCAAATTATGTAATATTTTCAATTTATTTTTTATTCATAAGGAATGGTGACCAATATAAAAGTCTTTCACCATGGAAAACAGTAAAATGGGTTGAAGAAAAATAAAAATATGGTAAAAGGTATACATATCTTTCAATAACATGAATTTATTTCATTGGATTAATTAATTTCAGTAATAATTATCCTATCTTTTAATATATTTCATTTTGTCACCCTTTTTCTTTGATTATAACAATTATATTATTTTATGTGAAGGAAAATTAAAAAATGTCACTATCTTTCTTTTAATATCTATAATATGTGGTCATAAAGATACAAAAAAAGGTAAGAATAATTATAAATGGTTATTTAGAACATGGAAAAAATATTTTTATGATATTAATTTATTTTTAACTTATATTTATTGAATAATTACCATAAATTCTTATGCAATGTCGACACATCGCTTGTGAAAGTACTAGAAAAATAAAGTAAAATATTCTGAAAAAACATAAAACATCATATGATTAGGATGAAATATGGTGTTCCACGAATTTCATGTATAAATAAAATGTTTAAGTGATGATGAAAGTGTTTTTTGATTTAAAAGTATCTTTTTGATTCTTCTATTCCTTTTGTTTTGTAAATCACAAACTATTTATTAAAATACTTTGTTACTAAATCTATTATATACAAAATATATTAAGAATTTATTTATAAAAAACTCGTATTTTATCATTACATTTTTCATAATAAATTTGATAAAAATATTACCCATGAGAATTAAAGAAATAACTCATTCCACGACTATCATAATGAGATCCAAATACAATTTGTACCGTACTCACTGCATATAAACTGTATTTTACCCACTATCCAGACTTCTGTACTGAAAATAATATTGTAATGATATTTATTGTACTAACTCTCATAACGAAAATCATCAAACTCATTTAAATTTGTTATATTCTAAAAATATGATCGTTTTTTAAGATATCTTTTAAATGAAAGTGATGAAATGCATTCTGTAATATATTAATTAAAATGATGTCATGTTTTCAGTTTTATATGATCAAGAATGTTCCTAGTGTCTAGGTCCCTCTGAGAATTCTAAAGAAAATATGACCGTTATATTTCATGATGACCATTGAGATATAAGCCTATAAATAGAATGTCATTTGAATGAGCTCAAAATATGAATTTGAGAAACAATGATAGAGCTCTGAAAGATTTTCAACATGGGAAAACTTTGATGTTTACAGGTTGTGAACTGCTAGTTCCATATACTTATAACTCTAAAGAGTTTATTTTGCTTTGTAAAATGATGATTGTTATGATTATGATTTAGGGCTTCCATGAATAAGAAGATAGTGATGCCGATCATTATCCTGATTAATGGATTTTAGTAAAATGATTATAGATGAACCGATCACCTTCTTGATTAAGGGAATCTATAGATAAGAATATAGACTAAATCCGATCATCATATCAAGGGATTACCCTGGTGTGGGTAAGGTATAATTTCTTGAAAGTATAAATCACATGACCTTTATCCTAGATTATTATATAACCTACTATTTGGGATAAAATAATTATATTCATATTCTTATATTTTATTTCCACTACATTTTTAATGGAATGTGATTTAATTCCTTTTTCTATTTATATTTCTTTTATCACAATTACTTTAATAATGATATAGTTGTTTTACATTGTATTACTTTTTAATTATTATTTCAATGATTATGATAATTCTGACTACTCAGTACGATTCTGTACACATTATGATAGAATCATTATTTTGTTTTACACTCATCATCATAAACACTATGATTATGATAGTTACCATGCTTACTATGACTAAAATTATTTTCTAAATATAAACTGTTCATATTGAAATAAACTTGATTACGATATTCATTATATCTAAACACATGTCCCATTATTGTTTTAATACTTAAGAGGTTTTTTAAATTCTATTACTTTAAATTATTTTAAACCAAATATTTAATACGAAAGTTTTTAAACATACAGTTCACCCCTTCTATAGTTTTTCATCAGCATATACATTTCGATGCAACAATTGATATTAGTGCTGGTTTCCACTACTCATATCTTTTTTTTAGTTTCATTTCATGTTATAAATGTTTTTTATAAACTTTCTTCTACACTAACATGTATTGTGGAGAAATATTTTTTATATTTTTTTAAGTATGAAAGGACTAAATGTGGGTTAAATAGGCCATTTATATCCAAAAAGACCACCAATTTTTTATTGAAATGATTTTGAATACTAGATATATAGAATGCAGACCTTTTTAATCAACACTGGAGCTGATAACTTGGTTATGATGACTAGAGACTATAAAATTACTAAAAATGAAGTTATAACCTTTACTAATAAAGAGAAACCTTAATTTCAAATAAATTATAAGGTAAGAAATGATTTACTCTATTATAATACTATATATATATATATCCATATTTCATCTTGTGAAGAAGCCAACAATATTTGTATGAATATAAATTTTACTCATTTCAGTACTTCTAATGTTATTGAAACTAGAAGAGCCATGCTAAGAGAAGATTATCAGGCTTTCAAATTACCTTATGGTGAACCTGTTGTTAAATTTCAATAAAGGATTATGACTATTGTTAATAGTTTACTAACTATGGAAGGATTAGAATATGAAATTATTATTTAATTGATCATTGGTATTATGCCAAATGAATATGAATCAAAGTGAATAATAGTTGATGAATCTAGGAAGATTAAAAATCATACACTTGATGATTTATTTAGAACACTTTTATAGTACATGGGTAGGATGAAAAGATATTCTGAGAGAGAAAATAAAAAAAATGATGGATTTTCTTTTACTTCTACTTCAAATCTAATGAAATCTTAGACTCCTAATAAGATTGATAAATAAACAAAGAAAAAAGTTTTTATTTAACTCGATTAAAGTGATTTAGAGAATTATGATAATGAGTTGGCCAATCCTTATTAAATAATGAACAAGATTGTTAGTAAAAATTATTTTTAGTATCAGTATATGAAAAATAAAAATGAAAGGAATACCGAGAATTATTCTAAGGTTACCTATTACGAATGTAAAAGAGATGGACACATAAGGCCTAAATGTCCAAAGCTCAAAAGGAAAGATGGAAAGGAAATACATTCTGATAGAAATCATAAAAATTATTATAATTCAAAAGTAATGAAACTCTTTTATGTTAGTGACTCATGCAGTAATAATGGAGTATATTATTCTGATTATTCTTCATATAATAAAAATTCCATACAGAGGAATATTTGTCTTTTTGTTAGAATAAATTTTGAAAATCAATGTCCTATAGGTAACATACACACTTCTCTATGCCAGGAAGGTTATATTTCTTATAATGATGAAAATTATTCTTTAGAAGATAATTATTTACATTTATATTGAGAAGTCTCTATTTTTTTAAATTTCTTGAAAATTCGAATTGTAATGTAAGTAAGAAACTTGGGAAAGAAAATTCTTTAATTAATGTTTTGAAAAAATATTTATCAGATCTTTCAAAAGATCTTAACAAATAAAATTAGAAATTTATTCAATTTATAAAAACCTTAAAAAAAAGATAATATTTCTAAGATTTTTGAAAAGTAATTTCTGAGAAAAATATTTAAGAAAAAAAACTCACTTCTAAAAATAATAATAATATTGATAAGAATTTAGTTCTAAAACTATAGTCTAAAATTTCTCATTTAATTTTTTTATCAAACTTTACCACTGGTAAGGAAGGATTTGATAAAATGTACAAACAACTCCATCCATAAGGTAATATCTCAACAATGGGATATACTCATTTAAAACTATTTTTTAGTAACAATTATTTTGTTCCAGAAAATTCCCCTTTTATCACAAAATGTAAAAGTGGAAGACATTGAAAAAAATTATTTAAATAAAATTTAATCATTAATATTTCACAAATCACATTTTTCAAAACGAATGTGTATTCCTAATTGTTTTAATATTTCGATACCCAATAATGTTTGGATTTCAAATGTATAAATGTTTTGTTTTCAGGAAAACAAAGGAAGTACCAACAATAAGAGTGCAGGGTACACGGATAGTGGATGTTCCCAGAAAATGACTTGAAATAAAAACTTCTTTGAAAATAATATCTAAATGAAAGGTAGAATACTTACCTTTAGAAATAATGATCAAGGAGATATATTTGGTATTAGTAATATTTTTCTTCATAGAAAAGATTTAATTTCTAATGTTTTATTTGTAAAAGGTATTAAGAACAACCTTATAATTATAATTAAATTATGTGACGATGGTTTCCTTATAAATTTGAGGAATAATAAATGTGTAATATGTAATTATATGGATAAATTCATTCTTTCTACCCATAATCATGAGAAATTTTATACACTATACTTTTAAGATCTTAGGAGTCCAGACATACCTTTCCTGTGTGGAATAGAAGATCAATATTGGATATAACATAAAAGGTTAGGACACTGTATCTTGAGGAACTTATGTAAATTAACTAAGAAAAGACTTTTTAAGGATATACCAGAACTTAGATTTGATTCTTGAAAAGTCTGTGACCCTTGTCAATTTATTGAAAAACACAAGTCAATATTTAAATCTATTAGTGAAGTATCAACTACTGATGCTTACAGTTAGTGCACATGGATCTTTTTTGTTCTACTTAAACTGGAATTATTGGTGGGAAATACTATATATTTTTTTAGTTTATGACTACACTAGATATACATGAGTCTACTTTCTATAAATGAATTCTGAAACCTTTTTCTTTTTTAAAAATTTTACAGCCAAATATAAAAATGATAAAAACAACTTCCCTCGATAACTATTCATAGTGATCATGGTAGAGAATTTGAAAATTCTGATTTTGAAACTTTTTTTTTGTAAAAAAGGCACTACTCATAACTTTTAGGCTCCTAAAAATCCTTATCAAAACGTTGTTGTTGAAAGAAGAAATGATATTTTATAATAAATTACAAGAACCATGTTGAATGAATACTCAATTGAAAACCAGATTTGGGATGAAGCTATTATTACTTATTTTTTTTATTATAAATGAAGTTTTAATTTGAACCTTTATTAATAAAACTACTCATGAGTTATGGATAGGATGAAAAAAAGATTTATACTTCAGAGTATTTAGATAAAATGTATTCATCTTCAATACAAAATATAATTTACAAAAATTTGAATCTAAATCCGATGAATGTATATTATTTGTATATTCCACTACTTTTATGTCTTATAGAGCTTTTAATAAAAATTATTGTACTGTTGAGGAAATAATACTTAGTAAATTTAATGAAATAGATCATTTTTTTTAAACAATGAAAACCTAAATCGTATGATGTGTTTTCCCAAAATTATTATTAACCTATGATAGAAGACTCTTCTAAAAAATAATACTCTAGAAATTATTTATGAAGTATTCACTTCGTAAGACTTTCTACCTTTTGTAGAATAATAGGTTTAATAAAACCCAAGTTTGTTTTTACTTAGGAATAATCCTAGTTATATTATCATTAGTGATATGACACAACCTATAAGGACTAGATGTTCTTTAATAAATGAAGTAGAACATTTTCATTTCATTTAAAAATTCGAACCTAAAAGTACTAGTGGGAATTTAGTTGATGAAGATTGGATTAAGTCTATATAAGATGAACTAAATTAATTCTAAAGGAAAAAAGTTTAGACCTTGGTTGAAAGACATAAAGAAACCTCTATAATCAGAGTAAAATGGGTTTTTACAAAAAAATGTGATGAAAAATTAATAATCAATAGAAATAAAGAAAGACTAGTTTCTAAAGGTTATGATTAATAAGAGGGAATAGATTATGAAGAATCTATGTTTCAGTAGCTGTACTTGAACCTATTTGAATTCTATTAACCTTTATAACATTCATTAATTTCCAACTTTTTCAAATGGATGTGAAGTGTGCTTTCCTTAATGGATATTTTCAAGAGGAAGTTTTTATTGAATAAATTCTTGGTTTTGAAGACACAAAAAATCTTAAATACATTTTTAAAACTACCGAAGCTTTTTGTGGCCTTAAACTAGATCCCAGATCACAGTATGATGGATTAATATGATTTTTGTTACAAAAAAATTATGTTAAGGGAACTGCATATCCAACTATTTTCATAAAGAAATATAATAAAAATGTTTTGATTATTAAACTTTATGTTGATTCTATTTTATTGGGATCAAATTAAAAATTGTTAATAGATTCTATTATGAATATTATGAAATTTGAGTCTAAAATGAGTATGATGGGTGAGTTAAAATTTTTCCTTGGTTTTAAAATTTATCAAAAACCCTAAGGAACTTATATATCTCAACATAATTATATTAAATATTCTCTTAAAAAGTATGGATATGGAAATTCAAAAATTATTAGTACTCCAATCAGTACCTTAAAAACACTTGATCTTGAAGAAGCTGGGAAACTAGTTGATCAAAAAACTTCTATATGTATTATAGGAAGTCTACTATATTAACATCTTTTCATTGAGAATTAATTCTTTAAATATTATTATGTGAAGGATATCCAAAAAATCCAAAATAATCGTATTTAAATTCCGTAAAAATACATTTTCATTATTTAAAAGGAAATATGGATTTAGGACTTATCTATTATTCTAGAATTGATTTTGTTTTGAAAATATTTTCAGATGCTGACTTTAAGAGTTATAGAAAGGATAATAAGAGTACATCCAGAACCTTTTATTTCTTAGGATATTCATTCGTTTCCTGCTCTTGTAAAAAACTACACTTGATAGCACTTTACATTGTGGAAACCGAATCTGTGGTAACATAACGTTGTTATAATGAAGTGTTATGGATGAAACAAACACTCAATAATTATGGTATGAATTTTAATAAAAATAAAATACTATGTTATAACACTATTTCTATTGATTTAAGTAAAAAACCTACACATCACTCTCATAAAAAACACATAAATATTAGGAATCACTTTATTAGGGATCACACACAAAAAAGTTATATCATTTTACAATTTATCGGAATGCAAGAACAACTTGATGATATTTTTACAAAACCATTACATTCTAATAGATTTGAATACATTAAACAGAAGTTAGTAATGATCACTATAAATTAATCATTCACATCTACTTTTTTTTTTAAACCATCTCTTTACATTAAGTTACTCATTTCCAAAGGGGAAGTACATATGATTGATGTTTTTTTCTCAAGTTATTTCATATTAAAAAAAATTTATACTCATTTTGTTTCATGTAGTCAATATTTTTTGGTACTCAATATTTTTTTTCTACACAATATTTTTGATACTCAAATTTTTTTAATAAGAACTAATTAATGAATCCAATAGATCTTACTTGAAACTCCGAAAGTTACAATTTATTACCTTTCAAATTTTTAATTCAATTATAATTATTGGTATATAAATTTATTTAAAATCATTATCATATTCATTTTGAATAAGATATATATTTTCAAAAAGCCCCAAGATTCATTTTTTTAAACATTATATTACTTTGTTTAAATATGAGCCATAGAATCTCAATGGTCTTATTACTTCAACTATATAAACGTATCCAAACCCTGTCCCATATAAAGTTTTTACATTATTTGTACCAAATCTATTCTACACTTTAAGTATCCAATTACAGAAGTTTTCTTACTCATAGGAGTTTATCGTACTCATGTCATAAACCATAGAATATTCTCCAATAATGATGGCCCCTAAAGATGTCTCTTAGATTACTATCTTTACAGAAAGGTTATTCATCAAACATTTATATGAAAATTTTGATTCTTATTTAAAAAGAATTATAATGTCTCAAGTATGGGAATCTCTGTGCTTAGAAAAACTTATGTCTAATCCAGAAATCATTAATGTTGATGAAATCTAAGAGTTGTATAATACCTCTATGTTTGATAAATATTTAAAGTTGTATTTTTATATGTATAGAAATAATTATAGCCTACTTATGGATAAATATGTTCTTATTATTGGCTTACCCATAAAAGGGGATGCCTTATTCCCTTCTACTAAGTTTCCAAAAGAAAAAAAAAGAATGTTTATTAAGAAAAGAGATGAGGAATCTCTTTTAGAGATTTATGAGGAAAAAACAAAAATTACCAGGAAAGCTCAGCCAGGGACAAAGTCCCTGACCATTTATTAAAGAAAAGGAAAAAGTACAGTAAAAACCGGTTTAGGAGAACCGGAAACCTTACAACCAAACAACTGATCCCCCAAGTACAAACGACATCATAAATTCAAAAATCAAAAACCACGAACCCTGAGCCTTCCTCGAGCCGCGCGAAACCTCGAGAAGCGTTTCACGCGACAACCATTACACAGCCAGCGAGAAATCCGGAACCACACACATCTCCACCACGTGCGTCCACCACTGCAGGTCGCTGACGAGACCATCAAAGAGGAAAAACAAAAATTATTCACCTTTATTATAACTATTATCTCACTGTCCTTCGGATGAATGGTTTTTTGATCCCATAAATGGGTGAGAGGGAAACCCTTAAGGTCTTAGATGTTTTAATTCCTTACTATATAGTTAATATGAGTAATTTGAATTTTATGGGTTATGTCTTTCTAACTATCAAAAAATTAAAATTCAGATCCATTAAATCATAGTTGATTATATTTCTTAGAATCATTATTAAGTTTCTTACTAAAAGATAAAGTTTTTTAATGCTTCAAAAAAATAGTTTCCAATGAAATTGAATGTTCCACTTATCAGTGATGATACAATAAAAAGTTTTAAGTTTCATTTTCATAGTAAATAAAATTGTTTACAAAATATGTTGATGCTGATCCGGTGAAAGAAGTTGTTGAAGAACCTCTAAATGTTACAAAATACACACCCATTGTTTCAGAAAAGATAGAAAAAGACAACACTATTTCTCTAACAAAGTCAAAGAAGAAAAAGTTTTATACTGAAGAACAATCTACCGAGTGAAGGAAAAGAAAACCAGAATGAAAGGAAAGAGACCCTCAGTTGTTTCTTGAACAGACAAAATATCTAGCAGAAAAAATCATATTGAGGATTAATTTAAAGAATAAGAAAATAAAATAAATATGAAAAAGTTAAAGAGAAGTGTTTTTTATATTTATAATCTGATGAAATCCGTTGAGAAGTCTAGTTCTTGAATTGTTATTAGGAATGATATTAAAGAATGTTTTGTTACTCCCTCTATCCAAAACAAGGGAAAATAATTACAAATAGACGATGATGAATCGACACCACCTAAAGATAGTCATTAATTTTTTTTTTCAGATGAAAAATAAGATAGTGATTTGTGATAGATTTATGAATATGTTGGTGATAAAGAAGAAAGATAAAAAGAAAGAGAAAAGGAAGATAAGAAAGAATAAAAATAAGGAGTGAAAGAAAAGCAGTAATAAGAAAATGAAATGAAAACTATTTTACCTATGAGATATTTTGATGCAGCCTCTTGAAATTTACCTTCCTCGGGAGTTGAGTCTTCTAAAAAAAGTTCCCAGATTTCAAAATCTAATAGAGTTGATATTGTTTCTATAAGGATAAAGAGTTTAATATCAATGATAATCATAACCAGTCTTTAGCTGATGTGGTTGTTTGAACACATAATAGAGAACTCCCTAACATCATAGAAGACACTGACTCTGATCATACAATTTCAATTAAAGGATGTCAATATATTGTTCAATCATTGAATAGATTGAAAAACTACATTCATTATTTCCCTAGGATAGAGGAAAAACTTATTTGGTTTCTGATAATCAAAATAAAATATCTAGTTCTGTTATAATTATAAAGGACATGTTGATAAAACTTGAGGTTAATTTCAAGGTATTTTAAGAAAGTGATCAAGTTTGTATGATGTCTTGTAACAAGGTTAAAAAATGGCCCCACAATTCCAATTCTAATATGAAAACTCATAAAGATACAATTGATGATATAAGAAGTCTTGTTAATGAATTTACAATTACATTCAAAATGATAACCTATGAAACTATAGGGAAAGTTAGGTTCTTACAATGATTAAAGGAATTAAAATATTCTAAATATCAAGAAATAAATTATTATAATAGAAATTTGAAATAAATTTCTTTATAAATTTCAAGGATAAATAAGTATAAGGATGGAATTTTTTATTTGAAGAATCAGATTGTTTTTCTGAATGTTTGAATTTATGTGCAAGAAAAGTCCAGAAAGGATCAAGAAGAAAAGTATCAGCTTCAAGAAGAAATATTTCATTCTTAAGATAAGAAATTATAGGATGAAGAAGAATATATTTTTAACCTTAAATAAATGTTTCAATCTCAAGAGGAATTGAATCGTAATCAGGATTAGTGATTATCAGAACAAGAAGAAAATCTCTGTACCCAGCAACAATGACTTGATAAGATAATGGAGGGTAGAAATGAATTTAAAAATACAAAGACAATTGTGTTGGACCTTATTGAGAAAAAGAAATAACTTTTTAACTCTTTTTGTAAAATATTATAATCTTAATGAATTTTTTGACATCTTTATTTGGTTTGGTTAAATGTTTTACAGGGTTTTTAGATGAATGTTTTTTCATTTAAATTATATGATTAAATTATTTAATTTTTTATATATATTATCTCTTCAACTAATTTTAGGTACCTCAAATATTATTCCCTATTCATATTAGTAAATCAAAAATGTAGAAAATTATTTTGATAGAGGGATAAATGTTTCCTAAAATGGAAGAATGCTTAAGTAAGGGGGAAAATTTTTTCTAAAAGAAAGAGAATAATATCCTTAGGGAATTCATATCCTAAGGGGAGTTAGTCGTATTCAATATCATATTTATAAGAGTTTAAAAACTCAATGAGCGATAAGTATAAGTGTTTTATTCAATATATTAAGGTTCTTTATAATATTTTTGGAAGTATGTTTTAAAGTGTAATTTTCAATTCAAGTATTATTGTTTATGATTTCTAAAAAGGGGGAGATTTTTTATTCAAAAGTCTCTTTTTGACTATACTATTACTTCTTTTTAATCACAAATACTTTCTTAAAATATTTAATTACAATCTATTTATATCCAAAGTATTTTAAGAATATTTTTATAATAAATTAATATTTATCATTATTATATCATAATGAATATGATGAAAATCGCACTCATGAGAATTACAGTAATAGCTCACTCCATGAATACCATAATGAGAACCAGATATAATTTATATCATACTCAGTAGATAAGAGTTTTTTTGTACACATTATCCAAACATTCATACTGAAAATAATTTCATATTGATATAAATTGTACTAACAATCATAATGAAAATCATCAAACTCATTTAAAATTTTCATATTTAGAAAATTCAGTGATTCTGTTAAGATATATTTTAAATGAAATTGATTTCAAATTATATATATATATATAAATTAAAATGGTGTAATTTTTCAGTTTTATATGATCAATAAATTTCCACTTGTCTAGGTCCATTTGAGAATTCCAGAAAAAATATGATTGTTACAGTTCAATATAATCATTGGGATGCAATACCATAAATAATAGGTCATTTGAATGAGCTTAAAATATGAATTTGAGTCACTGTATGAGGGTTCTGAAAAAATTTCCAAATGTTAAAAATCAGAAGATTACAAGTCATGAAGTTCTTGTTCTATATACTACTAACTATCAAGGGTTTGTTTTTAGTTGTGTGACGCCGATTGTCATGATTACAATTGAGGGATTCCCTTTATAATAATATAGTGGTGCCAATGATTATCTTAATCGAGGGCTTCTGGAGATAGGAAGACAGAGGAACCGATCACCTTCTTCATTGAGTGATACCAGGGATACACAGACAGACTAAAGCCGATCATTATATTGAGGACTTACTCTAATGTGGGTAAGAAATAATTTTTTGAAAGTATAAATCAAGGGACCTTTATCCATGTTATTGGATACCCTACTCTTTGGGTTAAAATAATTGTATTAATTTACTTATATTTCATTTCTACTGCATTTATAATAGAATGTGATTTAATTCATTTTTCTATTTCTATTTCTTTTATCATAATTACTTTAACTATGATACATTTTTTACATTGTATTATATCTTAATTATGATTTATGTGATTATGATCATCAAAATTACTCTGTTTGAATATATATTCATTATGATAAAATTATTATTTAGTTTTACTCTGATCATTATAACCATCACGATTACAATAATTACCATGCTTACTGTGAATACGACTAGTTTTTAAATATGACCTATGGAATTCATATCTAAATAAACATGATTACAATATTCATCATATCCAAAGGCCCAACCTGATTATTATTTTAATAATTAAGTGGATTTGTTAATTAAATTAGTTTGAATTCATCTAAACTAAATATTTAATATGAATGTTTTAAACTTACAATTCACCCCGTCTTGTAGTTTGTCATATACATATACATTTCAATACAACACTATTTATATTCTAATTCCATCATTATCCTGATTCATTTAAATTCAAGATATCTGAATAGTAATGAAAATGAATTCAAATGATATTAAATGACTAAAAATTATTTTTAAATCATTATAAAATACTAAAGAAAACTATATTACCGTAATTAGGTGAGAAATTTTCAAGTGTATCATTAACTTTCCATGTATCTTCCAATTTAAATTTTTTAAATTACTTTAATCATCCTTAGATATTGAAACATTTGTTTTCTTGGTTAAGTTAAAAAAATTTAACGAGGGGGCCGAACTAAGAGATAAGCCTAAAAAATCATCTTAAACATGTCTATATTTTATTTTTTAAATTTAATTTTACATTTTGAACCTTATATTCTATTATACATCACTTTTTTTCATTTAAAATGAGTTATACACGTATTATATATTATTAGGTATTTAGATGATTTCTACCTTCCTCACTCATAAATTAGAGACTGATATCCTCTATTATCTAAACAAAAAAGATCTATTTAGCTCAACCAAGCTCTACTCAAATATCTTCTCAACCCCCCATGTCTTAGAGGTCTTGTTCTTACCAAAATATAAACCTAGAAAGCCTATCGTGTAATCCAAATGAGGTTTCTCAATTATAGGTATAACACTCAATCAAGTATTTTAATATTTTTTTCATCTTCTACACCCCTTAAATATTATATAACCAATTTAAAATAATAACTGTAGTAGCTTCAATGTAAATAAATTTTATTTTTTATTCTACAATTATTTTTTATATCCTTTTCCATCCAATGAGAAATGAAAGCATCACTCATGTGTAAGTGTGGCCAACCACCTCCACAAAGTGATGTGAGTCATTTTTCATTATCACTCACATGACTAGTAATAAGGATGGAAATAATGAATAAATATATTATTTATAACACATTTATGATTCTTTAAAAAAAAATTAACTTTTTTTCCATTACACCTAGTAGAAAAATGAAATCATCGATCATGCGTACCTACAAACTACCATCTCTCTAAAATGACGTGGTTAATTTTTATTGTCCACTATAAATGGATGGTTTTAGAATAATATTTAATGTAATAGAATGATACTTATTTGATGATAAATATTTTTAATATTATAGAATAATAACCCCTTTGACCTTGTTTAACCTACTAATTTTGTTTTGGGAGTATAAACAAAACATCCCCATGAAATTTGATGTAAACTTAACTTATTTAGTAATTAAATAAGTTATTATAAAAAATGCAATGACATGAATGATTATAATGGAATTAAAATTTATTTATTTTTTAAGAAAGTAGAATACTGATATAATTTTTTATTAATTAGTTAGATAATATATGAAATGAGTCATGAATCAATGTAAAAGATTTTTTTTCTCAAATTCCATTCATATAGAATCATGTCATTTTCACAATATTATTTATTTTGAGTGATGTAAATAATTCTATATGAATCATAAACCCCCTCCCCCACTACTAGTACCACTCCTAGGATGATAGTCAAGAATGGGTGACCCCATGAGTCCCACCTCTAGTCGGCCCTAGGTTAAAAACTAGTGTCAAGTGTATATATGCAAATAATAAGAGCCATTTCAGTCTAATATTCCAATATCATAACATAAAAAGACCACACATCCAACTACATCATATGAAATACAAGAAACCAAAATCCCATGAAAGTGATATCACATATTTATAAATGTAAAACAGAAACAAGCATTTCTAAATATAAAACAATACCAAAAGAAAATCAAGAAGAAATAATCGCAACCACCCAGGCTCTGATATAGTATTATTAAGACTGATCAATAAATCCATCCCAGAATCCTAGAATGAATTATATATATATATAGTTTTATTATTACCTGTATACTCAATAGGATTATACAAAATGTATCTCATGAAAAATTTAAAATAGAATACTAATACTATAATGAATAAATAGTATAACCAATAAGCACCTGCATAGGTTAACTACTCTTCCCAGCCTCACCAATCATCTCTCACTAGATAACACATCAAAGAGTAGTAAATTAATATCCTAGGAATATAGATAGAGGTTCCCTATAACCAATTTCCCAATGGTTTTCCACTCTTACCTAATATTACAAAATACTTTACTCCAATTCCTTATATATCCACCAATTATGTCCTGAACAATATAATATCTTATTGTGACAACTGCATATCACATCCCACAAAACCAACCACATAAATCACATATAATAACAAGTGTAACAGGTTATCAATTATTTATAGTATATCATCATTGTACCCTCCTCCAACCACACATGACCCCCAACAGATATCACATAATACACCACTAGAATCATCTGAATCTATTACTGAAGGGAGAGCAAGGAAGTTGGGGGTATCCATCCATCTGTATACCCCAACCAAGATGTTAGATGAAAACACCCCTAGGGTCTCTGGGTTCCAATCAGGTTACCTTAATTGGGTGTGGTTCATAAGAAAAGAAAAGAAAATATAGGTATATAATAAGTCTCACACAATCCAAAACATATAAGTTCACATAAGTAAAACCTACCACAACCATAGTTAGGGAACTTCTGAATGTCAAACCAAAAATTACTATATCTAATTCAGAAAAACCAACCCACATAAATCACAAAAAGGGCCACCAATTATGTTTTATTTCCCATTTTATAATCAATGATAAATAACCAAGATTTATTAATTTATTTATTAGTTTAAAATCTCTCCAATAAAATCATTATCCACAACCATATTTTCATATTTCAATATTATTTCATTAATAAAAAACCATTATGAAGAAATAACCATTATGAACCACCACATCAAAACCAAATCCCAAAAGGAACAAACAAACAAGGATACCATTTTCCACACTACAAAATCCACAAAGATTTAGAACACTAAGGTTACCAATCCACACACAACATGTCAAGTATAAAATAGGCACATCAATATAGTCTTTTCATTCACCAACATTAAACATTTAACCATTTAAAGGGTATTATCAAATAAATCCATTAATATAAGGCATAATCCCATAAAAAGAACATCGAATGATAAAACATTATAAATAATGAAAAAAGTAACAACATGTGCATCATACTATTCCCTTTCAATTTCATTATTCTCAATTATTAACTTTATTATTTCAATTAATAACACTCATCTAATCAAAATAAAAAGAATAATAATTCATTAAATACATATAAAATGGATATAACTTGAATCCCAAATGTTAAAAGAATATTTTTGTTTCACTATTAAAAAAAAATAGATAGGATAAACTTCAGGGCACAACACACCAAGGTTCCTTGATTCAATCTGAAACATAATTATGTCCCATAAAAACTACATACCAACATAACACTCAACTTGAAACAACATAGTTACTATGGAACCTTATAAGAAACAATGATGAAATTAGAGAAAAATAGAGGATGGAATAAACTTGAATCACTAATATCAAATATCTAAAATATGTGGGTGAACACTAATGGTCATAGGTCAATATGGATCCAAATATTTTATGTTAATCATCTAATGTTTGATATAATTTAAGGAAGATCATGGGAGAATAGAGGGAGGATGGAATTTATTGATAGATTGAAAATCACTCTATTCGTGGAATGAATGCTTGGTCCAAATCATGAAACTCATGTGGATCACATCCACTGAAAAACAAGGTTCTTGATAAAACAGCATGAATTAATTTCACATTGTGAATATATCCTTTCACAATGTTAACCCATCAATGATATAACCCTAAAAAATCCAACATGAACATTCATGATGTGAATAAAATTTCACATCATCAATTAGAACCTAGAATAAATTATAGAAATAAGACATGAATCCACCAAGTGAAACAATATTCAAACATTAAAATAGTTATACATGTTGTAAATCAAAACATGTAGCTATCTATTTTACTTTAGGTACAATTTTCCCTTCCTCAATATCATCAAAAAGTTACCAACACTCTAAATTAAAAAACTAATAGTAAATATGAGTCTGAACAACTATAATAGATACCTATCAAATGATTCATTTCCTTGAGAATCAAAAGAAACTATAAAAGGAAAAGAATCACCAAACACTAGGAACAACCAAACACTCCCCCGAGAGGTACCTTTGAAACAATGATGAAACCAAGCCTTAGAAAATAAAAATAGGATCTCAAAATAGAACACAAATAAATAATAAAAAATTAAAAATATAACATTGAAACATTCAAAATATCATAGAATAAAAATATATAGTTATTGGGAATGAATATATGACTCCAACTCCCAATTACTCTCCTCCAGACCACATGCCTCCATATAACACAAAGTAAGGAAATAAAACACATTCTCAACACCTTCTATTAATGGTAATGAATCTGGATCGGTTGTTACAAGAATTTCGGTCGGAATGGCCTGAAGGCCTTCATTTTCTTGTTTTTGATAATCCACCTTTCAAGGGGTGAGGTGGATCCCTTACAATGCCCGAAGGATTAGATACAATTACATGACCCGTAGGTATTAGAGGGAATCACCCAGACAAGACAACTTGGAATTGATCTTCCTCAACATATTTCAAGATATCAGCACTCCACCTTCATAGGGCTGGTCGGCTAGCTGTCCTATGCAAAGCTGGACATGCTCGATACTGATGGCAAAGCCATACCCTCTCATTCTCCTAATTCCGGTTAGATCTGCTCTAGTGAATGTGGCTCCCCTGAATCCCCTTATAAATCTTTGTCCCTTGTAGTCTGACCGGTACATCTGCATTTCATGTGGCCTGAAGGCCATGGGGTATCCCTAGGGCTTAAGGTGGACTGAAGGCCTTGAGAATCAACTGGAGCAAAGTCCTTGGGTGGTCCAAAAGCCTTACAGGATCCAAGGACAAAACTGGTGGCCCAAAGGCCTAAATGGATGAATAGTTTCGGCTGCTATAGTACTAAACAGTACCTGCTACAGTACTGATACAGTACCCAGAAATACTCCTCCACCCAAATTTGATCTCGGGTCCCTTGGATGCACCTACCGAGTCCTCACCAACTAGGACGAGGATCATGTGCAGTTGTAAATGAATGTAATTTAGTCATAAATATCATAATCACACAATTCAAGGAAATGGGAATAATCATGAAGATATCAATGGATCTGGGACTTATTGGAGGAATCATGGACTACATATAGCTACGAAAGTAGAGCCATCCAATAATACACTAGGATAACAAGCTCCACACCTTGAAAAGTCCAAAAAATCTGGGGTGAGATCTTACTACCTTGACCAAACCTCCACTAAAAATATTTGGGGGAAACATTTTTGAAAAAAATAGACTCCAAAAACAGACCCCAATAGCTTCCTCCACCAATTTTTGTGTGAAATTAGGAAGTATTATTCCACCTTCATCCTCTCTATAACAACATAGATCTTATTTATTTTTCTCTACACCATGTTGAGATCAAGAACCACTACCTATCCACTCTTGGTATCACTGAGCATGGATCAATATATACTCCCATAAAACACCTCAAAATGGGGTATACTAAGGGATGAGTGGTAACTGTTGTTTAGAAAAATAAACCAATGGAAGGTGTCATATCATAGATCCACTAAAATACCATAGTCATTCCTATAACATATCCTCCAGTTTCTAGATGATCTTATCCATATACCTATCCATTTTGAAGTGAAAAGTAGTGATAAGGTGTAACTGAGTGCCAAATGTGTGCTAAAATCCCCTCCAAAATCCAGAATTAAATTGAGCCTTATGGTCATAAATCATGGTTCGTATAGGTATATTAATCCACACTACATCATCCATATTCTATATTTTTAAAATATACAAGGAACTCAATTATCATATCACCATAAAATGATTTTACATTATTAGTCATTCCATGATCACCCAGATAGCATCATAGCCACCCAGAGTTCAGGGTATCCTGGTAATTAAATCCATTGATAAATTCTACGACTTCTACTTGGGGACATCCAAATTCTAGAAAAAACCACAAGGGACTTTATTTTCAACCTTAGCCTGCTAGTAGACTGGAAAACATGACAAAAAATCTTCCTCTGACCACTTAATCCTTATCCACCAAAAATATTTATCCTCACACAACAACAAATATTAGGAATATTTGTTTTCATTGATAGTTATATTATATAACAAACATGTAGAAATACCTCACACATCACCAATAAGATGATCATCCTACCCTTAAACATAACCTGATGTCAGTCATCTGATGACCATCCCTCAGGGTCATCACCATGAATGACGTGATCATGCATAACCTCTTCCTCTAAGTCTCACCACTAATACTCTTCCACCTTATATAACAATTAAAGATATACCATAATCTATAACTATTATCCTTAACCACCAAACTCATCAACTTTTAGATGAAATGATACTATGTCCTCCATCACCCACCATGCATCCTCATATTATCAAATAGTTTCCAATAACATTCGTTTCAGTGTGTCTACCATGATGTTTTCATTTCATGGTGATTATTAGATCTCAAAGTCATAGTACTATTAGAACTCCATACACCTCCACTATCATTGATTCAAGCACACTAGGATAAAACAAACCTTAATATTTTTTTATCTATGAAGACCAAAAAGCATTCATTGATGAGGTAATGTCACCATAACATCCGTGAGAACAACACTTTCACCATTTCCTTATAATGGGAAGTGTATTTGACCTTATGGGGGTGAAACTTATTGGACCCATAAGAGATCACTTCCTACTGATGCATCAAGACACATCCCAAAACCAAGAAGGAAGCATAAAAGAACACCTCAAAAATTATGCCATCTTCAAGAATTTGAAGAACTAGGGGATAACCTCTTTATCCTTTAGATAATAAAATGTTTCATAACATTGATTAATTCAAATGAAAGCCTAGTCCATATATATTAGTATTATTAATAGGGATGCTATATGAGTAAATAAAATAGAATCCACTGATAAAAAACTATGACACCAATAAAGCTATTTACATCTACCACATTCTTGGTTATTTCCCAAGAAATATCTTCCTCAACTTTTACCAGATCCACAACTATTTCCTACCGAGACACCACATTCCCTAGTGAATGAACCTCTCACATTCAAAACATACACTTGGACAATTTCACATATATATAATGGTTTTTAAGAGTATACAAAATTATCCTTTTGTGTTCAGTATTCGATACCTATAATATTTAGTCTATTTTAATTTTGTTAATGAACACAACTTTGAATTGGTTCAAGAACACATGAAATAAGAGTTTATGAGCCCCAAAAACATATCTTATTAATTTTTGACATTGGTAGGCATGACTATGAACATTAATTTTCTATAATATCACTACAAAATTTGTTCTTAGGATATTAACTCTTGCGACCTCAGCTGATGATATCCAGATTGTAGATCAATTATACCAATCCATCTAGCTCCCCTAAAATGATCAAAGAGATCATGAATTCATAGAAGAGGGTAACAATTCTTGATTGTCACCAAATTCTGACTCTGTATGTCTACTAAAAAACAAATTTTTATATATTCCTTCTTAAATAAAAAAACATAAGACACCCTAGAGATACACTAGGCCAGACCAAGACTTTCTACATCAGGACATCAATCTAGATTCTCAACTATTGAAAATCTAAGGGTGAGATCTGACAAGGATCCATAAAAATTGTATAGAACCTAACTAAATTTCTATCCCAATCTTGAAATAAATTCAAGGGGGTATTGTCATAACCTCTTAAAGTAAAACATCTATAAATGTTGTAACAACCCTAGGTACCCATGATACATGAGCTCTCACTAACTCTACCGATGAATCATATATCACAGAAACAAGGGTATCTGCTCACCTACCATGTAACGAACTAGGATGAGTTTCCATCCAACCTGACACCTGAACCAAACCATGACAAGGCCAAAAAGGAATTCCCAATCCCCATGGGATATAAAATATTGAATAATAATCAATTATCACATTTGGGAATTATTTATCCCATGATAATCAATAATAAAAAACCCACAAGAAAGATACGTCATATCATAATCAATTATGATAACCAAAAGTATAAATTACATGAGATTAACATTTCAAATTTATAATAAAACCAAAAAAACTAAAGGAAACCAGAAATGGGTGGGGAACCAACTATACAACAAAGCCTCCAAAAACAATATGGTCAAAACCCCCATTCCACCACTACCAGCACTTGAGAAAAGTGAAACCACTAGTAACTAGATCCACCAACACCATCATGGAAAGGATTTTGGTTTCCTGGGTCAAGACTAACAAGGTCTGCATACACATAAAAGTGTATGTAGGGTATGATCCAAGTTACCAAAAGGATAAAACCAAAGGATATTCCTTGAATCAATGTCATAAGAAAAATCAACATGCTTGTTTTCCAATAATGGAAGGACACAATTTTTATATAAATGATATTTTTGAAAGAAAAATGAAGAAAATTAAACGAGATGACAAGATTGATGGTAAGAATACCATGAGAACCATAAGAAATAACTTTGGTACTAGGGTTAGTGGGGTTCTAGGATCTTCATACTCTTGATGATCAAACCAACTCCAAAATGAAATAATCCTTCTTGAGCCACCAATACCCATCACATATATGTTAAGATAGTATGGTTACGTAATCCTCTTAGTGAGATTAGGACTCAACCCTACCAAATTTCTTTATGTAATATCCCTTTTCTGCCTACCAAGATACCTAGGATTCCATTTTTTTTGAATTCTATTTCCCATATCACATGAAACACCTCACACACAAACACACTTCCAACAATATAAAAACAAATGAAAAAACCATTTATAACACACAAAGAATAATTTAACCCTTATCCACACTAAGAAACTTTTAATACATGGTTTTCAGAACCCAAACAATTTATAGAAGAAATATAAAAACTATATCAATCATACTATAATCACAAAACAATTTAAAATCATGGAATCATCTAAATCTTGCTTGAAAACATCAGAAATGGGTTGAAAACCACAAGCTGCACTATGGGGAGACCCTAAGGAAGAAATAGAATTCTATAACTATCAATATTTAACCCAATTAAAGGATATTTAGAACCAAACTATGGAAAAAACCTTGATGGAAAAATAAAACACAAGAAGTAAGGGTGAAAGGTTCAAGAAGAATAAGGAAGGAGGAAAATAGAGAAAGAGGAAATGAGTAGATTACTTAGACATTCCTTGAATATGCTTCACAAATACACACAATATTTGGATACCAAGGGAGTTGAAGAGGATAGGGGGAGGTTCCTAGGGGTGGGGAGTCAAATAGGGTAAGAAAATCGGTGATTTGGGGATAAAATCATGGAGGGGTGTAATATAAATTTCAATATTTTTAAATATATATAATGTCGTAGTCTGCCCAACTGTGAACCAATTATGTTGCACCTCTATCCAAATTGAAAAGAGGTCACATAGTTTTTCTGGAGGGGGAGAAAACCCATTTACCCTAGAGTGTGAAAATAAATTAGGCATGTGGTTATCCAGCACACTTGTGTTCTAGGCCATATGACCAGGATAGTGCCACTGTCCAGGGTGCATAGTTTCCACTAGGTCATTTCATAGTTTATACTAACCATTAACCAACCATGAACCCCTCCTATCCTCCCTAAAAACCTTTGGTTTTTCTCAAAAAACTCCTAAGAAATCCATGAAATAAAGATAATACCAAAAATAAAAGTTAATGTATCAAACAAATGAAACCATGGTTGTGAAAATCCTCTCCACTATGAAAACTTTCCGCCCTCAAAAAGTCAAATTGAAGTCTGATCAGAGAGTAAATGTGGATACTATTGTTCCCCCCAAGAATTTTGATCCCATGTCTCATGTTCATCCTTTATGTGATACTTAAGTATCTAAACCCACGGTATTTAATTCACAAAAATCACTTTCACATTTGAATCCACAATCTGTATTAGTCACTCGAACACAAAACAATCTGATTCCTGCTCCAATTTTTCCTAGTTCAGCACATGAGATAGTTTTGGGCTATAATTATTCAATTGTGAGACATGGAACATGTCATGGATTGACGTAAAATGATATGGTAAAGATAACTATTATATAAACTTTCCAACTCTCACATAATATTGAAAGGTCTCACATACCTTGGCGTCAGCTTACCTTGCTTACCAAGAAGACGGTGAGCCAAGTGAGGGGCCACATTAAGAAACACCCAATAACCCACTAATCATTCCAAGGATCACCTCTATAGATCAGTATAAGATTTATGATAGCTATGCACTACAAATAAATGTGGCATGATCAACCATACATCACTAGACACCTCCTACACAAGGCTCTCCCCCAATAAGTAATTATCGCCCACTTTCATCAAGCACATAGGCGATCGACGGGATAGTCCATTAAGCACCTCAAAGTGAGAAATTATTATTGAGTATTGGTAACTATAATTATAAAAAAATACCATTAATCATTATTGGTTATCCCATGATGATAAAAAATGAAACACAAAAGCCCGAAGCATGTCTTCCAAGATCAAATTCGTCCACTCTATATGACCCTCCGTTTGAGGATGGGATGCCATGTTGAGTTTGGTATATGAACCCATTTCCTTATAAAGGAATTCACATAGTCGAGAGGTAATATAGGGGTCCCTATCTGAAAAAATATCTGATGAAACACCATGAAGCCTCATAATATCCTGAACATATAACTTTCCAAACTCATCAAACTTTGTTAAGTCCTTGATTAGGATGAAATGGGAGGATTTGGTCAGATGGTCAATAATCTCGAAAATAGAAATCCTTCCCCAAGGTGTATGAGTCAACCCAATGATGAAATATATAGAGACCTTATACCACTTATAGTTAGGAATGGATAGTGGAAGAAGAAAACTCGAGGGCCTATGGTGCTCAGATTTAAACTATTTAGAAGTATATCACTTGGATAAATTTATTTCTATATCACACCTCATACCTGAACATAAAAACTAGTGATGCTCATCATGGAACATCTTAGTGGTCTCAGGATGAATAGACCACCAAGACTAATGGATATCCTGATTCACCACCTTTTACATAGTCAGTATCACCATGAATAGACCTTTGATATGGATAATTCTCTTAGGAGACAATGACCACTCAATGAGTTCCTCCCAACCATTAAGAAGCTTCCTAGAGAACTAAAACAAATCTTCCTTACAATTCTATTCCATAATCATCCCCATAAGTGGTGGAATCCGTTGAAAATAATAAATTAATTTTCATCCACTATCCTCCTTGGATTCCATATGTATCTAGGAAAAACACCCCATAAAATTATACTCATCACTATGCTATTTTAAAGCTTTCATGGGTACCTTATTACATAGAGAATTCACCACCAAATAATTTTTTCCATGGTATAGGTGATGTCAAAATTGGACCCATGGAGGTTCTAAAACCATTGATACTGACTTAGATCCAGATCCTTATGGAAGAAAATGGATCCCAAGCTGTTATAATCTAAGTAAACCAAAAATTACTCCAAAAATAGATAGTGATGTCATATCTTCCAGGCATGCATCACTACTGGAAATTCTAGTTCATGAGTTAGGTAATTATTTTCATGTGGTTGGAGTTAGAGAGAGATATATTCTACCACATGGTGATCCTATATCAACAGACACCCAATACCTACACCTAAAGTTTCATGGAAGAGCACATATACTTTTCTAGATTATGGTAATATTAGGATAGTGGTAGTGGTTAGACAGTACTTAAGCTCCACAATGTATGCATGAACTTGTAGTCTTCATTCAAAAGATAACCCTTTTTGAGTGAGTGAAGTCATGGGAGATGAAATCAAAGATAAATCCCTGAAAACCACTTGCCATAACCATCCTATCCCAAAAATCTCATGATCTCAAAACAATTATTTATTTTCTCTCATGAGAGTATGGTTTTTATATTCTAGGGGTCCACTGAAACCCCAAATTCTAAGATCATGTGGCCCAGAAACTTTACCTCCCTAGTCAAGATGGTTAATTTGGAGAGCTTATGATAAATACAGTGATCCTGAAGAGTGTCTAACATAATACTCATATTCTTATCATTCTCTTCCTAAATTACAATGTAGACCAAGATGTCATCCAAATATATGAAAACAAATGATTCAAGGTATTGATGGTACACTCAGTTCATAAGGACCATGAAGTTTGCTGTAGCATTCACCATTCTAAATGGCATGAACAAATACTCAAAGTGGCCATACATTTTTTGGAAGGATATAATAGGAAATGTTTCCCCTCTAACTCTGACTTGATGATACCTAGAGATCAGATCAATATTGGAGAACCACCTTACCCCCTTAATATGATCAATGAGTTCACCAATGTGGGGAAAATTGTAATTACTCTTAATAGTTAGTTATTCATCTTTTGGTAATTAATGAACAACTAGAGTTATCCCTCATTATTTTTATAAAATTTCATTGGGGAAGCCCAATTTTTTGGATGATGTTAGATGGAGAAGGATGTTTTAACAGTTTTATTTTATAGAGTGTTGTCTTTTGTTGTCAAAAAGGATAAATCAAGTCATTTTGTAAAAGCCTTGAGAAATATAATGATGATTTTCTAGTCTGTATTTAAAAAAGATCATAATTTTTTTAGAGAACTTTTGATGCAATCTATATGAAGTAAAGTGGGAGAAAATTTTCTATCAGTTATCATGGTTGGTTTTGACGAAGCTGGTGTCTAAGGTGGCATAATTTTCTAGTGTTTTCCCAATTATAGGGGTCCAAAACGTGGAGTTGGTGAGCATTGAAAAAAGTGGATTTCCATGAAGATCTCATAAAAACATGGCAACAAATAGAATTTCAAGAATATGGACTTTATGAAGAATGAATCAAAAAGGTTTAAAGGATTTTGACAGTGAGATACACGAGTAAAACGAGCTTTATGAATAGTAGAGGAATGGAGAATTATAACTGTGAAGGTAGAGATAATTGTGGTGACTCAATTGAAGAAGGATCATCATATTGGAGGAAAGGATTTTATGGAATTATCTACAGTTATGATGAGTATTGAGATCCCTAAATAGCCATGGAGCTTCACAAAACATAGATATTTTTAGTGGAAATTTTATAGCTCTTCGATTTGGTGATGAGATGGTGCTGAGGTTGCTGGAAGGTTCAAGAGTTGGTGGGAAACACCTATAAATAAGCCTTTACCCCCTTGAGAAGAGTATATAGACTCAACTAAAATTCAAGAACTCTCAAATCATGAAGAAAGTTCACAAAGGCAATGAAATATATGAAGGCTGTAAGCTCTATGAAAGGAAGGAGATTTTCAATGGGCCATTGATCTTTGTGAATTAAGTGTACTTAAAAAAGTTGAACTTGAGGTATGTGAACTACTGCTCTTGGAAAAGGTTGGGAGCTTCACAGAGGAGCTATTTGAAGGAGCTATGCAAGCTGTAGAATTTTGTATCCAAATTTAAGTGGGATGTTCTTTCTAAGTGCATGAAGATTAGACTGGTGTATCATACTATGTATCATTATGAAGTCCCGGAAGTTATTATCATCTTATGGGTAGGAAAGATAAGGGTTTTTTTGAGAGATCACATTTTTGAAAGTTAATTAAGAATCACATAAACTTTGTACTGCCGTATTTGTTCTAAGAGGGTGCACACACACACTTGTGGATTGATTTAAAAGTACTACATGAGAGTAAGGGTATATAATACTCATTTTATTCCACATCAAAGTATTTTTTTCTAGTGGATTGTGTGGTACTAGATTATTTCTATACCATAATAAGGACATAGATACTCTTTTTGATTAGTGAACCTTGAAAAAATTGTGTTCTTATGGATGTGTGTTTTGATTGTGTTTATTAGGGAAATGACTCTTCAATAGGTGGAGAAGGTTTAAAAAAAAAAGAAAACATAAAGGAAAAAAATATCATTGATTCACTGCCTCCCCCTCTCAGGGATACATGGATCTTGATTGGGAAAATTAAATTGATATCATAGGGAAGTTGCCTTAATTTTTTCTTTTCTAATGTTTTGAAGAGAAGTTGTGTTTGAAAATTTAAATTTCATGAATAATAAAAGGAATATGATATTTTATGGGGAAAATTATCATATCTAGAAAGAAATAACAATGCCATATATTATGTCTCTTGGGTATGAGGTTCTTGAAGCTACAATAGATGGATTTCCTATTATTGATGCCAAGGTTCCTCTTACACATGTTGATAAGAATAATATTGAGAATGATGGAAGAGATAAAAATGAATTACTTTCATCACATTCTGAGAGAGAGTTTTTAAGAGTTAAAGGTGTCACTACAACCAAAGGTATCTGGGATAAGCTGAAAAACATCTATGAAAGAAATAAAAAAATATAGAAAGAAAAACTTCAAATCTGGAAGATGAAGTATGAAAACATGAAAATGGGTGAGATTGAATCTTTTGGGACTTATATACTAAGGTTAATGGCATTATTAGCCCAATCAGATATATTGGTGGATATTTGAAGGATTCTATAGTTGTTGAAAAGGTCTTGATAAATTTTCCCAATAATTTTGATGCTATATTTTCATCATTGGAAGATATAAACCCTAAAACATTATCTTTAGATGTTTCTCATAACACTGTCATAACTTATCAAATGAGATGGTAGGAGTCGAGGAATTAAAAACAAAAGCTTTTAGAGAAATGTATTTCAAGGATACAAAGAAAAATAACTCAAAAAAGATTCTCATTGAAGATAAAGCTGGTGAATCCAATTCTAGTGATGAGGTATGTAAAAATGGTGATTAAATATTATCCTTGCTTTCAAATAATGTGAAAATAAGTATAGGTACATACAAGGGGAAATATCCCTTGAAATGTTTTGAATCTGGATCTATTGGCCACTTTGTGGCTAATTGACCTCAAAAAAGGAAAGATGAAGAACATGTTGAAGAATACAGAAGGCAAAGAAGGTCATGGATGAAACAGGGTGATAAAGATAATTATTCTACCAGAGGGAAAGATAAAATGTTCTTTAAATCCAAAAGAAGAATCCTTTTTTCCAAAGACAAAGAAGAAGAGGATAATAAAGATGAATATGAAAAATATTTTTCTAAGAAATATAGAGAGAATACCTCTATTTTATATGTTAATAATTAAGATTATGGGAGTAGTATTTTTGAAGAATATGAAACTCAACTTGAACATCATTAGAAGCTAGAGTTGAGTGAATTTTGGAGAAATATTAGAAGGATTGAGAAGGAAAACATGAAGTTAATAATTGAATATTCCTCATTAAATAATCAAAAAAGATTTCTTGATGAAAAATTGAAGTTGAAAATGAGATTTATGATATGAATAATTATATTGAGAGTGAAAATAATCATAATGAGCATTTGGAAGTAAAGTTTAAGGAAAAATAAGAAGAGTTGGAACTTGTCCAACTAAAACTTTCTGAAGCTGAGGAAAGGAATATAAGTTTCAAAAAATCTATATCTGAATCAAGTGAATGTTCTAGTAATAATGAACTAAATAAGGATAAACTATAGTTACCTTCAAGGTGGAGAAAAAAGATGGAAATGGTTCTGATAAGAAAAAAGCTGGAAAGGCTATGTATGTGTCCAAAGTTAGCAATGATGAAAAATCAGAAGTATCTAAAAATCCTGAGTCTAAAAAAATTTCTACTACATTTGGTTTTGATATGTCTAAATAGAAATATGAGCTGAAGAAGAATGTTACAATTGAAAATAGGAAGGATGATGGCCAATAGAGTGTTGTTAAGAAGAGTGTTGAGAAGCATGTTCACAACACCAGTCAATATGGATTATTGAGGGAGAAATATTCCTTCTATGGATACTGTTGGTTTTGTGGTGGATTAGTACACATGGGAAATATGTGTTAGTTCAACCAGAAACATTACTACTATTACAAAAAAATATGGAAGATAAGGTTTTAGGGGGAGTTAATCCTCTCTAAAGAAGAAGTACAAGAAGGAACTTCAGAAGAAATATGAGAAGGCTAGTGTGAAAACTGAAAATAGGTTCTAACCATTAAAAAATATTTTTGAAAGATGTGAACAACATAGAAATCTTGCTAAGAGATATCTTTTTTTTGTTTCCATCACAACGAAAGGTTCTTAACAAATCTCAGAAGTAGAGGTGAAGAATTAAAAGAAATAATAGAAAACTATTGTTGTCAAAACCTCTTTAATAGCTACAACAGGAGAAAATACAAGGATTATTGATAGCAGGTGTTACTATCATATGACAATATACATAATGTTATTGAAGAAAGTGAAAGTCTTCAAAGAAGTAATAGTGATATTTGGCAATGATGAATCAGTGAGGATCAAAGGTGTTGAATCATCCATCATTGGGAAAGAAAATATGAAATCCTGGGGAAAATATATGTTGATGGTCTAAAAAAAACATGATGAGTGTTTCACAACTCAGTGATGAGGGAAAAAGTTATTTTCATAAAACATGTGGTTTTTGTGAAAAGTGATGAAAGTATAAAGATAGTTACAAGAGGCCAATGTACAAAAGGGAACTTGTTATAAGTTTGTGAAATACAAAACTATTGTTTCATGGGTTTGGTGGAAGAAACTTAGTTGTGGAATAAAAGGATGGGACATATTTGCCATAGAAAAAAAGGGAAAGTTATCAAATGGATATAGTGTCTGAGATATTCATGATATGTCAAGAAGAAGAAATTGGTGCTGCACTATTTGTAAAAAAGGAAAAATTAAGAACTTAGGGCATAAGAGAGTTGAAATTTGTTCAAAATGACCCCAGAACTCATTCATTATGATATTTTTGGGCCAATGAGAAAAAAAATAAACCATTGTAGATATGTACTTCATCACGTTCATAGATTAATTTAATCTCATTACATGTTTTATGTACATGAAACATAAATTAGATGCCTTGAAAATGTTTAAGAGTTTCAAGAGGAAAGAAGAGAAGGAATGTGAGTATTCTATGAAGAAGTAAAGAAATGATAATAGTGGTGAGAACAATAATAAAGAATTTGAAAACTATCTTGAGAAATATAAAATTCATCATGAGTTTAGTTCACCATACAAAACTCAACAAAATTGGGTTGTTGAAAGAACGAATAAAAGTATAGTGTAAATGGGTAGAAATATGTTATTTGAATATGATCTCTCCCATTATTATTAGAGGAAATACATGAGTACTACTATATATATTCAAAACCTATGTTTCTAAAATCAAATTTCATATATGAATCTCTATGAAATGTTTTATGAAAAAAAACCAAGTCTAAAACACTTCAGAGTTTTTGGGAGTCTTTGAATTATAAAGAAGAAAGGTGGAATCCATGGAAAATTTGAGAAAAGAGGAGATGGTAGAATTTTTCTTGGTTATGATCCAGAAGAAAGAGGATATATATTTTTCAACAATGAAACATAAAGAATTATTTATTAAGTTAATGTAAAAGTGGTTGAAAATTTTGATAAAAAATCAGACTTTTGCTGATATAAAAGTTGAAAAGGATAAGGAATGTTTTGTTAACAACTATGATAATCCTACTAACATTGTTAATCCTACTCAAGAAGAAGAATCAGAATTCGAAATTTCAAGTGATGAGGATGAAACTCAAATAGCTCATCCTAGGCTAAGGAATCAAGTGGAGGCTCAGTACATTATTAGAGATCAATATTAGACGGTAAAAACTAGAAGTACATAAAATGTTGTTACACATAGTTCATTATATTTGAAGGTGGAGCTTAATAATTTGAATGATTCTTTTGAGCATCTAGAATTGTTTTAGGATATGAATTAAGAGATTTATTAGATTGAAAAGAATTTTACTTGGGAACTCATGACTAAGACAGACAAAAAAACTTTTTTCGGTACAAAATGGAATTTCATGGACAAGTTTAATGAACAAGGTGATGTGATAAGGAACAAAACAAGATTAGTGTGAAAAGTTTACACACAGATTGAAGGCATTTCCTTTCATGAAACCTTTTCTCTAGTAGAAAGGTTATAAACAATCATAATCTTTATTTCAATTTTTGCACAATTAGGTTACAATATTTTTCAATTAGAGGTTAAATCCATATTCCTGAATGGTGATCTTGATGAATAATTTTACATTGAAAAACCTTGTGTATTTGTTGTTGGGAAAGATGAAAGTTACGTGTATAGGTTGAAGAATGATTTGTATGAAGTAATAAAAGCCTTGAGGGAATGATATTCAAAATTGGATACTTTCTTGAGGATGATGGATTTAAATAAAGGTATATTTGAAAATAATATTTACATCAAGGAATGTCAGGAGTTATCTTTGATCATAATTGTTTATGTTGATGAAATTATCTTTAGTGGGAATGATGAAAGATATTGTGAAAGATATTATGAGTATATGAAGAGGTTGTTTTAGATGTCCATGGTTGGAGAAATGAAATACTTTCTTGGGTTGTAAATATTATAGAAGAGGAACCACATTATTCTTTCTCAAGAAAAGTATGGGAAGTGACATTAGAAGAAATTTGTCCTGGAAAATTCTAAACCAGTTTCCACACCAATATTTGCTGGAACCAAGTTGTCTAATGATGGGGAAGGAAATTAAGTTGATTATAAAGAGTTTCGAAAGTTGATTCAAAGTTTTTTATATTTGACTTCTTCAGGACCATACATTGTCTATGTTGTTACATAATGTGAAATATTTTAGAGAGACCACAAGAATAATATTTTATTTATATAAAATTAATTCTCAGGTATATTAAAGGCCCAATTTTTTTTGGAAATAGTTATAATGGATTAGAAAATATTTATCTCTTTGGGTATTCAGATTCTGACTGGGCTGGAAATTTTGATGATATAAGATCCACATCTGGTGGAGTTTTATTTCTAGGGAAAAGTTGTATTAGTTGGCATAAAAAGAAACAAAATTCAGTGACTCTTATCATGAATGAATATGAGTATGTTTCATCCACTCAAGCTTCTACCCAACTTATGTAGATGAAGACTCAGTTGGAAGATATACTTGTTGAAGTAAGGTTACCCTTTATCTTGATTTGTGATAATAAAAGTGTAATAAATATTATGTAGAATATATTAAAACATTCCAATTAAAAGAATATTTACATCAATTACCACGTCATCAAAGATAATGTGAAGAAGAATGAGTTAATGCTGGAGTATGTTCCTACATCATAACAAGTTACTGGCATTTTCACAAAACCTTTACCAAAGGAAACATATTCTAAATTGAGGTTGAACATGGGAGTTCAAACTCCTTCTTATCAAGGTTTAGGTATGTGTTATTTTCCTCTATCTAATATTTATTTTGGATAGTGTTATCGAGGGGGAAATTATTTCATAAATCTATCCTAATGGGCATGCATAAACGAGTAGTTGTGGGTAAGCTGTCAATCCAGTATGTAAGTGAGTGAACTTTTCTAACTGTTTGTTAGAGTGTTTTTAGGAATTTTTTTATTTTCCAGGAAATTCTATGAAGTGGGGAATTTTGAGGAAGAAATTATGATAAAATTACATAGTCACAACTTCTGGGAAGTATGGTGTTGACTGTCAATAATTCTTGTCTCAAAAAATGAGTTAGATCATGTAGGCTCAGAATTATTGATAAGTAATCTATTTCTTGAGGTTACAAAATTTAGTGATTTATGAATCTTTGTTGACTAAAAATTCCAAAAGGGGAGATTTTTTGGGACCAAGTTAGATGGAGAATGAATTTTTAATAGTTTTCCATTGCATAGTGTTTTATTTTTTTGTCAAAAAGAATAAATCTAGTCACTTTTTAAATGCATTGGGAAATATGATGATGATTTAATGGTCTATATTTCGAAAAGATCATAAGTTTTTTGGAAAACATGTGATGCAATATTTATAAAGGAAACAATGAGAAAAGGTGCTTTCGATCAGCTTGGTTGGTTTTTTGGAATCATGTGTCTAAGGTGTCACAGTTTTCCAGCATTTTCAAAAATTTTGGAATCCAAAATTTGGAGTTTGGTGAGCATTGAGATAAGTGTATTTCCTTGAAGATCTCATAAAAACATAGAAAATGAATTAATTTTGAGAATATGGACTTTATGAAGAGTGGATCTCAAAGTTTAATGGATTCTAAGGGTGAGATATGTGAGTACGACAAGCTTCGTGAATGGAAGAGGAAAGAATAATTACTGGTGGGAATTGTAGCAAAGAAAGTGAATATCATTGAAGCAATGAAAAAGAAGAAGGATAATCGTAGAAGTGAAAAGATTTTTATGGAATTCTACGTGATTAAAAATGACATTGTGATCCAGAAAATATCCATGGAGCTTCGCAAAATAGATAAAAGTTCGTAGGAAATTTCATAGCTCTACGATTTGGTTTGGATGTGGCGTTGAGGTTTCTGGAAGTTTCTAGAGTTAGTGGGAAACACCTATAAATAGGCCTCAACCCCCATGATAAAATTAGATAAACTCAAAGAAAATCCTTGAACTTTTGAATTGTAAAGTTGGATCACAAAGGCTCTGAGCTATACAAAGGTAGTAAGCTCTACGAATGGAAGGAGCTTCACAGTGGGACATTGAGATTTGTGAAAGAAGTTTATTTCGAAATGGTCTACTTGAGATCTGTGTACTAGTGAGATCTGCAAACTATTATGGTTTTTGAAGGTTGGGAGATTTGTTAAGGAGCTTTGTGAAGTAGCTCTGTGAGTTGTAGGATTTTTTCCCAAATTTAAGTGGTAAGTGATTTTTAAGGGCATCAATATTAATCATGGGTATCATAATAACTATGATTCAATCTCTAGGAAGTTACTATCAAATTTTGGGTTGGAAAGAGAAGAAATATTTTGAGATATCATATTTTTGAAAGTTCATTATGAAGCACAGAAACATTGTACTACACTATTTGTGCTAAGAGGGTGCACACATTCTTGAATATTGTTTTCTAATTTCTACATGAGTGTAAGGGTATATCCTAATCATTATATTCCACATCAAATTATTATTTTCTAGTGGATTGTGTGGTACTGAATTGTTTTCATACCATACCTAGTATGTAGCTACTCTTTTTGAGTAGTGAACCTTATAAATCTTGTGTTCCTGTGGATGTGAGTTCTGATTGTGTTCAGCAGGGAAATAACTCTTTAACATGATTTTAAGTTTGTTTCAAAAAAAGGGAAACCTAAAATAAAAATATATAACTTATTCAACCTCCCCCACTAAGTGATACATTGATCCTGACTGGGAAACATCACCAAGGAGAGACCCTCGAGTGAATGAATCCATTGGATTCTAAATAATATAGTTATATCATTAATTTTATGAACTCAGTTGGGGCCAAAAAATATATGGGAAGAGATATTGGCGATGTTCCTAGTGAAAAATTGATGGTAAACTCTACACCCCACTCTGGAGGCAACCTTGATAAATCATATGGAAACACCTCTAAGAACTCGTCTTACACAAAAGGTAATCTATTCTCATGACCTTTATCATTATTGCCTAACATGAGTGATGATATTTGGAAAAGGAGGTTACCCAAATCTGTTAGTATAGGTCCTATTCTCCCTGATTGAGGATCCCACTCAAATCAGAAAATATAAGTACTTCCATCAAGTTCAAAAAATATGTCTTTTCAAAAATAATAAGTGTTGTGCACCTTGAAACGCACCATCTAATCCATTTCAGGGATCATGTAAAAAAATCATTTCTAGAACAAAGAAATCAAATTCCAGCTTGATCGTTGACAAGGTGAGAGTGCATGATGGAAACTGGAAACCCTGCCCCCTCTTCTTACTATGTGATGCCACCAAATTGATGGAATAAGGTATGATATTATTTTAAAATTTCAATGATTCCATTAGATGAGATAAAATAAAATATTTAGAAGAACAGATGTTAAACAAAGAGACAACTATGGATGATACAATAAAAAAACTACATCAAACTGTTGTAGGTCCTGCATCTAATTCCACTGGTGTCTGATCCCTATAATGGAGGTGATTTGTCTCTACCAAATCATTTGTTCGATTAGTGACTAGTGAATTTTAATTGAGATAACTCTTCCCATAAGAGGATCCAATCTTTCCACCATACCCAACAAACTAAGAAGACACAACCCAAGATGCCCCTAACCGAGTTTGTGATTATTGGTGCATTGAGGAATCTAAACCACTCTAAGTTATTATACCACTCTTAAAAAATATTTTCAAATGACCCAGGAACCCAAAAAGAAGGTAGGGACTAGGTGGGAATGGATACATTGATAACACATGACCCAACCTACCACATCAGTATCATAAAATTGACCCAACATTAGTAGTCATATATGAAAGAGGCCGGGATGGGTGTCCTAATTTACCAACTACCTTTTTTCTCTTGCTTATCTCACTTCATTTTTCTTTCAGATAAACCACTACTACCATGGACTACTATGAAAAATTCCCCCTTGAAACCCAATTTACTAGCATGATCAATATACACCATCTGGGCTTGGTCAACTCTCTTAGCATACATATTTAACATAAACAAGATTACCTAGGACTGAATGTATGAATGAAGCCCCATTTGAAAATGATGAACCATTAAATTATCATTGGAAACTAACTTAGGTGTGAAATAGATAAACTCTATGAAATAGTTAACTTATTATGACATGGTCCAATCCCTTAGATGGAGTTTCAAGAACTACTAGGTCTTGGAAAATGCCAAAGTATTAGGGTAATACTGCTCATTGAAGAAAACCTTGAAATTATTCAAGCCCATCTCCTCATGCATTCTAACTTGGACCACTGAGTATCACCACCTGTAATTGGGACCTTCTAAAATGAACAAAGATAACTTCACTTTGAATACTTTAGGAGTGTCAAGAAACCAAAAAATCCTCTTGATCCTCTTAAACCAATCCTCATCTTCTTGGGGGCCAGCGCTAACCAAGATGGAAGGATGTTTTTATTAATAAGCTCATATTACATATCCATTTATAGACATATTTTGGATTATTTAGCATGAGTAGGACCATAAAACACTCCCTGATCCAATTCTTAGACAACCCAAACAACATATTCTAATAGTTTCTGATTAAATGTAGAGGTACAAATTTTTTCAGCCTCTTCCCACGGTTTCACAAGAAGTCTCCAGGTGGTATGATTATTAATTAATGAAAAAACACAAGGAAAAGAATCAATACACCATAAAATATATTTTCATCAAAAAAGACATCAAAAAACATCTATAAATCATCAAAAACTACAATAACACAATAAAAGGAAAAACCTATCCACCCCCACTTGGTGTCCAAGCATATTATTCTGCCTCAGCATCACACATGAATGATAAGTCACAACATATCCTAAACATCCCATGGTGAACTAAGGCTTGTCAAAATGTGTTTTGGTCATAAAAACCACTCATAACCATCACCACAAGACCCAAAAATCCTAGTTATGAAATATTAATACTCTTCAAAATAACATAGCCCAATGAAAGGGAAAAACCTCCACTGATAAAGTTTTTTCATGAACCAGGATGGGTTTCCATATAACCTGACACCTGAACTGGACCATTGTATGTTTTTAAAGGTTTTCTTGATCCTCATGGGTTGGAAACTAGTTCCTGGGCATCAAGCATCACATTTGGGAATGATTTTTCCATGATCATCAACCATAAACAGCCCAAAAAAAACATATGTCATATCATAATCAATAATGATAAAAAGTATAACTAACTTGAGATCAACATTTAACGTTTACAATAAAAAAAGAAACAGTGATAGCCAAAAAGGGGAGGGTAACCAAATATAAAACCAATAATCCAAACAAAAAGAAGGTCAACACCCCCATGCCACCACTATCGACACGTTTTTAAAGAGGAACCACTTGCAACATGATCCACCATCACCATCATGGAATGAATTTCCTTTACCGAGAAAAAACTAAACATGGTATACATACACCCGAGGGTATATGTAGGGTGTAATATGAGTGCCCAGTAGGATACCGCCAAAATATATTCCATGCAATAACAATATAAGACAAAATAACATGCTAGTTTTTAATTAATGGAATGCTGAGATTTTTAAATAAATAATGATTTGGAAAGAAAAAATAAAGAAAAGTAAATTAGAAAACAAGTTGAAATGTAATCATAACATGATAACCATGTGAAATCATTATAGTACTAGGGTTATATGGGTCTTAGGAACTTCTTACACTCAGTGATCAAACCATTCCCAAAACCACAATACTTCTTAATCTACCAAACCCCATCACATGTATGTTTAGTTAGTGTCTTTACGCAATCATATTATGGAGATCAGGCTTAGGTCATACTGACTCACCAAACATAGTAGACCCAGTCTACCCACCTAGATACCTAGGATTACTTTGTTCTCAATTCCATTTCCTATATCACATGAACCACCTCCCACACAACCAAAATTCAAAAAATAGAAACACGCATGAAAACCCCATTTAAAACACAAGAATCATTTTTTAACACCAACACAGACCCCACACTAATGAAAACATGGTTCACACCTCCCAAAAAATTTATAAAACCCATTTGAAAAACATATAAATCCTACTAAAATAATTAAATAATGTCAAATCATGGAATCACCTACCTCTTTCTCAGAAAATGTTGGATACTGGTTGAAACCCACAAGCCACTCAAAGGGGAGACCCTAAAGAAGAAATAGAATTCCATGAGAAACAATATTTTACCTAAGGGAAGGATATTTAGACCTAAAAGAGGAATAAATCCTTGTTGAAAAAAGAGAACATAAGAAATAAGGGAGTAAGGTTCAAGATGAAGAAGGAAAATATGAAAAGAGGAGGGTACTTATATGTTTTTTGAAGATTACACCCAAATACACCCATGATTTGGAGCCCAAGGGAGTAGAAGAGGAGAGGGGGATGGGTTTAGAATGAGGAGTCGCATGGGAAAAGGAAATTGGTGATTTGAGGTTAAAATCTGGGTTAGTTAGAATATGAATTTTAAAATTTTTAAATATTTGGAAGGCTGCATGGTCTACCAGACTGTTTTCCAACCGTACAACACCTCTGTCCAAAGGGAAAATGGTCTGTAGGATTTTTTGAGAGGGGGTAAACACCTGTTCACCTAGATATGAACCCTATAAAGTTCCACTATCCTAGGAACATGATTAACTTTCTTGATTGTACACTAGGATATGAGACCTAGGAAACTCCATTATCTAGGGCACACATTTTTCACTAGGATGGAGCACCGTTTATACTAATCATGTACCAACCATGATCCACCTATAATCCACCCAAAAAAACCCCATTTTCTAAAAAAAGTACAATTAAATCCATGAAACAAATATAAGAAAAATAATAAAATGGAAATTACCTGAAAATGAAATAATGATTGTGACATACCACCCATCTAAAAACCTTATTCTCTAGAGATCACCACACATCATCCTTAAAAATTAGAAAACTAAACTCCCCTTTGGTATAATTAAACCATAGAATGAAATAAATACAACCAATCCATTATAATAATTTTTTATATGGTTTTATCTATAACCTAAGAAAATATCCTAATAAATGTTGTTTCCCCATCATCTGTTTACATCCCCAAAACACATAAAAAATTAGTCTATCTTCCGACTAACATAGATAACACCAAGGGTGTAGAAATACACCCCACATCTAGTCCTAGTGATTGAACCATGATGGGTGCAACAAATGAGTTTGAATATCTATAATTTAAAATGTATGAAACCAAGGTAGGTGATTAAATTATAGTACCTCTGAATACATCTTCCCTTATGGAATTAGCACCTATATTTCATGTATCTATACTTAGATGAAAATTATAACTCACAATAGATAACCTCAAAATCAACACTTTTTCCTAGGTCCCTAATGGAGAGGCACATCCTGGGGATGTCCTCTACTAAATACACCACCTACTGAAGGATCATTAGACTATTGAATATACACTATAAGACCCTTCTACTGATACGAAATTAGGAGAAACTATTATATCTGATGGAATAAAGCATGAATACCTATACCATATTGAATATTTCTTGATGAAGGAAACTACCATTTACTATGATCACAAACTCCACATCCAAAGAAACAAATAAGATATCTCCAGGTATATGTATGGGAACTTCCATCCCTCAAGAAATGCGTTGATGAATACTGGGGCCATCTTTCTATTGTTTAAAACCTCAATTAGCCAATCATCAAAAACCTTATATTTAGAACCTTACTCTCTAGAGGTCTCTAATAACTCTTGAATAGTGGCTTTCCATCCTAATCATTATCCCTCTCCATGTCCTCTTAGTTCTTACACACGTCAAAATACATAGGTAACATAAATGGGTTGACCAAAGAAAGGGTGGGGCGCAATGCATCCTCTAGGTACTATTCTTATGTCTCCTCATCTAGAATGATATCTGGGGAAAATTTCATAAGTTACTTAAACATAATCCCATGTACCCAAATTCTCATACCCCCTAGTTTAAGGGAGAGAAACTTTTACCGATTTCTACCTTTATCATTTTTTATAAGATCTAAATTATAAATTCCTATAGGAATTTTACCATGATACATCCATCTATTTCTTCTCCCTAAGATAAAACATATACTGATAATGCGCTACTCCCCCCAACTAGATAAATTCTTGGGAAAAATAATACTCATATTGAACTTGAATCAAGATGAAATATATCAATAAATCTCCAACCAACAATCCATATCTAGATAGAGATGATTCCCTCATACCTCCCCTAAATCTGACATTGAATTCAGTGAAACATATTTTGTTATTTCCCATCCACATGATCAAGATTTACCATATAATGATCGATGATTTCATCCTACTGAACTTCCATGAATCTAAAAACATGTGAGATACAACCAACTAGCATCTTTGCAATAAAAATAGGAACACCTATGTTAAGTTGAAATGTATTTATTTAGTTTCTTTTAATTAATTTACTTATTGATTCCCAAAACCACCCCATTATAAATAGAACTCGGGAAAATAAGATTCATACAACTCTCCTAGGTATTTACAGTATGAGAAACATCACATTTCTTGTTATACATTGTGAGCTTACAATCCATATGTCAGATTACAAGGTCCCCAAAAATTCCGAATCTTATCTGGTCTCCCTTTCCTTCATCACATACATAGTCCATATAAAACATTTTCCTTAAAAATCATTTAATCCAAAACAGTGACTAACACCACCTTATCCCTTAATCAACACTTTTGATACCACTCTATCATGGACCCCCCCCCCCCCCAACATTCACTGGTGCCCCTCCTAGTATGGTAGTGAAGATAAGGGGTTACCACCAACTCCCACCCCGATTATGCCCCAGGATTGAAACTAGAATCAAGGGGATAATGTACATAATGGGAGGTTTTACCAAATCATATCTAGGGATTATAACATAAAATTACCATTCTTATTAATCCATCATATAAAATAAAATAAAATGAAGTCCCATTTAAGTTATCTACCATATACATGAATATAATACATATATACATTTATCAAAATATAAAATTATAAAAAAAATAAAATCTTGTTGCAGAAGCTACAACAACCCAAAATCTGTGAAAGTATTATTGAGATCTATCACTAAAGTCCTCTTAGAAAAATGAAAAGTAGTTTATATATTCATTGGGTGAGTATAACATGTATAATCAGTAGGATTACACCCAAGGTATCTTGTGTAAAAGTAAAAAGAGAATACTAATGTCCTAGTTAACAAACAGTAGAACTAACCATCACATATATAGATTAACTAGTTTCCCCCAACCATAATATGGATCTATCACTAGATAACACATCCATGACTATAAATGTAATTTCAAAATATTTTTTAAAATGATTCATTGAAGCCACTTTCCTACTGGTTTTTAGCTCTCACCCAATGAAAAGACATCATTTTCGCTTATCTATAATTTATCCACCAATAATGACACTAATTATATCATATCTTACATCCCCAACTTCATATCACATCTTTAAATTATAACCATAGAAATTATATCTCATAACCAAGCTAGGTGGATATCAAGAATTCATAGGGTATGAACCTTATTCCCTCCTCCTACCATGCCTGATCCCCACCACATATCTCAATATCTACTCTAAGAATAATATAATCTTATATTTAATGAAGTGTGGATAAGAGGTTGTAGTTAGATATATGTATCCTCATCATCCTAGATGTTAGGGGAAAACAACCCCTGAGGTATTTGGGTGTCATTAAGATTACCCAACTTAGGTGGATGGGTAAGAAAACACAAATAACTATTGGTATATAATTAGTCTTACACATTCTCACACCTATGTGTTCACACATGAAACACGTAGGAAAAAAACCTTCAGTACACTGCTAAATATCATTCCACAAAGATATTCCTTAACAAAAAAAAAACCCACAAAAATCACTAAAATGAGAAAAATTTAGGTTTTATTTTCCATTGTTAATTCAATGATCATCCATTAGGTTAAATTTTTTCCAATTAATTATTTGACCCCAAATAAATTTATGTATGTAAATATTATTCCATTTCTTCCAAATCATTATCAATAAAACACTATGATGAACTACCACATCACAACCAAATCCACCAATCCACAAAAAACCATGGCCACCAATCTAAAAAACCAATTCCACTAAGCCATAGAAAACCATAGACGCTAATCCATACACAAAAATTAAGAATAAAATAGACATATCAATTTAGTTTTCTATCATATTTAAGTATTATACCATTTAAAGGATATTCTCAAATAAATACATCCCTATAATAAATAATCATGTAATAAGCATATAACAGGAATCAATATTTGAAATGTTGAAAAATCCTATATCCACATGAACATCAAAATAATCCCTTTTAATTTCCTTAGTCCAGTTAATTATCTTTAATAATAAAATTCATAAAAACCAACTAATTGCAAAAAAATGATAATCCCCCGAAATGAACATATAATAGAGATAACTAAAATCCCCTACATAAAAAGATGATTTTTGATTCAATTCAGTAGCCAAATAAAGAGAGGATTTACTATAGGGAAATGACCACACAATTGATACTTGATACAACTTGAAATGAAGTGATGTCCAATCAAAATAACATCCCAAAAAACCCCCAACTCTAAACAACATAGTCATTGTGAAACCTATGAAGGAAAAAGTATGAAATCATGGAGAACGAGAGGAAGGACTCACCCAGAGTCACCAATATAGAATATCTGAAATTAGAGGGTGAATTCCAAAATAGAAGAGGGTGTTAGGGCTACCCAAATTGAATAGTAATCACCTAAAGTTTGAATGAATTAAATGGAGAGTTATGGAGACTATAGGGGTTTTTAATTTATAAACAATAAAGAAAATACCTCATTTATGGAATGAATGGATGGTTAACATCATGAATCTCATGCAGTTGACATCTGCTAGAATATAAGTCATTTGATCCCATAGTCTCTTAGTAATTTCATGACATGAATATATCATTTCACTTCATAAAAATTTTGAATATAGAACCACCAAAAAATCAATGATGGATATTCACAATGTCAATAAAATGTGAGGTCATGAATTATTCTTGAGAATAAAATATAGAAACAAGGCATGAACTTTCTATAAAGCATTATCTAGATTGTGAAATACTGATTCATGAGATATATCACCACCGGTAATGGTAGATTTAACTTCAACTACTGTTCTCCCTTCCCCAATCCCATCTCATGGCTCATAAAAACCAAAAAATCAAAAAATTAATGGTTTATAAGGGTTCATGACACATTATTATATAAATATTTTATCTTTCATGTACATAATTTCTTATGGCTTATTGATATTGTTAATTTTCTATTCTTCAATGTATTTTTGATTAAAAAGTTACCAAAATTTTCAAGGATTTCTTTAAAACCTTGTTTTAAATTTATCTTTTAAAAATATTTCTATTCCATGTACATTTTTTTAAAATGCTTTAAAAATTTTCTTATTTTTATATAAAATGTTTTCAATGGAAATTTCTAACTATACTTATATTTTTAGAAGGGTTCAAAAAAGGAATCCTTTAAATATTTCCAAAAGGTTTGTTTTTAATACTTTTTTCAAAGTGAAAAGAATGTTTTATTTAACATATAAAAAATTAATTGTTTTTCCGATATTCATTTTATTTAATTATTATTAATATTTTTTACAAGTTTCCATGTTTTTTCAATTAGGATATATTGATCATTGTTTTTGGAATTTTTAGTTTATAAATTTTTTCAATAAAAAAGAATATTTCTTCATATTTTTATGATATAAATGATAGTTTATTTTATTATGGGATTATATTACATATTTATGGTTTTTTTTTGAAGAAAAGTGCATGTTATCAAATTTTTTAATATCATGATATCATGAAAATTCAAGGATATTAAATGTTTTGATTTTAAAAAATAGAACTTGGGTATTATAAATGAATGTGGAATTGAAAGTGAAGCCAAACCCTTATAGAACTATGACCATAATATGGAGGTGGGTCTACTAAATCCCAAAAATGCATTGGGTAATGTTATAGAGTAAATAGATATGAGTTAATATTATGATAATGTGTGAGAAGTTAATTTCTACTATGATGTGGTGGAGTTAACTTGTAAAAATTAGCTGTCATGAAGTGAAAAATTTGATTGTTATAAGTTACTCCTAAGTGAATTTTTTAATTACCTTATGTAGTGAGTCCATTCTGAAAGTATAAAACCCCAAGTTTCCTACATGTTTTCTCTATACTTAAAATTTGGTTTTCATAGAAATATTTTTATTTCAAATAGAAAAAATAAGATTATGACATAAAGTAATGTTTATGATCTCATGAAGGTGAATGTTGTTTTCATGCTAAAGAGTTCATGAATTATGATTTAGACTTTATGATTTATTACAAATTATTTTATGAAAACAGTGGTCTTTTTAGTTTCTTTCATGAGTAGGTAAATGAATATTTTGATGTTAAGGTTTTATTATGAGAAATGGATAATTTACATTAGGGTTTTCCTAAAATCCACAGGCTTTAATGAGTTTTATTTATTTTTATATCACTTAATGAGTCTTATTTGTATCATCCCATGTTTTAAAATTTTTTTCATAGGTTTTAATGATATGTAGGTATTATATCATGTGAAATGGTGGAAATTATGGAATGAAGAAAAACTTTCATGAATAAAATAGAAGTTTAATCATAGGAAATTATTTTTCTAGAAAAAATAGACATTGAGTGTATGTGTATACATTTTATTTTGTGGGTTTGATAAATAAAAATGTTTCCTAATCCTCTAAAATTCAAAATTTAAAATATACATGAAATGTATGATTGATAAAAAAGTATTATAAATAAAATATATATGATTTTTTATACTATGAGAAATTTTAATTTTTATCAAATGAGTGGTTTATATAACTTTAAATGTTAGGATGATTCAAATGAGTGCATTTAAAGAGTTTTAGAAACCATCATGGCCTAATAAGTTTAAGGATAATCATATCTTTAAAGGTACAACAACCCCTTTCAATGTTTTATTTGATGGTATTTTTAGATGATTAAGAATATTTTAGTTGAAATTTATGAGAATAAAAATCATGGGTTTAGTATGTGTTTTAGTGAAAAGGTTATTTGAGTAATAATTATTCTTAATTTTATGAAAATAATTAGAATGGTATTGATAACCATTAGGGTTAATAAATTCTTCTATGTTGAGGTGTGGTAAATTGGGAAAAAGGGATAATACATTTTTGAACATATTTTTTATCCTATAAATTATCATGGATTGATTTGTAATTTGTTGGAAAGTGTTCAATGCATTTTATAATAATTTTAAAACTTATTTTGGAACAATATAAAAATCAAGACATATAGGATTTTTTTAGTATGATATTTAATGTCAAAATGGTTTATGTTGATTTTTATATAAATACTATGCTATTTTTTTGAAGAATATATGTTTTTTGTGGTTTTATGGTGATTTAGGATATTTAGGGAAAATAATATCATATTTTAGAGAATATATGATTAGATCATATACATTTTTTGTATGTGACTTTATGTGTCAGTACTATTATTTATATATTAATTTTACGTTGTTATCAAAAGAATATTTCTAGTTCCTTTTGGTTTTCAAATTTGGAATGGTATATTTTGAAGATTTTTAACATTAGTTATTTATGGAATTATTTATGTTTAACTTTGGGTGTTATTTGTGATGCCTTGGAGGGTAATATAGTTTTTCTTCATATGATGGTTTACTCATATTTCTTATTATATTTTTTTATACTAAATATTTTGGGTTTTTTTAAATGGTTAGAAATAGGAGAAATAGAATTTGATCCTTTTATATATATTGTGATTTGTTTAATGTTAATTTTAGTGCTTAATGCATGAAAAATTAATGATTTTGAATATGTGATGAAAGAAAGGTGAAAAACTACTCGAAACACAATAAAAGGAAGAAATTATTCTTATGGTAGGTAATTAAGTTTACTAATAATATTTTCTATTATTTTATATCTCAATGGTTAAATAATTCCTAACATTAATCAAGAGGAAATATTATTTTTTCAGCTCCCTTATTGAAAATGTATCTAAGCTATAAAGGTATTATTTGTGAAACTCCATTACTAGAATGAGCCTAATTATGGTAAATTCATGGTATAATAATTACATATTAAATTCTAAGATTCATGGAATAAAAATAGAAATTAATTTCCTTTTAAAAAGGAAATTTTATCAATGATTATTAAGAGGTATATCTTATAACTTATGTATATTTATTATCCACATTATAGAATTGATTATGAAAATAATTTGAGTACTTTTTAACATACATGAGTTAAAATTGTGAGGGAAAATTTTCTTTAAGGGGTGGAATTTCACACCCTATATTTTGAGTTTATATTCTTTTAAAAAGAGTGTAACGCCCAAACCCCAAAAGCCAGGAGCTGGTGCATTATTTCAATACGTTGGCATGATTACAAGGAATCACTTCCCAAAGGACCGATCAATTTAGCATTCTTGGAAAATAGATTGCATACATGAACGTTACTTTTCACTTTACAACATAAACCAAAACATAAATAATCCTTTTATAATTCCATTATTCCCCTAGCTTAACCTTGCATATCAATCATAATACACTTCTTGGAATCCTGGAAAAAATGAAACATAAGAAAGGGGTGAGCTTAGATTCTTAGTATAGATAACAATACAACAGAAACTATCATAAATAAGCATAAACCTTCAAGGAAATGTATAAGAATAAAACACAAGCCTTTTAAACATAAACATCAGCATAATATGAAAAAGATAAATAAAATAATTCCATTTACTAATTCACAATGATATTCTACTAGCCAAATAATCACATGTAATATAAATAGCTAATTTTATAATGATGGAATGTATAATGCCAAACATCATAACAACATAGTCAAGGCCTCATGCTAAGACTACAAATAAATTTTTTGTCAAGGCCTTGTTATAAGACAATAATTTGTCTCATGAGACATATTGATGCATCGAGGATCTATAGAGGGCTCCACCCTTCACTTACTAAGTCCAATGCATTCCTCATATAAAAATGTTGAAACATAACATAAACATTTGTACTAAAACTAGCATACAAAATTTCAATACTTTAACCATAAACCATGAATGGTATAAAAAGATCACATCCACAATCAAACATATCATAACACATTCAATACAATATGGAATATTGTATTATAATAAATCAACCTCAATCACTTATAATATCTAGTAAAGGATGTTTCCATATTTGAAAATGATCAGTAAAACTCTTTGAGATAAATATAAATTTTTTTAAAATCATTTAAAAGTCACACATTTATAAAGGAAGTCATTTAAAATATATTTTTGAATCAAAGTGTCCCATACCACTTTGAAACTTTTGAATGGAATTAACATTTTAAACAATCATGTCCATAGAAATAAATCCTTAAAATCATTTTTAAAACATAGACATTAATTAAAATATTTAGAAAAATAAATCATTAAAACATTTAAAATGATGATATTGATAAATATTAACTTCCAAAAAACCTTAAAATATCCATTTTTTAAACATTTTTATGAAACATTGACAAAGATGATAAAATGTCCCAGTAAGTACTTACACATAAACAATCTCAGATAATAATGAGATTGAGGAATTAACCCTTACTTTGTACTTTAATTTGGTCGAGGGTGCGTTTAACCTCCTGTGTAATGAAAATAGTATGTTATTAAATTATAAGAGAACCATATTCATATTTATGATATCATACTTGATTCATTTATGGCTTTATACTAACCATTTAATAATAATTTCTATGTTAAAATAACATTTCGGGTAATAATCGCTTTCTTTATCATAATTGTTTTAACTTGTTATTCTTGATCGTATAACTTATATGATGATTTCATTGATTAAAGAATATAAAATATTATTTATCTATCATATATATTCAGAATATAAGTAGGTATAATAGATAAGTATATGAAATGGATAACACCGTTCATGGAGATGGTAGGCCATACATACGCATAAAAGCCGTTTCCGTTTTGATACCTTATTGAACGGAAGTAAGTGAATGAAATATATGTAAATACATATATATATATATATATTTAAAGTAGAATTATTATTTCATATATTACATACTTATTAATAATATATATATTTATAATCATCGTTGAATGATGAACATGGAAATCAATCTCATCACGTCGTGGAGACGGTAAGTTGTACATACGCACGAGTGATGATATATTTCTATTGATGGTGAAATAATATGTAATTGGATAGTATACTATATATAAAGAATAATATAAATTTTATATTTATTATTTACATCAATTATACTCATTATTATACGCATCAAAATTATGAAGTGTTGAATAACAAACTACACCACGACGTGAAGACTGTAAGACGTACGTATGCACGTATGGTGAATTTTTCATCCATAGGATGGATTAAATAACAAATATGGTTGTACCATATTTTTTATAACACCTCAGTATATAGACGGAACTGGAGTTATTATTTTAGTATGGAAACAACAATGAAATAGGAAGCAGAAGAAAAAAAGAACTTTGAAAGAGGCGATGAAGTAATTACCTCTTCTTCGGCGTCTTCCTTTTTATTTGATCAAAAGGGCTCCTTAGGTTGAATTCTGATCGAAGGACTCTATGTTGAAGTGATAGTATCTGTGAGGATATTTGATTAGGGGTTGTCCGAGTCAAATGTCTTTAGAGGTGTGAAATTAAGAGAAGGGGAAATACCCTTTTATAAGAGAGGTGAGGGTCACTTTAGGAAAATATTGAAATATTATTTTATTATAAAATAATTTTCTGTTTATAATGGATCCAAATAGATTTATTTCGAGTATAATGTGTGTATGGGTTGCAATCATCTCAACCAATTGGTTTTATACAAGTTTAGGTCCCCATATTAACCTTATCTTTTAGTTTCAACTCTTAGTTAAATAGTTTAACTATTACAATGTCTTCTTGTATTTTTATATTACATTGCTAATAAACATAGTATAAAATTCCAAGAGATCATCAAGTGGTTCATTAATGAAATATATATCATTATATAAGTCCTTTTGATGAACTATAGTTTTTTAGGATTATTATATCATTTAACAATACACTATTTGTTTTAAAAACTCATTTATGTCAATTTTTGACACTATTTAGTATTTGGTTTTTTAGAAAGTCAAAAAAAATTATTACTTCAAAAAAAATTACATTAAATAAAAAAAATCCTATTAACCTATTAAATTCATGTAATTTAACAAAAGTCTCAATTTGAATTTATTTTGATATTTATAAAATCAATTATGTTAATCTTTCATTAATAAGGTAATTACTGCATCATCATTGCGTCATAAATAAATTTAATTATTTAATGTCTAAAAGTTATAAATAAAATAAAATTATGTAGGAAATACTTTTATATTTATAATGAATATTTATATTTGAATTTATCTTATGTATAACCCTATATTAATAATTGTTTAGTTTTTAAACATTGAATTTAACACTTTTAACTCTTCTTTAAATAAAATAATAATAAATCTCCTAACTAATCCAAGTGGAAAAAAGGAACATATTTTATTCCTAAGGTTGATTTTGGTCTAACTAAACTTATACAATAGAATTATAACATGTTTTAGGGTAATTATAATATCATTTTTACCTTTAATTACCCTATTTACTTTTAACCATGGTAAATAAAAATCAAAAGTTACTATTGACCAAAAATTATTTTCATTCTATTGAACCAAATTTTTCTTACTAATGTCAACCGTTCCTATCATATTTTTGAAATTCAATTCACATAAGCGGTAAAATTACATTTTATGCGAATTTGAAAATGTGGCTAGAAGGTGGGTAAAAGACGGTAAAAAGTTTAATATTATTTTATAAATAAAATATTATTATAAAATGACTTTAATGAATCAAATTGGACTAATATATTAATTATTTATCTATTTTTACATTAAAATAAAATTTAATATAAATAATAATTATTTAAATAAATGTCGGTTTTAAAAAATAACGTAGTGTTTTTCACTATTCATCAAAAATTGAATGTTTTCATAAAAATAACAAAAAACCACCTTAAGATAATTTTTATATTCCAAATTACAATATGATTTCTATTTTACAAAATTAAAAATACAGTTGTTTCATTAATTAATATAAAATTAATTCCCGTTGTCAAAACCAGAAAGCGGGTTTTTGAGAAGTAAAAACTATGAAAAGATCGATATGTGGTTATGTCTAATTTAAATTTAAAATTACTTCCAATGACCAAAATTGTATTAAATTGTGAAAATATAATCTAATAATTCTTCAAAACCATTCAAATGTATAATTGAACAGTATAAATTATTTTTATTAAAAAAGTTGTTTTCAACTAAAATTTATTATTTTTCACTATTCATCAAAATATGAAAGTTATCAAAAAAACACCAAAAATTAATCCAGAATAAATTTTTATATCCCACTTCTAAATAAGAAGTTTATTGTTTCAAATTTAATATATAAAATTGTCAAATATTAGATTTAAAAATGGTTCTCCATTAAAAGGCGGTAAAATTTCATTTTTTGAAAAATATTTCTTTTATATGAAAAAATGAATTTGTTCTTATATAATGCCTAATAAAAACATAATATGTATTATAAAATTATATGGAGTAAATAAAACTAAAAATTTTGTAAATAATATTCATAAACGCTTTTTGACCAGCTAGTTTGGTAAGTCGTGTTGTGCTCGAACTCGGTGTTGCGTGTAGCGCAAGCTATTGAATTACTCTAAAGATATAATGTACTATGAAATATTGGGGTGTTATATTCTCCCCTCATTCAATAATTCGTGTCCTCATAATTTGAATTGGTTCTTTGATAATAAAAGTTTAAAAATAGAAAATACCTTTGTGGAAAACCCACATCAGAAATAGGGTTAATAAAATTTAGTCTAAAAAAGAGGGAAAGGGAAATGAAAAAGTCACCACCAAATTAGGATTTATAATAGGAACAAATTGGTGGAAATTTTAGACACATAATTAGAGGAAAAAAGTAAATATTTATAGGGAGTTATTGAAGTCATCAATCACAAACAAGTGAACAATAATTATAAAATTGAGGGCCTCAAAGCCATAAATCTATGACGACTTAAAATGCTATTGGTTCATCAAAACATAAGTTAATAGGATAAAACATTTTTTTATATCCTTTCCCTAAAGATTAATAATTGATTTCTTTATAGAATAATAAAAAAATACATGACACATAGAGTTCCATCCTGTAACCAATTTCTACCACAAACTCATTTTTCATTCCAAAAGATAATAGAACTCAAAAATATTCTATTTATTATAATCATATAGGGTTTCAAAAAATAAATGAATTGATAATTCATATATAAGATCATTTAAAAAACTAGATTATACAAATCAATACATCATGTCGGCCAGTGGTAGGTGATGCACCCTTGTTTCCCTTCAGTTGCAAGTTCAGGTCTCGCAGCCCTGCCGAACGTGACGGGTTGTCGCCCAAATTTTGGGTTGTCTTTTTATAAAAAATCCAATAATAATTTTAATAAATGTTTTAAAATTAAACCATAGTATCCAATTTCCAAAATAATACATTCCAACCTTTAGACTTATCCAAAATACTTGTGTCTAAACTCATAGTCAAAAAATTTATAAGGAAGTTCAACATAACATAATGAAGATTTTTTTTTCCAGATAATAACATGTGAGTACCTCCATCATGTATTCTCTTAAAACAAGGTAACTCCCTGAATTACTATAAAACATTATTTATTACATTAATTCTCCCTTATTCCTTATATAATACTCGATATATTCCAAATATCCAATAATTTTGAATACGCTAACAATGATGGAATAAGAATATAATTAATTAGTTCCAAGGTAGTCATTAATATCTAATATAATTTATCCAAATCAATCATCTCTTATTCCAAAATCACTAACTTAGTATCAGGACCATATTAAGGTTTATCTTTCCTTTAACGATGTATTTTTCAAAAAAGTTTAAATTGTTGTTGTGTCACTTTTCTTAGTAACATATAATATCAAATCCTCAATGAAATTGTACTGCAGTACAATCCTAATTTATTTCCATAATTCATATAACCAATACATTGTTGATACAACACTCAAATGACATACATATTTAATAAAAACATAAGAACACTAGTCATTCCTATTCATCTTCGGTAGTATCATTACTTGATTATTATCAAATAGAATCATATGGGGTATACTCTGATGATTAGGACATTGATTCGCGTAGTGTCACAACTCCTTGCAGACGAAGCATTCTACATTTGAAACCTTTTTCATACCCTTGAAATCACACACTTGCTGTACTTTTTTCCAAACTTATAACAAAACCTCATTACCTTCACAGATTTACCAAGGTGATTCTTTGCACAGTAATCACATATTGTAAAATCATTCATTCCCATCTTCCCTTTATCTATATTTCTCTCTACCATCATTTTCTTCTCTGTCTTCCCTTAAAATCCATAAGACTCAAATAATTATTTACTTATCTTATTAACACATGATACTATTTCTTCATATGATGAGAATACATGGGAGAATATTTCCCTTTTAAATGTTGGCTTAAGACCGTGAAATATATGACCCTTCTTACTCTTTAGATGATGCGTATTGCTAGATTCCTCATTCCTTCTACTGGGAACCATTTCTAAACAATATCATACACAAGACTAGTTTATGAATCTAAATTCATAATTCCAAACTTGTAAAATACCTAATATAAATTGGTCAGTTTATGCATATAGTCCAAAATCATAAAAACAATGTTTTCTTTGGGGAAGTATTTACTCATAAATCATTCATAATGGTTTTTAAATAAATTTCGAATTATCCCAATCATATCCCTTGGGAGTGTCGTAACCAAGAGTGTAGCAAGGCCCATTGTCATGCACCAGTTCCCATTCGAGTCTAACTCAAAGCGGTGTTTTTGGGTTTTACCCCTAGATATATCTATGCTAGAGCTGCCTCTACCTGCTCGTATCTAGACAAGGATTCATTGCTAGGAAGATTCAAAAAATCTATACATTACCAAAATTCAAGGAAGTTCTTCTATACCAATCCTCAATGTCTATCTTAGGGTAATGTTTCAAAATCAGAGTTTATCTAAATCAATTTCTAAGGTTGTTTCTAAACTTTCTCTCATTACAACTGTAACGCCAAAACCCTAGAAGCCCGAAGCCAGTGCATTATTTTAATACATTTTCATGATTACAAGGATTCAAGTCCCGAAGGATCGATCAGTTTAGAATTCTTAGAAAATAGATTATATACATGAACGTTACATTACACATTCCAACATAAAATAAAACAAAAATAATTGTTTTATAATTCCATAATTCCCACATCTTAACCCTTAATATCAACCATAATACACTTCTTAGAATACTAGGAAAAATAAAACACAATAATGGGGTGACCTCAGATGCTATGTAAGGATAATATTATAGCATAAACTATAATATATAAGAATAAACCTTTAAGGGAATGTATAAGACTAAAACACAAGCCTTTTAAACATAAAATTCTTCATAATATGGAAAAGAGAAATCAAATAATTCCATTTACTTATTCACATGGATATTATACTAGCTGAATAATCACATGTAATATCAATTGAAAATTTCATAATGATGGAATGCATAATTTTGGACATCATAACCACATAGTCAAGGCCTTGTGCTATGACTACAATTATAACTTTTTTCAAGGCCTTATGCCAAGACACTAATTTATCTCGTGAGACTTACCAATTCATCGAGGAGCTACAGAGGGCTCCACCCATAACATCCTAAGTCCAATTCATTCCTCATATGAAAATTTTGAAACCTAACATAAACATTCATATTAAAACTAACATATGAAATGTCAATAATTTAACCATAGACAATGAATTGTATAAAAATATCACATCCAAATTCAAACATATCATAACTCATTTAATACAATATGGATGATTGTACTATAATAAATTAACCTCAATCATGAATAATATCCAGTAAAGGATGTTGAAATAGTTAAAAATGATCAGTAAAACTCTTTGAGAGAAATATCCTTTTTTTGAAATCATTTAAAAGTCATGAATTTATAAAGGAAGTCATTTAAAAAATATTTTTGAATTAAAGTTTCCCATAACACTTTGAAACTTTTTAATGGAATTAACATTTTAAACAATCATGTCCATATAAATAAATGCTTAAAATCATTTTTAAAACGTGGACATTAATTAAAATATTTAGAAAAATAAATCATTTAAATATTTAAAATGATGATCTTGATAACATTCCCTTCCGAAAAACCTTAAAATTTTCAATTTTAAAAACATTTTTATGATACATGGACATGGATTATGAAAAAGTTCATGTAAATAGTTACACAGAAACAATCTCAGATAATAATGAGATTGAGTAATTAACCCTTACCTTGTAATTTTTTTTGGTCGAGGGTATATTTAACCTCCTATATAATTACCACTGTGTGTTATTAAATTATAAAAGAACCATATTAATATTTATGATATCATACTTGATTCATTTATGGCTTTTTAATACCCATTTAATAATAATTTTTATGTTAAAATAACATTTTGCGTAATAATCACTTTCTTTATCATACGTGTTTTAACTTGTTATTCTTGATTGTATAACTTGTATCATGATTTAATTGATTATAGAATATAAAAAATTCTTTAGGTATCATATATATTCAAAATATAATTATGTATAATAGATAGATATATTAAATGGAAAATACTGTTCATGGAGACGGTTGGACATACGTACGCATAAACACCGAATCTGTTTTCATACCGTATTGAACGGAAGTAAGTGAATGAGATATATGTAAATATATATATATGTATATCTATATCTATATATTTCCAGTAGCATTATTATTTCATATATTACATACTTATTAATAATATATATATTTATAATTATTGTTGAATGATGAACGTGGAAATGAATCTCATCGCGTCGTGGAGACAGTAAGATGTACGTATGCACGTGCAATGATATCATTATATTGATGATGAAGTAATATGTAATTGGATGTTATATTATATATAATGAATCATTAACATGTTATATTTATTATTTACATCAATTATTCTCATTATTATACCAATCCAAAAAATTAAGTGTTGAATAACAAACTACATCACGACGTGGAGACGGTAAGCCATATGTAAGCACGTATGGTGACTTTGTGATTCATAGGATGGAAAGAATAATGAATATGGTTAAACCATATTTATAGTAACATCTCAGTATTTAGAAGTTAAAGGAGTTATTATTTAAGTATGGAATCAACAATGAATGAGGAAGTGGAAGAAGAAAATAACTTTGAAAGAGGTGATGAAGTAATTACCTCTTCTTTGGGTTCTTCCTTTTGATTTGATGAAACAAGCTCCTTAGGTTGGATTATGATAAAATTAAGGACTATAGGATTATTTGAGTGTTTTTAGGAGGATATTTTAGTAGGTTTTGGCTGAGGAAAATGGGTTTGGAGGTGTGAAATTAAGATAAGCGGAAGTACCCTTTTATAAGAGAGGTGAGGGTCACTTTAGGAAAATCTTAAAAAATTATTTTATTATAAAGTAATTTTTAGTTTATAAAGGATCCAAATGGATTTATCTCTTGGGTAAGGTTGTGATGGGTATAAATACTCTCAAAAAATAGGTTTTATACAATTTTAGGTCACCATATTAAACTTATATTTTAGATTTAACTCTTAGTTAAATAGTTTAACTTTTACAATGTTTTCTTGTATTTTTATATTACATGGTTAATAAACATACTATAAAATTCCAAGACAAATTAAAGTGGTTATATAAATATATATCTATTATTATGTAAGTAATTTAGATGAATGATGTTATTAATATTTTCATGACTTATTATATACTCCCTTTACTGATTTTATATGAAATGTGCATAATTTGTGTCAAATATTAATGTTTTAATATTAAGTATAATTTTTGAGTATTTTTAGAAGTAGTCCAATTGAGTCAGTTTACTGTTTTAATAATAACTATCACTATACTGACCCAAATTGTGTGGTTATTGTTTTTTAGGATTCTCCTTTATATATAAAACATTTCATTAGAAGGGATCATGGGCCAGTTCTGCCATTTGGAGGATCACATTTACCACACATGATGACCTACAAAATATGTGAACAAACTGGACCAGCCTTGAAGATTGATTTACTGGGCTCAATACAGAATTCCAAAAACATTAACTCTCTACCATAATTCGGGGGACAATACATGTAATCTTGTATAAAACATTCAAGGCCCAAATCCCTGTACAAGGGGCCCAAATGAAGCTTTGAAGTTCAGCCCACCATTCTGGCCGAGAAATAAAATCAGTATAGTATTCATGACATATCTCATGATGTAAGCATCAAATCGATCTGAGACTCAGTGTCAAAGTGGAGATATAGGCGGACGACTTTGTTGAAGAAGTCATTCGGATTTGAAGGCATCTTCCTCTTCCAAAATCCATTCACATTTTGGCCACCGAAAAAGCATGGATTGAAATGGACAGTTTACCTCTGTTTAATAAAACCACCATAACTTTGGATCTAATTGTCAAAATGCATCCATAGTTTTACAGTAGTCAGAAAACTTTCTTATCTACAACTTTTAAGAAGGGGATATTTGGATATTCGGATGTCTGAATAGCCAACTTGGTGATGCAAGTGGAAGGACAGATTGGGAATGAAAACAGTCCACTCCTTGGGTTATAAATACTCTCCCCTTCTCTCCATGAGAGGGGTTGGAATTTCAGAAGAGAAGAGAACATATTGGCATGACCAAGGCCTTGAAAAAATCTTGGGAGGATCTTCCATACTCATGTTTTCACTTGAGAGACCTTTCCTCCTCTCATTGTTTTCACTTACTTTCGTGTTCTTCGTTTTTTGTAATTTTGTAAGTCCTTTCGTTTGTAATTATGTTTTAATGCAAGTTTCTTCTTCAATATCTATTATTATCATCCACCTTCTGTAGTTTAATATTTATGTCCTTAAAATAGTTTAAATTCAGTTGAATCCCCTTACCTTCTTTTTCTTCCTCATTCAATCGAAAATCTGTTTTTAATTATCATCACTGTTCGTGTGTGTGTGTGTGTTCGACGCAAAAATCATTTCTAATCCCATTATTTTTCTTCTATTCTTAATTTATCATCATAATTATTATAACCAGAATATTAAAAACCCAAATGGCTGAGTAAATATCTCATTGGGGTGAGTTATAATTTAGGTATGTTAAGTGATTGAGAGTATTTGCTCGATGTGTATTCGTTAATTTAACATTGTGTATGTTGGACCTAATATGTCCTGTATTAATGGCATATTTTGTTTAGAATGTGGTTTCTATGGATTATTGGAACCACAAATACACTACCATAAAAATGTACTGATTAAGATTAGAACCCTAAGTTATGTTAAGGCTTGGATTAAAGCCTTAACACTTGGGAATTCAAATCAACGTCAACTTGTGACATGGGTGTTAATTTAAATGCAATATAAAGCAAAGCTCAAGGATATCACACGTTTAACTAACCTAACGATGAAATCACCCCAATAATTATCAATTTTTTAAATAAATCATAATCAATTAGTCATTTAAATTAATCTCTGCAAAAAAACCCCCCAATCAGAATATCATCAACTAAAAACAAACGACTATTTCAAATTATCATCGCCGAGGATTTGACCCGAGTGCTGCTATACACATTAGAAGAGCACCGGAACTTTGACCGGTCGATAGGTGACAATCGGTCGTGCGTTTCAATGAACCTTAGATTTTTAGGAATATTATATCGTTTAATAATATAGTATTTTTTTTTAAAACTCATTTATGTCAATTTTAACACTATTTAGTATTTGGTTTTTTTGAAATTAAAAAAAATTGATTTCTTCAAAAAACAATAAATTAAATAAATACTAACATATCATATTAACATATAAAATTAGTGGAATTCATCAAAAGAATCAATTTATATTTATTTCGATATTTATAATTTCAATTATTTTAATTTTTCATTAATATGGTAATTACTGTATCATCACTGTGTCATAAATGAATTTAATTATTTAATGTCTAAAAATTATAAATAAAATATCATGATGTAGGAAATATGTTTTTTATTTCTAATGAATATTTAGTCATATTTATCTTATGTATGACCCTATATTAAAAATGGTTTATTATTAAACATTGAATTTAAAACTTTTAACTCTTCTTTAAATAAAATAATAATAAATGTCCTAATTTAATCGAAGTGGATGAAAAGGATCATATTTTATTCCTAAGGTTTATTTTGATCAGAATAAACTTATCGAATAGAATTATTCCATATGTTAGGGTAATTATAATATCATTTTTACCTTTATTTACCCTATTTTCTTTTAACTATGTTAAATAAAATTCAAAAGTTACTATTGACCAAAAACAATTTTCATCCCATTAAACCAAATTTTACTTAATAATGTCTACTGTTTCTCCCAAAATTTTCAAATTCAATTCATATAATAAGTAAAATTACATTTTATGAGAATTTGCAAATGTGCCTAGAAGGTGGGTAAAAGACGGTAAAAATTTCATCCAAATTTAATATATTTAATCTTATTATAAAATTACTTCAATGAATTAAATTGGACTAATATAGTAATTATGTATCTATTTTGACTTTAAATAAATTTAAATAAAAATAATAATTATTTAAATAAATGTCATTTTTAAACAATTACACAATTTGTTTTACTTTTCATAAAAAATTGAATGTTTTCAGAAAAATACAAAAAATTCACCCTAAGATATTTTTGATATTATGAATTCAAAAATGATGTCCATTTTAAAAAATTTAAAACATTGATTTTACATTAATTAATTTAATATTAATTTCCATTGTGAAAACTAGATAGCGGGTTTTTGGGAAGTAAAAACTATCAAAATATTGATATGTTTTTAAGTCTAATTTAAGTGTAAAATTACTTACAATGAACAAAATTGGATTAAATTATAAAAATATAATCTAATTATACTTCAAAAACATTAAAATGTATAATTAAACAGTATAAATTATTTTGATTAAAAAAGTTTTTTTCAATTAAAATTTAGTATTTTTCACTATTCATCAAAATATGAGAGTTATTAAAAAAACACCAAAAATTAATCCAAACTAATTTTTATTTACCTATTATAAAGAAGAATTTTATTTTGTCAAATTGAATATATAAGAGTGTAAAATTTTGTAATTAAAAAAGGTTTTCTATTAAAAGGCGGTAAAATTTCATTTTTTGAAAAATAGTTCTTTTATATGAAAAAATGAATTTATTCTTATATTATGTCTCATAAACACATAATATAGATTATAAAATTATATGGATTATATAAAATTCAAAATGAAGTTAATATTATTCATAACCACTTTTTGAACGACTAGTTTGGTAAGGCGTGCTGCGCTCGAACTCAGTGTTGCAAGTAGTGAAAGCTATTAAATTACTTTAAAGAGATAACGTTCTATGAAATCTTGGGGTGTTAAAAAGATTACTTTGTTTGATTGTTTTTTCCACACATAAAAATAATTATAAAAAACTATGATATACTATAAAAATATTATTGTTCAAATAATATTTTTAGAACCTAGTCATTATTTTGGAAGGTATAAATATAAGTATACATATTATAAATATATTTTATAAATTTTAACTAAATAAAAATAAAAATAAATCATAAATAAATTATAAATTGATTAGAAATTATTATAAAATATTTTATAAATAAAAGATATATTTTCATAAAAAATGATTTTTTGTATGAAATGTATTCTAATCATAATAGATTAAATTAATAATTATGTTTAAATAGTTATAATGAAATTATAATATTATATATACCTTAAAATAAATTTACATTGATTTAATTTTTTTATTATGTAAGTAATGAGAGTAAAGTAATTTTATGCTTCAAAAATACATTTTCATAAAAAAATGGTATTTATTATATTTTGAGATTGAATATTATAATTAGTTTCTACCAATTTTTTAAAATTTTATTTTAAAAAATGGAATTAATTATTTTATTATTAATATTGAAATTAGGTTAGAAATATTGTTTTGGGATATTTTCTAAAAAGATTTATTTTTGAGTGAATAGTGACAAATACCGATGCTTATAAAAACTGACATTTCATTTAAAGTGTTTATGAATTACTATTATATTTTTGATTTATTTTAAATTAAAATTTGTCCGATTTGATTAATAATAAGTTTATAATTTAAATATAAAACAATAATATACATGATTTCGGAATATAATCATGTTTATTCTTAAAATGGGTATTTTTTCTAAAAACTATTTTTCGTTGTTCTTCGCACAATTAGATTAAAATTAATTTCTACCGATTTTAGAAATTAAATTATATAAAATTTATTTCATATTTAAAATCATAATATTAAAAATATTTAATAAGTTTAATTTCATTTTTATTCATAATTAATGCTAACCATGGTAAATTTTTATAACCACGATAAATGACAAAATGGGTCAAATTGGATTAAAACTGTTGAATAAGGTCTTATAATAAATCCAAAAATTGAATTTAATTAATTTTATGAGTGTATTTTGACTATAATGATATTAGATTTCAAAGTATGGATTTCCCACTTTTCATTTATTAAAACTTTTATAATGTTTTAAGCAATGGATAATTTCAAAATATCAGTCTCATTATTTTAATATACCTAATATATTTTCATAGTTATAAAATGTAGTTATAAATTGTAAGAAATGTTTACTTTGAAGATAAAAATATTATTTTTATGAAAATTTAAATTTTTTATTCTTCAAATCATTACCTTTATTTCTATGAATCTTTGACATAGTGCTTCCGCTAGTAGATGTAAAATCAAGTAAATTATTTTAAAAAACATTAAAAGTAACGTGTTTTAAGTCAAATATGGTGTTCTGTGAATTTAATGGATAATTTGAAATTAGAAGTGATCATGGGAGTTTATTGATTCTAATAAAATTATTTTCATGATTCCATTAAATTCAATATGTGTTAATAGTCATCGAAATGACCTTATAGGATGTTTAATGATTGGAAATTACTTCTAAATCATTAAAAATTTACAAAATTCCAGTCATAAATCATTTGGGTGGGGAATTGTTGAGTCTATAATTAATGGCACATGTATATTCCACTTTTAATTTTTAAAATTTCATTCAATTCCCTTATAGAATCAAACATATGTTTCCCCAATTATGGATAAATGGTTTAATGGGGGGGGGGCTTAAAATAGAGATATGATTCGAAATTCCTTATAAAATTTTCTAAATTTCATTTCCTAAGTTTATTTCAAATTTTAGTCCTTTCCATTAATGATATGGAAATTTGGTTCCATTTAAAATGAGTTAGACACATATAATATTTTAATATTTCATGTATTTACAAGATTTCCACCCACCCCACTTTTAAAAGGAAACCTCATCTCCACTTTTCTCCACACCAAATTAGCCCTTTACCTTGACCAAACTATACCCAAATCCATTTCCAACATTTATCCGCATGTTATCATGGTTATTTTCTCACCAATAAAACAACTTAGAAGGATGAAGGTGTAATCAAAAGAAGGTTTCTAAAGAAGAGGTAGAACTATTAACCGAGTGTTTTCATGTTTATTTATCCTTCAACATATTTCAAATATTCTATAACCATGATTATATAAAAACATCAATATATTACATGTACTATTTTTTTATGGCACAGGTCCCAAGAAATGACAACCGTGGGACTTCACTGGATGGTGATTCATGTAAGGGCCTCAAACAGAATTTTTCTGATGAGCTTGTTGTAACTTCTCTCTTGCAGCCATCTCCTGCAAACTCACAGGGGGTCAACACAATAACATTTTTAAGGGGATTCTCTTCAAATACTCCTTTAAGTTCCACTTCTCCTGATCTAAAGCAGAATAATATTAAGGCAGGTACTGCTAACAATGCTTCCAATTTACCTGTTAGTAAGAAAGATAAATTACCCAATCTAATTTCCACTCAGAGCACCAGAAAATAAACAAGGAACAAAGGATTGGGTGATTCAAAAAAGGGGGTACTTACCCCAAATCCAGGTTACAATGAATTTTCTATTTTGGAATTTTCATGGTATTGCAATCCTTGACACGTTTACTGTGCTTAAAAGTTTTCTTTTGACTCATAGTCCAATTTGATTGCCATTGCTGAGCCTAAAATAAACTTTTCCATAAAATTCAGGCATCTATGTTCTTACGGTTATAACTTCTTAGGATCTTGTGAAGATGGTATGGCTATTGATTCCCTTGGGGTTTTTATCACGATTCTTTGGAAAATGTCAACATCTTTAGAAACTTTGTACAATTTTTTACTTGTTACTTCTATCTAGATAGCATACATATTTTTTTCCTTGATTTATACTAAGAATAGGTATTAGGAAATATGACTTCCTTGGCAACATCTCTTTGATTTAGCTAATAGCATTCATGATCCCTGGTTTGTAGTTGGTGATTTTAATTTGACCCTTTCTTCCTCTGAGAAAATTGGACCAAATCACTTGTCCATCTCCTCTCGAGAATTTAGAGCTTCCATGGATGATTGTAATCTCATTGAAATTAACCTCACAGGTGCTATGTATACATGGTATAGAAGACACTATAATCGGGTTGTAGCCAGTAAGCTTGATAGTGCTTTCACAAAAATGACTGCCCTGAACAGTTGGGACACTATTTCAAGAATCACTTTACCTAAACTCAACTCAGACCACCAACCCATCCTCATTAGTCTTTTTTCTAAAAATATCAAAACCATCCGACCATTCAGATTCAATAATTCTTGGTCCTCAGATCAATATTGTATAAACATTTTAAAAAATTGCTGGAATTATATGAACCATCATAGTGATTCTTTTTCCTGTGTCACCAAGTTAAGACATCTCAAAAATTTCCTTAAGGGTTGGTGTAGATTGAAATAAAATCAGTTGGATTCAGACATTTCTACTCTAGATAATGAACTTAGCCAAATAAAAAATAACTCCACTTGCTCTGATTTTTCTTTGGATGCTCAGCTTGAAATAAATACCGTGACAAAACATAATTCTATTATTCTCCTGAAAGACAACTTGCGTAAGAAAATCTTTAAAACAAAATTTCTTTTAGATAGATATATAAATACCAAGTTTTACAATTCCCTTCAATGAATTAGAAAAGTTAGCAAATCTCTCTCTCCTTAAGGAGGGAGATGCCTTGCTTTATACTAAGGAGGCTATTTCTAGTCATGTTGTCTCATAATTTGAAAATATCTTCAATGGTCCAAAAGTCAACAAGGAACTTCTTCCTGGTGTCATTCTGGTCATGGTTAATGAGGATGAAAATACATATCTCTTAAGCATCCCTCTTGATCAAGAAATCAAAGATACTGTTTTCAGTCTTAACCCTAACATTGCCCCGGGGCTGGATGCTTTCAATAATGGTTTCTTCCAACGCCATTGGGAGGTCATCCACTATGATGTCTGCAATATTGCCAAATCATTTTTTTCTAATGGTGTTCTTCCTCAAGGTATAAATGCTCAATTCCTCACTCTAATCCCTAAAGTGGAAAATTCCTCTGAGATTCATATCTTTCTTCTTATAGATGTTATCAATACTCTTTACAAAATCATCACTAAGCTTCTTGCTATTAGAATTGATACTTTATGTAACAAAATTGTCTCTTTGAATCAGTTCAGTTTCATTAAAGGAAGGTCTATTGAAGAGTGCATCTTCCTTGCCTCAGAGTGGACTAACACTCTAAACAAAGCCAATAGAGGAGGAAATATTCCCAAAAAGATCGATATCAAGAAATCTTTTGACACAATTTACTGGAGTTTTATTTACAAGTTCCTTCAGTCCTTTTATTTTAATGAAAATTTTGTCCATAGAATCAACACCTTGTTTGAGTCTGCCTCAATCTCTATCCTTATCAATGGCCCCCCTAAGGGTTATTTTAAATTCACTACGGGTGTTTGCCTAGGAGATCCCCTTTCTTCTATCTTTTTTCTATTGTGGAAGATTACTTGAGTAGATTACTCACTCGCCTCGTTGGCCAAAACAAACTTAAACCATTTCAGGCTACTAGAAATTTAAATGTCCACACTCATCTCTTCTATGCTGATGACATCATTTTGTTCCTACAAGAAGATCAAAGGATCATTCAATATTTAAAATCCGCTTTTTCCCATCATGAATAAATCTATGGTTAAGCCATTAGCTGGAACAAATCTTTCGTCTTCTTTGGAAAAAATTTCTCTCCCTCTCGAAAACTTAATACCATCAATAACTTAGGAATCAAAGAAGGTTCTTTCCCCTTTACCTACCTTGGGATTCCCATCTTCTGGGGAAGGCCCAAATCTAGCTACTTCTCCAATGTGGTGGATCAGGTCATCAATCAACTATCTTCTTGGGAGGGTAAATATCTCTTTATGGCTAGTAGAATCTGTCTTGTGAAATCTACCATTATCTCTAAGATGGTTTACTTACTGATGATTTAAAAATGGCCCAAAAGTATTATAAAAAAAATTTATGTTTACATAAAAAATTATTTTTAGTCTGGTAGTATCCTGGAAAGAAAGCTTGTCACCATACCCTGGACTACTTGTTGCAAACCTTTAGAGAGGGGCGGGCTTGGTATAAAAAATCTAAATTTTTTCAATGATGCCCTTCAGGCTAGAATCACATGAAGTTTCATCCAAAAAAAATCTGAATCTATGGATTTTCTCAAAAATCATTTCCTCACAAAGTTAAAAACGGGAAACTTGAACTACATTCACTCCTTCCTCTGGCCAGCCACCAGGCAGTCTTTTGCCAACATCATGACTAACTCTAGATGGATGGTCAGTACTGAATCCACCATGAATTTTTTGGTTGGACAATTGGACTGGTACCCCCCTCATCTCTCTGATTCCTCCTAACTCTATGCCTAAAAATACTAAATTAACTATCAAGGATATCATTAATTAGAGTAATGATAGCTTTCGGGAGAACATAAACCTGATTATAAACAACTACTTATTTTCTAACTCTGATGACTTCCTCATTTGGGAACCCACTCATAATGGGCTTCTTGATTCCCAACATTTCTACAACCATAAATTTTCCAACTCTAAGATTAATTTTTGTTGGTTGAAATATTTTGATAAACCTTGGATTAAGCCTTCTAGATTTACTCTTGTTTGGCGTATTTCCCACAATCGTGTTCCCACATAGGCCTGTCTGCAAGCTTTTGGGATCCACCTTTTCTCCAAATGTCAATTTTGTCATCAACATAGATAAGATACCAACAATTTATTTTTTTCATGTTCTACTGCTACTGCTATTGGGAATTTTATTACTGACTTCTTTGACTGCAGATGGATCCTTCTTGATACTATCAATAATCAATTAAAGTGCTGTGTGGACCTTGAAAACTCGCAACAAATCAAAAAACTTTTTTAAGTTGTTGTTGCTGAGCAACTACATGTGATCTGTTATGGAAGAAATGATATTATTCACAACAATCACTCATTCAATCTTAATGCAGGTCGAATCTGTATTCTCAATGCGATTAAAGATGCGACGCCTCTTTAGAAAGAATTTTGTGACAACATCGTTAGAGATTTCATGATTCTTTGTCGGCTTCATATTGATGGTATCCGTAGACAACTGAGGTGCACTTTTGAGGTGTTCTGGTAGGCCCCGATCTTAGGTTGGATCAAAGTCAATGTTGATGGTGCCTCTAAATGAAATCCTGGACCTGCGGGCTATGGTTCCATGTTCAGAGATTTCTTTGGTCTGTGTCATGGTTGATTTTTTGGTAGTTGTGGCACTACCTCGTATCTGGAAGCGGAAATGATGGGAGTGATCCATGCTCTTGACATTGTCAAATAGAAGGGCTGGAAAAATAATTGGATCGAAAGTGACTTGACCACTATTGTCTATGCCATCTATAATGGTACGGTTTATCTTGCATGTCCACTTACTACTCGCTGGATAAGATTCCTTGCATTTCTTCTGTATATCAACTACATTGTCACTCATGCCTTCCGGGAAGCCAACATGGTTGCTGATGGGCTTGTCAACAAAGGCATCATTCCGATCATTATTTGGCGAGATGATTTACCTAATGATTTGATTCCTTTATTTTATAATGATTGTAATAAAATTCTATCATTTAGATTCATGTAATATACTTATTTTTTATTATTCAATAAATTATGCCTTGGTCTTTGAGTGAGGCACCACCTTTGATAATAAAAAAAACAAACTTGTTTCATATTATTTTTTATTCAATGTGAAATGAAAGCATCGCTTGGGAGTATATGTAGACTACCACAACCAAGAATCAATGCGATTTATTTTTTGTTACTACATAACATCCATGTTCATAAGGATGGAAATAATGAATATATATGAAATTACAAATATATTTATTCTTCTATATAATTAAAATATGTTAAATGTTCTCTTTCCCACCCAATAGAAAAATGAAAATGTCGTTCATATGTACATGAAGACTACCATCTCCATGAATCAATGTGATTCCTTTTTATGGACAATATACATGGATGGTTATCAAAGTATAATTAATATAAAAAATATTTTTATATCCAAATTATATTCCTAAAATTATGTAACAATAACTCCCATGACCTTGGTAGACCTACCAATGGGGTTTTGGGAATACGAACTGAACATCCTTGAAATGTCCAATGTAAAATTAACTAATTTAGTATGTAAATAAATCATGGTAATAAAAGAAATAAAAGGAATAGTGATAAATTGGGAATCCTTAGTTAGTTTTAATAAAGGTTAAAATAATATAATTTTATTATTAAGGTGTTGTGGAATGCATTAAATGATTTGGGACTTGAGTTAAGGGATTTCTCAAATTGATTTCCTTATTTGAGAATCATGGAATTTTAACAACTTGTTTTCTTTTTGGTGGTGTATATAATTAAATATAGTTTTCTTTTATATTTAATTTATTGAAATTCAAGTGTTTTACAAGTAAATTTAATGTTAACTTCTTCAATTTCTTTTTTAATCAAAATTTTCCTATGTGGGAATGGATTTTCATTAAAACATTATTTTAATTTTTTGTTTTCAATATATTTATTTTCCATGTCCATGTTTGTTAAATTTTTTGTTGAATGTTATTATTTTTATTGAAAATTTATAAAGGTAATTTTTAATAAACCTTTAATTTTTATATCATTTTTAGAAAGGAATCATCTATTTGTTTTTGGAACGGGTCACTTATTTTGTATTTTTTCTAAAGTCCATAAGAATATTTTATTTGACATATATAACATGAATGAATTGTATCTATTTCATGTACTTACATAATTATCAATAATTATTTATAATTTTCAATGTCTTTTCAAAGAAGATACTCTTCTCATCATTTTGGAAATTTTATTTTATTAACATTTTGAAGAGGAAAGAGTATTTCATCACATTTTGTTGACATAAATGAAAGTGGATTTTCTAATGGGATAAAATTCCAATTTTTTGGATTTTATTTTGAAAGGTAAAAGTTATCAAAAGTTTATATTTTAAGATATGATGAAAAGTGAATTTTATTTAATTTTTTGATGTTAATACATGACATTTGAGCATTATTGATGAATTTGGGGATGTAGAGTGAACTCAAGACATTATGGGACTATGTACTTTATGTGAAAAGTTGGTCAATTAATTCCATTTTATTCATTAGGTAAAGTGATGGAGTTAATTTTTGTAAGTTAATTTTAAGGTAATTTTGATGGCATTAATTACTACTATGAAGTTATAGAGTTAACTTGTAATAAGTTACTCTTTTGAAGTGGTAGAGTTAACTAATATAACTAACTCCTAAGATATTGTTGGAATTATCTCATTAGGTGATTCCATGATAAAATTATACTTTCTTATGTTTCTTAAATCTTTTTTAAATAAATTAATGTTTTTTTCTTGATTTTTTTTATTTTAAATGGTAAATATTATTTTTATGATTTAAAGTAAATTTTATGGTCTTTAAAATGTAAAGGGTTTGCTTTCTTGGTAAATATGTCAATAATTATTATTTTTAATTTATGATTTCATAAAATATGTTTCATGAAATATTCGGGGCTTTAGAGTTTTTTTCATGTATTTATAAGTGTATATTTTGATCTAAAAAGTTTATTATGTAAAGAAGGAAACATTACTTATGGTGTTTCATAATGCTCAAATGGTATAACCTGTTTCCATTTATTTTATATCCCTTATTGAGGTTTTTTTCTCATCCCACATTTCTAAATGTTCTGCATATAGATTAAAGATGCGTAGGGATTATATAAAGGTCAATAGTGACATATCATGATCAACGAAAAAGTGTCATGAATGAAAATTGAGTCTAAGAACAAGGCATGTTTTATGGGAAAAATGAACATTTAGGCACAATGTCTCCTTTGTATTTTATAAGTTCGATATGTAATATTTTTTCCTCATTCTACAAAACTATAAACTAAAAGGATCTTCAAAATGTAAAAATGTTAAACCCTTATTATAAATTCTTTTATTATGGATTGTTTTTTATTGGGAATTACAAGTTATATGAATGGTAATATTAATTATGGATTATTCTTTAAAATTGTATAGAAGAGAGACACAATGAATTTTTTTGATGTGGATTATTCCTAAGCAATTTTGAAGAAAATATATATGATAAGGACTAATTTTATAAAAATAAAATTGACTAGATGGATTTATAATTAAAATAAAAGTACTTCATAAAGAATAACTAAAGAAGATTATATTTTTTTATCAAGTCATGTACCAAACTGAGTTGGATGCAGTAACAATGAAAGATTATTTATATGATGTAAAAATGAATATAGTGATATTTTATTGTTATAAAATTACGAATAATCTTATAATGAATTTTATATTGAATTCATGAAAAACATTGATATATGGTAACATTTTATTAAATAAATAATGGATTGAGATATTTTTGTAGTAGAGAAAATTCGAATGAATGAATAAGGATGGAATTTTTTCAAGAAACCATTGAACACACCATAATATGAGATACATTAGTTGAACCTTGGTTTCCAACCACATCTTTCAATTTATGGTGATTTGGAAAATCCACACTCCCTATTTTTCTTCAATTGAAACACACATTATTTGATTTATTACTTCAAAATTATGGTATCCCTTTGGGTTTATTATCAAACTAGTTGAATAGTGATAATGATATGGGAAGATTGTAAGAGGGATAGACTAATATGCTCTCATCCTCCAATGTAAAAGAGTGTAGTAAAGATAGAATAGGGAGAAAATATATAATTAGGGTGGGTTATTTTATATTCATAAAGAAAATGTGATATTTTATAGGGAATATTAAAATTAATATCATAATAAATTCTAGTAGTTTAAAATATATTTTTAAGTAAGTAGGTATGAGAAAACTAATATGGATAGATAACATCATTTTTTAATCATTTTTTCAACATTGATCCTAAATCATGAAGACTTATAGTTTTAAATGAGATTTAATATTATTATTTGAAATATAATCTCTTTTATAAGCCAATGAGATCTACCATCAAAACATTTTTGAGAAATTTAAGGAATGAAATTTCTAACAAACCCATTAGGGGAGAATATTGGAATCATTGTTGGGATAACATTATTGAATGCTGGAATGTATTGAAATTTTTTTTCTATTTATTATAAATTATATTTAATAGATGAAATATGTATACTTATGAGTGATAATTTTTTTGGTGAATATTTGATAACATTTGATGGATTTTCATTACATAAAAAACCATGAAAATTTATATTTCATGGTGAAAGTCATTATTTTGACACAATGGGGGTGGAAGAAAGTGGGAATCATTTACCCCACAAGGAGGAAAATAACACCGTGGTTTGAATTAATAATTTTTTGTTATATAATTTAGATAGTGGATCTTAATGTTTTTTATAGAAGGTTTTAAAATGTTTTTGGATTTCATGAGAAAATAGTAATAGACATGTTATAATGAAGTATGTCTTAGATTTCTAATTTTATATTATATCTATTCAAAATAAATAGTTGATCATTATATATAATGTGGTGTTTTCTACTTCACTAATATAATGTATAATATTCATTATGTAAAAACCATGTTTTTAAATATATAATACTATTCCATTTTTTTTGTTAGATATGAAATTAAAATTAAAGATATAACACTCTATATCCAATACCATAGAGTCAAGGGTCATTTTTTTACATTGGTATAGAATAAAAAATATTATCATATATGGGATCCACCACTTTAGTTTTCTTAGGAGACTAGATACATACATGAACCTTAAATTAAATGTGAAAGCATAAAATACCCCAAAAAATTCAATGAAAACTTTATTATTCCTCATATATATTCCTTGGATCATTCATAGTAATATTCTAGGTTATTTTGAGAAAAGGGAAACAAATTTTATTATTTAGGTTAGATGCTTGGCCAGGGGTAACATACATTTAGTAATACCATGGAATAAATAAGGCTTAAATAATATGGCATGTATAAATAATAATTAAATTATTCCAAATAACTATTAACATGACAATAAAATATATCCATAGTTAAAATAACTATATAAACAATCACATGGGAAACAATAAATGATTTTATATTGATGGAATGCATAATACTAGATATCATACGATCAAGGCCTTATGATAAAATATCATTCCTAGATGGGTAATACATACAAAAAATATAAAAACTAATTTTTATCATGACACCTATTGATATACTGAGGTAAAATATAATTTTGGTCCCAATCATCATAGAATAAGTCCAATGAATCCATTATACTGATACATTGGGAAACTAATTCACATTATAGTGTCTTAAAAGTAACCACTCAAATAAATATGTCTTAATGACCAATAGTTGTCTGTGAAAAATTAATTGGAATATGGATTTACATAATTTCACTATTCAATTGAATTATATGGTTATCTATATGAATATATATAAATATAGTTGTTGTTATAGTTCATTGTCAAATCAATTAATAATATCCTTAATGATGGTGTAGTAGTGTAGGATGTAATTATTATATAGGTGTATTATTCGCAATCAAACAAATGAATGAAATGGATGGATAAAAAAGTAATGATCGAAAAATCACCGCTTGAATATTAAGATATGAAAATAATTTATCATTATAAGGGTGTATGAGGGTTTTATAATTATCAGTAAAGGTAATTTATTGATATAATAACATATTTTTAATAATGAAACATAAAATCATGAAATAAGGAATTGTAAATGAATTCAATTAATTTTGAAGTATAAACTAAGAAAAAGGTACATACTTACATGTATATCCCCATTAAAAATCCTGATAAATTACTCCTTAGATCCTTAGAGTTTGAGTACTTGAAAGGGAATTGTGAATAAGGGATCTGGGAACCATTAACTCACCATGTCTCTTGAGAATAACTCTTAGGATCGAATTTATGTGGGAAATGAAGATATATTTTGAAACTATTATCTAAATCATTTTTATCCCAAATAATCATGAGAGGGAATATGGGTGAAAAATTAGGATAAATGTGTTTTTATTAGAGAGTAAGGGGAGGATCTATGGGTATTTGTAGAAAATGTGGGCTAATTATTTATTAATTTCTAAACATTGGACTTTTTTATTATGTTATTGAAAAATGTAAAACTAGTGGCCTTATAATGGTTTTAAAACATGATTTGTGACATTTAGGTAATGGATTTTTTACTTTTAGGTTTTTAAGAACCATTCTCCCATAAATTAGTATATATTTAAGATAGAAAATAGTTTTATTCATGAATAATTGTTTTTAAAATCCTAAAATAAATTTTTGGTGTTATAAAACTTTATAGACTTGAAAATTTTATTTTATTATTTTAAGATACATTATTTATTAAAATAAACATATTATTTTGTGAAATCTTATATATTATTTTATTATATAATGTTTAAATCATTATGATGTCATAATACTATCATGTATTCATACTGTACATTTTTATTCACCCAAAAATTTATTTGTCTCAGAAAATTATGAAAAATTAATTATTTGAAAATTTTGATGACATGGTTAAAACTTTGATAGCCTTTTTATAAAAATTATTTTCCATAAATGAAAATTTTAATTATGAAACAAAAAACAATTTATATAATTAGAATCTTCCATTTAGAACAAACAATTTTGAAACTCATTTATAATGAATATGTATAGAGTTACATTGTTATTCCTAAATATAATTTATTAATATTTATTTATTACCCATATCTTTTACATTTAATATTTTTCATTAAAGTAGAATTATTTATTCTATACTAGTCGTATTTTTAGGGTATGATCCTTTATAGTTTAGGATTAAGAGGATTCCTTTTATTGGTTAGTGTTTTATAGAACTAGTTTTAGGAATTATTAAAAATTATAATTTATTGTTTTCTAATATAAAAATATGTGTTTTACTATCACGGTGAAATAATATAATTGAAATTCTGAAATAGTTTTTATGATTATGATTTTATTTTCTATGGTAAAATTTTAGATCATACACTTTCTACCATTATAAAATGTTGTCCTTGAAATTTATAGTACAAACAATACCATATAAAAATATGGGATTTTATCATTATTGCTTCCATTGGCTCCCGCGTTGCTTTATTTATCTTATTATTCCCCCAAGAAAATTTCACCAGACATTTTATCTGATTCCAAAAAAAATTTCTATTTATTTTTAATAATTTGGATAGGCTCTTAATTATTTGGGAAGTTAGGCCCAACTCTATTTACTATGTGGTGACTATTTTCGGGGTCAGTCACATACTTCCTCAATAGTGAGACCTAAAAATCATCATGTACTTTAGATTAGTTAGGTAGAATATCTAAACAACAATTATTTACTCCAATTATGTCTAAAAATTTTAAAGACCCAATGTAATTTGAACGTAGATTAACTTTTTTTCCAAGCCTTATAAATATATTATATGGTTATAATTTTTATATTACGTGATCCCCTATGTGAATTTATTTATCCTTACCCTAATTATCAAAATACCTCTTCATTCATCTTTGAACAGTCTTGATGTAATAAAAAAATGGATTAAAATTTCTTAGTTTTATCTTTAATGAGTTATATAGAAATAAGATTCATTTATCTAGCTTCATCCCAACTATTGGGAGTGTGAAATATTTTCCCATAAAATGATTAAAACAATTCCATTTTTACCATTCAATAGAGAATACTATTAAATGAAAATTCCACCAAAGGTATATATTTGACCATGTTACTTGGAAGCCATGATATCCTAACCTTAACATGTCCTCTAGTATTTGTATAGTCCTTTAAGACTGCACATGAGTTTGAGTATGATATTTAGTGCTCAAATTTATCTAACTTTTGAGTTGTTTTGGATGAATCTTTTATAATTTTAATGTGAAATGAGGTTTATGATCAAATTAAATTGATATAGGTGCACCTTGAAATCATAAAACATCATTAATATTGATTCTTACAAGGTATTCAAGGGGAAAATCATCTATTATTGATAAGAAATGTTGATAAGTTGAACATTTCCCTATAGTAACCATATTGAAGCATTATACTTTGATTTATTATGGAGTCTGGTAACAAGGACTGTCGTTGTGTTGTACCACATCCAAATTGGCACATGAAGAGGTTTCAAGACACACTTTAGGAGTTGTCTCTTGGCCTTTAAATTTTTGGATGCTAATAATATTGACACTAATTAAGAAATTTCCCACTATGTGTTGTCTTACACAAAATGTTATATTAAAAATCTATACAACTTAGTGCTTATAGAGTTTATAGAGAAATTTTAACAATGAGCTTCATTTTGAAGCTCGGTCTTTAGAATAGGTACTGATGAAACATGTTGGCACTTTCTAAAAATAAATACACAGTCTTTATAGATGAATTATATCAATTCTACATCAATCATGGATTTAATTTTCTTTTATACACCATTTTCATCATGTTGGAAATTCTTGTTTTTCTCTAATAATGATTGCGAGGATATCAATTGTTAAAGGAAATATTTCCCCCATTATTAATAATTTACATTTCCAACAATACTAAATCCATGAATATTATATCACTGTATATACTCAACATATAAATGAATCCTTAATCTTTCATACTAAATATATTATCCACATTTTTTATATTCCTATAGTGGTACTATATTGAGGAATCATAGTCTATAAGTAGTTCTATCCATCTCCTTTGTCCCTTCCTGAGCTCATTCTATATGAATATGTATTCCCCACTCTTATGATCTCTATGCATGTCACATAATTCATCATAGAGATAGTTTAACTATATTAGAATGGAAAATATTATGGATACCAACTCATGAAAAAAAAAATTTATAGTTTTATTCACGGGTCATTAATTACCATGGTGTATAAGAAAAAAATACATCATTTTTCATGAAGATATACCACATTCCTTTTGTATATTTATCACTATATATTTCAAATATGTCCTTCATGGAAGGTAAATATAATATTGATTAATTTATCAATATATTCTTTAGTTTCTAAAAATATTCTTCACATTCCATTTACCATGTGTATTTGACCCATTTACATGAAAAATTATTTAATGACGTGGATAATCAAACAGAAGTTTGAACAAATAGCTGATAGTAACCTACCAATCCAATAAACTATATATCTCAATTTTATTCATCATTTATGGTAATTCATTAGCTACCTTGGTCTTTGATCGATCAATATATATTCCATACTTAGAGAAAATATGTCCCTGAAAATTAATACATTGAAGACAATATTTATACTTACTGAATTTCTCATATTGCTCATTTCCTCTACGAGACCTAGGAACAATTCATATATGGTTCTATTTCTCTTCATAATTTTTTAGATTATATCAAGATATCAAGATAACAATTTAATGTTTTATTAATCAAATATATAAACACTGAGTTTACATTAGTTAATACAAATGTAATTATTATAACCTCATAATGTTTATACCTTAGATAAAATATCATCATAGGTATATTACCCTTTTTTACTCTTAATTGATGAAAATAAGAACAAAGATAAGTCGTTCAAAATCATTGATCTACCTAATTCTGTTCGAAATGATCAATAATTCGTGATTTCATAGTTCTTATTCATACCATGAGGCTAGTTAGAAAAGTATTTAATATATGGTAAGGGATATCAATAATTTGTAGTAATGGAATTTATTTCTCTATAATCAATTCACAACCTCATATTCGCATCAGACACACACACACACATTACAAATAGGCCAACTTATCCCTAGGGTGAGATGTAAATTTCAAAATACAATCCACCTCTACCATGTCCAAGTTGAGTTTCCACATACCATGAGCATACCTCTATGTATGCTAGAGTCTTCTGAATAGTAGTGGGGGTCTGATAATCATGTGTGGAGGCCATACATATAAGGCCCCAGCCTTAATCATTACTTAATCTTGAGATATTTTAAGAATAAACCTTGAGGATCTTTTCAGGTTTAGAGTTTTAGAGAATTAGTTCAAAAAACATGCATTACATCCCACATTTAAAAAAAGTGGTTACAATAAAAGATAGTATTCATTTTTTTCCCATCAAGAGAAACATATTTAAATTAAAACATGGATTCTTTATTGACACTTATTTGACACTATCATCATATCATGTACCCTTCCCTTGACCTGTGAAAAACATTTCAAAAACATGGGATGAGCATAAAAATCTCTGTAAGGGATCTAAAAATATAGAAAGGAAACATGACTACATGTATACATAAGAATCAATGAAATCATACTCTACTCATAAAACATATGCACTTTAACATACCTCATCAAATCATGAATAAATCATAGAAATCATAAGACATAAAGGGAACTTGAGGCATTCAAAACATTCTTACGTAGGGAGTAACCCTCTTGGTTACGTTTGGAATACCCATCACAGTATATTCCCAAAATCTCTTCAGAGAAAACGTAACATTTAACTGCTTTGCGTTATCCAATGCATTGTAGAGCTATATCAGGCTCACCCGCCCTTAGTTTATCACGGAACCACCCGTCTTCATAATAATGACCAAGAACCATAACATAATCGTATCACATATAACATGCATAAAGGAAACATGACATTTCCACATTTCAATCACAAGATATCAATAACACATTGATATAATAAAAATGTTATCAAAACCATTTTCAATTCCAAAATAAAAGAAAATTAAAACATTGTATTTATTTTTCTTTTAAAAAAATGTATGGCTTTTAGAGGAAGTCGAAACTCAAATAATGGTCACGGTGGCAGAGAAGTCGTTGTCACCGCATACATACGAAAAAAAATTCCCTTTTGTCATTTAGTAAAACGCTTCATATAAAAAATATTCCTTTTGGATATATGTAAAATTCAAAGGGTTTTATACACCGTATAAAAGAAGGTTGTGTATAAAACAAAATATGCCTCAATGAAATGAGATTGAGATTAAGTCCCTTACCTAGTATCCGACTTGACTTGATCATTCTTTAATATCTTGAATAATAAACTTGTGTTAACTTATACTTTTTTAAGAACCTTTTTCATGTTCATTATTCTTTTAATATCACTTATTTCCATGTCATGAACACTATGTAATTATTTAAGTTAATAACGGTTGTTTTAACGATCAATGGTACTTGAGTCAAAAATAAACTCTTTATAATTACAAGTTGTTAATTTATCCATTATATAAAGAGTTATAATCATGATTTAGATATCATTTATATCATATATATCCAGTATATACATGCATTTATAATATTACATAATGTTTAGAGGTAAGAAATGAAATGCACCGTTCATGGAGACGGTAAGCCGTACGTACGCATAAATGCTACTTTCATTTCTATTTCGTATTTTATGGAATGGAATCATAATGATATAAAGGTATATTATAATTCCATTATATCATATATAATATCATTAATTACATCCTTTATATGTCCCACATATGGCATTAACGAATCAAATCACTTTGAGGGGGCGGTAGTCCGCACTTCCTAAAATGAAGATATCACGTTAACCCATAATGGAAACCATAAAGGTATTCCATAAATGACAAATACAGAAGCTTAAGTAAAAAATAAACATATTATATATCATATATAAATATAGTGTCATATTAATGGCCACCTTTGAAGGTGTTAAAAGAATATTGAACAATCATCGTTTTGTGAGGCAAAAATTCTCCATCCACAAAAATAGTATGTTCATTAACCATTAGATGTAGGTGTGTGTAAGTGTAGCTCTAATACTTCTTATAAAAACATCATAGTATATGTAAGATACTGTTTTTATTACAAAAGAAATGAATAAAAAGAGTTTAGGGGGTTGGAGAAGCAAAATAAAACATAAGAACACAAGAGAAGACACTACCTTTTAATCGTGTAACTCTTTTTGATTTGAGCTCAAAGACTTCCTTGGGAAGACTTCTTCCCAATGTGATGCTTCTAAGAGTTATAGACGGATTTTTAGAGACAAAATGGGAAGGGGTTTTCCAAGAAAAAGGTTTTGGAAGTTTGGGTAAGGAGGTAGAGGTGGAGGCCTTTTATAAGAGGAGAGGAGGGGCACTCTTGGAAAGTAAAGAAATGTTACTTTATTTTAAAATGAGTTTCATATTTAAAAGGTCCCACATTGATAAAATTTGAGTATAAGGTGATAAGGGTTCGAAATACACCCGTCAAATAGATTTTGACAAGTGTAGGTCTTATATTTTACATTATATTTTCATTTTATTTAAATCGTTAAATAATGTGGTAATCACTGCATCATCATGGTGTCATAAATACTTTAATTTATATGATGTCTAAAAATTATAAAAAAAATTCTATGATGTAGGAAATCGTTTTATCTTTCCAATGAATATTTATAGTCAAATATCTGACTTGTATAACCTCATGTAAAAATTGTTTTAGTAAAACAATACATGTTTGGGACATTTTTATTTTAACATTAAATAAAAAGATATTAATGTCATTTTCCTTCCAAAGTGGCTCCATGGGGTCCCCAAGTTGACCCATGGATTTTCATGGTAGTCCATGACATAGGACATGTTTCAAGTTCATTTCATATTATTAAAACATTATTCTTACCTTAAATTACACTAATTACCTCTAATCGCAATTAAAAACATAAAAGTTACTATTCACCAAAAAATTATTTTAATCCCATTGAACCACATTTTACTTCTTAATGACAACCATTTATGTCATATTTTTGAAATTCAAAACATAGAGGTGGTAAAATTTCATTTTAACGAAAAATCAGTTTTTAAGTACCACTTAGTGGTTTCACTATTCATCAAAAATTGATGTTTTTAGAAAAATACCAAAACTTTACCCTAATCTATATTTGATATTACAGATTCAAAAATGATGTCTATTTTAAAAAATTCAAAACATATAAGTTAAATTTAATTAATTTAATAATTAATTCCCGTTGTCTGAACAAATAGCGTGTTTTTATAAAACAATAAGTATCAAAATATTGACACTAGGTTAAGTCCAATTTCAAAGTGAAATTAATTCCAACGAACAATATTGGATTAAATGGAAAAAATATATTCTAATTGAACTTTAAAACCAATTAAAAAGATAATCTAACCATATAATTAAATTAGATGAAATACAGTTTTGATGTAAAATGTAGTAGTTTTCACTATTCATTAAAAAATCAACATTGTCAGAAAAATACCAAAACATTATCCAATGTAAATTTAAATTTCCCAATCATAAATAATAATTTTATTTTGAGAAATAGAGCTTATAAAATTTTCAAAAGTTTGATTTAAAAATGGTTTTCCATCAAAAGGCAGTAAAACAATCTTTTAAAAATATTAGTGTATTCTATGCTTAAGATTGGATTTATTCTCATTTTAGGCCACTAAAACACTATCTAATTCATTAGTATACATAGATAAAAATATCTACTATTCATTAATTACTTGGGATGATACATCGTTCCCCCATTTAGAAAATTGTGCCCCCGAAATTTATTTACTTATCGAATAAGTGGTGGTATTTAGCCCTCATTGCATTTTCAGATTCCCATGTTGCCTCATCAATCATGTGGTTTTTCCACAAAACCTTTACCTGATGAATAACCTTATTCCGTAACACTTGCTCCCTGTGGTCATGAATCTGGACCGATTGTTCCTCATAAGATAGGTTCTCTTCCAGCTGAACTACCTCTGGACTCAAAACATGAGATGGATCTGGCATATACTTTCTCAACATCAAAACATGAAAAACATTGTGTACCTGAGATAAAATCGGAGGCAAAGCCACTCGGTAAGCAACTGATCCAACTCTCTCCAGAATTTCATATGGTCCAGTGAATGTTGGACTCAGCTTTCCTTTCTTACCAAATCACATCACACATTTCCATGGTGAGAGCTTGAAAAAAACATGATCACCTACCTCAAAAGAGATATCCTTCCTCCTGTTGTCCGCATAACTCTCCTGCCTGCTCTGAGCTATTCTCATGTGTTTCTGTATCAGCTGAAATTTTTCTTCCACCTCTTCTACCAATTCTGGTCCCATCAACTTCCTTTCACCCACTTCATCCCAGAAAGTTGGAGTTCGACACCGCTTCCCATATAACACCTTAAATGGTGCCATCGGTATACTAGATTGAAAACTGTTATTATATGAAAACTCGACCAAAGAAAGATATTGGTCCCAAATTCCCTGATAATCCATCGAACAAGCATGTAGCATATCATCTAAAGTCTGAATTTTTCATTCTGATTGCCCATCTAATTGAGGATAAAAAGTTGTACTAAAATTTAATTTAGTACCCAACGACTTCTGAAGGCCTTTCCAAAAGTTAGAAGTGAACCTGTGATCACGGTCAGATAAAATGGAGAGAGGAACTCCATATAACCTAACTATCTCTTTAAGATACAAACGGGAAAGTTGATCTAGGGAAAAAGTATCTCGTATAGCATGGAAATGAGCAGATTTAGTCAAGCGATCAACAATAACCCAGATTGCATTATTACCTCGAGATGTCTTCGGTAATCCCACAACAAAGTCCATGGATATATTCTCCCATTTCCATTGTGGCACTAGTAAAGGCTAAAGCATCCCTTTCGGTAACTGCCACTCTGCTTTAACCTGTTGACATGTCAAACACTTCACATTAAAATCTGCAATATCTCTTTTCATTCCATCCCACTAGTAATACTCCCACAGATCTCTGTACATCTTAGTACTACCAGGATGAACTGAAAACGGAGAACTATGAGATTCACATAACAACTCTCTCTTCAACTGTGAATCTAAAGGCACACACAATCTCTTCCAAAATCTCAAAACACAATCATTATCAATGTTGAATTCAGGCACCTTACCTTTCTGAACCAGCTCTACCTTTTTCTGCAACTCACTGTCTTGCTTCGGTGCTTGCTTGATTCTGTCTGATAGAGAAGATTTTACTGATACCTAAAACAAAATAGAAGAACATCCTGAACCAAAAACTTCTATGACAAAGTTCATCAAATCCTTAACCAAAGGATCATGTTCCAAACACAACATTGTTAATAAAGCATTACTTTTTCGACTCAAAGCATCAGCCACTTTATTTTCTTTTTGCGGATGGTAATGAATTGTACAGTCATAATACTTGATTAATTCTAGCCATCTCCTCTGTCTCATGTTCAATTCTTTCTGAGTGAATATATACTTTAAAATTTTGTGATCAGTATATATTTTACACTTTACTCCATACAAATGATGCCTCCAAATTTTTAAAGAGAAAACAACAACAGCTAATTCCAAATCATGTGTAGGGTAATTTAACTCATGAGTTTTCAACTAACGTGAAGAATAAGAAATTACCTGATCATTCTGCATTAGGACGCAACCAAGTCCTTCTAATGAGGCATCTTTGTAGATAACTAACTCCCCATTCCTCGAAGGTAGTGCCAAAACTAGATCATTCACCAATCTTCTTTTCAACTCTTGAAAAAAATCATCACATTCTTTTGTCCAAATAAACTTAACACCCTTCTCTGTTAGCTTAGTCATTGGACTAGATAACTAGGAAAAATATCTAACAAACCTTCAGTAATATCCTGCCAAACCATGGAAGCTACGAATCTCAGTTACATTTGTGGGTCTTATCCATTCTTCCATAACCTTTGTTTTTGCAGGATTAACAGTTATCCCATCTATAGAAACAATATGACCAAGGAAAGAAATTTGTTGCAACCAAAAATCATACTAGCTGAATTTACCATACAATTTCTTTTCTTTAAAGGTTTGAAAAATAACCCTTAAATGTCTTTCATGCTCCTCTTTACTCTTAGAAAACACCAAAATATCATCAATGAAAACAACCATAATCTTATCCAAGAACTCATGGAAAATTCTATTCATTAATTCCATGAATACTGCAGGTGCATTGGTTAGCCCAAAAGGTATTACTACAAATTCATAATGGCCATATCTTGTACGAAACATGGTTTTCAGAATATCTGCTTCCTTTACCTTCAACTGATGGTACCCCGATCTCAGGTCAATCTTTGAAAAATATTGAGCTCCCTGGAGATGATCAAACAAATCATCAATTTGTGGAAAAGGATATATGTTCTTAACAATGATGTTATTCAAGGCTCTATAATCAATGCAAAGTCTCATAGAAACATCTTTCTTTTTAACAAATAAAATAGGAGCACCATATGGTGATGTGATAGGTCGAATGAAACCTTTCTCAAATAAATCATTCAATTTCTCCTTCAACTCTAAAAGTTCAATTTGAGACATTCGATAAGGGGGTTTTGAAATTGGCTTAGCATCAGGAACAAAGTCAACAGTAAATTCAACTTCCCAATCTGGTATTATTCCAGGAAACTCATCAGGAAAAACATCAGGATACTCATTTACCACTGGAACATCATTAATCTGAACAGTTCCTTTGTTTTCAACGATGTGTGCAAGGTAACATTCATTTCCATATTTTACAAGTTTCTCAGCCTCTTGATAAGTTATCAACAATAAGGGTTCATTATTGTACACAAACTGAAAGTCTTTCTGAAAAGAAACTTCTTTAGCTCTACAGTCAATCTTAGCATGGTAAATAGAGAGCCAATCCATACCCAGGATAACATCAAACTCTACTAGAGGTAAAACAATAAGGTTTTCAAGTAGGTTCTTTCCATGAATAAGGATAGGAAGATTCTTATAAATTCTTTTTGCCTCAACATTTCCCCCAGGTGTTTTTACCAAAAGTTCAGGAGTCATTTCTTGAGATGGTATTCCCATTTTACTAGAAATGTTTTCAGAGATGAGACAATGTGTAGACCCCAAATCAAACAACACACTGGCATAATCTGAAAAAACAAAAAAAGTACCTGATACAACTTCATTTGATGGCCCGACATCTGCCGAAGTAGTTGTAAAGGATTTCACCACCCCTTTCTGCTTGTAGTGTAATTTCTTCCCATCACTCGAGCTCTTTGTTGGACACTCGTTTGCATAGTGACCCATCTCATTGCACTTAAAACATTTCACTAACTGTAAATCAAATTTCGACTTACCATCACCTTGATCTTTTTCAGTGCAATCGCGAGCCTTATGTCCCAACTTACCACATCGTTAGCACTTTCCAGAATTTAGAAAACATTCCCCTGTATGCCTTTTACCACATTTATCACAAACTGGAAACTTAGTTTTCTTACCGTCAGACCTTTTTGAAGAATTCTTTCCTTTATCCTGCCACCTCGTTCTCTTCTTCTGTTGGTTGTTATAGAACACTAGATCATCGAAAAACTTCATTTCCACCTTCTCAGTACATCGAACAAGCTTTTCATAACTTTTGAACTCACGATAATCCAATGACCTTTGATATTTTGGCTTTAATCCTGAGTAAAAACGACTGATTTTAATATCAAGGTATTGTATAAAATTTGGATCATACTTTTCCAATCATGTGAACCTTTCTTCATAGGAATCCACTTAGTCCTATTCTTGCTTCAATTCCAGGAATTGTTTTTCCATCCTAAGTCGAACAACCTTAGGAAAACAATTCTCAAGAAACATAACTTTGAATTCATCCCAGACGAGAGCATCAATCTCATTAGCGTCCCTGATATTTTTAACCATCGACCACCACAGATATGCTTCACCCTCCAAATAGTAAATAACAAGCCTAACCTTTTGATTGTCTGAACACCGAATGACATCGAAAATCTTCTCCAGTGCTTTAATCCACCATTAATATAGCACAGGGTCAGATGATCCTCTGAATGATGGGGGATGTTGCCTCATGAAATTTTCCACCACTGACATGGTTCTCTGCGGTTGATCTGGCTGATCTCGTGCATGGATACCACCACTGTTTATCACTTGAGTCAACTGCGCCATTACTGCAACAAACTCTTCAGTTCTAATTCTGACCATCTCAGGATGCTGATTCGGAAGGTTATTTCCTTCTATATGCCTTTCTAAAACTGCTTCCCTGTTTCCTCTGTGGAAAACCATTTTGAACAAATATGTCTTAGATGAAGCAACATGGTAATCTTCAAATGCTATATCATTTCAATTTGACCATAAAAAATATTTTTGGATAATTATTTAATAGAATTATAACTCCTAAAGTTATCTAAACCGACCTATGATACCAACTATATGGCCCCAGCCTTAAACATTACTTAATCTTGAGATATTTCAAGAATACACCTTAAGGATCTTTTCAGTTTTAGAGTTTTAGAGTATTAGATCATAAAACAAGAATTACATCCCACATTTAAACAAAGTGGTTACAATAAAATATAGTATTCATTTTTTTCCCATCAACGGAATCATATTTAAAATAAAACATGGATTCTTTCTTGACACTTTCTTGACACTATCATCATATCATGTACCCTTCCCTTGTCCTGTGAAAAACATTTCAAAAACTTGGGATGAGCATAACAATCTCGGTAAGGGATCTAAAAATATGGAAAGGAAACATGATTACATGTATACATAAGAATCAATGAAATCATACTCTACTCATAAAACATAAGCACTTTAACATACCTCATCAAATCATTAATAAATCATAAAAATCATAAGACATAAAGGTAACTTGAGGCATTCATAACATTCTTATGTAGGGATTAACCCTCATGGTTACGTTTGGAATACCCATCACAGTATATTCCCTAAATATCTTTGGAGAAACCTTAAAGTTTAACTCCTTCGCGTTACCCAATGCATTGGAGAGCTATATCGGACTCACTCGCCCTTATATTTTCACGGAACCACCCGTCTTTATAATAATTCCCAAGAACCATAACATAATCGTATCATATATAACATGCATAACAGAAACATAACATTTCCACATTTCAATCACAAGATATCAATAACACATTGATATAATAAAAATTTTATCAAAACCATTTTCAATACCAAAATAAAAGAAAAGTAAAACATGGTATTTATTTTTCTTTTAAAAAAAATGTATGGCTTATAGAGGAAGTTGAAACTCAAATAATGGTCACGGCGGTGGAGAAGTCTTTGTCGCCTCATATGTACGAAAAAACATTCCCTTTTGTCATTTAGTAAAACGCTTCATATAAAAAATATTCCTTTTGGATAAACATAAAAGTCAAAGGGGTTTGTACACCATATAAAAGAAGGTTGTGTATAAAACAAAATATGCCTCAATGAAATGAGATTGAGACGAAGTCCCTTACCTCGTATCCTACTTGACTTGATCATTATTTAATCTCCTGAATAATAAACTTGAGTTAATTTCTACTTGTTTAAGAACCTTTTCAAGTTCATTATTCCTTTTATATCACTTATTTCAATGTCGTGAACACTATGTAATTATTTAAGTTAATAACGGTCGTTTTAACGATCATTGGTACTTGAGTCAAAAATAAACTCTTTATAATTACAAGTTGTTCATGTATCCATTATATGCAGAGTTATACTCATAATGTAGATATTATATATATCATATATATCCAGTATATACATGCATTTATAATATTACATAACGTTTAGAGGTAAGAAATGAAATGCACCGTTCATGGAGACGGTAAGCCTTACGTACGCATGAACGCTACTTTCATTTCTAGTTCATATTTTATGGAATGTAATCATAATGATATAAAGGTATATTATAATTCCATTATATCATATATAATATCATTAATTACATCCTTTATACATCCCACATATGGAATTAATGAATCAAATCACTTTGAGGGGGCGGTAGTCCGCACTTCCTAAAATGCAGATATCGCGTTTACCCATAATGGAAACCATAAAGGTATACCATAAATAAAAAATACATAAGCTTAAGTAAAACCTTAAAATATTATATATCATATATAAATATAGTGTCATCTTAATTTCCACCTTTTAAGGTGTTAAAATAATATTGAACAATCATCGTTTCGTGAGGCAGAAATTCGCCATCCACGAAAACAATATGTTCATTAACCATTAGATGTAGGTGTGTGTAAGTGTAGCTCTAATACTTCTTATAAAAATATCCAAGTATATGGATGATACTGGTGTTGTTACAAAAAGAAATGAATAAAAAGAGTTTAAGGGGTTGGAGAAGAAAAATAAAACATAAGAACACAAGAGAAGACACTACCTTTAAATCATGTAACTCTTTTTGATTTGAGATCAAAGGCTTCTTTGGGAAGACTTCTGCCCAATGTGAGGATTATAAGAGTTATAGAGGGATTCGGAGAGACAAAATGGGGAGGGTTTGGCCAAGACAAAGGCTTTGGAAGTGAGGGTAAGGAGGTATAGGTGGGGGCCTTTTATAAGAGGAGAGGAGGGGCACTCTTGGAAAGTAAAGAAATGTTACTTTATTTTAAAATAAGTTTCGGATTTAAAAGGTCCCAAATTGATATAATTATAGTATAAGGTGATAAGGGTTATAAATCCACCAACCCAATAGGTTTTTGACAAGTGTAGGTCTTATATTTTACATTATATTTTCATTTTATTTAAATCATTAAATAATATGGTAATCGCCGCATCATCATGATGTCATAAATAATTTAATTTATATAATGTCGAATAATTATAAAAAAATACTATGATGTAGGAAATATTTTCATATTTCCAATGAATATTTATAGTAAAAAATATGACTTGTATAACAACATGTAAAAATTGTTTTTGTAAAACAATACATGTTTGTGACATTTTTATTTTAACATTAAATAAAAAGATATTAATGTCATTTTCCTTCCAAAGTGGCTCCATGGGGTCCCCAAGATGACCCATGGATTGTCTTGGTCGGACATGACACATCCAATAAGGTTAGTACATGTGTCAAGTTCATTTCATATTATTAAAACATTATTCTTACCTTAAATTACACTAATTACCTCTAATCGCGATTAAAAACTTAAACGTTATTATTCACCAAAAAATTATTTTAATACCATTGAACCACATTTTAATTTTTAATGAAAACCATGTATGTAGTATTTTTTAAATTCAAAACACAGAGGTGGTAAAATTTCATTTAAACGAAAAATCAGATTTTTAAGTACCACTTAGTGGTTTCACTATTCATCAAAAATTGATGTTTTTCAGAAAAATACCAAAACTTCACCCTAAGCTATATTTGATATTCTGAATTCAAAAATGATTTCTATTTTAAAAAATTCAAAACATATAAGTTACATTAAATTAATTTAATAATTAATTCCCGTTGTTTGAGCAAATAGCCTCTTTTTATGAAACAATAAGTATCAAAAGATTGACACTAGTTTAAGTCCAATTTCAATGTGAAATTAATTCCAACGACCACTATTGGATTAAATGGTAAAAATATATTCTAATTGAACTTTAAAACCAATTCAAAAGATAATCTAACCATATAATTATATTAGATGAAAAAGAACTTTTGATGTAAAATGCAGTTGTTTCACTATTCATTAAAAAATGAACATTGTCAAAAAAATACCAAAAAATTATCCAATGTAAATTTAAATGTCCCAAACATAAATAATAAGTTTATTTTGAAAAATAGATCTTATAAAATTGTAAAAATTTTGATTTAAAAATGGTTTTCCATCAAAAGGCAGTAAAACAATCTTTTAAAAATATTAGTGTATTCCATGCGTAAGATTGGATTTATTCTCATTTTAAGCCTCTAAAACACTATATATTTCATTTCTAGACATAGATAAAAATATCTATTATTCATTACTTACTTGGGATGTTACAATGCCTCCAAGATTAGGTAACTATAAATAAATGTGAAGGTAACAATTATAATATCCATCGAAGTGAAACCATAGTAAAAAACACAAAAAAAGAAAATGACTATAAAGTAAAATATCACCAACCATAGAATAAAAATATGAACACTATATATGTCATAAAAGTAACAATAATTTAATAAGGATCCCCATGGAAGGATCATATACTTCAAGGTCTAGAGAATATCAAAAGTAAACAAAACATGTGGATATCCTCAAAACTAGTCCAAAAATCATTATATGGTTCTATCTATAAACATTATCTCATATAACTAGATTAAAAAGAGCATGAATAAGTACTTCAACCTGATACAGATATGAATCCATAAATTATACACATTTACCCATGGTTCCAAAGTTGGGTGTGAGTACAATTAAATACGCCACCACATATGTTGACCCAAAATATATCCACAGTAAACTTTTTTCATGTTTATCTACTATAATAAATAACTGAATTCATAAAAAATAAATCTCATTTGATCCCCAATATCTATGGTTACATCTAATATTCATGACACTTGCATCATTCATTACTGGATGTATCTAAACATGATGCATAACCAAACCAAGTGTTAGAGTAAGTCCTACTATTAATATCATCTTATAGCATTCACCCAAAGGGGATTCATTCCCAAACCCATTATCATCTCATATAAACCACATAAAGATAAATAGTTCCTTCACCTAGCACTATGTCATATCAACACATGGGAGGGAATAACACACACTACTAGAACTATCTCAAATAATTTATATAAGGGGGAACATATTTTCCCCTAGATCCCTCCTATATAACACTAAGTAGATAAGCTCCAAACCCATAATCAATTTTATGTTCAATTATCCAATATATAAAATTTAATATGAGAAATGAATCAAATTACATAATTTAAATATAACTATTTTTTAAATTTTATAATTAAATCTCATGTCTTAACATATCAATTTCTAGGATTAGCATTATAGTTTTTCTTATAAGCAGCAAGCATATTCCCAACTGAAGTTCCAAACCCATACAGACCATGGGATACTTCTATAATAGCTTATTTTTACAATACATTCTCAACCTATGGATTATTATAGGGAATATACAATCAACCTACTATGTCCGAATTCTCCTCGATATCACCCTTTAGGTTTCCCATAACATTTCCCATTTTTTTAGTTCAAATAAGTCTGAAAGGATGTTGTCACACACACTTTCAAAAATATTTATTTGTGATTTTACTAAGTGCAACATAGTGGTTAACCTAGGTCGTTATCTTAATGAGGAAGTTAATTAAACTACAATTAATGGGATTTATGTATGTATTTAAATAGTTAAAAACAAAGGAAAATAAAGATGGGGGGTTTGTTTTGTGAATTTTCAAATAGTAAATTGAACAAGAAAATGAGAAGAAATAATTAAGAGACAATTTCTTAGAAACACTTATATGAGAAGACGTAATTGATAAAATAAAACCACTTTAGAATTAATTTATTATTATCAAAAATAATTATTATTCATTAAATTATGATCCCCTAAACTTGTTAACCTCTGAACCCTATGGAAATTAACACAACCACAAATATTTTTGAAAATGAACCCTGGGTTAACTTCGGGACCTTCAATCACAACACCCTACTTTGATTATGATCCAAAATCCAACATTTCGTTAGTGGTAAATTAGGGAAGAGTTTCATCCCTAGATTTTATAACTAATTGAGTTTAGGGATGAGACTTAAACCCTATAATTCTACCCCAAAGTGATTAGATTTTGCGATTGAGGTTTCACACACATGGTTTACACAAGCCCGACCATGTGGTCAAGTGCATGTCAATTGAGTCACTTAGAAATTAAAACTCAATTAATTGATCAAAATTTATGAATTAAAGTATATTTATGGATTTGAAATAAATAAATGAAGGTAGTGGGGATTAGATCAACTACGAATGAAATCACTCTTCCATGGGTGAAGTTGTCATCGTGGAGACATTTTGCATAAGCAATGGATTGAAAGGGGAATACCCAATATCATCTCCACTCTTAGATTCCAGACCAATAAGAAAAATAAGATGATGAATATTGAATAAAACATAATATTTATTGAAAAAAATCATGTTACTATCATAAAAACATGGAAAATCAAAAAGGAGGTTGGAGAGGATAGCCTTCTTGGAAGATAACTTTGCACATGGAATTACTTCTTCCAAGGGTTGTGAGGTTTTCCCTAGAGACACCATTTCGTAAAACCCTTTCAAAAGCCTCGAAAAGACCTCCCAAATAGTGAAAAATTAATTTAAATATAGTTTTTGGGGGCTAGGGTTACATTACATTTTTATGTGTGAAATGAAAACTCGGACAAATATTTTATTCCAAGTTGAACCGCATAGTTGACTACTAAAACGCATGAATTGGCCGGCCTTCTAGAAGAAGTATTTGTTCAGAATTATGTCCCAGAGCTTCCCTCCAAATATAGTCTCAATCCAAGTTTGTATGAAGAATATACGGCTAAATAGTGAAGTGGTGTCCAATCTGGATGATTTTGTCCAACTTTATCTTCATGACCCATTTAATCCAATCAAATGCACGATCCAGCTCTCATGTCCTACATAGAATTTTTATCCCATTAAGTCAGGAACACATTAATAAAAGTTTATGTCAAAATATTATACATAACAATATTTATGCCCAAAATACTATAGTGACTTTTAATAGGGTAAAACTAGAATTTTCATCAAATTTGCAAATGAATGATCTAATCCCAAATATTTCATAATTGATAATATTTAGCATAATTTGAGGAAATTATATCATTTATTATCAATAAAATATTCAACAAAATTTTGTTTTATCAACTCCCTTACACTTACTCTTTTTCACTCCTGGGAAAAACCACATATCAAGTAAACATCAATATCAAATCAAAACAAATTTGAAAACACATATCTTTGAGATCCAACAATTCCACACCAAGAAAAAAAAGATATCATTCCTCATAAAAAACCATTATTTCGAGTTCTCCATTTATATCATTTAATATATTTCTACTTCATTTATCCTTCTAAGAAGAAAACACTTACCTCAATTGAATTTTCTCTTATCACACAAATGTAAATTTTTAGCAATGTCTTTCCCATCCAAACTCATACAAGGGTCACCATAGTATTGATAAATTTATACATCACCACCAGATGTGAGTCAAAGACATATGTTTATCATGACGACATTTCAGGGTTGTTCTGTGACTTTTGGTAGGTAGGATTAAGATGTGAAAAATTATGAGGCTAAATGAGGAGGGCTTGACTCTTTTTGAAGCAAAATTGCATTAATCTAATTTTCACTTTAAAATGGTCTCATCCTCAATCCACATAGCATTGATTCATGTTCATCATCACGAAAAATAAAGGAATGTACACACTATTCAACATTTTTGCAGTAAAAATGTCAATCTTATCAAACATGATTTTCTTGAAAGCTCCAGATAGACACAGCTTTCTCATTCTATTAGAAGCTCCAGAAGGAAAAAACTTCACTTATCATGAAAGCTACAGAAAAGGCACAACTTTCAATACAATTATTTTCTTCAGTAGAAAACAAATCTCTAAAGAATTTAATTTTCCAACCTAATTATCATAGAATGTGGTATCACAAAAAAGATAGCTTCCCCCACACTTAAGTTCAACTATCTTATGAAATTTCACTTCATGAGTTGGTTGGATAGGGAAAATAGGCATGTAATGTGGCCAACCTGGTAGGATGTTCATGGATTCTAAGGGATAAAAGGATAAAATTTTCAAGGTAGGCCATTATAAAAAAAATTATTCTTGAAATATGTGCTTTAATACAAAACAAATGCCTCAATCATTTAAACATAAGTACCTCAAACCCTCAAGTTTTGACAGGCATAAATCAAATTATAGTTAAATCAAGAATGGTTTAGTTCTCTCATGAAATGAGGTAAATGTAAAGAATAGGAAATGAATAGTTCAGAAGCCTCACAGGAAAGTGATTTCAAATATAAATACAATGATATGTGTCATGGGATTCAAAATTCAGTGTACATTCATGAAATTACTAAATATTTGAACTTGCAAAAAATTCATTTTCAGCATTCATTTAAGCTCAATTTCAATTGATAAATTATTTCACTTATTGATATGTATTTCAAAATGGTGATGATAATAATTTCAGCTCAAAAGTTTCAAAAAAAAAATAAAAAATTGGAAAATAAACACCCAAAATTTGAAAAACACACAATTTTTGTTTTGATTTTTTTTAAAATAGGAAAACAATTGATATTACTAAACTAAAAGGTTCCCTCCCCCAGACTTAAAATATTTCATTTTCCTCAATGTGAACCCATGAGATGATATATGCACCTGAAATTCAGAATTTTAAATAGGAAAAATAATATAAAAGAGAAAGGGTTAGAAATATCCTTCTATACTCAAGTCATGATGGGGTCATGCAGTGTGATGAAATCCACTGCATTTGTAGGGAGTCCCTCGATGTATTTCTTCAAACATTGCCTGTTGATTGTAAATATCCTTACAGTGTCCTTCTGTGTGATATCCACTGCACCATAAGGAAAACATTAGTCACAACATAAGGACCTAATAATATGAAACACAACTTACCATGCATCAGCTTCAGTTATGAACTATAGAGAAAGACTTCCTCTCCAACTTGAAATTATATTTTCTGGATCATTTTTTCATGAGATACTTTTCATCTTTCCTTATAGATACTTGAGTTCTCATATGTCGACAATCGAATCTCTTTAATCTGTTGAATTTGCAGCTTCCTTTGAATTCTATCTTGGGCCAAATCCATGTTGCATTTCTTTATAGCCCAATTAGCCCGATACTCAACTTCCAGAGGGAGATGACACAATTTCCCAAAAAAATATGAAACGGGGACATACTAATGGGTGTCTGGTATGTGGTCTTATAATCCCAAAGAGCATCATCCAAGAGCTTTCTCCAATCTTTCGTATTCGGATACACAATTTTCTCCAAAATTTGTTTGAACTCAAAATTTGAAACCTTATCCTGGCCATTTGTTTTGGGGTGGCATGGTGTTGATGTTTTTTGTGTCACCCCATACTCTTGAGGAAGGGAATCAAGATTCTGATTGCAAAAGTGTGTTCCTTGGTCACCGATGATGGCCTTCATTACTCAAAACCTGCAAAAAATATGCGCTTTAACAATGTCCACAACAACATGAGAATCATTAGTCCTGGTGGCCTTAGCCTCTACCCATTCACTCACATAATCAACAGAAACCAAAATATACACAAAACCAGAGGAACTATGAAAAGTACCCACAAAATCGATGCCCCATACATTAAAAATCTCATAGAATAGTATGGGTTGTTGGGGCATCTCATGTCTCTGAGAAATGTTCCTAGTGTTTTGGCAATGAGAGCATGATTTACAAAACACATGGGAATCATGGAATATAATAGGCCAATATAATCTAGAGTCTGAGAATTTTTTATCTATCCGTTGGGGTCCAAAGTGTCCAGCACAAGAAAGTGTATGAAAATAATGTAAAACAGATTCACACTTTTTAATTTTTGGACTTGATGTTTCATTAAATTTGTAGGGATTTCAGAGGCAACATTGTAGTTAACTAAATCTGCATACCAAGGATGCGTACCTGAGATTGAATAAAGATGCTCATCAGGGAAAGTGTCCCGAAGTGGTACCTGGTCCAAGGTGTCATCCTCTAGTGTGTGCGTAATCCTACTCATGTGGTCCACCACTAGGTTTTCCAACCCCTTCTTGTACTTTATCTCAATGTCAATTTCATGAAGAAGGATCATCCATTGAATTAGCATAGGATTTGCATCTGGATTATTCAATAGGTACCTTAGAGATACATATAGTGTTTTTGATGCACTTGAAATCACATGTGAACGTCTCTCCACCCTCTGAGATAAGATAGCTCCAACTATGAAGTTAGTGGCGTCACACATAAGCTCAAAAGGGCTCTCCCACTGTGGAGGCTGTGTGATCAGTGGAGTGGTTATAAACTTCATTAGCTCATAAAAGGATGTCGTTCAAGAATCATCAAAAACAAAATCAGAATCCTTTTGAAGTAATCATGACATTGGAAGAGAAACCTCACTAAAATCTTTGATGAAGTGCTGATAAAATCATGCATGCCCTAGGAAAGATCTAAAATCACGCACACGCAAAGTATATGGTAAGGATTCAATAATATATACCTTAGATCTATCAATCTCTATCCCATGTTTTGACACAACATTCCCTAAGACAATTCCATGCTCTACCATGAAATGACACTTTTCAAAGTTCAAGATCTGATTCTTCTCAATACAATGATTCAAAACCTTTTCAAAACTACTTATACATTCATCAAATTAGCTTCCATATATTGTAAAGTCGTCCATAAATACCTCCATGAAGGTATTAAGAAAATCAGAAAAAATACTCACCATGCATCTCTGGAAGTTACCTGTGGCGTTGAAAAGTCTAAATGGCATCCTCCAGTAGGCAAATGTACAAAATGGACAAGTGAATGTTTTCTTTTTTCTAATCGTTTGAAGCAATAGGAACTCGAAAATATCCAAAAAATCCATCCAAGAAATAATAATTTTTCTTCCAAACTAGTCTCTCAAGCATTTGATCAATAAATGGGAGGGGGAAAATGGTCCTTTCAAGTTGAATGATTTATTTTCCTAAAATCAATACACACAAGCCAACAGTTTTGAACATTTATTAGAACTAAATCATATTTCTCATTTTTGAAAAGAGTAACAAAATTTTTCTTAGGCACAACCTGAATAGGACTTACCCACTGAGAATCTGAAATGGGATAAATTATACCTGACTCAAGCAATTTTTCAACCTATTTTTTAACAACTTCTAGAAGGGTTGTATTGAGTCTCCTTTGTGGTTGCCTAATTGGTTTATCCCAATCCTCCAATAGAATCATATGCATGCAAATGGAGGGGCTAATACCTGATATGTCAGCCAAGTTCCACTCGATTTCCCTGATGTTCTCCCTCAAAAGATTAAAAAGCTTTTCTTCATGTTCAAAAGGAATATTGTTAGCAATGATAACAGGTAATTTCTCACCACTTCACATGTATGAGTATTTGAGATTTGGTGGTAATGGACTGAGTTCCAATGTAGGGGGGTGATGTATGGATGGAGAAAATGAAGGAACTGAAATATATGAAAAATGAACATCAGTATCAGAATATAAATCATCAAAATTAGAGAATAAAGAATCAAATCAATCAGCATACTCAACAATAATGTCATAATCAGAGTTCACATGATCAAAATCAGAATATGATTCCATTTCAAAATGAAATCTGATAGAGTCTTGTGCATTATAAATAGGTGTGGAATTACTCTTAGACATCAAACTAGAACCAATACTCATAATCTCCTTAATAATAGGATAATAAAATTCCTTGGGGTTTTTATTTAGTGGTTCAAAATGGGATATAACAAATGAAGAATGGTCCTCTGAGGTGTACTTCATGGAGTCCATAACATTAAATATCACAACTTTATCCCCAAACCCCATGGAAAGTGTACCCTCATTTACATTTATGATAGTTTTTTGCAGTTTTGAGGAAGGGTCTTCCTAAGATAATTGGAGCATGATAACTGACATGACCATCCTCCATGTTAAGCACATAAAAATCTGTTGGAAAGATCATGTCTCTTACCCGAACAAGTACATCCTTGTAAAGACCCGTAAAATTCAAGGGAATTTTTTTCTAATTTTTTTTGGGATTTTACAAGAATGAAGTTTTTGACGGCGCCTGATTCCGAGGCCCGGTGTGCCCGGAATTTCTATCCGAATTTTAGCTCGGGTACGTTCAGTGAATGAACAAGCGAGAATTTCTAACTTTTGAACCGGTGTCTGGAAATGAATTCCGAGGGCACCGATGGAACCGCAACGCCGGTAATTTCTTAGGAACTCCCGTTTCGGAGTTGCGTTTACACGAGGGGAGTTTTTAATTTTTGTGGTAGTTGAAAATAAAAAATAATAGTTTTTATTTTTCTCACTTGGTAGTTTTATCCTAAGTAAGGATGTTGGGGGTGGGACCCACTTGTGGTAACCAACCTTGAGAGGATAAAGTAGGGTGGGACCCACACGAGCCCAACCCCTCACTTTCCTAACCCCTATAAACCCCCCATTTATGTTTTGTTAACTTATCACCTCATTAATTTTATAACATCTTATGTTAATAACATAAGTGAGTTAAATGTGGGTTTTGAATTTTCAAACTCTTGAAATTCAAAACCTATGTTGGGTTAATATAATAAGTGGGAGGATTATTTTATTTTGGGGTTAGTTGTTCTTGTAGTGGAGACTTGGGAGAGAAAGGGCTAAGTTTGAAGTCTTCTTCTTCTTCAACATCGACGAAGAATGTGAAGAACACCGTTATTCAACGAAGAACACCTCCGACAAAGAACACCATTCTTCAACGAAGAACATCTCCACCGAAGAACGCGATGTCTTCTTCCTACAACGTATCCTCTTCGAACGCACCTCGACGACAATGGAATCGACTTTTGTTTTCCACGACGCCCGACTTCCGTGACGCTCGTCTTCCGCGGCTCGTTAATGTATATCGTTCCTGAACCGAGGTAGGGGTTTTATTTATTTATTTGTTCGTGAATACCATCTTGTTGATCTTCGTGGATTTAACCACATGTTATCGAATAACGCGAGGGGGTCAGACCGCACAAACACGGCTGAACCTCCTTCTTTTTTTTATGATTGATTCATTTGTGGATTGGTTTGGGAAGGTGTGGTGCCGTCGGACCACACGGAATCGAGCGAAACGAAACGCGCGGCGCCGTCGTTTCGCGCCGTAGAAAGAAGTTCAACGACGCGACGCCGTCGTGCCGCGTCGATGAAAACTGAAGACGTCGCGGCCGGAGCGGGGCCGCGGTGGAGGGGCGCAGTGCCGTCACACCGCGCCAGACGACAAGGGTCGCAACCGGTTCCTGGCCGTGGCGGATCAGGGTGACCAGCGGCCGGTACCGGGCCGCCGGAGACGGAGCTGGAAGGGGACTGGCCATCGCCGGTCCCGTTGAGCAGAAACCGGCCAGCCAGGTAGGGCCGGCCGGACAAGGGGGAGCCGGGGGAATTAATTCCCCCGACTGGATTTCAAGCTGCCCCAATTAAGGGGTCGTCGTTTTCATAGAGGAGGGGCAACGCCCCTCCCTTGGCACATGCGCGGCACAAAGGCCGCGCTGGCCGCACGAGCTGGCAGCGCTGGCCGCGCCGCCAGATGGGCCGGGTCGTCGGGCCGGGTCGCCGCCCTGGCCAGGTCGACATGGTTTGGCCGACCCAGGGGGGTACTGGGTCGGGTCGGTCCGGGCCCAGACCCCCCGTTTTTGGACAACTTTAGGACAAATGCCCATATATTGAGCTGTAGACCACCGATTGACGCGCCGTCAGCGGAAACGCGATCCTTGGATCGAGATGGTCGTTTCGGTATATTACACTCAAGGTTTAGGAGAACTTTGGGTTCAGCTGGGTTGGTTTGTAAACGAAACCAACCGGGCCCTCGGAGCGAAAACGCTCATATCTTGAGCTTCAGACATCCGAATGACGTGCCGTCGACTTTGTTGAATTACTCTAAATGAGACGGATATTTTGGCTTACTCCGATTGAGGTTTGGATGTCGTCGGAGTACGGTCAGGTTGGTTCGATCACGAAACCAACCGGGCCCTTGGAACGGAAAATATGATATCTTACAGACAGGACGTCCATTTGACGAACCGTCAGCGGCATTGATGATCACGTTGAGAAATGGTCTCTATGAGTATACCCTATGAGAGTTCGGGGTACAGTTGAGATACGGTCGGGATTGGTTCGCTCATGAAACCAACCGGGCCCCTGAAATGAAATGGCTAGTAACTCACAGACCGGGCGTCCGATTGACGCGTCGTCTGTTGCGTTGAGACCCCTATGACGAGTTGGTCCTTTGAGATACTTCTTCGTGGGACTTTGAGATATTTGGAGTATCTACTTGTATCTCATGGATCGGACCCTCCCAGAGATGAGCGTGCGGAGTACGGAGACCGTGTAACCGGCTGAAACCTGACGACTGCTTGACCGACTCGACTTGGAGTGAGTCGACTAGCCCAGTCGACGGAGCGCCCAGTATTTTGCGACAGACCCACAGCGGACGAAGCGCCCGGTAGTTGGCCGCCGACCCATGTTACTCGACAGGAGGAGTACCTCTGTAGGCTATTAGGGGGAGCGCCCGATATTTGGCGATAGACCCACAGAGGACGGAATGCCCGGTAGTAGGCCGCAGACCCACGGTACTCGACAGGAGGAGTACCTCAACAGTCTTAGGTTAGTGAGCAGTACCTCGGAGTCGTGACAGGACCACTTTACACTCCAGAGATGGATCTCTTCAGCAGTTACGGTTTCGATAATGAAAATCCTGGTTTGAGCTGAGTCAATGAACTTTGTGTTTACCTCTTGATTGAGATGGGTCACTTGATAACTTAGGTATATGTATGGGCATATACCTGGGTAGTGGTTATCCGTTGATTTCATAATCCTTGTGTTTCCTCATGATTGAGATGGGTTACTTGATAACTTAGGTATATGTATGGGCATATACCTAAGTAGAGGTTATCTGTTGAGATATTCTTTGTGGTTATTCGTGTTGGATTTAGTGAGACCTTGAGGGTCTCAGGGTCCCTACTAAGTATCGTTATACTAACCCCTGCACGGGCTTTGCCCGCACCTCGTTGTGTTGGTTGCAGACGACGTCAGTGCTGACGGAGGCCAAGTGTTCGAGGACTAGACGTTACCTGGAGGTGGACTACACGACGAGTCAGTATCTGGAGAAGGACTTCACGGCGATACGACACACAGAGGAGGTTGACGGGTGAGAGCATTGAGGAGGCTATCTGTACCTACCGTTCAGGTAGGATCCGTGGCAGGCGATCTAGGAGTTGCGCTATCTGTACCTACCCTTCAGGTAGGATCCGAGGAGGATGACCTAGGAGATGCTTCCTTCTTCCAGCTGTTTGCCTTTTTCTGTTGTACTTTAGTTTAGTTGTAGCTGCACTTTCAGTTGGGTTTGTATTCTGGCCCATTTACTTTTCAGTACTTTCTTTTGTACTTAGTGTTTTGCTTCCGCTTGTACTCTGTGGTGTTTTGTTTACTTTTATAAAGGTAATGTCTTCCCAGTTATCGGGATTTACACCTTTGGTGCTAGTCTCCAGCCCCTGGCCTATGGAAGGCGGGCTTGGGGTAGTCACAGCACGGGCCCCGAGGACAGGTCATGACAAATTGGTATCAGAGGAGTCGGTTCTACCACAGAACTTATAACTCTGATATTTTCTTTCTATGAAGCAGTAGTGTTAAGGGTACCGAGTGTGGTATTCAGTTCAGGGAGTCTAGTGTTGGTGCGGGCGGCTGAAGTATCCATACACCAGGACCCTAACAACTGAATTCCGACTCTGTGCATGAAAACACTGATTGCATGTGTGTTATCCATAGGTTTTATTTAAATATCCTCTCAAACCAGTTCAGCTCATCAGGTATAATCTTTTGACCATGTCACGTTGTTTCTTTTAGGATACCTCCCTGTGGACGACCCACTAGAGCCCTGAGAGTGGTACGTATTGACAGCCCGTCGAGCGACGAGGCCTCAATACAGGGCCCTATCCCAGTTGAGGCACCAGCGGAGGTACCAGCGGTACTACTACCTGTTGGTCCACTGATGCCACCATCCCCATCAGCCGAGAGTGCACGTCGCTTGAGTGTACTGCACGGGTTCTAGCGCAAGACACCACCCAGGTTCCTGGGAGGGATGGACCCACAGGTGGCTGAGGATTGGCTGGAGGTTGTGGTGAGAGTCTTCAGGCTAGTGGGGACGCTGGAAGACTTCATGGTGATCCTTGCTGCCAGCCTTCTTCGGGCAGCAGCAGGCAGATGGTGGAGCCTGATGCTCTAGATGCATGACGAGGCGACACTTCTTTGGGCAGACTTCGAGAGCCTGTTCCGGGCAGAGTTTGTACCAGCCACCCTTCGAACGGTGCGTATTCGGGAGCTACTTCAGCTACGGCAGGGCAACATGATAGTGGCACAGTATTCAGCGAGGTTCACAGACCTCTCGCACTACTCCACAGATATGGTACGAGACCCGTTCCTCAGGGCCCGAACCTTCGAGCAGGGGCTCGGGCAGGAGATTAGAGCTTCTGTTGTATCTCACAGCATTCCGACACAGACAGGGGTGTTGGAGAGAGCCCTCTTAGTGGAGAGTTTCCTTACTGAGCAGTCTCCAGTAGTAGGACCCACCACTAGCCGGCCTGCGGCAGAGTCTTCTACAGTAGGCAGTAGACAGATGATGCAGAGGTCCAAGAGGACCAGATCTATCGGTGGCCGACTGCACGACTCAGGTTCAGTTGTGCGGGGGAACCGGGGTTGAGTTATAGACAGTCGTGCCGAGAGTGGACAGTGTTACTCCTACGGTGGGATTTGTCACATGGCACGTGACGGTCCGACCCGCCATGCAGATGACCAGTGGTTAAATGAAGAACCTCCCAGCCAGAGGCAGAGGTTCGATCAAGTCAGACTGCAAGGAGCAGGCGGCCATGGAAGAGGAGCTGGTCGTGCAACTGGAGGTGGACGACGCTTCGGGGTGTTTCCACCCCCACCACCAAGAGGCCCAACCCGACCATAGGGGACAGGAGGACATGGGAGATCTCAGCTTCAGACAGTTGAGGCCTACGGTCATGGAGCTCCGGAAGCAGGTGGACATGAGCGGGTCTGGATTCCGACCTGGAGGCTATTGATCTTGTTGCTTCTAGTTTTGTTGATGTTTTTCTGTAGTTGCTTTGTGTCTTTGTACTATGAGCTGCAATAATGAAAATACACTTATCTTTGTAAAGTTTTCTTTCCTGTCCTTTTTGTTTGGTTGATACTGAGTGGTCCCGGTTAAGATTGTTGACTTGACCCTCACTTTTGAGATTTCTACTAGAGGAGACCTAGTGACCTCACACTGATGCCGACAGTGTGACTCGACCCTTGGAGGTGAGAGTGATAGTTGGATCTCTTGGTAGTTACGTCGAGGCCTTACGACGTCATCTATGGAATTAATGCATCATTCATGTCAGGATTGACTGTATTAGGCAATGAATGTGGTTCATCCAGGGGATGTGATCGGATTTCTCTTATCGGAAAAGAAGAAATCATAGCAGCTCTTGTGAGACTAGAGAAGGTCCAGGTCATCCAAGAGCGGATTAGGACAACATAGGGCCGACAGAAGCCTTATAATGACAGGACTTGGAGGCCTCTAGAGTTCGAGGATGACGATCACGTCCTTAGAAGTGTCTCACGTCGACGAGGTTTACAGAGATGTGGCCAGGGAGGCAAGTTATCACCACGGTTCAACAGACCTTTCTAGGTCCTCAGCTGGGTAGGCGAGGTGGTTTACCTCTTGACCCATCCACCTCAGTTGCACTAGGTGCACAACGTTTTCCAGGTATCTCAACTGAGGAGATATGTGCTCGACCCTTCGCATATCATCGACTATGAGGAGTAGGAAAGTGGCGATGGGGTTACATCCACGGAGGTTCTAGTGGGGATTAAGGATCGAAAGGAGCAGATCCTACAAGGACGATCGATTCCTCGGGTGCACTTTCTCTGGCAGAACGGGAACCTCCAGGTGAGCACATGAGAGCGGGAGGCTCAGATGTGTGCTCAGTACCGCTTTTGTATCCCTAGTTTGTGTTGAAGCTTTACAGGGACGTAAAGCCCTTAGGTAGGAGTAATGTAAAGACCCATAAAATTGAAGGGAATTTTTTTCTAAATTTCCTTTGGGATTTTACAAGAACGCAGTTTTTGACGGCACCTGATTCCGAGGCCCGGTGTGCCCGAAATTTCTATCCGAAGTTTAGCTCGGGTACGTTCAGTGAATGAATGAGCGGGAATTTCTAACTTTTGAACCGGTTCCCGGAATCGAATTCTGAGGGCACCGATGGAACCGCAGTGCCAGTAATTGCTTAGGAACTCCTGTTTCAGAGTTGCGTTTACACGAGGGGAGTTTTTAATTTTTTTGGTAGTTGAAAATAAAAATTAACAATTTTTCTTTTTCCCACTAGGTAGTTTTATCCTAAGTAAAGATGTTGGGGGTGGGACCCACTTGTGATAACCAACCTTGAGAGGATAAAGTAGGGTGGGACCCACATGATCCCAACCCCTCACTTTCCTGACCCCTCTAAACCCCCCATTTAAGTTTTGTTAACTTATCACCTCATTAATTTTATAACATCTTATGTTAATAACTTAAGTGAGTTAAATGTGGGTTTTGAATTTTCAAACTCTTGAAATTCAAAACCTATGTTGGGTTAATAAAATAAGTGGGAGGATTATTTTATTTTGGGGTTAGTTGTTCTTGTGGTGAAGACTTGGGAGAGAAAGGGCTAAGTTTGAAGTCTTCTTCTTCTTCAACATCGATGAAGAACGTGAAGAACACCGTTCTTCAATGAAGAACGTGAAGAACACCGTTCTTCAACGAAGAACACCTCCGACGAAGAACACCATTCTTCAACTAAGAACATCTCCGCCGAAGAACGCGACATCTTCTTCCGATGACGTTCCCTCATCGAACGCACCTCGACGACAATGGAATCGACCTTCGTTTTCCACGATGCCCGACTTCCGCGACGCTCGTCTTCCGCGGCTCGTTAACGTGCACCGTTCCTGAACCGAGGTAGGGGTTTTATTTATTTATTTGTTCGTGAATACCAACTTGTTGATCTTTGTGGATTTAACCGCTTGTTATCGAATAACGTGAGGGGCTCGGACCGCACAAACACGGCCGACCCTCCTCCTTTTTTTATGATTGATTCCTTTGTGGATTGGTTCAGGAAGGTGTGCTGCCGTTGCACCACATGAAATTGAGCGAAAGGAAACGCGCGGCGCTATCGTGCCGCGCTGTTGAAAGAAGTACAAGGACGCGACGCCGTCGCACCGCGTCGAAGAAAACAGAAGACACCGCGGCTGGAGCGGGGCCGCGTCGGAGGGGCGCAGTGCCGTCACACCGCACCAAACGACAAGGGTCGCGGCCTGTTCCAGGCTGCGGCAGAGCAGGGTGACCGGAGGCTGGTACCGGGCCACCGGCGACGGAGCTGGAAGGGGACCGGCCATCGCCAGTCCCGTTGAGCAGAAACCGGCCAGCCAGGTCGGGCCGGCCGGACGAGGGGGATCCGGGGGAATTAATTCCCCCAGCTAGATTTCAAGCGGCCCCAATTAAGGGGCCGCCGTTTTCATAGAGGAGGGGCAACGCCCCTCCCTTAGAACATGTACGGCACAAAGGCCGCGCTGGCCGCACGCGCTGGCCGCGCAGGGCGCGCCGCCCGCCGGGCCGGGTCGTCGGGCCGGGTCGCCGCCCGGGCCCAGACCCCCCGTTTTTGGACCACTTTCGGTCAAATGCCCATATATTGAGCTGTAGAACACTGATTGACGCGACGTCAGCGGAAATACGATCCTTGGATCGAGAAGGGCGTTTCGGTATATTACACTCAAGGTTTCGGAGAACTTTGGGTTCAGCCGGGTTGGTTCGTACAAGAAACCAACCGGGCCCTCGGAGCGGAAACACTCATATCTTGAGCTTCGGACATCCGAATGTCGTGCCGTCGACTTTGTTGAATCCCTCTATGTTAGAAGGATCTTTTGGCTTACTCCGCTCGAGGGTTGGATGCCGGTGGAGTACGGTCGGGCTGGTTCGCTCACGAAACCAACCGGGCCCTTGGAACGGAAAATATGATATCTTACAGACAGGACGTCCGTTTGACGAACTATCAGCGGCATTGATGATCACATTGAGAAACGGTCCCTATGAGTATACCCTATGATATTTCGGGGTACAGTTGAGATACATCCAGGATTGGTTCGCTCACGAAACCAACCGGGCCCCTGGGACGAAAATGCTAGTAACTCACAGACCGAGCGTCCGATTGACGCGCCGTCTGTTGCGTTGAGACCCCTATGACGAGGTGGTACTTTGAGATACTTCTTCGTGGGACTTTGAGATATTTGGAGTGTTGACTTGTAACTTGTGGAGCGGACCCTCCTAGAGACAAGCGTGCGGAGTACGAAGACCGTGTAACCGGCTGAAACCTGACGACTGCTTGACCGAGTCGACTTGGATTGAGTCGACTAGCCCAGTGGACGGAGCGCCCGGTAGTTGGCCACAGACCCGCGGTACTTGACAGGAGGCGTACCTATGTAGGCTGTTAGGGGGAGCGCCCAGTATTTGGCGACAGACCCACAGTGGACGGAGAGCCCAGTAGTAGGCCGCAGACCCGCGGTACTCGACAGGAGGAGTACCTCAGCAGTCTTAGGTTAGTGAGCAATACCTCAGAGTCGTGACAGGACCATTGTACACTCCAGAGACGGAGCTCTTCAACAGTTACGGTTTCGATAATGAAAATCCTGGTTTGAGCTGAATCAATGACCTTTGTGTTAACCTCTTGATTGAGATGGGTCACTTGATAACTTAGGTATATGTATGGGCATATACCTGGGTAGTGGTTATCCGTTGATTTCATAATCCTTGTGTTTCCTCATGATTGAGATGGGTTACTTGATAACTTAGGTATATGTATGGGCATATACCTAAGTAGAGGTTATCTGTTGAGATATTCTTTGTGGTTATACTTGTTGTATTTAGTGAGACCTTGAGGGTCTCGGGGTCCCAACTAAGTATCGTTATACTCACCCCTGCACGGGCTTTGCCTGAACCTCGTTGTGTTGGTTGCAGACGACGACAATGCTGATGGAGGCTGAGTGTTCGAGGACTGGACGGTACCCGGAGGTGGACTACACGACAAGTCAGTATTTGGAGAAGGACTTCACGGAGAGAAGACACACAGAGGAGGTTGACGGGCGATAGCGTTGAGGAGGCTATCTGTACCTACCCTTCAGGTAGGATCCGTGGAAGGCGATCCAGGAGATGCGCTATCTATACCTACCCTTCAGGTAGGATCCGAGGAGGACGAACCAGGAGATGCTTCCTTCTTCCATCTGTTTTCCTTTTTCTGTTGTACTTTCGTTTAGTTGTAGCTGCACTTTCAGTTGGGTTTGTATTCTGGCCCATTTACTTTTCAGTACTTTCTTTTGTACTTAGTGTTTTGCTTCCGCTTGTACTCTGTGGTGTTTTGTTTACTTTTATAAAGGCAATGTCGTCCAAGTTATCAGAATTTACCCCTTTGGGGCTAGTCGTCAGCCCCTGGCCTATGGAAGGCGGGCTTGGGGTAGTCACGGCACGGGCCCCGAGGACGGGTCGTGACAAATTGGTATTAGAGGAGTCGGTTCTACCGCAGAACTTATAACTCTGATATTTTCTTTCGGTGAAGCAATAGTGTTAAGGGTACTGATTGTGGTCTTCAGTTCTGGGAGTCCAGTGTTGGTGCGGGCGGCCGACGTATCCATACACCAGGACCCTGACAACTGAATTCCGACTCTGTGCACGAAAACACTGATTGCATGTGTGTTTTCCAGAAGTTTTATTTAAATATCATCTCAAACCAGGTCAGCTCACCAGGTATAATCTTTTGACCGTGTCACGTTGTTTCTTTCAGGATGCCTCCCCATGGACGACTAGCTAGAGCCCCGAGAGTGGTACGTACTGATAGCCCGCCGAGCGACGAGGCCTCAGTACAGGGCCCTATCCCAGTTGAGGCACCAGCGGAGGTACCAGCGGTACTACTACCCGTTGGCCACCAATGCCACCAGTCCCAGCAGTAGAGATTGCACGTCGCTTGAGTGCACTGCACGAGTTCCAGCGCCAGAGACCAACCAGGTTCCAGGGAGGGACAAACCCGCAGGCAGCTGAGGATTTCCTGGAGGCTGTGGTGAGAGTCTTCAGGCTAGTGGGGATGCCGGCAGACATCGTGGTGATCCTTGCTGCCCGCCTTCTTCAAGCACCAGAAGGCAGATGGTGGAGCCTGATGCTCCAGATGCCTGACGAGGCGACACTTCTTTGGGCAGACTTCGAGAGCCTGTTCCGGACATAGTTTGTACCATCCACCCTTCGAGCGGTTCGTATTCAGGAGCTACTTCAGCTGCGGTAGAGAAGCATTACAGTCGCACAGTATTCAGCGAGGTTCACAGACCTCTCGCACTACTCCACAGATATGGTACGGTACCCGTTCTTCAGGGCCCGAACCTTCGAGTAGGGGCTCGGGTGGGAGATCAGAGCTTCTGTTGTTTCTCATAGCATTCCGACGCAAACATGGGTGTTGGAGAGAGCCCTCTTAGTGGAGAGTTTCCTTGCTGAGCAGTCTCCAACAGCAGGACCCACCACTAACCGGCTTGCGGCAGAGTCTTCTACAGCAGGCAGTAGACAGATGACGCAGAGGTCCAAGAGGACCAGACCTACCGGTGGCCGACTGCACGACTCAGGTTCAGTTGTGTGGGGGAACTGGGGTGGAGTCAGAGCCAGTCGTGCCGAGAGTGGACAGTGTTACTCCTGTGACGGGATTGGTCACATGGAACGTGACTGTCCAACCCGCCATGCAGATGACCAGCGGTTAAATGAAGAAACTCCCAGCTAGAGGCAGAGGTTCGATCAGGGCAGGCTGCAAGGATAAGGCGGCCATGGAAGAGGAGCTGGTCATGCAGCTGGAGGTGGACGACGCTTCGTGGTGTTGCCACCCCCACCACCAGGAGGCCCACCCCGACCGAAGGGGACTGGAGGACATGGGAGAGCTCAGCTTCAGGTGGCTGAGGCCTACGGTCATGGAGCTCCGGAAGCAGGTGGACAGGAGCAGGACTAGCTTCTGACCTAGAGGCTATTGATCCTGTTGCTTATAGTTTTGTTGATGTTTGTCTGTAGTTGCTTTGTGTCTTTGTACTATGAGCTGCAATAATGAAAAGAAACTTATCTTTATAAAGTTTGCTTTCATGTCCTTTTTGTTTGGTTGATACTGAGTGGTCCCGGTTAAGACTGTTGACTTGACCCTCACTTTTGAGATTTCTACTGGAGGAGACCTAGTGACCTCACACTGATGCCGATAGTGTGACTCGAACCTTGGAGGTGAGAATGACAATTGGATCTCTTGGTAGTTACGTCGAGGCCTTACAACGTCATCCATGGCATGAATGCATCATTTATGTCAGGATTGACTATAGTAGGCAATGAATGTGGTTCATCCAGGGGATGAGACCGAATTTCTCTTATCAGCAAAGAAGAAGTCATTGCAGCTCTTGTGAGACTAGAGAAGGTCCAGGTCATCCAAGAGCAGATGAGGACAACACAGGGCCGATAGAATCCTTATGTTGACAGGACTTGGAGGCCTCTAGAGTTCGAGGATGACGATCACGTCCTTAGACAGGTATCACCTCTACGAGGTTTACAGAGATGTGGCTAGGGAGGCAAGTTATCACCAAGGTTCAACAGACCTTTCTAGGTCCTCAGCTGGGTAGGTGAGGTGGTTTACCGCTTGACCCATCCACCTCAGTTGCACTAGGTGCACGACATTTTCTAGGTATCTCAACTGAGGAGATATGTGCTCGACCCTTCGCATATCATCGACTCTGAGGAGAAGGACAATGGCGATGGGTTTACTTCCACAGAGGTTCTAGTGGGGATCAAGGATCGACAGGAGCGGATCCTACAAGGACGATCGATTCCTTGGGTGCACTTTCTGTGGCAGTACGGGAACCTCCAGGTGAGCACATGAGAGTGGGAGGCTCAGATGCGTGCTCAGTACCGCTTTTGTATCCCTAGTTTGTGTTGAAGCTTTACAGGGACGTAAAGCCCTGAGGTGGGAGTAATGTAAAGACCCGTAAAATTCAAGGGAAATTTTTTCTAATTTTTTTTTTGGGATTTTACAAGAACACAGTTTTTGACGGCGCCTGATTCCGAGGCCCGGTGTGCCCGGAATTTCTATTCGAAGTTTAGCTCGTGTACGTTCAGTGAATGAACGAGCGAGAATTTCTAACTTTTGAACCGGTGCCCGGAATCGAATTCGGAGGGCACCGATGGAACCACAGCGCCTTTAATTGCTTAGGAACTCCTGTTTCGGAGTTGCATTTACACGAGGGGAGTTTTTAATTTTTTTGGTAGTTGAAAATAAAAATTAACAATTTTTCTTTTTCCCACTTGGTAGTTTTATCCTAAGTAAGGATGTTGGGGGTGGGACCCACTTGTGATAACCAACCTTGAGAGGATAAAGTAGGGTGGGACCGACACGAGCCCAACCCCTCACTTTCCTAACCCCTCTAAACCCCCCATTTATGTTTTGTTAACTTATCACCTCATTAATTTTATAACATCTTACGTTAATAACTTAAGTGAGTTAAATGTGGTTTTTGAATTTTGAAACTCTTGAAATTCAAAACCTATGTTAGGTTAATAAAATAAGTGGGAGGATTATTTTATTTTGGGGTTAGTTGTTCTTGTGGTGGAGACTTGGGAGAGAAAGGGCTAAGTTTGAAGTCTACTTCTTCTTCAACATCGACGAAGAACGTGAAGAACACCGTTCTTCAACGAAGAACGTGAAGAACACCGTTCTTCAATGAAGAACACCTCCGATGAAGAACACCGTTCTACAATGAATAACATCTCCACCGAAGAATGCGACATCTTCTTCCAATGATGTTTCCTCTTCGAACGCACCTCGACGACAACGGAATCGACGTTCTTTTTCCACGATGCCCGACTTCCGCGACGCTCGTCTTGCGCAGCTCGTTAACGTTCACCGTTCCTGAACCGAGGTAGGGGTTTTATTTATTTATTTGTTCGTGAATACCAACTTGTTGATCTTTGTGGATTTAACCTCTTGTTATCGAATAACGCGAGGGGGTCGGACCGCACAATCACAGCCGACCCTCCTCCTTTTTTTATGATTGATTCCTTTGTGGATTGGTTCGCGAATGTGTGGTGTCGTCGTACCACACGGAATCCAGCGAAAGGAAACGCGTGGCGCCATCGCGCCGCGCTGTAGAAAGAAGTTCAAGGACACGACGCCGTCGCGGCGCGTCGAAGAAAACCGAAGACGCCGCGGCCGAAGCGGGGCCGCGGTGGAGGGGTGCGGTGCCGTCACACCGCACTAGACGACAAGGGCCGCGGCCGGTTCCGGGCCGCGGCAGAGCAGGGTGACCGGCGGCCAGTACCAGGCCACCGGCAACAGAGCTGGAAGGGGACCAGCCATCACCGGTCTCGTTGAGCAGAAACCGGACAGCCAGGTCGGGCCGGCCGGACGAGGGGGAGCTAGGGGAATTAATTCCCCCAGCTGGATTTCAAGCGGCCCCAATTTAGGGGCCGCCGTTTTCAAAGAGGAGGGGAAACGCCCCTCCCTTGGCACATGCGCGGCACAAAGGCCGCGCTGGCCGCACATGCTGGCCGCGCAGGCCATGCTGCCGCGCCGCCAGCCGGGCTGGGTCATCGAGCCGAGTCGCTGCCCGGGCCGGGTCGACCTGGTTCGGCCGACCCATGGGGTATTGGGTCGGGTCGGTCTGGGCCCAGACCCCCCGTTTTCGGACCACTTTCGGTCAAATGCCCATATATTGAGCTGTAGACCACCGATTGACGCGCCGTCAGTGGCAACGTGATCCTTTGATTGAGAAGGTCTTTTCTTTATATTACACTCAAGGTTTCGTAGAACTTTGGGTTCAGCCGGGTTGGTTCGTACACGAAACCAACCGGGCCCTCGGAGCAGAAACGCTCATATCATGAGCTTCGGACGTCCGAATGACGTGCCTTCGACTTTGTTGAATTCCTCTAAGTTAGATGGATCTTTTGGCTTACTCCTCTCGAGGTTTGGATGTCGTCGGAGTACGGTCGGGTTGGTTCACTCACGAAACCAACCGGGCCCTTGGAAGAGAAAATGTGATATCTTACAGACAGGACGTCCGTCTGACGAACCGTCAGTGGCATTGATGATCACATTGAGAAACGGTCCCTATGAGTATACCCTATGAGAGTTCGGGGTACAGTTGAGATATAGCCGGGATTGGTTCGCTCATGAAACCAACCAGGCCCCTGGGACGAAAAAGCTTGTAACTCACAGACCGAGCGTCCGATTGACGCGCCGTCTGTTGCGTTGAGACCCCTATGATGAGGTGGTACTTTGAGATACTTCTTTGTGGGAAATTGAGATATTTGGAGTATCGACTTGTAGCTCGTGGAGCGGACCCTCCCAGAGATGATCGTGCGGAGTACGGAGACCGTGTAACCGGCTGAAACCTGACGACTGCTTGACCGACTCGACTTGGTGTGAGTCGACTAGCCTAGTGGACGGAGCACCCGGTAGTTGGCCGCAGACCCACAATACTCAACAGGAGAACACCTCTGTAGGCTGTTATGGGGAGCGCCCGGTATTTGGCAACAGACCCACAGTGGACGGAGCGCCCAGTAGTAGGCCGCAGACCCACGGTACTCGCCAGGAGGAGTACCTCAGCAGTCTTAGGTTAGTGAGCTGTACCTCGGTGTCGTGACAGGACCACTGTACACTCCAGAGACGGAGCTCTTCAGCAGTTATAGTTTCGATAATGAAAATCCTGGTTTGAGATGAATCAATGACCTTTGTGTTTACCTCTTGATTGAGATGGGTCACTTGATAACTTAGGTATATGTATGGGCATATACCTGGGTAGTGGTTATCCGTTGATTTCATAATCCTTGTGTTTCCTCATGATTGAGATGAGTTACTTGATAACTTAGGTATATGTGTGGGCATATACCTAAGTAGAGGTTATCTGTTGAGATCTTCTTTGTGGTTATACTTGTTGGATTTAGTGAGACCATGAGGGTCTCGAGGTCCCAACTGAGTATCGTTATACTCACCCCTGCACGGGCTTTGCCCGCACCTCGTTGTGTTGGTTGCATATGACTACAATGCTGACGGAGGCTAAGTGTTCGAGGACTGGACGGTACCCGGAGGTGGACTACACAACGGGTCAGTATTTGGAGAAGGACTTCACGGCGAGACGACACATGGAGGAGGTTGACGGGCGATAGCGTTGAGGAGGCTATCTGTACCTACCCTTCAGGTAGGATCCGTGGCAGGCGATCCAGGAGCTGGGTTATCTGTACCTACCCTTCAGGTAGGATCCGAGGAGGACGACCCAGGAGATGCTTTCTTCTTCCAGCTGTTTTCCTTTTTCTGTTGTACTTTCGTTTAGTTGTAGCTGCACTTTCAGTTGGGTTTGTATTCTGGCCCATTTTCTTTTCAGTACTTTCTTTTGTACTTAGTGTTTTCCTTCCGCTTGTACTCTGTGGTGTTTTGTTTAATTTTATAAAGGCAATGTCGTCCCAGTTATCGGGATTTACGCCTTTAGTGCTAGTCGCCAACCCCTGGCCTATGGAAGGCAGGCTTGGGGTAGTCATGGCACGGGCCCCGAGGACGGGTCGTGACAAATTGGTATCAGAGGAGTCGGTTCTACTGCAGAACTTATAACTCTAATATTTTCTTTCTGTGAAGCAATAGTGTTAAGGGTACCGAGTGTGGTCTTCAGTTCAGGGAGTCCAGTGTTCGTGCGGGTGGCCGACGTATCCATACTCTAGGACCCGGACAACTGAATTCTGACTCTGTGCACGAAAACACTGATTGCATGTGTGTTTTCCAGAAGTTTTATTTAAATATCATCTCAAACCAGGTCAGCTCACTAGGTATAATCTTTTGACCGTGTCACGTTGTTTCGTTCCGGATGCCTCCCCATGGAAGACCAGCTAGAGCCCCGAGAGTGGTACGTACTGACAGTCCAACGAGCGACGAGGCCTCAGTACATGGCCCTATCTTAGTTGAGGCACCAGCGGAGGTACCAGCGGTACTACTACCTGTTGGGCCACCGATGCCACCAGCCCCAGCAGTAGAGAGTGCACGTCGCTTGAGTGCACTGCACGAGTTCCAACGCCTGAGACCACCCAGGTTCCAGGGAGGGACGGACCCGCAGGCAGCTGAGGATTGGCTGGAGGCTGTGGTGAGAGTCTTCAGGCTAGTGGGGACGCCGACAGACATCGTGGTGATCCTTGCTGCCAGCCTTCTTCAAGCAGCAGAAGGAAGATGGTGGAGCCTAATTCTCCAGATGCATGACGAGGCGACACTTCTTTGGGCATGCTTCGAGAGCCTATTCCGGACAGAGTTTGTACCGGCCACCCTTCGAGCGGTGCGTATTCAGGAGCTACTTCAACTCCGGCAGGGCAACATGACAGTGGCACAGTATTCAGCGAGGTTCACAGACCTCTCACACTACTCCACATATATGGTACGGGACCCGTTATTCAGGGCCCGAACCTTCGAGTAGTGGCTCGGGTGGGAGATTAGAGCTTCTGTTGTTTCTCATAGCATTCCGACGCAGATAGGGGTGTTTGAGAGAGCCCTCTTAGTGGAGAGTTTCCTAGCTGAGCAGTCTCCAATAGCAGGACCCACCACTAGCCGGCTTGCAGCAGAGTCTTCTACAGCAGGCAGTAGACAGATGACGCAGAGGTCCAAGAGGACCAGACCTACCGGTGGTCGACTGCACGACTCAGGTTCAGTTGTGCGGGGGAACTGGGGTGGAGTCAGAGCCAGTCGTGCCGAGAGTGGACAGTGTTACTCCTGTGGCGGGATTGGTCACATGGCACGTGACTGTCAAACCCGCCATGCAGATGACCAGCGGTTAAATGAAGAAAGTCCCAGCTAGAGGCAGAGGTTCGATCAGGGCAGGCTGCAAGGAGCAGGAGGCCATGGAAGAGGAGATGGTCGTGCAGCTGGAGGTGGACGACGCTTCGGGGTGTTGCCCCCCCCCCCCCCCCACCACCAAGAGGCCCACCCCGACCGCAGGGGACTGGAGGACATGGGAGAGCTCATCTTCAGGCAGTTGAGGCCTACGGTCATGGAGCTCCGGAAGCAGGTGGACAGGAGCGGGACTAGCTTCCGACCTAGAGGCTATTGATCCCGTTGCTTCTAGTTTTGTTGATGTTTGTCTATAGTTGCTTTGTGTCTTTGTACTATGAGCTGCAATAATGAAAATACACTTATCTTTATAAATTTTTCTTTCCTGTCCTTTTTGTTTGGTTGATACTGAGTGGTCCCGTTTAAGACTGTTGACTTGACCCTCAATTTTGAGATTTCTATGGGAGGAGACCTAGTGACCTCACACTGATGCCGACAGTGTGACTCCACCCTTGGAGGCGAGAGTGACAGTTGGATATCTTGGTAGTTACGTCGAGGCCTTACGACGTCATCCATGGAATGAATGCATCATTTATGTTAGGATTGACTGTATTAGGCAATGAATGTGGTTCATCCAGGGGATGAGACCGGATTTCTCTTATCGACATAGAAGAAATCCTTGCAGCTCTTGTGAGACTAGAGAAGGTCCAGGTCATCCAAGAGCGGATGAGGACAACACAGGGCCGACAGAAGCCTTATACTGACAGGACTTGGAGGCCTCTAGATTTCGAGGATGACGATCACGTCCTTAGACGGGTCTCACCTCTACGAGGTTTACGGAGATGTGGCTAGGGAGGAAAGTTATCATCAAGGTTCAACGGACCTTTCTAGGTCCTCAGCTGGGTAGGCGAGGTGGTTTACCGCTTGACCCATCCACCTCAGTTGCACTAGGTGCACGACGTTTTCTAGGTATCTCAACTAAGGAGATATGTACTCGACCCTTCGCATATCATCGAATATGAGGAGTAGGACAATGGAGATGGGGTTACGTCCACGGAGGTTCAAGTGGGGATCAAGGATCGACAGAAGCAGATCCTACAAGGACGATCAATTCCTCGGGTGCACTTTCTCTGGCAGTACGGGAACCTCCAGGTGAGCACATGAGAGTGGGAGGCTCAGATGCGTGCTCAGTACTGCTTTTGTATCCCTAATTTGTGTTGAAGCTTTTCAGGGACGTAAAGTCCTGAGGTGATAGTAATGTAAAGACCCGCAAAATTCAAGGGAAATTTTTTCTAAATTTCATTTGGGATTTTACAAGAATGTAGTTTTTGAAGGCGCCTGATTCCGAGGCCCGGTGTTCCCGGAATTTCTATCCGAACTTTATCTCGGGTACGTTCAGTGAATGAACGAGCAGGAATTTCTAACTTTTGAACCGGTACCCGGAATCAAATTCCGAGGGCACCGATGGAACCGCAGCGCCGGTAATTGCTTAAGAACTCTTGTTTTGGAGTTGTGTTTACACGAGGGGAGTTTTTAATTTTTTTGGTAGTTGAAAATAAAAATTTACAATATTTATTTTTCCCACTTGGTAGTTTTATCCTAAGTAAGGATGTTGGGGGTGGGACCCACTTGTGATAACCAACCTTGAGAGGAAAAAGTAGGGTGGGACCCACACGATCCCAACCCCTCACTTTCCTAACCCCGCTAAACCCCCCATTTAAGTTTTGTTAACTTATTACCTCATTAATTTTATAACATCTTATGTTAATAACTTAAGTGAGTTAAATGTGGGTTTTGAATTTTCAAACTCTTGAAATTCAAAACCTATGTTGGGTTAATAAAATAAGTGGGAGGATTATTTTATTTTGGGGTTAGTTGTTCTTGTGGTGGAGACTTGGGAGAGAAAGGGCTAAGTTTGAAGTCTTCTTCTTCTTCAACATTGACGAAGAACGTGAAGAACACCGTTCTTCAACGAAGAACGTGAAGAACACCGTTATTCAACGAAGAACACCTCCGACGAAGAACATCGTTCTTCAACGAAGAACATCTCCGCCGAAGAACGCGACGTCTTCTTCCAATGATGTTTCCTCTTCGAACGCACCTCGACGACAACGGAATCGATGTTCGTTTTCCATGATGCCTGACTTCCGCGACGCTCGTCTTCCGCGGCTCGTTAACGTGCACCGTTCCTTAACCGAGGTAGGGGTTTTATTTATTTATTTGTTCGTGAATACCAACTTGTTGATCTATATGGATTTAACCGCTTGTTATCAAATAAAATGAGGGGGTCGGACCGCACAAACACAGCCGACCCTCCTCCTTTTTTTATGATTGATTCCTTTGTGGATTGGTTCGTGAAGGTGTGGTGCCGTCGCACCACACGGAATCGAGCGAAAGGAAATGCGTGGCACCGTCGCGCCACGCTGTAGAAAGAAGTTCAAGGACGCGACACCGTCGCACCGCGTCGAAGAAACCGAAGACGCCACGACCGGAGCGGGGCCGCGGCGGAGGGGCGCGGTGCCGTCACACCGCACCAGACGACAAGGGCCGCAGCCGGTTCCGGGCCGCGGCAGAGCAGGGTGACCGGCAGCCGTTGCCGGGCTGCTGGTGACGGAGCTGGAAGGGGACCGGCCATCGCCAGTCCCGTTGAGCAGAAACCGGCCAGCCAGGTCGGGCCGGCCGAACGAGGGGGGGCTGGGGTAATTAATTCCCCCTACTGGATTTCAAGCGGCCCCAATTAAGGGGCCGCTGTTTTCATAGTGGAGGGGCAACGCCCCTCCCTTGGCACATGCGCGGCACAAAGGCCGCGCTGGCCGCACGCGTTGGCCGCGCCGCCAGCCAGGCCGGGTCGTCGGGCCGGGTTGCCGCCCGGGCCGGGTCGACCCGGTTCGGCAGACCCAGGGGGTATTGGGTCGGGTCGGTTCGGGCCCAGACCCCCCGTTTTCGGACCACTTTCGGCCAAATGCCCATATCTTGAGCTGTAGACCACCGATTGACGCGCCGTCAGTGGAAACACGATCCTTGGATCGAGAAGGTCGTTTTGGTATATTACAATCAAGGTTTCGAAGAACTTTGGGTTCAGCCGAGTTGGTTCGTACACGAAACCAACCGGGCCCTCAGAGCAGAAACACTCATATCTTGAGCTTCAGACGTCCGAATGACGTGCCGTCGACTTTGTTGAATTCCTCTAAGTTATAAGGATATTTTGGCTTACTATGCTCGAGGTTTGCATGCCGTCGGAGTATAGTCAGGTTGGTTCCCTCATGAAACCAACCGGGCCCTTGGAACGGAAAATATGATATCTTACAGACAGGACGTCCGTTTGACGAACCGTCAGCGGCATTGATGATCACATTGAGAAACGGTCCCTATGAGTATATCCTATGAGAGTTCGGGGTACAGTTGAGATACAGCCGGGATTGGTTTGCTCACGAAACCAACCGGGCCCCTGGGACGAAAAAGCTAGTAACTCACAGACTGAGCGTCCGATTGACGCGCCGTCTGTTGCGTTGAGACCCCTATGACGAGGTGGTACTTTGCGATACTTCTTCGTGGGACTTTGAGATATTTGCGGTATCGACTTGTAGCTCGTGGAGCGGACCCTCCTAGAGACGAGCGTGCAGAGTACAGAGACTGTGTAACCGGTTGAAACCTGAAGACTTCTTGACCGAATCGACTTGGAGTGAGTTGACTAGCCCAGTGGACGGAGCGCCCGGTAGTTTGCCGCAGACCCGCAATACTCGACAGGAGGAGTAACTCTGTAGGCTGTTTGCGGGAGCACCCGGTATTTGGAGACAGACCCACAGTGGACGAAGCGCCCAGTAGTAGGCCGCAGACCCGTAGTACTCGACAGGAGGAGTACCTCAGCAGTCTTAGGTTAGTGAGCAGTACCTCTGAGTCGTGACATGACCACTGTACACTCCAGAGATAGAGGTCTTCAGCAGTTACAGTTTCGATAAGGAAAATCCTGGTTTGAGCTGAATCAATGACCTTTGTGTTTACATCTTGATTGAGATGGGTCACTTGATAACTTAGGTATATGTATGGGCATATACCTGGGTAGTGGTTATCCGTTGATTTCATAATCCTTGTGTTTACTCATGATTGAGATGGGTTACTTGATAACTTAGGTATATGTATGGGCATATACCTAAGTATAGGTTATCTGTTGAGATCTTCTTTATGGTTATACTTGTTGGATTTAGTGAGACCTTGAGGGTATCGGGGTCCCAACTGAGTATCGTTATACTCACCCCTGCACGGGCTTTGCCCGCACCTCGTTGTGTTGGTTGCAGACGACAGAAATGCTGGCGGAGGCCGAGTGTTTGAGGACTGGACGGTACCCAGAGGTGGACTACACGACGAGTCAGTATTTGGAGAAATAATTCACAGCGAGATGACACACAGAGGAGGTTGACGGGCGATAGCGTTGAGGAGGCTATCTGTACCTACCCTTCAGGTAGGATCCATGGCAGGCGATCCAGGAGCTGCGCTATCTGTACCTACCCTTCAGGTAGGATCCGAGGAGGACGACCCAAGAGATGCTTCCTTCTTCCAGCTGTTTGCCTTTTTCTGTTGTACTTTCGTTTATTTGTAGCTGCACTTTCAGTTGGGTTTGTATTCTGGACCATTTACTTTTCAGTACTTTCTTTTGTACTTAGTGTTTTGCTTTCGCTTGTACTCTGTGGTGTTTTTTTTTACTTTTATAAAGGCAATGTCATCCCAGTTATCGGGATTTACGCGTTTGGTTCTATTCGCCAGCCCCTGGCCTATGGAATGCGGGCTTGGGGTAGTCACGGCACGGGCCCCGAGGACGGGTCGTGACAAATTGGTTTCAGAGGAGTCGGTTCTACCGCAGAACTTATAACTCTAATATTTTCTTTCTGTGAAGCAATAGTGTTAACGGTACCGAGTGTGGTCTTCAGTTCAGGGAGTCCAGTGTTGGTGCGGGCGGCCAACATATCCATACACCAGGACCCTGACAACTGAATTCCGACTCTGTGCACGAAAACACTGATTGCATGTGTGTTTTCCAGAAGTTTTATTTAAATATCATCTCAAACCAGGTCAGCTCACCAGGTATAATCTTTTCACCGTGTCACGTTGTTTATTTCCGGATGCCTCCCCGTGGACGAACAGCTAGAGCCCCGAGAGTGGTACGTACTGACAGACCGCCGAGTGACGAGGCCTCAGTACAGGACCCTATCCCAGTTGAGGCACCAGCGGAGGTACCAGCGGTACTACTACCCATTGGTCCACCGATGCCACCAGCCCCAGTAGTAGAGAGTGCACGTCGCTTGAGTACACTTCACGAGTTCTAGCGCCAGAGACCACCCAGGTTCTAGGGAGGGACGGACCCACAGGCAGCTGAGGATTGGCTGGAGGCTGTGGTGAGAGTCTTCAAGCTAGTGCGGACGCCGGCAGACATCGTGGTGATCCTTGCTGCCAGCCTTCTTCAAGCACCAGAAGGAAGATGGTGGAGCCTGATGCTCCAGATGCATGACGAGGTGACACTTCTTTGGGCAGACTTCGAGAGCCTGTTCCAGACAGAGTTTGTACCAGCCACCCTTCGAGCGGTGCGTATTCAAGAGCTACTTCAGCTGCAGCAGGGTAGCATGACAGTGGCACAGTATTCAGCGAGGTTCACATACCTCTCTCACTACTCCACAGATATGGTACGAGACCCGTTCTTCAGGGCTCTAACCTTTGAGTAGGGGCTCGGGCGGGAGATTAGAGCATCAGTTGTTTCTCACAGCATTCCGACGCAGAAAGGGGTGTTGGAGAGAGCCCTCTTAGTGGAGAGTTTCCTTGCCGAGCAGTCTCCAACAGCAGGACCCACCACTAGCCGGCTTGCGGCAGAGTCTTCTACAGTAGGCAGTAGACAGATGACGCAGAGGTCCAAGAGGACCAGACCTACCGGTGGCCGACTGCACGACTCAGGTTCAGTTGTGCGAGGGAACTGGGGTGGAGTCAGAGCCAGTCGTGCCGAGAGTGGATAGTGTTACTCATGTGGAGGGATTGGTCACATGGCACGTGACTGTCCAACCCACCATGCAGATGACAAGCGGTTAAATGAAGAAACTCCCAGCTAGAGGCAGAGGTTCGATCAGGGCAGGCTGCAAGGAGCAGGCAGCCATGGAAGAGGAGCTGGTCGTGCAGATGGAGGTGGATGATGCTTCGGGGTGTTTCCACCCCCACCACCAGGAGGCCCACCCCGACCGCAGGGGACTAGAGGACATGGGAGAGCTCAGCTTCAGGCAGCTGAGGCCTACGGTCATGGAGCTCCGGAAGCAGGTGGACAGGAGCGGGACTAGCTTCCGACCTGGAGGCTATTGATCCTGTTGCTTCTAGTTTTGTTGATGTTTGTATGTAGTTGCTTTGTGTCTTTGTACTATGAGATGAAATAATTAAAAGACACTTATCTTTATAAATTTTGCTTTCCTATCCTTTTTTTTGGTTGATACTGAGTGGTCCTGGTTAAGACTGTTGACTTGACCCTCACTTTTGAGATTTCTACTGGAGGAGACCTAGTGACCTCACACTGATGCCGACAGTGTGACTCAACCCTTGGAGGCGAGAGTGAGAGTTGGATCTCTTGGTAGTTACGTCGAAGCCTCACGACGTCATCCATGGCATGAATGCATCATTTATGTCAGGATTGACTGTATTAGGCAATGAATGTGGTTCATCCATGGGATGAGACTGGATTTCTCTTATCGGCGAAGAAGAAATCATTGCAGATCTTGTGAGACTAGAGAAGGTCTAGGTCATCCAAGAGCGGATTAGGACAACACAGGGCCGACAGAAGCCTTATGCTGACAGGACATGGAGGCCTCTAGAGTTCGAGGATGACGATCACGTCCTTAGACGGGTCTCACCTCTACGAGGTTTACAGAGATGTGGCCAGGGAGGCAAGTTATCACCAAGGTTCAACGGACCTTTCTAGGTCCTCAACTGGGTAGGCGAGGTGGTTTACCGCTTGACCCATCCACCTCAGTTGCACTAGGTGCACGACGTTTTCCAGGTATCTCAACTGAGGAGATATGTGCTCGACCCTTCGCATATCATCGACCATGAGGAGCAGGAAAATGGCGATGGGTTTACTTCCATGGAGGTTCTAGTGGGGATCAAGGATCGACAGGAGCGGATCCTACAAGGATGATCGATTCCTTGGGTGCACTTTCTCTGGCAGTACGGGAACCTCCAGGTGAGAACATGAGAGTGGGAGGCTTAGATGCGTGCTCAGTACCGCTTTCGTGTCCCTAGATTGTGTTGAAGCTTTACAGGGACGTAAATACCTGAGGTGGGAGTAATGTAAAGACCCGTAAAATTCAAGGGAAATTTTTTCAAAATTTTCTTTGGGATTTTACAAGAACGCAGTTTTTGACGGTGCCTGATTGCGAGGCTCGATGTGACCGGAATTTCTATCTGAAGTTTAGCTCGGGTACGTTCAGTGAATGAATGAGCGGGAATTTCTAACTTTTGAACCGGTGCCCAGAATCGAATTCCGAGGTCACCGATGGAACCGCAGCACCGGTAATTGCTTAGTAACTCCTGTTTCGGAGTTGCGTTTACACGAGGGGAGTTTTTAATTTTTGTGGTAGTTGAAAATAAAAATTAACAATTTTTATTTTTCCCACATGGTAGTTTTATCCGAATTAAGGATGTTGGGGGTGGGACCCACTTGTGATAACCAACCTTGAGGGGATAAAGTAGGGTGGGACCCACACGAGCCCAACCCCTCACTTTCCTAACCCCTCTAAACCCCCCATTTAAGTTTTCTTAACTTATCACCTCATTAATTTTATAATATATTATGTTAATAACTTAAGTGAGTTAAATGTGGGTTTTGAATTTTCAAACTCTTGGAATTCAAAACCTATGTTGGGTTAATAAAATAAGTGGGAGGATTAATTTATTTTGGGGTTAGTTGTTCTTGTGGTGGAGACTTGGGAGAGAAAGGGCTAAGTTTGAAGTATTCTTCTTCTTCAACATCGACGAAGAACGTGAAGAACACCGTTCTTCAACGAAGAACACCTCCGACGAAGAACACCGTTCTTCAACGAAGAACATCTCCGCCGAAGAACGCGACGTCTTCTTCCAACGACGTTTCCTCTTCGAATGCACCTCGACAACAACGGAATCGACATTTGTTTTCCACGATGCCCGACTTCCACGACGCTCGTCTTCCACGGCTCTTTAACGTGCACCGTTCATGAACCGAGGTAGGGGTTTTATTTATTTATTTGTTCGTGAATACCAACTTCTTGATCTTTGTGGATTTAACCGCTTTTTATCGAATAACGTGAGGGGGTCGGACCGCACAAACACGACCAACCCTCCTCATTTTTTTTATGATTGATTCCTTTGTGGATTGGTTCGGGAAGGTGTGGTGCCGTCACACCACACGGAATCGAGCGAAAGAAAACGCGCAGCACCGTCGCGCCGCGCCGTAGAAAGAAGTTCAAGGATGCGACGCCGTCGCGCCGCATCGAAGAAAACCGAAGAGGCCGTGACCGGAGCGGGGCCACAGTGGAGGGGCTCGGTGACGTCACACCACGCCAGACGACAAGGGTTGTGGCAGGTTCCAGGCCGCGGCGGAGTAGGGTGATCGGCGGCCGGTACCGGGCCGCCGGCGACGAAGCTGGAAGGGGACCGGCCATCGCCGGTCCCGTTGAGCAGAAACTGGCCGGCCAGGTCGGGCTGGCCGGACAAGGGGGAGCCGGGGGAATTAATTCCCCCGGCTGGATTTCAAGCGGCCCCAATTAAGGGGTGCTGTTTTCATAGAGGAGGGGAAATGACCCTCCCTTGGCACATGCGCGACACAAAGGCCGCGCTGGCCGCACGCGCTGCCCGCGCTGGCTACGCCGCTGCGCTTGCCGCACTGCCGGCCGGGTCGGAATTCCGTGCCAGGCCAGGTCATCTGGCTGGGTCGACCTGGTTCGGACGACCCAGGGGGGTACTGGGTCGGATCGGTCCGGGCCCAGACCCCCCGTTTTCGGACCACTTTCGGTCAAATGCCCATATCTTGAGCTGTAGACCTCCGATTGACGCGCCGTCAGTGGCAACACGATCATTGGATCGAGATGGTCGTTTCGGTATATTACAATGATGGTTTCAAAGACTTTTGGGTTCGGCCGGGTTGGTTCGTACACGAAACCAACCGGGCCCTCGGAGCGGAAACGCTCATATCTTGAGCTTCAGACGTCTGAATGACGTGCCGTCGACTTTGTTGAATTCCTCTAAGTGAGACGGATCTTTTGGCTTACTCCACTCAAGGTTTGGATGCCGTCGGGGTATGGTCGGGTTGGTTCGCTCACGAAACCAACCGGGCCCTTGGAACAGAAAATATGATATCTTACAGACAGGACGTCTGTTTGACGAACCGTCAGCGGTATTGATGATCACGTTGAGAAACGGTCCCTATGAGTATACCCTATGAGAGTTCAGGGTACAGTTGAGATATGGCAGGGATTGGTTCACTCACGAAACCAACCGGGCCCCTGGGACGAAAAGGCTAGTAACTCACAGACCGGGTGTCTGATTGATGCGCCGTCTGTTGCGTTGAGACCCCTATGACGAGGTGGTCCTTTGAGATACTTCTTCATGGGACTTTGAGATATTTGGAGTATCGAACTGTAGCTCGTGGTGCAGACCCTCCCAGAGACAAGCGTGCAGAGTATAGAGACAGTGTAACCGGCTGAAACCTGACGTCTGCTTGACCGACTCGACTTGGAGTGAGTCGACTAGCCCAGTGGACGGAGCGCCCGGAATTTGGCGACAGATCCACGGCGGACGGAGCGCCCGGTAGTTGTCCACAGACCTGCGGTACTCGACAGGAGGAGTACCTCTGTAGGCTATTAGGGGGAGCACCCAGTATTTGGCGATAGACCCACAGCGGACGGAGCGCCTGGTAGTAGGCCGCAGACCCGCGGTACTCGACAGGAGGAGTACCTCTGGAGTCTTAGGTTAGTGAGCAGTACCTCGGAGTCGTGACAGGACTACTGTACACTCTAGAGACGAAGCTCTTTAGCAGTTACGGTTTCGATAATGAAATTCCTTGTTTGAGATGAGTCAATGACCTTTGTGTTTACATCTTGATTGAGATGGGTCACTTGATAACTTTGGTATATGTATGGTCATATACCTGGGTAGTGGTTATCCGTTGATTTTATAATCCTTGTGTTTCCTCATGATTGAGATGGGTTACTTGATAACTTAGGTATATGTATGGGCATATACCTAAGTAGAGGTTATCTGTTGAGATCTTCTTTGTGGTTATCCTTGTTGGATTTAGTGAGACCTTGAGGATCTCGGGGTCCCTACTGAGTATAGTTATACTCACCCCTGCACAGGCTTTGCCCGCACCTCGTTGTGTTGGTTGCAGACGAAGGCAGTGCTGACGGAGGCCGAGTGTTTGAGGACTAGATGGTACCCGGAGGTGGACTACACGACGAGTCAGTATCTGGAGGAGGACTTCACGGAAAGACGACACACGGAGGTGGTTGACGGGTGAGAGCGTTGAGGAGGCTATCTGTACCTACCCTTCAGGTAGGATCCGTGGCGGGCGATCCAGGAGCTGCGCTATCTATACCTACCCTTTAGGTAGGATCCGAGGAGGACGACCCAGGAGATTCTTCCTTCTTCCAGCGGTTTTCCTTTTTCTGTTGTACTTTCGTTTAGTTGTAGCTACACTTTCAGTTGGGTTTGTATTCTGGCCCATTTACTTTTTAGTACTTTCTTTTTTACTTAGTGTTTTGCTTCCGCTTGTACTCTGTGGTGTTTTTTTTACTTTTATAAAGGCAATGCCTTCCCAGTTATCGTGATTTACGCCTTTGGTGCTAGTCGCCAACCCCTGGCCTATGGAAGGTGGGCTTGGGGTAGTCACAACACAGGCCCCGAGGATGGGTCATGACAATCCTCAAGGACTCTCGCTGGATATTCTATAGATCTATTCACTAACTGCACCGCTACTCTTGTCGGCTTCAGCTCACCAACCTGCAATTAAGAGAATACAGAGTGAGGCATCAAATTTATGGAATCTCCCAAATCAAAAAGAGCATCAGAAAAGTGAAACTCCTCTATGGTTCATGGTATGGTGAATGTCCCTGGATCCATACACTTTTTTGGCATTTGTAGAGTTGGTGTAATGAGTTCCGACACATTCCTTCCACGATTGATCCTATTATTTCCCTTTATCCCTCTTCGATTGGAACAAAGTTATTTTAATAATTTTACATAACTTGGTATTTGTTTAGTGGCTTCAAGTAAAGGGATGTTTATTTCCACATGCTTGAATGTGTCCAAAAATTATTTTTGGCATCGCCTACTCAGCCATCTTCTCGGTTTCTATAACCCTGTTTGGAAATAGAAGGGGTTTAAAAGGAACATCATCAATATTTTTATTATCTTTATCTTTATATTTTGGTTTCTCTTAAGATGGTATGGAATGGGGATTATCTAGATTTGAGTTAAATCTCAGTGGAATGGTAGGTACATATGTATCATTCATTTGCTTCCCACTTCTCATTATGATGGCACTAACATTACCCTTGGGATTTGGAGTAGGTTGGGAAGGTAGATTTCCAGAATTCATACTTACAAGTTCATGGAGAGAAGTGGAAATCTGGATTATTTGCGTCTTCAACTCCCTCAGCTCTGAACCATAACTATTCATCTCATTCTATAGATTAAGAACAATTTTTTTCAAAAGGTCAGCAGTGTTAGAATCTACATTGGTTGGGGGATTCCCTTGATGTTGGCTTATTGATTCTTGAGATTCAATTATCCTTTGGGGTTGTTGGAAACCCTTCTGGTAAGGTGGAGGTTTCTGGAAGTTTCGTTGAAAAGGGGGACTTTGTTGTTTTCCAAAGCCATACCTCCTTCCTAATTGATCTTTACACCATTGGTTGTATGTTGGTTTAAAGGAATCAATATTTTTTGGGGATATGGTTGTTGTTGTTGATGATATGGTCTCCTATAAAACAGTAATGCACAATCTTCAGTCTCTGGTAGTTGTGGGAAATAGTCAGTTGGGTGGATTGTCTCTGTGCAAATTCCATAAGGCCTTGAAGGAGGGGGTTGGGATGTCTTTTATGCCAAAGAAATCTGCCTCACTATAACACCCCGACCCCAAAATCTACAAGCCGGTGGATTATTACATAACATTGGCATGATTACAAGGAACTAAGTCCCGAAGGACCGATAAGTTTAGTAGTCTTGGAAACAAGATACATACATATGTTCAACACTAAAACTTGAAAAGAAAAACAACACAAATTTATTCCATTAGAAACATCCAATATTCCCAGATTATTCCTGCAAGTCACTCATAACTAACTTCTTTATATCCTGGGGAAATGAAACATGAGAAAGGGGTGACCTCAAACGCTCAGTAAGAGTAAGAAACATAGTAGAAGATAACATAAACATTAGGCATGGTGAATATTTGAAAACACATGACATACAAATAATAAACATGAACAATTTATGGTAAGAATATGATCTGGGTAAATAATTCTATAATAAAACATAGTTATGTGTATTCTACTAGTCGAATAACGAAATGAAATATCAATATCTAATCTCATAATTATGGAATGAATAATACCGGACATCATAACCACATAGTCAATTCTTTGTGCCAAGACTACAAATAAGATTTTGTCAAGGCCTTACTTAAAGACACTAGTTTGTCTCATGAGACCTACCGATGCATTGAAGAGCTATAGCAGGCTCCACCTATCACTTACTAAGTCCAATACAATCCTCATATGAAATGTTTAGAATATAACAATAATATTCGTATTAAAACTAGCATACGAAATGTCAATACTTTATTCACAAACTATGAATGGTATAAAAATATCACATCCACAGTAAAACATAACTCATTCAATACAATATGAAAGATTTTATTGTAATAGATTAACTTTAATTGATAATAATGAAGGATATTGACATAGATGAAAATAATCATCAAAACTATTTGATAGAAATATCACCCTTTTTCTTGAAAACATTTAAAAGTCAAACTCTTTGTCAAGAATTCGTTTAAAAAAATATTTTTGAATCAAAGTGTCCCATACCAGTTTGAAACTTTTAAAAATAATTTTAATTTTAAAACATTAATTTTCATATAAATAAATACTTAAAACAATTTTTAAATCATGGACATTAATGAGAAATATTTAGAAGAATGAAATTTTAAAACATTTAAAATGATATTTTAGTTAGAGTTCCTAACTAAATGAGAGATGCTTGAATACATATAATTGAGGTAATAAAAACTTTATAATATCTTGATAATTAAGGATTTCATTATATACTATGTCAAAGGATAGTATATACACCATATAAAAGTTAATTTGTTCATAACAACATAGAAGTCTCAAAGGAATGTAAATTGAGACGAAATCCCTTATAAAGACAGTATCCTTAGGTAAAGGATAAATCAATGACATAACTATGTGTGAAAAATATAAATACACTCAATATGATTGGATATTCAATTTAAATCAATCATAAGACATTCACACATATTCTTGTAAAAACAATACCAATTACTTGGATGTTTAACTCAATGAATGGAAATTGAGTTAAGATCATGTTTACATCAATGACTTGAGAAATTATCAATGGAGTGATTATGTGTATCAAAATGAAATCCACAAAAATGGGAGTGGAAATTACTACATAAATAATAAATAGTTATTCCACACATAATCTTGGAGTAAAATAATCAATGAAGTTTGCATAAATCCCACTGAGTGGAAATTGAAATTTGAAATTCCCTTACCGATTTGGTAACTTATGAAATATACAAACCATGAAAGAAAGATCATACAATGAAGATGTAAATACCCATAAATTAAATTATATTACACCAAGAATACAATCATGGATAGTACATATGCAACACAAAAGGAAATAGTGGCCAATATAACATGAATCTCATTTGAATAAAAAGTGAGAATAAAAACCCTTACTTCATTGAAATCAATCGAGTCGTATGACCAAAAGTTAATAACCACCAAATGAATCACAGAATAACATGAATATAAATATAATCATGATAATATATATCAAATTTCAGTACATAATACACCACATCAAATAAATAAGTGGCAAACAATGGAAATCTCACAGTATTAAAAGTGAGATAAGAAACCCCTTACCTCAAGTCTGACTTCTTTTGTATGTTCCTTATTCATCCGAAATAATAAACTTATGTTAGATTATACTTGATTAATAAAATTTTTCAAGTGTATTATTCATTTTATATAAATTATTTCCTTTTTATAATAATTAGTTAATTATTTGAGTTCATATTTGATATTTTATCGATGTTTGGAACCTGAGTCAAAAATGAATTTGTTATAATTACAATTTTACCATGTGGTCAAAAGTCCATTATCTCTAGAATTATATAAATGATTTATATATCATATATATATATTTATATATTATATTCAATATATATATATATATAATACTACATAACATTTGTAGATAAGAAATGAAATGTACCATTCATGGAGACGGTAAGCCGTACGTACGCATGAACGCTACTTTAATTTCTATTTGGTATTTTAATGGAATTAAAACATAATGATACTTAGGAATATTATAATACAGTATAATATCATATATAATATGATTAATTCCATCCTTTATATGTACCACATACGGCATTAACAGGTTATATCATTTTGAGGGGGCGGTAGTCCGCACCTCCTCAAATGAAATTATCACTTTTTACCCACAATGTAAACCATAAAATAATGATATAAATGGGAAATACAGAAGCATAAAGAAAAAAAACATAATATATATATATATCATATATAAATAAAGTTCCACATTAATGGACACCATGAGAGGTGGTAGGAGATAATCGAACAATCATCGTTTCGTGAGGCGTTAGTTTGCCATCCACTGAAATAGTATGTTCTTCACCCATTAGATGGATGTGGGTTTAATTGTAGTTAGAATTATTCTCATAAAACACCCTAGTATATTTCAGATACTGGTTTTTTTATAAAATAAAGTAATAAAAAGTTTTTAGGGGGTTGGAGAAGTAAATAAAACAAAAGAATTTAAGAGAAAGCGTTACCTTTAATTTGGTTAGCTTCCTTTGGTTTGAACCAAAAGGACTTCTTGAAGTGACTTATGCCCAAGGTAATTCTTTTTGGAGGAAAAGGGGTATCTGGAGAGATTAGTTTGTTAGATGTTGGATGAGCCAAGGGGCTTGAGAGGTGTGTGTAATGAGTTAGAAGTGGTGTCCTTTTATAAGGGGGAGGAGGGGCTCTTTAGGAAAGTGTGAAAATATTATTTTATTGTATAGTGATATTCAGTTTCTAAAGGTCCAAAACAAATTAAAGTTGAATATAAGATGACTCATGGTCGAAATAAAATCATCCAATAAGAATTGGATAAGTTTTGGATATTATTTTAATATTAATAATCATATTTATTTAAATCATTTATTAATGAGGTAAATACTACATCATTATTGTGTTATAAATAATTTAATTTCTTTGTTTTCTAAAAGTTATAAAAAAATTACCATAATGTATCAAATCTTATTATATTTCTAATTATTATTTATAGTTGAAAATATGACTTATATAACCCCATGTAAAAATTGATATATTAAAAGATATTTGTAAATGTCATTTTTGTCTTTACATTATGTTAAATAAAATAAAGTGTCATTATCATTCTTAAGTCGCTTCATGGGGTCCCAAAATCGACCAAAGGATGAACATGGTCAGACATGACTCATCCAATAAGGTTAGGGAAAGTGTTAAAGTAATTTTGTGTTATTATAATATTCTTTTTACCTTGAATTACCATATTTACCTTTAACCGCGGTAAATAAAAGTCAAAAGTTACTATTCACCAAAATACTTTTTCATCTTATTGAACCACATATTACTTATTAATAAAAACCATGTATCTCAGATTTTATGAATTCAATTCATAGAAGCGGTAAAATTTCATTTAAATGAAAAAGTCTAATTTTTAACTATTACTTAGGGTTTCACTATTCATCAAAAATTGATGTTTTTCAGAAAAATACCAAAAATTCAGCCTAAGCTATATTTGATATTCCAATTTCAAAAATGATGTCTATTTTACCAAATTCAAAACATATAATTTAGATTAATTGTTTTAAAATTAATTCCCATTGTCAAAACAAATCGCGTGTTTTTAAGAAACAATAACTATTAAAATATTGACACTTGTTTATGTATAATTTCAAAGTGAAATTAATTCCAATAAACAAAATTGGATTAAAGGGTAAAAATATAATATAATTACAATTAAAAACCAATTTAATATATAACCTAACCATATAAATAAATTAGATTAAATGGAAATTTTGAATTAAATTACCTTATTTCTAACTATTCATAAAAAATGAATATTTTTAGAAAAATACCAAAATTTCAGTCAAAGTAAATTTTGATGTCCCAATTCTAAAGAAAAATTTTATTTTGTCAAAATGAATATGTAAAAGGGTTAAATATCGGATTTAGAAAGGGATATCCATTTTTTTGAGAAACGTGGTGACATGAACTGGTTTCCCAATTCATGCCCCAAAGAAGATTTATTAAAATCAAGAAAGTTGTGTTACAAACACGAGGTGAAATGAGCTTACACCATCAGAGAATTAACCAGGGTACAAAAAAATACTTAAGAATACCCAAGCTACAAATGCAGCCAGCCAAAAAGATATCCCCATAAAATGATTATCCTTTCTAGCTATGGCTTGCTTCAAATTGAGTAAGAGGTAAGGCTGTTCAAGTGTTTCCAAAGGTGGTCTCCAGACCAAGAATTCATCCAAATTCAGTATGCATGAAACATGTCATCAAGATAAGCAAATCACATTACCTGAAAATGAAACATAAAGAAAGCCAGGGGACAACATCCAAATTAGATCATCATGATGGAAAGTATAACAGGACAGTATGTCATAAAATTCATTCCAGAATTCCTTTAGAACTGCCAGACCAAGCAGATGCTTCAAATAGATCCCCCCAAGAGCATGTCATCAGAGTAGAAGGAAGCAACTTCAAGCAGATATCATATCAGAAACACACTGCATCTAAGTTCAAAAACTGATCCTAGAAACAGATCATTCCCAAGCAGTCAGAAAGAAAAAAAAAGCAGGGATAACCATAATGAAACAGAGCCAAACTGAACCTTGGAGGGTCAACAACTAATGAGACATAGAGAAACAGAAGTGACAAATAGAAGAAGTGTGCATTAGGGAGTTTTATGAAACCCCTTTCTCATTCTCTCATTGAAAATGGATGACTTAATATCTAAGTAGGTATTATTTTAAATATACCTTTTTCTAAAAGATTTAAAAATAATTTCATCTCTAAGTTTCTCCAAAGATTTAGACTCTTCATAATCAGTCACATTCTCGTTTCCACCCACTTCAACATGCTGATTTTCCTCGACTTGTTGAGTTGTGTCCGGTTTAGAGACTTCTCTTCTTGATATGTCCAAAGATCTTGTGACTATAGTTCTTTCCATTTTGGAGTAATCACGACGTTTCCTCTTTTTTTTGATTAGGGGTGATGAACCCATCAACATAAACTGTAGGATTTTTTCCTTCCCTTTCCATAGTTTTCAGATGTTCTTCCTTTATAAGAGTAGATTTGTCTTCTTCCTCATGGAGAGTATCACTACATTCAAATCTATCACACTCCTCACTCTCAACTCTCTCCTGAGTTCCATCATGTACTTTCACTTCCTCAAGAGGCATGGGAGAATTATAAAGGATAGGAGGGGCAGTGACCTCAAGAACAACATTTACATAATCAGCAACTTGATTTTCCTCAGCTTGTATATTAGTCATGTCAGTATTCAAAATAGAATCTGTAACTTTCTTAATATATCCAGAAGAACCAGCATTATCCCATTGACCTTGAATTCCTTTTTCAACCCAAAAAATTTTCCTCGTTTTATAATGGCCAGTATCTTTTAAGGGTTATCCATTAAACGGTGGTAAATTGTTTTTTTGAAAAATACATTTTTTTTTCTGAAAAATTGAATTTTTTTTGACAATATGTCTAAGAAACACATAATACACAAGTTTAAATTATATGGAGTATATAAAATTTAAAATCTAGTTAATACTATTTATAACCGCTTTTGAATGACTAGATTGGTAAGTCATGGTGCGCTCAAACTCGGTGTTACATGTCGCATAAGATATTGAATTTAAAGAAAATAACTTACTATAAAATCATGGGGTCTTACATTCTCCCCTCCTTTAAATTGTGTCCTCACAATTTGAAATTGTTATTCAAAAATAAATGGTTAAAAATAGAAAAATACCTTTGTGGAAAGCCCACATTAGAAATTTGGTTAATACAATTTAGTCTTAATAAGAGGGAAAATGAGATGAAAAAGTCACCACTAAATTATGATCTCAGTTAGGAGAACATTGGTGGAAATTAGAGACACATAATTGGAAGAAAAACATAAATATATATAGGGAGTTATTGAGGTCATCAATCACAAAAAAGTGTAAAATTGAGGGCCTCATAGCCATAAATCTATCATAATTTAAAATATTATCGGTTCAACAAAACATAAAGCATTAGGATAACACATTTTTTGTTTTAACAACCCTTACCTAAAGTTGAATAATTAATTTATTCATAGAATAAGAAAACAAAAATATAATTGATAAGTACAGTTTAATACTTTATCTAATTCTTACCACAAACTCATCTTTCACTCCAAATGATGAGTATCAAAGATGACTTGGTCACACCTGATGCTCTAGAATCATCTTATATAGAATCACATAATCCAAAATTGATGAACTATATATTTACCTTTTCTTTATAGATTATCCAAAACCAAAATGGTTAGTAAAAGATCAGATGATCCGCAAAAAGGATAATACTTTAAAGAACAAAATAATAATCTTAATTTCAAAAATTAAACAAAAAATAACCTAATTCAATAAATGCCATTCAATAAAATTTTTTCCATAAAATCTTTTAATATAATCCAAACTAATATTGAAACCCAAAACTCAGAGGAATTTGATTACGTAGTTTTCCACGTTAAATTATATCTCCAAATAATATCGACTACTCTTAAAGTTACATACTTAAAAGTAATTAACCCAATCACATATTCTCTATGAAAGGTTAATTATTTCCATAAATAACCCAAATCGGTATAAACCCATAATAAAAACATAGGTAGAAAAACACCTTTACTCTTCAAATGAAATCCCATAGTATTCTATTTTCCATAGGCATATAGTATTCCCAATAGAGAGAATGTCTTCCAAAATAACATTTATCACTTAATCACCCAATAATTTTCCTATACTAAGGATTTCCATTTGATAAAACATAAGATCCCAAATCAACTTATTATTGATCAATACACAATTTAACTAAAAATAATTAGTCACACTAACCAGGGACTTCACGTATTCTAGTGGTAGGTGATAAATCCCAATCTCATTATGGTTGTGGGTTTAATTCCCACAGATTTTTCTGACATGATGGGTTGTCACATAGTCTATATGTTTTCCTTTTTAAAAAACAAAATAATTTTATAATATTCTCAAAAATGAGATAGATTCCTCAAAATAACTATAACATAATTTCATCACAAATGTATTCTCATACCTCGCATTTTGAATCCAATATTTAATAACTTTTAATTTTCTCAAACTCAATGATCATATAAAACCAAATGGTTATTTATAACTATATACATAAGAGAAAAGATAATTCTTCCTCAAATATAATTTTCACATGACAAATTGCAGGGTTAAAAATACAAGAGAATAGTCTTCCAATGTAATCCCATAAACAAAGAGAACTAATACTTTTTAAAAATTTCTCCATCCATTTATTTCAACATAGCTTCTTTTTTGACCAAGAGGATATCCTATAGAGTAGGGAATTCACTCGAGTAATGACTAGGTCCCCTACATTGAAGGAAAATTACTATAAATGGATTATTTAGACCATTTTTATTTTATTCCATAATACTCTTCATTTTTCCTTGGAAATTATTTAATTTATATCCTTATTTCCCTCACCTAAATCATTTCTCTGTTCCATTACGGCACCTTCCTAGGTGTCTTCTTCCACATTTTCTACATGATGGAAAATGATATTTCATTTCTCCAAGGTCTTCACTGCTGGAGCTCTTATCATTCAACAATTTTCTCTTCCTAATTGAGTCCAGGAGTTGGTTAATATATATGTTGTTGATCATATTTTTTGAAAACTGATTCGGTATGAACAAGATAGATTTTATGCCTATCAATATTCCATTTTGTTGCTCATTTCCACCACCGTTCAAAACTTGTACATCAGGATCAATGTTACTATGACTTCCATGGAATCCATCCATTGACTAAAAACAGAAAGCATTGTGGGAGTAATAATAGTCATAAAATCATTTGGAGAATATTGTGACACCTTATTTTCAATTTAAAACACCTTAGGATTAACCAAGGTCATATATTATCACCTTATATTAAAATCCTTCAAATCGTTTTGTAAATAGAATGTAAACTATCCTAGCTATATCCCCTGGGAGTGTAGTAACCAAGAGTGCAAAAATGCCCATTGTCGTGTACCAGGATACCCTAGGTCAGGCACAAAACTCCTTGTCATAGTTTTCACTCCTAGGTACATCTGTGCCAGAGCTGCCTCTTCCTGCTCATATCCATAAAAGGATTTAATACATAAAAAATACACAAAATCCCTACATTACAAAGATTCTAGGAAGTTCTTATATACTAATCCTCATAGTATATCTTAGGGTAATGTTCTCTAATCAGAGTTTATCAAAATCTAGTTTCCAATGTTTGTAAAAAACTTTATTTGATACCAACTGTATCACCCCGACCTCAGAATCTAGGATCCGATGCATTATTATTTAAAATTGGCATGATTACAAGGAGTCAATTGTTGAAAGACCGATCAGTTTTGTAGTCCTGGAAACAAGATACATACATAAGTTCAAAACTACAACTTGAAAAGAAAAACAACACTAATTTATTCCATTAGAAACATCCAAGCTTCCAAGATTATTCCTGCAAGTCACTCATAACTAAATTCTTCATATCCTGGGAAAATGAAAGATGAGAAAGGGTTGAGCTCAAATGCTCAGTTAGAGTAAGAAATAAGACAGAAGACAACATAAACATTAGGCATGGTGAATAATTGAAAACACATAACTTAAAAATAATAAACATGAACAATTTATGGAAGGAATATGAGCTGAGTAAATAAATCCATAATAAAACATAGTCATGTGTATTCTACTAGTCGAATAACCACATGAAATATCAATATCTAATCTCATAATGATGGAATGCATAATTCCAGACATCATAACCACATATTAAAGGCCTTGTTCCAAGACTAAAAATAATATTTTCTCAAGGAATAGTTTCAATTAATTGTATTCAAGCATCTCTCATTTGGTTAGGAACTCTAACTAAAATATCAATGTAAATGTTTTAAAAATTTATTCTTATAAATATTTCTCATTAATGTCCACGTTTTAGAAATGGTTTTAAGGATTTTTTTATATGGACATTAATGTTTTAAAATTAAAATTTATTTTAATAATTTCAAAGTGGTATGGGACACTTTGGTTCAAAAATCTATTTTTAAATGGCTTCATGAAAAATAGCGTGACTTTTAAATGTTTTCAAGAAAAAGGGGGATATTTATCTCAAGTAGTTTTGATAATTATTTTCATCTATGTCAATATCCTTCATTATTCTCGATTAATGTTAATCTGTTAAATGAGAGATACTTGAATACAATTAATTGAGGTAATAAAAAATTTATAATATCTTTAGAATAAAGGTTTTCATTATATTAAATGTCAAAGGATATTATATAAATCATATAAAAGTGAATCGGTGCATAACAACAAAGAAGTCTCAAAGGAATGTAATTTGAGAGGAAATCCCTTATAAAGACAGAATCCATAGGCAAATGATAAATCAATGACATAATTATGTGTGAAAAATATAAATACACTCAATATTATTGGATATTCATTTTAAATCAATCATATGAAATTCACACATATTATTGTAAAAACAATACCAATGACATGGATGTTTCACTCAATGAATGGAAATTGAGTTAAAATCAAGTTTATATCAATGATGTGAGAAATTATAAATGGAGTGATTATGTGTATCAAATGTTTATCCAAAAAAGGGGAGTGGAAATTAATACATAAATAATAAATAGTGATTCCACACATAATCCTGGAGTAAAATAATCAATGAAGTATGCGTAAATCCCATTGAGTGGAAATTGAAATTTGAAATTCCCTTACCGATTTGGTAACTTCTGAAACATACAACCCATGAAAGAAGGATCCTACAATGAAGATGTAAATACCCATAAATTAATGTATATTACACCAATAATACAATCATGGACTGTATATACTCCACAAAAAACGAAATAGTGGTCAATTTATCATGAATCTCACTAGAATAAAAAGTGGGATGAAAAACCCTTACTTCGTTGTAATCAATCGAGTCATATAAACAAAAGTTAATAACCACCAAATTAATCAAAGAATAACATTAATATAAATAGAATCATGAAAATATATCTCAAATGTAAGTACATAATACACCACATCCTATAAATAAGTGGCGGACAATGGAAATCTCATTGAATTAAAAGTGAGATATGAAACCCCTAACCTCAAGTCTGACTTGTCTTGTATGTTCCTTGTTCTTCCTACATAATAAACTTAAGTTAATTTATACTTTATTAAGAAATTTTTTCAAGACTATTATTCCTTTTAAATCACTTATTATCTTGATATAATAATTAGTTAATTATTTGAGTTCATATTGGATATTTTATCAATGTTCTAAACTTGAGTCAAAAATGAACTTGTTATAATTACAATTTTTCCATGTCGCCAAAAGACCATTATCTCCAGAATGATATAAATTATTTAGATATAATATATATATTATATATACAGTATATATATATCTATTTATAATAGAAAATAACATTTGGAGATAAGAAATGAAATTTACCGTTCATGGAGACGGTAAGCCGTACGTACACATGAACGCTACTTTCATTTCTATTTTGTATTTTAATGGAATTAAAATATAATTATACATAGGTATATTATAATTACATTATAATATCATATATAATATCATTAATTCCATCCTTTATACGTCCCAAATAAGTCATTAACGAGTCATATCATTTTGAGGGGGCGGTAGTCCGCACTTCCTCAAATGAAATTATCGCGTTTTACCCATATTGGAAACCATAAAATAATGATATAAATGAAAAATACATAAGAATAAAGAAAACATAAAAATAATATATATATCATAAATAAATACAGTTCCATATTAATGGAAACCATAAGAGGTGGTAGGAGATAATCAAACAATCATCGTTTCGTGAGGCGTTAGTTTTGCATGCACAAAAACAGTATGTTCTTCACCCATTGGATGGAGGTGTGTGTAAGTGTAGGTCAAATACTTATAATAAAAACATACAATTATATATAGGATAATGGTTTTTTTATAAAATAATGTAATAAAAAGTGTTTAGGGGGTTGGAGAAGTAAAATAAAATAAAATAAAACAAAATAATTTATGATAAAGCGTTACCTTTAATTTGGGTAACTTTCTTTGGTTTGAACCAAAAGGCTTCTTGAAGTGCCTTATGCCTAAGGTAATGCTTCTAAGAGTAATATGGGGATCTTGAGAGATTATTTTGGTAGGGGTTGGACGAGCCAAGGGGCATGATAGGTGTGTGTAATGGGTTAGAAGTGGTGTCCTTTTATAAGGGGGAGGAGGGGCTCTTTTGGAAAGTGTGAAAATATTATTTTATTATATAGTGATTTTAGGATTATAAAGGTCTAAAACTAATTAAAGTATAAGATAAGATAACTCATGGTATAAATAAAATCTTCCAATAATAATTGGACAGGTTTTTCATATTATTTTATTATTAATAATCATATTTATTTAAATCATTTATTAATGAGGTAAATACTACATCATTATTTTGTTATACATAATTTAATTTATTTGATGTCTAAAAATTATAAACAAATTACCATAATGTAGGAAATAGTTTTATCTTCCCAATTATTATGTATAGTTGAAAATATGACTTATATAACCCTATGTACAAATTGATATACTAAAATATATTTATTAATGTCATTTTTGTCTTTACTTTCAGTTAATTAAAATTAAGTGTCATTATTATTCTTATGTGGCCCCATGAGGTCCCAAAATTAACTCAAATATTCCCATAGTCGGTCATGACTCATCCAATAAAGTTAGGACACATGTTAAGGTAATTTTATATTATTATAATATTCATTTTACCTTGAATTACCTGATTTACCTTTAACCACGGTAAATAAAAGTCAAAAGTTACTATTCAACAAAAATTATTTTTTCTTGTTGAACCACATTTTACATACTAATAACAAACATTTATCTCATATTTTTGAAACTAAATTCATAGAAGAAGTAAAATTTCATTTAAATGAAAAAGCCGGATTTTTAACTACTACTTAGTGGTTTCACTATTCATCAAAAATTGATGTTTTTCAGGAAAATACCAAAACTTCAGCCTAAAGTATATTTGATATTCCGAATTCAACAATGATGTCTATTTTACCAAATTAAAAACATATAATTTGGATTAATTAATTTAAAATTAATTTCCTTTGTCAAAACAAATACCGCGTTTTTAAGAAACAATAACTATCAAAAGATTGTCACTTGCATATGTATAATTTCAAAGTGAAATTCATTACAATGAAAAAAATTGGATTAAAGTGTAAAAATATAATCTAATTACACTTTAAAACCAATTTAAATATAATCTATCCATATAAATAAATTATATTAAAAGTCAATTTTTAATTAAAATACATTATTTCTAACTATTCAAAAAAAATCAATATTATTAGAAAAATACAAAAATTTCATCCAAAATAAATTTTGATGTCCTGATTCTAAAGAAAAATTTTATTTTTTCAAAATGAATATATAAAAGGGTAAAATATTGGATTTAAAAGGGTTATCCATTAAAAGGTTATAAAATTGATTTTTTTTGAAAAATACAATTTTTCCTAAAAAATTGAATTTGTTCTTACAACATGTCTAAGAAACACATAATACATAATCTAAAATTATATGGAGTATATAAAATTCAAAATCCAGTTAATACTATTCATAACTGCTTTTGAATGACTAGTTTGGTAAGTCGTGGTGCACTTGAACTCGGTGTTACATGTAGCTTAAGATATTGAATTTAAAGAAAATAACATACTATGAAATCATGGGGTGTTACACTCACCATAGTTTTCAATGATTCTAACTTGGTATCCATCAAATGACTTTCAAGAGAATATGGACTTACCTGATGTACTCCCCTTACATGTGGTGTACCTCGATCACCAAATTGATGGGAGTTTTGAGCCATTTTGTCGATCAATAGACCTGCAGCTACTGGTGTCTTGTACCCCAAAGCTCCTCCTGCTACAACATCCACCATGATCCTCTCCATAGGTGTGAGTACTTCGTAAAAGTATTGGATAAGGACTTGCTCACTAATTTTGTGATGTGGGCAGCTTTCGTACAACTTCCTGAATCACTCCCAGTACTCATACATTGAATCCCCTTGGTCTTGCTTGATCCTCGAGATCTCTTTTTTAATGGATGTGGTACTTGAGGTTGGAAAAATTATCTACAATAAAAGATGTTTCAAATAGTTCCAACAACTTACATCTTTAGGTTATAAATAATACATCCAATATTTCAGAGCTCTATCAAGTGAGATTGGGAATGATCTTAGTTTGATCTGATCTTCAAAAAAATTTCTGAGTTTAAGGGTTGAGAAAGCAACATTAAATTATTTCAAATGTTTGTTTGGATACTCACCAGATAATCCATGAAACTTTGGAAGAAGACAAATTAAACCACACTTTAGTTCAAAGTCCGATTCGAGATTCGGGTATGTAATATAATTTGGATGATAGTTAATATCTGGTGCAACCAATTCTCTAATAGTTCTATTACATTCATTTATATTATATTCAGCCATTTTTTCTTGTTTTATGTTGTAATTATAAGTGTTTCCAATTTCAATGTTCTTGGAGTGGAGAAATTCTCTAACTGTTTGATGTTGAAACTTACCATAGACTGAGAATGTCTGATTCGATCCCTAAGTATGTGTTCGATCTTCGGGTCAAGATCTAAGAGATCTTCAGGATTAGTTCATTTCACAGATAATAGAAAATAGAGAAATGAAAAATAAGTGGACACCAATATCAGTAAATGAGGTTTTAATTGATGGTCCAAAAGATAATAAAAGAGAGAGGAAAGAAAGAAATAAAAACAAGAAAAAAATTTAGAGAAAGGGGAAAGGAGAATTAAGTTGATAAAATGAAAGAATAAAATGAAAGAAGAATGAAAAAAAGTACCTCTAATTAGTTGAATAAAACAATTGCCTCCCCGGCAACGACACCAATTATAAAGGACGTTGTTGGACACGCTCTCAAAAATATTTATTTGTGATTTTACTAAGTGCAGCACAATGGATGACCAAGTTCGTTCTCTCAAGGAGTAAGTGAATTAAACAACTATTAATGAGCTTTAAGTAGGTATTTAAGTAGTTCAAAACATAGGAAAAGATATATGTGTGTGTGGGGGGGGGGGTTATTTTGTGACTTTTCAAACAGTAAATTGGACAGGAAAATGAGAAGCAACAATCAAGAGACAGTTTCTTAGAAACACTTATATGAGAAGAAATAGTTGATATAATCAAACCCCTTATCGATTCATTTTTCATTATACCATATAATTATAAATCATTAAATTATGATCCCCTAACATTGTTAACCTCTGAACCCTACAGAAATTAACACAACCACAAATAGTTGTGAAAATGAGCCCTAGGTTTACTTCAGGACCATCAATCGTTGCACCCTTCTTTGATTGTTACCCAAAAGCCAACTTGGGTTTAGTGGTAAATTAGGGAAGAATATCCTCCATGTATTTGAGAATTAATTGTTTTTAGGGATGAGACTTAAACCCTACAATTCTATCCCAGTGTGATTAGATTTTACGATTGAGGTTTCACTCACACGGTTTACACAAGCCCAACCACATGGTCAAGTGAAAGTCGATTGAGTCACATAGAAATTAAAACTCAATTAATTTATCACAATTTATGAATTAAAGTTTGTTTATGTGTTCAAAATAAATAAATGAAGGGAGTGGAGATTAGATCAACTACGAATGAAATCTCTCTTCCATGGGCGGAGTTGTCATCATGGAGTCATTTTGCATAAGCAATGGATTGAAAGGGGAATACCCAATCTAGTCTCTACTCTTATATTACAGACCAAGAAGAAAAATAAAAATATGAAAATAGAAAAACATAGAATATTTATTGAATAAAATTCATGTTACAAGCATAAAAAAAAGGATAAACAAAGAGGATGTGGGAGAGGAGAGCTATTTTGGAAGAGAACTGTGCACAAGGCCTTACTTATTCCAAGGGTTGTTATGTGTTCCCAAGAGACACCATTTTGGGAAAAACTTACCAAATCCTTTAAAACCCCCAAGGAGTGAAAACCCCATTTAAATAGAGTTTTTGAGGGATAAGGTTACATAACGTTTTTAAGTGTGAAATAAAAACTCGAAAAAATATTTTATTCTATGTCTCACTGCATAGTTGACCTCAAAAATGCATGAATTATCCAGCCTTTTATAAGTAAGATTTTTTCCTAATTATGTAATCAAGCTTCCCTCCAAATTTGGGCTCAATCGAAGTCTGGATGAAGAAGATACCACCCAAATAGTGAAGTGGTTTCCAATCTGGATGGTTCTGTCCAACATTGTCTTCATGTCCCATTTAATCCACTCAAATGCATGATTCAGATCCCATGACCTAAATATAATTTGAATCCCATTAACTTAGGAACATAGTTAAAAAATTTAAGTCACACTATTTTTCATAACAATATATATGCCCGAAATACTACAATGAATTTTAAAGGGGTAAAACTGGAAAGTTCATTAAATTTGGAAATGAATGATCTAATCGCAAATATTTTATAATTGATAATATTTAGCATAATGTGAGAAACTTATATCATTTATTACCAATAAAACATTCAATAATTTTTTTAATCAATGTACTTGATTGTCATAATTTTTTTTAGGTTTTACAATTTCCAATTAACACCATACCACTCAAAAAAGGATATTATTTTATAAAATGGAAGAATAATCCATTCAATTAGAGTTTTTCGTAGTGCGCATTAAATAAATGAAACCACGCATATAATTCACATATAAAATGAGGATTGACCTTTGAAATATCTTAGGGACCACATAAATTATTCTTATAGGAATCTTTCTATTAAATATCATGGTTTGATTCTAAACCAAATGAATAAAATCCAAATATTAGATAAAATACCTAAAAATAGGTATGAAGAGTTATAACTATAGTAATCCTATGAAATTAAAATTAAAATGAAAGAATAATTTAAGATTAAGGTTAGAATCATGGGTGGTAATATAAAGTAATGAACGATGCATTTAAAAAGTAAGGAACAAAAAATATTTTAGTTAGAAATAAATGGATAAAGGGGAGATCTTTAGATATGTACAATAATACAAAGAAGTATAGTTTCCTTTATTTCCCCTTTTTAAAAATTAATTTAATTAATTAATTAATTTTTCAAATTAAATTCACTGTCATACATTGGGGTGGGACCATATAGGTCTCAATATAGCGACCCTTCAAGGTCACCACCACAACCTGTCCCTTTTGGTCCTGGAATTATGGTCTATTGATAGGAAGAACTAAAATATAACACCCATAGGCATCAAGGCATGATCGTCCTTCTTAATGATACAACTCATTTTCCAAATCCTTGCTTCATGGTGGAGCTCCCTAACTATTGTTCACTCCATCACTAAGCTTCATAGTGCCACCTATGGGTCAAAATGCGACCTTCCATCCCCTGCATAAGTTTATTCATATAAGGGGTCAATAAAACTTAATCTCACCTAGGATTGCATTTATTATTATTAAAATTAATTCTATAAATCCATATCCTAGCATGTAACTCTTACACTATGGAGTGATCCTTAAACTTAACTAAAAATTAATCTCATACCCAATGAAACCATTTTTATGTAACACCAGCCATTCCACAAGGGCCTTGGTTAATGACTATTCCTGTACAACCTTAATAAATTATTCACATTAATACTCCCACTAAATAGTAACACCCTAGTTCATGGTGTGACCATTCTTATAACTACATAAGAATCAATAAAATAGAGAGAATCACTATATTGTGATGTCTTAATCAATGGTGTGTCATCTCTCAAAATTAGGAGATTTAATCACACACATGAATAAGTTATGGTAATACCCACTATTGTTTTGGAATGATGGTTTATTAGTCAAACATCATCATGGAGTGACCATTATTAATCATGGCTTAACAAGCCACCTATATCAAATTTCCATCCTCAACATGAGGGTAATTACTAAAAAATAATCTTGAGTCCCTCATGAACACATCAAACATAATGAAAACAAAAAATTACACGATGTTATATAAAATTTACTAGTTATTAACTCTATAAGGTCTAAGGTATTAAAACCTCCCTTCTAGATATCTACTCATCATTGAGTTGTGTTCTCAAGCATCAAATGATTTTATTATAAAACAACTCTACCCAATACACTAGTATGTTGGAATCTTTCACCCATGTATCTTCTTAGATATTCCTATCCTACCACTATTATTGTCTAGGAGAGATTGAATTCACAAAAATATTATTCTTACACTAGTAGATTATATGAACTCTATGGTCCCCAAATGATGTAATTTTCTAAATCTCAACATCATTAATTTTGATCACATGGGAACAATCCAATTGATATCATCGATGATATCATAAATGAAATATATTATACATTAAACCAATAACTGAATATGAGATTTTTTTTTCATATTACCCATAATTTCAATGGGACTTATGAACTTAGGTTATAATTTTCCCATTCCTCTAAATACGATGATTTCCTAATCTAGGAGACACCCATAAAAATACAATATCACCCACCTCAAATTCTAGAGGAAGACATCATTGGTCGATATAAGAGTGATTCCTAAGATGAGTGGTCTCTGAACAAATCTTGATCAGCTATATATGATCTGATATCTGGTACACATTACATGGTTTTATAACCATTGGGTCTTCATCCTCAATTTAAAATAAATGCATATGACACGGACTACAATATAAGGCCTCAAAATGTGACATCTGAATCGAATATTGATATATTTTTTTATTTGAAAACTCTAAAAGTTCTAAAGGGTTATCTAATAAACCATTAAAATATGATAAAAAAACCAAGATCATGTACCCTAAGACCTTTATCATACACATAGTCTACCCATCCATATGATAATTATAATCCATGCTAAGATGCGCTTACATGTAATTCTCCTTCTTTAACCATTTATAGAAGTATAAAGTAAAATGGTAATCCTAATCTAAAACAATACTTTTAGGCACTCCATGAGTTCATAATATCATCTAAAAGTAGAGTATGAATATATCATCAATAGATAAGGATTCGTGTATTGGTAGAAATTGAGAATAATTAGTCAACAATTTTATGAAAACAAAAACCCCATCACCACCTCAGGGAATCCTCACAAACCCCATAAAAAATTTATGTTCACATTTTCCCATTTAAATAATGGAATGGGTTAGTAAATAATATGTCCTATGGGCCAATGGTTATTTTCCTTCACCCATTAGTAGGTGGAGAATCACGTGACGAAGCATGTTATAACCTTCTTTATTCTAGGAAAAAAGTATTGTTTTCATATATCATGATACATCTTAGAGAAAACTAGATATACTACCTATATTATAACATTTGAATAACTAATAAACTCTTCTTGAATACTTATTAGGACAAAAACTTGAAATCGTAAATAAATTATCTCATAGATGTCAAAATTCTAATTGGATGGAAGCTTCATGCTATATATATATCGCCTCATCACTAGAGAGTCCAATTATGATATATGAACCTCCATAACCCTCAAGAGGTGTGAGGAGGAGACATTCATGTATATAAGGTTCAATATTATCTAAAACTCCTAAGAATCAAGATAATTATTAGAAAATATACTTATCATTATCCAATCACAGATCGATTCTTGCACCATCTGATCTTGAGCCTTCCTTCTCAATGTATAATAAATAATTTCCCCCTTCCTGGGGGTATACACCTACTCAAAATAAAAATACATTAGGTATTATAACCACCTTCATTGCGAAAGGTTCATATTATTTTATGAGAAGATATATCTCAATCTATTATGATCTATATATATAGAAAACTATCACCCAAAATATAGTTCCAAAAACACCTCAGGGAATAATCCATCATTACCAACTCAAGATCATGAATCTTATAGTTTTTCTCATGTGGCCTCAGGTATATAAACCCATAAGAGACTATATGAACATCATGTATCATAAATACCCCAATATTGACTTTGGATGTGTCACAATATAGAATATAATTAATACCTAGTTCTTGTAAGGTCATGATAAGTTTAGTTATCAACCTCTCTTTTATATCATGATAGGCTCTATCATAATAATTATACTAGGGTAACATCACCCTTTCTTGATCAAACCTATAATCAACACTCTAAGTTAGGAAAAGTATTAAATGAAAATGTTTTAATAATGATCCAATTATAAGAAACTATATATATGAAAAACATTCTTATGCTTTGTAATATTTAGTGTTTTGAGCCAATTGGAAATTTTATAGGAATTTGAACTTTCATTTGTTGAATGAGAAAAATCTTAAACTGAGATTTAGAATATAATTTTGAGAGTTATAACACTTAATATAATTTTTTAGACAGAGTTTATGTCCCAAGTGGTGTCTTGGAAACCTGAATGAGTTTTTGAATCATTAGTCATTGAAATCTACGTTTCGAGAGGGGAAACCCCAGGCACACAGTTGACACATGGCTTGTGTAAAACATTCGTCCAAACCATGGGGCATGTTTTGTAAAAGGAAATGATTTTTTAAAATAATATGGGGGCTTCAATAAGCAATGATTCTTTGTGAGTAGGTTTAGAGGAAATTTCATGGTTGGAACATTGTTTATCTTATCATGTACTATAACCATGAAAGGTAGGGGTGTGCATGGGTATTAGAACCAAACATTTGGTGCACAATTGGTAAACTGAGTGAGGTAACGATGCGGTAGGGTGGTTTTTGGGATAGAGGCACCACATGGTTGGTTCATGGTTTTACAAACTATGCATACTATCCATGTGGCTCATTAAAAGGTAAAACTTTTCCATTTCGCCACTCTGAACTTAAGTGTATTTTTACCCTATTTCCACCCTCACTTCCCCCATTGTCACTCTGCTTGTGCCTCCTCCTCCCTCATTCCTCCATAGGTGGTTTTCCCTCATTATTGGTCTAAATAAATCATGATCAGGTACATTGGAATGAAAAATGTGAGTCTACAAATCCTATTTATTACATTCCTCATTTCTATTCTCCCTTATATGCAATTATTGTGAAAACTGTTGTTCAATATTTTTAGGGTATTCATATGGTTCTTTGTTTTCTCTCATTTTAGAGAAAATAAAAGTCTAATAAAGGATGAGTGAAGCTTCCTGGGTATAATTTATGTGGTTGATTTATTTCCCTTTAAAATATTCTGATGAATAAATTATTTATTTTTAACAAATGATTTACTTTCTATGTGTTTCTCCTAAATTGTTAAACTCCTCTAATTAATTTTCTATACCATGACCTAGAGATGTTTTATTCCCGTGTAAATTATTGATGGGTCATGAACTCATCTTGGATCACCCCTTTGGATGTGTCATTTTAATTAACTTCATTATAATTTTCTTATGGTTGACCAAAACACCACTTAGGTGTGTTCAGGGTGACTCCTAAAAAGGGAATTTATTATTTGATAGTGAATTAATTGATTGGATTATAATCAGTCATTTATACTTACATTGTATTTTATCAACTGTGTGTGATATAACTAATAAAAAGAAATTATTTCATGAATGGAATGGAAATTTACATACCTCCTGTGAATTAGAAGGTTTTACTTGGTTATGTAAATAAACCACACATGGTATGTGTTCTAATTGTCTATTATGAATAGATCATCTATATTCTATAATTTAATTGAAAATGGCCCGTGATTATTTAGATATTGATTATTTGTCTATATAATTCCACTTGTTACTAGAATATGTAACTGAAATAAGTGAAATTTTGAATTGTTTAATAACACATTTTGGCTCCTTATCATTATAATGTAATGGGTTTATAAAATTAATTGGATGGAATTATAAATGAACTAATAAATTGATTCCTAGTTATTATAATATTTCATGGATATTTCTTATGGCCTATTTTTATTTATTTAATGGAAAATGCCTTTTTATTAGAGTAAACCTTGAGAGATACTTGGTTTCCTTATATAGAATCGATTGGATGGGCTTATAGGTTGAATGAATTATATCAATCTTTGATAAATACTTGGATTCCATATATATAATTCCTTGGATGGGCTCATAGGTTTAATGAATTATATTTGTCATTGAGTTATACTTGGGATTTTCATACAGAATAACATGGATGGGATCACAAGTTGAATGAATTATATAATGACTTGAGTTTTACTTAGGTTCCTTACACTTAATTCCCTAGATGTTCTCATAGGTAAAAATAATTATGTTATTTCTTAGGTAATACTTGGGTTTTGACATATAATTCCTTGGATGATCTCATTTGACTAATTAAATTACATTATTATTAACCATAATTTATAAATCTTTAATTTCAGTAAAATTGTAGAAATATATGTGGTTAACATTATACATGGATTCCTTTATTACATACCTTGGGAACAGGGTACATTTATATTTAAAAAATCATAAAAAATAAGATACATACCAAAATAGGATGAAGTAGGTATGTTCGGCCTGATGTCCCATGGGGAACCTGAGATCAATGTGATCTATATATTCATAAATACTTTACTTCACTTACTTATTATACTTGTACAATGTCCATTTTTATATTCAAAGACTGGATTTTCATTAGACAATGTTTGTGTGGGAGTACTAAATTTTACTCACACTCTGTTCAGGTGCCTGATTGGTACGCAAATAGATATCTGGTTTGTAGGTTTAGACATTGATCATGCCTCCTTCATGTTTATTTTCTATGGGATAGAAAGTGGTATATGAGTAGCAGATGAGAATGTAACCATGTTTCCTTTCAGATTTGGAGTCATTTATTTATTATATTGTCAGTTTAGCCCTATTTTATGTATTACATGTTGTACATTTAATGATTTATAATTTGGGCTTCGCAGGATCATGAATAGTTGATTTATTTGGAACTTTTTGGGTAATCTATTAATTATTAGTTATTAGTTATTAGTTATTATTATATTTCACTATATTTTGTTTATTTATTCTTATCATATGTTTTTTACTAATCTAGAGGATATAATCTCCCAACTGTCCCACCTTTAGACCATCACAGTTAGTTGAAAACCTCTGGTGTACTAAAGGGGTGCTTGATGCCTTGTCTCTAACCATTATGGTTACTATTTTTAGACTGAACTTGGTCAATAAATTTAAAAGTGGTTTCAGAACCTTCTTTTTTTCCTTGTTTTTTTATTTTGGGATGGTATACAAGAGACTAAGAATGTTTCCTCACATGGTAAATAGCTTGTGTTTGGGAATTTCCAACCCACCCAGAGGGTAAAGATCAAGTTGAAAGGGATGGGATCATTGTTCATGTTATTTATTACTAGATTTGATTTTTATTTAACCTTGAGTGAATGTTTTGTTTATCCTAGTTAATTATAGTGAATGTTTTGTTTATCCAAATTAATGATTTGTGTGATTTTTCTATTGGCCTGATATGGAATGATATGAGGTGTGATCTTGCAATATTTTCAGGAACATTAGACTCACATGTCATTTTCATGATTATATGTATCCTATTCTTGTGTTCTTTACTATTATATGATTTTATTCCTTTCTTATGTGATAATTTTCCTTATTAATTTTATTTTATAGGGTAGATAAATAGAGTTTCTAAATCAACCTAAATGGTGTTTTCCCACATATCTTGATGGTGGTAATCTATTTAATTATCCTTAAATTAATTAAATAAAATTATTTGAAATGTTTAATAAAATATCCTAAATAAAAAATTTAAATGTCAAGAATTTATTTATTTTTGACAAATTCAAGTCATCACTTATGGATTTCAGTTGAATGAGGTTCAAATTGAAACTTATAAAGACTTTAACCTTTATAATTTTGGAACTGTTACCCATATAACTCAATCCTTTTATTCATGACTTGATACCTATAGGTAGGTAATGGAATAAATATTTTTTATAATAATTTACATAAAGGTTAAAGTAATTGGATTCTTTCATTCTTAGTAAGGTAATTTTTTAAGTGATGGATTTAATTTAAATTTCATGTGAATTTTAACTTATAAATCCTAGTTCCTTTATAACTTGGGAATGATAAATAGCATTAATAAATAACTGAATTCCCAACATAAACCATAAAGGTTAGTTTTGTAATGTTGTGTCTATGAGATAAACCCATTAAGGGTGTGATAAATCCTTAATAAAATAACTATTATTATGATGATCTTAAATGGGATTCCATTTAGAATTTATAGATAATGTAATGAATAAATTCGGAATGTATGATAGAGTAACTAGTCTTAAGATTTTATGATTTTACCCCCCATAATTTGATTGTTTCCCTTTTATGGTTTGGTATTTAACTGGTAAGGGGTATTCATGAGTAAAATGTGATGGTTATTTAATGTTTTAGAATCCAATAATATAGTATGACATATAAATGTATGGTGGCATACTACTTTAAAAATCCCCTTTAATTGATCAAAGTCCTTTTTATACCTTGATATTTATTGATATGAGGTGTCAGTTAATTAAAATTCTAGTTACAATATAAATAATTTTTTCCTCCATATAATTTAATTGAAAATTTCAACAACATAACCCTATAGTAAGGACTTATAGATAAATAATAGTTTAAAAATGGAATTATGAGATAAAATTACAAACCACCTTTAGGTGAGCCTTGCTAATTTTTTGAAAAAGGAAAAAATTATTGAAAATGACTAAATTAAAACCTTTTGGTTATGCTAGTAATGAAGAACAATTGTGTAAGGGTTAAATTTAGATTTTCCATGAGATACATTTAATTGGAAAATGGATGTTTTTCATATGTTTTAGTGGAATTATTTTCATATTAGACCTATAGGTTTCGTGGTAGAGCCTAGTGACATTTTACCCATTACTCTATTTTTAAAATTTATTCCTAGTGTTTTAGTGAGGGCCTATGCGAGTAATGTTAGTTACCTTAGAGATTGAAATCCAATATACTTTTTATCTGAGTTTCTAGGAACTTTAGATATTGTATTTTTAAATGGTTGAGTTGGGTATAAATCATAGTTGATGAAATGATACCCTTATAAAGAAGGGTGGTTTTTTGGTAAGTTGAACATGATGGGGTATTACCATATAAAGATACCTGGTGAGTATCATAATTTTACGATTTTATTTATACATTGTAAACTTCTAGGGAGAACTCACCTATGAGAATGTTTTAAGAGAATCTATGTCTGGTAGGACAATGATTGGTAGATGATACTGCTACAGCTATGTTGACAGGTTGTTACCCTTATAATTCATTTATGTTCTTATCTTATCTCATTTTTATCTCTTTAAAGAGAGTTTCTAGGAAGGCTACAAACCATGTACTAGAGGTCCTTATGTGGGACATGGTTATCATGTGAGAGACCTTAGTAAATGGTGTATGGATCTAGTAGCCCTATTTTTAGACTTTATAGATAGGTCTAAGTGGGAGAACTAGAGGCCCTTAGCTTAAATTTGACCCTAGTTAGTCAGTGAATTTGGTTTGATCGAGGGAAAACAATGACAGGGGTTGTCATTGGTTTAAATATTCTTTTAGAGGTGAAGAACATGGTTCTATTATAATTTTTTGATAGATTCATGAATGGTGTGTGGGTTTTGTAATATCGGCATGGTGATATCATCAATATTAGAGAGAACAAATTGGGTTATTTGGTATCACTACTGGATGGTATGGATAAAACTATTCGGTTTATTTTCCCTATTTTCCAGTGGTTGTGTGGTTGACACATTCATTTCTGAAATGATGTTGTGAGGAGGGTGGGAATTTAGTGAATCGTGGCATAATAGAGGTTTCCAATTTTGAGGAAGAGTTCAATGGAAGCACCTACCATGTAAAAAAATAATTGTCTAAGTAACATTGTTGATTTTACTTATTGGAGACAACTCACGAAAGCATGAGTATGGTCTTGAACAAGGTGGTTTATGATGTACAACCACTCTGTATATAAAGTTTTGTTTGTGCTAGATTCACATGGTAATTGGTTGATATATAATTTCAGTAAGTGGTTGTGTGTGGGTCAAGTATTAATGGATTAAATAATGATTATTATGGGAATAGTGGACTGAATAATTGGGTAAATTAAAGGATGTTCCCTATGATAAGGGCTAATTTTGAAAAAATTGGGTTCCATGAGATGACTAACCTATAGCTTGACTTTGACATGCACGATCGAGAGACAAGGTGTTAGGGGTGGGTTATTGAATGTATATCCTAGTTTGATGTGAGCATAGACTAGGGTGAGTGATACACACATAATGGTGTAATCATAGTATAATCTTTCTTATAGATGATCATTCCTAATATTTTGTCATCTTCTTGAGTATGGTGAGAGATTTTAATCTATACGGTAAGAAATATGAACTTCTTCTATTAGTTTGATGAAAGGAATACTTGGTATTTTTTCTCGAGGATTATTTTATGTTAATCATTTTGGTAGTGAGAAAACCATTGTTTGTTGAGGGTGGTAACCATCATCATAATTTGAAATTTGATGAATTCCATGAGAAACTTTCTTAGGAAGTTATAATTTTTTACGAGTAATGTTTACATTTGTTTTAAAGGATGAGAGTATTTGTATCCATATCATTCATTATTTCTATGTATGGATTATGTATGGTATGTGGTAACCAGAAAATAATTTCATTGGTGTGCTGACATAGATGTTCTTAAGGTGGGGAGAAATACTTCAGTTTCTAGTGGGAGACCATTTTGGGAAAATGGTCATGGGACCTTGATATCAGTTGTGTAACACTCATTGTGGAACTCATATTTCATTGGATAAATGGAACCATGTATGGTTGGATTTATTGGTAAATTCTAGATACAAGTTAAAGTATGTATATTGGTGATGCTAGAGTGTGGGTATTATATCTGGTACGACTTATGATCCTCCATGTGTTTTGGATCGAGTTTGTGTTGATGTTTTTGTTATGACATGAGGAAATTTTTTTATAGGGTATGGTTTTTCTATTAATCATCACTATACATCATGTATAGTCTTTGGTGAGCATTCTTGGAATAATCTTGGTGTGCCTTGTATTAAAGCCATCATAATCGGGTTTTGGATGCGTTGATTGTTGAAGCCAATCATTTTATAAAATATTCATCCATAGGTGGGTAAAATTGGTTTTTTTCTCAATTAGTTGTATGTGGTCTATGTGGAATCATATCAACCATGCCTTCGGGGTGAAATTAGTTCTATCTAATGGATGGAGGAGATTTTCAAGGAAAATATGGGGTGATCTGGCTAGCTTTGACAATTGGAATTCAATTCATTCAATCAATTTGAGGACCTAGAGGAGTTTCCTCAAATTTTCATTGGTGTTGTAATTTGGGAAATGTTTTGGGAGTGTCATTAGGATACTAAGGATGTGTTTCTGTAGGCAATGACGATGGTGTAAGTATTGCTATTCATAAATATATGTTAGAATATTGAGCCTATAGTGGGATACGTCATAGGACAATTGATAAAAGAGAGGAAAGTTTTACCATGTCTCAGGTTTATATGGGATTTGGTATATTTCATATTATCATTTCTTTAGTGGCTATGAGCATTGGATCGAATTTTAGCAATTTTTGTGTCTTATGATTAATGTGATTCCTGGAGGCGCATTTAGTGTTTGGAAACACAATCCAAATATTTCATTGGGAATTATTGACACGAGTAGGTTAAGTGATGCTTTTGTTGTCCACCAGAGATTATTGGGGATAATATGTTCTATGTTGGGGAGGTTAAAAGATCATTTATATTTAATTGGTTGTAAATTCAAATGTAATTTTATATTTTTTTGGTTGATGTGCCAAATATTAAATTGATATTTACAATAGAACTTTGATGATTTGAAAACATAAAAGTTTTGTTTTTAGAATAAGTTCAAGGATTTTGGGGTGTATTAGAAACCCATATGGGTTTTGGTATCTTCTAGATTTAAAATCTTAGTTTCAGAAGGAACATCCATGGGTTCATGGTTGGAACACTCTTTGTGATAACTGTGTGGAAAAATCATGCTAACCATTTTTATAGGGACATAGTTTATTTAGACCATTTTGGGGATCCATGAAGACATCCATCTTGGTGTATAGGTTTAGAGGATATCACATGGTTGGTGAATTTTTTTTCTAACCATTCATTATAATAGTGTAGGGTAGGGGTGTTCTTTGGCAGTAGCTCTACAAGGTTGGTAAACCATGTGATGTAACAATGAAATAACATGGTTCTTGGGACAATGGAACCACATAGTTAGAACATGGTTTTCTTAAACATTCATCATAACCATTCACTTCATTAAAAGGGAAAAAATTATCAATTTTCCCCTTGGACCTTAAATGAGTTTTACACCATTTTTTCCCTCACTTCTCCCAATATCACAATGAACATGCCTCCTCCAACCATCTTCTATGGGTGGTTCACCCATATTCTTGGTCCAAATTAAACATTTTTAGATGTGTTATATGCCTAATGGAGTTTTGAAAATCCTTATTTCTTCCTTTACTATTTTTATTTTCCCCTTAGATGTTATACTTTTACGAGTTAATATGACCTATTTTTGGGTGTTTGTCTAGTTCTTCATTTTCTCACTTTTTAGATCAAATAAAAGCCTAATAACAGATTATTGAAGATTACATGGTACACATAAGGTTTTTTATTTCTTTTCCATAAATTTCACCCCATTTATAAAGTGTTTTCATTATGATTATTTTCATACATTCCATGTGATGATCCTAAATTATGTATCTCCTTAAATTAATTGTCTAAACCATAACCTAGAACCTTGTTAGAGCCATTGAAATTATTGGAGAGTTTTGACCTCATCTTAGATCCCCATTTATTTGTTTCCTATTATTTACCATCATTGGTTATTTATTTTTTTTGACCAAAACACCACTTAGGTGTGTCTTGGTTAACTCCTAAAAAGGGGATTGATAAAATGAGAATGAATGAATTGATTTTATTCAAATAGGGTATGATTACTTTACTTTTCATCATCTATGTTTGAGAATACTAATGAAAAATAATTCATACAATAATGAAATAGAGATTTATTTTCCATGTATTTATTAGATGGATGTTCCTTGCATATATAAATAACACACCCATATAGTGTGTTAGAATTGTCGCTTAATAATTAAGCACATATAATCAATAATTTTATAGAAAGGGTGTGTTTAAATTTTTAAATTGATATATTTTTTAGATCATTACTCTTGTTAGTGGAAGGTGTAATTAAAATAAGTGCACTGTTGAATGGTTGGAAACTATCTTTTTCCCCTTTTCATTATGAATGAATGGGTTAATGGAATTATAAATGATGTATTGGATTAAATCATTATGATTATAATTTGGAATGGATATTTGACATGGACTATATTCATTTATTGAATGCAATATAGTAGTTTATTATAGTAATATTTGAGTGATACTTGGGATCCTTAAAAATAATTACATGGATGGGATCATAGGTTTCATGAATTAATTACTCCTTAATAAATACTTCGTTTCCTAATATGGAATTACTTGGATTGAAAATTATGATGAATGAATTATATTACACCTTGAGTGATAATTGGGTTCCTTATACAGAATTCCTTATACAAGATGATAGGTTGAATAAATTATATTATTCCTTAAACAATACTTTGGTTCCTTACATATAATTCCTTGTATGGGATCATAGGTAAAGGGAATTATGTTATATATCAGGTGATACTTGGGTTATGACTTATAATTCCTTTGATGAGATCAAGGGATTAATGATACTGCATTATGATTTCTGTATATTATTATTACACTTGATTTATAAATATTTAATGTCATGAAAATTGTGGATGTTTATATGGTTATCATTATATAAGGATTTCTTGATTACATGATTTGGGTAATGGGTATATATAAATATAAATATAATTTAAAATTCTCAGAGACGTCCTATAACAGGACGAAGTAGGATTGTTCATCTAGGTGTACCCTAAGGAACCTAAGCATGATGTGATTTCTATATTCATCATTGATTTAATACCCTTATTTTTTATACCTACACACTATCTATTTTGTATTCATAAACTAGAATTTCATTAGATACAATTTCCAGTGGCCTACTATGTTTTACTCCCACCCTATTCAGGCCACCGATTAGAACCCAGGTAGATCTCTTGACTACATGTTAGGGATAAACTCGTGCCTCTTTGATGTTTCTTTTCTATGGGATAGGAGTCTGCATGGTAGTAGTGGATAATAATGTACTCAGGCTTCCTTTTAGAGTTGGAGTCTTTTATGTATTTATTCTCTTGTCAGTCTAGTCCTGTTGTATATATTACCTATTTTATACCGAGTACTTTTTAGTTATGGGTTATCATGGTCGTGGATGGTTATTTATTTGGAACATGCCATGTAATCTATTTATTATTAATTTTCCGTTATTATTATATTCTATTTACTTCTTTTTATTAATGATTCCTCTATGTTTAGTTCTAATCCAGAGGTTATATTATCCCCACTATACCACCGTTAGACCCTCACTGTTCATTGAAAACCTATGGCTTATGGGGAGGAATGCTTGAGGACCTATCTAAAACCGATCCAGTCACCATTTATAAAGTGAACCGGGTTGGGATGTGACATACTTATCCCATGAACCCACAACATCGTCCTTTTAGGGTATACTGATATTATAGAACCTAATTTCAAATTCCATTAAAAGTTCACCCAATTGATCTAAAACATACACTCTTTGATTTTGGAATTCATTATATGATATCTACGTTTTCTCAAAATTATCACCATATACTAAGAATGATCATCAAATGACTTGGTATACATTGGAAAATCTTTGAAAAACATGAACACAAAATAATCCAAGTAAGAATAAAATTCATTATTCATTATTTCTATAAACAAAGTTAGTGTGTTCATTAAATCAAACAAAATAACACAACAGTCAAACAATCTATACATAATCCTAATTGTATTATGTGGAATTTAAAAAGAACCACCCTCAACTAATGATAAAATAATAAGAAATAAATATTTCAGAACAAGATATCCCTTCTTAGTTGTTCAAATAGATCACCAATATGTGGAATTAGGTTCCGATTCATAACCGTCACATGGTTCATATTTCGAAAATCCATTCATAAGCTCAAATATCCATCCACCTTCTTGGAAAACAAAATTGAATAACCCCAAGGGGAAACACCCATGCATATAATCCCCTAAACTGTAAAACTCTACAGATAATAGTTCATATCTTAAATCTATTCATGATAAATCCTGTACGTAGAATAGATATAGGCTCTATGTTTGTAAAAATCTCAATAGTGATCTCAGCCTCTCTATCAGGTGGAAACCCCAAAAAACATCGGTAAAGACATCCTAGAACTAGTAAAAAATATAAGGAAAGATCATTGAATATATCCCATCATCATTTATATTGATACTAGAAAGCTATATTATAAACCCACTTAGCTACTAATGATGAGGTCATCCATGGGATGTCTATAGATCCCATTCCCAAATGTTGGTATAACATACACCCTTAGTATATTTCAATGATACATGTTAAATGCTTTAGTGTCTAGAGATTTTTCTCTATACCTCTTCTAGAAGGTTTAAGGTTGAAGAATGTTCTCTTCTAGAAGTATCATCCTCATTGTAAATTGAATTTTTTTGGGCTCAAGAGAAATAGAATATTTATTTCATGTTTATAGTGTCCTAATTTTTGAAGAAGGAAGATTCAATGGATGGAGTAGTGAGTTCCTCATTCAAGGAGAGAAGTTAGTTCTCTAACAATTATTGGTAGATAACTATGAGGTTCAGTGAGACCACTCCAATTTTTTATCTGGAAGGTAGTGAACTTTTAGTGAATTTAGTGCATAGGTGCATTGTCATCCATACACCTTAGACGTATCCCAATGCAGGTGAACTGAGTAAAATATCTTATGTTATATAATACTTTCATCTCTCATTGAGGGGAAAGGTTGGAAGAAATTTAAGTGTTCCCTATGGTGAGATAATAAGATCCTCATATGAGAATGAATTTCTTATACCCTAAATAAATTCCCCCCTTTGAGTGTTATCATCTATATGATTCTAACAAGTGGTATTAGAGGGGAATTTATTCTTCTTCTATATTGGTTGTATGTAAATTATTTGAAACCATAGAGGAATTACCAAACTTTTGGATAGTAATATCAATTTATGTAAAAGATATATTCAAGATGATTTAAGATCCTTAGACATGGATGTTTACATTACAACCCTCTAGAAAAGATGATAAAGTTGATGGAATTATTAAATTATTATCCTCTGATCCTAAAAGAGGAAGAATGAGGTTTAATGTAAATCTTACCCTTTCTTACTTCAAGTGTGCATAGGTGGTAAATTTTTTGACTGGATGTCCCAAAAACTATCAAGAATACAATACTGAAGAGAAACCTCTCAAAAAAATAACAAAATAAGGTTCAAATAATTCCCAGTGGAGGTCCTTTATAAGAAACAGTTTTCTATCTAAAGAAGTAGATAGTTATAGAGAAATATAGATAGTATAATTTGAAAACAATAAAGATTAAAGGAATATTTATGGATATTTTAAATAATATAATAAATTATAATATTTATAATGATAATAAATTTTTCATAGTAAGGGTTGATATATATGTATAACTTGAGGCAGCCCTTGAAAATCTTGGCATATAGGAAGAAAAGATCAAGAAGAATAATTTTGTAGTGTGTGATTATAATATCTAATTGTAAAAAGAGAGAGGAGAATTTAGATATTAAATCTGAAATAGAATAAATTAGATATGGATGTTTATGAAATTATGTTATGGATGTTAAAACAAATAAAAAAATTGAATAAGCATTCAAAATCATAGATGGTTTGGATAAAACTATCAATGATAGTGTAGAGATAATTGAATAGCTAGAAGAATAAGTTATGAATTACCATCAAAAGTGTGACTCTAAGGTATGATTATTGAAACCTAGATTAATGATAATAAATAAACAATCATCATCATCAATTCAAGTTGATGGAATTCTTGAGGAGGAACACATGTATATTCTTCCAGTTTGGTGGTTGAAAAATAGAGACAAATAATATATTGTTTCAAAAACTCATGAAATGACTTCAAGAAATAAGTTTGATCATTAAATAACCAAAAGGTAACTAACCATGTGACCAAGATGAATCCCAATTTATTATGATTTACATATTTTTTATGTGGAAGGTTGGGAAAAAATTACTATTTGTACTTTTTTTCTAGGAGGTCCTTTTGGTAGAAACATAAATACAAACAAGTATGGTGAAATTATAATATTTATTTTTTTGTGTCTAATGGAAAATGTTTTTTTGTATAGGATATGAAAATAATAAAACTTATTTCACTTGAATAATTAAATAGGTTTGATCTTGAATTCCTTGAAGAAGAAGAAAGTAGAGGCAGGAATCTTCATCCAAATGTGTAAAGATTCCAAACATATTTTCATTTTTTGAAGAAGAAGAAGAGGAAAAAGATACAATGTTGTGGAGGAATTATTATCTCAAAATTGAGTAATAAATTAAGTTCATATAATGATATTGTTTTTGAAATTTTTTTAGGGAAATAAAATATCATGTTCATCGATTGTGGACAGTAGATGCACATCACATATGACCAGAAATAATGACCTCAATATGAACTTCATACATAATAAATTTGTAATTATTCATTTTAGGAATTATGAGGGTGTTAATATTATTGGTTTTGGATTATAATATATTGGTAGAAAATATATTAGGTGAACTTAAATTCCCTTAGTTGATGGGTAGAGTCATAATCTTCCCAAAGATGGACAATTATGTGACAAAAATCATGTGGTAGTGTTTAGGCAAAAGGATTGTACAATTAAATAAAAATTCATTATAGTAATTTTATAGGAAACAATAACTATGTAAATATATATCTTTTTGGGAGGAATATTTCTTATACCATCCAAATATTAGTATAACAAGTTATAGAATAAATAACTTATCTTTTTAAGCCAAACATCATTGAAGATTTTGCTAAAAATAAATAGAGATCATGATATTCCTCATCTAACACATGATCACACTCACATGTGTGATTAATGTAAAATGGGGAAGATTATATAGAATTATTCAAATACAAAGAATATGAATGCATAAAGGTTGATTGATATTGTGAACATGGAGGATTTTGGGATAATTGGACCCAAAGCAACAGATGTAGACATGTATTATGCAATTTTTATAGATGACTATAGAAAAATGGCATAGATTATTCCCATAAAACATATGAATAAGTTATATGGATTTATCACTCTATAATAAAGGAGTTCTAAAAATATTATTAGTGTAAAGATACAATATTTTAAAAATAATAATGGGACCGAATTCATAAATCATCAAATTTAAGAATATCTAGAAAAGAATGGAATAAAACACCATTTATCATTGGTCCAAACCCCCTAATAAAATGGGGTTTTGGAAAGAAGAAATCATATAAATAACAACATGGATAAAACTATATGTATTGAAAAATATCTTCTGAAATATATTTTATAGAATCATTCTAGAAGTAGGTTATATCTCTAATTGAAATTTCTATGTGAAAACAATGTGAGTAATTCATATGAAATGTGGTATAAAAAGAATACTACTCTCAAATAATTTCAAGAGTTTGGAAGAATTTTTATTATTATCAATATGTAAAGATTCATACAATTTGATGATTAGAGAGATGGAGGAATATTTATTGTACATTCATCAAATATAAAAGATTATATATTTTACAAAAAAGGATTGAAAATATGATTTAGATTAATGATGTTGTGGTGGTTAAAGATAGAAACATAAAAAAAATCACATTAGTAGTTTTTTCAAGACAAATACCAAATCTCATAATCTAGAGTGATGAAGAAGTGAATGTTTTAGGGGGAGTTACAATACATGAATATAAGTATGATGAAGACTGATAGTATGAAGAAAACCCAAAAATTCCAATAGGTTCACAAAGAAAATCATGAAGGGATAAAATCACCCAAATAAATATTATTGTAGATTAGAATTACTAGGTCCAAACCAGAAGAATGAATTTTGTAAAATAGTTATCTTTGTTTTCTTTAGAAGAACCAAAAACTTTTTAAGAGGCTAAAAATGATGATAGTTGGGTCATATCAATGGATGAAGATATTTACCAAATAGATAAAAGCAATACATGGGAATTTTTATCAAGGTTAAGTAACAAAAAGGTCATTGGAGCCAAGTGGGTGTTCCAAATCAAATTAAATAAAGATGTAACAGTGATTCCAAACAAAGCATGGATTTTTTGCATAGGGTATTCCAAATTTTAAGTAATTTATGTCGAAAAGATTTATTCACTTGTTTCATCACAAGATACTACTCAATTATTTATATACTTGAAATATTATAATGGATTCACAATATTTCTAATGGATGTAAGATTATCCTTCTTGAATGATATCAATGAATAGGAAGTATATATTGAAAAAGAAGATGGATTTCTCATTGATTGAGATGATGGAAAACTGTGTCATCTGATAAAGGTCATATATGGACTCCAACAAGCTCTATGGGTATAATATTCTAGATTAGACCAATTACAATGTAAGATCAATTTTTATAGAGGATGAGTTGATCAAAATCACTCTATCAAGATGGAAAATGAAATTCCAATGATTATTATCATCTATGTTGATGATATATGTTTTGAAGGCTCAGATGATGAAAAATGAAAGTAGCTTTCAGAAATCATGAGGTTAGAATTTGAGATGACTATAATAGGTGAAATATCAATTTCCTTAGTATGTAGGTATTTTAAATCATGGATGGGATATTTATATCAAAAAACTAAAAATTTCATGGAGTTTGTTAGAAGATTTCAAATGGATGAGTCATGTATGATTGACACTATGGTGGGTAAAACATGGAAATTATCAAAGGATAAGTTGGGAATTAAGGTCAATATGACCATGTATCTTTATCTTATTGGAATTTTACTCGATTTGATAGCCAATTGATGAAAAATATTATTTTCCAATTGTCAATATTATCATTTTCAAATTGATACCAAGGAGATCCACATGAAATATATGAAAATAATCATTTGATATATTCATCATACAATGGACTATGAGTTATTATACTATAATGAAACACATAGAAAAATAGTGGTATTTAATGATACAATTTTTTTTAGATAGATGATTGGAAATCAACATCCGGGGGTTCCTTTTATCTCAGTAGTTAATGTATTTCATGGTAAATCAAGAAACAATAATGAATTTATTTGACAACCATTGAGGCCAAGTTCATTGCTTCCACCAAAGAATTCACAAAATTTATATGGATAAACCAAAAAATTGATGATGTGGTTATTGAAGTAAGTTATCCCGTTCTAATTATGTGAGAAAACTCATGTGTGATCAATCATAACAAAAATCCAATCCAATATTCACAAACCACGAACATTATGATCAATTATTACTTTATAAATGAGAAAGTGGAGGAAGGAATTTTGGTTTTGGAGGATGTGTCAACACCAGATTAAGTTGTAGATATCTTGACAAAGTAACTACCCAAAGTGGTGTTTGAGAAGTATTGTTTGGATCTCAGATTCCAAAAATTTACTTACACTTAATTGAACCTAGGATGCAATCCCCACTACCCACTGTCGCTTTCATAATAAAGGAATGTCATCCTACATCAATTTATTGGACTTTTGACCCCATATTTATAACATTTCTATTGAGTCAATACGGTTTGCTTATGCATTTCCCATTCCGTCATGTTTGGGGATATTTTTCAGTCAGTAAGGATTTTTATGACCTTACCATTCCTTCTTGTTTTGAAAATCACAAACACCTTATCTTAAGGTAAATTTCATTTACCCTATGTTTTAATTGGTAAGGAAAATTTTCCTTCCCAAAATAAATTTGTCCTCACAATGTTTTTATTGTTCATATTTTTTCTATGTGTAAAATTCAGTTTCGTATCCAAATCCTTGGAATCATATATATACTTAGATATAAATCATTCTATTTTCAGGATCAGAATTTAGGTTCCGAACTCTCTGAATTCAGACACCAAACTTTTATGAGTTTTGGTTCTGAGTTCTCTGAATTCAGACTCTGAACTTCTATGAGTTCAGACTCCTAGTGATCTAAATTTTGACTTTGAACTCTTCTGAGTTTAGACTTCGAGTTCTATGAATTCAGACTCCAAAATCTTTTGAGATCAAACTCCGAATTCATATGAATTCAGACTCTAAACTTTCTAAGTTTAGGTTCCGAATTCTTGTGAATCCAGATTCTGAATTTCCTTAAAATTCAGACTCAATAAATCTATAAAATTCAGGTTCCGAATTATTTGGAAAACATAATCCGAATACCTATGTATTACAGACAACGAATGTGTTTTTTCTTAAACATAGAATATTATTTCTCTTAGACTCTGAATATTAATTTTCTTAGACTCTACATATTGTCTTTGGCCTAGCAACTATATTTTTTCTATCCTTGATATAGTTATGAAATGATGTCGTACATTCAGTTTCTAACTAACCATTTTTTTGAGTGACATGAGTACATGTCCCTTCGAGATTCTAGGTAAAATATTACCATTATAGGAGGAAGCCGACTGTTGGAGATGTGCCTATATACATAAGATCATCTGAAAGAGATCGAGACTATTATATGAATTTAGATATTACATGATGTTAATGTGATTTCTAGAGAGAGACTTTTATGCTTAGTGGGTACTGAACTTCTTGTTCAGAATTGCTTTGTGAAACTCTGAATGTTGCTGAGTACATTCGAGGGCCTCTAGGGATTGGAAGACAGAGCTGCCGACTACCTTAATGTTCAAGGACTTCCTTGGTGAGGAAGACTGAGGTACCGACTACCTTGAAGTTGAGGGCTTGCAGGGATATCAAGACAAACTCTGATCTTTGTATTGAGGGCTTACCCTGGTGTGGGTAAGACAAAAATTCTTGAAAGTATAAATCAAGGGACCTTTATCTAAGGTTTTTTGGATACCCTACTCTTTGGGTTAAAAGATTTACTACTTCTTACTTGTTTTGTTTCATGTTTTCCACTTCATTTTGATTGATTAGGAAAGTATAACTATCTAATACTTCCTTATACTTGTACTATGATATAGTGAGATTCTATATGCTTTAAGGTAGAATATTTATCTTCGTAAACTTTTTTTATGTTTCATTTCTATAACCAATTTTATAGAACTACATTCTTAGAATTATATTTCCAGAATCAAGCAAGTGTGTAGAACTAGAGGTTATGTGAATTACCTTGTTTATCATTGTTAAACATCACCATCTTTAAAGGTTCTAAAGGAATTTTTTAAAGTGTAACATTCACCCCCCCTCTTGTATATTGAGAATCTATATCATTAGATACAACAATCTGTATCTTCATTCATTATTTTGATCTAACAAATTCATCATAGTGAACTCGTTGGGTTCATTTCCAAAAGAGAATAACAGCTACAATTGTGATGGATAGTGGAAAAAAGGTAGTGTATCATGGTGAGAGTTTTTCAAAGTTAATTCATGGGTTATTATGTGGTTGAATGGATTAAAATGTTTCCATGAAAACGTTTCAATTAATTTATAGTTCTCACACTGAGTACAGCTCATATGGCCTTAGAATTGGTGATTAGTGGATCATTGATACACATTTTAAAATTCGTTGGAGTGTTTGATGAAATTTCATTAAACTAAATGGGGGATATGATTGGATAAAATATCTTTCTATGTTTGTGTGTGTTATATTTTTTGACAATTGGAGAAGGAAATGTTTATAGTTGTCCCTAGGATACGCTGTTTCCTTGATGGTTGTGTTGAAAAAATAAGGTCAACTATTCTTGGTATCCAAGACTTGTTGACCTCACATATGTTAATGAAATATCAGTCATGAAAGGGAAATATTTATTCAAACTTTCCATGGTGGCACCAAGAGGCAAGTGAGTGTGTACACAGTTCAATGTGTACATAGTAATGTTTTCCATGCAACGATGATTACAATGCAAAGATAACGACGCTTGGAATAGGGATGTAGAATGGAGGACTAAGGAAGAACCCCCCTTACTCGCTAATGTATGTTCGTGTAATTAGTTTACTTTTTTTTTTTGCATTTTTTTATCACAAAATCTAATCTAGGACTCACGGTTCAAGCCATTCACCAACTATGGTCACCCTAGCATAAATGCATGATAGATTGATTTTAGAACCTTTGGAAATTTTTTGGTCCCCATGTCATAGATGGTATGGATATACCACAAGAAGGTGGTGAGACATATGTCTATACCACAATGAGTTATACCAAGACACATAGTCATGGATGGTGTATTTGGGTGGATCTTCAATTTTTAGGGTGTCCACATTGCAACCATTCCTTGGGACATAGAGTGTTTGGAATAGGAAGATGAAATGTTTTTGGGATTTCCTATCCTATAAAGGGATATTCCACAACAATGTTGACCATTCCTTAACCAATACCATGCGGGAATACCCCATTTAATAGTGTCAAAGAAGTTAATAAGAGGTGTTAAGAGGCACTATTTATCTAAGAGAAGTGGATAGAGTCAAATACAAGACTCTGTGAGGTAGTATTGTTGACCATAGAATAGAATGAATAGATGGACTCATGACTTAACCATAGAAAGTTACAAATTCAAGATTCTATTATGTAGTGACTCATACCATGTTGCATTAAGGATGTTTTCAGAATGGTGACTATTTGAAGTTAGAGTGAGTTATGGTTTGAAATTCCAAATGATTAATTCAAAATTAATTATTCATGATGGATCCAATAAAAATAGGTTACATATTACATAATAATGGAGTTATAGGGATCAATAATATACATTTTATATATTTGAGAAAAGATAATTCTACTATGCATCATATATACATGAATATAAAAATAAACATACTTAGGTAGAGGAAGAGAAGATATCTCGAGGTTATGTTCGAAATATAATCTAGAAGGATTAAGGTTGAAGAAGGGTCTCTCCTAAGAGTCTGATCCACATTGGAAATAGAATTTTTTGTGCTGAAGAGAGAACCTATTTTTTGGTTCATGTTCATATCATCCTTATGTGTGAAGATGGAAGATTCCAATAACAAAGTAATGAGTTCCTCATTTAAGGAGATCAATGAGTTCTCTAATTGTTTTTGGTAATGATCCATAAGGGTTAGTGAGATCACACGAAATTCCTAATTATAAAGTAGGTTAATTTTAATGAATTCAGTGCACAGGTGCATTACCATGAATTCTTCTTGGACATGGACCTCTGTGGTGAACCAAGTAAAATCTATTATGTTTTTTACTACTTCTATCACTAATTAAGGGGGATGGTTGAGAGGAATCCTAGTGTTCTTAAAGGTGTGAGAAAAGGATCATCGACTAAGAAATAATTTCACATAACCTGATTCACCCCCTCTTAAGGAGTTATCATCTATAGGATTCTAACACCAAACTGTCAAGAAACTATATAGATATAAAATAAATTGCTTCACCAATATCTTATAAAGTAGAATCCAAGGTGGAATCTAGGAAAATTATACCTGAACTATATTTGGACCAAAATCACCCTTATTAAACGTATTATCAATAGTGTGTTAGTTTATAGATCATCTTACCTGAGTTACTACCTATATTACATATAGAAAACCTCCCCACTGATGTTGTTTCCCATACCACAAGGCACCATGCCCTCCACTATGAAATTAATATGGAATGGAACTTTAACTATCACAATGTCATTAAAAACTATTACTAGCTTTTGTAGACTATGTCAATTAAGATCCTCTTCTACAAGATAAATATTGATTACTCATGTAATATCCTTATAGAATCCCCATTTTCCCGCATAATCATTACTTAATTTGTTTCTAGATATTCTATGAAAATACATGATATGTCTTGTCACACTTCTAACACTCCAAGAAAAAAACTCCACTCTTAGGAGAATCAAATAAACCACCACTCTAGTTACTCATCTCATCACCGCTATAGAATGAACCATCAAACTATAGCATATTATCTCTTAATGACTCACAATCAGTCTACTAAAAATATTCTAATTTTCTTGATCCTTAAAACTTATTTAGTTTTTTCTTTGATATATGAGCCTTGTTCAAGACCTATGAGATATAATAAATTAAAAATACATTAACATGTTCCCAAATCACATATCATAAACCATTTTTAAAACCTCCATCTTTGGTTTAAATCACTTTAGCCTATATTATTGAAAAACACTAAATCCCTATAAATAATGAAACACACTCCATAATGAGTGTCCCCCTCTAGGTAATATTCTTAAAATATAAACCGATATACAACCTAAAGTTCAACTATAAGAAATGATCATAGAAATGTAGTTGAAAATATTTATTGTATAGCCCAACATATTATCTATCCAGCATTAGGATATACCACCAGTTCATTTTTAGCCCAAAGAGAATATAGATCATAATATTCAGCCTCCCCTTAGGAGGTTTATCAATAAAATTAAATATATACTAAATATATTACACCCAAATATTAGCATCCTAGAGGGAAAACTCACCCATAAATAGATGTGGATACTTCATCTGAAACTCCCACATAAGCTCAGACGTAGAAGTTGTAGCTCACAATGACACTCTATCCTTTTTCTATATAACCAACAACAAGAATTATCAGAGCTATTCATTTATAGTCGGTACTAGTGAAATATAGGCTTCCAATTCATCTACTAGTCTGGTATTATCATCCTCACCCACCTAGATCTCCACTATAGGATGTTGTTGTGGAATGTCTCTATAATTCCAAATAGAAGACTTTAAAGACATATCTATTATAGTTTTAGACTTCATTGCTCAATGGAATCTAGTAATAGACATATAATCCTATTATCTTATACAAACCATATATCATAAGGTTTCACAACTTGTTTAATTTCTCCATCCCCATCCACCCTTAATCAGGGCCACACACATACACACAAATACACACACACACACACACACACATATGGGATCTAGATTATTTAATTTCGGTAATTTTTTCATAACAAGTGAATAATAACCACGGTTCATCTTAACAAATATTCAAATGATAATTTATAGATTAAGGAACCTTAAAAGTTACCATAGAAATTTTACTTAACTAACACTATATGATATATAGGATAACCAATCAAACATAACTATAAGAAAACCATATAAGGAATAGATTATATAATTTCAATTATAATATTATATAGGAAAACACTAAATAAGTTACTAAAAATACTTTAAATAACTGAACCCTACATCATAATTAGGGTAACCAGTCACTCTAATTCATATGAAGGACATATGAATGCTACATGATTGATATTATTCTCAAATACACACCCTCTTTTCCCTCTACTCCATGTGTAAAATACCATGAACTATAAATTAAATCCTATGTGAAATTATATTTAGGTAAGAAACTCACTTGTAAATGTAAAAATGAAGAATACATATCACATCCATAGTAACATTAAATACCCACATGATAGGGTTAGTTATGTTGGGGCCTAAGATATATAAAATCTTATAAAAAATAAAATTGATTTTCTACTATGCCCAAAGAGTAATATTGATTAAAATAACATGTAAATGATATCACATTCTATCATCCCAATCTATGTTTAGCTCCATTGTGACCAAGTTGAGTCACCACAAACCCTATGTGTGCCTCCTAATAATCTAGAGACTACTAACAATCATCAGGGTTCTAATAATAACATAGATAGACTATAATACAAGGATTATATAAACATATATAATAGTGGAAGTGATAATAATAATAATCATACAAGAGAAATAAGAATAAAATTGCAACACTTCTAAATGAAAATAAATGTAAAATAAAACCATCCATGATATGATTATATAAACAAAATATATATCATAAAAGTAAAACAAATTTGGTATATATTATATATAAAGTTCCAAATACAATAAAGAGTTAAAAAAGTGGACATATCCTCATAAATTATCTCAAGATATAGCCTAGTCCCATCTCCCAACTCCATCCCAAATAACTAGATAAATCATAAAGCATAGATAGTTTTCCATTAACCTTACCTACAATATTAAAGGTTTCATGAGTACCCATGAAACATTTCTATTGTGTCAGTAACCCTCAATATGCCACTAATAATGGTTTCCCTATATACATCTACTCTAAATAGTGTGTATGTTTATATGGGATACTAAATAGTTGAATGGGAAATAAATAAATCGTGGTTAATCTGTGGGTTTGATGGTGACACATAAGATAGACTATACCTACATTATTCAATGCATGATATCTATAAACATGGTAATTAACCACATATGGGGGAATAGATCCCCGCAGGTACCATCTAATATCAACCACATTGGGGAGAATGGTGACCACCCTTAGAACTATCTCATATAAACCACACATGGGGGGGAATAGTTCCCTCCCATGGAACCATCTGACATCAACCACACATGGATCCATAATTACCACCCTTAATATAATATCATATAAAAACATAGTGTAATAGAAATAAACCTTGGAACCATCTCTAATCAACCACAGAGTATGGAATAACACCCACCTATGGAACCATATAACCTAACACGGGGTAGAAAATCTATCAACATGTAATCTATTTAAAAATTATTAGCTAGTATTAAAAATTTAACATGAAATATTAATCAAATTTCATAATTTAAATATTAATAATTTATTAAAATATCAAAAATTCCCATTGTAACACCCCAAGCTTCCTCGGTATGTTTCCTTTCGAATAATGCAATGACGTGCATTGTACGCAACTTCGAGATTTTAACACACCACAACCAATCAAACTAGCCGTTATGAATAGTAATACCTACTTTTTGAAATTATATATATTTTATATTTCAAAATGGACTTCATTTTTGGATTCGGAATATCAAATTTAGCCTAAGGTGAAATTTTGGTACTTTTCGGATAACTTTCATATTTTGATGAATAGTGAAAATTACTAAATTTTAATTAAAAACAACTTTTTTAATCAAAATAATTAATAGTGATAAATTGTGAATTTGAGTGGTTTTAAAGTATATTTAGAATATATTTTTACCATTTAATATAATGTTGGTCATTGGACATAATTTTACAATTAAACCGAACATAAACAAGTGTCAATCTTTTGATAGTTATTATCTCTTAAAAACCCGCTTTTTGTTTTGACAGCGGGAATTAATTTTAAATTAATTTCTGCCACTTCTGTGTTTTGAATTTAGAAAAATGGATTCCATATTTGGAATCAGGATGTCCAAATTGTGTAAATAGGTAACTTTTATTTTTAGACATTTTGAATAATTACTGCGGTAAATATTTTATTTACCATGGTTAAGGGTAAATCCGGTAAATAAGGGTTAAAAAAAATAATATTATAATAATACTAAATTACCCTAAAATGTGTCTTAACCATATTGGTTGATACATGGTCGACCATGGGAATCTTTGGGTCAATTTTGGGACCCCATGGATCCACTTGTAAGTGATAATGACACTTTATATTAATTAAGTTAAAATGAATACAAAATGACACAAGCATATATCTTTTAGAAAAACAATTGTTACATAGGGTTATATATGCTGGATTTTAGATTATAAATATTCATTAGAAAGCTAAAAAGATTTAATACATAATTATATTTTATTTATAATTATTTGACATTAAATAATTTATTTTATTTATGACACAATGATGATGCAGTAATTACTAAAATAGTAAAAAATTAACATAATAGATATTATAAATACCCAAATAATTATAATATGAAACTTTTAATGAATTAAACAAATTTTCTAGGATAATATGATATATTAGGATTGATTTATTTGACTTTTTTCGAAGTAATCAATCTGTTATGAGTTTCACAAAAATCAACTAGTGAATAGTGTCAAAATTGACATAAAAGAGTTCTTAAAACAAATATTATATTATTAATTGATATTAAATTCCTAAAAATCTAAGGTTCGGCCAAAAGACTTATATCAGGATATATTCATCATTAATGGACCACTTGTGGGTCGCTTGGATGTATATAGTAAGTTTATCAACCATATTATATAAAAATACAAAGAGACATTGTAAAAGTGAAACTAATTAACTTAGAGTTAATACTTAAAGATAAGGTTAATATAAGTACCCAAACCTGTCTAAATTCTATTGGTTGAGTGGTTTTCGACCTATCCCCACCTTAGACTTTGAATAATCAACTTTGGAGCCATTGGAAACCGAATATGAATTTATTATAAATTAATATTTCTAGCTTTTCCAAAGGTGCCCCTCACCCCTCTTATAAAAGGGCACTCCTCCTTCTCATTTCTTCACACCTCTCAAGCCACTTGGCTCGTCCAAACTCTGCCCAAATAAGCTCCCCACATCCCTCTCCTCCTCCTTGAAGGTTCCCCTTAGGCAGAAAGCATTTCAACAAGTCCTTTGGTTCCAACCAAAGTGAGTTACCTAAATTAAAGGTAACGTTTTCTCTTAAATTATTTTCATTTATTTTCCTTCTCCAACCCCCAAAATCTTTTTATTTCCTTTCTTTTGTAACAACACCAGTATCCTCAATATACTAGGATGTTGTTATAAGAATGATTCAAACTACACATACACACAACTCCATCTAATGGATGATGAACATAATGTTTCTGTGGATGGCAAACTAACGCCTCACGAAACGATGATTGTTCAAATACATCTTACCGCCTCTCATGGTGGACATTATGATGGAACTGTAATTAAATATGATTTTAATGATATATATTTTATATATAAGCTTCTGTAATTCCATTTTATTTCATACCATTATTCGTTTCATGTTGTATATACATACGATAATTTCATTTGAGAAAGTGCGGACTACCGCCCCCTTAAAATGATATGACTCGTTCATACCACACATGGAACGTATAAAGGATGGTGTTAATGAACTTAAGTAACATATATAAAATATTATATTATACTGGAATAGTAATATACCTATATATCATTTGGATTCGATTCTTTTAAAATAAAAATTAAAAAAATTAAATGGAAGTAGCGTTCGTGCGTACGTACGGACTACCGTCTCCACGAACGTGATGAGATTCATTATCCATCGTATCCATTAAAGTATAATTATCATTTAATGATTTAAAAATGATGTTTAAGGACTTGATATCATTCTGGATATTAATAAGATACAACAAACATGATTTATGTAACAAAACATATAAAAGAAAATGAGTAAGTTAACACCCGAAACGGCGTTAATACTAAGATATTATTAACAAATCAATGTTAAAAGATCATATATGATATAATATTAAAGTAAATGATTCTTGTATTATTCAATAACAATTATTTCACCATTATACAGGAGGTAAACCTACCATCGACCAAGGAAAAAGTACAAAGTAAGGGTTTTCTTATCTCACTTTTAATTCCGTGAGAATTCCATTGATCACCACTTAATTATTGCATGTGGTGTATGTGTACTGCCCATGATCGTATTCATTGTGTAATATACTTTAATTTATGGGTATTTACATCATCATGGTATGATACTTCTTTCATGGGTGTATGTTTCGTAAGTTACCTAATCGATAAGGGAATTTGAGATTTCAATTTCCACTCATTTGGCTTTACACATATTTCATTGATTATATTACCCCAAGATTATGTGCGGAATCACTATTCATTTGATTATGTCATAATTTCCACTCCCCTTCCTGTGGATAGAAGTTTGATACACATAATCACTCCATTGGTAATTCTCAATTCATTGATATGAATTTGATAAGAGTAATTTTAACTCATTCTCCATTTGTTGAGTTAAACATCCAATTCGTTGGTATTGTTTTTTTACAAGAATATGTGTGAATGTCCTTTGATTGTTTTACACTGAATATCCAATCATATTTAGTGTATTTATATTTGTCACACATAATTATGTCATTGATTTATCCTTAACCTAAGGATACAACCTTTTTGAGAAATTTCATCTCAATTTACATTCTATTGAGACTTCATTGATGATATACACCAAATCACTTCTATGTGGTGTATATAATGTACTTTGACATAGTATATCATGAATTCCTTTATTCTCATGATATTAAAATGTTTTGATTACCTCAATTATTTGTATTCAAGTGTCTCTCTTTTGGTTAGAAACTCTAACCAAAATACCATTTTAAAATGTTTTAAAGAATTATTCTTCTAAATCATGCTCATTAATGTCCATATTTTAAAAATGGTTTTAAGGATTTATTTTTATGGACATTAAAGTTTTAAATTTAAAAATCCTTTTAAAAGTTTCAAAGTGGTATGGGACACTTTGATTCAAAAATCTATTTTTGAATGTCTTCTTGACAAATAGTGACTTTTAAAAGTTTTCAAGAAATGGGGGATATTTCTATCAAATAGTTATGATGATTATTTTCATCTATGTCAACATCCTTCATTATTCATGATTGAGGTTAATGTGATACAATAAAATCTTTCATATTGTATCAAATGAGTTATGTTTGACTGTGGATGTTCTTTTTTTTATACCATTCATGGTTTGTGGTTAAAGTATTGACATTTCGTATGCTAGTTTTAATACGAATGTTTATTTTATGCTTAAACCTATTCATATGAGGAATGCATTGGACTTAATAAGTGACGGGTGGAGCCCGCTATAGCTCCTCGATGCATCGGTAGGTCTCATGAGACAAACTAGTGTCTTGGCACAAGGCCTTGGCAAAATCTTATTTGTAGTCTTGGCACGAGGCCTTGGCTATGTGGTTATGATAGTCTGGCATTATGCATTCCATCATTATGAAAGTGGTTATTGATATTGCATGTGATCATTCGACTAGTAGAATATCCATGTGAGTAAGTAAATGGCATTATTTCATTTTACTTTTTCCATACTATGTTGAAGTTCAATTTTAAAAGGCTTTTGTTTTAGTTATAAATTGCCTTAAGTGTTTATGCTTATTTATGAAAGCTTCTGCTATAATGTTATCCTTACTGAGCATCCGAGCTCACCCCTTTCAATGTTTTATTTTTCCCAGGATTATGAAGAAGTAATTTATGAATGACCTGCAGGGATAGTATGAGCGGATATGAAGACAAGATGTTTTTTTATGATGTAATGTAAAAATTTATGGATGTATCTAGTTATTCCAAGGCTACTAAACTAATCGGTCTTTCGAGACTTGATCTTTCTCATGATCATGCCAATGTTATGTAATAATGCACCGACTCTAGATAATTAGGGTCGGGGCGTTACAGTTGGTATCAGAGGAAGTTTAGTACAAACCTTGGTAGCTAGATTTAGATAAACTCTGATTAGAGCACGTAGACCTAAGATGAACTTTGAGGATTAGTATAAAAGAACTTCCTAGAATTTTGGTATTGTAGAGATTTTGTGAGTTTTCCGAGCAATACATCCCTGTCTGGATACGAGCAGGTAGAGGCGGCTCTGGCACAGATGTACCTAGGGGTAAAACCCGAAAACACCGCTTTGAGCTAGACTCGAACGGGAACTGGTGCACGACAACGGGCCTTGCTGCACTCTTGGTTACGACACTCCCGGGGGATATGCTTAGGATAATTTACATTTTCTTTACAAACCAATTTAAGTAATATATATATAAGATGAGAGTAAATGACCTTGGTTAATCCAAATATGTTTCAAATTGAGAATATGGTGACATTTTAATCTCTAAATGATTTTACGACTACTATTACTCACACAATGCTTTATGGTTTTAGTCAATGGCTGGATTCCAAGGAAGTCATAGTGACTTTGAGAATGATGTACAAGATGGGAACGGTGGTGGCAATGAGCAACAAAATGGAATGTTGATAGGCGTAAAAGATATCGTCTTTATGCCAAATCAGTTTTCCAAAAATATGATCAGCAACATACATATTAACCAACTCCCAGACTCAACAAGGAAGAGAAAGGTGATAAATGATAAGAGCTCCAGCAATGGAGACCATGGAGAAAAGAACCCTCAATTTTCATCATGCAGGAAATGTGGAAAGAGACACCCAGGAAAATGTCTCAATGGGACAACGAAATGTTTTACGTGCGGGAAGGAAGGACATAAAGTAAAGAATTGCCGAAGAAAAATGAAGAGTACTATGGAAGAAGATAAAAATGGTCCCAAGAGTCCATTTACAGTCATTTGCCGTAAATGTAGGGGACCTGGCCATTACCCGAGTGAATGTCCTATTCTATAGGATATTTTCTTGGTCAAAGAAGAAGCTATGTGGGAATAAATGGTTGGAGAAATGTTTAAAAAGTATTAGCACTCCTTGTTGATGGGTTTACTATGGAATAATTTTCTCTTGTATTTGTAACCCCGCAGTTTGCCATGTGAGAATGATATTTGAGGAAGAATTTTCTCTTCTCTTGTGGATTTGGGTATAAATAACCATTTGGATTTATATGATCATTGGGGTTTGAGAGAATTATAAGTTATTCTAATTTGGGATGAAGATTCAAGGTATGATATAACATTTGTGGTTAAATTTATGATATAGTATTTTGAGGAATTTATCTCATTTTGGAAATATTATAAAATATAGTTTTTGAAAAAGGACAACACGTAGACCGTGTGACAACCCGTCGCGTCGGACAAAGCTATGGAAATCGAACCCACAACCAAAGTGCGATTGGGATTTATCGCCTACCACTGGACTACGTGAAGTCCCTGGTTAGTGTGACTATTTTTTTTAGTTAAATGATTTTATTGATCAATAATAAGTTGATTTGGGTTCTTATTTCATATCAAAAGAATACCCTTCGTATAGGAAAATGATTTGGTGATTAAGTGATAAATGTTATTTTGGAAGATGTTCGCTTTGTTGGAAACACTATATGTCCAAGGAAAATAGAATACTATGGGGTTTCATTTGTGGAGTAATGATAGATTTTTATCTACGTTTTTATTGTGGATTTATAGTGATTTGGGTTATTTATGGAAATGATTAACCTATAATAGAGAATATGTGATTAGGTTAATTACTTTTGAGTATGTGACTTTAAGAGTATCTGATGTCATTTGGAGATACAATTTAACATGGGCGACTACATAATCAAATTCTTCTATGTTTTGGGTTTCAATATTAGTTTGGATTATATTAAAGGATTTTAAGGACAATTGGTTATTGAATGGTATCTATTTAACTTTGGGGTATTGTTGGTTTAACTTTAGAAATTAAGATTAGTGCATATTTATCTCAATGAATATCCTTTTGGGGGATCATTAGATCATTCACTGTCCATTTTGGTTTTGATTAATCTTCAAAGACAATGTAAATATATGGTTTATCCTTCATGGATCATGTGATTCTATAGAAGTTTATTCTATCTCTTCCAGTGTGACCAAGTCTTCTTGAATACTCATCATTTAAAAAAAATGAGTTAGTGGTGGAAATTTATTAAAGAATGAAAATCTACTTAAAATGTAAGTATATCTCATAATGTTCTTAGTCAATATCATAAATGAATTCCTCTTCCTTATGTAATGTAACTTAAAAAAAAATGTTGTCCGTTTACTTTCCTACTAGGAGACTAATGGTCGTTTGTCCCAACACAAGTTTGTGGTTTTCTCATTGTTAACTTTCTCCTGATCATGATTTCTATCCCTCTCCATCAGAACTTGACACTTAGTTTATCATCCATATCCATGTTTTCTTACATGGAATCCTAGTATGGGTTATCTTGGATGACCCTTATACCTCTCTTTCTTTCTTTTAAAGTGACAGTTTTATTGACTCTTTTTCCGATGTGGGACTTTCCATTATATTCCCAAGCAAAATTTTAAAAATTGCGAGGACGCAATTTATTGATGGAGGGGAGAATGTAACACCCCAAGCTTCCTCGGTATGTTTCCTTTCGAATAATGCAATGACGTGCATTGTACGCAACTTCGAGATTTTAACACACCACAACCAATCAAACTAGCCGTTATGAATAGTAATACCTACTTTTTGAAATTATATATATTTTATATTTCAAAATGGACTTCATTTTTGGATTCGGAATATCGAATTTAGCCTAAGGTGAAATTTTGGTACTTTTCGGATAACTTTCATATTTTGATGAATAGTGAAAATTACTAAATTTTAATTAAAAACAACTTTTTTAATCAAAATAATTAATAGTGATAAATTGTGAATTTGAGTGGTTTTAAAGTATATTTAGAATATATTTTTACCATTTAATATAATGTTGGTCATTGGACATAATTTTACAATTAAACCGAACATAAACAAGTGTCAATCTTTTGATAGTTATTATCTCTTAAAAACCCGCTTTTTGTTTTGACAGCGGGAATTAATTTTAAATTAATTTCTGCCACTTCTGTGTTTTGAATTTAGAAAAATGGATTCCATATTTGGAATCAGGATGTCCAAATTGTGTAAATAGGTAACTTTTATTTTTAGACATTTTGAATAATTACTGCGGTAAATATTTTATTTACCATGGTTAAGGGTAAATCCGGTAAATAAGGGTTAAAAAAAATAATATTATAATAATACTAAATTACCCTAAAATGTGTCTTAACCATATTGGTTGATACATGGTCGACCATGGGAATCTTTGGGTCAATTTTGGGACCCCATGGATCCACTTGTAAGTGATAATGACACTTTATATTAATTAAGTTAAAATGAATACAAAATGACACAAGCATATATCTTTTAGAAAAACAATTGTTACATAGGGTTATATATGCTGGATTTTAGATTATAAATATTCATTAGAAAGCTAAAAAGATTTACTACATAATTATATTTTATTTATAATTATTTGACATTAAATAATTTATTTTATTTATGACACAATGATGATGCAGTAATTACTAAAATAGTAAAAAATTAACATAATTGATATTATAAATACCCAAATAATTATAATATGAAACTTTTAATGAATTAAACAAATTTTCTAGGATAATATGATATATTAGGATTGATTTATTTGACTTTTTTCGAAGTAATAAATCTGTTATGAGTTTCACAAAAATCAACTAGTGAATAGTGTCAAAATTGACATAAAAGAGTTCTTAAAACAAATATTATATTATTAATTGATATTAAATTCCTAAAAATCTAAGGTTCGGCCAAAAGACTTATATCAGGATATATTCATCATTAATGGACCACTTGTGGGTCGCTTGGATGTATATAGTAAGTTTATCAACCATATTATATAAAAATACAAAGAGACATTGTAAAAGTGAAACTAATTAACTTAGAGTTAATACTTAAAGATAAGGTTAATATAAGTACCCAAACCTGTCTAAATTCTATTGGTTGAGTGGTTTTCGACCTATCCCCACCTTAGACTTTGAATAATCAACTTTGGAGCCATTGGAAACCGAATATGAATTTATTATAAATTAATATTTCTAGCTTTTCCAAAGGTGCCCCTCACCCCTCTTATAAAAGGGCACTCCTCCTTCTCATTTCTTCACACCTCTCAAGCCACTTGGCTCGTCCAAACTCTGCCCAACTAAGCTCCCCACATCCCTCTCCTCCTCCTTGAAGGTTCCCCTTAGGCAGAAAGCATTTCAACAAGTCCTTTGGTTCCAACCAAAGTGAGTTACCTAAATTAAAGGTAACGTTTTCTCTTAAATTATTTTCATTTATTTTCCTTCTCCAACCCCCAAAATCTTTTTATTTCCTTTCTTTTGTAACAACACCAGTATCCTCAATATACTAGGATGTTGTTATAAGAATTATTCAAACTACACATACACACAACTCCATCTAATGGATGATGAACATAATGTTTCTGTGGATGGCAAACTAACGCCTCACGAAACGATGATTGTTCAAATACATCTTACCGCCTCTCATGGTGGACATTATGATGGAACTGTAATTAAATATGATTTTAATGATATATATTTTATATATAAGCTTCTGTAATTCCATTTTATTTCATACCATTATTCGTTTCATGTTGTATATACATACGATAATTTCATTTGAGGAAGTGCGGACTACCGCCCCCTTAAAATGATATGACTCGTTCATACCACACATGGAACGTATAAAGGATGGTGTTAATGAACTTAAGTAACATATATAAAATATTATATTATACTGGAATAGTAATATACCTATATATCATTTGGATTCGATTCTTTTAAAATAAAAATTAAAAAAATTAAATGGAAGTAGCGTTCGTGCGTACGTACGGACTACCGTCTCCACGAACGTGATGAGATTCATTATCCATCGTATCCATTAAAGTATAATTATCATTTAATGATTTAAAAATGATGTTTAAGGACTTGATATCATTCTGGATATTAATAAGATACAACAAACATGATTTATGTAACAAAACATATAAAAGAAAATGAGTAAGTTAACACCCGAAACGGCGTTAATACTAAGATATTATTAACAAATCAATGTTAAAAGATCATATATGATATAATATTAAAGTAAATGATTCTTGTATTATTCAATAACAATTATTTCACCATTATACAGGAGGTAAACCTACCATCGACCAAGGAAAAAGTACAAAGTAAGGGTTTTCTTATCTCACTTTTAATTCCGTGAGAATTCCATTGATCACCACTTAATTATTGCATGTGGTGTATGTGTACTGCCCATGATCGTATTCATTGTGTAATATACTTTAATTTATGGGTATTTACATCATCATGGTATGATACTTCTTTCATGGGTGTATGTTTCGTAAGTTACCTAATCGATAAGGGAATTTGAGATTTCAATTTCCACTCATTTGGCTTTACACATATTTCATTGATTATATTACCCCAAGATTATTTGCGGAATCACTATTCATTTGATTATGTCATAATTTCCACTCCCCTTCCTGTGGATAGAAGTTTGATACACATAATCACTCCATTGGTAATTCTCAATTCATTGATATGAATTTGATAAGAGTAATTTTAACTCATTCTCCATTTGTTGAGTTAAACATCCAATTCGTTGGTATTGTTTTTTTACAAGAATATGTGTGAATGTCCTTTGATTGTTTTACACTGAATATCCAATCATATTTAGTGTATTTATATTTGTCACACATAATTATGTCATTGATTTATCCTTAACCTAAGGATACAACCTTTTTGAGAAATTTCATCTCAATTTACATTCCATTGAGACTTCATTGATGATATACACCAAATCACTTCTATGTGGTGTATATAATGTACTTTGACATAGTATATCATGAATTCCTTTATTCTCATGATATTAAAATGTTTTGATTACCTCAATTATTTGTATTCAAGTGTCTCTCTTTTGGTTAGAAACTCTAACCAAAATACCATTTTAAAATGTTTTAAAGAATTATTCTTCTAAATCATGCTAATTAATGTCCATATTTTAAAAATGGTTTTAAGGATTTATTTTTATGGACATTAAAGTTTTAAATTTAAAAATCCTTTTAAAAGTTTCAAAGTGGTATGGGACACTTTGATTCAAAAATCTATTTTTGAATGTCTTCTTGACAAATAGTGTGACTTTTAAAAGTTTTCAAGAAAAGGGGGATATTTCTATCAAATAGTTATGATGATTATTTTCATCTATGTCAACATCCTTCATTATTCATGATTGAGGTTAATGTGATACAATACAATCTTTCATATTGTATCAAATGAGTTATGTTTGACTGTGGATGTTCTTTTTTTTATACCATTCATGGTTTGTGGTTAAAGTATTGACATTTCGTATGCTAGTTTTAATACGAATGTTTATTTTATGCTTAAACCTATTCATATGAGGAATGCATTGGACTTAATAAGTGACGGGTGGAGCCCGCTATAGCTCCTCGATGCATCGGTAGGTCTCATGAGACAAACTAGTGTCTTGGCACAAGGCCTTGGCAAAATCTTATTTGTAGTCTTGGCACGAGGCCTTGGCTATGTGGTTATGATAGTCTGGCATTATGCATTCCATCATTATGAAAGTGGTTATTGATATTGCATGTGATCATTTGACTAGTAGAATATCCATGTGAGTAAGTAAATGGCATTATTTCATTTTACTTTTTCCATACTATGTTGAAGTTCAATTTTAAAAGGCTTTTGTTTTAGTTATAAATTGCCTTAAGTGTTTATGCTTATTTATGAAAGCTTCTGCTATAATGTTATCCTTACTGAGAATCCGAGCTCACCCCTTTCAATGTTTTATTTTTCCCAGGATTATGAAGAAGTAATTTATGAATGACCTGCAGGGATAGTATGAGGGGATATGAAGACAAGATGTTTTTTTTTATGATGTAATGTAAAAATTTATGGATGTATCTAGTTATTCCAAGGCTACTAAACTAATCGGTCTTTCGAGACTTGATCTTTCTCATGATCATGCCAATGTTATGTAATAATGCACCGACTCTAGATAATTAGGGTCGGGGCGTTACACCCATCATGTAAAAACATATCAATTTTTTAATTTTAGCATAATATTTGTTTCTCACAAGAGGTTAACACTCACCCAAACAGGTTCAAATTCCATACTCACCTAGGAATATTCTATATTATTCCATTTTTAACCCAAATAATCAGCCTAGGTATTATCATTGGGAATATATGTTCAACCTGCTGGGATAAGACACCCCTTGAGAAAGCTCCTTGGGTTTCCCATGGAATTTTTCATTCTACTAGTTTAAGGAATGCCTCAGTTGGGGACCAAAATATTCGCTTCTAAATTTTTCAATAGATCTCCTAAATCCAAAAAAGGTGATTAAAACATTAAAATAAAGTATAATCCATTTTTATTATAGTTTTATTATAACATCACATTACCCTCTTTCAGGTATTTCTCATATCTCTTTTCATTTCCCTCCTTATTTGTGTGAATTTTGGGACTTATGAGGATTGAGAGAATTTTCTTGGAGAAAATGACCTAAATCATGGGGATATAATAATTTTAGAATCAATTTAGTTTTATTATAAATGTGAAAAAGGATTATTAGAATGTTCTTTGGGGACTAGGTTGACATGTGATATTTTTAATGTGTTTCTATAAAATATGTTTTCTAAATGATTCCACATCAAGAATGGGTTACATGACGAGAATTGGTTGTCGAGGTGGTTTTATAAATTGTTATAGAGTGTGAAATTTTTACAAATTTTGAGATTGGTTAACATCATTAAAAGGTTTATTGAGTATTTTTTCAATCCTATGTGATGTATTTTTTGGCGTATCTTAAAAATTGGGGACTTCAGGGTGTGAAAGGTTTTCACATCATGTACATTTCGAGAATTCATGTTTTAGCCATTATATATGTCTATTTTTATTAATTCCATTGTATCCCTCTATATCAAGACCTTGGATCCTTCTTATGTGATCTTGGGGATCTCATCCCCTTCCAAATAATTTCTTTCGGTGATTTATCTTCATTATGGTTGCGTTACATCTCTCTCGATAAGTGATCTTTATACTTATTCATTTTCATTGGTTTCAGGAGCACCATTGCACCATGTTTTCAGATCTGTCGGTCTTTTAGTGTCGATTCAATTGGCCCTTTATTGATCCAATGTGTGATATTACTCTATAGGTTAATTTTTGTGTTGGTTTTGGTTCAGTGTGTGAGTTTATTGAGGTATGTGTTGTATTATCTTCTCCGCTATCCACTTTTCTTATTGAATTGATTAGGAGATGTAAGGATTGATTCTCAGGGCTCTATTTTTGTGTTTGAATTATTATATAATGATGGATCCCATTAAGGGCATGTGAAACCTGATTTTGACGTTGGTTTTTCCTTCTCGTCCTTATATTGGATAAACATCATTACTCTAATTTTTATAATTTTTCTTATAAATGAACAGGTTTTATTGAATTATGTTTGTTAAAATGGGGTTTTTAGAAAAGATGGTTTCCCCCTTTTTTGGTGAAATTAAAAGGTATATTTAAATCATTGTGAAATGGATTTATAAAATGGTTTTGATAAAATGATTTGGAAAATGTGGAAAATGAGAAGACATGGGTACTTAAGATGAAAGTGTTGTAATAGGCCCATCAATTTATACTGGATGAGGTTCACTCATGGGGTGTTCCTATACTCCAGAGGCCCAATATTCAAGAGTCTTTATAGACCTATTATAAGTTTCACTTTCTAGGGTTCACCTATTATCTCTATATTTAATGAATATGTTTAGAGAGTTGATGTTTGAGATTGTATATGTTTTCGTATGTGTGTTATATCTAGCCTGACTTAGTGTTATCCTTGGAGTGATATTACATGTGCTTTGGTTTAGATTTATTTGGATTTTATATGATATATGCCACATTTTTTCTTTGAATTATTTTATATATGAGATATTAATTAAAACTAGTTTACCAGGATAATTTTGATTATGGAAAAATGGGGATTTTATTACCATGATTTTAAATAACAACTATTTTACTGATTATCATTCCTTTTTTTGATGTTGAGAATATTCGGAATATTATATAGTGAATTGATTTGGAAAACCTATGTGGGATCTTTTTATTACTATTTAGAACAAACCATATACACCCCTTCAGTAGTGAATAGACTTTGTTCTGTATTTCAATGTAGGGAAATTCAAGGTGATACCATGAGGCAGTGAAGGTTCTATCAAATTTTTATGGGTAACTGACAGTGATATGGATGAATTTTTTCTATGTAATTACATAGAGTAGATATTTTGGTTTTTTGTGGTCCTTTGCTGTTAGACTTGTACCATGGATATTGATTAACTAATTTTGAGTTATATTGCCCCTATTGTTTTCTTTTTTGATATGACATATATTTCTTGCTTCAATCTTTCTCTATTTATCCCACATGTGTGTATATATATGTCATGTTGTCTGCTTCAGGTTGTGAGAAATAATTCTCTCTTGTTTTATTGATACTCAGGTTCTATTAGTCACCCTATGGAGATTGATAATTCCCATTGGGTATGTGATGGTTCAGTTTAGGTATCATTTTGAGAGAGTATCATGGTTGAGTTTGGCATAGTTTGGTATCGGGGGTGGTTCTGTGCTCAGTTTTATGAAGTTAGTAAATTGGAGATAGGGTTTTCAGCACTCGAGAGCTAGATTGTACTGAGTTACTGACTATCTCTTTCCATGACAAGGCTTAAGTTACCATGGTACATTAAAATACATGTATCATATTTTGTGTTCTTTATCTTAATCATGGTTTTTTATTATGGTTTTCTAGATTGAAATGAGATTATATTATTTCAATATCATTTATTATTTTTCAACATGAAGTGGTTTGACTCAAAGATGTCTTCGATGGGTTCCTTTTGAGGGTGCAGTGGATGATCGTCAGGGGAATCCACCTATATTTCAAAATATCATTGAGGATATCATGTGGTTAGTTCTTGTTTTAAACCAAAATATACTATAATTCATGAATGTAGTTGTTGAGGTAAAACAAGGAGATAGAGGTGAAAGAGATAAATCATAGTATCTCATATGTGACAAGCAACCATCCTTTAAGGGTATGAATGAACCTAATGAGGTGGAGGAATGGCTCGAAAATATTGATCAGGTTTATGGTATCATGGATACACCTGATAATATCAAGGAGAAGTTAATGAAATTCCTACTTGGGGGTCCTAGTATGTGATGGTGGGATTGTATGGTACAATCATATAAACACATGCATTTGGAATGGATGGTTTTCAAGATCAAATTAAATTTGTAGTTTTTCTAGTTTCACTAATGGAGGTGAAGTGATGAGAGTTCCTCTCCTTACAATATGGAGAGTGCTTGGTGGTGGAATACACCAATTTGTTCAAAAATTTAATTTTTCCTCAAGAAATAGTAAATAATGAACCACATAAGGCTCAAAAGTACCTATAGGGTTTGAGACCATATATCAGATCATATGTATTTATGATGAATATTTCATCTTATGAAGAGATTTTATAAAAGGAAATGATGGTGAATGTGGACATGGTAAGAATGGTTGGTTTTCCCCTTCTCTTCCACCACGTGGTAGTTTCTGTGGTGTATATGGGAGGAAGAAGAAGTGGAATGATCAATGTAAGAGTGGTGGGGGTGGTTTTCAGTGGTGGGCCTCCTATGAACCATCAGTTTCAGCAAGTAGTATACCTCTAACTTGATGTCAATGTGGAATGTTTGGGAACATAAAATGTTCTTTTTATGTACCTACGAAGATGGGTAATAGTTATAGACACTACGATCATCTACCTAATTTCCATCAGGATATGTATACGCCACGTTATGTTCTAGGATTTTCAGCTAAAATTCTTCTTTGGCATAATCTGATGCTTCAAAAAATTTAGGGCTCCTTCCTTAGGCCTCAGAATTGAAGTACCATCACATAGTGGATGTGTTTCCGGAGGAGGTAGATATAGGTCTAGTGACAGTGAGAGGTACCATCTTTATTTCATATTATATAGTGACTGTTTTATTTTATACAGGTGCATCCAACTCATTTATATCTGATTTTATTGTGGATATTCTTAAACAAACAATGGAACCCATGTCCTCTGTGATCGAGTTAGAGACACCACTTAGAAAGAGGAAATAGTAGGGGTTCAATGCTCTTGTTCACTATCAATAGAAAATGCAGAGTGAGTATATGATTTATTCTTTCTGGATCTGGACTTATGTGATTCCATCATCCAAATGGATTTACTTATTTCTCACTACAACATGGCTATTTTTATCATCAGCCTATCTCTTTTCTTGTGGATGATGGGAGATATCAAGTGTTTTAGGGGGAGTTGGATTTGAGGTCATGTCATGCTGGACTTTCTCATCAAGAGATCATGCGTTTTTTTTCTACTATATAAGTTGATCCTAAATACGTTTCTTTGATTTTAGATCTTCCCATTATAGTTCAAGAATTTCCTTATGTTTTCCTTGATGATTTCTCTCGTATTAATCTTAATATGGAGGTAGAGTTTAAAACTGATTTGGCTCCAATTATGGAGATAGTTTCAATATCATATTATCATATGGCACTAGAAGAGATGAAAGAGATAAAGATTCAGTTGGATGATCTGATGGTGAAAGGTATTATTCCTCCTATTGTTTTCCCATTGGCAGAACATGTGCTATTTCCCAAGAATATAGGTGGTTCACGCTGATTTCATGTGTACTAAAATAACTTGAATTGGGTAATGGATAATAATAAGTATCCTTTTCCCCGTTTGGATTATTTTTTAACTATTAAAAGGGGGAAAGTGGGTTTTATGGATCAATCTTCATTCAACATATCATTATATAATATTTTGGGAGTGTGCTATATAGATGATGGATTTTAGAAGAATTTAAATCCACTAAAAATATCTTTTAATGTAATTTGTTTTGAATAAAACACCTTTAGTTTTCATAGAATTAATGAATCATACATTCCATGATTATCTTAACAATTTTTTGGTAGTTATAATGGTGTATATTTTGGTTTATTCAAGATCTGATCATGAGAATGAGCACTATTTTAGTTTGGTTATAGAGATCCGAAGTAATCACTATTTGAGTAGAAAGCTTTTGAAATGAAATTTATAGATCCAAGAAGTGAATTTCATGGGAAACATTATTTCGAAGAATGTCTTATCAGTTGATCCTAATAAGGTGAAGGATGTCTTTTCAGAGAAAGATCCACATAACATCTTTGAGATTTGGAGGTTCCTGGGACTTTTTGGATACTACCAATGGTCAGTCAAGGATTTCCCCAAGATGAAATCACCCATGACTAATCTTACTATAAAATGGCTGAAATTATAATGGGGTGTAAAGTTTTATTCTTTTTTAGATGAGGTAAAATTTTAGTTGAAATCATCTTCTATTTTGATATTACCTGAGCTTAGTAAGGAGTATGCGATTTCCTATTATGTATCTCGTGCTAGTCTAGTTTCTATGATTATACAAGATGATCATGTGGTGGATTATAGTTCTGGATAGCTTCAACCGCATAAGAATAATTACCTAAACCACGATTTGGAGCCTTCCATAATTATAAATGCACATAAATGATGATGGAACTATCATTTTGGGGAGTGGTACATAGTCTTTTCTTACCAAAAGTGAATGAGATATATATTTTATCAGATAGAGGTAGTGAGTGGAGTACCATTAGACATTTGACATAGACATCACCAACACCCTGGGGAATGGTAATGTCATTGAAATATTATCAATAGGAAATTACCATAACAAGCTATTTGGAAATCAATGAAAGAGTGGAATCTTATGGGGATCTTTACTTAGTTACACATAAATTATCAGAAGGATGTTTCAGGTATGATTGTGACCAATGTTCAGTTATCATTATCTATCCTTGAGTCTATTCTATAAGATTTTCAGGTGTATGATGAGTTCATGGGAATTTGATAGACTGTATATAGTGGGGAGATCGTTATTGGTTTGTCTCTCTCTTTAGGTGGTATTATCCATTTTAGGGATTTGTTTTTCAACCCATCATTTCTGAGGATTTCAGTTCTATTTTACTTCCATAATTCTTTTTGGTCCATTTATCTGGGAACTATGAATATATATTATGATATGAGACAACGATTCTGGTGGCCGGGTATACAGAGTGACAATGAAGACTATGTGTCCCACAATTACACCTGCCAAAAGATAAAGATAGAGCATCTAAAACCTTTTTGGTTTCTCTAGACTATTTTACTTCCTATTTGAAAATGGGATGAGTTGTCCATGAATTTTGTTTTGGATTACCATACGATCCCTGGGGGGGAATGCTATTTGGTAGGTGATTGATGAGTTGACAATATCATCTCACATTATTTCAATTAGGTACACCGCTAAAGTTGCCTGAGTAACATGTTTATGTATTATTTTATGAATTTATATAACCTTACGTTAACCATTGTTTTGGAAAGTTTACCTATGTTTTCCTCATATTTATAGAAGAGTCACTATGAGGTGATGGGGACTCGGTTTAAGTTGGGTAAAACTTTCCCTCTATAGACAGATTGCTAGACATACTGTGCTATTCAGATCCTGGATGATATTATCCATGTCTACATATTGAATTTTGGTGGATCATATGATAACCATCTAAGACTTGATGAGATTTATTAGAATAATAATTATCATTCATCGATCAAAATGGATCCTTTAGAGGATTCTTATGGTCACCATGTTGGTCACCTATTTTTTGGGTGGAGGTGGGAAAGACCTCTCTTTTAGGAATATGTCTCATTTTAGAGACATCAAAAATGATTCATGATATACATCTGTATCTCATTATAGCTGTTAGTCATCAAAAACTATATACGGATCATAAACACCATCCTTTATAGATTTATAATGGTGAATGGGTTTTCTAGAAATTTTCTTCTCTGTTGGGTCACCATATCCTTGTAAAATAAGGAATGCTGGATCTTAGATATGTTATACAATTTTAGGTCAATGTGTTTTTTAGTTAGGTTTCTTATCAGCTGGAATTTCCAGTTCAGTTGATAGTAATTCATGATGATTTACACATATTTTATTGTAGTAATTACCATCCATATCCCTCCAATGTTATGAGTGGGGAGGAGATACATTTGGAGATATATGTTTCTAGTATGGAGAAGTTAGTGGAGATCATTGACTCTCAGGTAAAGGTATTTCATGGTAGTTCAATTATATTTCGTAGTGAATTATGGTGACATGGATTAGATTCTCATGATACTTAGAAGAACAAGTGATTGATGAGGGAGAAGTTTCCTCACATCTTTCTAAACACCATTCTTCCACAAGACTTCCCTAGGATGGAAATCCTTATAAAGGGGAGTTTTTAATATATTATTATCTTATTTTAGGAATTTATCATCTCTATTTTCTCTTCCATCATTTATTGGGTGAATTTAGGACTTTTATTGATGGGGAGACTTCAAGAAAAAATAACATAATGTTCAAGGATATATGTTTCTTCAAATTAATGGAGTCTATGTATAAATGTGAAAAAGGAATAAGAGAATTTAATTTGGGTTTCAGTTGAACTGGAGTCTTTTTCGATGTATTTCTATGAAATCTGTCTCTTGAATGATTTCACATCATGAAAGTGTTACATGACATGAATTAGTTGCTGGTTAGATGTCTTGAAGTGATTCAAAGTATGAATTATTTACATGTTGTGAGAATGGTTCATGTCATGAAAAGTTTTATTATGGTTATTTTTAATATGAGGATAGGAATTTTTTGGGGTATCTTAAAAATTAACGAATTTGTGTTGTTAAAGGGTTTCACATCATGTATTTTTTTAATTTTTGGTTTTAACCATGTTGCACATATAATTTCATTTTCATTTAATAGAAGCCTTCTCTTTCAAGACATCAGATCTCTCCCATGTGATTTTGTGGATCTATTTTCCTTTTAAATCCTTTCATTCACTGATTGATCTTCATTATGGTTACAATGTATATCTCAGGACAAGTGGTATTTCTACTTCTTCATTGACATTAGTCGTAGTAACACTATTGTACTATGTTTTTAAATTTGTTGGTCTTTTGGTTTTTATTATCTTGATCCTTTCAAGATTTTTTGTCCTATCTTTCTCCAATATCCAACCATTGTGTTGGTTGTGGTGTGATGTGTTATTTTCTTGAGGAAAATATTAGGATATCTTCTTCACTAACCACTTTTCTTGTTGAAATTATTCTGATATGTAAGGATTTATTTGAGGGCCTCTGTTGTTTCATTGGTATTGTTTAATATTAGTGGATAACATTACATGAATGTCTGACCCATTTTTGAGGTTGGTATTTTCATATCTATCATATGTTGGATGAATAATATTTCTATGGTTTTTATAATTTTTTTATAAATGAACTAGAATGATTGAATTCTATGTGTGGAAATAGGTTTTTTAGAAAATATGGGTTTTCCCTCATTTTGGTATGTAAATAGAAATTTAATATTCAAAGAATTGTGAAATTTACTTATGAAACGGTTTCCAAATAATGTTTTTGGAGAAATTCTTTGGAAAATGTATCACATGAGAAGCCATATGATCTCAGGTTGTAGGTGTAGTAATAAGACCAGTATTTTGATACTATAAAGGGGTTTCACTCATGAGAAGCTCCTATGATCCCTAGGACCACTGTTCTAGAGACTTGTTAGACTAATTGGGAGGTTCAAATTTTGGGGTATTCCTATGATCTATATATTTGAGGAATATATATAGATAATTTATGTGAATGACTCTCTATGATTGGGTATGAGTTTCCTAGATATCCTATCCTAGGGTAGTCCTAGGCGAGATGTTACATGTGCTTTAGTCTTGACGTATTTGGATGCGATATGATATGTGATACATGATTTGATATTATTAATTTGATATATGTGATATTATTTGAAACCAAATTACATGGATTATTTGGAACTGTGGAAAAAATGTTGTTTGTTTACTAATGTTTTGATATAAAATCTATTTAAATAATTATCACACCTTATTTTCTTTAAAGTTTTGCATGTTTGGATTATTATAAAAGGACTTGATACGAACCCTCTAGGTGGGATCCTACTGGTCCAGTTTAGCTCATACAATTCATAAACTTCAACGGTGCATAGAAACCCTTATGAATTTTGATGTTGGAATGACAAGGTGGCACATTGAGGTGGTGAAGTTTCTATCAGCTATTTTTGGCTAGCTGGTGGTGAGATGGGGAGATTTTTCCCATGCTATTACAAGGATTAAATATTTTCGCCTTTAGTCATCTTATGCTATTGGACTTGTACAATGGATATTGTTTAGCTACCTTTGAGTTGTATCGCTTATGTTGTTTGCTTTTTTTTATGTGACATATATTTCTTTTTTTCACTCTTATGTGGTTTGTTCAAATCATGTGTATATATATTCCATGTTGTTTTCAATATATTGGGTAAAATAATTCCCTCTAGTAATTTCTAATGACAGATTTCTAGTGATTATTCTATGGGGATTGGGAATGCCATTCAGGTATTTAAAAGTTTGGTTCAGATATGAGTTTGAGAGGGTATCTGTGTCGGGTTGATCACAAGTATATCTTGTGCAATTTAGGAGAACGTGACTACACATCACACACACATAAGAAATGAGATTAATAATTAGAAACAACATATTCAAAACCTATGTTATGAATTTTGTAAGCTTTTCATTGATGTTCATCGGTAAATTAGGTCCGAATTTTCTAGAATCGGGAAATTATAGAAAAAATGTATAAAATGACCTAATAAATATAAGATTATGAATTTGAAAGGGAAATGAAGAAATATCACAATAGGTAGGGTAGACTCACCAGAAATGATCCAACAAAATGAATGTCATGAAAATCAATTAAAAATGAATTATATCTCACTTGGATGAGAAAGAAAGAAGATAATAGCTTCATAACTGGGCACTAAGAAAATTTGGATAATTTCATATATTCCCATTTCAAAAATTAACATCATTTTATTATTATTTTTTTAAAAATATTCTGGGTCTTGTGTTGCTGTTTAAATATCCAAGTCATGATGCAATGACCCTCTATGGTCACCCACATGGAGGGGCCCTTCTTTTCAGGGTGTTGTTCCCTACCTCTAATTAGAATTAAAATAACATTCCTCAATACCTCATGATGTAACCTTCATATTTAAAGGGGAAAATCATCACCCCCACCATATCTTCTTGATACAATACCCTCACTTTGGGGGATCCCTCCCAAAAGTTTAAGTAACAACTAATGGGCTATGTCTTGACCACCCATCCCTTGTACATGTTTATTAATCATAAAAATCCATCCAATATATTATTATGAAGTCTTATAGGTAGAACTATGAAGTTTAATTCAATGGAGACACATCATGGCATGGATCTCTATAATAATGATGTGATCCTAGATAAAATATAAATACCAATTTTATGCCCGATGATTCCATTCGTACAAAACAACCACCACACTGCAATTCCCCAAACTCTAATATGGTCATTGACCTACCTCAATAAATTAATCACATGTATTACCTTACCACAAAGTAACACCTTATGCTACGATATAACCACTCCTTGAATGGACCAATAATCAATCAGAATAAGCCTCTCACCATGATGTGATTCCCTAAGATAATGTGTATCCTCTTCCAATACCATGGAGACATAATAACACACATGAACACATCATAGAACAACCCTACCCTGTTGTGGTGCGATGGTCCCCTAATTAACCTTAATTAGGGTGTGACCGTCACCCTTCATGGGGTTATGAGCCACCTAATGAAAATTTCCAACATGAATATAGTGTTAACTATTGGAAAAAATTATCCACTCCCCATACAACAACTGATACATAATGAAAACCCTGAATTTCATGAGAATGAAATAAATTTAATCTAGATTAAACCTCACCATGTTTTATGGTGTTACATGAGACACTAGGAAATATTATTATCATATTAGAAAACTCTTTTACTTGTTTATTTAACACCACCAATTCCACTAGTTCAATTATATATGAATAATTTGATATAGGTTTCTCATCAAGGATGATTTTAATGGTAAACTAAACTTCATACACAACTGTATGTCAGGGATATTCCTTGGGAAATATATCAATATTCCCAAAAAAATATGCACATACTCCATTAATAGGATTTATTTTTCATCCATATATTTTGTTCTTTATTATTATTATCCAAGACATTCTTTAGGATGAGTTACTTTAAGTGTCTTCATAAAAGAATATGATAATGATGCATGTCCCCTAAAAAATTCCTAATCCTACTAATATATCCTTACTATAATTAGAATTACACAAGCTGTTTTAATTAACTAATCCATACAAAATGTGTATGGGGTTGATTTTATGTTTATAGAAATCATGCACGAAATAAGAGTGTGTTTAGATCCATAATCAGATAAGGTGTTAGCTTACTCTTAGTTTATGATAAAAGTAACTTCAATCATAGAATTCTGGACTTTAAATTATGATATTATAATTTCATAAGCCTAGCCTTTCTCCCATAGATTATTATGAGGTATATTATATTGATACTTTGAGAATTGATTATAATAGTTTCTGATATCCTTATAATTGAGCCATTGAAAATAATTTGCTTCTCTTTTTTACTTTACTTTCATTAGATTGATGATCATTATCTCTATACTTTCGAAAACATTCATCCCCTTCATGAAATATCTAGATTTATTCTTCCCATAGTTATTAAATGTTGGGAATTCCAATGTTCCTCCATTCTCCTATGCTAAATTTACCTCTAAATTGCGCTCACTAAACATCTTCCTATATTTATTTAAGTTTAAAATATATAAAATTATTGAAATATTTATTGAACATGAAATATCTTTTCATATATCCTAATTGAAGGAAAATTATTTTGAGACTAACCCATTTAAAGGCTGGGATTTAGTCAATCAAGGAAGCTATCTATCTTTCTTTTCATACTCTGTACATAATCCATAACATATCCTACCATCATAGTAATGTTATCCTCATACTCGATTACATCGTCCTACTCCTTTTTCTATTAATTTATAAATTATCTTTCCTTTTCATCAATTTATTTTAAAGAAAAATACTTCTCATACAATATCACCATCAAAGTTGTCCATTCCAGGATTTGTTATGTCTTCCACTTTCTTAGTCTGTTGCATCAATAAAACTTATTGATCAGAATCCCCCCTTAGATGATATACATAAATGATAAATTAATTCCTTTCACTATATACCAAATAGAGTAATATTTGTTCTAAATACTTTAGCCACGTTTCTGTTACTATTGAATTAGTATTTTGATTAAAAGATGTTGGTTTCTAACACATGAAGTTGTTTAACATTGTTACCCTATGTTTCAAAGAAATTGGTTATTCTATACATTATAAACTATTGGTCATAAAATATGTAAAATATCAAAATATAGTGATAATAGTTTTAGTTCCAACACCAGCCTCATTAAATAAAACAGGAGGCCAAGGAAATCCCAACATTGATTATGAGTGTCGATAAGATTTCCATTCCTTCCACTAAGATCCATTTCAAAATAACTGCCAAAACCATTTTTTAAATTTTTTTAAAAGGCTAGTTTTACTAGTTTATAGGAACCCATTAAAAAATTACCTAAAATATATATAAACGATCAATACCTAACCTCCAAATTTATACCCCCAATGTATAGGTAAAAAATATTAATCAACTTACAATTTTAAAATTTCTAAACACCCTTGTGGGAGGTCTAAGGAATACCGATCCCACAACAACACCAATCTTTATGTCACACATGATCCCCAAAGAAATATTTCACCTGAAATCCACCATGTAAACCATCAACCAATGATATTCAGTGGAAACACAAGACTTGTTAAACTATTAACACCAATGGTCATCAATTATTATCATTGTTGACAAGTTTAAACCCCCACATCCGTTGCATTTATTCTTCAAAATCCAAAACACAAAAAGAAAAATTATACGACAATAGAGTCATGCCATAAACCTAAATCTAGTAACTAATGATAATTCAAAAAAACATTTTCCAACTACAATCTACAAGAATAACATCATCAAAACAAACCAAAAAACAAAACTATAATACAAGTAGCACCACCATGAATCCTCTCTCCACTGCCCCACCAGCACCACTCAGGTGAAATAAGAGATTGAATTATTGTAAGTGAAAATTATAATTTAATAAAACTCTAATATAATACAATTTATAATATTTTAGGGAACATAAATTATAATTTTATATGAAAAATATCGATTTTGAACTTACTTGGTCAAAATAAGATTTGAATAAATTTTTGAAATTTTACCTTAGAAGAAAAATATTATGAATAATTGAAAATTTAGTATTTAACTATTGACCCTTTTATTTATCATAAAGAATTATAATATATATAAATAATTTTTTTGACTATTAACTTAACCTAAATAAGGATAAAATAATTTGGTGGTAAAAATGGATATTACTGAGAAAACTATTTTTAAGTCATAATGCCTTTCCATTTAAATTAATTAAAATAATCTTTAATGATGAATGATTAAAATTAAATTTATATATTATATATCTAAATATTTTAATCTAAATACATATATTTATTATTAGTAGTCATATGGTTAATGTATGTTTATATTATTCTTGAAATATGTATTTCTTGGAAGTGTTTTATCGACATGTTTTACATGTTAATCTTTAAATTATATTATAACACTTCTATGAATTGAATTTGGTAAATTAAATTTCATATCTATAATAATAATAATAATTAATATTTGGTAATAATATTAACTTAATTTTTTATCATTATTAATAGTAAGAACAATAAAAATTTATCACCTCCGTTAAAGTTAAATCATGTTTACCTAGGGTTAAACCAAATTACAAGGATATTTATGAAAATTAAACTTGTATAAATCATATTTTATGTAAATATTTTATCCATATAATATCCCACCATATATTATCCCACCTTATAATATATTTATAATTTAAGATACTTAATTGATATTGAATTTATCATTTAGCTGACTTTTAGGTAATTCCCAAGTGGGATCCCTCTCCTCACATATAAAAGGTAACATCATCTGCTCTTTTAACTACATTTCATGATTTGTTTGGGTCATAAAATACCTAAAAAAACCTAAAATCCGTCCCATTTTATAGATGAATTTTTTAATCACAAAACTATCCATGTATATATTTTGGTGAAAACCTAAATATGTTTTCCAAAGAAGTGGTATCATTCTTAACCAAGCATTTTTGTTTTACTTCTTCTTCCACCTCCTTCAAATATTATTCAAACATGAAGAAATAATAACAACAATACATTCCATATACATATATTTTATTATTTTAAGATAATAACCTAAATATTTCTCCTCTTCCATCAGATGGTAAATGAATCCGTCAAACATGTATACATTGGACTACCGCCTCACAAACTAATGTAATTCGTTTTTCATAATCGTATCTCATGGATAGATATAATGATATATTTAATATATATATATATTATATTTATGAAATTATAATACTTTTTGAATTATAATATAACATATACCTTCTCATCGTCTAATCCATTGTAAAATGACAATATCACTCATGCATACATGTGGACTACCGCCTCTACGACACGATATGATACAATTTTCATTTTATTTTTCATAGATGGTGATAATAATATATTTAATCAATATATAATATATAAATTAAATAAAATTATTTTTCTAATGTGATTTATTATTTACCATTCTTTTTTTCCAACCCATTAAGAAAATTGTAACAACATTCAATCGTACATACGACCTATCGCCTCAATGAATGATTTAAGTCATTTTTCTACTCTCTAATTTTATGGATGAATATAAATATGTTTATAATTAATATATTATATATATATATATATTGTGATTAAAATTATTTGGATTATGGAACCATGATAAAATTACAAGGACCAGAACTACCGAACCAAATGATACAAGACAACTCAGGCAGTTATAACCGAGAACCATGATTTTAATAAATAGTTGTAAATAAATGGGTGATAAAGGTTGTAAGTAAATAATACGTAGTATGATAAATATGATTATGGTTATATAATATATATATAACAAATCTATATTTATTATATTATAGGTTTGAAAATGAAGGAATTAATTCAGAACCGAGGTAAGGGATTTTGCCTCAATTTTCATTATATTGGGATAAATTTGGTAATATACACCTACTTACTTATATGTACTATATAAAAAAAATATTGAGTTATTTAACAGGATAATATATTTATGTACTATAATAAATTATTCAATTCATTTTACTCTTATAAGATAAATGTTTAAAATTAAATTAAATCTTGTTTCCCTTTTTTGATTGGGTATATTTTTCTTCTATATCCATATTAAAAAAACATTTATGGAAGTAATTTTATTTTTAATTTTTTTATAAAGGATATTTTTATTTATCCTTTATTTTTTAAATTGTATGAGATGAATATTTCTAATTTCCTCTTGAAAGGATTCATTTTAAACATTCTTTACAAGATGTTAAAATAAATGTTTTTTAAGGTATACATTGCTAACAAACTTCCTCACCAATGTAACTATTTTATGATATTTATCTTCCTAAACATGTTTTCAAAGGAATTAAAAATAAATATATTTTTAGGAATTATTTTTTTATATTTTTCATCCATTTTCATTTATTCTTTAAAATACATGAATTTATTTCAAAATCTATATTTAGGGTGAATTATATGTCATATTTTATCTCTTATTAATTTTTTGGTCATTAACATTATCTTGAAACATTCACTTTCATGTGATAATTGGACATTAAATTTACCTTAAATATCCATATTATTTTTATCACTAATATGTTTATTTACTAAACCGTATAAAATTTCAATATATGGCGTTTTACTTTGAATGTTATTTGATTACCTAGGGAATTATTTATAATCCTATTATTTTCTCAATATGAATATTTTTTATAAGGAGTATTATTTATAAATAAAATAGATCAATTGATATATGAAGAATGCATTGGATATACAATAATAGGTGGAGCCTAGAATTATATATCCCCTTGATGCATCAATAGGTCTCATGAGGCAAATTAATTGACCAAACTAAATTTTTATTTACCCATAGTTTCAAATTTTCTTCGCACATGGACTTTTTAATAGTAATATCATGATGTTTGAGATCATAAAATCCAATTTTATGCATTTTATTCATTTTGAATTCAGTTATTAATATTATCCATGATATTATTTCGTTGATATTATCCCTGAATTCATTTTTTGCCCAAGTTATTGACTAAATAACTTGTGTTTACAATTATTTACCTTTCCATATTGATTATTACATATTTACACATGATAGATTATGTTGTACATAACCTTAATGAGAATTTGATATTACACTTATTTTTTCTCCTTTCCCCATGATATGAAAATGAATTATTTAAAAGTTTTTTAATGATGTCGAGAATTTTATTTTGTTATGTTTTATATTTTATTGACAATTTAGAATTGGTAAATTCTATGTATCTAGTTCTCATGGACTACTAAACTGATAGATCTATAGGGATGGTATCTATGGTATATGGATTATTTGGAATAGGTAGAGTACTTGGTATGATTTCTATTGACTACTCAACTTCGTGATTCAGAGGAATACTATGAATCTCTTTCTGAAATACATCATCAAAATCCATTAAAATAGAAATATCTTCACTGTTGAGTTTCACCTTAACCATATTAAGAAAATACCCATTTTTAATATGAATAAATACACATAAAATGGATATAATTTCAATTAAAATATCTTATTCATCCTCACGTAGAAAAAAAATAGTATCTTTCAAAATATGAAATGTGACTTCCATTCCATGAAAATTAATATGATCTCTTTATAAAGAGATCCAATCCATTCCCAAAGTCACATAAAATTTAACATGAGAGAGAATAATAATAATTATTGTAAGTATATTCCCACAAAATTAAATTAGAGAATAATCATAGACATGAAATGAAACTAGTGTACCTTTAATATTTTTCACCTATAATAAAACATATATTCATTGAGGTGGCAATGTGATGACCTTAGTAAATTTTTCATATATAAAAGAGTGGGTAGAACTAGAAACAAAAAGCACATTAGTAGTTCTAGAGTATATGGTATGTGTAATATTCACTACTTGGTTACCATAACTAACATCCACTATAGTTATCACATAAGATTTCTATTTGTCTCAGGGCTTAAGAGGTTCTTAACGTACATCCTCATCATTAACCCTTATATCCACAAATTGGTTAGCGTGACTCCCATAATACTTGAATTTGAAACAATAGAGTGTTCTTGGTACATTTATTAGAGATTTCTCTCCATTTACCCCATTAGTTATCTTATTTCCATAACATTGACATTAAATTTATTTTTGACCTTCCTTTCAACACATAAATAATTTAATAGTCCATTTAATATAATTTCCTACATGTTTCGTTCCACACTTATGTCATAATAGAAGAACCATATTCTTCTCTCCGTGGTTTTTATTATTTTATTATCCTTTGAATTCCATATTTATTTTCTTATCAAAACCATGAGATTGATGGGATACTCTAATATACATTTCTTACTTTTGAGAACATCAAATGTTTATTTAAAGCTCATGACCTATCTACAACTAACTCTCTTTACATACTTGTAATTAATCCAACAAAGAATCAATCATTCTTTCTTTCATATTTGATGATAATACCAAAAGTATATTTCACAAATCCTTTAAAATTTTCCTCATAGGTACTAATAGATTCAGCTTGCCTCTATTTTAACTCAAGGAATTCCTTCTTGATTCTTATATGAAGAGTAAGATGAAATTACTTGTTGAAAATTAACCTCTAAAACTCATACCACTCCAAATATTCAATTTAGTAATGATATCACTTGTTCTTAATATATTACTCTAATAATTGTTTTACCATCTAAATGATAAACAACCAAAATAACTTTTATATCTTCCAAGAACTAGAAAACATAAAATATAATTTCAGTGGTACTGATCCATTGCCTAGAAATTAGTGGATCAATGGACCAATTAAAAGATGGTGGATGTTTCCTCACAAAGGATTCACTAATATATTGTTCCCTACATTAATTACTTGGAATATAAATAGGATTCATAGATTGAGAAATTTGTGTAAGCATATCGAAGATATTATGCATTCTAGATCCAATACAATTTAGTTGATTAGGAGGAAAATCATCCCAATTTTATTAAATTATTCATTATCATGATTCACTAAGTTCCATCCATTGACTAAAACTGAAAATCATAGTGCAAGAAACAATAATCATAGTGAGGAATCATATAATCATAAAAAAACATATATAGGATGACAAAATCATGACAACATATTCTCAATCTATGATGCCTTTTTTTTATCCTAGGAAGTCCTTGGTCATTATCTATTCAAATACTTTATAATGGTTCATAAGAAATATTTGAATTATCCAAATAATATACCCAAGTATTTTCATAGATGGTGTGTTATCTTAGGCCAGCTCACCGTTCATCAACAGAGACCACGCTAATACCCAATTTTCCAATTTTAATGTTTTTACTACTAAGTTCATCTATACAGCAAATGCATCCACTAACTACTATACCAAAAGAGATTAATTTTCTAGGAAAACCACAAAAAATAAAATATAAAATATATTTTGGATATTATCCTAATACTTATCTGAAGGCCTTCCAATAAATTTATCTAATCATAATCTCCAAAATTCACTAAATCCTACTATGATACCAACTATGGGAACCCATAAATTACATACAAAAAAATTACATCATTTTAGATAAATATTAAATAAATTTCATAATAATAAACTACCTTGAACAATAACGGTTTAGTGTCATTGAAGACTAGATACACAATCATCTTATTCCATGACTGATCTTCAACATCTCCCGCACAGTTCTTCTTACATAGTAAACTTCTTAGTCATACCCTAATTAAAACCATTATTCATAACCTAAAGAAATAAAACATAAGAAAGGGTGATATTAGATGCTCAATATGGGTAAATATGGGTTATAATAGTCAATGATAATATGTAATCATAACATGAGGTCAATGGTATGAGAATATGACCTTAAAATGGAAAGTCTTAACCAATAATTAATATATCATAATCATAGAGTATGGTTCATGTAGATCATAATTATTGAGTCATAGATAAATAAAATACCATGAGATCATATTATAATCATAATAGCATGTTATAGGGAGTGACATAAAAAATGTGTCATAGTTATAATCATATAAATCCTATGTCAGGGATACCCACCAAGAAATTCATAAATTGTTTGGATTAGGCTATCCACCCATGTATTTTATTTGGGATTTGGATAACCTCCCATGTACCCCCTTCTGGGAATGGGATAACCTACCTTTTACCCTTTGTGATTATAAACATTAAACACTACCCAATACATCAGATTTTTATAATATACCCCCATCCACATAGTCATAATCCATCTATATGTATACCACAAGACCGTGAAAACATTTATCATTTTTTTATATCATAACAACTAAAAAAGAAAATGGGTTACCTTAATATTTCATCATCAAAATATTTAACCTTTAAGATAAAGAATTAATATTCTACCATTGGATCATATCTATAGTGAAGAATAAGTAACAAAAATGGACGTTTTCATATATGAAAATACCTTTAAAATAATAACGGAACATTTCATGAGCAAAAAATCCATTTTAATCTTGAAATCAATTATTAAAAATCTAAATTTTTTTATATTATTAATGAAAAATATTATTTGAAAGGAACTATGGAAAGAAGTAATGTAATAATAAAAGAAAATAATAGTCATTCCAGTACGAAAATAAATTCATGTAGTGAATATTAAATCAAATATTTTGTTCACACCTTTGGAAAAAAGTATCTCCTTCAGTAAATGACCTGCACATTACTTTTCACCATTTTCATAAAAAATAAAACATGGGTAAAAATTACTTTAATAAATTTTAAATAATATTAAATAACATTTTTTTATTTTTTTTTAAAATATAGACATGGAAGGAAAAGATTTCCCATTGAATAGATAAACAAAGAAAGTTTCCCTTAAAAAATTATTTTATAATTTTGTTTACATTGAAAGAGAAAAATGATAGGAAAAATTTCAATTTATATAAATAAATAGAGGATATGAAAATAAATAATATTTCTGAGAGGTGGATCATATTATTTGATCGTCATAAATTTAATAAAAATAATCACTGTAAAAGTGATATTTTACCAAAAACACCTTAACAATATGATAATATTCAATCACTACCCAATGAAATAAATAAATTCAAATAAAACTTTTAATACCATTAATATAAATAGATTCATGATATATTTAATCATAGGAGTAGTATGCACAAAACATGAAAGAAACAAGTGGGGAATATGGAATATCTCTCACATAAACTAAATAAAGAAGATAAATTATTACAAAATCTATGATATTATTCATAATTTATTTTAACCTATTGTATAATAAATTTAAATTTATTATACTTCTACTATCACACTCGATTTTTCAATGTTTGTATTACGGTCCAGATCAATGGGAAACATGGTGTTCTCTCAGGTTCTGGGTGTGACAGGTGTGGAGTTTTGAAAAATTACCTTGTCTATATTTTATCCCATATTTATCCCTTTGTTAATTTGAGAGGCTTTAGAGAAATCCCGAAAAAATTAGCTTGGAAGTACCGTGCGCATAGTTGGCGGATGATTTGATAAACTGTGCAACAAAACCCATGTAACCGTGTGGAATATACCGAACCTAACACATGGTTAACACATGGATATGTGGATGATCCCTAATAACCATGTTCTTGATCCATCTTTAGGTATTTTCTACATCATGGTTGGTGTAAATAATGGTAAACAGTGCATCCAAACCGTGCGCCTTTCCCAGATATTAAAGTTTAGGGATTTTGATGTTTACCCATTTTGGGTTTTTAATCCAAATCACTGTCCTCCTCCACAATGAGGCTCATTCCACCCTGGTAGGGCTCTACCCTCTTCCTCAATTCAACCAACTCATTCTAAGGTGATTTCAAGTTGAAATATTCAAGCATTTGGTTGGATCCCTCAAGGTAAGCCCATCCCCTCATCTCCCTTTTACTTATCCTCTCATTCCTTGTTGGTTTTCTCTTCTCCCATAGCCATTTTGACCTAGGGTTTTGATTTACCTTCTATTATGTTGGGGTTTTTTCTCATAAAGGGTTTCTCTTTATATATATAGGGTTTTTAACCCTCATGGAGTGTTTTTAGGGGTGCATTGTCATTGCACCATGGATCCAAGGTAGGTTTTTCCATGTACATAACTGTTTAATTTAAGAATAGTTGGTTTATTCTTTCATCGCCCTATTTTATTTAGAAATATCGATGTATGATCCTTGGTTATTTTTTTTTGAGAAAGTCTGTGTTTTAGGCCTCTATTTTTTGATAAATTGAATTGTAGTGTTAACTAACGCACACTAAGTTCTCGATTAAATGACCATTAGGATTTTATGAGTAATTTGTGATGTAAGAAGCATGTAATGGTTTTGTTAATATATTGTAATTATGTGAAATGATGTATTGGATTCCTTATATGGGTCTACCAAATGGTTTTGGGTTTTATAAAGAAACGAGAAATGACTTCTAGGATGTTTTAGAATATGTTGTCGATGAATGGACTGTTTGGAACTTTTATAAGAAATTTATTTCCCTGAAAGTGTATTTTGAATATTGTAAGGGGATTTTATAAATTATTTTGAAATTTAAAAATGTAATTTTTAGACCCCTTTATGAAAATTGAAATTTTTATCATTGATAAGTGTTGGTTTTATGAAATGATTAAAGGCGTGTTTGGAATCTCTGTGAAAATGAAGAAAGTTTTTATTATGAAAAAATATGTTTCATGTTTCTCATTCCTTGTATACATATAATAGATATGATTTACTCACTATATAATCCTTGTGATCCATTATTAGTGTTCTTCAGTTTGAAAACAAAGAGAGAAATCCATAAGAAATGTGGTATGTAAAGAAAACTACTCTCAAAAAATTTCAAGAGTTTGGAAGAAATTTTTTTATCAATAAGGAAATATTCATAAAATTTGATGATGGAGGAATATTTATTAGAAATTTGATATTCATAAAATTTGATAGATGGAGGAATATTTTTTATAAATTAATCAAATATAAAATATTATATATTTAAAAAAAAATAGGATTTAAAATATGATTGAGAGTAATGATTTTGTGGTGGATAAAGATAGAAACATAAAAAAATTACAAAAGTAGTTTTTTCATGACAAATACTAAATCTCATAATCTAGAGTGATGAAGAAGTGAATGGTTCAGGGGGAGTAATAATGCATGAATATAATTATGATGAAGACTGATAGCATGAAGAAAACCCAAAAATTCCAATAGGTTCACAAAGAAAACCATGAAGGGATGAAATCACCAAAATAAATATTATTGGAGATTGGAATGACCAGGTCCAAACCAGAAGAATGAATTATGTAAAATAGTTATCTTTGTTTTCTTTTGATGACCAAACAATTTTTAAGAGGATAAAAATGATGTGAGTTGGGTCATATCAATGGATGAGGATAGTTACCAAATAGATAAAAGAAATACACGGGAATTGTTATCAAGGTTATGTAACAAGAAGGTTATTGGAGCCAAGTGGGTGTTCCAAATCAAATTAAATAAATATGGAACAATGATTCCAAACAAATCATGGATTGTGTGTATAGGGTATTCCAAATGTGAAGGAATTGATGTTAAAGAGATGTATTCACTTGTTTCATGAAAAGATACTACTCAATTTTTTATAGACTTGAAAGATTATAATGGATTCACAATATATCAAATGGATGTCATATTAGCCTTCTTGAATGATATTAATGAATACTAGGTATATATTGAGAAAGAAGATGGATTTCTCATTGATTAAGATGTTGGAAAACTGTGTCATCTGATGAAGGTCAGATATGGACTCCAGCAAGCTCCATGGGTATAATATTCTAGATTAGACCAATTACTAAGTAAGATCAATTTTCATAGAGGATGGGTTGATCAAAATCACTCTATCAAGATTGTAAATGAAAATCCAATGATTATGATCATCTATGTTGATGATATATTTTTTGAAGGCTCAGATGATGAAAAATGAAAGTATATTTCAAAAATCATGAGGTTAGAATTTGTGATGTCTATAATTGGTGAAATATTATTTTCCTTAGTATGTAGGTATTTTAAAGAATGGATGGGATATTTATATTAAAAAAATAAATATTCCAAGGAGGTTTTAAGAAGATTTCAAATGGATGAATCAAGGATGATTGAAACTATAGTGGGTAAAAGATGAAAATTATCAAAAGCTAAGCTAGGAAGCAAGGTCAATATGACCATGTATCATCATCTTATTGGACTTTCACCCGATTTGATAGCCACATGAAGAAAAATATTATTTTCCAATTGTCAATATTATAATTTTCATAGTGATACCAAGGAGATCCACATGAAATATATGAAAATAATTATTTGATATATTCATCGTACGATGGACTATGGGTTATTCTACTATAATGAAACACATAGAAATTTAGTGGTATTTAATGATACAAATTATTCTTGTTTGATAGATGATTGGAAATCAACATATGGGGGTTCCTTTTATCTCAGTCAATAATGTATTTCATGGTAAAGTAAGAAGAAATAATGAATTTATTTGAGAACCCTTGAGGCCAAGTTCATTGCTTCCACCCAAGTATTCACAAAATTTATATGGATAAACCAAAAAATTGATGATGTGGTTATTGAAGTAAGTTCTCCCATTCCATTCATGTGAGAAAACTCATGTGTGATCAATTGTAACAAAAATCCAATCCATTATTCATAGACCATGAACATTGTGATCAAGTATCACTTCATAAATGAGAAAGTGGAGGAAGGACTTTTGGTTTTGGAGGATGTGTCAACACCAGATTAAGTTGTAGATATCTTGAAAAAGTAACTACCCAACGTGGTGTTTGAGAAGTATTGGTTGGCTCTCGGATTCCAAAAAATTACTTCCACTTAATTGACTCTAGGATGGAATCCCCACTCCCCATTGTTTCTTTCATAATAAAGGAATGTCATCCTACGTCAATTTATTGGTCTTTTGACCCCATATTTATAACATTTCTGTTGAGTCAATAAGGTTTCCTTATGACTTATCCATTCCTTCATGATTGGGGAGATTGTTGAGTCAATAATGATTTCTTATGACTTTACCATTCCTTCTTGTTTTGAAAATCACAAACACCTTATCTTAAGGAAAATTTCATTTACCCTATGTTTTAATTGACAAGGAAAATTTTCCTTCCAAAAGGAAATTTATCCTTAAAATGTTTTTATTGTTCATATTTTTTCTAGCTGTAAAATTAAGTTTCGTATCCAAATCATTGGAATCATATAAATACTTAGATATAAAGAATTTTGTTTTCAGGATCCGAATTCAGGTTCCGAACTCTCTGAATTTAGACTCCGAACTTTTCTGAGTTTTGGTTCTGAGTTCTATAAATTTAGGCTCCGAACATCAATGAGTTCAAACTCCAATTTCTTTGAATTCAGAATCTGAAATCTTCTGATTTTAGACTTCGAGTTCTCTGAATTCAAACTCTGAACTCTAACGAGATCAGACTCCGAATTCTTATGAATTTAGACTCTGAAATTTTTAAGTTCAGGTTCCGAATTCTTGTCAATACAGATTATGAATTTACTTGAAATTCAGACTCATGAAATCTATAAAATTCATGTTCCGAATTATTTGGAAAAAAAATCCTAATACCTATCTATTATAGACACCGAATGTGTTTTTTCTTAGACTCTAAATATTATTTTTCTTAGATTCCAAATATTATTTTGGTTAGACTCCAAATATTTTCTTTGGTCTAGCAACCATATTTTTTCTATCCTTGATATAATTATTAAACGATGTCATAAATTCAGTTTCTGTCACAGTATCCCGTTTTGGTTATTTTATTTTTATTATTTTCTTGGTTATGAGTGTTCGCGCCGAGGTCCGGGCTGAGCCCTGATTAAAATTTGTTGTTGTTTAACGCCTTTACCGGGTTTCAGACACGTGTGCGGCTGCCATGCGGTTGGCGGTCGCCACACAGTCGGCCCAGGTGTCAGGTTTTTCCCCCTTCTTTATTATTTTCATTATTGTTCCTATTATTCTTATTATTTTTTTTGTTAAATAATTTTTATTAATATTGTCACTCTAGTTTTATTATTATTTTTATTATCTTAATTATTGTAATTTTATTTGTATTATTTTTCTGGTTTCATTATTATTATTATTATTATTATTATTATTATTATTATTATTATTATTATTATTATTATCATTATTAGTCTTATTATTATAATTAGTTCTTTTTTTAAATAATAAAAAAATGGCCCTAACCCTAATTCTTGTCTAGCCAGCCCTCTCCCCCAATTTTTTCCCTTTTTTCCGCCGCAGGCCACACCCCCTTCTTCTTCTTCCCTATCCGCGCGCACTGGCCCCCTTCCTCCCGATCCCCTCCTCCACGCCTGGCCTCCCTTTATCCCCATCGAGAAGGCCTCCCCTGCTGCACACTCCCAGCAGGCCCTCGCCGGCCCTCCCCGCCTCCGCACTCTGTCCGTCTGCCAACCCCCACGCCGCGTCCCTGGCCAGCCGGCCTCACCCTCGTCCCCCTCTTATCGGATTCTCGTCGTCGCCCGCCTACGACCCGCGCTGAGTCACCTCATCCTCCTACTACTTCCCCTCGCTGCTACATAGCCGACCGCCCTCGCCATCGCCTCATGCCCTGTGTGCGACTTCCCCTTTGTCTGACCAATCTTTTGATGGTCTCCGCAACGCTGGGCCGCACCTCCCTTGTTCCTCCCCATCCAGATCTAACTCTAGTGGTCCGTTCCTCCATTTATTTCCAGATGCACCGACTCCAGCAGTCCCCGCACCCCCTGCCTCGCCAGCTCTAGCCACCCTCGCCACTAACAGCCGAACCCCTTCCCTACTTCGGTACATTTCATCCCATATTGTGGTGTTTTTATTTATGTTGGAACCACTTTGACATCCTTGTTGATCCTATTGTAGCTTTTTGAAATTTTATTTTGGTTCGGTTCTTTGTTTTAGGGATTTTTTTTCGTGTTTGCTTGTAGTGCGTTCGACATTAGTTTTTGGTTTCACACCTAGATATTGATGTTTTCAACCTCGTAGGTGGTTCCATACCCTTGAATCAATTTATTAGTTTAATATTTTATTTGATTTTATAATTGTGTTTTATGATCAAAGTTTGTGGTGCATAATGTATTTTTGAAGTGTTTGACATGCATTGAAGTGGGAAATTATTATTTTTTGTGTGTTCACCTAATTACGCACCTATGAAATAAATTTTAAATTATTTTAATAATGTTATTTGAGCTGTTTAATTAATTTATCAGATCATTCATGTGATGCAGACTCGGGTGTGAAATGGTTCTTGCTATGTGTTTAGTTTCAAAAGGGGTATTTTATATGTATTTTGGTGTGAAGTCTTTTTGGTTTTTCTTGAAATGATTTAATAAAAATTTTAGTTATTTATAGAATTATTTTGATGGCACAAAAGTGGTATTTTTGAAAGTGTTGAATATGCATTTATTTTTAAAGTAGTGTGTTTATATAAAATTGGACATGTTCTTGGTGCAAACCCTTTTTGCGTCACTTAGTGGTGTTTCATAAATGGTGCAAGCAGTCCACTAAATATTGTAGATGGCGCGAGTTGTGTTTTGAAGTTATGGAGATCTGGTTCTTTTGTGCGGGTTGTTGTTTGGTGTGTTCTAAGTCAGTGGCTATGTGTTCTTAGTTATCATGCGTTTGTTGCAGCGTGTCGGCGAGAAAGACCCGCGGTACTTCGGTCGTTGGCTTGCGCATGCTTGTACGTCTGTGTGAGGCATGACATGCCATTATGTTTGGATAGCGAGATGAAGTAGGTCCCCCAATGCACTTACCATTAGATTTAGAATTTTTTTAATTGCTTGTTGTTTTATTAATTTTTAATGAATTAGAAATAATATAAGATAATAAAATTTTAAATGATTATTTGGTGTGAAAATAGCCGTTTATTTTATACCGAACACTTGAAAAACTTTCTTGACGAGCGGACACCCAGTATTGAAAGAATGCACGTTTGGCCTTTAAATATAATTCACGGAATTTCAAATGTACTTTTAGTTTTAATTATAAATGATTTTTTCGGAACAACTGTTTTGGGATTTCTCGAAAAATGAGGTTTTACTTTAAAATTGGTGAAGGTCCTTTTGGAACTTTAATAAAATAAATTATTTTGGAAAGCCCACTCAGGGGTGATCTTTGGTGTGCGTTGATTGCAAGATTTTTGTGTGATATTTGTGCATCATGACTGATTTATTTATATTGTGGACGCACCCCCTTTTTATTGTATGTGTTGACATGGGAACCTGGAATATTTAGTGAATTTTCTAAGAACGGTTGATGCACTTGTGTAGACCACGCACTGGCTAGTGGCCCCATAGTAGGGGAATAATAATTTAATGCTGCTATGGGGATTGGCCCCCTCATTTAGGCCATGCAGGGCTATACCGGGTAGCAGTATGGGTGTTATGACGTTATCGAGTTAGGGCATGCCTTCAGGATGAGTTAGATGTATAGTATGTTCTGTATTTTTCCCGATCTCCTAGGTTCGACCAATGTTTCTTTTAGTGTTTATTTGTATGTGGCGGACGATTGAGAGGTTGAGTTCGGTTGCTGACCCCTGTGTGCCACTTTTTCCATTTCCCTTAGTGTGTGTTGTGTGTTGTGTGTGATTTCCCTTTTGACTAACAACTAAATTTTGGATATCTAAATTGTTCTCAAAATGTTTTAAAATGAAAATCACCTGTTTCTTTCAACATTAAACTTATTCTAAATTAAAAAGGGAAATGGACTGTTACTTGTTTTAAAAATGAAAGCATGTGTGAAAACAATATTTTATATAATTTAGGGAAAATCTGGAATTGATAAATTCTTTGTTTAATGGTATGTGCATTGGGAATAGAATTAGTTAGGCCTACCTACTGAGTTTTAATACTTACGCCTATAGTGTTTTCTTGTTTTTAGTTCTGTTGCGGGTTCCATCTTCAGTTGTTCTCCTTGAGCAACGTTGGTTGTGGTATTGGAGAGTGGCCCACAGGGTCACATGGAGTATTGGTCGTGGTCAGGTTAGTAGCGTTGCTGGTTGTTCTTTATTTATTTTCTTTTGTTATATTTATTTATTTCCACTGCTAAATTTATTTTATTTTGGGCCAAATCGTTCCCACCTATTTACTTTTGATGCCCGACACTAGTTGCCAGCCCGTGGGGATCGGGAATGCCCTTCGGGCCATGTCGCGGACCGGCTCGGGTGACCGGTTTAGGGTCGACCCAGGTTGGTTTGGGACAAAATGGTATCAGAGGAGGTTCTTGTAATTTGGGATGTCCCGTAGATATAGATTAGGATTGTCGGGACTCGATAGGTAGGTACGGGAAGGATGTCATGAACCCTCGCCCGTTCCACACCTCGAGTCGCCAAGGATAGTCCAGGAATTGAGTCTTTGTTTCATTTTGTTTTGTTTTGTTTTGGATTGAGGGATGATAACGAAGGTAAACAGATGTTACATTGTGATCTCACATGGAGTAGTGACCCATGTGGAGTCTGGGTACACAGTTTTAATTCCTCATAGTTATTGAAGCTTACTTGGGGCATGGCCCACTACCATGTCACCAGGTTAAGTGTGACCGCTAGTCCCTCACTCTGGTGGTTTGATGCAAGTTGAGTCTCATTTTTCATTATGGTTGGTGTTAGTGCGTCTTTGGAAATGGAGAAAAGGGGTTTTTGAAAATTGTATTGATTTCTTTTAAATGACTTTAAATTTATGAAATGAGTTTTAAAACTGAAAGCCATTGGTTTGGAAAACTAGTGTTTTCTTGGAAATTGGTCAAGGATGGTTTGGGGTGAAACCTCAGGTACTCCTTGTGAACGTTTTCACATGTGAGAGGATGCGTGGAAAGTGCATGATGGTGTGTATGAATGAATGTTGATGAAGACATGTGAAATGGTTCATGGGATTACCTGGGGTGTGTTTGAAATTAAAGTGTTGACCTTATTTTCTAAATTTGATTTTAAAGAGGAAAATGGTTTTGGAAAGTGGTCTCAAAAGAAAGCAATTTTGAAATATATAAAAAATGGGGTGGGTTTGGAATCTAAAATGAAACGGGAATTTTGAATAGGGAATTTTGTGTTGTGTTTGCGGTTTGTTTCTTTTGAGCTGGTTGTTTTGGATGAAGCCGCTTTCTTTGATGTTTCTTCGATTGATATTGGATTTGGCTTGGTGTTATATATGTTGTTCATAAATGCCGCCCAGAAAGGTCCCCAGAGTTTTGATGAGTCATGCTTGCCTTTTGTACTTTCTCAGAAGTTGTATGTCCTTCATGGTTATTGGATTCTGTTAGAGACAATGGAGTGGCTTGAAGAGGTCGAGCATGTCTTCAGTGTATTGGGAACTCCCAAAGCTGTTAGAGTACATGCTGTTTTGGGTCTGTTTGAAGGTCCGGCTCTGGATGTGTAAGAGTTGTTCTCCCCTCCATTACTGCAGGTTGGGATGATGTGGTATGTCTTTAAAGAAGTCTTCGTTTGATGGTTTATACTTGTGGAGGTGTAGACAAAGAAAATGGAAGAGCTCATGCGTGTTCAATAAGGCCAGAAGATAGTGAGAGTGTATGTTGACCATTTCAAGGATCTTGTGTCTCTTTATCCAGGGGTAGTGTCGCAGGACTGGATGAAGACTTCTCCCTTCATCAGAGGTCTTCATCCCGAGATCAAGGAGCAGGTCCTCCTTTCTAAGGACCATCAATTTGAGAAGCTGGTGGATGAGGCGTTCTTAGCTGAGTTGGTCTTTAGAGTGGAGATGGTTGGCAATCCAGCATATCCAGTTGCTCATCACGGTTCCCCATCTGGAAAGCAGGGTGTTCCAGAGGGACCTATTCCTAAAGATTCCTCTACAGTGGTTCTAACTTCTAGTTCATCGGACGGTTCAGTGGTGTGCCACCAGTGTGGTCGTTTTAGACACGTGAAGCTGTCTTGTCGCATCCCTCCGAAGGCATGCCATCGTTGCAGGTGTCTGGATCATCTAGAGAAGATTTGTAGGAAGCGTCACCTAAGGAAGAAACTCTGACCAAAAGGTTCCAGTTCCTGACTGTGAGGAAGGAGATGCTTCAACCATTAGAGCCCCAACCACAGGTCTTGGGGTGAAGCTCGCGCGCAGTCAGGAGTTGTCGGTGGTGTGAAGCTTCAGTTTGGGTTTTGGTGTTCTGTGTTGCCAATGAAACATTTAAAGTCCTTCCGTTTGTGTCCTTACACTACTAAAGTTTTGGAGTTGTTTTAGGTTCATTGTGTCGTCGTGAGGTTGGGATGAACATGTTCATTTGTAATCCAAACAGTCTCATTTGTCTGATTATGGTGTTCTGGATCGTGCGTTTTTCTTAAAAGATTGTTTGAACCTTTTATGGGTTAGTCTCAGTCTGATTGTGTTGTTGGAGATGTAAGTTCCTATGGAAGGATTGACGTTTGTGTAATTCTCGAGTTTACTTCATGGGTTAAGTCTTCTCGGAGGTTTCTATCTAGTGTTTGGGGATTTTGGTCTACGTCAAGAGTTCCAAGATTTAGTGGAGGTGTCGTTTTTCTAGTGATATAAAGGTTAGTCTGGATCGGTTAGGAGTTCCCGTGTCGCCCCCCCCCCCTCGTGGGATGATTTGTTTGGGTGTTAAAATTTGTGCATTAGTTGAGGTCTTATGGTGGGGAGAACCCTCTCGTGTTCTCTCATTCTCTCATATCGTGGTTTCTTTTGGTCTCAGTCAGGCATGGACTCTTGTTTTGTCTATTTTTTTTGGCTCGGTTACTTTTGGGGGCAGAAAGTGTTTGTGGTGGGGAGAATTGTCACATCCGCCCTTTCTGGTTATTTTATTTTTAATAGTTTCTTGGTTCCGAGTGTTCGCGCTGAGGTCCGGGATGAGACCAGATTAAAATTTGTTGTCGTTTAACGCCTTTACTGGGTTTCAGACACGTGTGTTGCCGCCATGCGGTTGGCGGTCGCCGTACAGTCGGCCCAGGTGTCAGGATTTTTCCCCCTTCTTTATTATTTTCATTATTATTATTATTATTATTATTATTATTATTATTATTATTTTTGTTGTTAAATAAATTTTATTAATATTGTCACTCTAGTTTTATTATTATTATTATTATCTTAATTATTGTAATTTTATTTGTATTATTTTTCTAGTTTCATTATTGTTATTAATATTGTTATTATTATTATTATCATTATTAGTCTTATTATTATAATTAGATATTTTTTTAAATATTAAAAAAATGGCCCTAACCCTAATTCCCGTCCAGCCAGCCCTCTCCCCCAATGTGTTTCCCTTTCTCCACCATGAGCCACACCCCCTTCTTCTTCTTCCCTGCCCACGCGCACGAACCCCCTTCCACCCGGTCCTCTCCTCCGCGCCTGGCCTCCCTTCATCACAGTTGAGAAGGCCGCCCCTGCTGCATGCTCCCCACAGGTCCTCACCGGCCCTCTCCGCCTCCGCGCTCTGTCCGTCTACCAACCCCCATGTCGTGTCCCTTGCTAGCCGACCTCACCCACGACCCCCACCTGTCGGATTCTCGTCGCCGCCTGCCTGCGACCCGTGCCGAGATGCCTTGGCCTCCCTCTACTGCCCCACACCACTGCAGAGCCGACCACCCTCGCCATCACCTCATGCCCGGCGCGTGACTTCCCCTTTGTCCGACCGATCTTTCGATGGTCTCCGTAGCGCCCGACCGCACCTCCCTTGTTCCTCTGCAGCCAGATCTAACTCCAGTGGTCTGCGCATCCGTTTTTTCCAGATGCACCGGCTCCAGCAGTCCCCGCACCCCCTGCCGCGCCAGATCTAGCCACCCTCGCCACTAGCAGCTGAATCCCTTCCCTACTCCAGTATATTTCATCCCATATTGTGGTGTTTTTATTTAATTTGGAACTACTTTGACATCCTTGTTGCTCATATTGTAGCTTTTTGAAATTTGTTTTTGGTTCGGTTCTTTGTTTTAGGTATTTTTTTCGTGTTTTCTTGTAGTGCGTTTGACATTTGATTTTAGTTTCACACTGTGATATTAATGTTTTTAACCTCGTAGGTGGTTCCATACCCTTGCATCAATTTATTATTTTAATATTTTATTTGATTTTATAAATTTGTTTTATGATCAAAGTTTGTGGGGGCGTAATGTATTTTTGTAGTGTTTAACATGCATTCAAGTGGGAAATTATTTTTTTTGTGTGTTCGCCTTGTTACATACCTTTGAAATAAATTTGAAATTATTTTAATAATGTTATTTGAGCTGTTTAAATAATTTATCAAATCTTTCATGTGATGAAGACTCGAGTGTGAAATGGTTCTTGGTGTGCGTTTAGTTTCAAAAGGGGTATTTTATGGGTATTTTGGTGTGAAATATTTTTGGTTTTTCTTGAAATGATTTAATAAACGGATTTGTGATTTCTTGAATTATTTGGATGGCACGAAAGTGGTATTTTTGAAAGTGTTGAATATGCGTTTATTTTAAAGTAGTGTTTTTATATAAAATAGGACATGTTCTTGGTGCGAACACTTTTTAAATCACTTAGTGGTGTTTCATAAATGGTGAAAGCAGTCCATTAAATATTGTAGATGGCACGAGTTGTGTTTTGATGTTATATTGAGATGGTTCTTTTGCGTGGGTTGTTTTTTGGTGTGTTCTAATTCAGTGGATATGTGTTCTTAGTTACCATGCGTTTGCTATAGCGTGTCAGCGATAAAGACCCGCGATACTTCTGTCGTCGTCTTGCGCGTATTTGTACGTCTGTGTGAGGCGTGACGTGCCATTATGTTTGGACAGCGAGACGAGGTAGGTCTCCCACTGCACTTAACTCTAGATTTAGAATTTATTAATTTATTTTTGTTTTATTAATTTTTAATGAATTAGAAATAATATAAGATAATAAATTTTTAAATGATTATTTGGTGTAAAAAGAGCCGTTTATTTTATACTGAACACATGAAACATTTTCTTGATGAGCGGACACCCAGTATTGAAATAATGCTTGTTTGGACTTTAAACATAATTCACAGAATTTCAAATTTACTTGTAGTTTTAAAGATAAATGATTTTTTCTGAACAAGTGTTTTGGGCTTTCTTGAAAAATGAGATTTTGCTTTAAAATTGGTGAAGGACCATTTGGAACATTAATAAAATAAATTATTTTGGAAAACCCACTCAGGAGTGATATTTGGTGTTCGTTGATTGCGAGAGTTGTGTGTGGTATTTGTGCATCATGACTGATTGATTTATATTGTGTACGCACCACCTTTTTATTGTATGTGTTGACATGGGAACCTGGAATATTGAGTGAATTTTCTAAGAATGATTACTGCACTCGTTTAGAACACGCACTGGATAGTGGCCCCATAGTAGGGGAATAATGAGTTATTGATTCTATGAGGATTGGGCCCCTCGGTTAGGCCATGCAGGGCTATGCCAGGTAGTAGTATGGGCATTATGACATCATCGAGTTAGGGCATGCCTTCAGGATGAGTCAGATGTATAGTATGTTCTGGATTGTTCACGATCTCATAGGTTCGACCCATGATTCTTTTTGTGTTTATTTGTATGTGGCGGATGATTGAGAGGTTGAGTTCGGTTGCTGACCCCTGTGTGCCACTTTTTCCATTTCCCTTAGAGTGTGTTGTGTGTTGTGTGTGATTTCCCTTTTGACTAACAACTAAAGCTTTGATCTTTAAATTGTTCGCAAAATTTTTTAAAATGAAAAGCACCTGTTTCTTTCAACATTAAAATTATTATAAATTAAAAAGGGAAATGAAATGTTACTTTTTTTAAAAATGAAAGTGTGTGTGAAAAACATATTTTATATAATTTAGTGCAAACCTAGAATTGATAAATTCTTCGTTTAATGGTATGTACATTTGGAATAGAATTATTCAAGCCTACCTACTGAGTTTTAATATTCATGTCTATAGTGTTTTCTTGTTTTTAGTTCTGTTGCAGGTTCCAGCTTTAGTTTTTCGCCTTGAGCAACGTTGGTTGTGGTATTGGAGAGTGACCCACGGGGTCACATATAGTTTTGGTCGTGGTCAGGTTAGTATCGTTGCAGGTTGTTCATTATTTATTTTCTTTTGTTCTCTTTATTTATTTCCACTGATTAATATATTTTATTTTGGGCCAAATCATTCCAACCTATTTAATTTTGATGCTCGGAACTAGTTGCCATCCCGTGGGGATCAGGAACGCCCTTTGGGCCATGTCGCGGATTGGCTTGGGTGACCGGTTCAGGGTCGACCCAGGTTGGTTCGTGACAGTTTCTAACTAATCGTTATTTGAGTGAAACAAGTATATGTCCCTCCTAGATTCATGGAAAAAATATGAATGTTGGAGGAGGAAGCTGACCGTTGGAGTTGTGCCTATATACAAGAGCTCATTTGAAAGAGCTCGAGGCAATTCTATGAATTTAGGGATTACATGCTGTTAAAGTGATTTCTAGAGAGAGACTTTCCTGCATAGTGGGTATTGAACTTCTTTTTCAGAATTTCTTCATGTGACTCCGAATGTTGCAGAGTACATTAGAGGGCTTCCAGGGATGGGAAGACAGAGGTTCCAACTACCTTATAGTTTGAGGACGTCCTTGCTGAGGAAGACAGACGTGCCGACTACCTTGAAGTTTAGGGATTGTGGGGATAACAAGACAGACTCTGATCTTCATATCGAGGGCTTACCCTGGTGTGGGTAAGACAAACATTCTTGAAAGTATAAATCAAGGGACCTTTCTCGAAGGTTTTTTGGATACCCTACTCTTTGAATTAAAATATTTACTACCTGTAACTTGTTTTGTTTAAATTTTTCCGCTTCATTTTGATTGATAATAAAAGTATTACTATCTTATACTTCGTTATACATGTACTCTGATATAGTGGGATTCTATACACTTTAAGGTAGAATCTTTATCTTTGTAAACTGTTGTTAAGCTTCATTTTCAGAACCACTTTTCTAGAATTAAATTCCCAGAATCATATTTCTCGAATCAAGCAAGTGTGTCGAACTAGCGGTTATGTAAATTACCATGGTTAACTTTGTTAAACATCACCATCATTAAAAGTTCCAAATAATTTTTTTAAAGTGAAAAATTCACCCCCCTCTTGTATATTGTGCATCTATATCATTAGATACTACAATCAGTATCTTGATTCATTATTTAGATCTAACAATTTCATCATAGTGAACTCGTTAGATTCATTTTCAAAATAGCATAAAAGCTACAAGTGTGATTGATAGTGGGAAAAAAGGTAGTGTATCATGGGGAGAGTACTTCAGAGTTAATTCATGGGTTTTTATGTGGTTGAATTGATTAAAATGTGGCCATGAAATCTTTTCATTTAATTCATAGTTCTCACACTAAGCGCAGCTCATATGGCCTTAGAATTAGTGATTAGTGGCTCATTGATACACATTTTAAAATTTGTTGGAGTGTTTGAAGAAATTTCATTAAACTAAATGTGGGATATGATTGGATAAAATATCTTTCGATGTTTGGGTGTGTTATATTTTTTTTGACAATTATAGAATGAAATATTTATAGTTGTCCCTAGGATATGATATAGCCTTGATGGATGTGTGGAAAAAATAAGGTCAACCATGCTAGGTATTCAAGCCTTCTTGACCTCACATATGTTAAATAAATATCAGTCATGCAAGGGAAATCATTATTTCAACTTTACATGGTGGCACCAAGAGGCAAGTGAGTGTGTACACGGTTCAATGTGTACATGGTAATGTTTTCCATGCCATGAGGATTACAATGCAAAGATAACGATTCTAGGAATAGGGATGTAGAATGGAGGAGGAAGGAAGCACCCCCATTACTCGCTAATATATGTTGATGTAATTAGTTTACTTATTTGTTTCATTTTTTAATCACAAAATCTAATCTAGGACTCATGTTTCAAGACATTCCCCAGCTATGGTCACCCAAGCATAAATGCATGATAGATTGATTTTAGAACCTTTAAAAATTTTGTGGTCCTCATGTCATAGATGGTATGGCTCTACATCAAAAAGGTGGTGAGACATATGTATATACCACGATGAGTTATACCATGACACATAGTCCTGGATGGTGTATTTGGGTGGAAATTCAATTTTTAGGGTGTCCACATTGCAACCATTCCTTGTGACATAGAGTGTTTGAAATAGGAAGATGATTTTTTTTGGTATTTCCTATCCTTTAGGAGGATATGACACAACAATGTTAACAATTCCTTAACCAATATCGTGTGAGAGTACCTCATTTAATAGTGTCAAGGAAGTTAATAGGAGGTGTTAAGAGGCACTATTTCTATAAGAGAAGTGGATCGAGTCAACAACAAGACTCTGTGAGGTAGTATTGTTGACCATATAATAGAATGAATAGATAGACTCATGACTTAACCATAGAAAGTTAAAAATTCAAGGTTCTATTATGTAGTGTCTCATACCATGTGGCATCAACGTTGTTTTCAAAATGGTGACTATTTGAAGTTAGAGTGAGTTATGGTTTGAAATTCCAAATGAATAATTCTAAATTAATTATTCCTGATGGATCCAATAAAAATAGGTTACATCTTACATAATAATGAAGTTATAGGGATCAATAATATATATTTTATTGATTTGAGAAAAGATAATTCTACAATGCATCAAAAATACATGAAAATAAAAATAAACATACTTAGGTAGAGGAAAAGCAGATCTATGGAGGTTTTCATCCAATTATAATCTAGAAGGATTAAGGTTTAATGGGTTCCTCAATGAAGGAGATCAATGAGTTCTCTAATTATTTTTGGTAATTATCCACAAGGTTTAGTGAGATCACACCAAATTTCTAATTATAAAGTAGGGAGATTTTAGTGAATTCGGTGTACAGGTGCATTACCATGAATTCCCCTTGGACATATCCCTCTGTGGTGAACCAAGTAAAATCTATTATATTTTTTACAACTTCTATCACTAATTAAGCGGTACAGTTGAGAGGAATACTAGTGTTCTTAAAAGTGTGAGAAAAGGATCATTGACTAAGAAATAATTTCACACAACCTGATTCACCCCCTCTCAAGAAGTTATCATCTATAGGATTCTAACACTAAACTGTCAAAAAAGTATATAGATATGAAATAAATTCATTCACTAATATCTTATAAAGTAGATTCCAAGGTGGAATCTAGGAAAATTATTCCTTGAACTATATTAGGAACAAAATCACCCTTATTAAAAGTATTCTCAATAGAATGTTAGTTTATAAATCATCTTTTATGAGTTACTACCTATATTACATATAGAACACCTCACCACTGATATTGTCTCCCATACAACTAGGCACCATGCCCTCCAATCTGACATTAATATGGAATGGAACTATAACTATCACAATGCCATTAAAAACCATTACTAGATTTTGTAACCTATTTCTATTAATATCCTCTTCTACTAGATAAATATTGATTACTCATGTAATATTTTTATAGGTTCCCCATTTTTCCCCCAAATCATTACTTAATTTGTTTCTAGATATTCTAAAAAAATACATGATAAGTCTTGTCACACTTCTAACACTCCATGAAAAAACTCCACTCTTAGGAGAATCAAATAAACCAACACTCTAGTTACTCATCTCATCACCACTATAGAATGAACCATCAAACTAGAGATTATTATTTCTTAAAGACTCAAAATTAGTCTACTAAAAATATTCTAATTTACTTGGTCCTTGAAACTTATTCAGAACATTCTTTGATATATGAGCCTTGTTCAAGACATATGAGATATAATAAATGAAAAATACATTAACATGTTCCCAAATCACATATCATAAACCATTTTCAAAAACTCCATATTAGGTTTCCATCTCTTTAGCCAATATTCGTGAAAAAAACTTAATCCCTATAAATAATGAAACACACTCCACAATGAGTGTCCCCCTCTAGGTAATATTCTTAAAATATAAACTGAAATCTAACCTAAAGTTCAACTAGAAGAAATGATCATTGAAAAGAAGTTGAAAATATTTCTAGTATAACCCAACATATTGGCTAGCCTGCATTATGATATACCACAAGTTCATTTCTAGCCCAAAGAGAATATAGATCATAAAATTCAGCCTACCCTTAGGAGGTTTATCAATATAATTAAATATATAATAAATCTATTACACCCAAATATTATTATCCTAGAGGCCAAATTCACCCATAAATGGAAGTGGATACATCATCTGAAACTCCCACATAAGCTCAGACGTAGAAGTTGTAGCTCACAATGTCTCTCTATCCGATGTCTATATAACCAAGAACAAGAATTATCGAAGCTATTCATTTATAGTCGGTACTGGTGAAATATAGGCTTCCAGTTCATCTACTAGTTGGGTATTATCATCCTCACCCACCTGAATGTCCACTATAGGATGTTGTGGTGGCATGTCTCTATAATTCCAAATAGAAGACTTTAAACACATCTCAATTATAGTTTTAGACTCCATTGCTCAAGGGAATGTATTAATAGACATATAATCCTATTATATTATACACACCACATATCATAAGGCTTCACAACATGGTCACTTTCTCTATCCACATCCATCCTTAATCAGGGCCACACACACACACACAAACACACAAACACACACACATATGGGAGCTAGATTGTTTAATTTTTCTAATTTTTTCATAACAAGTGAAAAATAACCACGGTTCAGCTTAATAAATATTCAAATGATAATTTATAGATTAAGGCACTTTATAATTTACCAATGAAATTTTATTTAACCACCACTATATGATATATATGATAACCAATCAAACATAACTATAAGAAAACCTTATAAGGAATCGATTATATAATATTTAATTATAATATTATATAAGGAAGTACTAAATAAGTTACTAAAAATACTTTAAATAACTTAACCCTACATCATAATTAGGGTAACCAATCACTCTAATTCACATGAAGCATATATGAATGCTACATGATTGATATTATTCTTGAATACACACCCTCTTTTCCCTCTACTCCATGTGTAAAATCCCATGAACTATAAATTAAATCCTATGTGGAATTATATTTAGTTAAGAAACTCACTTGTAAATGTAAAAATAAAGAATACATATCACATCCATGGTAACATGGAATACCCACATGATAGGGTTAGTTATGTTGAGGCCTAAGATATATAAAATCTTATAAAAAATAAAATCTATTTTCTACTATGCCCAAATAGTAATATTGATTAAAAGAACATGTATACGATATCACATTCTATCATCCCAATCCAATTTTAGATCCATTGTGATCAAGTTGAGTCACTATAAACCCTATGTGTGCCTCCTCATAAGCTTGAGACTACTAACTATCATGAGGGTTCTAATAATAACATTTATAGACTATACTACAATGATCAAAAAAACATAAATAATAGTGGATGTGATAATAATAACATTCATACAAGTGAAATAAGAATAAAATTGCAACACTACTAAATGAAAATAAAAGTAAAATAAAACCATCCATGATATGATTATATAAACAAAATATATATCATATAAGTCAAAAAAAATTGGTATATATTATATATCAAGTTCCAAATACAATAAAGAGTAAAAAAAGTGGACATATCCTCATAAATGGTCTTGAGATCTAGCCTAGTCCCATCTCCCAACTCTATCCCAAATAACTAGATAAACCATAAAGCATAGATAGGTTTCCATTATCCATACCTTAAATATTGAAGGTTTCTTGAGTAACCATGAAACATTTCTAGTGTGTCAGTAAAACTCAATATGCCTCTAATAATGGTTTCCCTATATATATCTACTCTAAATAGTGCGCATGTTTATAAGGGATAATAAATAGTTGATTGGGATATAAATAAATCATGGTTAATCTGTGGGTTTGACGGTGACACATAAGATCGACTATACCTACATTATTCAATGCCTGATATCTATAAACATGGTAATTAACCACATATGGGGGAATAGATCCCCACAGGTACCATCTCAAATCAACCACAGAGGGGACAATGGTGACCACCCTTAAAAATATCTCATAAAAACCAAACATGGGGGGAATAGTTCCCACCCATGGAACCATCTGACATCAACCACATAGGGAGTCATAAATCCCACCCTTAATAAAATATCATATAAAACCTAGGGGGAATATAAATAAACCTTGGAACCATCTCTAATCAACCACAGAGTATGGAATAACACCCACCTATGGAACCATATAACCTAACACTGGGTAGAAAATCTATCAACGTGTAATCTATTTAAAAAATATTAGCTAGTATTAAAAATTTAAAATGAAATATTAATCAAATTTCATAATTTAAATATAACTAAGTTATTAAAATATCAAAAATTTCCATCATGTAAAAAATTATCAATTTTTTAATTTTAGCATAATATTTTTTCTCACAAGAGGTTAACAGTCTCCCAAACAGGTTCAAATCTCATACTCACCTAGGAATATTCTATATTATCCCATTTTTACCACACATCATCATCCTAGGTATCATCATTGGTAATTTATGTTCAACCCGCTGGGATAAGACACCCATTGGGAAAACTCCTTGGGTTTCCCATGGAATTTTTCATTCTACAAGTTTAAGGAATGCCTCACGTGGGGACCATAGGTTTGACCTATAATTTTTTCAATAGGTCTCCTAAATCCAAAAAAGGTGATTAAAACATTAAAATAAAGTTTAATCCATTTTAATTAGAGTTTTATTATAACATCACATTACCCTGTTTCAGGTATTTCTCATATCTCTTTTTGTTTACCTATTTATTTCTGTGAATTTTGGGACTTATGAGGATTGAGATATTTTTTTGGATAAAATGACATAAATCATGGGGATATAAGATTATTAGAATCAATTTAGTATGATTATAAATGTGAAAAAATGATTAGTAGAATGTTGTTTAGGGTCTAGTTTCACATGGGGGGTTTTAAAGTGTTTGTATATAATATGTTTTCTAAATGATTTCACACCAATAACGGGTTACTTGATGGGAATCAGTTGTCAAAATCATTCTATTAATTGGTATAGAGTGTGAAATTTTTACATATTATAATATTGGTTAACAACATTTAAAGGTTTATTAAGGATTGTTTCAATCTTATGTGATGCATTTTTTGGCATATCATAAAAATTGGGGAACTCTGGGTGTGAAGGGTTTTCTCATCATGTACATTTTGAGAATTCATGTTTTAGCCAATCTATATGTCTATTATTATTTTTAATTCCAATGTATCCTTCTATATCAAGACCTTGGAGCCTTACTATGTGATATTGGGGATCTCATCTCGTTCCAAATAATTTCGTTCAGTGATTTATCTTCATTATGGCTGCGTTACATCTCTCTCAATAAGTTATCTTTCTACTTCTTCATTGTCATTGGTTGCAGCAGCACCATTGCACCATGTTTTCAGATCTGTTGGTATTTTTGTGTCGAGTCAATTGATCATTTATTGATCCATTGTGTCATATTACTCTAGAGGTTAATTTTTGTGTTGGTTGTGGTTCGGTGTGAGAGTTTCTCGAGGTTTGTGTTGTATTATCTTCTCTACTATCCACTTTTCTTATTGAATTGAATATGAGATGTAAGGATTGATTCTCAGGGTTCTATTTTTGTGTTTGAATTATTATACGATGGTGGATCCCATTAAGGGAACCTGAAACCTGATTTTGACGTAGGTGTTTCCTTTTAGGCCTTATATTGGATAAACATCATTACTCTAAATTTTATAAATTTTCCTATAAATGAACTGATATGATTGAATTATATTTGTTAAAATGGGGTTTTGAGAAAAGATGGTTTCCCCCTTTTTTGGTTAAATTAAAAGGTAAAATTAAATCATTGTGAAATGGATTTATGAAATGGTTTCGATAAAATGATTTGGAAAATGTGGAAAATTAGAAAACATGGGTACTTAGGATGAAAGTGTAGTAATAGGACTCAACTGTTGATATTGGATGGGGTTCACTCATGGGGTGTTCCTATACTCCATAGGCCCATTATTCAAGAGTCTTTATAGACCTATTAGAATTTTCACTTCCTAGGGTTCAACTATTATATTTATATTAAATTCATATGTTTAGAGAGTTGATGTATGAGATTTTATATGTTTTGGTATGTGTGTCATAGCTAGATTTAATTAGTTTCTTCCTTGGTGTGATATTACATGTTCTTTGGTTTATATTTCTTTGGATTTTATATGATATATGATGCATTTTTTCTTTGAATTATTTTATATATGAGATATTCTTTGAAACTAGGTTACCAGGACAATTTTGACTATTGAAAAATGGGGGTTTGAATACCATGCTTTTAAATAAAAACTAATTTACCAACTATCATTCCTTTTTTTATTTGAAGTTGAGAATATTCAGAATATTGTATAGTGAATTTATTTTGAAAACCTATGTGGTATCCTTATATGACTATTTAGAACACACCCTATGCACCCATTCATTAGTGCATAGACCATGTTATGTATTTCAATGTAGGAAAATTCATGGTGATACCATGAAGCCGTGAAGGTTCAATCAATTGTTTATGGGTAACTTATAGTGGTATAGAGGAATTTTTTCCATGTAATTACATAGAGTAGATGGTTTGGTTTTTAGTGGTCCTTTACTGTTAGACTTGTACCATGGATATTGATTAACTAATTTTGAGTTATATTGCCTCTATTGTTTTCTTTTTTGATATGACATATATTTCTTGCTTCAATCTTTCCTTATTTCTCCCACATGTGTCTATATATATATGTCATGTTGTCTGCTTCAGGTTGTGAGAAATCATTCTCTCTATTTTTTTTGATACTCAGGTTCTATTAGTCACCCTATGGAGATTGATAATTACCTTTGGGTATGTGATGGTTTATGTTAGGCATCAGTTTGAGAGAGTTTCTTGGTTGAGTTTGTCATAGTTTGGTATCAGGGGTGGTTCTGTGCTCAGTTTTATGAAGTTAGTAAATTGGAGATAGGATTTTCAGCACTTGAGAGCTAGATTGTGGTGAGTGACTAACTATCTCATTACATGAAAAGGCTTAAGTTACCATGGTACATTAAAATACATGTCTCATATTTTGAGTTCATTATCTTAATATTGGTTTTTTAATATAGTTTTATAGTTTGAAATGATATTATATTATTTAAATATCATTTATTATTTTTCAACATAAAGTGGTTTTCCTCTGAGATGTCTTCCATGGGTTCCTTTGGAGGGTGCAGTGGATGATCTCCATGGGAATCCACCTATATATCAAAATATCATTGAGGATATCATGAGATCAGTTCTTGTTGTAAACCAAAATATTCTAAAATTTATGGATGTAGTTGTTGAGGTAAAGTAAGGAGCTAGAGGTGAAAGAGATAAATCATGGGATCTCATATGTGAGAAGCCACCATCCTTTAAGGGTATGAATGAACATAAAGAGTTGGAGGAAAGGATAGAAAAGATTTATCAGGTCTTTTGTATCCTCGATACACATGATAATATCAAGGAGAAGTGCATGAAATTCCTACTTGGGGGTCCTAGTATGTGATGGTGGGATTGTATGGTATAGGCAGATGAACACATGGGTTTGGAATGGAAGGTTTTCAAGATCAAATTAAATTTGTAGTTTTTCCCGTGTCACTAATGGAGGTGAAGTGCTGAGAGTTACCCTCCTTACAATAGGTAGAGTGTTTGGTGGTGGCACACACCAATTGGTTCACAGAGCTAATTTTTCCTCATGAAATAGTAAATAATAAACCATGGAAGGCTCAGAAGTACCTATAGGGTTTGAGACCATATATAAGATCATATGTATTTATGATGAATATTTCAACTTATGAAGAGATTGTATAAAATGAAATGATGGTGGATATGGACATGGTAAGAAAGGATGGTTTTCCCCTTCTTTTCCACCATGTGGTAGTTTCAGTGGTGTATATGGGAAGAAGAGGAAGTGGAATGATTTATTTAAGAGTGGTGGGGTGGTTTTCAGTGGTGGGCCTCCTATGCACCTTCAGTCTCAGCAAGTAGTGTACCTATAACTTAATATCAATGTGCAATGTTTGGGAACATAATATATTCTTATTATTTACAGATGAAGATGTGTAATCGTTATGGACACTATGTTCATCTACCTAATTTCCATCAAGATATGTATACGCCTCATCATGTTCAAGGATTTTCTGTTAAAATTATTCTTTGGAATAATCGGATGCTTCAATAAACATAGGGCTCCATCTATATGCCTCAAAAGTGAAGTACCTTCACCTAGTGGATGTGTTTCTGGAGGAGGTAGATATAGGTCCAGTGACAGTGAGAGGTACCGTCTTTATTTCATATTCTATAGTGACTGGTTTATTTTATATAGGTGCATCCAAATCATTTATATATGATTGTGTTGTGGATATTCTTAAAATTACAATGGAACCCATGTCCTCTGTGATCAAGTTAAAGACACCACTTAGAAAGAGGAAAGAGTAGGGGTTCAATGTTCTTGTTCACTATCAATAGAAAATGCAGATTCATTCTAGGATATCTTCTTTCTTGATCTGGACTTATTTTATGCCATCATCCAAATGGATTTACTTATTTGTCACTGTATTGAGGCTATTTTTATCATCGGCCTATCTCTTTTCTTGTGGATTATGGGAGATCTCAAGTGTTTTAGGGAGAGTTGGATCTGAGGTCACGTCATGCTGGACCTTCCCATAAAGAGCTCATGAGTTTCTTTTCTACAATATAAGTTGATCCCAATGATGTATCTTTGATTTTAGATCTTCCCATTATTGTTCCAGAATTTCCTTATGTTTTCTTGATGATTTCTCTGGTATTCATCCTAATATAGAGGTAGAGTTTAAAAATGATTTGGATCCAATTATGGAGATAGTTTCAACACCATATTATCATATGGCACTAGCAGAGATGAAAGAGATGAAGATTCAGTTGGATGATCTGATGGTGAAAGGTTTTATTCCCCCTATTGTTTTCTCATGGGCAGAACATGTGCTATTTCCCAAGAATATAGGTGGTTCACTCATATTTCACGTGTACTAAAATAACTTGAATTGGGTAATGGATAATAATAAGTATCCCTTTCCCCATTTGGATGATTTTTTAACTAGAAAAATTGTTAAAGTGGGTTTTAAGGATCAATCTTCAATCATGTTATCATTACATCATATTTTGGGGGTGTTCTATATAAATGATGGATTTTAGAAGAATTTATATCCATTAAAAATATCTTTTGATGTCATTTTTTCTGACTAAAACACATTTAGTTTTCATAGAATTGATGAATCATACATTCCACGAGTGTCTTAACAATTTTGTGGTAGTTATGATGGTTTATATTTTGGTTTATTTAAGATATGAGCATGATAATGTGCACCATTTGAGTTTGGTTATATAGATCCTAAGTTTTCACTATTTGAGTATAAAGCTTTTGAAATGAAATTTCTGGATCCAAGAAGTGAAATTCATGGGAATCATGATTTCTAAGAATGTTTTATCAGTTGATCCTAATAAGGGGAAGGATGTCTTGTCAGAGAAAGTGCCACATAACATCTAGATATTTGGAGGTTCCTTGGCCTTTCTGGATAGTACCAATGGTTCGTCAAGGATTTCCCCAAGTTGAAATAAACATTGAATAATCTTACCATAAAATGGGTGAATTTATTATGGGTTGTAAATTTTTAATCTTTTTTAGATGAGGTAAAATTTTAGTTGACATCATCTCCTATTTTGATATTACCTGAGCTCAGTAAGAAGTATGCGGTTTCCTATTATGCATCTCATGCTATTCTACTTTCTGTGATTATACAAGACGATCATGTGGTGGCTAATAGTTCTGGATAGCTTCAAAAACATAATAATAATTACCTAAATCATGATTTGGAGCTTTCCATGGTTATAAATGCACATAAATGTTGGTGGAACTATCATTTTGGGGAGTGGTTCATGGTCTTTTCTAACCAAAAGTGAATGAGATGCATATTTTATCAGATAGAGGCAGTGAGTGGAGTACCGTTAGACATTTGACATCGACATCACCAACAACCGGAGGAATGGTAATGTCATTGAAATATTCTCAACAGGAAAGTAACACAACAATATATTTGGGAATTAATGAAAGAGTGGAATCTTATGGGGATCTTTACTTAGTTACACATAAATGATCAAGATGATGTTTCAGGTATGATTGTGACCAATGTTCAATTACCATCATCTATCATTGAGTCTATTCTATAGGATCTGTAGCTAGAGGATGAGTTCATGGGAATTTGATAGACCGTATATAGTGGGGAGATCGTTATTGGTTTTTCTCTCTCTTGAGGTGGTATTATCCATTTTTAGGATTTGTTTTTAAACCCATAATCTGTGAGGAGTTTAGTTCTATTTTACTTCCATTATTATTTTTGTTCCATTCATCTGGGAATTATGAATATATATTATGATATGAGACAATGATTTTGGTGGCTGGGTATAAAGTGTGACATTGAAGACTATGTGTCCCACTATTACACCTACCAAAAGATAAAGATAAAGCATCTAAAACCTTTTCGATTTCTCTAGAATCATTTAGTTCCTATTTGAAAATGAGAGGTTTCCATGAAATTTTTTGTTGGATTACCATAGGATCCCTGGGGGAGGAATTCTATTTGGTAGGTGATTGAACAGTTGAAAATATCATATCACATCATTTCAATTAGGTACACCACTAAAGTTAACGGCCTGAGTAACATGTTTATGTATTATTTTATGAATTTATATAGGGTTACCTAAACCATTTTTTTGGAAAGGTTACATATGTTTTCCTCATAGTTCTAGAAGAGTCACTATGAGGTGATGGGGACTCGGGTTAAGTTGGGTAAAACATTCCCTCCATAGAGAGAATGCTAGACATAGTGTGCTTTCCAGATCCTGGATGATATTCTCCATGTCTACATATTGAATTTTGGTGGATCATAGGATAACCATCTAAGACTTGTTGATATTTATTAGAATAATAATTATTATTCATCGATCAAAATGGATCCTTTCGAGGCATTTTATGGTCACCATATAGGTCACCTATTTTTTGGGTGGATGTGGGAAAGTCCTGTCTTTTAGTAATATGTCTAATTTTAGAGACATCAAAAAAAATTCATTATATAAATCAGTATCTCGTTACAGATGATGGTCATAAAAAACTATATATGGATCATAAACATCATCCTTTATAGATTTCTAACGGTGAATGGGTTTTCTAGAAATTTTCTTCTCTGTTGGGTCAGCATGGCTTTGTAAAATAATGAATGTTGGCTCTTAGATATGTTATACAATTTGAGGTCAATGTGTTTCTTATTCAGGTTTCTTATCAGCTGGCATTTCTAGTTCAGTTGATAGTAATTCATGACGCTTTACATATATCTTAGTGTAGTAATTACCATCCATATCCCTCCCTTATTATGAGTGGGGAGGAGATACATTTGGAGATATATGTTTCTAGTATGGAGAAGTTAGTGGATATCATTGACTCTCAGGTAAAGGTATTTCATGGGAATTCAATTCAATTTCTTAGAGAATTATGGTGACATGGATAATATTATCATAATACTTAGGAGCACAAGTGATTGATGAGGGAGGAGTTTCTCACCTCTTTCTGAACAACATTCTTCCACAAGACTTCCCAAGGATGGAAGTCCTTATAAAGGGGAGTTTTTAACATCTTATTACCCTATTTTAGGCATTTATCATCTCACTTTTTTCTTCCATCATTGTTTGGGTTCATTTAAGACATTTTTTTGATAAGTAGACATTGAGAAAAGAATATCCTAATGTTCCGGGATATATGTTTCTTCAAATTAATGGAATCTATATATAAATGTGAAAAAGGAATAGGAGAATTTAATAAGGGTTTCAGTTGAACTGGAGTCTTTTTCTATGTATTTCTATGAAATCTATTTTTTGAATGATTTCACATCATGAACGAGTTACATGACATGAATTAGTTGCTAGGATGATGTCCTGAAGTGATTCAATGTATGAAGTATTTACATGTCATGAGAATGGTGCATGTCATGAAAAGTTTGATCATTATTATTTTTAATATGAGGATATGAATTTTTTGGGTATCTTAAAAATTAATTAATTTTTCTTGTGAAAGGGTTTCACATGATGTATTGTTTTTAAATTTTTGGTTTTAACCATGTTGCACATATAATTTTATTTTCATTTAACATCAGTCTTCTCTCTCAAGACATCAGATCTCTCCTATGTGATTTTGGGGATCTCTGTTCCTTTTAAATCCTTTCTTTCACTGATTGATCTTCACTATGGTTAAAAAGTATATCTCAGGACAAGTGGTATTTCTACTTCTTCATTGACAGTAGTCACAGTAACTCCTTTTCACTATTTTTTTAAATTTTTTTATCTTTCGGTCTTGATTATCTTGATCCTTTCTAGACTTTTTGTGTTATCTTCCTCCAATATCCAACCATCTTGTTGGTTGTGGTGTGATGTGTTATTTTTTTGAGGCACATATTATGATATCTTCTTCACTAACCCCTTTTCTTATTGAAATTATTCTGAGATGTAAGTATTTATTTGAGGGCCCATGTTGTTTCATTTGCATTGTTTAATTTTGGTGGATCACATTACATGAATGTGTGACCCATTTTTGAGGTTGGTAATTTCATATTTATCATATGTCTGATGAATAATATTTATATTGTTTTTATAATTTTTTTTATAAGTGAACTAGAATGATTGAATTCTATGTGTGGAAATACGTTTTTGAGAAAATATGGGTTTCCCCTCGTTTTGGTAAGTAAATAGAAATTTAATTTTCAAATCATTGTGAAATGTATTTATGAAATGGTTTTCAAATAATGTTTTTGGTTAAATTATTTGGAAAATGTATCACAAGAGAAGTCATGGGATCTTATGTTGTAGGTGTAGTAATAAGCCCTGTATTTTGATACCATCAAGGGGTTTCACTCATGAGATGCTCCTATGCTCCCTAGGACCACTGTTCTAGAGACTTGTTAGACTAATTGAGGGGTTCAAGTTTTTGGGGTATTCCTATGATCTATAGATTTGATGCATGTATCTAGATAATTCATGTGAATGATTCATTATGATTGGGTATGAGTTTCCTAGATATCCTAACCTAGTGTAGTCCTTAGCGTGATGTTACATGTGCTTTAGTTTTGACTTATTTGGATGCGATATGATATGTGATACATGATTTTATTTTATTTATTTGATATATGTGATATTATTTGAAACTTATTTACTGGGATTATTTGGAACTATGAAAAAATGGGGCTTGTTTACTATGATTTTGATATAAAATCTATTTAAATAATTATCACACCTTATTTTCTTTAAAGATTTTCATGTTTATAATTTTATAAAAAGACTTGATACGAAACCTATAGGTGGGATACTTCTAGTCCAATTTAGATCACAAAATTCATAACCTTCAACGGTGCATGTAAACTGTTATGAATTTTGTAGTAGGAAAGACAAGCTGGCACATTGAGGTGGTGACGTTTCTATCAGATATTTTTTGCTAGCTGGTGGTGATATGGGGTGATTTTTTCCATGATATTACATGGAGTGGATATTTTATCCTTTAGTAATATTATGCTATTGGACTTGTACATTGGATATTATTTAGCTACCTTTGAGTTGTATCGCTTACGCTGTTTCCTTTTTTTCTATGACATATATTTCTTGTTTCACTCTTATGTGGTTTGTTCAAATCATGTGTATATATATTCCATGTTGTTTTCTTTATATTGGGTAAAAATAATTAACGTTAGTTATTCATAATGACATAGTGCAATTTATCAACTTATGGGGATTGGGAATTCCATTTAGGTATTTGAAAGTTTGGTTTAGATATGAGTTTAAGAGGGTATCTGTGTCAGGTTGATCACAGTTATATCTTATGCAATTTTGGAGAACATTACTACGCATCACACACTCATAGAAAATGAGATTAATAATTTGAAATAACATAGTGAAAACATTCGTTATGAATTTTGGAAGCATTCCATTGATATTCATCAGTTAATTAGGTCTGAATTTTCTAGAATCATGAAATTAGAGAAAAAATATATAAAATGATCTAATCAATATAAGATTATGAATTTGAAAGGGAAAGGAATAAATATCTAAAGAGTTATGGTAGACTCACCAGAAATGATCCAATAGAATGAATGTTATAAAAATCAATTAAAAATGAATTATATCTCACTTGGATGAGAAAGAAAGAAGGGAATAGCTTCAGAAGTGGGAACTAAGAAAATTTGGAAAATTTTAAATATTTCCACTTTAAAAATTAACATCATTTTATTATTATTTTTTAAAAATAGTCTGCGTCTTGTGTTGTTGTTTGAATATCCAAGTCATGAGGCAATGACCCTCCAGGGTCACCCACATAGAGGGGACCTTCATTTCAGGTTGTTAAGCCCTACCTCTAATTAGAATTAAAATAATATTCCTCAATACCTCAGGATGTAGCCATCATATATCAAGGGGAAAATCATCCTCCCAAGCATAGATTCTTGATACAATACCCTCACTTTGGTGGATCTATCCCCAACCTTCAAGTAAAAACTCATGGGATATGGCTCGACCACCCATCCCTAGTATATGTTTATTAATCTTACAAATCCATCCAATATATTGTTATGAAGTCTTATAGGTACAACTATAAAGTTTAATTCAATGCAGACACATCATGGCATGGATCTCTATAATAATGATGTGATCCTAGATAAAGTCTAAATTCCAATTTTGTGCTTGATGAATCCATTTGTACAAAACAACCACCACACCGCAATTCCCTAAACTATAGTATGTCCATTGACCTACCTCAACAACTTAATCACATGTATTACCTTACCACATAGTGACACCTTAGGCTATGATATAACCTCTCCTTGAATAGACCAATAAGAAATCAGAATAAGCCTCTCACCATGATGTGATTCCCTAAGAGAAGGTGTATCCTCTTTCAATACCATGGAGACATAATAACACACATGAAAACATCATAGAATAACACTACCCTATTGTGGTGTGATTGTCCCCAATTTAACCATAATTAGGATGTGACTGTCACTCGTCATGGGGTGATGAGACACCTAATGAAAATTTCCAACATGAATATAGTGTTATCTATTGGAAACAATTATCTAGACCCCCTCCAACACTTGATACATAATGAAAACCGTAAATTTCATGTGAATGAAATAATTTTAATCTTGATAAAACCTCTCTATGTTATATGGTGTTACATGAGACACTAGAAAATATTATTATCATATTAGAAAACTCTTTCAGTTGTTTCTTTAACTCTACCAATTCCACTAGTTCAATTATATATGAAGAATTGGATATAGGTTTCTCATCAAGGATGATTTTAATGGTAAACTCAACTTCATACTCAACAGTATGACTGGGATATTCCTTGTGAAATATATCAATGTATCCCTACAAAATATGTACATACTCCATTCATAGGATATATTTTTCATCCATATATTGTGTTTATTATTATTATTATCCAAGACATTCTTTAGGATGAGATACTTGAGGTGTATTCATAAAAGAATATGATAGTGATGCATGTCCCCTAAAAAATTCCTAATCCTACTAATATATCCTTACTACAATTAGAATTCCAAAAGCTGTTTTAATTACCTAATCCTTAGATAATGTGTCTGGGGTTGATTTTATTTTTATAGGAATCATGCATGAAATAAGAGAGTGTGTAGATCCATAATCAGATAAGGTGTTATATTACTATTAGTTTATGATAAAAGTAACTTCAATCATAGAATTATGGACTTTAAATTATGATATTATAATATCATAAGCCTAGCCTTGCTCCCTTTGACTATTATGAGGTATATTCTATTGATAATTTGTGAATTGATTATAATAGTGTACGATATCCTTATAATTTATCCATTGAAAATAATTTTCTTCTCTTTTTTACCTTACCTTTATTATATTGATGAACGTTATCCCTGTACTTTTAAAAACATTCATCCCCTTTTTGAAATATCTAGATTTATTCTTCCCAAAATTATTAAATGTTGGGAATTCCATTGTTCGTCCATTCTCTTATGCTTAATTTACCTCTAAATTGTGCTTACTCAACCTCTTCCTATATTTATTTATGTTGAAAATATAAAAATTATTGAAATATTTCTTGATCATGAAATATATTTTCACTATATCCTAATTGATGGAAAATTATTTTGAGACTAACCCATATAAAGGCTAAGATTTAGTCAATAAAGGAATCAATCTATCTTTCTTTTCATACTCTTTACATAATCCATAACATATCCTACCATCATAGTAATGTTATCCTCATACTCTATTACATCGTCCAACTCCTTTTTCTATTAATTTACAAATTATCCTTCCTTTTCATCCATTTATTTTAAAGAAAAATACTTCTCATACAGTATCACCTTCAAAGTTTTCTATTCCAAGATTTGTTATGTCTTCCACTTTCTTAGTCTATTTCATCAATAAAAAATATGGATCATCATCCCACCATAGATGATATACATAAATGATAAATTAATCCATATCACTATATACCAAATAGAGGAATACTTTTTCTAAATACATAAGACACTTTCATCTACTATTGAATTAGTATTTTGATTAAGATATGTTGGTTTCTAACACATGAAGTTGTTTAACATTGTTACCCTATGTTTCAAAAAAAACATTATTCTATACATTATAAACTATTATTCATAAACTATGTAAAATATCAAAATATAGTGATAATATTTTTAGTTCCAACACCAGCCTCATTAAATAACACAGGAGTCCTAGGAAATCCCAACATTTATTATGGGTGTCGATATGATTTTCATTCCTTCCATTAAGATCCATTTCAAAATAACCGCCAAACCCATTTTTTAATTTTTCTGAAAGGCCAGTTTTACTAGTTGATAGGAACCCATTAAAAATTACCTAAAATATATATAAACGATCAATACCTGACCTCCAAATTTATAACCCAACGTATAAGTAAAATATATTAAACAAAATTCAATTTTTAAATTTCTAAACACCCGTGTGGGAGGTATAAGGAATACCGATCCCACACCAACACCAATCCCTATGTCACACATGATCCCCAAAGAAGTATTTCACCTGAAATCCACCATGTACACCATCAACCAATGATATTAAGTGGAAACACAAAATATTTTAAACTATTGACACCAAATGACATCAATTATTATCATTGTTGACAATTTTGAACCCCCACATCCATTGCATTTATTCTTCAAAATCCAAAACACAACAAGAAAAATTACACCAAAATAGAGTAAAGCCATCATCCTCAATCCAGTAACTAATGATAATACAAAAAAACAATTTTCTCACTACAATCTAAAAGAATAAAATCATCAAACCAAACCAAAAAATAAAACTATAACTAAAGTATCACCACCATGAATCATTTCTCCACTTCCCCATCAGCATCACTAAGGTGAAATAAGAGATTGAATTATTTTAAGTGAAAATTATAATTTAATAAAACTCTAATATAATAATTTTTTTAATATTTTAGGGAATAAAACTTATAATTTTATATGAAAAATATCTATTTTGAACATACTTGGTCAAAATAAGATTAGAATAAATTTTTGAAATTTTACCTTAGAAAAAAAAATTATGAATAATTGAAAATGTAGTAATTAACTATTGACCCTTTTATTTATCATAAAAAATTATAATATATATAATAATTTTTTTTGACTATTAACTTAACATAAATAAGGATAAAATAATTCACTGATAAAAATGGATATTACTGAGAAAACTATTTTTAAGTCATAATGCCGTTCCATTTAAATTAATTAAAATAATCTTTAATGTTGAATGATTAAAATTAAATTTATATATTATATATCTAAATATGTTAATTTAAATACATATATTTATTATTAGTAGTCATATGGTTAATGTAAAGTTATATTATTCTTGAAATATGCATTTCTTGAAACTGTTTTATCAACATGTTTTACATGTTTATCTTTAAATTGGGTTATAACACTTCTATGAATTGAATTTGGTAAATTAAATTTAATATCTATAATAATAATAAATAATATCTGGTAATAATATTAAATTAATATTTTTCATTATTAATAGTAATAACAATAAAAATTTATCACCTCAGTTAATGTTAAATCATCTTTATAGCATCCTGCCTTTTTATCACATAAACTTTCATTACATTTTACAAAATCGAGGATCTTTAAGGTTTAGTGTCTTGGAAACCAGGAACTTAAAACATGAAAACATAAAACATTCTTCTTAAACACTTGAAAGGATTCTCCTCATGTTCATCATAGATTCATTACTGCATCTCATAACCTGGGAATATACATCAAATGAAAGGGTGAGCAGAAGGCCCAGTAAGGAAAACAAGAGAACCATTTTACATGTGAACTTGAGATACTTCAATAAGGTCATGAAAAGAACTTTAAGGCATGAGAAAGAAATCATGAGATATATCATAATCAAAATAACATTTTTCATAACTTGAAGATGTGGATAAAACATTTAATATAGTCAATCATGAACATATCACCAAGGTCCATCCCCAAGGTGTCATTTGAAAATTACCAAGGTTATTCACCAAGGTATCGTGAAAATTGTAATCTCTAGTGGTTACATCATTACCCAATGCATTGGAGTGCTATCAGGGCGCACCCTTAAATTTGAAATTATTATCATGTGAGCCACATATATCATCATAAAATATTTCATAAATAACCCATATAGCATAAAATAAATGGGTTTCATTTCATAATCATAACGTTTTAAAAACTGCTTTAAAGACATGATCTTTATTGTCACATTAAAACCCACGGAAAGGGAAAGCGAGTTTCATGTATGTAAATCCCAGAATTTAAAATATAAAATTTTGGTATATATGTGAATAAAACTGTATAAATAAGAGCTTTGAGTATTCAATTTATAACATAAAATAATTTTGAGAAAAGAGAGAGAGGCACTTTGAGACGAAAACTCTACAGCATAACGGCTATGTTTCAGGGTTTTAGAAAACATTGAGAAGAGAGGGGACATGGGTCAAACATTCATAAATGACCCATCAAACAGTAGAGGGACAAAATATAAGGGATTTAAGAACATGGTAATGAAATTTGAAAATATACCATATGAAATGAAGAACATGAAAGGAAGAAAAAATAAGATTTCTCTTATGAGAATTCGGCAGCCTAACGACGTCACTTAAACTTCAACAAAATTGAATTGAAAAGGTCAAATAGGGTCTCTCATAATATGAAAATAAGAGTCCAGTATGATAGATATAGAGATCATACCCCAACATAATAGAAAGGAACTTTAAAGAATTGACATGAAAGTAGAACTTCAAAACGAGAAGGGTGAAGAACCACTTAAAATTTCGGCAGCCTAACGGCACCACTTAAAACTTCAAAATACTGAATTGAAGATATCAAATGGGGTCTCTCATAATATGGTCATAAAAGATCAGTATGATAGACATAGAGATCATACCCCAACATAACAAAAAGGAACTTGAAAGAAATGACACGAAAGTAGAACTTCAAAATGAGAATGGTGAAGAACCACTTAAAAATTTGGCAGCCTAACGACGCCACTTAAAACATCAAAATACTGAATTGAAGAGATCAAATGGTTTCTCTTATCATATGATCATAAAAGATCTGTATGATAAATTTAGAGATCATACCCCAACATAATAAAAAGGAACATGAAATACTTTACATGAAAATAGATCTTGAAAAATGAGAGGGGAGAAAGAATCTGTTACAAAAATTTCGGCAGCCTAACGGTGCCACTTAAAACTTCATAAAACGAAATAATGAGAGTAAGAGGGGATCTCTCATTATATTAACATAAAAAGGGCAGTAAGAGGAGTATAAAAGAACATCCTACAACATAATAACATGGAGCATAAAAGGAATGACATAAAAGATATCACTTGAAAAGAAAGAGAGGGGTCAGATCCCTTACCTTAAAACGTAACTCTTAAAACTCAAAGATTGGGACCTTGAGGGCTTGGGGGAACCATGGAAGGACTCCTTGGGAGGTAAGGAGACCCGAACTTCGTTGAGGATGGTTTTGGAGTCGAAAAGATGAGAGGAGGGCTTGGTATTTATAGGGAAAGTGAGAGGACAAAGCATTAATGGCCAAAGGACGCCTCACATGTGCTTTTCTCAAACCCATGTGCTCTCCCTTGGAATTTACCATGGAGTTAGGCCACATGGGGCCCCCAAAACAATAATTCATCACCCTTGGCCGGCCAACCCTTAAAATAACTCATGAAATCATCATGAAACAGCTATGATGTCATTAAACATACCGAAACCCTAAAACTGCATTTTTACTATTCACTGAAAATTCAACTTTCTCAGAAAGATCCCAAAATTTCACCATAATCAAATATCAATGCTCTGATTTCAAAAATGATCTCCATTTTATAAAAATAATTTTCTAAATATTTTTAATTTATTTTTTAAATAAATACACTATTCACTGAAAATTCATTTTTTTTCAGAAAAAACCCCAAAAATTACCATAACATAATATCGGTGCTCTGAGTTCAAAAATGAAATCAATTTTATAAAAATAATTTTCTAAATATTATTAATTTAATTTTTAATTAAAAAACACTATTCACCCAAAAAAACGAATACTTGAATAATAATTTATGAAACCATTATTTAACCATTTTATTGAATCACATTACTTAATCAAGGTGCCTAGATTATTTTAAAACTTTCTTTAAGTGAGATTACTAATCCATTTGGTCATATTACTAATCCTAATCATAAAATCACTATTCATAATTTACTATTCATCAAAAATCAAGTTGATCTTATTAGACTCCAAATTTCGTACTGAACATAATTGTAGAAGACCATTTTTTGAAAATCATTACACATTTTAAATTATTTAAGGTTTACATAAACATTTTTTTCAGAATATTGTTTTGAAAATTCATCAACAATATGCATAATATTTTTATCCGGTCATTTGAAAATTCATAAACTTCATCATAAGTAGAAATCCCAATTTTTATTTAAAACAAGGATTACACAAGGCAGTTACGGTCTCGTTACATAGCGCCTTATAATACCAGCATATGACCTAAGAGTAAGGTGTGCTAGGGTGATAGAATCTTGGGGCGGCTCGGTCAACATTGCCCGAGTAGTAATTTCTATCAGTTTGAACTTCTCGCAAATGCGATTCCATTCTAGCTTCACAAGATGAAGTTCAGCTTGGGTTTGGTCCAGAGAAAAACCCAGTGGTGCTACCTCCTTCCCAAGTTCTGTTAGATGGGCTTCGATCGGTCCAAGACTACTGGGTGAGGCCATCGAATCTTCTTTCTATATTAATTAACCAATATTACTTGTATTTAGAGACAATAATCAAAACGTTTAGTTTCCAGCGGTCATATTGACCGATGGTCATATAACAGTCAAAACCCAATGGTCTCATTCTAATTATAATCATGTTTATCAAATAAAACATTTGTTGAGTATAAAAATAAAATAAAATAACACATGAAATTAGGAAACAAGATTTATTCAAAATTTCGGGCCGTTACAATCTTCCCCCCTTAAGAAATTGCATCCTCTCAATTTTTAAAAATTGGGTTTTGAAATTTCATTGAAAGTCCCACATCGGAAAAGAGTCAGTAACACCATTTCTTTGAAGGAAAGAAAAGGAAGTACAAAGGCCACCCGAGTTTACTCATACTAGGATTCCATGTAGGAAACATGGACATGGAGGAGAAAACAAAGGGTCACGTCCTAAAGGAGAGTGATAGAAAACATGATTAGGAGGAAGTTAACCACCAGAAAATCCCAAAATTATGATGTGTGTAAGTGGTCTTTGATTAACTAGTAGGAAACGTAAACCAACAACGTTTTTGTTTTAAGTTCCTTTTCATAACTTTTTGGAATTCATTTACAACATAGAACAAAAACATAAGGAAACATATCGATCTTCATGTAGAGTTTCATACTTTAATAAGTTTCTACCAAAACTAATCTTTTCTCCAAATGATTAGCATTCAAAACTACTTGGTCTCATCAAAACACAAGAATCATCTTCTAGAAATCCCATAATCCACAAAATATCAACTATCTATTTCTTCTATCTTTAAACATTATCCCAAAAATAGAAAGGGTAAGGTAAAACAACTCTTCAAAAAGAATCCCATAGGAATGGAAACTACTTTTAAATATTCAAAGTTCCATGGTACTACCCAATGTTCTTCATAGACTATTCCGTAAATAATGGTCCTTAAGATTCCTCAAAATAAACCAAACTAAGATTGAAATCCAAATACAAGAACGATTTGATAACATAGTCTTCCAAAATAAACTTCATTGTTCATCTCCAAACAACATCAAACACTCCTAACATCTTATAACAAAAGTAGCTAACCTAAACATAATTTACCCAAGATAGGTTAATCATTCCCGTAAGTAACCTAAATTACTATAAGTCCACCTTAAATTCATCGATTCTTCAAAATATAAGTCAACCATACTCCTCAATGAAAATACCGTAGTAATCTATTTACCTCTATCAAATATGGTTCCCTAAAATATTGAACGTCTTCAAAAATAATAATCAGCTTTTAATCCACTAATCATCTCTTTCATATTAATATGGAAATTGTTGCATTTCCTATCACATTGGTTATTGGGGAATTTCTTCCATCTCCCACCATTAACTAAGAAGAGAAATTATAATTAGAGGCTTAAATACTTAACCAATAATCATGAAAAGGAGCTTAAATCATATAAGGATAACTTGTAGAAGAAAATTATACCCTAACTTGTGATCCCCTAGGTTCCAATCTAGGTTATCTATGATCATATATTCTTACGTGAATCTTTGTTCCTTTAACAATGGTTCATACTAAGCTTATGAATTTACCAAAGCATATCCCCCGGGAGTGTCGTAACCAAGAGTACATCAAGGCCCGTTGTCGTGTACCAGTTCCCATTCGAGTCTAGCTCAAAGCGGTGTTTTCAGGTTTTACCCCTATGTACATCTGTGCTAGAGCCACCTCTACCTGCTCGTATCCAGACAGGGATGTATTTTCTTGGAAACCCCTTACTCAATACTCACCAAAATACCAGGAAGACTTCCTATATTTAAACTTTTCTATAGGGTTCTTCCTAGAGTTTTCATATCCTAATTTCCACAAATAACTAAACCATCCTTTGATACCAACTATAGCATCCTGCCTTTTTATCACATAAACTTTCATTACATTTTACAAAACAGAGGATCTTTAAGGTTTAGTGTCTTGGAAACCAGGAACTTAAAACATGAAAACATAAAACATTTTTCTTAAACACTTGAAAGGCTTCTCCTCATGTTCATCCTAGATTCATTACTGCATCTCATAACCTAGGAATATACATCAAAAGAAAGGGTGAGCAGAAGGCCTAGTAAGGAAAACAAGAGAACCATTTTACATGTGAACTTGAGATACTTCAATAAGGTCATGAAAAGAACTTTAAGGCATGAGAAAGAAATCATGAGATATATCATAATCAAAATAACATTTTTCATAACTTTAAGATGTGGATACAAAATTTAATATAGACAATCATGAACATATCACCAAGGTCCATCCCCAAGGTGTCATTTGAAAATTACCAAGGTTATTCACCAAGGTATCGTGAAAATTATAATCTCTAGTGGTTACATCATTACCCAATGCATTGGAGCGCTATCAGGGCACACCCTTAAATTTTCCTTTATTATCATGTGATCCACATATATCATCATAAAATATTTCATAAATAACCCATATAGCATAAAATAAATGGGTTTCATTTCATAATCATAACGTTTTAAAAACTGCTTTAAAGACATGATCTTTATTGTCACTTTAAAACCCAAGGAAAGGGAAAGCGAGTTTCATGTATGTAAATCCCAGAATTTAAAATAGAACATTTTGGTATATATGTGAATACCCCTGTATAAATAAGAGCTTTGAGTATTCACTTTATAACATAAAATAATTTTGAGAAAAGAGAGAGAGGCACTTTGAGACGAAAACTCTGCAGCATAACGGCTATGTTTCAGGGTTTTAGAAAACATTGAGAAGAGAGGGGACATGGGTCAAAAATTCATAAATGACCCATCAAACAGTATAGGGACAAAATATAAGGGATTTAAGAACATGGTAATGAAATTTGAAAATATACCATATGAAATGAATAACATGAAAGGAAGAAAAAATAAGATTTCTCTTGTGAGAATTCGGCAGCCTAACGACATCACTTAAACTTCAAAAAAATTGAATTGACAAGGTCAAATAGGGTCTATCATCATATGAAAATAAGAGTCAAGTATGATAGATATAGAGATCATACCCCAAAATAATAGAAAGGAACTTTAAAGAATTGACATGAAAGTAGAACTTCAAAACGAGAAGGGTGAAGAACCACTTAAAATTTCGGCAGCCTAACAGCGCCACTTAAAACTTCAAAATACTGAATTGAAGAGATCAAATGGGGTCTCACATAATATGGTCATAAAAGATCAGTATGATAGATATAGAGATCATACCCCAACATAACAAAAAGGAACTTGAATGAATTGACACGAAAGTAGAACTTCAAAACGAGAATGGTGAAGAACCACTTAAAAATTTGGCAGCCTAACGACGCCACTTAAAACTTCAAAATACTGAATTGAAGATATCAAATGGGGTCTCTCATCATATGATCATAAAATATCAGTATGATAAATTTAGAGATCATACCCCAACATAATAAAAAGGAAAATGAAATACTTTACATGAAAATAGATCTTGAAAAATGAGAGGGGAGAAAGAATCCGTTACAAAAATTTCGGCAGCCTAACGACGCCACTTAAAACTTCATAAAAAGAAATAATGAGAGTAATAGGGGATATCTCATTATATGAACATAAAAAGGGCAGTAATAGGAGTATAAAAGAGCATCCTACAACATAATAACATGGAGCATAAAAGGAATGACATAAAAGAGATCACTTGAAAAGAAAGAGAGGGGTCAGAACCCTTACCTTAAAACGTAACTCTTAAAACTCAAAGGATGGGACCTTGAGGGCTTGGGGGCACCTTGGGCGGACTCCTTGGGAGGTAAGGAGACCCTAACTTCATTGAATATGGTTTTGGAGTCGAAAATATGAGAGGAGGGCTTGGTATTTATAGGGAAAGTGAGAGGACAAAGCATTAATGGCCAAAGGACACCTCACATGTGCTTTTCTCAAACCCATGTGCTCTCCCGTGGCTTTTACCATGGATTTAGGCCACATGGGGCCCCCCAAAAAATAATTCATCACCCTTGGACGGCCAACCCTTAAAATAACTCATTAAATCATCATGACACAGCTATGATGTCATTAAACATACCGAAACCCTAAAACTGCATTTTTTACTATACACTGAAAAATCAACTTTCTCAGAAAGATCCCAAAATTTCACCATAATCAAATATCAATGCTCTGATTTTAAAAATGAACTCCATTTTATACAAATAATTTTATAAATATTTTTAATTTATTTTTTAAATAAATACACTATTCATCAAAAATTCATTTTTTTTTCAGAAAAAACCCCAAAAATTACCATAACATAATATCGGTGCTCTGAGTTCAAAAATGGAATCCATTTTATAAAAATAATTTTCTAAATATTTTTAATTTATTTTTAATTAAAACACACTATTCACCCAAAAAAAACTAATACTTGAATAATAATTTATGAAACCATTATTTAACCATTTTATTGAATCACATTACTTAATCAAGGTGCCTAGATTATTTTAAAACTTTCTTTAAGTGAGATTACTAATCCATTTGGTCATATTACTAATCTTAATCATAAAATCACTATTCATAATTTACTATTCATCAAAAATCAAGTTGACCTTATTAGACTCCAAATTTCGTACTGAACATAATTATAGAAGACCATTTTTTGAAAATCATTACACATTTTAAATTATTTAAGGTTTACATAAACATTTTTTTCAAAATATTCTTTTGAAAATTCATCAAAAATATGCATACTATTTTTATCCGGTCATTTGAAAATTCATAAACTTCATCATAAGCAGAAATCCCAATTTTTATTTAAAACAAGGATTACACAAGGCAGTTACGGTCTCGTTACATAGCCCCTTATAATACCAGCATAAGACCTAAGAGTAAGGTGTGCTAGGGTGATAGAATCTTGGGGCGGCTCGGTCAACATTGCCCGAGTAGTAATTTCTATCAGTTTGAACTTCTCGCGAAGGCGATTCCGTTCTAGCATCACAAGATGAAGTTCAGCTTGGGTTTGGTCCAGAGCAAATCCCAGTGGTGCTACCTCCTTCCCAAGTTCTGTTAGATGGGATTCGATCGGTCCAAGACTACTGGGTGAGGCCATCGAATCTTCTTTCTATATTAATTAACCAAGATTACTTGTATTTAGAGACAATAATCAAAACGTTTAGTTTCCAACGGTCATATTGACCGATGGTCATATAACAGTCAAAACCCAATGGTCTCTTTCAAATTATAATCATGTTTATCAAATAAAACATTTGTTGAGTATAAAAATAAAATAAAATAACACATGAAATTAGGAAAAAAGATTTATTCAATATTTCGGGCCGTTACAATGTTTACCTAGGGTTAAACCAAATTATAAGAATATTTAAGCAAATTAAACTTGTATAAATCATATTTTATGGAAATATTTTATCCATATAATATCCCACCTTATAATATCCCACCTTATAATATATTTATAATTTACGATACTTAAATTGATATTGATTTTATCATTTAGCTGACTTTTAGGTAATTCCCAAGTGGGATCCATCTCCATACTTATAAAAGGAAACATCCTCTACCATTTAATCTACATTTGAAGATTTTTTTGGGTCATACAATACCTATAAAACCTAAAATACATCCCATTTTCTAGAGTACTTTTTTAATCCCAAAACTATCCATGTATATATTGTTGGAACCATGGTCTTCTATGCATGATTTGGAGTATGTTTTGTTTTTGTTGTCAATCATCAATGGAAGTTCAGAACGTGTACCAGCAAAGAGATCATACAGTTCAAGTAGACAACAGTATTGAAGGTGGAACCGTTTCCCAGTGTTTGCCAAATTTTTGGGGTCCAAAATTTTGAAGTTGGTGAGCATCACGAAAATAGGATTTCCATGAAGAGAATAATTAAATATGGCAATGGCATGAATTTCGTGAGGAGTGGATTAATGTTTTAGAATTCACGAAGACCGAAATTATGGAGGCGGTGATTCTTCATGATTACGTCAATGCTTCACGAATGGCAGAGGATTAATAGTATCGTGATGATGAAGATCTTTGTGAGGGAGATTCGCGGCAAAGGCACAAATGAAATGACGGAAAACTCCACGATTATAACGAACTCTGCGAATGGAAAATTGCTGTAGTGCTTCGTGATTTTGAGCGATTTTCAGTGGGAACGTTAGAGATTTGCGATTTGAGATGACATGGCACTGACTTCGCGCGGAAGGTTCGACGGTTGGTGGGATCACCTATAAATACAGGTCGACCCCCTCGAGAGAGGTAGAGAGAGCTCTCAACGAAAATCCTTTTCTCTCGGTTCACAAAGGTCACTCGCGAAGGCAGTGTACTTCACGAAAGAGGAGCTTCTCGGTGGCTATTCTAGCTCCGCGAAAGTCATGCGCCCCACATTGGTTTGGTGAGCTTCGCGAAGAGGCATGAGATTTGTGACAGACAAGCATTATGAAGGCTTATGCATCGCGGGAGTGCTTCACGATTGAGCTTTGCAAAAAGGCAGGGACTCCGCGAAGGATTGTTTGAGCTTTGCAGAATTGGGAGCCTTGCGAAGTAGGGTACATTGCGAAGGCCCTTTCCAAATGTTTTTTGCCCAGTGGACAAGGGAAAAAGAGGTATTCATCAGTGGATGAAATTTAGACTTTAACAGAGCATCAAATCAGGACTCTAATGTAAGCAAAGTATCATGATGAATAGGAGACAAAGAACTTCATGTCTATCTATTGAAGAGACCTTCACGTCTATAAACTGAGCGGGACATCACCAACGACAGTGAGCCAGGGGGAGTCAATGGGAGTGACCTGTGGGAAGCAGTAATCTATCCCTGAACCTTTGTAAAGGTAGTGAGCCTGGGACAGAGTGACTGTTCCCCAACCTTTGTAATCCATAGCTAGTGAAGATTAGTGGAATTGGGTATGACCGATAACTTGTTGGCGTATTCTTCTTGGACGTAGCCTTTAGTGGTTAACCAAGTAAAAAGTGTTTTGTCTTCTCTTGGCATGTGAATGTTTGCTTTCTGATTATATTCATCTTATAGGTTCAAGAAGTTCCTACCAACATGGGAACAAGATCCATAACATTAAAAGAAACATTTGTCACCCTGATTCACCCCTCATCTCTCAGGGTGTCCCGGGGTCCTTCAAGTGGTATCAGAGCGTAAAGGTTTCTGGTGTTGAATCTATCCTTTTTTGTCATGGAGAATGCATTCAATATTAGGGGAGTCCCTCACTTTGATGGAAGTAATTTCCAGATCTGGAAGAACAAAATGAGATCTCATCTAAGATCTCTTGGAATGGATGTTCTCTTTTCTACTGTGCAAGGAATACAAGTCACTGACCCAACAGGCCAGGCTATGACTGAAACAGACAGGAAAATTCTTGATGCTGATTCTAAAGCAAAAAATGAACTTACTACATCCCTTTCTGATTAGATCTACCTAAAGGTGATGAATTGCACCTCAGAAAAATCCATGTGGGATAAACTCGAGAATATTTTTGAAGGAGATGGCAATGTGAAGGAGGCAAAACTACAAGTGTTGCACAATCGGTTTAATGATTTGAAGATGCATCCAGATGAGAATTCAGACACTTTCTTCAATCGAATTACTAAAGTGGTTGGAGCAATTCGAGTTATATGTGAAGAAATAAAAGACATTGATATTGTAAAGAAAATATTAAGAAGACTTCCACCTTTATACAATGCAACGGTGTCAGCCCTAGAGGAAATAGATCTTTCAAAACTTTCTCTGGATGATCTACTTAGCAGCTTGGTAGCATATGAAATGAGGGTCAAACCAGAAGATGCTACGACTCATGTGAGCAAGGAAATGGAATTGAAGGCCATGGATAAACTGAAAATCTCAAAAGATAGTAGTGGTGAAGCTGAAGAAGAAAAATAAATTATTTCTCTCATTGGAAAGAAGTTCCAGAAGGGGAAAGGTAAATTCAAAGGGAAGTTACCTCTCGCATGTTTCCATTCTGGAAAAGTTGAAGATAGTGAAGATAGTTGGGAACATTTCCTCCCAATGCTTAAGAAATATCAATAATGAAGATAGTGAAGATGAAAGCTTCGAGAATCATCAGAGAAGGTTCTTCAAAAAGGGAGACTTCAAATATGGAAAGAAAATGCAAAGGAAGAGTTTTGTCTATAAAGGGGAACCAGATGATAATGAATTCTGTGATGAAGAAGAACCAGAATTCAAAACTGGGAACCATGCTTCCATGATGGCCACTGTTGAAAAGACAGAAGATACTGGTGGAGAAGAACAACTGAGAACACGTGTAGTTCCCGAGATGCAACTTAAGGATGCCGTTAGTAAGCTTAAGATTAAATGTAAGAGTTTCAATAAGTGGAAATAAATTCTAGAAGAATCAACTGAATACATTGATCAACTTGAAGCTGAAATTGATCGACTGGATTAATTTGTGAAGGTACAGTCTAAAATAATTGAATGAAATGATGATGTAGTGGATCTGAAGTTGAGAATTGAAGAGAAGGAAAAGGTCATCAATGACCTCACCTCCATAATTGATGAAAAATACAAGACTGCTAAGGGTCTAGAAGAGGAAGTTGTTACTCTAAGGAGTAAACATGAGATTGAATCAATTCCAAAATAATGGAGGAAGAAAATACAGTTTGGAAGATTATCAGATGCAGAATTACTAGCTAGAGCCAAGTGTGGTTCAGATGGGGTTGGGAAAATCTTGAGTGATCAAAGACCTACTTGCATGGGAAAGAGTGGAATTGGTTGTGAGGCTGAGACATCAATTGCTGGAAGTGAAAATATCCAAAAGAAAGATCAGATGAAAGTTGAACATGTTGAAACGTTACCTAATTTTCCTAAAAAGGAACCCTCAATCCAAACGAAAAGGAGAACTAAAAATTATCCTCAAACATTCAGAAATGACATAAAGTCTTACTTCTCTCTTAAGGAAGAAGGTATGAGGAGAAATCCAAGTGAGAAGACATTTCCTCTGATGAAGTGTCAATTCTGTGGCTATCTGGGCCATACCTTGTCTTATTGCGAAGAGGAAAGAAGCTATCTGAATGGAGAAGATATAGAAGTTCAACAAAGGAGAACGAATTCATATCCTAATTCTTATAGAAGAAACAATTTATATGGATATTGTTATTTTTGTTCTAACTTTGGTCATAAGGCTGCTAATTGTAGGTAGAGAAGGGACATGGACACCTCATACCAATGTTTAAGACAAGTCAAGTCTTGTCATCAAGACAGTGATTATCATTCAAACAGGTTTTCTCCTCTCAAAGAAGATTTTGACTATGAAGAGCCTGGGTATGCGGAAGAGATAATTGGAAGGCCATAAGTACTATATACTCAATCCAATGTCTCATGGAAGGAAAGGAATAAGATTGAGAAATCCGAACTTGTAGAGGTGGCCCTCAATGATACAAAGAACAATAGTACCTGGATTCTGGATATCAGTTGTTCATCTCATATGACAGGTAATGCAGGCCTACTAACAGACATCAAAAGGACGGTTGATGGTACAGTACTATTTGGTAATGATGGGGCTCTAAAAATCAAAGGGAGTGGATGTACCGAATTAGCTAATGGAGAACTAAAGAATATTGAAGTCCTTTACATAGATGGTCTATGTCATAATCTCCTCAGCGTGAGTCAACTCTATGAATCTGTACTTATAGTTACTTTTAGTCAAAAAGGCTGCACTATCAAGGGAAAGACAAGAAATTCACTTATGAAGGGATGTAGAAAAGAAGGCAACTTGTATCAGTTTGATAGTGAAGAAAATATATGTTACATGATAGTTGAAGAAGAAAACAATTTTTTGCATCAGAGACTGGGACACATCAATCAACAAGACATGGATAAAATATCAAAATTGAGAATTGTCATGGACATTCCCATCCTGAAGTGTGAGCGTGAAAAATCTTGTGATGCTTGCATTCGTGGGAAGCTAGTCTCCAGTTCATATCGTCCAAAGAAGAAAAGGGAATCTCACCTTCTTGATCTGATTCATACAGATGTATGTGGGCCGATAAATGTTTCTGGAACTCCTGGAGAAAGGTACTTTGTTCTTTTCATAGATGATTATAGTAGAATGGCATGTGTGATGGCCATTCACAGTAAATGACAAGTCCTTGACTGCATGAAAACATATTGTTGAATCGCCGAGAATGATATTGGATGAACAATACAAGTGTTGTGATCTGACAATGGAGGAGAATACACATCCATTTAAATTGAAAATTATCTGGAGGAGCATGGGATACAACATGAGGTAGCTGTTGTGAGAACTCCACAAAAAATGGAGTTGTTGAACGTAGGAATTGACATGTGAACAACATGGCACGAACTGTGCTGATTGAGAGTCATATTCCACGACATTACTGGAAAGAGGCTGTTCAAGCTGCAGTGTACATCCAGAATCGAACAGGACTATATATGGGTTAGACGAAGACACCATATGAATTGTGGCATGGACGAAAGCCTTCTTTGAAATACTTTCTTGTCTTTCAAAGTAAATGCTTCATTAGGAACAAAGAAGTAAATCAAGGGAAATATGGTGACAATGCAGATGAAGGAATTTTCCTCAGTTACTCAATGAACAGCAAAGCCTACAAATGTTTCAACAAGCATTTAAGAAGGATTGTGGAAAGTAGCGATGTTAAGATAATAGAAGAGAAAGGAACAAATGCTTTAAGGACATCATATGCTAATGTGATAGAAAGTTAGGAAGAAAGTGAGCGTGAATAAAATAAAAATGTAGAAATAGAGGAAGTTGTTCAAAACACTCAGTAGTCACATCATGATGTTGACTCAGAAGAAGAATCTGAAGAAGAAACTATGGCTGAAGAGAATTCTACTGAACCTTGCAAGAGAAATCAAAGAGCTATGATTGATCCATCCAACATAATTGGGGACATGAGTGCACCCACTCAAACAAGAAGGATGAGGAATAACACGCAATCTGCATTTCTATCAGTTGTAGAGCCATCCTCATTCAATGAAGCTGCAAATTATGAATCTTGGGTGAAATCCATGAATGATGAATTAGATCAGATTGGCAAGAATCAGACATGGGATCTTGTCCAGAGACCCGAAGGTCACAATGTGATTGGTTCCAAATGGATCTTAAAAAATAAGTTTGATGAGCATGGAAGTGTCATAAGAAACAAGGAACGACTGGTATGTAAAGGATACTCCCAGATTGAAGGCATTTATGTTGAAGAAACCTTTGCACCAGTGGATAGACTGGAGTCAATCAGGATTTTCCTTGCCATGGCACTCCAAAAAGTATATAAAATATATCAAATGGATGTCAAGACAACATTCTTGAATGGTGTACTCAAAGAAGAAGTCTACATTGAATAACCAGTGGGCTTCGTTTTGGGGACTGATGAAAAAAATGTCTAGAAACTGAAGAAAGCTCTATATGGTTTGAAGCAGGCACCATGGGTGTGGTACTCACGGCTGGATTCATATCTCAAGAAGATGGAATTCAAAAGAGGAGGAGTTGATCACAATCTCTATGTGAAGAATTCTCCAAAAGATCAATTCATGGTTCTAGTCTACGTTGATGATATCATATTTGGTGGCCGCAAGCAGAAATCAGTGAACAAATTTTCCAACCACATGAAATCAGAATTTGAAATGTCTATGATTGGGGAGATCACATATTTCTTAGGGCTTCAGGTGATTCAAAAGAAGGAATACACTTTCATTTCTCAGGAAAAATATGCAAGAGAGCTGTTGAAGAAGTTTAATATGCAAGACTCCAAACCAATGTCAACTCCGATTGCAGTTGGATCTAAACTTGGAAAGCATGAGGATGGGGACTCTGTTGATCCCACCAGGTACAGGAGGATCATTGGGAGCCTACTTTACCTGACAGCGACACGACCAGATATTGTCTTTGCCACATGCTTTGCGGCCCTCTTTCAAAGTAATCCAAAATAGGAACATATGGCGACAGTAAAAAGAATCATGAGGTATATTCAAGGTACACATAACATTGGGTTATTTTTTGCTGCAGGTAGGGACAATGAATTATCAGCGTTTTCTGATGCTGACTTGGCTGGTGATGTAGTAGACAGAAATTCCACTAGTGGTGGAGCTTTCTATATTGGGAAGAAATGTGTTGGCTGGTTGAGGAAGAAACAAGAAAGTACTTCTCTTAGTACTGCTGAATCTGAGTATATCTCTACCACAAAGGCATAAACTCAACTTTTATGGATGAGCCAACAGTTAACAGATATTGGTGATGAGGTAAAGTAACCAATGGTGATTACTGTGATAACAAGAGTGAAATTGATCTTACAAAGAATCATGTTAAGCATTCCTGTACGAAACATATTGAAATCAGGTATCACGTTATCAAAGAAAAAGTTGAACAAGGGGTGATTAGAATGGATCATGTGGGAACTGATGAGAAAGTGGCTGATATCCTGACCAAGCCTCTATCTGCGGCTGTGTTTGAGAAGCATCGGTTGAACCTCGGTGTCCAGCCACCTCCCGGTACATAAGGAGGTTACGCAATACACCTCTCCCAGTTTGTGATAACTTTTTTTTATCTGTTTATGGTTATGATGCAGGTTTATGGGGGAGATACTATCCAGGGGGAGTATGGTTTCAGCTGAACGTTGAACAAACTACTGGTCTTTGGATTTATTGTCAAAGGGGGAGAAAGGGGAAAAGAATAAATTCAGGCAACTTCTATGATGAGAAGAATGAGAAGGAAAACAATGTAACATAATTCAAGCCTCCTCTCTTGTTTTTCTACACCGAGCATTTCTCATGTAGACTTAGAGTGTTGGATGAGTTGATTCCTGCGTTTTTGGTTTCCACATGGATAAAGATCTATTGAATTTATTTTCTGATTGCTAACAAACCCAAAGGGGGATATTGTTGGAACCATGGTCTTCTATGCATTGATTTTGAGTATGGTTTGTGTTTGTTGTCAATCCTCAATGGAAGTTCAGAACGTGTACCAGCAAAGAGATCATACAGTTCAAGTAGACAACAGTATTTAAGGTGGCACCGTTTCCCAGTGTTTGCCAAATTTTTGGTGTCCAAAATTTGGAAGTTGGTGAGCATCGTGAAAATAGGATTTCCATGAAGAGCATAATTAAATATGGAAATGGCATGAATTTCGCGAAGAGTGGCTTAATGGTTTGGAATTCGCGAAGACCAGAATTATAGAGGCGGTGATTCTTCGTGATTACGTCAAAGCTTCGCGAACGACAGAGGTTGAAGAGAATCACGGCGACGAAGATCATTGCGAGGGAGCTTCGCAGCGAAGGCGTGAATGAAATGACGGAACACTCCGCGATTACGATGAGCTTCGCAAATGGAAAATTGCCGTAGTGCTTCGCGATTTTGAGATATTTTCAGCGGGAACTTCAAAGCTTCGTGATTTGAGCTGACATGGAGCTGACTTCACGCAGAAGGGTTGAGGGTTGGTGGAATCGCCTATAAATATAGGTCAACCCCCTCGATATAGGTAGAGAGAGCTCTCAATGAAAATCCTTTGATCTCAGTTCGCAAAGGTCACTCGCGAAGGCAGTGTGCTTCATGAAAGAGGAGCTTCGCGGTGGCTATTCTAGCTCCGCGAAAGTCGTGCGCCCCACATTGGTTCGGTGAGCTTCACGAAGTGGAAGGTGCTCCGCGAAAACCAAGAATTGTGAAGGCTTGTGCATTGCGGGAGTGCTTCGCGAATGAGCTTCGCGAAAAGGCAGGGACTCCGCGAAGGCTTGTTTGAGCTTTGCAAATTTGGGAGCCCTGTGAAGTAGTGTACTTTGTGAAGGCCCTTTCCAAAGGTTGTTTTCCCATTGGACAAGGGAAAAAGAGGTATTAATCAGTGGATGAAATTTGGAATTTAACAGAGCATCAACTCAGGACTTTGATGCAAGCAAAGTATCATACTGAACAAGAGACAAAGAACTTCATGTCTATCTATTGAAGAGACCCTCACGTCTATAAACTAACCGGGACTTCACCAACGGGAGTGATCCAAGGGGAGTCAATGGGAGTGACATGAGGGATATAGTAAGATATCCCTAAACCTTTGTAAAGGCACTGAGCCTAGGACAGAGTGACTGTTCTCCATCCTTTGTAATCCACATCTAGTGAAGATTAGTGGAATTGGGTATGACCGACAACTTGTCGGCGTATGCTCCTTGGACGTAGCCCTTAGTGGTGAACCAAGTAAAAGGTGATGTGTCTTCTCTGTGCATGTGAATATTTTCTTTCTGATCATATTCATCGTACAAGTTCAAGAAGTTCCTACCAATGTGGGAACAAGATCCATAACATTAAAAGAAATAGTTTTCACCCTGATTCACCCCTCCCCTCTCAGGGTGTCCCGGGGTCCTTCATATATTTTGGTGAAAACCTAAAGATGTTTTCCAAAGAAGTGGTATCATTTTTACCCAAGCCTTTTTTTACTTCTTCTTCCACCTCCTTCAAATATTATTCAAACATTATGAAATAATAACAGTAATAAATTCCATATACATATATTTTATTATGTTAATCTAATAACCTAAATATATCTCCTCTTCCATCAGATGGTAAATGAAACCGTCAAACATGTATACAACGGACTACCACCTCACAAACTAATGTAATTTGTTTTTTCATCAAGGTATCTCATGGATAGATATAATGAAATATTTAATATATATATATATATATGAAACTATAATACTATTTGAATTATAATATAACATATACCTTCTCATCGTCTAATCCGTTGGAAAATGATAATATCACTCATGCATACATGTGGACTACCGCCTCTATGACACGATATGATACAATATTCATTTTATTTTTCATAGATGGAGATAAAAATATATTTAATCAATATATAATATATAAATTAAATAAAATTATTTTTCAAATGTGATTTATTATTTACCGTTCTTTTTTTCGACCCGTTAAAAAAATTGAAACAACATTCAATCGTACATACGACCTACCTCCTCAATGAACGATGTAAGTAATTTTTCTACTCTAAAATTTTATGGATGAATATAAATATGTTTATAATTAATATATTATATATATTTATCGCAATTGAAATTATTTTTATTATGGAACCATGATAAAAATACAAGGAGTAAAACTACCGAACCAAATGATGCAAGACAACTCCAGCAGTTATAACCCAGAACCATGATTTTAATAAATATTTGTAAATAAATGGGTGATAAAAGGTTATAAGTAAATAATATGTAGTATGATAAATATTATTATGGTTATAATATATATATATAATAAATCTATATTTATTATATTGTAGGTTTGAGAATGAAGGAATGAATTCATACCCGACGTAAGGGATTTTGCCTCAATTGTTTTTATATTGAGATAAATTTGGTAATATACACCTACTTACTTATATGTACTATATATAAAAAATCATCAAGGTATTTAACTTGATTATATATTTCTTCATGATTATTAATTATTAAATTCATTTTACTCTTATAAGATAAATGTTTAAAATAAAATTCAATCTTATTTCCCTTCTTGATTGGGTATATTTTTCTTCTATATCCATATTTTAAAATAAATTCTAATAGAATTACTTTTATTTTAATTTTTTTGATAAATTATATTTTAATATATCCTTTATTTTAGAAATGGTATGAAATTAATATTTCTAATTTTCTCTTGAAAGGTTTCATTTTTAACTTTCTTTACAAGATGATAAAATAAATGTTTTTTAAGGTATACATTGCTAACAGACATCCTCACCAATGTAACTATTTTATGATATTTATCTTCCTAAACATGTTTTCAAAGGAATTAAAAAAATATATTTTTAGGAATTATTTTTTTATATTTTTCATTCATTTTCTTTTATTATTTAAAATACTTAAATTTATTTCAAAACCTATATTTATTATGAATTAAATGTCATATTTTATCTCTTATTAATTTTTTGGTCATTATCTTTATCTTGAAAAATTCACTTTCATGTGATAATTGGACATTAAATTTACCTCAAATATCCATATTATTTTTATCACTAAAAGGTTTATTTACTAAACCATATAAAATTTCTATATATGGTCTTTTAAGTTGAATGTTATTTGATTACCTAGGAAATTATTGATAATCCATATTATGTTCTCAATATGAATATTTTTTATAAGGAGTATTATTTATAATTAAAATCTATCAATTGATATATGAAAAATTCATTAGATATACAGTAATATGTGGAGCCTAGAATTATATATCCCCTTGATGCATCCATAGGTCTCATGATACAAATTAGTTGACCAAACTAAATAGGTATTTACCCATAGTTTCAAATTGTCTTAGAACATGGACTTTATAATAGTGATATCATGAATATTGAGATCATGAAATCTAATTTTATGAATTTTATTCATTAATAATTCAGTTATTAATATTATCCATGATACTATTTCGTTCATATTATCCCTGAATTCATTTTGTGCCCAAGTTATTGACTAAATGACTTGTGTTTACAATTATTTACCTTTCTATATTGATTATTACTTATTTACGCATGATTGATTCTATTGTACATAACCTTAATGAGAATTTGAGATTACACTTATTTTTTCTCTTTTCTCCATGATATGAATATGAATTCTTTCAAAGTTTTTTAATGATGTCGATAATTTTATTTTGTTAAGTTTTATATTTTATTTACAATTTATAATGGGTAAATTCTATATATCTAGTTATCATGGACTACTAAACTGATCAATGCATAGGGATGGGATCTATGGTATATGGATTATTCAAAATAGGTGGGGTAGTTCGTATGATTTCTATTGAATACTCAACTTCATGATTCAGAGGAAGACTATGAAAATCTTTCTGAAATACATCATCAAAATCCATTAAAATAGAAATATCTTCATTGTTGAGTTTCTCCTTATCCATATTAGTAAAATACCCATTTTGAAAATGAATAAATACCCATAAAATGGATATAATTACAATAAAATATCTTATTCATCCTCACGTAGATAAAAAACTCAAGATCTTTCAATATATAAAATGTGACTTCCATTCCATGAAAATTAATATGATCTCTTTATAAAGAGATACAATCCATGCCCAAAATCACAAAAAATTTAACACGAGAGAGAATAATAATAATTATAGTAAGTATATTCCCACAAAATTAAATTAGAGAATAATCATAGACTTAAAATGACACCATTGTACCATTAATATTTTTCACTTATAATAAAACATATATTCATTGAGGTGGAAATGCGATGACCTTAGTAAATTATTCATATATAAAAGAGTGGGTAGAACTAGAATCAAACAACACATTATTAGTTCTAGAGTAGATGATATGTGTAATATTCACTACTTTGTTACCATAAATCACATACACTATAGTGATCACATAATATTTCCATTTGTCTCAGGGATTAAGAGGTTCTTAATGTAGATCATCATCATTAACTCTTAGATCCACAAATTAGTTAGCATGATTCCAATATTCCATGAATTCGAAACACTATAGTGTGCTTGGTACATTTTATAGAGATTTATCTATATTTACCTCATTAGTTATCTTATTTACATAACATCGATATTAAATTTCTTTTTGGCCTTCTTTTCCACACTTAAATCATTTACTATTCCATTTAATATAATATCCTACATGTTTTGTTTCACACTAATGTCATAATGGAAGAACCATATTATTCTCTCCATGGTTTTTATTATTGTATTTTCCTTTGAATTCCATATTTATTTTCTTATCAAAACAATGAGATTTACGAGATAATCTAATATACATTTCTTACTTTTGAGAACATTAAACGTTTCTTTAAAGCATATGACCTATATACAACTAACTCCATTTACATACTTGTAATTAATCCACCAAAGAATCAATCATTCTTTCTTTCATGTTTGATGATAATACCAAAAGTATATATCAAAAGGCCTGTAAAATTTTTACTCATAGTTACTAATAGATTCAACTTTCCTCTATTTTAACTCAAGTAATTCCTTCTCTATTCTCATATGAAGACTAAGAGGAAATTACTTGTTGAAAATTAACCTATAAAACTAATACCTCTCCATATATTCAATTTAGTCATGATATCAATTTTTCTTGATAGATTAATCTAATAATTGTTTTACCATCCAAATGATAAACAAACAAAATAACTTTTCTATCCTCCAAGAACTAGAAGACATAAAGTATCATTTTAGATGTACTGATCCATTACCCATAAATTAGTTGATCAGTGGACAAACTAAAATATTGTGGATGTTTACTCACAAAGGAATCAATAATATATTGTTCCCTACATTAATTACTTGGAATATAAATAGGATTCATAGCTTGATAAAGTTGTGTAAGCATATCGAAGATATTATGCATTCTAGATCCAATACAATTTAGTTTATTAGGAGAAAAATCTTCCCAATTTTATTAAATTCATCATTATCATGATTCAAAAAGTTCCATCCATTGACTAAAACTGAAAATCTTAGTGCGAGAAAAAATAATCACAGTGAGGAATCATATAATCATAAAAAAGACCATTTATAGGATGTCAAAATCATGACAACATATCCTCAATATATGAAGCCTTTGGTTTATCCTAGGATTTCCTTGGTCATTATCTATTAAAATAATTTATAATGGTTCATAAGGAATATGTGAATTATTCCAATAATATACCAAAGTATTTTCTATGATGGTGTGTTATCTTAGGCCTGCTCACCGTGCATCAAAAGAGACCACGCTAATACCTAATTTTCCCATTTTAATGTTTTTACCCCTAATTTCATCTATACCACAAACTCATACACTTGATACTATACCATAAGAGAATAGTTTTCAAGGAAAACCCCACAAAATAAAATATAAAAAATCTTTTGGATATTATCCTAATACTTATCTGAATGCCTTTCAATAAATTTATCTAATCCAAATCTCCAAAATTAACTAAATCATACTCTGATACTAACTATGGTAACCCAAAAATTATATACAAAAATATTACATCATTTTAGATGAATATTAAATTAATTTCATAATAATAAACTACCTAGAACAATAACGGTTTAGTTTCATTGAAGACTAGATACACAATCATCTTATTCCATGACTGATCTTCAACATCTCCCGCATAGTTCTTCTTATATAGTAAACTTATTAGTCATACCCTAATTAAAACCATTATTCATAACCTAAAGAAATGAAACATAAGAAAGGGTGATCTTAGATGCTCAATATGGGTAAACATGTGTTATAATTGTCAACGATAATATGTAATCATAACATGAGGAAAATCTTATGAAAATATGACCTTAATAATTGAAAGTCTTAACCAACAATTGATATATCATAATCATGTTGTATGGTACATGTAGATCATAATTATTGAGTTGTAGATAAGTAAAATACCATGAGATCATATTATAATAATAAGAGCATGTCATAGAAAGTGACATAAAAAATGTGTCATAGTCAAAATCATATAAATCCTATGTCATGGATACCCACCAAGAAATTCATAAATTTTTTAGATTAGGCTATCCACCCATGTATTTTCTTTGGGATTTGGATAACCACCCATATACCCTCTCTTGGGCATGGGATAACCTCCCTTTTACCTTTTGTGATTATAAACATTAAACACTACCCAATACATCAGAGTTTTATAATATACCCACCAGCCACGTACTCATAATCCATCCATATGTATACCACAAGACCTTGAAAACATTAATCATTTTGTTATATCATAACATCTAAAAAAGAAAATGGGTTCCAATTATATTTCATCATCAAAATATTTAACCATTAAGATAAAGAATTAATATAATATCATTGGATCATATCTCTAGTGAAAAATAAATAACAAAAATGGACGTTTTCATATATGAAAATACCATTAAAATATTAACTGAACATTTCATGAGGAAAAAATCCATTTTCAGCTTGAAATCAGTTATTTAAAATATAAAAATCTGTATAATATTAATGAAAAATATTATTTTAAAGGAACTATGGAAACAAGTAGTGTAATAATAAAAGAAAAGAATAGTCATTCCAGTAAGAAAATAAATTCATGTAGTGAACATTAAATCAAAGATTTTGTTCACACCTTTGGAAAAAAGTACCTCATTCAGTAAATGAACTGAATATTTCTTTTCACCCTTTTTATAAAAAATAAAACATGTGTAAAAATTACATTAATCAATCATTAAATAATATTAAATAACATTTTTTTAAAATATAGACATGGAAGGAAAAGATTTCCCATTTAATAAATAAACGAAGCAAGTTTCTCTTAAAAAAATATTTTATAATTTTGTTTACTTAGAGAGAGGAAAATGATAGGAAAAATTTCAATTTATATAAATAAATAGAGGATATGAAAATAAATAATATTTTTTAGAGGTGGATCATATTATTTTATCATCATAAATTTAATAAAAAATCATCCCTAAAAAAGTTATATTTTACCATAAAACCCTTACCAATATGATAATATTCAATCACTACCCAATGAAGGAAATAAATTCAAATAAAACATTTGATACCATTAATATAAATAGATTCATGATATATTTAATCATAGGGGTAGTATGGACACCACATGAAAGAAATAAGTGGGGAATATAGAGTATCTCTCACATAAACAAAATAAAGAAGATAAATTCTTACAAAATCTATGATATTATTCATAATTTATTTTAACATATTGTACAATAAATTTAAATTTATTATAATTCTGCTGTCACACCCAGTTTTTCAATTTTTGGATTATAGTCCTGATCCATGGGAAACATGGTGTTTTATCTGGTTCTGGGCGTGACAGGTGTTGAGTTTTGAGAAATTACATTGTCTATATTTTATCCTATATTTTTCCCTTTTTTAATTTTGTTTTTTTTAAAGAAACCCAGAAAACATTGGCTTGGAAGTACCCTGCGCACGGTTGGCGCATGATTTAATAAACTGTGCACAAACCCATGTAACCGTGTGGCATATACCGAACCTAACACATGGTTAACACATGGATATGTGGATGATCCCTAATAACCATGTGCTTGATACATATATAGGTAGTTTCTACATCATGTTTGGTGCAAATAATGGTAAACAGTGCAGCCAAACCGTGCACCTTTCCCATATATTAAAGTTTAGGGATTTCCAAGTTTACCCATTTTGGATTTTTAATCCAAATCACTGTCCTCATCCAAAATGAGACTCATTATACACTAGGAGGGATCTCCCCTCTTCCTCAATCCAACCACCTCATTCTAGGGTGATTTCAAGTTGAAATCTTCAAGCATTTAGTTGGATCCCCCAAGGTAAACCCCTCCTCTCATCTCCCTCTTCCTTCTCCTCTCATTCCTTGTTGGATTTATCTTATCCCATGGACATATTGACCTAGGGTTTTTATTTCCCTTACATTATATTGGGGGGTTTTTCTCATTAAGGGTTTCTCTTTATATATATAGGGTTTTGTAACCATCACAGAGTGTTTTCAATGGTGCATTGTCGTTGCACCATGGATCCAATGTAGGTATTCCCATGTACTTTCCTTTTTAATTTAAGAATAGTTGGTTTTTTATTCCTTACCTTATTTTATTTATAAATATTGATGTATAATTCTTGGTTTAATTTTTTTTATGAAAATTGGTGTTTTAGGCCTTGGTTTTTGATAAATAGAATTTTAGTGTTAACTAACGCACACCAAGTTCTCGATTAAATGACCAGTCGGATTTTTTGAGTAATTTTTAATGTAAGAGGCTGTAATGGTTTTGTTAATATATTTAAATTATGTGAAATGATGTATTGGATTCCTTATATGGGTTTACCATATGGTTTTGGGTTTTATAAAGAAATGGGAAATGACTTTTAAGGTGTTTTAGAATATATTGATGATGAATGGCCATTTTGTATCTTTTATAAGAAATTTATTTCCCTGAAAGTGTATTTTGAGTATTTTAAGAGGATTTTGTAAATGATTTTGAAATGGAAAATATAATTTTTAAACCCCTTTATGAAATGTGAACTTTTTATCATTGATAAGTGTTGGTTTTATGAAATTATTAAAGGCGAGTTTTGAAACTTTGTGAAAATGAAGAAAGTGTTTATTATGAAAAACTATGTTTGATGGTTCTCATGAATTGTATACATATAGTAGATACTATCTACACACTATATAATCCTTTTGATCCATTATTAGTGTTCTTCAGATTGGAATCTATGTTCTTTTTTTCTCTATGGCTTGAGATCAGTCCTTGGGGTGACTCGGGGTGAGGCCTATTATTTGACTATTATTATTATATTCTTGTGATTTGATGCTCAGATGGTATCAGTTGGCTCACCCCATTTATATGTGAGACCTAGGAACCTAGTATAGTGAGATATTTTTTTGAGAACGATTGTTGTACTAGAATGATTACTCACTATCTACTGGCCCATAGTAAGTGGACATATTTGGGTTGATTGATATGGGATTGAGCCCCTCAGTCTTTACTAAGTTAGGGTGGATAGGAGGTTAGTGATTCTTTGATTTAATCATGTGTGGCATGATACCAAGGATGGGGTATCATGTATTATTATGTTTTCGATTGTTTTTTATCTTCATAGTTCACCTATGTCTATTGGATCTTAGTTTCCTACAGTGATGAATGAGATACAGGTATGTTTATTTCCATTTCCCTTGTTGTGTGATTACTATAGGTCCTTATTGTATAGTGTTTTTCATGTAAAGTGATGTGTTGGTTTAAAAAAGTATTATGTTTTTTTAAAAGAAAATAGTGTTTTGTCCTCTTTTTTGAAAGTTTAAAATGTTACCATCACTTTCCCCTAGAAAATGTTAATGCCTCACTAATGAAATGTGTTTGGTTTCGAATTAAATAAGGGAAATGGGTTTTACTTTTTTTATTAAACCATGGTAAAAATAATATTTTTATATATTTTAGTACAAAAATGAAAGTTGATGTTTCTATTATTTTAAAATAATTACATTAGACAATATATTATCAGGATAGCCTATTGATTTTAAATAATCACATCTATAGTTATTTTCTTTTTTTATCCTTTGGTGAAGGTTTCAACTTGAGTTCAATCGCCTTGGGCAATGAGTGATCGTTGTGTTGTAGAGTGACTTGCAGGGTCACATGGAGTTAGTTTGTTCATCTAGTTCAGTTGGATTTTTATTATAGTTTTGTACTGTTCAGTTTTATATAAAAAATATGTTCAGTTTAATTTTATTTATATTGAACATTTTTTTAATCTTTCCATTTTTTTGTCTTTTATTATTTATTGGGATAAATCATTCCCTTATCTACTCGGTTGATGTAGAACACTAGTATCCAGCACATGGGGATCGAGAATTCCCATTAGGCCATGTGACAGACCGGCTTGGGTGACTAGTTCAAGGTTGACCCAGGTTTGATCATGACAAAATGGTATCATAAGAAGGATGGATCTTAGAGGAACATGGTTTTTAGAGTTCCCTTTAATTTTTGGGGATGTTAAGGTATATGGCATAAGATTTTCAAGACTCAAAGTGTAGTTTCCAGAAGATCTATGCGAACACTTTCTCATTCTGATCCTCATGTTTCCATGGGATGTTCAGTTTTCTTAGTTTCTAGGTCTTTATAGAATTTTTTGTGACTCAAATATGACAAGGGAGTTGAAAAAATGGTCTATGTGAGCTTGTATGCCCTAGAAATTCATTTTAATCCAGGGGAATGGTCTTATAAGTCTCTCTATGTTGGTGGTGTGTTTTTAAAATGGCTAGAAACTATATGGTCAATTCACCCATCGACACTAGTTCCCTCTTTTGGGTCACATTAAATCTTTTTGAGTAATGAAAATTTGTTTTGAAAATCCTTGTGTGAGAATTTTGGAAATTGGTTTTAATGTAATCTTTGGATTTGTAATGTGGAAAATATATTTTCATAATTTACTTGAAGAAAGGTTTAAAACTCTAGGTTTTTTAAAATGAATATTTTGGTAAAGAGGACTATGAAAAGTGGAATTGATGAATTTATGAAATTGGAAAATGGGTTTTTGGAAAGGGAATTTTTTATGTGAAATACATTTTTTAATGAATGATGAATTGGATTTTATCAAATGGTATTGATAAAATTTGATTTTTTGAATTGTTTGAAAATGTATTGAGTGAAACAAAAATGATTTTTGGCTGAAATATGTAGGATATAATTTTTAAGTATGATAAAATGGTTTGTTGGGTGGAATATGAAAAATTAATTTTTAAATTATTGGTTAGTGAGCCATTGTATGGTTCATAATTTTTGAAATGGGTTAAATGACTTGGTTTTGTAGATGAGGTTGTTTTATTTTCTCCTTTGGTGTTCTCATGGGTGCTCACATGTGTAGTGGACTGTGGAAATGTAAATGATTTAGGGTATGAAAGGGATGATGGATGCCTAAGGTGGCACTTAAATATGAATGTGAGTGAGACTCATTGGAATACCATTGGGTTGTTTGAAAAATCCACCAAGTTATTTTAGTTTACAAAAGAGTTTTAATATAGAAATTGTGTTGTTTTTGTAAGAAAATGGTTATGTGGCATGTTTTTCTGTGTCTTACAATTGTTTTTTATTTGGTATGATCATCCTTGTGATCTAGTAGTGATACTCTTGTTTTATCCTATGTTGAGATACTTTTGGTTTCTTAGTCATGAAGCGGTGTCTTAGTGGGTTTTTAGAAACGTTTTGGGGAATTTATTGAGCTTTTTTCACTCTAAATTTGTGTATGTTCAATGTGAAGTTTTGGGTTCATAAGATGGTTTTAATAGAGCTCATGGTTTCCTTGTTTCCTTATGTTCTCCCCCATATAGATGTGATGGATTTTTTTGTATGACTAAAGACGGTTCTATGTTGGAATGGTTTCCTGTTGTTAATCATAAGGATTTTTTTTGCATGTTTCTAAAGATAAATCCACCTATTTGCAAGATACCCTAGCCCATTTGTTTTAATAGAGAGATATTAGGGATAATTCTAAAATCCTTTCCAATTATTATAATTCTTTCATTTGTAGCAGTTTTATTATGTGATGTTGGTTGTGTTTCTTTATATTCCTTGTAAATTCTTCTCCTCATTTGGAGTAAGAGAGAATAGTTATGTGTATCCTTAAGTCCCTGTTTGGGTAAATTTGTGCTATTTGAGGAAGTGAGTTTCATGGTGTGTCACAATCCTTTTTTTCTGCATGGGAGTGTTATGTGGATTCATGTGGCATTAGAAGAAGGGGTTCTAGTTTGGGATTAACATATCCTAACTGTGAGGAAATATATGCTTCACAAATCAAATATCTAGCCATATATCTCGGAGTGAAGCTGGCATGTAGTCAGTAATCCTAGGGGTTTAAGGTGTTTGGTAATGTTATTTCATGTACCATTGCACTGAGTTAGTTCTAGTGTTTTTAATTTGGTTTATCATCACTAAGAATTTTCTATTTTCAAAGAGATCATGGTGGAATTACTAGTCAAATAGTTTCTAAGTTTATTCCTTATTGGATATGAGTTTCCATTCAGTGTTCTTGTGGGGACCTCCCATGTTAATTTGATGTGGTCTTCGATTTTTTCTGTCTAGAGGGGAAGAGTGGTGGGTGGTTGTTGGATTTCAGTTTAGTAGTCCAATAATTTTCCCCCACACCTCCCATCCCTATGTGGTGGGGTTTTTTGGTCAGTGTATGAAGTTTTGGAATCATTATTTCCCCCTCTGTTTAGGATTTCATAGTTTAAATTCTCTTGATGTGTGCTCCTTAACTTGTGTTCTTCTTTTCATGGGTAGATCATGATGGAAGATTTTTGGTTGTACTCTATTGGAAAGGCCTGATTCTAGTTCAAGTTGAATATTTGTTTGGCAATTCGTAGTTTTTATTTAATGGTTGAGAGACCACACTATGGGTCTCATTGAGTTTTATCTTAAGAAATCATATGGATCTAGTTGATTTCTAATAGTGGGAAGTCCATTCACGCCTCCCTTCCACTGGTGATATGTCTTCGGTTTGGTTTTATATTGATCAGGTTGAAGTGGATTTTTTTAAAGATGTTGATTTTTTATTTTTTTCCTCACTTTGGTTTAGTGTTGGGATTCTTGATCGAAGGTCCTACAGACTTGTTTTTTGATTGGTTGTGGATGTGGTGGCTTGATCCTTACTTGGTTCATAGAATGTAGTTGTGGGTTATTGTTTCATTTTGGGAAATGGGGTTGAGTTTTGTTTATAGTGGGTGAAGTATTATTGGATTAAGAAAAAGGATCATGTTCATGTGGAATCCTTAGAAATAGATCAATTAACTATATAGTGTTGTGGCTTTCTGGGGGAGGAAAGAGTTAATGATGGGGAGAATTGTCACACCTTGGTTTTTCATGTTTTGGAATATAATACTGTTTGATGGGAAAACTGATATTTTTTTAGGTTCTGGGTGTGATGAGTGTTTCACATTGAAGTGTTCCCTTATATTTTTTGTTCCCCTGTTTTTACCTTGGTTCATTTGGGTGGTTTTAGAGAAATATGGAAAACAATTTCAAGTTAGTACCCTATGCACTGTTTGATAAACTGTGCAACCGAACCTAGGTAATTGTGGGGCTAATATAGAACCTACCACATGGTTAACGCATAGTCATGTAGTTTATCCCCAGTAACTATATAGTCTATCCATCCATGGTTAGTGTCTATAGCACCGTTGGCATATGATTTGGTGAACCATGCATCCTTACCATGCACCTTGCGTAGACATAAAATTTTAGGATTTTCAATTTTTACCCCTTTTGGATTTTTAACCCAAATCACTCTCCTCTTCTCCCATACAAATCTTTTGACCCTAGGAGGGATCTCCCCTCATCCTCAATCCTCCCACCAATTTCTTGAGAGATTTAAAGTGGAAATATTCAAGGGTTTGGTTGGATATCTTAGGGTAAACACCTCATCTCATCTCCCTCTTCCTTCTCCTCTCATTCCTTATTGGTTTTCTATTTTTCCATGGTCCTATTGACCAAAGTTTTTGATTTACCTTAGATTATTTTGGGAATTTTTCTTATTAAGGATTTATCTTTATTGATCAAGGGTTTTGGAACCATTGTGGAGTGTTTTCTGTGGTTCATTGTCGTCACACCATGGATTTGAGGTAGGGTTTCCCGTGCACATTCCATTATTAATTTAGAAATTTTTAGTTTCATGCTTTTAACACATTCTATGATTTATATATATATTTATGTATGATCCATTTTTTAATTATTTTGCGTCCAAAGTGGTGTTTTATACTTTCATTTATGATAAATGGAATCATTGCATTAAATAACGCACAACAAGCACTCAATTAAATTCCTAGTTAGCTTTTATGAGTAATTTTTGATGTAATAAGCATTTTTTGGTTTGGTTAGTATATTTATATTATGTGATATGATGCCTTGGTTTCCTTATATGGGTTTAACAAATGGTTTTTTCTTGGATAAATACATGATTAATTGATTTTATGGTGTTTGGGCATGTGTTTCCATTGAATAGCACATTTGGAACTTTTATAAGAAAAAGATCACCATGAAAGTGTAGTGTGAATGTTTTAATTGGATTTTGTAAATTATTTTCAAATGTAAAATGATGTTTTTACACCCCTTTATGAAAAGTGGACTTTGTATCATTGATAAATGTTGGTTTTGTGAAATGCATAAAGACCCGTTTTACAACATTGTGAAAATGATTAAAGTGTTTATTATGAAAACCCCTGTTGGATATTTATTATGTCTTTTCTACGTATAATGGATTGGATTTACACAATGTGGAATCAACATGTTCCATTATCAAGGTTCCTCAGTTTGGACTCTTTGTGTTCTATTTTTCCTATGGAACTAGATCAGTCCTTGTGCTGACTCGGGGTGAGGCATATTGTTGGACTATTATTATTATATGCATGTGAGTGGATGCTTAGTTAGAATTGGTTTTCTCACCCTCTTAATACATGGGATATGGGAACTTGGAATAGTGAGATAATTTTATGATAATGATTGTTGCATTGGATAGATTACACACTAGCTAGTGACCTATTGTAAGTGAATATATTTGGGTTTATTACTATGTGATGAGCCCCTCGATCTTTCCAGAGTTAGTGTGGATGAGTGTTTAGTTAATTCTTGATTTCATCATGTGTTTCATGATACCAGGGATGTGATATCATTTATTATTATGTTTTGTATTGTTATTGATCTCTTGGGTTCACCTATGCCTATTGGATTATAGTTTCTTGCGGTGATGAATGAGATAATCGTATGTTTATTTCCATTTCCCTTGTTGTGTGATTACTATAGTGACTTCTTATGTAGTGTTTTTCATGGAATGTTTTGTGTGGGATTCAAAAAGGTTTATGAATTTTTTTTATATAAAATAGTGTTTTATCCACTTTGGTGAAAGTTTAAAATTTTAACATCACTTTCCCCTTGAAAATTATAATATCTCCCTAATATAATGCATTTGGTTTTGAAATAAATAAGGGCAATGGGTCATAATTTTTGTTCAAGTAAAATATATATAAGATCATACTTTTATATATTATAGTTCAAAATTGAATATTGATGTTTCTTTTATTTTCAAGGAAGTGCATTGGGAAATAGATTATTGGGCTAGCCTACAAAGTTTAATACTCACACATATAGTTCTTTTCCATTTTTATCCTTTAGTGCAGGTTTTTGGTTGTGTTGACCACCTTGGGAAAGGAGTGATTATTGTGTTGGGGAGTGAATCATGGGGTAACATTAAGTTAGCGTTGTAATCTTATTCGGTTGGTTTATTTATATAGGTTTTTTACCATTCATTATCATGTATAAAATATTTTCCGTTCGGTTTTATTTATATTAAATTGTTTTATTCATCTTCTTCCTGTTTATTTTCTTTATTATTTATAGGGATAAATCGTTCCCTTATGTAATATATTGATGCTTGAATCTAGTTTCCAACCCATGGGAATCAAGAACTCCCTTCAAGACATGCCTTGGATCAGCTCAGATGACTATTTTAGGGTCTATCGGGTTGGTTTGTGACATGTAGACTATAATAATATTCATACATATAACACAATACCTGGTGTACTTATAATATGTTATCACACTTTCATTAATAATATGCCATTATCATCATCATTTTGGGTGCCAATAGATTCATTATTCATATATGTTTTGATATAGTAGTTATGTTCCACTTATATTGATCATGATTCCATCATCAATAGAATACTAATCATGATATAAATATCACATATATTAATTATATAAAAATCTATAACCATCCTTGAAAGGAAGTGATAGAAAAATGAATTACACCATTCATCGAGATGGTAATCCATATATATAAAAAAACATTGTTTTCATTTAAAAAAAATAAGGATGGAAAGATAATAACATTTTATAATTTAATAATTGTAATAAATTATAAATATCAATTATAATTATAAAATCCATCATCATATCCATCAATGCGAGTCGGTGATGGAAACTGTATCATATCACTACGTGGATGCGGTAGTCAACATGTGTTCACATATAATAATTTATTCCCTATAAATGTCATGTACATGTAAAATGGTTTTCCCATAACTATAATAAAACCTCACAATATTTTTCATACTTTAAAAGTTATGTTATTTTGGATAAAGTATATTTAGTGGAAGTAGAAGAAGAAATTAACTTTGAAAGAGTTAGGTAAGGAGAATACTTCTTCCATGATATACCTCATTTGGTACACACCATAAGCCATAAAAATATTGTATTATGAGAATTAAAAATTACAAAAAATATTTATGTAATCTATGAATGTATTTGGTTAGGTATTGGATGATCTAGAATGCTCAAATTTTGAGAATAAGGGCGAAGAAGAGGTGACCTTTTATAAATGAGGAGAGGGACACACATGGAATTAATTAAAATGACTAAATGATATTAGGTCAATTTTATAAAAATGTTTTAAAAAATGGACAGTAATTAGAATATAAGTGAAGATTTAGTCAGAATATATTGGACTAAAAGGATTTATATAATAATATGTGAACCATTTTAACTCAAAATTTGGTATCAAAATTTTACTAATTTTACTATTAATTATGAAATAAAGTGGCCTCATTACAAATAATAAACATTGGGATTCCATATATTAACACTATTTTATCAAAATAAATTCATATGTGTAGAATAAAATCCTTTAAAATTAAATGTAAAAACCCAATGAAAAACAATTTTACGAAAAATAATTTTTAATCATGAAGCCAAATTTATTCTAATTCCATTCCTAGTAAAACCTATTAGATGAATATTAATATATTTTATTTAATATATTTAATTTATATTTATTTATCATCATTTATAAATAGTTATTTATTTTATTTTTTATGTTAAAAAAACATTGCATTCATATAATTAGTTTTCAGATAAAAATAACTACTTCTACATTCAAATGATTTTATCATCATTTTTAATGATTAGATAAGAAATATATGAATGATTATTCATAAATTTCCAATATATTTTGTTAAAATATATTTCTAATAGTTATCAATATACATTTTTATATTAAATTTCATGACACATATAAATATATATTTCTTCATAAAAATATGTCTTTTAATCATGAAATTTTTTATTAAAATTTAATGATTATTTTATATGCATTAACAAATACATTTGAATTTAGGAAAACGTATATATATATATACATATATATATATATATATATATATCATATTGTGGTTAATCCAATTTATACACACTAATCCAATAGCAAGTTTGTAAAGGCTATAATTTATCGTGCTTCATTTAGACTCAGGGTTTGTGTAAAGGAACCTATTTAATACTTCAAATTTAATAAAAATATATATTAATTCATGATGTTTTATATATAACCTCAATGATCCCTATTGATATAATTTATAAATATCATGGATACTAAATAATGTTCTTAGGTAAATAGTGATGAATCAATGAGAAGGAGGGTAGAGAAATCTGTGGAAATATTTTATATAATTTGATCATCATTATTAACCTTTCTAAGAGGATAAGGAGTAAATATACTCTTTTTGGATTTATATCACACAAGTATGAAACTAGTTTGAATGAAGTTTAAGACAAAAAGGAATGTTTAGAAGGTTCTAACCAATATTTTTGACCACTCCTTTATATGTTTGGATTCAGTCTAAGACATAGGATTGATCACATATCAATTTTTGTGATTATAAAAGTTGAGAGTAAATCCACATTGGATCACTCTTACAATGTGTGGGTTGGGATCATCCTTAAACATTTTATAATTTATCATCCTTAACCTAAATGTTATGTATTGATATTACTAGATTGGTTGATATTATACTAAATCCCACTATTATTCAGTGATTCTATTTCTACTCTTTTGTGAAAAGTTATTTGGTGAGCTCTTGGATGTCTTTGTACCAAAATATATAATTTTCATCCTCAATGATAGATCTTCTACTTCCAGAATATAATTAGTATCACTGTATACATGCTAGTATTATTCTCAATATTTCAAAATAATAATCATGTGACTGAGATAATGAAAGAACAAAATATCTTTTACCTCCAAAATAGTAAACATTCTATTAATGAGCTTTTAAATCTACTTAACTCAATGAAAATGATGGGAAACAATAGTTTGTTCTAACTCGTATCTCTTTTTCTTTTTTCAAATTCAATTTTCTACTTATCCTTCTTTAGATGTTATATATATATATTTCTCATCTCATATATATATATATATATTTTCACTTTATTTCTCTAGTAATATATATAATCAAAACTCATTTAAACCAATAAAAAATAATATATTATAATCCATAGGGATAATTGATATATTATCTCAGGCGATATCCATAATTATCATGAATTCCTCTCTCTAAAATCCCATATGAACTAAATATTCCATATCTACATGCTAAAATGCATTGATATTTTCATGGAATGAAATTATCAAATGAATTTGTATTCACAATGAATTGTTTAATGTCATTATCTTCATGGAATTACTTCCACCAGGTTCACATAACCATCTTAGAATAATATTATATCCATGAATAGAACTATTGTGTGATATACTTATTCATGGTGTGAAAATCACCTTCTCATATCTTCAACACTTCTCAAACCCGAACTTTTAAAATAATAATATTTCATTATTTTTTTAGACTTTGAAACTTTCTATCGAGCAGCGGGCCAATCCTGTCTGAGGACTTTTGCATTTTGTTGATGAATGAATAGTTTTCCCATGACGGCGTCCGATGCATGGTCAGGGCATTTTCAAAGCTACACGACTTTTCCTGGGTCACTGTGTTGCCTACATCATGTCCACAAAAAATAAATAAATTGGGTTTTAATGATGGATTCTAATAATTATAATAATAGTAATTATTATTATTACGTTCACCATGTTTATTAATATAGGGTATTATTATTACGTTATTATTATTAACATCCTATTTATTTTGTTAAGTATATTAGGTTTATTAATATCATATTAAGTTTATTATATTTTTTATTATGATTATTATTAAGTATATAAATATTATTCTTATTAATATATTTATAATTATTTTTATCTTATTATTATTGTTATTATGATTATTATTATGGTTAGTAATATTATTATTATCATGTTTATAATAATTATTATTAAGTTTATGAATATTAATATTATCATTATTTTTTAATTATTTATCTATTTTATTTAATTTTATTTTAATCATTCCTTTTTTTCTCCTACCTTGTCTTCCCCTCCCCTCTTACTCTTCTCTCTCAGACTCACGCAACACATCCCCCCCACCTAAAACCCTATTCTCACAGACGCTCCTCCCTATTCACGCACAACCCTGTCCAGCGGTCCTCCCCTAGGCCGCACTCCCTCCCATGGAGTCTCTTCGACGAGCCACCACCGGCACCCCACTCTCCCTCTCTCTCGTACCCGCACCACCCCACTATCCGAGCTGTTTTTCTCATGCCCTTACCTCCCGATCTCCCTCTCCATCTCGGTTTGCAACTGGCTCCCCACGAGATTCTTGATCCGATCCTACAAGGTATGGGTTTCTCCCCTCTTATCCCTCCATTTCTAGTTGATTTGAGGTCACCCCATCACCCTTCTAAAATTTGTCCTAACCTAATGGGTTTGGGGTTTTAATTTTGATTCACTCTTTTTATTTTGGGTTTGATCTAGGCTCCTTGCGGTGCAATTGGCACATGATCGATGTTTAGGTCGGAATCTGAAGATTAGACACCGAGGGTAAGTGTTTCCGCATATAGGTGTTGTTTTATGAACTAGTTTAATTTTTTAATAAATTTAGGATCTTCTTTAATTAATTTTTGTGAGTGAGAAATGTGTTTATTTGGTGAATTATTTTACTTTTTAAATTAATTTGGTGTTCTATGGTTGATCCGTTTGGTACGAAATTAGTTTTAGATATTTTTAGTATGCCGTTGATATTTTATAGCATGTTTGTATATACTGGGGTGAGTTTTTTAGGAAAACTCATGTTGTGTTTTTTTATGTTAATTTATAAATCATGAAGTTGGTTATTTAAAATTTTTTAAGTGATTCGAATGATGTTTGGAAAAGTATTTAGTGTGAATTTGATTTTAAAAAGAAAATGAATTTGGGTGTTTTTGAGGTATGTCTTATGTTCCATTATTCATGGTTGTTTTGATGACTTCTGAAATTGATTTATTTAAGGACATTAAGGCTACGAATCTAGTTCCTCTTAAGGGTTGAGCGCATTTTCTTTTGAAAGTAGTGTTTTTATGCGTTGCGCATGAAACGTTTCTGTGGAAAAACCCATGTTGAATTATTTATGAGTGTTTTTTAACTATGCAGTTCATCTATTAAAATGTGTGTAGGTTGCAGTTGGTGTTTTGGTGTTTCATCTTGGTGCATTTTGTTTTGAAAAGGATGTTTTGAGTGTGTTTTGGGTGTAAAATTTTGATGTGATATTTTGAAATATTTTATAAAATGTTTAAGTGTTTAATCATTTTATTTAATTATATGTTTAGTGAGGGGTCCCTTCCTTGAAGGTTTAAGTCATCGGTGAAAAATACCTGTGTATATGTGTATGCATGAAAATGTCAATGCATGTACGGAAAGTGGTCTCGGGATTCATTGGTTATAAGCTGCGTGATTTGATGTAGTTTCCTTATACCTTTACCTTTAATTAGAGTATCCAATTTTGTTTATTATTCATTAGAATTTTTTCATGGTTTTATATGAAATTCATATGCACTATACTTATATATGGTTATGGTTATTAAAAAGTGGTCTCTTTTGTATTTGAATATGAAATGGGTATTTCCAAAAGGAGTGTGGTCTTTTGTTTGAATTTTTTTATGAAAGTGCAACGACATGTTTGAATTTCTAAGGGATTCCAAAGTGATTTTCAGAATGGGTCTTGGTGTGAACACATGATTAAAGAATGATTTGATTTCCTAAAAATGATTACTTCATTGTATGTTTGGTTTTATGTTTGTTTTAAAAATACATTACCTTCATGTATTCCAAAATGATGGACAATCCTCGTAAAGTGATGAGGCCCATTTGTCACTTTGAGTTTGGTTTGAGAAAAATAAAAACCCAACTTGAGAAATTCCCCTAGTTTGAAAAATGTGATGTTAGTGGTTATGTGTGGTTTGTGATATATTTCTAGTAAAGAGGCTTGTTCATTTTTGCGTGGCGGATAGAAAAAGGGGGATGACCTCAAGGGGGGATCAGTGGTGAGAGGGTGGGTGTGTTTTTGAATAAAGAGAAAGACGTGTTAATTTATGTTAGTTTTATTAAAACTCACCACCACTTGGAACAAAGCACAATGGGAAACCTGGGTACCTAGGTGGGTAAACTAGGATGTAACACCCCAAGCTTCCTCGGTATGTTTCCTTTCGAATAATGCAATGACGTGCATTGTACGCAACTTCGAGATTTTAACACACCACAACCAATCAAACTAGCCGTTATGAATAGTAATACCTACTTTTTGAAATTATATATATTTTATATTTCAAAATGGACTTCATTTTTGGATTCGGAATATCGAATTTAGCCTAAGGTGAAATTTTGGTACTTTTCGGATAACTTTCATATTTTGATGAATAGTGAAAATTACAAAATTTTAATTAAAAACAACTTTTTTAATCAAAATAATTAATAGTGATAAATTGTGAATTTGAGTGGTTTTAAAGTATATTTAGAATATATTTTTACCATTTAATATAATGTTGGTCATTGGACATAATTTTACAATTAAACCGAACATAAACAAGTGTCAATCTTTTGATAGTTATTATCTCTTAAAAACCAGCTTTTTGTTTTGACAGCGGGAATTAATTTTAAATTAATTTCTGCCACTTCTGTGTTTTGAATTTAGAAAAATGGATTCCATATTTGGAATCAGGATTTCCAAATTGTGTAAATAGGTAACTTTTATTTTTAGACATTTTGAATAATTACTGCGGTAAATATTTTATTTACCATGGTTAAGGGTAAATCCGGTAAATAAGGGTTAAAAAAAATAATATTATAATAATACTAAATTACCCTAAAATGTGTCTTAACCATATTGGTTGATACATGGTCGACCATGGGAATCTTTGGGTCAATTTTGGGACCCCATGGATCCACTTGTAAGTGATAATGTCACTTTATATTAATTAAGTTAAAATGAATACAAAATGACACAAGCATATATCTTTTAGAAAAACAATTGTTACATAGGGTTATATATGCTGGATTTTAGATTATAAATATTCATTAGAAAGCTAAAAAGATTTACTACATAATTATATTTTATTTATAATTATTTGACATTAAATAATTTATTTTATTTATGACACAATGATGATGCAGTAATTACTAAAATAGTAAAAAATTAACATAATTGATATTATAAATACCCAAATAATTATAATATGAAACTTTTAATGAATTAAACAAATTTTCTAGGATAATATGATATATTAGGATTGATTTATTTGACTTTTTTCGAAGTAATCAATCTGTTATGAGTTTCACAAAAATCAACTAGTGAATAGTGTCAAAATTGACATAAAAGAGTTCTTAAAACAAATATTATATTATTAATTGATATTAAATTCCTAAAAATCTAAGGTTCGGCCAAAAGACTTATATCAGGATATATTCATCATTAATGGACCACTTGTGGGTCGCTTGGATGTATATAGTAAGTTTATCAACCATATTATATAAAAATACAAAGAGACATTGTAAAAGTGAAACTAATTAACTAAGAGTTAATACTTAAAGATAAGGTTAATATAAGTACCCAAACCTGTCTAAATTCTATTGGTTGAGTGGTTTTCGACCTATCCCCACCTTAGACTTTGAAGAATCAACTTTGGAGCCATTGGAAACCGAATATGAATTTATTATAAATTAATATTTCTAGCTTTTCCAAAGGTGCCCCTCACCCCTCTTATAAAAGGGCACTCCTCCTTCTCATTTCTTCACACCTCTCAAGCCACTTGGCTCGTCCAAACTCTGCCCAACTAAGCTCCCCACATCCCTCTCCTCCTCCTTGAAGGTTCCCCTTAGGCAGAAAGCATTTCAACAAGTCCTTTGGTTCCAACCAAAGTGAGTTACCTAAATTAAAGGTAACGTTTTCTCTTAAATTATTTTCATTTATTTTCCTTCTCCATCCCCCAAAATCTTTTTATTTCCTTTCTTTTGTAACAACACCAGTATCCTCAATATACTAGGATGTTGTTATAAGAATGATTCAAACTACACATACACACAACTCCATCTAATGGATGATGAACATAATGTTTCTGTGGATGGCAAACTAACGTCTCACGAAACGATGATTGTTCAAATACATCTTACCGCCTCTCATGGTGGACATTATGATGGAACTGTAATTAAATATGATTTTAATGATATATATTTTATATATAAGCTTCTGTAATTCCATTTTATTTCATACCATTATTCGTTTCATGTTGTATATACATACGATAATTTCATTTGAGGAAGTGCGGACTACCGCCCCCTTAAAATGATATGACTCGTTCATACCACACATGGAACGTATAAAGGATGGTGTTAATGAACTTAAGTAACATATATAAAATATTATATTATACTGGAATACTAATATACCTATATATCATTTGGATTCGATTCTTTTAAAATAAAAATTAAAAAAATTAAATGGAAGTAGCGTTCGTGCGTACGTACGGACTACCGTCTCCACGAACGTGATGAGATTCATTATCCATCGTATCCATTAAATTATAATTATCATTTAATGATTTAAAAATGATGTTTAAGGACTTGATATCATTCTGGATATTAATAAGATACAACAAACATGATTTATGTAACAAAACATATAAAAGAAAATGAGTAAGTTAACACCCGAAACGGCGTTAATACTAAGATATTATTAACAAATCAATGTTAAAAGATCATATATGATATAATATTAAAGTAAATGATTCTTTTATTATTCAATAACAATTATTTCACCATTATACAGGAGGTAAACCTACCATCGACCAAGGAAAAAGTACAAAGTAAGGGTTTTCTTATCTCACTTTTAATTCCGTGAGAATTCCATTGATCACCACTTAATTATTGCATGTGGTGTATGTGTACTGCCCATGATCGTATTCATTGTGTAATATACTTTAATTTATGGGTATTTACATCATCATGGTATGATACTTCTTTCATGGGTGTATGTTTCGTAAGTTACCTAATCGATAAGGGAATTTGAGATTTCAATTTCCACTCATTTGGCTTTACACATATTTCATTGATTATATTACCCCAAGATTATGTGCGGAATCACTATTCATTTGATTATGTCATAATTTCCACTCCCCTTCCTGTGGATAGAAGTTTGATACACATAATCACTCCATTGGTAATTCTCAATTCATTGATATGAATTTGATAAGAGTAATTTTAACTCATTCTCCATTTGTTGAGTTAAACATCCAATTCGTTGGTATTGTTTTTTTACAAGAATATGTGTGAATGTCCTTTGATTGTTTTACACTGAATATCCAATCATATTTAGTGTATTTATATTTGTCACACATAATTATGTCATTGATTTATCCTTAACCTAAGGATACAACCTTTTTGAGAAATTTCATCTCAATTTACATTCCATTGAGACTTCATTGATGATATACACCAAATCACTTCTATGTGGTGTATATAATGTACTTTTACATAGTATATCATGAATTCCTTTATTCTCATGATATTAAAATGTTTTGATTACCTCAATTATTTGTATTCAAGTGTCTCTCTTTTGGTTAGAAACTCTAACCAAAATACCATTTTAAAATGTTTTAAAGAATTATTCTTCTAAATCATGCTCATTAATGTCCATATTTTAAAAATGGTTTTAAGGATTTATTTTTATGGACATTAAAGTTTTAAATTTAAAAATCCTTTTAAAAGTTTCAAAGTGGTATGGGACACTTTGATTCAAAAATCTATTTTTGAATGTCTTCTTGACAAATAGTGTGACTTTTAAAAGTTTTCAAGAAAAGGGGGATATTTCTATCAAATAGTTATGATGATTATTTTCATCTATGTCAACATCCTTCATTATTCATGATTGAGGTTAATGTGATACAATACAATCTTTCATATTGTATCAAATGAGTTATGTTTGACTGTGGATGTTCTTTTTTTATACCATTCATGGTTTGTGGTTAAAGTATTGACATTTCGTATGCTAGTTTTAATACGAATGTTTATTTTATGCTTAAACCTATTCATATGAGGAATGCATTGGACTTAATAAGTGACGGGTGGAGCCCGCTATAGCTCCTCGATGCATCGGTAGGTCTCATGAGACAAACTAGTGTCTTGGCACAAGGCCTTGGCAAAATCTTATTTGTAGTCTTGGCACGAGGCCTTGGCTATGTGGTTATGATAGTCTGGCATTATGCATTCCATCATTATGAAAGTGGTTATTGATATTGCATGTGATCATTCGACTAGTAGAATATCCATGTGAGTAAGTAAATGGCATTATTTCATTTTACTTTTTCCATACTATGTTGAAGTTCAATTTTAAAAGGCTTTTGTTTTAGTTATAAATTGCCTTAAGTGTTTATGCTTATTTATGAAAGCTTCTGCTATAATGTTATCCTTACTGAGCATCCGAGCTCACCCCTTTCAATGTTTTATTTTTCCCAGGATTATGAAGAAGTAATTTATGAATGACCTGCAGGGATAGTATGAGGGGATATGAAGACAAAATGTTTTTTTTATGATGTAATGTAAAAATTTATGGATGTATCTAGTTATTCCAAGGCTACTAAACTAATCGATCTTTCGAGACTTGATCTTTCTCATGATCATGCCAATGTTATGTAATAATGCACCGACTCTAGATAATTAGGGTCGGGGCGTTACAGTTGGTATCAGAGGAAGTTTAGTACAAACCTTGGTAGCTAGATTTAGATAAACTCTGATTAGAGCACGTAGACCTAAGATGAACTTTGAGGATTAGTATAAAAGAACTTCCTAGAATTTTGGTATTGTAGAGATTTTGTGAGTTTTCCGAGCAATACATCCCTGTCTGGATACGAGCAGGTAGAGGCGGCTCTGGCACAGATGTACCTAGGGGTAAAACCCGAAAACACCGCTTTGAGCTAGACTCGAACGGGAACTGGTGCACGACAACGGGCCTTGCTGCACTCTTGGTTACGACACTCCCGGGGGATATGCTTAGGATAATTTACATTTTCTTTACAAACCAATTTAAGTAATATATATATAAGATGAGAGTAAATGACCTTGGTTAATACAAATATGTTTCAAATTGAGAATATGGTGACATTTTAATCTCTAAATGATTTTACGACTACTATTACTCACACAATGCTTTATGGTTTTAGTCAATGGCTGGATTCCAAGGAAGTCATAGTGACTTTGAGAATGATGTACAAGATGGGAACGGTGGTGGCAATGAGCAACAAAATGGAATGTTGATAGGCGTAAAAGATATCGTCTTTATGCCAAATCAGTTTTCCAAAAATATGATCAACAACATATATATTAACCAACTCCCAGACTCAACAAGGAAGAGAAAGGTGATAAATGATAAGAGCTCCAGCAATGGAGACCATGGAGAAAAGAACCCTCAATTTTCATCATGCAGGAAATGTGGAAAGAGACACCCAGGAAAATGTCTCAATGGGACAACGAAATGTTTTACGTGCGGGAAGGAAGGACATAAAGTAAAGAATTGCCGAAGAAAAATGAAGAGTACTATGGAAGAAGATAAAAATGGTCCCAAGAGTCCATTTACAGTCATTTGCCGTAAATGTAGGGGACCTGGCCATTACCCGAGTGAATGTCCTATTCTATAGGATATTTTCTTGGTCAAAGAAGAAGCTATGTGGGAATAAATGGTTGGAGAAATGTTTAAAAAGTATTAGCACTCCTTGTTGATGGGTTTACTATGGAATAATTTTCTCTTGTATTTGTAACCCCGCAGTTTGCCATGTGAGAATGATATTTGAGGAAGAATTGTCTCTTCTCTTGTGGATTTGGGTATAAATAACCATTTGGATTTATATGATCATTGGGGTTTGAGAGAATTATAAGTTATTCTAATTTGGGATGAAGATTCAAGGTATGATATAACATTTGTGGTTAAATTTATGATATAGTATTTTGAGGAATTTATCTCATTTTGGAAATATTATAAAATATAGTTTTTGAAAAAGGACAACACGTAGACCGTGTGACAACCCGTCGCGTCGGACAAAGCTATGGAAATCGAACCCACAACCAAAGTGCGATTGGGATTTATCGCCTACCACTGGACTACGTGAAGTCCCTGGTTAGTGTGACTATTTTTTTTAGTTAAATGATTTTATTGATCAATAATAAGTTGATTTGGGTTCTTATTTCATATCAAAAGAATACCCTTCGTATAGGAAAATGATTTGGTGATTAAGTGATAAATGTTATTTTGGAAGATGTTCGCTTTGTTGGAAACACTATATGTCCAAGGAAAATAGAATACTATGGGGTTTCATTTGTGGAGTAATGATAGATTTTTATCTACGTTTTTATTGTGGATTTATAGTGATTTGGGTTATTTATGGAAATGATTAACCTATAATAGAGAATATGTGATTAGGTTAATTACTTTTGAGTATGTGACTTTAAGAGTATTTGATGTCATTTGGAGATACAATTTAACATGGGAGACTACATAATCAAATTCTTCTATGTTTTGGGTTTCAATATTAGTTTGGATTATATTAAAGGATTTTAAGGACAATTGGTTATTGAATGGTATCTATTTAACTTTGGGGTATTGTTGGTTTAACTTTAGAAATTAAGATTAGTGCATATTTATCTCAATGAATATCCTTTTGGGGGATCATTAGATCATTCACTGACCATTTTGGTTTTGATTAATCTTCAAAGACAATGTAAATATATGGTTTATCCTTCATGGATCATGTGATTCTATAGAAGTTTATTCTATCTCTTCCAGTGTGACCAAGTCTTCTTGAATACTCATCATTTAAAAAAAATGAGTTAGTGGTGGAAATTTATTAAAGAATGAAAATCTACTTAAAATGTAAGTATATCTCATAATGTTCTTAGTCAATATCATAAATGAATTCCTCTTCCTTATGTAATGTAACTTAAAAAAAATGTTGTCCGTTTACTTTCCTACTAGGAGACTAATGGTCGTTTGTCCCAACACAAGTTTGTGGTTTTCTCATTGTTAACTTTCTCCTGATCATGATTTCTATCCCTCTCCATCAGAACTTGACACTTAGTTTATCATCCATATCCATGTTTTCTTACATGGAATCCTAGTATGGGTTATCTTGGATGACCCTTATACCTCTCTTTCTTTCTTTTAAAGTGACAGTTTTATTGACTCTTTTTCCGATGTGGGACTTTCCATTATATTCCCAAGAAAAATTTTAAAAATTGCGAGGACGCAATTTATTGAAGGAGGGGAGAATGTAACACCCCAAGCTTCCTCGGTATGTTTCCTTTCGAATAATGCAATGACGTGCATTGTACGCAACTTCGAGATTTTAACACACCACAACCAATCAAACTAGCCGTTATGAATAGTAATACCTACTTTTTGAAATTATATATATTTTATATTTCAAAATGGACTTCATTTTTGGATTCGGAATATCGAATTTAGCCTAAGGTGAAATTTTGGTACTTTTCGGATAACTTTCATATTTTGATGAATAGTGAAAATTACTAAATTTTAATTAAAAACAACTTTTTTAATCAAAATAATTAATAGTGATAAATTGTGAATTTGAGTGGTTTTAAAGTATATTTAGAATATATTTTTACCATTTAATATAATGTTGGTCATTGGACATAATTTTACAATTAAACCGAACATAAACAAGTGTCAATCTTTTGATAGTTATTATCTCTTAAAAACCCGCTTTTTGTTTTGACAGCGGGAATTAATTTTAAATTAATTTCTGCCACTTCTGTGTTTTGAATTTAGAAAAATGGATTCCATATTTGGAATCAGGATGTCCAAATTGTGTAAATAGGTAACTTTTATTTTTAGACATTTTGAATAATTACTGCGGTAAATATTTTATTTACCATGGTTAAGGGTAAATCCGGTAAATAAGGGTTAAAAAAAAATATTATAATAATACTAAATTACCCTAAAATGTGTCTTAACCATATTGGTTGATACATGGTAGACCATGGGAATCTTTGGGTCAATTTTGGGACCCCATGGATCCACTTGTAAGTGATAATGACACTTTATATTAATTAAGTTAAAATGAATACAAAATGACACAAGCATATATCTTTTAGAAAACCAATTGTTACATAGGGTTATATATGCTGGATTTTAGATTATAAATATTCATTAGAAAGCTAAAAAGATTTACTACATAATTATATTTTATTTATAATTATTTGACATTAAATAATTTATTTTATTTATGACACAATGATGATGCAGTAATTACTAAAATAGTAAAAAATTAACATAATTGATATTATAAATACCCAAATAATTATAATATGAAACTTTTAATGAATTAAACAAATTTTCTAGGATAATATGATATATTAGTATTGATTTATTTGACTTTTTTCGAAGTAATCAATCTGTTATGAGTTTCACAAAAATCAACTAGTGAATAGTGTCAAAATTGACATAAAAGAGTTCTTAAAACAAATATTATATTATTAATTGATATTAAATTCCTAAAAATCTAAGGATCGGCCAAAAGACTTATATCAGGATATATTCATCATTAATGGACCACTTGTGGGTCGCTTGGATGTATATAGTAAGTTTATCAACCATATTATATAAAAATACAAAGAGACATTGTAAAAGTGAAACTAATTAACTTAGAGTTAATACTTAAAGATAAGGTTAATATAAGTACCCAAACCTGTCTAAATTCTATTGGTTGAGTGGTTTTCGACCTATCCCCACCTTAGACTTTGAATAATCAACTTTGGAGCCATTGGAAACCGAATATTAATTTATTATAAATTAATATTTCTAGCTTTTCCAAAGGTGCCCCTCACCCCTCTTATAAAAGGGCACTCCTCCTTCTCATTTCTTCACACCTCTCAAGCCACTTGGCTCGTCCAAACTCTGCCCAACTAAGCTCCCCACATCCCTCTCCTCCTCCTTGAAGGTTCCCCTTAGGCAGAAAGCATTTCAACAAGTCCTTTGGTTCCAACCAAAGTGAGTTACCTAAATTAAAGGTAACGTTTTCTCTTAAATTATTTTCATTTATTTTCCTTCTCCAACCCCCAAAATCTTTTTATTTCCTTTCTTTTGTAACAACACCAGTATCCTCAATATACTAGGATGTTGTTATAAGAATGATTCAAACTACACATACACACAACTCCATCTAATGGATGATGAACATAATGTTTCTGTGGATGGCAAACTAACGCCTCACGAAACGATGATTGTTCAAATACATCTTACCGCCTCTCATGGTGGACATTATGATGGAACTGTAATTAAATATGATTTTAATGATATATATTTTATATATAAGCTTCTGTAATTCCATTTTATTTCATACCATTATTCGTTTCATGTTGTATATACATACGATAATTTCATTTGAGGAAGTGCGGACTACCGCCCCCTTAAAATGATATGACTCGTTCATACCACACATGGAACGTATAAAGGATGGTGTTAATGAACTTAAGTAACATATATAAAATATTATATTATACTGGAATACTAATATACCTATATATCATTTGGATTCGATTCTTTTAAAATAAAAATTAAAAAAATTAAATGGAAGTAGCGTTCGTGCGTACGTACGGACTACCGTCTCCACGAACGTGATGAGATTCATTATCCATCGTATCCATTAAAGTATAATTATCATTTAATGATTTAAAAATGATGTTTAAGGACTTGATATCATTCTGGATATTAATAAGATATAACAAACATGATTTATGTAACAAAACATATAAAAGAAAATGAGTAAGTTAACACCCGAAACGGCGTTAATACTAAGATATTATTAACAAATCAATGTTAAAAGATCATATATGATATAATATTAAAGTAAATGATTCTTGTATTATTCAATAACAATTATTTCACCATTATACAGGAGGTAAACCTACCATCGACCAAGGAAAAAGTACAAAGTAAGGGTTTTCTTATCTCACTTTTAATTCCGTGAGAATTCCATTGATCACCACTTAATTATTGCATGTGGTGTATGTGTACTGCCCATGATCGTATTCATTGTGTAACATACTTTAATTTATGGGTATTTACATCATCATGGTATGATACTTCTTTCATGGGTGTATGTTTCGTAAGTTACCTAATCGATAAGGGAATTTGAGATTTCAATTTCCACTCATTTGGCTTTACACATATTTCATTGATTATATTACCCCAAGATTATGTGCGGAATCACTATTCATTTGATTATGTCATAATTTCCACTCCCCTTCCTGTGGATAGAAGTTTTATACACATAATCACTCCATTGGTAATTCTCAATTCATTGATATGAATTTGATAAGAGTAATTTTAACTCACTCTCCATTTGTTGAGTTAAACATCCAATTCGTTGGTATTGTTTTTTTACAAGAATATGTGTGAATGTCCTTTGATTGTTTTACACTGAATATCCAATCATATTTAGTGTATTTATATTTGTCACACATAATTATGTCATTGATTTATCCTTAACCTAAGGATACAACCTTTTTGAGAAATTTCATCTCAATTTACATTCCATTGAGACTTCATTGATGATATACACCAAATCACTTCTATGTGGTGTATATAATGTACTTTGACATAGTATATCATGAATTCCTTTATTCTCATGATATTAAAATGTTTTGATTACCTCAATTATTTGTATTCAAGTGTCTCTCTTTTGGTTAGAAACTCTAACCAAAATACCATTTTAAAATGTTTTAAAGAATTATTCTTCTAAATCATGCTCCTTAATGTCCATATTTTAAAAATGGTTTTAAGGATTTATTTTTATGGACATTAAAGTTTTAAATTTAAAAATCCTTTTAAAAGTTTCAAAGTGGTATGGGACACTTTGATTCAAAAATCTATTTTTGAATGTCTTCTTGACAAATAGTGTGACTTTTAAAAGTTTTCAAGAAAAGGGGGATATTTCTATCAAATAGTTATGATGATTATTTTCATCTATGTCAACATCCTTCATTATTCATGATTGAGGTTAATGTGATACAATACAATCTTTCATATTGTATCAAATGAGTTATGTTTGACTGTGGATGTTCTTTTTTTATACCATTCATGGTTTGTGGTTAAAGTATTGACATTTCGTATGCTAGTTTTAATACGAATGTTTATTTTATGCTTAAACCTATTCATATGAGGAATGCATTGGACTTAATAAGTGACGGGTGGAGCCCGCTATAGCTCCTCGATGCATCGGTAGGTCTCATGAGACAAACTAGTGTCTTGGCACAAGGCCTTGGCAAAATCTTATTTGTAGTCTTGGCACGAGGCCTTGGCTATGTGGTTATGATAGTCTGGCATTATGCATTCCATCATTATGAAAGTGGTTATTGATATTGCATGTGATCATTCGACTAGTAGAATATCCATGTGAGTAAGTAAATGGCATTATTTCATTTTACTTTTTCCATACTATGTTGAAGTTCAATTTTAAAAGGCTTTTGTTTTAGTTATAAATTGCCTTAAGTGTTTATGCTTATTTATGAAAGCTTCTGCTATAATGTTATCCTTACTGAGCATCCGAGCTCACCCCTTTCAATGTTTTATTTTTCCCAGGATTATGAAGAAGTAATTTATGAATGACCTGCAGGGATAGTATGAGGGGATATGAAGACAAGATGTTTTTTTTATGATGTAATGTAAAAATTTATGGATGTATCTAGTTATTCCAAGGCTACTAAACTAATCGGTCTTTCGAGACTTGATCTTTCTCATGATCATGCCAATGTTATGTAATAATGCACCGACTCTAGATAATTAGGGTCGGGGCGTTACATAGGACTTGTGGGCTAGTGTTCCAGAGGTGACTTGACATGGATTCACTTCAGGTTTGATGATTGCAACACTAACTAAACATATGAATGACTGAGGGTCGTGGTCTTTTAAGACACTTTTTCTGAAGGTCGTGGGATCTTAATCCATGTTTTCTGAGGGTAGTGGTCTCATAAACCATGTTTCACCAAGACACGAAGATCCTAGGTCCCGAACTAACACTAGCTTCTTAGGGACTTCCCATGGTTCTTGTGATACGATTTTAAAATCAATTACCTCATGCATGTTCCCTCTTTTGTGAAAACCATATTTGAATCTAAATTGGTCTCCTTAAATTTTTAAATGTCATTGCATGCTTAAAAACCTATCTTGAAAAGGGAAGAAAAGTGTTTTTCTTGTAAATGCAAACTTGTTATTTGAATTTGAAGCGTGAAAACGTTATCTTATTATGCCTTATTTTCAAACTAGCATGATTTGGATTTCTTATTAAAGGTAGTGGCATAGGTTGTTGTTGTATTTTGGCTTTCCTACTGAGCATCTCAGTGCTCATGCCTACATTATATTTTCAGTTGTAGGTTCATGTTTTAGATCTCTCTTGTAGTAAGCTTGTTTCTGTGTTTGGTGGTTACCCATGAGGTCACTTGGAGGTATGTTTAACTTTCCTTTATGGTTATATTTTCAATTGAAAGTTTTTAGCTACTTGTCTTAGTTTATAAAAAAAAATTTATCTGTATTTTCTGGGCTAAATAGTTCCCAAATGCCTTATTGTGGTGCCTGACACTAGTTGCTAGCCGGTGGGGTTTAGGAATGCCCTTCAGGCCATGTCGCATACTAGGTCAGGCACCAGGTCGGATGATGACCCGTCCTAGTTCGTGACAACACTGAAACTATTTTATTGAATAATTATTTTAATATAAATCATGATAGTTAAATCATTATGACCAAACCACAAATAACCTATTTTATTCTTTATTCGAAACATTAACTTTTAAATATTTATGTTATCTTCCAAATATCATATATTATTGATCAAGTCTATCACACTCACAAGTCACTCTATATTGTATAATGACAACTATATATCATATGAATTCCCTTTAAATATAATGGAAAATACCATTATGTATCAAAATTTTCATGTTGATGAACTTTATGTCTCATCCATTTTACTCTTACGTATCATTGTGAGTCTGAAGACATTGTTGATTTTTACTATGCTAATAGCATGACTCTTACATATACTTCTTATAAATAATTATTTATTGATTTTAGGTTTTTCCGTTTATATATTTCATTGGGACACATAGAAATACTCTTATGTATTTATTTTTACTCTTACCTGGATTCAAATTAGAGGAACTTTTGTATCTAGAATTATTACCTTTATATATAAAAAATATTATGCATATTTTTTTTCAATTTTTTAGTTGAAATGATTTATAAGACTCATGCATATTTTTCTAGATTATGTTAATATATTATATTCCATTTCCAAGTTTCAATTTCACTCCCTATTCTATATTTACATATTTATCTAATAACCTTTCTTATTCGATGACTTTTCTAAATTATCAACATTTTGAAACTTTAAAAAATTAATTCCAAGTACCCCACTCATCTATAAATCATCTAAGGGATTATACAACAAATAAAAAATATCTCAGATAACTATACCACAATAAAATTTATTCACAATAAATACATCATCATCCTCGTGTGAATTCAACAATCTCCCCAATTGTATTTTTTGTCCATACCATTAAATTTATTTTCACGTCATATATGAAATTTACCCCCATAAATCAATGAAAATCAACTGAAATGTAAACCCACTTCCCCTATTTATTATAAAGTTATATAGAGTTTTTACAGTCGTTTTTATAAACTTATTCAAATAAATCATCTATAACTAACCAAATATATGTCTACCTAATCTATTTCTAATGACAAAAACGAGTAATTAATTCTAACAATAAATATTTATATAAACATTAAAAAAATGATACCAAATAAAATATTTCCTTCTTGGGGATATATCTCCCCCTAAATCCATACAATAAACACTCAAACGTTTTAGTAAATATATATTTTGATTAAAAAAATCAATAAAAAAGAGTTTCATACCTTTCTCCCCCATTTACAACAAGATCTAATGGAATGTGGGGTATTGTCAGGTTAGATCAAGTATGAAGGAAAAGATAAACATGCATTTTCAATATTAGACCTTCAAATATATCTTTAGGCATGGTATTGGTGATGATATCAACCATTTTATCCGTTTTAATAAGGAATTTCATCCTCACATTTAGATTTTCAACTTTATCTATGATAAAGCGATTTATTATGTCAATGTGTTTACATCTAGAGTGTTATATAATAATTTTTAACAGATCAATTAATATTTTATTATAACATGAAAATTTCAATTTATTCTCAATAATTTCGAAAATATATAATAACTATTCATTAATCTTAAAAAATTATAAACAAGCATGTGAGAGATCCACATACACAACCTCTATCGTGCTTTATGTTATTGAGTTTTGGATCTTGTAACGCTACATCAAAAACTTTCTCATAGAACAAATATTCTAACTAATATAGGATTCATATCATGAACGTATATAATGTAATCATCATCATTGTATCTAGATAGATTAATTTTATCATGAATTCTATACATTATCCCAAAACATATTGTCATATTAATGTTTTTTAAATCTCTCTTGGCAGCTGTCAAGTTTGATTCTTTCGAATCACTTTGATTCCTTCCAAAAATTGTCCTTACATAGAAAATTTTAGGCCTTGATACAATGATATATAATAAAATTCCAATCATCATTCAAAATTAATTTTGATTAACAATTTTCCTTAAATCAACCTAAATAATCTTTTTGAAAAATTTTATGGGTGTGGAAACTTCTCTAGAAACTTCCATGCCAGACTTCTTCAATAATTCATTGGAATATTTTTTCTTGTGATAGAAATATGAAATATGTTTTTCCAAAAATATAATATTAGGGTAAATTTTATTTAACCAAGTATATAAATTTCAATATTTTCCACATTTTTATAGAAAATTTCTTAAAAACTCACATATTTTTCACCTATAATTATTTTTTCATCAAAAAAACCGATGAAGATATTAGAATATGTTCTGATATTCATCATATAAAAGTTTTGATCAATTTTTAATTCAGAGAATCTAATACCTCCAATTTAGCCATAAAACACTTAATACTATGCTTCACGTTCATTTTTATCCCATATAATGGTTTATTCATCCTTAAAACTAAAGTTACATCACTATAAAGAACAAAATTTTTTGGTTGTTCATTTTAAATTACATCTCCATATTCTTTGTTCAACAATAAATAATTCACATCTATTTAATTTATTTTTAATTAATATTGGCTACAACATCTAGGGAAATACTTATAGATATACTTCATGCCATAGTTGAAAATGTATCCTCTAATTTAACTCCTCTATCTTAAGAGTATCCTCTTTAAACAAATTTGGATTTGTTTTAGGGAATTTAACCTTTATCTTCATGTTTTTTTTATGAAAACCCACTCAGTTACAATGATATTATTCCCTTTCAGTCTGAGAACCTAATACAAAGTGGAATTATGTTCAATATGATGTATCTATTAATTTATAACATGTATTAATCATTTATTAATAATAGCCTCAGAAAATGATTATGGACGAAATTAAGGAATAAAGGTTATTTGATTGTCAAATTTCATCCTCCCTATAGTTTGAAGAAATTTATTCATATTTAAATTATATTTTATGGTTATAAAGGACTATTCAACACATTATATTTCATTTTATTTTCTTTTTTAGAACCATTATCATTGATATCCTAGTTTTATTCATTGTAAGAATTATCTAGTTAATTTCAAATTGGTTCATCACTGATTTTGTTTGAAATCTACAAGTTATCAACATCTGGATTTAAAAAATATGGATTGTTTACTTTAGAAATGATATATTTATTTTCTATAATATTAACATAAAAACAATCATTAATCTTACGAAGTCTCATGTTTCAGAACCTATAGTATATTTCCTTGGATAAGTATCACATAAAAATTCCTTCCTCTTATTTCTCATCAAACATTCCAAAATTTTGATTTTTATCTTCATCCAAAATTAGTAGACCCGAGAACACCATGAGAGGGGTGGGTTTAATCAGGGTGTTAACATTTTATTTGAATAAAATGGATGTTGTACCTGCATTTGTAGGAACTTATTAAACTTATCTAACATAATCATGTAAATAACCAACAAACATATATAGTAATAGAAACACATCATGATATTTTTAATTGGTTCACAATTTAGGGAAAGTATAAGAAGCATAGATAGATATGGACTCGATCATACCTAAATCCATTGAGCATCACTAGATTTTGTGGATTATATTTTTTTTATCATGGTTATGTCCTGTTAGGATAACTTCCAATATAATAATTTTTGGGCTAACACACTTCCCCACCAGATCACTTCTATCAACTCCCCATTTGTATCAACATAGAGTGAAGCCTTTCTTAGTTTATCGAATTTAAGTACACTTCTATATTTTAGTACATAAATATTATTTGTATCCTAATGAAGGTCATATTATGATTTTTAATACATTCTAAAAATTTTCCCAATTGTATTTGTGTTTGCATTTTTAAATTTTATGAAACACCCTTCTTCATGAAACAATGTTATTCTTCTATAGAATAGTCACCTTTTTCAAAAATAATTATATTCAATAAAATAGAATATTTCATTATAATTATATCATTCACAAAACCCCCTTTTTTGAACTCTTTTTGACTAATTAAATCTTAACCGTTGTATTCACAAAGCCCATGTTCATGTAATGTTATCGACTTTTAAAAGAGTTATGTTTATGTAAAACATTCACGAAATTGGATTGATGAAAGATCCTAAAAAATATCATATAAATAATTAAAATGAAGATTAGTGGACTATTTATTTTATAATTTAACCATTTTGAAAAAAACTCCACATCCTTCACCAAACTATAGGGATATCACAAAACACCATGGATTTTGTGAAACTATACCATTCCTGTAAAAGATATCAAATTAAATTAAAAAACATCAAACTATATTTTTTGAGATCAAAAAACTTTATATTTTATGGAATTCATTACTATAATGAAACTAATCCATTAATACACAACCACTTAATTTTTTATGAGAACTCGACATTCAAAAAACATTTTCTTTCCTCCATATTTTTAAGGAAAACATTTGGAAAACTCTAGAGAACTAAAACACATTAAATATTAAATAACCTGCACCATAAGGTCAAGTGGATTCAAAATTCCTTGATCAACCTAGTGTGGATTGAAAAAAAACAAAAAAACTATCTATTTCCAACTGTGATTAAACATGGTTTCAAAAAACATTTACCTCCAAAAACTCAGAAGTAGTTAATAGTGATTTTCTTCTTATACTATATCACATAAAAAGTCATGTTTGAGTTAGATATAAACAAGAATATAATTTAAATATGAACACTTTTAATTATATATTCTCTCCAATATAATTTTGTGAAGATGAATTTGGTAAGCATAGTTATTTCAATTTTAACCAAGCATCAATTTAGTTATTATGAATATTCATCGTATTGGGGAGTATAAAGAGAATTATATTGATGTATAATACCATATTTGGTTATATAGGATTGAAATAAACTTTTAGTTGGAGATGATCTCTAACCATACATTACTTTTATATTTTACTCAATCCCTTATGAAAAAGATGGAAAAGTCTTAATAAAGTTTACTTTCTTCCTTTTCACTTAGATAACACTAATTACTATAATAACCAATTAATAATAAGTTACCATTTCTCCTTTGACCATAGTGATAATCCATACATCATTTTTTATTAATGAGAAAAGAGTGTCTTCAAAAAAATAGAATCATTTACATTTTCTAAAAGGTTATTATACTCAATAATTTATGTTTGAGACCATAAAAACATATATTGATTTTATCTTTTGAGCTGAAACATCAGCTATACCAATCAATCAAATATTTAAGTACCATTCATTCCCAAAAGTAACTGTACAACAATCATTCTCTCTAATGTTATTCAATATCATTTTTACCCAATCATGTGATATGAATAGTAACTATAAAGTATCCATGGCTTGATTATCTTTATTTCTTTAAGTGACACCTTAATAGGAAGTGTTATTTCAACTTTATATCTTTCTTGACCTACTTATCTTCAGTGTCCAAAGGAGCATATCATGAAAGAATTCTCATACATTATTAATCCCAATGACCTTGTTAGTCACCCTTTCAGTATACTACATCCATTGAATCAATGCTATTTTATGTAGGAAATTAGGGTAGACTTAAATTTTATAACTTTCTTCTTGTCAAAATAGTTCCTCATTATCATATGATAACTCTCCCTAAATTCTTTCCTTTTCTAACTCTATGGAAATTAAATGTTATAACAGAAACATAGGATTTATAGAAAAAAATAAACATCACCAATAGTTTACTTGATAATTTTTTATTCTATAATACTAATAAATTATCTAGTAAATTATTCTTATTGTTTATGTACATTCTTAGATTCATTTTAATTTTTCCCTGGGAAAACCTCCATTTTGGAATTGCATCAATCTCCCCATGATAAAGGAGTGGTCATCTAATTATTTTTGATAATATAATCATGATTAAATTTTCCATTAGAGCATACACTGTTATACATGAAAAATTTAACATTATTTTGATTTATAGGTTCTTATTTTAACTAAGGTAATATGAAACAATACACAGAAGTTTGTGATTAATCTTCCTTTATTTCTTTATCATTGTTATAGTCATCTATCATATTTTTATTAAATTCAACATTAAGAAACTTTTAATATAACTTGTTTAATTTTTCATTCTTTGGAATAAATCACCTTTTAAAATAATTAAATATTTTCTCTTTCACACCACTTTCCATTTTTAGAAGCTTGATCTCTATATTTTAGTCATTCCACATGTTTATAAATCCATCCTTTCTTGTCTTTATCTTCTCAACCATTTTCTTTAGGGGTTTTATTTTAATATAGTGGTGGGTGTTCTAGTAAAGACAAGATTAAATCTCAACTTAAAACTTATGATATTTATAGATTTTTTTATATTATTAATAAATTATTAATAATTTTTCATTAATTTAAACAAGTGACATAAATTTCTTAAACATTTATGGAACTTATTCTTCATACTGAAACAATTCAGCAGTGTAATCATTCTCTTCTTTTCACGTCATACTTATTTTGAATCATGGAAACATTTCCTTTCCCTCAATGGATTTTTTATCCTCATTTGAACTTATTGTTACCCATTTCTTTATTTGGGGAATTTATTAATTCTCACCATATTAATAATTTTAAAATTTCTTCTTTGTTCAATCAGTTAATAAATTTACAATTTTATCACATATAAAACATTTTATTGAGATCTTTCCTTTATACTTACACATTATTTTGGGGATGTTCTTTTAGATAAGATCCATGATCCTCTTATAATTTACATCAATTTATTCACCTAATTTATATTCATAAGAATACTCATCTTTTTATTCCTTGATTTTAATCTTGTTAAATGTTTTCAAATGTATATCCTCATTGAATTTATTTATAAACACAAGGTATTTCATTATCTCATAGTTTGTAAGTGAGTTATGTAACTTATTTAGTGATATGTGATCATATAATTTCAATTAAGAAACTATTAAATCAAATATATCATAAATATTTCTTATAAGTTTCTTTACAATGGTTGAATACTCTAGATTTTACCAAAAAACAACTATTTTTACTGAAAATATCATTTACTATTATAAAGGAGTTATTGGTAGTATCACAATAAACCATTATAATATCATAATTTTTTCTCTCTATATCTATATTGTGTCTTATTTTACATTGAAATTTCCATTAGTTCTTTTTCTTAATATTATGAAACATTTCATTAATTATTTTAAACACAAAAAATTTTATAATCCTTGTCTGATAGGGACATCAAAATTATATTTCATGCTTTTACCTAAATTTGAATATTTACTTTATCGAAAAGTTTCTTTAGGGAGTGGAGGTATAATAATTATCCCATTTGGAAGGTATTATGATGGACATATATTTAATCACTCTATAGTAATATATTTGACCCCTCAAGTATTTAATTATTAACATTATTATCTTACAAGAAGAAGAACTTTAGTGAGATTTAGGTTGTCTTCAAATTATAATATAAGATCTCTCACCGCAAAATGTGATAATTGACTTCCAAAATACAATCCACAATATTATATGCATATTTTTCTTCATATCATGATTTAAAAAGCTTCAGTATGTGTATGAGAACATGAAAAAAATTATGAATTCTTCCACCATAAAAGATAGTCTTTTATTAATGATCTTTTGAACCATCCTTAATAGATGCATACGATGAGAAATAGTCACAGGATATATATATATAATCTTTTATATTTTACAACAATATTTTATACCTCTTTTTATTTTGTTTTTATTTATGTCCATCATCTCACTAAGATATTTTTTTCAATTTAATTCTTTATCAATCTCAACCATAAAATATAATATAATTTAATAAAAAATATTATATTTCAAGAATCCTAAATACCTGGTCTATTATGTCATGTTATATCCATATTTATCAAGGATTCCTAACTTTACAAATCCCATATGAAATTAATCATCTATTTTTCATCATAATATGTAGTGATATTGTCATGGCATAAAGTTATCTTATAACTCTATCTTCATTATGTAATACGGTATAACATTATCCTTATAGTGTGACTACCTCTCAATTCAAAAAAATATCATTCTATTATTTTATACTTTGATATATTTGAAGTGTGATAAACTTCTTCATAGTGTAAATATCGTATTATACATTCTTCTTCACTAAAACTAGTTGATTGAATCGGGATTATAATTGAAATGATTATATTTAAATAGCCAATGAATATATCAAGCATATTATTTTAAATTCCTATTTTATAAATTCAACTTTTGAAACTCCATATTAATTTCCAAAAATCTAAAAATTTTCCCAGATTGGTATTGAGATCCTCTCTTTTCAAACACTAACATTACATAACTTTTTCATAATACTTAAACATTATACAAATAGATTATCGAAGACCATAGTTGGTTTAGTTCCTTTAGAATCATGGAAACATAAATGCTAATACATATGTGAGATACATTACCTTACAGTTGTTTCTTATAGATAATAACACTTAGAGACATTAAACTAAATATATTTCTTCACAACCTGGGTAAGGAAACATTAAAAGGGGTGAGCTAAAATTTTCAGTTAGGGTAAAAAAGGGAGACATTAAGCATAAACATGAGCATCAGGTTATAATAATGTGATCATGAAAATATAATATCATACCATGCATATCAAATATCCCCTACACGAATCATGTCATAAATCTTGGAAGTTCATACGACATGCATAAAACAGAAGTAAAAAATATAATCAATGAAATAATAACATAACAGTAAGACATGGAATTGTGGAAAACACATAATCATATAAATACTTCTATAGTAGCCATGTAATTTCTACCAAGACCATATTAGTATCATGGTTTCACTCCCCATACCATCATAGTAGTCATGGTTTGCTCTCATGGACATTATTGTAGATATAGTTCACTCCTCATACAATCTTAGTAGACATGGTTCACTCCCATGGACATTATAGTAGTCAAGGTTCACTCTGAAGACCATCATAGATTATCTCATGAGATATATAACTTTACCCAATGCATTGGAGGGAGATATAGTTCCCCCATATCATAATGAAATTAAACATACATGTACCAAAATATCATCAATAATCACATCATAACTCATTAAATAGAATGTGTATCATAAACATGTAAACATATCAAAACCTATGGAAAGATATAGGTTTCATAATATGTTCATCATAAGAATAACTCATGAAAGATTAATGGATTTCATATAAATATTACCCATGGAGGAGAAATTGGTTTCATATATACCATGACATTATGAATAACCCATTCATAGAAAGGATATTAATAGCACCTTTTGATTAGCATGAGTAATATCAATAGATGTCATATTACATGGAAAATAATTTCAAAATATATTTATAAAAAATATTTCTCAAGGAAAATATCCTTTCTTGTTTGAAAATTTATTTTTATTACATACAACCATTTAAAAATATTTTTCTTATAAAATAACAAGAAAAATTATAAAGAAGGAACAAAATCTGTTTGAAAACATTTTTACTTGAAAAATTATAAAATAAGAATAAAAACATTTTAAAAACATTTTTCATTGAAAACAATTTGAAAACATATAAAAATAACATGGAAATGTTTTGAAAACCATTGTACTAGAAAACTTATAAAAGAAGCTTGAACACATTTTGAAGAACATTTTTCTTGAAAATTTTTAAAAGACAATTAAACAAAATTGAAAACCAGTTTTTATAAAAATATATTTTAAAACCATTTTCTTAATGATTAAAATTCTAAAAATACAAAGGGATCATCAATGAAATGATGACGGGTAAATTCGTACATATCATATAAGGTCAAAAGAAACTTCCTTTTTCATGGTAAAAAGGTTAGAAATGTGACTTGTTTAGAAAGAAACAATAATATTCCCTTGAATATATATTTAAAACAAAAAAGGGTAAAAATGTATTTTAAATATTATAGGGTTATTGTATAATATTCATAGAAACCGTTTTTAGAAAACATAGATTTCTGACTGAAGAAAGAGTAAAGTCAGGCTTTCCTAAAAACACATTATTTACAATCTTATGTACAAAATAGTATAATATGGTACCAATAAGTTAGTATACCATTAAATAACATAGTATAAGTGAATTCATTAATATTAATGAGTTATGTATCATAAGATTTAATAATATTAATCATAAACAAAAGCAGTCTTTAAAAGAAATGAGATTGTCTCAATAAACACTTATAACTTGGTATCTTGGGTTCATACTATCCATGTAAAGAAATTAAATTAAAGGAATAGTATAATATAATTAAAATACTTATATTAATTATATTACATGAAAAATGGAAATATATTCACCTGGAAAAAGTGTTTAGGTGCAGAATAAAACATGAGTCTCAAATAAGGAAAAATGAGACAAAACATTTTACCGATTTGGTAAATTTTGGAACATAAAACCAATGTAATAAGGATCATAAAATGGATAATTTTATAGCCATATATTTAATTATAATATAAATATAATTCAGTCAAGGTCATTACACACACCATAAAAAAATGAAAGAGTTGTTAACATAACATGTATCTCACGACAATTAAAAGTGAGATGAAATTCCCCATACCTTGTGTCTTGACTCTCTCTGTACTCATACAAGATCCTGTGTAATAAAAAAAAGTTTATTATAAATATTTTACAGAATAATATTCTTATATCTATTACCATATAAGGTTTTATTATGACCTTATATTACCTTCTTTTTAACGACATTATGTTAAGGTTTCTCTTCGGGCAATATTCGCTTTGTTTTTCTCATGTGTCTTAATTTGTTATATCATTGGTCCTCATGCTTATATCATTATTACATAATGTAGATAATGATATAAATATAATGTATATCCATTATATTTTTATTATAATAATCTATATCATAATGATGTATGAAATGGTATACACCATTCATGGAGATGGTAAGTCGTACGTACGCATGAACATTGTTTCCATTTTTATTGTTGTATTGAAAGAAAGTATATAAATAATGTATATATATATATATAATTATTAAAGTATCATTAATATATTATATATATCATATAGTGTCACTAAAACCGTCCTTAATACATTCCATGTGGTGTGTGAATGAATCCCATAGCTTTGAGTGGGCGGTAGTCCACACTTCGTCAAACACGATTATCATATTAACACCAAATGGGAAGTAAAAAGGTATGTGTTGTAAAAATGAATACAGAAGCTTAAATACATAATAGATATTATATATAACATATATAAATATAGTTCAATTTTGGCACTTTGTTCTCTCATAGAGTCTAAAAATAAAAAGGGGAATTTTCTTAGAAAAAAGAGGAGAAAACAAATGAAGAAAATAAAGATTTGAAAAGTCATGAGCTTTGAATCACCCTAGTATGACCAAGGTGCCATCTGTGTATAACCTACTTGAGTTCCCCCTTCGGGCACACACCCTACATGCACACCCAATTTCATTTCACCCAAGGTCCTATTTTTCCTATAAATAGACCCTTGGGGCCTTCATTTATACAAATGAATTTCTATGAAGCCTAATTGCTGCTCTGGCCTGCCTAGTTCTTTTCCCAAGTCTTCTAATGCTTTCAAGGTAGTTATTTAACACCTAAAGTGGATGTATTGAAGGAGGATAATTGTAATTACTTCCTTTTATTTTTTTTTAAATCCATAACATTTGTGCTCTTAAAGCTCCCAACCTCCCTAAGCCAGAAACACATGTGCGCCACCTATTCCTTTTATAGGAACCTGAGCAACCGACTTTTGGGAATACCTATGAATACTCATTAAGGATTGAGTCATGTATCGCCCGAGTATTATCATCCACTTTTTTTGTCTCCTAAGTGAATATTAGATCTCCCAAGCCTACTTGCACACCCATACTTGGGCTCCATTACCTACTCAGGAACCCCTCTTTGATTCACCTACTCTATTCAGTCTACAATCCATTAATCCCTCTTCAAATCCATTCATGGAAAGGATTATCCTTTATTGGCTCCCTTGTTTGAAAGGGATTATGTTGATACCTCCACCAAAACCACCTGACAAATCAAAACTTTGGGAAAGGCACATCAGCGTGTCTAAAATTTTGGGTTTGTATATCTACAGTCAGAGGTATCCCATATTTGTTTCAAAATGTGGTTAGGATTATTGGAGGGTGTCATGCCCCAGGTCGTGAATACTCAGATCCGATGCCATAAAGAGGATCTAATTTGGTTTGGGCTCTAAGTAACCAGCTACTTCTGAAATGTTTCTTTCGCTAAAAGCTATTACCTAAAACTTTTAATTCAAAAACGTAGGGTGAGCATACGAATGCCCAATAAGGGGATTAAAAATAACATACTATACCAAAATATAACTTTCAAAAACATTATTTAAAACATTCCATAAAATATTTTCTTAACGAAAATTTATAACACATGTAACATATCATAATAGTGCTCAATTAAAAACATGCTAAAAGAAATAAAAGGATACATGATTTAAATAAATGCAGGCTCATTTGGAGTAATAAATAAATGAAATTATAAACATGTATGACATAAGAATATGTAAGCACAAATTAAACATCTAATAGTAATGAATAATTAGAGTTACACAAAAATGCAATCACTTCAATTTTATACATCAAATACTAAATCACCATGTGATAATCAAATTTCATGCCATAAGCTTTTAATTTTCTAATACTCATAATTACTACCTCTTAATCATGGATATTCTACTAATCGAATATTCATATGGTTATTAATTATTATACACATAATGAGGGAATGTATAATTCTAGACTTTAATTTCTGTGTCAAGGCATCGACCAAGATTTAGGGGCTAACTGTAACCAAACCCCAACCTAGAGAGCCTATATAACTGGACTCCATCCCGGAGAGCCTCTGTAACTGGAATCCATCCCAAAGGGTCTGCTGTAACCGAACCCCAAACCGTAGGGCTTAATTTTACCCGTCTCCAACCTGAAATATTCTAGTCCAATACATTCCACATTAGTTTATTAATTCCATGTATCCAAAGTGCCCCATACCAATTTGAATACCTAATTCCATGACTTTTATTTGGGGTGTCCAATACCACTCCAAATAATTAAATTATTAATTCATTATCATAAGTGATGATTAATAAATAGTTCAATTATCACATAAATTAATAACTTTACAACTCTTACATAAACCTTCAATGCCTTACATTGCATATTTATAACATCATATATGTATTATTCAAGTTCAAATCATGTGCTGATAAATGGAAATAACATTGGGCTAAATCATAATATGACAGTTATTATTTAAATAGTAATTTTCCCAACAACATGCATAAAATAGTAAACATTCGTTGTGCGTGTGATATTAATTTAAAATATGCAAGTAATAGGGTTAAGACATAAAATGATAGTTCCCTAATTTTCATAATCCTTGATTCATGGAAATGAATAGCTTAAAATGACCAATTTTAAATTAAGATAGATGTCATTTGTATACAAATCATGCGTAGATAAATGGTCAGGTCTTATTAAATGGCCATTCCTTTTGTTGCATAGCACATAAGAACAATTTATTTTTAGCACATCATTTGTTTTATATAATGAAAAAATATATATTTAATTAAACATATCAAAACATACTTTAGACACTAAAGTTTTTTTTAAGCCATATTAATTCATATTATGGTTCAAACTTATAGGTGCTTACATATAACCATAACCACTAACATTAAATACAAAAAGTGGACAGTAACTCATACATCTGAATACAAAGTTGCAACCCTACAATATTTACACTCATGAATTATGCACATCAAAAGAATGGCATTTGAAATAAATACACCTAGGGGTTTTTGAAAACTTTCATTCAACTAGGTGTGCATAAGAAGTAGTGTTTAACCAAAGACAAAAGAAAATATTTGAAAACACATGTTTTGTACTTTCTCCACAAATGATGGAAATTTCTATAAATACAATTGAGGTTTGATGTTGGCTTACATACCCACATACCCGTAAGGATCTCATACCATCCTTATTTGATACTTGAATGATTATCAAAATTATAAACCAAAAGTATAAAGATGAAATGATTAAAACCAAAATTATATATTATCAATATATATTTAAGAACACACATAATTAGGTATAAATTATTTCCTACAAATGACTCCATAATTCTTCAATAACTTTGAAACTCAAATATAGAAGTCATAAATATGGGCTTAAGAAGTTTATGAAAATATGAGGGTTGTGTATATTGTACGTGTATATTTTCATATACATATGTTTATCTATATAATTAAATTTTTATTTAAGGAAGAAAATAAATTTGAATGGGGTTTCCACACTTAGGGTCTATTAATACCCAGAAACTCTGGATCATGAGACTCTTAATTTAGAAAAGAAAGAATTAACCTCAAACTACAAGATGATGTATATTTATATTACAGGTGTATATATTTATACATACAACTTAAAACCCATCAATAATGATAAAGATTAGTCCCCTACCTTATCTTGAGTTTGAATAGGGGCTCAATAGACATTGGAAAACTCAGAGGACTCGTTGAGGTCCACTGGAGGCTTGTGTGCAAGGAACCAGGAGGTTCTTCGGATGCCTTGGTATGGTTTTTATAAACTATACCAATAATGGTTATTTAAATGAAAGATGAAAGGGATACAAAGACAACATAGATTATAAAAATAGTAGTGAAAGGGATCTATGTGGAAACTGTGTGAGAGGAGGGTCCGGCGACTGAAAGGGGTGAATAAAAATGATGCAAAAATGGACGTGGGTTACTGGTACAAGGCACACTGCGGGGAAGAATACATCATTTTGAGTAGAAAACCAAGAGGAAATTGGGTGTCCTGGATCAGTTCTGGCTTGAATTCAAGTGTTAGGAGGTATTCACGGTTATAAAGGTAATGATCAGATCAGATTAAATCCGAGTCTGATTGGATGGACGGAGATTAATGCAGAATTTTAAAACCCTTGAACAGTTGAGATTAGATCTCGCCTGATCCGATGGCGTATAAAAATGAGGATGTTTTACCACAGCTTCTTGGGGTCGAGCGCGGGGTCGAGATCAATAGCCTAGATCACGCGCTTCGTGATCCAATGACCATGATCTCGTTTCTCCTGAAAAAACACACCACACATCGAATTGGGGAGGTGCGCACGACTTCCTTATAAGCCTAAGCCTCTAGTCCATGGTTCAAAAAACACGCAGCACACATGTTGGGGGCCTTACACATGGGCTCCCACTTCCTTCCAAAGGCCTCATCCTACCCATACCTACCATGACCTGGCGCCTATGTTGTGCTCACATGCACTCCTGCTCTCGTTCACCCTTCAGGGAACATATTCCTGCGCTCGGGCAGGCCCTGGCTTAGGCTAAGGGCTAGGCTCAGCCACCTAGCGTGAGATGCCTCCCTTGGACCATCCATAAAAGGGATGGCCCTAGTTGGCCCAAATTTTTTTAAACAAATAACCTAAAAAAATATATTAAGTCTTAAGGGTAAATAATACTATATACAAATTTCTCTTTTCAAACATGAATTTTATTTAATCTTAAGAAAAATTAATGAACACCTAATTTTACCTTGCCTAATAATATTTCTAGAACTATTTTTAAACACCAAATCTTTAAACATAAATTAAAATTTGGTAAATCCTCATAAAATCTTTTGTACTAATATTATAGTAGTCAAAAATAAGTTAACAAAAAATATAGTTTATTTAAATGAAATTAAACATAGTTTAAAAACACTGAATGAAAATATTTACAATACATTTGAATTAATTACAATGTGTTTTGAATTCCTTATTACATTTCAAAGACACCAATGTGTAATTTAAAACATTTATCTATGTCCTTTTAAAGTTTATGATTATGAGTAGTTTCATAATTTTTCAATCCATAATCAAATTATTCAGAGATCAAAAATATACCCATACGTTTTCAATTAATTGTAAAACAAGGCCAACAACTATATTTATAGCCGTTGGGATTCCATGATCACCCAAGGCCACGATCAAATTAGTACCGTATAAAACCAAGACTTAGGGTGACATAAAAATCAAAGGAGGAAAATGGTTGTCATTGTAACATTGGTGTTTAGAGTAGCTGCGGTGGCATTGGACATTCTTATATTAATTATATTAGATTCTAAGAACCCATATTACATTCTTGTGGTTCTTGTTATTTTAAGAGGTCTCCCTATAATATTGATAGGGTTTTTAATAGGTATATTTGGTTAGAATGATTACTCTTTTGATAGGTGTATTGTAAACACTACGTTGTTTTTATTTAAATGAAAATCCTTGTGTACATTTGTGTGTTTTACTCGGTTGCATTCTAATATAAATTAAAAGAATATTATTACTTCCTCATGAGAAACATGTTTCGTTTAGTTGTTATGAAATTCCAAAAAAATTTAAACATAAACATATCAATACATGAGGTTCGAGTTTTGCAGTGTTACATAATTCCCCCTATGAGTAATTGCATCCTCTCAATTCATAAAATAGTTATACGTAAACCACAACAACAACAGACACATGTCACTCCCAAGGTCCCTTTACTAGGAACACCACTGATGGTAGGGTGCTGACAACCTCAGGAGGATTCTTAAGGTTGTATTCAGTTTCTTAATTTCCTTGGTCCAGAGACACTATAAACAGCTAGGGTCGAACTTGTGACTAAAGCACTCAACCTTCCATAAAGAGTCACAAGTAGTGTGGAGGTCCAAAATTTTAGAGTGGACTAAATCCCTCTAATTCCCACACACCATGAAATTCTTGAAGGAATTGATGTCATAGAGTTCCCTGTACAAAATAAAACTCAGGACCTGGAATAGGCAGGCTTCTCGGTGGTCACCATCCAAAGCAGCATCTAGAAATTTACCTACAGCTCGATAGTTATCAGGAAAAGTGAAACACAGAAAAAGGGCTTCATGATACTTTCCACTTTTCCTATATGCTATAAATTGTGAAAATGAAATACGATATTAGCCTAGATTTCTTCCTTGGTAGAGATGGAGAATGTTTTGGCAGTTCGACACCTGAAGGATTATTTTACAAGTTAGACATAAGTTGGCATAGGTTTGGTCCACTTTGAATAATTTCTTGACAATTATAGTATTTAACAGCTCGGTAGGTAGTGATAAAATATTGGTTTGTGAACTCGTGTCTTCTGTATGCAAATTTTTAAGACGTCAGCCTTCAGTATGGCAATTATAGTTTAAGCAGAGTCATTGTTTTATATAAAATCATATCAAGATAGAGAATACAACATCATTCATTTAGAAATGATTTATAAAGTCAATAAATTATCTATTCTCTCACTCCCTTTCACAAAACACTAGTATGGATTTCCTGATGTCCTCTAATATGACTCCTAATAGATTCCACCGATGATGGGAATTTACCCAATTCTTCGACAAACGGATCCCCAAAGCGGTTCTAAATTATTATATCTCCTTGGTCCAGATGCAACGTGTGCAACTAGGATCAACATCATGTGGACATCTAGAATTCATATTGAGATAATCATGTTGGGTATCAAGTTGAGTGACATCGGTATGGACATTATGCTGGTAATGTAAATGAGTAGTATCATTCTCAATGGATTCAAAGTCCACAACTCGACCATAGAGACCGTAGGTCAAAATATGACATAGATATGCTACTCAGAGGTCTCCCCCTTGTGCATCATCCTCAAAGTCCTTAAGATAAAAGAAATTATTGGATAGGGTAAAACATTTAAAAATACCCTAAATATATTTCCCTTATCATACAATGAATGGGAATTGAGCGTTCATCATGAGTTAATAGATAAAACCTTCTTGTTTGTGAAGTTGGAGTACACTTGGATAGTTGGATACTCGGTAGAGGGTATTTCATGATAAATTAATATTTTCAAATGTCTCGTAGATTTCTACACATGATTTTCCCACTATGGTCTCTAATTATTCTGTTGGAAGAGACAAAAGACTTGCACTTTCATTTTCCATCTAAAAATTAAGAAAACCTCATTCTTAATATTAATTAAGTAAGTTTTCATTGTTTAGGTTAGATTTTACAGAGTTATCTAAATTAAATCCTCTGATTCTAACTGTCATGCCCCAGCTCCCAAATACCCGGAGTCGGTGCCATATAGAGGATCGAATTCGGTTTGGGCTCTAGGAAACCAGTAACTTCTGAAATGTTTCTTCCGCTAAAAGCTGTTACCTGAAAAATTTTATTCAAAAACATAGGGTGAGTATACTAATTCCCAGTAAGGGGTATAAAAATAACATACTATACAAAAATATATCTTCTGGAAACATTATTCAAAAATATCCATAAAACATTTTTCTTAAAGAAAATATATAACACATGTAACATATCATAATAGTGCTAAATTAAAAACATGATAACAAAAATACAAGGTTTCATGATTTAAATATAGACATGCTCATTTGGAGTAATAAATAAAAGACATTGTAAACATGTATGGAATAAGAATATGTATGAAAAAATTAAACATCGAAGAATAATGAATAATCAGATTTGCACAAAAAGGTAATCACTTCAATTTCATATATCAAATACTAAATCACTGAGTGCTAGTCAAATGCCATGCCATAAGCTTTTAATTTTCTGATACTCATAAGTACTGGATCTTAACCATGGATATTCTACTAATAAAATATCCATTTGGTTATTAATTATCATACACATAATGAGGGAATGTATAATTCCAGACTTTAGTTTCCGTGTCAAGGCCACAACCAAGACTTAGGGGCTAACAGTAACCATACCACAACCCGAAGAGCCTCTATAACCAGACTCCATCCTGGAGAGCCTCTATAACCGGACTCCAACCTGGAGGGTTTTCTGTAACAAGACCCCTACCCGAAGGGCATACTTTTACCAGTCCCCAACTCGGAATATACTATCCCAATACATTTCTCATATGTTTATTAAGGCCATGTATCCAAAGTGTCCCATACCACTTTGAATACCTAATTCCATGTCTTTTATTTGGGGTGTCCCATAACACTCAAAATAATTAAATTATTAATTCATTATCATAAGTGATTATTAATAAATAGTTCAATTATCACATAAATTAATAACTTTACAACTCTTCCATACCTTCAATGTATTACATTGCATATTTATAACATCAGATAGGTATTATTCATGTTCAAATCATGCGCTGAGAAATGGTAATGACATTGGGCTAAATCAAAATATGAAAGTTATTATTTAAATAATAATTTTCCCAACAACATGTATAAAATAGTAAAATTTATTTTCATGTGTGATATTAATTTCAAACATGCATGTAACTGGGATACCACATAAAATGATAGTTCCTTAGTTTTTAAAATCCTTGATTCATGGAAATGAATAGTTTAAAATAACCAATTTAAAATTAAGATAGATGTCATTTGTACACAAAGCATGCACAGATAAACAGTCACATCTTATTAAATGGCCATTCCTTTTGTTCCATAGCACGTAAGGACAATTTATTTGCAGCGCATCATTTGTTTTATGTAAATAAAAAATATATTTAATTAAACATATCAAAAGATACTTTCGACACCGAAGTTTGTTTTAGGCCAAGTTAATTCATATTATAGTTCAAACTTATAGGTGCATACATATAACCATAACCACTATCATTTAATACAAAACGTGGAGAGTAACTCATACATGTGAATACAAAGTTGAAACCCTCCAATATTTACACTCATGAATTATGCACATCAAAAGAAAGGCATTAGAAATAAATACACCTACGGTTTTGTGTAAAACATTCATTCAACAGGATGTGCATAAGAAGTAGTGTTTAACTAAAGCCAAAACAAATATTTGAAAACACATGTTTTGTACTATCTTCGCAAACCTTTGAAATTTTTATAAATACAATTTGGGATTGAAGATGGATTACATACCCACATACCTATAAGGATCTCATAACATGCTTATTTGACACTTGCATGATTATCAAAATTATAAACCAAAAGTATAACGATGAAATGATTAAAACCACATGTATATATTATCAATATATATTTAAGAACAGACATAATTAGTTATAAAAGTTTTCTTAAAAATGACTCCATAATTCTTCAATAACTTTGAAACTCAAAGTTAAAAGTCTTAAATCCAGGTTTATGAAGTTTATGCAAATCTGAGGGCTGTGTATATTATACTTATATATTTTCTTATACATAAGTTTATGTATATAAACAATTATGTATTTAAGGCATAAAATAAATTTGCATGGGGTGTCCATACATAGGGTCTATTAATACCCTGAAACTGAAGATCTTGTAACTTATAATTGAGAAAATAAAAAATTATCCTCAAAACGTAAGATAATGTATATTTATATTAAAAGTGTATATATTTATAAATACAACTTAAAACCCAAAAATAAAGAAAAATATTAATCCCCTACCTTATCTTGAGGAGGAAGAGGGGATTGGGAGATTCTATAAAACTTGTAGGACTCGATGAGGTCTACGGGAGACTTTTGTGAAAGGAACCGGGAGTTTCTTGGAATTCCTTGGTATGGTTTTGATAAACTATACCTATAATGGTTATTTTAAAGAAAGATAAAAGGAATCCAAAGACAAAATAGATTATAAAAATACTATGGAAAGGGATCTATGTGGAAACCGTGTGAGAGGAGGGTCCCACGACTGGAAGGGGTGAAAAAAATGGTGCAAAAAAGGGAGGTAGGGTACTAGTGCATGGCACACCGCGAGGAAGAAGACAACATTTTGAGTAGAAAATTCCGAGGAACTTGGGTTGCACGGATCTGTTCTGGGTTAGATTCAAGGGTCAGGATGCATTCACATTTTTAAAGGTAATGATCTTCTCAGATTAAATCCGAGTCCGATCAGACGACCCAAGATTAAAGTAGCGTTTTGAAACCCTCGAATGGTTTTGATTAGATATCGCCTGATCTGATGGCCTATATAAACATGGATGTTTTACTGTGGCTGCTAGGGGTCGAGCATGGGGTCGAGATCAATGGCCTAGATCGTGCGCTTCATGATCCAACGACCATAATCTTGTTTTACCTGAAAAAATGTGTCTTGCATCGAATCAGGGAGGCATGTGCGACTTCCTTATAAGCCTAATCCTCTGTTCCATGGTTCTGAAAACACACATAACACACATAGGGGGCCTTACACATGGGCTCCTACATCCCCCGCATGCATCGTACTACCCAGACCTACCGCGGCCTTGCATCCACACTGCGCTCTCATGCACTCCTTCTCTCGTGTACCCTACGGGGAACCTATGTCGGCACTCGGGCTGGCCCTAGCTTGGACTGAGGGCTAGGTTCAGCCACCTAGCATGAGCTACCTCCCTTGGCCCTTCCATAAAAGTGTTGGTCCTAGCGAGCCCAAATTTTTATAAACATATAACCTACAAAATTATATGAAGCCTTAAGGGTAAATAATACTATATAGATATTTCTCTTTTCAAACATGAATTTTATTTAATCTTAAGATAAATTAGTGAACACATAATTTTACCTTGTCTAATAATATTTATAGAACTATTTATAACCCATGATTTTAACATAAATTGAAATTTGGTGAATCCTCGTAAAATCTTTTGTAATAATATTACAGTAGTCAAAACTAAGATAACACAAAATACAGTTTATTTAAGTGAAATAAAACATAGTTTAAACACACTAAATGAAAATATTTATAATAAATTTGAATTAATTGCAACATGTTTTAAATTCCTTATTACATTTCAAAGACACCAATGTGTAATTCAAAACATTTCACTATGTCCTTTTAAAGTTCATGATTAAGAGTTGTTTCATTATTTTTCAATCCATAATCTAATTATTCGTAGATCTAAAATATTCTCATATGTTTTCAATTAAATGTACAATAAGGCCTAAGACTATAATTATAGCCATTGGGATTCTGTGATAACCTAGGGAAATGGTCCAATTAGTACTGTATAAAACCATGCCTTAGGGTGCCATTAAACTCTAAGGAGGAAAATGGTTCTCATCATACCATTGGTGATTAGTGTAGCTGCGGTGGATTTGGATATTCTTATGTTCATTATGTTAGATTCTAAGAACCCATATTGAAAACACTACGGTGTTTTTATTTAAATTAGAATTCTTGTGTCCATTAGTGTGTTTTACTCGATTGCATTATATTATAAATTAAAACCATATTATCACTTCCTCATGAGAAACATGTTTAGTTTAGTTGTTATGAAATTCAAAAAAAATGTAAACATAAACTTATCGATACATGAGGTTTGATTTTTGGGGTGTTGCAGAGGGTCTATGGGTTTTTATATCCACAATCACATGGACCTTTCTCCCTGTAACAATGTTGGGATGCTCCCGTTTTTGAGGATTAGGGTTTGCGTCCTGACCTCTCCCTTCCCAAAGACTGGGAACCTCGGGGCTCTTGTAGGGAGGGTATGGTTCAAAATTTCTTTTACATTCAAGAAAATAAAAAGTATCCCTCTCCTACTATGATCAATTTTAGGGAATCTATCATGGTGTAAGCCCCTAAACTTTAAAGTGGGAGGTTTCAGTCTTGCTTCTCTCTACTTCATTCACCTTGACTCCTTCCTTACATTGGAACCTTGTCCAATGTGAATAGAACAGTGGGAGGGCTCATCGCCTCTCCCTCTTCTTGGGTCGCCTCACCCTCGTCAACCATCACTACCATAGGAACACCCTCTTCCACTAATGGAGAAGGAAAAGTTTGAGTTCCTTTGTTGAATCCTTGAAAACCTCTTTATTCTCATACGGAGAATGACTCACCTGGGATAAGATATTTTTCATGATCAAAACATTTTCACAACTACCTAAACTACGAGAACTCTGATTCATATTCAAATTAGGATACATGAGAAGCCTTTTAATTGCCTGAGCTCATTGGATATCCTCTTCAAAAATACAACCCTAATTCCCATAATCTGGACATCCTCCTTAGGAATAACCCCCAAATTAAACCCCCCAAATCACCAAGGCATACTTTTCATAAATTAAGTTCAAACTATTTCTCTCAAAGGACTATACTCTCTTATGAGACTCATCTATCTATGTGGGATTTGATTCCCATCCACATGGGATAAGTGGGAAGCTTCCTTGAGGTTAAAACCCAACACATCAAATCAACCCTGTTCTCCTTGGGCCATATTCCCTAGAGGGTCTATTCATACATGGAAACCCATATCCTTTCTATGTTAATTGGGTTTATTTGGCATAAGTCCCACACCAAACTTTCACTAAGCACGTTTCTCTTAGATGTCCTAACCAAATTCCATTAAACTGTATGGTTAGGTCCTTATCACATGACATAGAAGGTATGATGTGTCCCATTAAGCGGAACCTGATCTATGAGAACTCTGATTCCTGTTCAAACCTAGATACGTAGGAAGCCCTTTTAGGGCCAAAGCTCATTGGATATCCTCTTTAGGAATCCAACCCTAATTCCCTTAATCTGGGCATCCTCTTTAGGAATAATCCTTAAATTAAACGCCCAAATCACCAAGACATCCTTTTCAGGAAGTAAGTCCAAACTCAATTCTATCAATGGACTATACTCTCATATGATACTCATCTAACTACATAGGATTTTATTCCCATCCACATGGGATATGTAGGAAATCTCATTGAGGTTCAAACCCAACACATTAAATCCACCCTATTCTCCTTGGTCCATAATCCCAAAAGGGTCTAATCTTACTTGGAAACCCATATCCTTTCCAAGTTCCACGGTATTCTTTGGCATAAGTTCCACACCAAAATTTGACTAAGCACCTTTCTCTTAGATATCCTTTCCACATGACATTAAAATATACAGTTAGATCTTCATCACATGAACTAAAAATGTATGATGTGTCCCATTAAGCGGCACCAAACTATGAGGGTTCTGATTCCTTTCACAAGGATACATAGGTAGACCATTTTATGTGTATGATCCCAATATCAAAACAGACCTTCATATCCCTGGATGAAAATAAATTATAGAGTGCCTCAATGAGTGGCATAAAAACCAGTATCATCATAATAATAATTAAGAGAATCTCTAAATAGTGTATGAGAAGATACAATTGTTGGAGAACCTCGAATACATACAAGATATCTCCATTAATGAGGAACCTTGCATACATAGATATGATTCTAAATTTTAGACATGTTTATAAGTTATTGAAAATTACAAGGGAAAGTTATTTTATAATTGGTAAATTAATAACGATTCATGAAAATATATTAAATTTATAAAGAGAGTCCCAGAGTAGACAATAACTCCCCCCAAAAGGGTGTGATGAGTCCGACCTCCCATCCGCTTGACCAATGAAAATTCTTAAGTATCATAATGTTAAATCTTAATGAATGTATGACTTTAGAAAGTAGGTCCCGGTTGGATGAAGAACTATTTGGTGTTTCCGATTCCATGAATAAATCCAATGGAACCCACCTAGAAGTTGTAATTCTTAAAAATAGAACACACGTTTCAAGGAACTACAAAATGAAAATGGTGAACCCGACCTAAATTCTTAACCAAGTTAATAATGTTACCAACCTATCAGGCCCCTATCAATTGATAAGGGAAGTCTATACAAAGGAATAAATCATGCATGTATCCATCTACATGATGTCTCATTAATGGATTTTATTGTTGTTTTCACGTTTTTTAAGAACTCCCTTCACTCCAAAATGGATTCCTTTAAACTTGTACCTGTGAATTCCCCAGATGCTGCTCAAGCTGGATCGCCATCTATTAGAAGGACATCATCGCCTACTCATTATCTTCAATGTTGGGTCTCCAATTTGCTTATAAGGGAGTATTGTCCGCTCATTACAATCAAAACCTTGGAGGCTGCCTGATAGGCTCTCCAGGTTAATATAATCCTTGATCATCCAACCAATGACGATCGATGGTCAAGAAGCAGATAGTTCCAACCACCATTTTCAACCATTTCAGGTCCTTAAACCCATAATTCAACAACGAGTCCCTCCTGTACTATAGGTAGGTGGATCAAGAGGTCACATAGGGCCTCAATTCAAGGATGTAGGTGTCCTTCCTGTGGACTCCCACCAACAATCGCTGCCAGAAAAATCACGTGGTAGAGAACCCCAAACATGATATGGGTGTAGCCATTGACATTCGACCAAGGTATCATATACCTGGGGACACAAGAAAAACCATCGGGGACAAATTTTGGTCAATAGGGAGCTGTTTCTTACCTTTCCCCCACCAGAGAAGTCCATGAACCTAACTTGGGGGAAAACAATGAGCGGGAACATACACCAGTCTGTCATAATTCCCCTGACCATCAGACTCGACAGGAAGTAAGCCACCATTATCGCCATGAAAATCTAGTGGAGTACTGTGAATAGGCACATACATATATTTGAAAATTATCATCCATTCAGCAGGCTCATATGACTGCATTTAAAGATGTTCACCAATCAAATGTGGTGGAAACTAGTAAACATGCACATACACTTGTTTAAAATCATCAATTCTACCTACAGTGTTTTCTATCAGTATTGAATGAATTTCATCAACCTTTATTGACAAAAAACAACCAGAAATACCATAAACCTTCTAGTGTTCATCAATCCTACCAAAAATCTCGTTTGGAAGCACCCATAGAAGTCAACCAGAATGCAGCAACAACAAATCTGTGGCAGACCCAACTCTCTGACCCCATACATGAGTATTGTGAATACTCATTGATAGGAAAAGGAGGACAAGAGTAGGCACATACACCTACTACTAATATGGATTGGACGTATATTCCTGTTACGGCCGCTGAATTCACCAAACATATTTTATCAATGGTGAAAGGGAAGACAGAAATTCTTACCCCTATTCTGGAAGCATTGAAGGATATCATAATAACAACTTCCGCCATACCATGGGAAGAAACACATAAATATGTGCCCACACCTGGGATGCCACATCGGCAAGCCATCCCAGAGCATATTCATACCTCTGTTATAGTGTAGGAGGGTTATGGGTCATACTCCCACATATCATATAGACAACCAGATCGGGAACATAGACACTTTCCAATTTCATGTAATTAGACCATTATGATAACAAATTTATGGCAGGTACATACACCTACCCATGATAACCATTTCTCCTAGTAAGTGCCCCCAACTAAGTGTAATAGATCATCTAAGAAGAATTCATGCCAAAAATAGTTGGAAAATCAAGAGTCAAGCTGCAATTTGGATCCTTTTAGTGCTGGAGTTCTTGAAGCCATTATACATTTATTTGTTTCAGCTCATGACCCTAAACTCTCTTTGCCAAATTATGGGAGTAGTAGTAGAAATTATGAAGCCCTCTATCAAGAAATTCATCATGAAGTCTTTCTTAATAAAAATTCAGTCAATATAGAGAACAAATATCCAGATGACAGCCACAACAACCCACCATGTGGTCAGAAGACGAAAGAGAAAGAGGATTTATCCCTTACTGTAATCCACCACGGTGGTCCTCCTTATGATGGAATTTTCTGTGAAAGTTCTATCCATATAAATATTTCACATTGTCAATATAATTCTATAATTTATAATGTAGTAATGAGAAACCCCTCTTATATCAAGGCACTTTCTAACACAAATCCACTCATATTTGATCACATGTCATTAACGGCTGAAATAATTTCTCAACTAGAAGAAATATTAAGGGAATGGTTATTCTTCGAACCTCCTTTGAGGCATTTTTCTTCCAATATAGTAGAGGAAAAAATGAATGATTCCATTGTTTTTAATAAAACAATTGAGATGTGTCCACTTTGGTCCGATGAAGTGGAGAAACCTCTATTGAAAGATGATGAAGATATGTTAAACAAGGGAAAAAAATTGGCTAAAGGAGAATTACCATTCATGTTTTGGCATGTGGAAAATTATTAATACAAAATTCTAGAATTGAAGGCAGAATATTGCATTCATGATGTCTGCCTCAACTTATAGAAGACTCTTTGTCATTTGAAAACAAAGTATTACAATATGATGAATATCAAAATCATTTAATGGTAATAGAAGGGTTTCAATGCAAAGTTGACCTGGCATCTCTCTTAGTTTCTTGAAATCTAAAGGTTGAAATGCAGTAGATAAAACTTCATCTTACGCCTCAATGATCTAAAGAGGCTACACCCATTAATTTCTAACACCCCATCAGCTGTCCATATCAGAGGATGTGGTCCACATAGAGAATTTCATTTCACTACACTACAGAATCAGAAAATCCTACCAAAAATCTTCTCATACAATGTAATTTCCCACAACTGGCTACAATCAATAGACTAGGCATGTAAACTAAAGTACTCTCAAGAACAATCCTCAAATAGCTCTCATCATAGTCAGAACCAAAGAAAACAAGTTATTGAGTTACTTTTGCATAACACATATGTGAATATTCAATAGGCCTCCTGCTTAAAGGATGTCAGCCATTAGATAATGCAAATTTATGAAATATCACAACATTCTTTCAAAATAGGTGATTTGAGTGGTTTTCGTATAATGAAACCAGGTAATGTCCAACCAAAATTCGAAAAATTAGAAGAGAAGCTGCACGAATATCTTCTATAGTAGTCCAATAGCCACCTCATCTTGTAGGTATGGGGGCTTGTTTAACTCAACCTTCAAATTCATTAATCAATTTTCAAAGGTTTGATGAATAAGAATAGGAACAATCCCATCCTTCAGGGATGGGGGATTTTTCACATCTGAAATCCCCTCTTTAACGAAAGTCAGTTTTCTACCGATTTGGGAAGAATCCAAAAAGAGAGTGAACAACAGAACTATCCAAGGATTCCCTTTGGGTAACTATCCACCAAACAATTTTTAGTAATTCAGAATATCGGAGAACATAGTCTCATGAAAGATATAGAATGAGACGATCTTACAAAGATACTAATAGAATTCCATGAACGCATTATGCGTCAGTAAATTTAATTAACACAATTGGATAAAATATTCTAAAAAATGTGTCTAGTTGAGGGGAATCAAAAGATGAAGTTCTTATCCATAATATGGTACACACTGAAGAAAATGAAGAAGGTGTGCATACCCAAAATCATAGGCTTACCCAAAATCTAGGTATGCCCTCAAATAACCAACTCCCACCCATCCGAAAGGTATTCAACAAGAGGAAAGGTAAAAGACAGATCACATATCAGTTTCTTACTAGATGAGGTCAATCTCTTTCACATGAAGAAAAATTTTCACAACAAGAATAGGAAATGAAAGAGTTGAAAAGACTCAATACATAGTTACTTCGAAGTAGCATTTCTTCTAGACATACTCTTCAGGAATATCCTAAACTTTCACATCCTATATGAGCTCCTCAGCAAAGAGTATTTATTGTAACTATAGATGGAGATAATTAATTCCCTCCATTGGGTACACAACCAGAGTAGGATCAAAAACATCCTTATAGGCCTTTCCTTGTGGGTTATCCAAGAAAAATACCAGTTGCACCCCCACTAGTGGTTTTTCCGATCATTGTAGTATTTCAATCTCCAAATGTTGTACATATACAAGTCCCAACTCATTTGAATATTACTAAGGTTCTTATAAACAAATATTATTCATTGAAAACTATATTGGAAGCTATGTAAGAACATTGTGCATCAGTTTAGCCAAAAAAGAGAGCTTACCCTGAGTGGGTGGATCTGATCCCTCCCCCACCAAATTTGTTGAATACTATATTCCCTATCTTTAATGGTTTTGGCGATCTGGAACAACACTTATCATGTTTTGTTTCTTATTGTGATCCCATGATGGTGACTCATCAATAATAATAAGCAGTAAAAATTAGGTGTTTTTTCAGTCATTACAGGGACTAGCTTTTGTGTGGTATACAAGTTTTCAATCTTGATTAATTTTCGGATTGGAAGATTTCCGTAAGAAATTTCTTCTTCAATTCAACTCAATGCTACCAAAGACAATAATTATTGATCTTAAAATTTTTAAAAAACAGCAAAACGAAAGACATTAATATTTTTCTCCTCGATGGAAAGGATTAACATATTCTATAAATATGGAACCCCCCTAAGAAGAGTTGCTTCCAATTAGTGTGCCAAATCTGGGTGATGAGTTACGCACACCACTAATACCTATGAAATACATAGGAGGTTTTGTGACCTTCATTCAATTTCTCATCAGATAGAATATTTTATTATGGAAACTAAAGCTAAAACTCATGTAATTCCATAAGCTCTGGGAATACGAACATGTAAAGTATAGGCTGCTACAACCACACTTAATCAAGCACCTGTAGCTTCTTCCACTTCCAAACCTTCATCATATCAAAGGGGTCAGCCTCCCAAGCATCAGCAGCAAAGACCAACTCATCAAGATGATCAAATAGATCAAATGCAAAAATAGATTTATAAGTTAAAGAAAAAATTTATTCTTTCCGAAATGAAAAAGTTCCTAGTTACATCATCTCAACTCTAGAAAATAATCTGGTTCCATTTCTAAGGCAGAAGAAACTAAGAAAATAAGGAGATGAATATCTTCCAAACTATTGTCCCTTTTACCGGATGTTGGGGCATCCCATTCGGGAGTGTCTTATTTTCAATGACCTCATACAAAAAATTGTAGTCTCTGGACAAGTAGAACTGAAAATTTCTTTAGCCCAATTGGCATGTGTTTCTGCTACTGATCTAGAGGAAGAAGGCAAATTATAAGAAGTCAAAAGTAAAAATTCATAGAAATATGATGATTGTATGATCAGGAAAATGATGAACTGAACTCATTCCATTTTTTGAAAACACTTGAATCAACCCATTGTTTATTATTCTACTTATGTCATAGAAAAATCACCTTCATAAAATGATTAGTCCTCTAATGGTCCATCCTCAAAGAAGCGACATGATCAGTAGGATAGAGAGTAGTAAAAATAATATGAGCTATTGTCAAGGCCAAAGTTGTGTTTGAATCTGGCAGATTTCATACCATATGTTTAAAAATCTCATTCACCGCCCCACCAAATAGAACAACCAAAACTAACCTGTCAAATAGAATCTTCACCAGATGAAGAATTGTTGTTTGGTTTTATCAATGTGATTCACTTAAAGGATCCCTATGAAAATGGTTATTTTTATTATAATAAGCCTTTGTTACCTATACCTAAATGGGAAACCATAGAAATAAGTCATGGTTGATGATAATGGGGAAGATGTGGATATTCTAGAATCCACTATTTTAATTCTACCCTTGCTCGAATTGTATATGCGGAAGAATCTCGTGGGAGAACTATTCAGCAAGCTCCACAAGAACATGGAAATTCTTCTATGAATGATTGTTTTAGTCCAAACATGATTATTTTGGAGGAATGATTAGAGGTTACACCATCTTAATCTCAGCAAGTAAATAGACCTACTCAGTCTAATCTACCAAATCCAGGAGTATTCTAGCTTCTGATCTGGCATAGGGGACATCTACATCAGGAGTGACAACTTCCAAGGTACCTTTAAAACCGCATCTCCCTGCTAGGAAACACATAACAATAGACATAAAGTATGATATTTTAAAAAATATATCCCATGTACTAGCTATGTTGTCGATTTTGGATGCCTTGAATCTGTCAAAAGAGCTTCGAGAAGCACTTATCAAGGTTTTTTTAAGTCTTCAAGAGTTTGAAACCGAAGTTGCTACTACTGAGGTTTACTGTATAGAGGATAATCCTATAGAATTTAATTCAGTTACATCTTTTAAAGATTAAGATTAAAATGATTTTGTACATGGACATATCAGACCATGTATCTATCTAGAAGGGTCAATGACATAAACATCCGACGAGACTTCATTGACAATGTATCAGGATTCAATTTCATTCATATTCGTATACTTCATTGATTGGGCCTTAGTGAATATGACTTATCTTCTTCTAATATAATGTTGTAGTGATATGAAAAGAATGATAAAGAACCTTTAGGATAAATTACACTCAGAACACAGTTCAGAGATCATGTCTCTATTTTAGATTTCATGGTTGTTCGTCAGGATGCAACCTTTAACCTTCTGCTTGGTAGGCCTTGGCTACATCAACGTGCAACCATACATTTTTCATACCATCAATATCTTTAATAAATTTTAAATGGTCAAATTATAACATTTCATGGTGAAAATTATCCATTCCAAATGTTTTAATCTCAATACATTGAGGAAAAATTTTATCACATGAAGGGAACGCGGTCTTTGAAAAAGGAGGTAACGAGAATGAATGCTCCAAATAGATTGGAAAATATCCCAAAAACCCATTCATACATTTGAGCACATATTATGTGTTTCCTATCAATCAAATTAAAAGGGAAAATGAAAATCCAATCATTCATCCATTAAATTCTATAATGTCAATTTTGGAAATCATTCCTGGAAACATGGGAGAAATTGTTGCTTCACTAAGCAGTGGTGATTGTGTAAATGGAGATGTCTTCATTTCCTCCACTGAACTTCAGCATGGATGTACATTATTAATCAGATTAGAATAAGTTTTAGAAATACTAGAGGAAGACAGAGATGCTAATTCTCAATCCATCATCTCCTCTTTATTACCCCAAGAAGACCCTTCATCATTAGTAGGGTCAGAAATGGTAGCATCCTCTTTAGGATGTTCAAATAATGACTCCTCTCTTAGATTTGAAAGTTTTTCTTCATTACCTAAAATACAAGTAGAAATAGAATAAGTGATGCATAAGGAAGAGGAATATGAAGACGGAGATCTTAGGGATGTTCCTCCGGCATTTGAAGAAGTTGAATCTACCACTGTGGATGAGCTTATAGAAATAAATCTGGGTACAGAAGAGGATCCACGCCACACTCTAATTAGTGTGGCCATGCCCCATGAAGACCAAGAAGTGTATAATTAATTTCTAAAGAAACATCGAGATATATTTTCTTGGAATTATACAGAAATTCTAGGACTTAATACCGATGTAGATACTCATCATTTGGGTTTTCCAGAAGAACATCGAGGATTCAAGCAAGCAGCAAGAAGAACACACCCAACTCATGCCTCTAAAATTGAAGATGAAGTTGATAAGTTTATAAAGGATAACGTTTTCAGGGAGGTTCAATATCCCAAATAGATGTCCAACATTATCGTAGTGAAAAATAATTATGGGAGAATCATATTTTTAATAGATTTCAGAGATCTTACTAGAATTGTCCAAAATATGACTTTCTAGTTATGATCACAGATCTTTTAATTGATGAAAAAACTGGGTATGGAGCTCTTTATTATATGTATGGTTACTCTAGGTATAATTAAACCCTCATGGCCCTAGATGATTAAAAAATACATCCTTCAGAGCCCCTCAATGTGTTTTTTCTATCGAGTAATTCCCTTTGGCTTAAAGAATGCAGGTGTAATGTATCAATGTTCCATGCACCATATCTACATACCATTCTTAGAGAAATTTGTAAAATTTTATATTAATTATTTGGTGGTAAAATCTAGAAAAAGTTTTGATCACTTGTCTGATCTAGAGACCATATTCAATAAACTTCAACAATATATTTTTAAGATAAACCCCTTGAAATTTGATTTTGGGGTAACCTTAAGGATGTTCCTCGACTTCATTGTATTCCATCATGGTATTGATGCTGACCTTGAGAAAATAAAATCAATCCTTATAATGTCAACTCCTAGAAATTTGAATAAATTCAAAGGACTCCAAGGGCACGTGTCCTATATTCGGTGCTTTATGGCCAATTTGGTAGACAAGTGTTTACCATTTACCAGATTAATGAAGAAGGGAGTCACCTATCAATGGATAGAAGACTTCTAAGAGTCATTTGATACCCTCATAAAATATCTCATGAGTCCACCAGTATTAATGCCACCTGTTGAAGGAAGACAACTTATTCTCTATGTGACAACTTTAGAGAGATCACTAGGTTCCTTCCTTGCCCAAAAGAATGATGTCAGGAATGGAAACAACCTTTACTATCTCAGTCAAACTATGATTGATGCAAAAACTCAACAATAATGTATTAAAAAGTTCTCTCTAGCATTAATATTTATAGTTCAAAAATTTAGGCACTATATAAAACATCATGAGGCCCAATTAGTGTCTCGTAATAACCCCCTCAAATTTATCCTCAATCTTCCTATGCTTATAGGGCTTCTGGCAAGGTGGGAAGTTATTTTGAAATATTTTTATATCCAGTTTGTTCCTCAGAAGGTACTAAAGTGCCAATATTTTTCTGAATTCCTTAATGAAAATCCATATGCGGAAGACTCATCATTGAATACTGAACTTCCCAATGAAGAGGTCTTCTCTATTCATGATAGTTCCCAAAGATGGGAAATGTACATTGATGGTGCCTCCAAAATTCAAGTAGGGAAGATAATATAAAACCATAAAATCCAAAATGTTGGGTTAGGAATTGTACTTATCACCCCAGAAAAGGAAGTGTTTCCTTATTCCTTCATTTTTTATGAAGCCGGTACAAACAATGAATTAGAATATCAAGCTGTCATCACAATCTAGGAATTGGAACTTCAAGTGCAAGTAAATCACTTGAAAGTAAAAGGTTATTCAGAGTTGTTAATCAAACAAATCAATGGGGATTATTACATCAAAAAAGAAGAGTTAATCCCTTTTTTTGATTACATAAGAGGTTTAATGGTTGAATTTCCCTCAGATTCGACATTGTCCAATGTTCTGCAATCACAAAATGCCCAAGATGATGCACTGGATAATATAGCTACAACCTTGGTAGATCCAAATAGGTATGATAAAATCCTCAATATAGATCATCGTTGTGTGTTATCACCTTTCATTCAAACTATAATGGATTAAATTAATGAAATTAGCCTTATTTCTAAGCCATATGGTAATAGCACGAGATGGAGAACCCCCATCATGGAATAACGTCAAAATGGAGTACTTTCACCAGATAGGGCTGAAAAAGAATAGATCTAATGAGGAGCGACTAGTTTTACTCTTTATGATAGTCCAAATCACTATAAGATCCTCTAATAACAAGGATTTGATGGAATCCTCTTCAGGTGTATTGATGGAGAAGAAACTATAGCTTTCATGAAAGAAGTACATTAAAGAGCTTGTGGTGCTCACTAGTCTGGGAATAGGATTTCTGATCAAATCCGAAGTCTTTGTTACTTCTAACCTTAAATGATGTAGGATTTCACATATTTAACCAAGAAATTTCATCACTTCCAAGTGCATTCCAACTTCATTCATCAACCCCTGGAGTTACTACATACAGGTAAGTACTCATGGCCATTTGCCACATGTAGAATGGATATAGTAGGACCTTATCTTCAATCTAGGACTAATAAGTTCAAGTATATCCTTACTGCTACTAATTTCATCTCCAAATGGGATGCGGAAATACCTCTCAAAGATTTAAGGGCCAAAAGCATTGATTGTTTTTTCAAAATTAACATCATCACCAGATTTGGAATCCCTCATACTATATGGATGGACAATGGCACCAATTTCTATTCTGTTGAGGTAAAGAAGTTATATCAAGATAAAAATATAAAATCCAACCATTCATCTCATTATCATGCAGTGGCCAATGGACATATAGATTTCTTTTAATAAGACCCTATCAAATATACTCAAGAAGATGTGGATAAAGGTAAGAAATATTGGTCTAATAAACTTTTTCATGATTTGTGGTCTTATCAGAATACTACCTGTACTGCCGCCTAGGCAACCCCTTATTGATGGGTGTATGAAGTAGAATCATTTTTTCCAATTGAAATTTAATTTCCTTCACTCATAATTGAAATTTTTGATTAGTTGTCTACAAATGAGAAGTATCAGAAAAGGTTTGATGAGCTAAAATGACTAGATGAGAAAAGACTACATACATTGCATCATTTAGAAGTATATCAGAGTAGAATAGCTTGAGTCTTTAATAAGAAAGTTTGCCTCCATTCATTTCTTTAATGATAATTGGTATTCTTCCTTAGGACTACAATGATACTAAGAAATAAACCTACAATGCTTGATCCAAAGTGGGAAGGACATTATTCCATACATATGGTCTTCTTGAATGGATATTATGCCTTAATCTCAATGGATGTAGAAATTATTACAACTCCAATGAATGAAAGATTATTGAAAAATAATTTGTGTAATTTCACATGTCATCCTCACTACATACCTCTAAACTGCACAACACAAGGTCCTAGTCTCAAGACATTAAACTACATAACAACCATAAGTATCCATGCTGAACGACGATAAAATGTGTAGCATCTTTGTCCTTTCCACAAGATGTTAAATTGCATGACATCATTTTTCCTTGTTACGCAACATTAAACTATAAATCTAACATATTCACTAGTGGATGTTAGGAGATTCCATAAGAAAGCATCATTGACATCATAACTTCTCCTTAGTGGCACATGACTCCCTTTCTTCCCAATGTCTGAGTCAAATATGCATAGGTACCTCATTTCAAGAACTACGTATGGATTGATTATCATTTATATGAGACACATAAAGACTCCTAGATCTACAATCTTAGTCCTTGTCACAAGAAACCAACATTTTTATTTCCATTTTCTTCTCCTATATATGAATTAGATATATACAGAGTTTTCCCTTAAGATACATGGTTTGATCCTTATACAATTTTGTGTCTTAAGTTTAACCATTCATCCAGAACATGTTTATAGCCCCCGTATCCCATTTCAAACTCGATTTATATGGGAAATTAATTTTTCAATAACTATGTACGGATTTATTCTCATCTATATGTAATACGTAGAGATTACCAGATCTCCAATCTTGGGCCCAACCACGATAAAAAAACACTCTTTTATTCCTTATATAAGAATAAAAACCTACATAGGGAATGCTTAAAAAACTACAGATGGATTGATTATTGCCACAAAAAAGACACCTAGTGACACTTGGGTTTTGTCCCTTATTCAATATATGATATGTATTTCTTCTCACATCAGTTCATGATCATCCTTACCACATGACATTAAACTTCATGGAAATCCAACAACTACATTTGGATTGATTCTTATTACAACGAGATATGTAGTAAGCCCAGATCTTATGACTTGGATCAGCCATCACTTAATAAATATTCCCATATTCTTCACTTCTGTCTTCTTTTTGTTACCAAAGAAGCATTTAGTACTCATTGTTTCTCACACCGAGCATAGCTCACATGGGCTTGGGAATTGGATAAAAAAGCTTCTATGTATAAATAAGGTGTCTCAATTTGTTTGGGGGTTATCAATGGTTTTCACTACATGAATTAAAACAACATTGTACAATGTCCTTACTGCATGACTCTAAACTGCATAGCATAATATTGATCAAAATGAAACAAAAAGAGTCTCCATTTTACATGTGAGTTAGATTTATGTAAAGGACTTCAAACTCATGGCCAATATTGATTAACAAATTTCTCATATGCATTGAGCAATACCCCTTCCATATGTCACACTCTTAATCATGAATATTTTCATATCTCCATAACTTTATTACCATTTCTAGTGATAGTGTTTCTAATATCTAAGAACTCTTTTTCCTTACTATGCAGTACATGCCCTTAGGTGGTCTTGCATAAGTTTCCTACACAACAGGCCTATCAGTCAAAAGATGCAACTATTTGGCTATAACCATATTCTCTAGTTGGCCTTCATAATACAGCCCCCATAATAGTATTTTCAAATGATGGTGATTTCATTCTTGTATATAGAATCTTTGTCCCCTTCAAACATTGATGACAATATGCAGGAATCTGTATTTTAAAATAGCCATTCATGTATATTTTTCCAATTATATTTCTATTAATCTGAAAGAATTAAAGACCATGGTTTACACATATCCCTCTACATGTCTTCAAAGAAATATGAAATAACCTTGGATCAGTTGACCACATATCATATACTGTTTCTATTTCTGGTCCAAGTCATATGACCTAAAACTACCAATACTATACTTCCTACATTTGGGTCAGACATTCATAGAAATATTATTCCTCCAATTATTTGGAAATCATGATTGGAAATACCCTCTCCATATTCAGGTCCCTTTATTCATAAACCAAACTCTGTGATTTAGAAAATTTGAATCACCATAATCTGTCTTCATATTTTAGTAATAGAATGTCAAAATTCTTAGAGCTCTTTTTTCTAACTTTTCAGTACGTGCCCCAGGTGACCTTTAATAAACATTTCCAACATAACAAGCCTGTTGTTGAAAAGATTCCACTACTTGGCTATGCATCATATGCCCCAGTTTACCCTACATAATACAACCCCTATAACAGGTTTTTCAAGTATTGGTAACTTCGTTCTTGGAAAAGACTTCCTATAATGCCTTTATCCCTTTTCCTATATCATTCATCAGATCCAGAAATTCCCAAATCTCAATTTAAAAGTTTCCCGTCAATACTTGAATATGGTTATATGTTTCTGAAAAAATTATCAAGAAATTGGGAGAGTCTTATACTTTTGGTTTAAGCTAAAGAACTTAAATTAAAGCAACACAATGTCTTCGCTACATGACTTAAAACTGCATAGTACAATTTCCTCACTACATGAGTTAAAACTACACAGTATAATATTGGATATTATCCTTGATGACAAATTTTTAGCCATTTATTATACAACATATTAGTATAGAAATGGTTTTACAATTCATGACACGTGTTGGCATAAATAACCCTTTATTCTCAAAATCCATTGACTTGAAAAAAACCCACTGTGGTCATGATTCACCAAAATCTTATTCTCCCTTGTCTATGAATAGTAAAATTTCAAACTTCTGAGAGATGTTTTTTCTGACTATGCAGTTTTTCCCCTAGTTGGCCTTGCAATAAAGTTTCATACATAACAGGCATGTTGGTCTAAAGATGACACTATTTGTCTATGCAACATATGTCCTATTTAGCCCTGCATAATACAACCCCCATAGGAGGTTTTTCAAGTAATGGTAACTTCGTTCTTGGAAGATAATTCCATTATATTTATATAATTGTTAGATTTTGTGACCATAAAAATCATGGCTCACGATTCCCCTTGGATGTATTTAAAGAATATTAGAGAAATTCTTAGCCACTATGTCTTGTTTGGTATTTAATTTCATAATTTATGGCCAATGCTGTTCAACCTTAAAAAATTTCTCTTTATATTCCAACATGAATGACTCTAAGCATCCAAAAATAACAGACATGGTACTCACTAGATTGGGAACCCACCAAGGGAACACTGAAAAAAAGTCGAGTCCCAACTCACAAAATGTACATTTTGTATGACTTAGGTAATATTGAGCAATAAAAAGTCAAAAGATACAAAGTTTTCAGCGTTTCTTGTATAACCCTAGAAAAAATAAAACTATGCTTACTAGGCCCATTGTATTAGTTAAAAACAAAGAAGATAACATGAATGAAAACATAGATGATTGATGACGAAATGATTTTCATTTATGAGAAAAATTTCACAAAAGGGAATCCCAAAATTGGACTCTCTCTTTCCTCAGATATAACAAAAGGCTTTCTACATAAATTTTCATTTGGTTAATAACTTCTTGAGCCCCATAAGCTACCCATTGTTGTTTTTTTAGCTGACCATCTTCGTTCACTTTATCATGATGAAGTGATTCTTTAGCATTTTCAACAGATTTTGTACCATGCTTCTAGACTTATCCTAATGAGTTATGAAGTCGTTCAAGCTCCCCTATGGTGATATCTAATTCACGTTGAAGATGCTGCTGCTAAACAATATTTTCTTTAATCTTCTTATTTAGTTCATTCAACTTTTTTACTATTATTAGCATCATCATAGGACAATGCTTCTTGGAATTCATCAGTATTGATCAACAATTTAGCTTTTATCAAGTCTTGATGAACCTTCTTCTCTTGCTCCCTCTTTTAGAAAATATATTTCACTGTGGTATGAATTTCACACTATTCAAAACCACCAAATCCCAGTGTGATAAATAGATATTAAATTCATGGACTTCATGGAGGTAGTTCGCCAAGGGGAATTTCCGATATTATCTTCCATATATTCTTCCATACTTTGGGACGTGAAAGATGAAGGTCCTTTTGCAGTTCTTGGTCTGATTCAGAGTCATTGTCTTAATAAGGGAAATATTCTGAAATTAATGCACTTAAAGAAGTTCCTAATTCTTCTCTTTCCTTGATGATGGATGCTTCACCTTCTAATATTGTCTGATCTGAGGATCAGGCTTCACCTCTGGACCTAGCCATCAATGTTGACATCCTTATATGGTCAATTAAGGATTATGGTTGTGGTTAGTTTCAAGGGATAAAAAAGGTGAGTACATTCACAATATTAGTATCTCTTATCTTATAGTAGGTCATAATAATGATATGAATCCTCCCTAATATTTTCAGTTTCAATAGTTTTTTGTTGTTTCTTGGTGGGGAATGCTCTCTTTCATTTGCTCAGGATCCTCAAAATGAATCTACGAATGATCACTTCTCCGAAGATTCACCTGATCTAATGTCTCCACAATGATAGGATTGGCATTAATGTCAATAATTTTTTCAATACTTCTTGCATAAACATTTTCTTTAGAAGGAAGTACATATTTCAACCCACCATGGATATGAAATTTAATTATAATAATATTAATCAGAAAAATAATAAAAAAACTCACGTCCAGTTGATTCTATACAAGGAACTTCAAATTCTTCTAAAGCATTTGGTATATTAACATGTTCTAATACTTATTAAAAATACAATCCAAGGTTCATCATATCATCCAATGATATCCTAGATCTTAGTTTAGTATCACAAGTGGGATCACTTGGCGTGTTTTCATCGTAACCTTCATCTGACAACCATTGACCCTTAATAGCTTCATCAGCAATAGTTGTGGGGTCCGCATTAGTTGTTGCCCGATGTTCTGGTGTATGTGATGAATTGAAAGTACCACATGATGGAAGTCAGTTGTTATTTAATGATATGTCCTATAAATCTTTGTTGATTTACCAGAGGCCTCCTCTCTTCTAATAGAAGAAATAGAAGCCATGATGGGAATATACATTGGTTCTTTTCACCTCAATGCCTCTTCAAGAATGACCTGGTTAGCAGAAATTTGTGCCTGTTCAGCAGCACCCTCCATGGTTCCTTGAAGCTTATCGGTATTTTCTTGTAAGGAAGAAACCAAATAATCTCCTACAATTCCATAAATTTTAAACACCTTTTCAAGAATAAGGCAAAAATTCAAGATTATGAGAAAGGCTTACTACCACTGAGAAAGAGTTTAACCATGAATTTATTTCTTCAATTATTTTGTTTCTTTCAATTCTTAGGAAGAACTTCATCCTCATCTCCAAAGATAGGTATTGGAGATAACAACACCCTTTCTATCTCATCCTCCATGGAATGTTGTCCTGGAGATATTTCTCTCAATTCACAGGGTGATATAGTAGTTCCAAGAGCAGTGCCACTAGGGCTATATCATTCCGATGGAAGCTTAGTTGATTTTCCTTTAACCATCTGCAGGTTAAGATGATATTTTCCCAGAGTAACAAAGATTTTACTAAATTCAAACCGCAAAGAAGTATAGAATGTAAGAAAAGTAAAATTACATATTCAAGATCCACAAAATCGTGCCATTATTTATTTAATGAAGGAAAAATCCCTTCATTGATACAATGATCTATCATTTCCTTCACCCTCTTCATGGTGGTAATTGATTCATCAGTGTAATATATGAGCATTTCCCACTCTCAGATTTATATTCACACTTAATTGTTATTGTCCTTAAATACAATGTCAGAAGAGGCGTGCAGATCCCCTACTCCTTGAATATTAATCCCTTCACAAAAATCCATCCACATGGTTTCAGCTTCACAATACAAACTTTTCCTTGTTTAAACAGCCTCTGGTCCTAAATATTTAGATTACATGCCATAGGGTTGTGAAGACAATTTTGTAGATTTGTATTTAAATTTCTTTCCAACTCCTGGAGTCATAGATGGGGGATGAGAAAATTGGGATTATCTATCTTCATAATGATGGATACTAGATCTCCTTGGTACAGCCTCAGCAAGAATTGATGGGGTGGATCTCTTAACTCTTGCAGGTGGATTATATCTGGAATAAGGCCGCTTCAGTGAATTTGGAGCCTCATCACCTCCACCATGATATTCTAGTGATTTGGCCACTGTTGATGAAGAATTACCTTCTAAATGAAGGGGTTCCCTATTGCTACTTATCTTTATCCCCAATCAAGGAAAAACATGGTTTAATTCCCCATTAAGGTAAGATGCAACCCAGTTTTTTACATACCAGTCAGTTAATCTACTTACATCATCAGCAACAGGAATACTAAATATTTCTCTAGTCGTCTCTATAGATTTCATCAACCATAGTGTCGGGAAACCATCAAATGTTTTCCTAATATGACATGCATAGAGGTATATACAGTATTTGATTACAGACATTTGAATTGACGAACAAATCTATAAGAAGCATATGACTCACATATGATTTCTTCGTCAATCCTGGTGGCCAATATTCCATATCAACAAGCTAACATGTATGCCCTTAACTCTAAACTAGAAATCCCATCATTAATGAATTTCCCCATAGGTGGATTTCCATAAGGAAAGAAATGAAATTCCTTAAACATACTCAACATTCCCTTGATATCATAAGCGTTCAGAGAAAAGGGTAAAATACTAAAGAAAGCATGAACATATAGTCGGAAAGAACTTATAAAGACCTATACCCCACATTGTAAAACATAATTTCTGAAGTGAGTAGTGATCCATCTCCATAACACCTGGAATGGTCCCGCTATTATAAAAGGAGACTTCTCTCTTTAAATATGCAGTAAGATCCTATGAATCTTTTCTAAAACAATAGTGGCCAACCCTACCATCCTTCTCTTATCCAAATTGGCCACTATAAAAAAAGTTCCTAGCCTCATGCCTCATTTGTAATATCATATTGGTAACGAGTACACACTGAGATACATGGCCATGAAACCATTGACTTCAAATCCCCACTTGTAAAACTATTTTTCCCTAATGTCGGCCAAAAGGTGTCCAGTGTACCTTTATTCTCTGCCTATGGAAAACTAGTCGGACGAGTGTAGGTGGGACCCTTTTCCTTCTTATTTTTCTAGAATTTTTCCATCCATTCTTAAGGATGAATATCCCTTCTTGTGTGGGACTTTTTGGTGGTCTTGTTCTTGAGTTTGTTAAATATTTTCATCAAATCACGAACCAAAGCTGGTGTCTTCTCTGAGTGATTCCATGTCACCTTGGGGGGAATAAACACATCGTACATATCTCCAAGGATTGGAGCTCCAGAAATATTATAGAAATCCCACAAGATAATGCCTACTTCTCCATGTGTTAAATTGATGGAGCTAGTTTCTAGGTTCCATTGACTTAGAAACTTTGTCACAAAATCATCAATCTTGTACACATAGGTTTTCCCAACCCAAATAGCTCCATAAATCTCATCACCTTTTAAGTCATCTGTAAATTTTCCACATGTCTTGTGAACCCAATATGCCGACATCCACGCTGGTTTTACACCTCCTCCTAGGAAAAAATCCTAACTTTTCCTCCAGCCTTTGGATTGATCTATATGTAAATTTTGGAAGATGGATGAATAATAGTGTGGATGCAGCTCGGGTGTGTGTGGTATCAAATCTGGAGCACACATGCTGTGATGCATGATATGATCTTTTTCTACTGTCACAAAATTAGGAAATGATCCCCCAATAGAGACATTGGAAGATGAGAAGTTGGTATAATCTTGAAACCAAGAGAGTGGGAAATAGTTTTTTGGGTCCGTAATATTGACATCATGCCGATAACCATATCTATACAGAGGAAAATAAGTGCTTCGGGGAAAGTTGAAGTGATATTTCTTCAGATATTTTTCAAAGTCTGGAAGTGTGGTGTAACAGATGTTATAGTAGTCATGACCGAAAATTTTCATCATGTCATCAATCCTCTTACTATCCAATACATTAGCAGTTCCAATTCTTTTGGGAGTCATTGAACCCGCATAAAGATAAAAAAGCATCATTAAAGTATGTTCATTTTTGACATTTTGACAGAAGAATTGAAAAAAATCAACAAAGTAATTAAGGCACACAAGTCTAAAACATGGCGTGCAATTTTAATATAATGCACAAGTGTTACACCTCAGTTATAACACCCAAATCGAAAACATTTTAAAGAAATAAGACTAAACAAAAGCCTCTGAATGAGAATGATCTTGTACGCCGAGAGCTAGAATTCCAAAAGTAGTAAGAATTCTTGCAAATGTGAAGCCAATATATATAAGCGATGGAAGTCACCATGCGTTCCAGGATCCTACATGCTACCAACTCACACAACTAGTTGCCTTGCGCATTTAAAACATGTGCGTCCATGTACCCTATTTCTTCTTAATCATTACTTTACCTCAATATATGATCATATTTTCATTATGGATCCAATTCTGAGGTGGGGATTTTGTTGAAACTTTGTTCCATCATAGAGTCTAAAAAATGACAATGGTAAATTCCTTAAAAATAGAATAAAACACATAAAGAAAATAATGATTTTCAAATTCATGTGATTTTAACCACCCTAGTCTGACCAAGGGGTCATCGGTACGCAACCTACTTGAAAGACCCCTTTTAGCACACAATGTACTTGTGCATCCAATTTTATTTCTCCCAAGGTCCTATTTTTTCTATAAATAGACCCTTGGTGCCTTCATTTATATGGGAGAATTTCCCTGAAGCCTAATTGCTACTATGGTAACACTAGTGCTTCACCAAAGTCATCTGAAGCTTTCAAGGTAGTTCTTTAACACCTAAAATAGAGGAATTGACGGAGGGTAATAGGACTTAATTATTTTTAGATTTTGAAATCCATAACACTTGCACACCTAAATCACCCAACCTCCCAAAATCAAAAACACGTGTGAACCACCTATTCCTTTCACAGGAACATGAGAAACCCACTTTTGGGAATACCTGTGAATACTCTTGAAGGATTGAGACAAGTCTCTCCCAAGTATTATCTTCATTTTTGTTCATCACCTAAGTGAAAATTAGATCTCTATATCCTACTTTCACGCCCATACATGCGCCCCAGTACCTATTTGGGTGCCCCTATCTAATTCAACTACTCTCTTCTGTCTTCAAGCCATTATGCCCTCTTCAAAACTATTCATGGAAAGTCTTATTCTTCATTGGATCCCTTGTTTGAAAGGGATTCTATTGAGACCTCCTCCAAAACCTCCAAACATATCAAAACATTGGGAAAATAACATCAGCGTGTCTCTAATTTAGGTTTCTATTTTTATAGTCATAGGTTTCCCACATTTGTTTCACAATGGGTTTAGGATTCATGGAGTGTTTGTGGGTTTTTATATCTACAGTCACATGTAATTTTCTCCCAGAAATAGTGTTGGGAAGTTCTATATTTGGAGGATTAGGGTTTGGGTCCTCATATCTCCCTTCTCAAAACCCCCCAAACCTCAGGTCTCTGGTATGGAATGTATGGTTCACAATTTCATTTCCATTCAATCAAAGGAAAAGTCTCCCACCCCTACCTGGATCAATTATAGGGTAGCCATCCTTGTGAATTCACCTAAACTTTTAAGTAGGAGGTTGCGGTATTTCGCCTCTATATTTTCTTCACCTTCACCCCTTCCTTACATTGGACCCTTTTCCAATGTGAAGAGAATAGAGGGAGGGCTCGTCACCTTTCCCTCTTCCCGGTTCGCCGCACCCTCATCCACTATCATCGTCGTATTCTTGCCCTCTTCGACCAGTGAAGGAGGAAAAGTGTGAGTGCCTTTTTTGAATTTTTGACATCCTGTTCTTTCTCACACCAAGCATGACTCACGTGGGATTATAGATTCCTCATTATCACATCATTTTCACGACCACCTAAACTACGAGAACCCTGATTCTTGTTCAAACTAGGATATGTAGGAAGCCTTTTCAGGGCCCGATATCACTGGATATCCTCTTCAAGAATCCAACCCTAATTCCATTACTCTTAGCATCCTCCTTAAGAATAATACACAAATTAAATTACCAAATATCCATGGAATCCTTTTCAGTAAGTATGTCCAAACCGATTTCTATCAAAATAATATACACTCCTATGAGACTACACAAACTATGTGGTCTTTGATTCCCACCTGCATGGGATACATTGGAAGCCTCCTTGAGGTTCAAACCCAACACTTAAAATCAACCATGTTCTCTTTGGGCCATATTCCCAACATGGTCTAATCTTTCTTGGAAACGCATATCCTTTCCGAGTTCCATGGGCTTCTTCGATATAAGCCCCACGCAAAACTTAGAGTTAGCACCTTTCTCTTAGATGTCCTTACCACATGAAATTAAACTATACGGTTAAGTCCTTATCACATAACCTTAATATGTATGATGTGTCCCATTAAGCGGCACATGAACTACAAGAACTTTGATTCCTATTCAAACCAGGATATGTAGGATTCCTTTTCAGGGCTCGAGCTCATTGGATATCCTCTTCAAGAATCCAACCATAATTCCCTCAATCTTGTCATCCTTCTTAGGAATAAGCCCGAAATTTAACCCAAAAATCACCAAGGAATTATTTTCAAGAAGTAAGTCCAAACTCATTTCTCCCAAAGGGGTATAGTATCCTAAGAGGCTCATCGAATTACGTTGGATTTGATTCCCATCCACATTGGATAAATAGTAAGCCTCCTTGAGATTCAAACCCAATACTTCAAATCAACCCTATTTTCCTTAGGCCATACTCCCAATAGGGTATAATCATACTTATAAACCCATATCCTTTCCATGTTTCTTAGGATGCTTTGAAAAAAGTCCCACACCCAACTTTGACTAAGAACCTTTATGTTTTATTTCCTTACCACATGACATTAAACTGTATGGTCAGGTCCTTATCATGTGACCTTAAAAGGTATGATGTGTCCCATTAAGCATCACTGAACAATGAGGGTTCTCATTCCTTTCAAAAGGATACATAGGTATCCCGTTTTATGGGTATGATCCAAATATCAAAATGAAACTTCATCTCCCTGAATGATAATAAATTCCACAGTGCCCCACTAAGTGGGTTAAAAACTAGTATCATCATAACGATGATTAAGAGAATATATAAATAGTAAATGATAGGATACCATTGATGGAGAACCTTGAATACATATGGATATATCTATTGATGAATAACCTTAAATACAAACTGATGGTTTTAAATTTTACACATGTTAATAAGTGATTGAAAATTACAAGGGAAACTATTGTTATACTTGGTAAATTAATATGAATTCAGGAAAATATTTGGAACTTATAAAGAGAGTCCTAGAGTGGGAAATAATTCCCCCCCAAAAGGGTGTGATAATTCTGACCTCCCATCCTCTTGACAAATCAATGTTCCTAGGTATCTTAAAGTTCAAACATAACGAATGCTTGCCTTTGGAATGAAAGTCCCTTTTGGATAAAGAGCTATTGGGTGTTACCATTTCAATTAATAAATCCAATGAAAATCACCTATAAGTAGTTATTCTTAAAACTATAACACATGTTTCAAGGAACTACGAAACAATCCATCATAATGGCCACCATGATTGGTTGTAATGGAGAAATGAACAATCATCATTTCTTGCGGCTATAGTTCACTCTACAAATAAATAGTTTGTTTAATATCCATTACATGGAGGTGTGTGTATGTTTAAGAATAAATAATTGCATATGAACATCATATTATATGTAGGATACTAGTTTTTTTACATAATAATGGAATAAAAAGAGTTAATAGGGTTAATAATAGAAATGAATGAAAGGGGATTGAGAGAGGACATTACCTCGAAATCGGGTAGCTCCTCTTGGTTTGAGCCAAAAGGATTCCTTGAGAGGATTTCTGTAAAAATAATTCTTATAGGACGAAGGCAGGATTTTTTGGAGGCTTTTTGGGTAGATATTGGATGATATTAAATGGTTTTATAGGTTTGAGGAATGGGTATAGGTGGTGGACTTTTATAGTGGAGGAGGAGTGGTACTCTTGTAAATATTTGAAGAGAGAATTACACCCACAATTCTCATGTTTCAAGTAGATACAATAATTGAAACCTTTAGATACAATTGATGATACGTTTGAAATATGTCCATAAAATGGGTGTTGGACAATTTTTTATGTCGTTTTGGGTCTTAAATTTATGATTTAGTACTAAGTTAATGTAATTTTTCTCATAACCGGTGTAATTAATTTTAATCACTTTCACTAATATTTTTTGCCAAAAAAATGTTGACCATATTAGACATTATAAATAATTTTTATTCCAAAAATATAATCCTTTTGGCCTAATTATAATCACAGAAGTGGGAAAAATAATTTATAATTAATCCCATTATCGAGACGACACTACGGGTTTTTAAAGTAAAAATGATCAAAAGTTTGCTATGTTTTTATATCCAATTTCAATCTGAAATTAGTTCCAGGGACCTAAATTAAATTAATTGGTAAATATATTATCTAACTAAACAAATAAACCTTTTAAAAATATAATTTAACCATATAAATAAATTAGACAAAAAAGAAGTTTCGAAATAAAATCCATTATTTTTTAGAATTCATTAAAAGATGAAATCATCCATAGAAATACTAAAACTTTATCCTAACCTAATTTTTATGTTTGTATTCAAAAGTTAAATTTTATTTTGACATATTAAATCTATAAAGTTTCCCAAAAATGGATTTAAAATGGGTTCACCACTAAAAGGTGGTAAAAAATGCCTTAATAAATATATAGGTTTTTTAAGCATAAAATCGGGTTTGTTCTTATCATACGTCTATTGAATATACTGGATAAATATAATTTTTTAGAGTAAATATATAACATATTTATTATATTAATATAACTTCACAATTTTAATTAATTTAATTTACTAGGGTAAAATAGCTTTGTGACTATAATGGTATTTTCCTTTATAATTAATCGGTTTCCATATTAATTAATTTAGAACATATAGATTCATCTTATATTTGTGTAAACCACATATTTTCATAATTTATTTAATACTATTCATATCAATAAACTCTAGATCAATTTAATATTCCATTATAATAATATTTTTCATAATATATTATAGTTAGGTTACACCCAGTCTTGCATATTACGCAAGCCATCGAGGAGGGTCAATCATGCATGTAACATATGGTAACCTTATTGTTCTATATGACGTGTTGGGATTTTATGTTAAATAATCCATGTTGGGATTGTGTATAACATATTCCAAGTTGGTATTTAATTTAAAATATGCCAATTTGGATCTCTGTGAAAGGAATTTTGGACTCAGTGAAAAACTAATTTCAATGTTGTGTGAAATGAATAATATCAAAAGATTAAATTAAATAGAAAATAATTTAACCAAAATCTTATTGTGTTACATTATACATCCCTTAAAAATAATTTTTCCTTTGAAATTCATCTCATTTATCAAAGGTTTAAAACTTTAAAGTTTCATTCATAGAAACCCACATCGTAAAAATGGATGCTAAAACATTCCTATAAAAGGGAAATTTAGTACCATAATAGTTACCCTAAGTAACATATAACTGGGATTACACATAAGAGAACAAAGATTTGGAGTGAAGATTGGATATGGAGGAAAAGTGTAAATATTTATAGGGAGTGATTGAGTTAATCAATCAAAAACAAGTGAAATGAAAAAAAAGTTGAGGTTCCTAAAGTAATAATTATGTTATGATTTAAAAGGCCATTAGATCAATGAAAATTAAGGTATTAGGTAAACAATGTTTTTTTATCACTTTCATAATATATTTTAATTCATGATAAATTTTTATAATCAAAATTTCATTATTGGTTTGTGCTTTTAATAATTTGAAATACTTTCATTACCTCATTAAATGAATGTCCAGAAATTAAATTTGATGGATAAAGAACTAAAATACACATTTAGTTGATCTTAAGTCCCATTAAATAATGAAAAAGTTTATTTTATTTTTCTATTCAAAATCAACATGCATAAAAATAAAAATTAATTGTACTGGTTCATCAAAAATATTTATTCATAAAAAATAAATATACATTAACTAGGACATTGCAGATGCTAGTGGTAGGCCTGAAACCCTTATCACCCTTCAGTCATGGGTTTAAGACCTCCGTCCTTTCCAGACATTATTAGTTTTCACCTGACATACATGATATTTGTTCAAAAGATATGAAACATGGAAATCCTTGAAATAATGTTAATAAATAAATTGCAATTGAACCCAGGTTTTCAATACAAAATCAACGCACAAATACTTCCTTTGAAGTTTAACATTAAATTTTCATGAATTTATAACCTTATAACCTTTATCAAAGATATAAATCCACTACATTAGAAAGTGATTGATGAAATCATTTTAAAATTGATTGACTTAAATATCACAAAGTAGCTCTTTGTTTTCACAATCCAAACATGTGAATAACTACATCATATATTCTCTTCAAACAAGGTAATAATCTAAATTACCATAAATGATTTTGGAAAACATGCATGATTCCTTATTCAAAGGTGTATTGGATCTATTACTTAAATAATAGAATACTAAAATCATCATCAGCTATAGAATAAAAAACCTGTCAAAAAATACTTACCAAGTTCCAAGGTAATAAGTATTATCTCATTTAATTATTCATATCCCATGTATATTTATCTATATAACATTATATTAACATAAATAGCACATTAAGGGTTTTCTTCCCTTAGTAAAACTTCCATCGTGTCATTAAATCACGTCACTAGTCCAACATAAACATGTAATTACTGAGAGAAGAAAAATATAACTATAAAAATATTTTAAATATCATCACTCATAATTTTTCAATTATGACTTAGGGAGTGAAATATTCTAATCCATTTTGTTAACCAAACTCTTCATTTTTCCCTTGTAGTCACTTTCGTTTTATTGTTCTATTCCACAGTCCAAAAATAATATTCTTATTCCTCTAAGACATTCACATTGGTGATTAATTCAACATTCTTGACAAAAAGTAAACTGAATTTTTTTTCTAGATGATCTACATCGCCCAAACTATCAGGAAACTCCTCTTTCTCTTCCTTGGTGAGTCCAGGAGCTGGTTAAGGTAAACATTTTTAATCATGTTCCATGAAATATGATTAGGTAAGATCATAGAATAATTCACTCTAATGATCATATCACCTGAAATCTCATAAACAACTACCATCACATTCAACATTAATCCAGTTTCTTCAAGTTCCCACCATTGAATAATACCAGAAGCATAGTGTGAGCGTTACTTTTCATAGCAGAAAACCAAATAGTCCTGAAAGTAATTACATACAAGATATCTAAATCATGAAACCTTTCTATAATCTATGACACCTTAGGATTATCATAGGTTATTAATAGATAACTTATATCTAAATCCTTCATGATAGTTTATGAAGAGTTTGTGAATTCCCAAAGCATATCCCCCTAGGAGTTTCAAACTAGGTGTGTAGAAATTCCCGTTGTCATGAACCTGATTACCCCAAGTCAAGATCAGAACTTCTTATCTGAGTTTTTACCCCTAGGTATATCTGTGCCATAGCCACATGCACTTGTAGTATCTAGAAAGGGATTTATTTTTTTAAACCACCCACTCTATCCTTCACCAAATTTCTATGAAATTTTCCAAACATTAACTAATCCTTATACTTATCCTTAGATATGTTCTTAGGGTTCTCACTAAGGTTTTATCATCCAAGTTTTCAAAGAAAAACTATAAATTTTCTATAATACGAACTATACATATCCACGGTTTCAAATATTAACATTATATAACCTTTTAAGAATACATAAACATTACACAAATTGATTCCGAAAGACCGTAGTGGGTATAGTGACTTTGGAAACAAGGAAACTTAAAAATTAATAAACATGTAATCTACATTATATCCCACTAGGTTCTTCTTGAATAAAACCTTAATTAGACACCTAAAACATAATACACATCATCACCATATAGGTAATGAAACATAAAAAGGGGTGAGGTCAAATGATTAGTAAGGGTAAACAAGTGATACATGTAAGCGTAAAAAGGAGTATAAGGGTATGGGAATGTGATAATGAAAATATATGATCATTCCTTAAGTATCAAAGATTATATACGTGAATTGGGGAATAAAGCATGGTATTTCATAAGACAAGAATAAAAAGGAAGTAAATGACATAATTCGTAAAATAATAATCTAGGTGTAAGACATGGAATTGCATGAAACCCATAAGCATATAATGATTTCCATAATATCCAAGGCATTGCTTCGAAGAAAATATTAGTATTGTGGGTTCACTCCCCGTACCATCATAATAGTCATGGTTCACTCCCATGGGCATCATAGTATCATGAGTTCACTACTAATACCATCTAAGTAGTCATTGTTCACTTCCATGGAAATCATAGTAGTCAAGGTTCACTACGAATACCATCTTAGATTATGTCATGAGATATAAAACTTTACCCAATGAATTTGGGGGAGATACAGGTCCCACCCACCACATAATGAAATCATACATACATGTGACCCAATATAATAAATAATAATATCATAACACATAAAATTAAATGGGTATCATAATAATTTAAACATATAATATCCTACGGAAATAGATAGGTTTCATAATCATTTCATCCTAAGCATAACCTATGATAGAATAACAGATTTCACATACATATTACCCATGAAGGAGAAATGGGTTTTATAAATACCATGACATTAATCATAACCCATTCATAGAAAGGATATGAATGAAAAATTTATATTATAATGAGTAACATCAATAGATGTATTCATAGATGTAAAATAATTTTTAAATTTCTTTTAAAACAATTATTAGGGAAAATATCCTCTCTTGTTTGAAAAAGTATTTTTAATAAATAAAACCATTTGAAAATATTTTTCTTAGAAAATACCATGAAAAAATATTAATAAGAAATGAAATAATTTTAAAAACATTTTTCCCAAGAAACTTATAAAGTAAGCTGCAAAAAAATTTAATAAACTTTTTCTTTGAAAACAATTTGAAAACATATAAAAAAGGTTAAAAATGTTTTTAAAACAATTTAATGGAAAACATATAAAACAAGCTTGAAAACATTTTGAAAACCATTTATATTGAAAACTAATAAAATAATATTGGAAATAAAATTAAAACCATTTTTCATGAATATATATTTTTAAAAAATTTACTTAAAGATTAATCTTTTAAAAATGTAATGCTATCTTCGATGAAATGATGTAGGGTAAATCTGTACATGTCATATGAGGTCAAAAGAACATTACTTTTGCATGGTAAAAAGGTTGGAAATGCGAATTTTTCGGAAATAGAAAATAATTTCCCATTGAATATATTTATAAAATTAAAAATGGTACAATTTTATTTTAAATCTTATAGGATAATGGTATAATATTATTGGAAACCCATTTTAGAAAACATAGATTTCTAACTGAATAGAGGGTAAATTCTGGCTTTCGGTACATTTTCTTAACTATCTTATGTAACATAGATTAGAATATGATAACAATACATGAGTATATCATAAAATAACAGAGTATAATGAAACTCATGAATATAATTTATATTTGTATCATAAGATTTGATCAAAATAATCATAAACATAATCAATCTCGAAAAGCTTTGAGATTGTCTCAATGAACTGTTATAACTTGTTATCTTGGGTTCAAACTCTACATGTAAGGAAATTAGATTAAATGAAGCATAAAATATCATGAAAATATATATATTCTTCTAATTTAATGAAAAATTGAAATATATGCACCACAATAAAGAGTTTAGGGGCCTAACAAAACACGAGTCTCAAAGAAGGAAAATTGAGAGAAAACATTTTACCGATTTGGTAACTTTTGGAACATAAACCTCATGGAAGATGTATCATTAAATGGATAGGTTAATGAGTATAAATTTAATTATAATATACATATAATTCAGTAATGGTACGTATATACACCACACAAAAGGAATGAGTGGCCAGCATAACATGTATATCATAGAAATTTAGAGTGAGATGAAATTCCTCTTACCTTGTGTCTTGAATCTCTCTGTACTCATAAAAGATTCCTATATAATAAATATAAGTTCATTATACCTATTGTACATAAAATATAATTATATCTATTACCCTATATGGTTTTTTTGAACTTATATTACCCACTTGTTAATGATCCTATGTTATGGTTTCACTTTGGGTAATATTTGCTTTGTTTTTCACATGTATCTTAATTTGTTATATCGTTGGTACTTATAATTATATCATGACACCAGAATTTATATAATGATATAAATATAATTTTTATACATTATATTTATATTATAATAATATATAGTGTAATGAATTAGTAAATGGAATACACCGTTCATGGAAACAGTAATCTGTACGTACGCATGAAAACTGTTTCCATTTTTATTGTCGTATTAAAAGAAAGAATGTAAATGAAATATATATATATATATATATATATATATATATATAAATATGAAAGTGTATATATATATAATTATTATAGTATAATTAATATATTATATATATCATAATATTTTACTACACCCATCCTTAATACAATCTTTGTGGTGTGTGAACGAATCACATCACTTTGAGGGGGCGGTACTCCACACTTTCTAAAATAAGATTATTGTATTAAAACCAAATAGGAGGTAAAAAGGTATGGGTCAAAAAAATGAATAACAAATAATAAATACATAATATTATATATATATATATATATTCTATCATAATGTCCTCTATAATTGGTGGTAATGGATAAATTAACGATCGTAGTTTCCTGAGGTCGTAGTTCGCCATACACAGAAACAATATGTTTGATATCCATTAGAAGGAGGTGTGTATAAGTGTAGGTTGAAATATTGGAATTAAAATATTCCAGTATATTTATTATACTGTTTTTGATACAATTATTAAATAAAGAGAGTGGATAGGGTGAAGAATTGAAATAAAGGAAAGGAGCTTGTGAGAAGATGTTACCTCTAAATTGGGTAACTCCTTATGGATTGTGACAAAAGGATTACATGAGAGAATTTTTACAAAAAGGGATCCTTAAAAGTATAATGGGGGATTTTTTTGAGGCTATCTATTCAGATATTGTATATAAATAAAAGGTTTTAGAGGTTTGAGTAACGGGTAGAGGTAGTGGCCTTTTATAGTGGAGGAGGAGTGACACTCTTGTAAATATTTGAAGAGAGAATTCCACACACGTTTTCATGTTGAAAATGGATCCAATAATATACCAAGGTCTATAATGTTTATTATATGGTAGTAATATGTCCATAAAAAGGGTTTTGGACATGTTTATAGGTCGTCTAGGGTCTTAAAATTATGTCTTAGTACTTTATTAAGCTAAATTTTCTCTTAACCAATGTAATTAATTTTAATCACTTTCACTATTATTTTTTGTCAAAAACAATTTTGAACATATTAAAAATTATAAAGTATTTTGATTCCAAATATGAAATCAATTTTTCAAAATTATAGTAACATAATTGGAAAAATTAATTTTTAATTAATACATCTATGGGGGAGACACTGCGAGTTTTTAAAGTAGAAATTATCAAAGGTTTTCTATGTTTTTATATCCAATTTCAATGTACAATTGGTTAAAATGAACTAAATTGGATTAATTAGTAAAAATATGATCTAACTATACTATAAAACAATTTAAAAATATAATTTAACCTTATAAATACATTATATGAAAGAATAGTTTTCAAATAAAATCCAGCATTTTGAACAATTCATTAAAAGAAAACACCATTCATAAAAATACCAAAAATTTATCATAACATAATATTTATGTTTAAATTCCAAATATGATGATAATTTTTTAAATATTAAATCTATAAAAGTTCCAAAAATTGTTTTTAAAATGGGTTCTCCATTAAAAGGTGGTAAAAAAGGCCTTAATAGAAATATAGGGTTTTAACTATAAAATTGGGTTTGTTCTTATCTTATGACTATCGAATATATTGGATTAATATAAAAAATATTATATTGAATATATAAAATTTTTATTATATTAATATCACTTACCATTTTTATTAACTTAATTAACTCGGTTAAAATAGATTTGTAACTATAATTATATTTTCCATTATATTCCACCAGTTTTCATATTCATTAATTTATAACCTATGAATTCATATTATATTTGTGTAAAACACATATTTTAATAATCTAGTTAATAATATTCATATCCATATACTTAATGACTGTGTTATATTCTATTATAATAATTTTATTAAAAATATATAGTAGTTAGGTTACACTCGGTCATGCAAGTTACACATGCATCGAGGAAGGTCAATATTCTGTGTAACGTACACTAACCTTGTTGTTCCATGTAAAAAACACCATTTTGGGATTTCATGTAACATATTGCAAGTTTGGAGTGTGTGTAACATACACCAATATGGGATTTCATGTAAAATATGCCAATTTGGATCAGTGTGAAAGAGATGTTTGACTTAGTGAAAAGCTATTTTCAGTGTTGCGTGAAACAAATAATATCAAAAAAAAATATTTATTTTAAATAAATTTCACCAAAAGCTTAGGGTGTTACAATTATAACCCTTAAATATCACTCAATATCGAATAATTAACCTTACTTATCCTTTGTTTGACCTTTACATTTTATAATATTGGCCCTTAACTATTTTTTTATTAGTGGGATGATATCAAAACATCACCCATTTAACTCTTGTATCTCATAGTGATTCTCAAGACTTTCATGAATTTAAGTATACGTAGTGTTGGAAATCTTACATATTCTTCATGTGAAAACATACTTGTTGATGTAAGGTTTTATCCTTTCCCATATTTAAGAGTTCAATATGTAGTAAGACTCTTTCTTGTTGATTTGTTACTCTAATGTATTTTTTATTTACTACATTATCAAACTCAAATAATGATATCTCTCTCATATGAAATAATTAAATTAATATATCATGGGGATTACCAATAAATTTCCAATTTTCTAGTTGAGATGGTTTGGAGGACTCTTACATATTCATCAGAGTTACCTTTTTGTATGCCCTATATTTACTAATTTTTACTTAAAAGTCATCGAATACCCTAATGTATTGATCAGAGTAGCATTAAATATTCCATGATGTCAATAAATTCACCATAATTATCTACTTATATAAATTAATACAATGTTCTCAAATCATAATAATATATTCTTTGGTATTCTCTAACCACTCAAAAATATCTCAAATCAACTAAAATCTCATTAATATGTCTTGAAAACAATAATAACCACATCCTTAGGTGAGTTCATCATAATACTTGGATATTTTAATTTTACAAATAAGATTTTAATTTTATACAAAAATAATGGATCAAATTAAAAATAAAACAACTATGAAACATTATTAATTATCAATTCTAGGTTTTGAGTTTTGTTAACGATATTTAATATAAATTAAAATTTATGAAAAAAATCATAATGAATTTGAAAGTAATGTCAAAAAATATAATATTTTATCAATTTATTATTTAATAACCTAAGTTAATGGTACAACATCTATATTTTTTAAAAATTATTACAAAATTAAGGAATTGATCATAATGTTTTCTCTATTTTCAATTTTTTTGATATTTTTTTGATTAGATTCTTAGACTTATCATTATCTATTATATTACTTTTAAAAACTAAAATAGTTTTCAAATATAATTTAGAAACTGGTTATTAAATTTTATTTTTAATTTCAAACAGATAAAAGGGTAAATAAAATGCTAAAATACTTCTAATTTTCATACCATTTTCTCTAAAAACTTTAACGCACTAAATATTTATATCTCAATAATCAATTTTTTAATTCATTCAATTTAAAAAAATGTTGTTACATAATTTAATATCATCGATTGATTATTATATTAAATTTTTATAACTCACTCCACTTCCTACTGTTTCCCTAATGGTTAGATCAAGAGATTCATGAATTTATTTCTCCAGTTAAAAACATATAATCAGAAATTATTAAAACAGTTTACAATACATTCAATTAAGAACACAATAAGTTTTGAATATAGTGTGTAAAATATTATTATAAATTCAAAATAATTTTCAGAAGTTCCGATCAATACTCAATTATGTATTTTAAAACTAAAAAAATAAATATTTATATTTAACAACCCCTTGTTTATGAAAAAGGGAGTTTGATTGTACCAATGGATTTTTTGTGTTATATAATTTTTCAACTTATTTCAATAAGAATATACATTATTTAAATATTTATTAATATGTAAAGTTATATTGAATTAATTTCTATAAGAATATTATCATAGTATTTGAATGAGGTTGAGAATGTTTTGAATGCATATTTGGTGGAAATAAAATTTTATTAAGAATATTGGAGTTAAATAATATTTATAAGTCTGTATAATAGTTTCATTTGGTTTATAAAGGATACATGATGGGGATTTTGAGGATTTAAATATTTTATAAAATCAAAATATAAATTTAAATATCTATATAAGAATTTATTATAGTTATTCGGATGTTATCTAAGTGTTGAGTGATATTGAAGGTAAAATTAATCTTTTATGAATATATGAGTTAATGTTTTATAAATATTATATAAATACATGTTAAAAATGTTCCCATGTTTCATAATTATTAGATTAAATTGTAATTATATTAATTAAAGTTGGTATGATGTTTCATAAGAATAAGTGATAGTTTATAATGTCTTCTTAAGGGTTCAAAATATGACATGTTAGTTTTAGGGAATTATTCTAATGATGGAAGAAGATTGTAATTGCAATATTTATCAATTTATAATACTCAAAAATTTAAATGTCTTCAAATATTTTTTGACGGTTATTTAAATAATTTTTTATAGATTATTTAAGTTAAAATTAAAATTAAATAGAAGCTAGTATTAAGGAGATTTCAAAAGATCACGTTAATATGAATGTTAATGTTTTTCTAAAGATATGTTTTTAAATTTGGGGAAAATATTGTAGAATTAATTATGGAAATTATATTTTATTTTATGAGTTAAATAAGATCAGATCTATCATGAAAATTCTACAAAATCTTATATTGGTTTTAAAGAGGAAGATGCAATAGAATAAGATAGGTTTTTATAGTTAAATTTGTATAATGGAATGAGAAGAAATCATATTTATATTCTGATAGAGTTCAAAAAATAATATGTTAAATAACAAGATTCCTCAAATTGTCATAGTTCTATGAAAAAAATTTATGATCCATTATTTTTATTTTTTTAATTCTAAAAAAGTATGAAGAAAAGAATCCCATATTTGATAATGCTAAATCATAAATAAAGAAACTTAAATCTATATCAATATATTGAAAAAAAATTAATTTTGGAAGGATTATCATATATTTAGTAGGATTCAAAACTATAGAGGAGTACTGGTAAATTTTTTATCACTTTATGATATGATAGATTAAATATATTCAATGGAAATTACAATCTATGACATGAATGTACTTTTCAAAATTGAAAGGTAGTCCCTGTAAAAGTATTGTGTTCTATTGTGATTGTTTTCTATATATGTATTTCATGGATTATTAAAACCAGTTAGATGAATAATAATTCAGTTTAACATGTGTTTAGTTAATCATGTTTTTGAAAATTTAAAATATTGGTGCATTTATTACCCCCAACCAAGGTGGTTTTAATCATTCCTAGTTCCTTTCAATTAGTATCATAAAAATACTGGTTATACCTTTTATTGAATCATTTTCTACCATAAATGAATTTTTACATGAGTAATTTTTACATATTGAAAATTTTGATGATGTTTTATAAAAAACATTATTATAGTAAATAGTTGATAAACCCCGACATTTATTGAAAGAGTTATCATTTGTGAAAAATAGGTTGACATGAAACTTATTATCTCTTTAACAATAAGTTATTTTTTTAATTTCGTTTTACATTACGTATGAAAGTAGATTCAGTAACACAAAATGATAAAAACAACATTGTAAATGATGTGACAAAATGGAATTTTATGTTTATCAGTTTCTCAAAAAAAATTATTCATATGAATTATGAGATTAAACAAAATAAAAATATTTAGGATGAACATGAAAACATCTATGAATAAAAATACAAGTTAAAATAAGTAAAATTGAATTTTGGTATATGATATTATAAAAACATAAAATTTTAAATATTGAATCTATTATTTAATTTTACATAAGATTAAATGTGATTGAGAGTAAAAAAATTATGTTTTTGAGAAACTTTTTAGGGGTCTATAATTATCCTGATACTATGAATAATTATTCCTAAAATATTTGATTCCATTGTTTCCTCACTGGCAGATAGGGTCTCAAACAAAATTTATCTTAATAAATTTCATAACATATCTATTGTATTTATATATATACATTATATATATATATATATATAATTCAATATATATAAATATACTAAAATATATGTATATTTATATAAAAATCTATATGGAGTAGAAGGGATTACAAAAACCACAAACTTAGGCACCCTAGTGGATAAATCCTTATCCCTACAAATAAGGAATGGAAAGAAACCAATAAATATATTTTATTACATATATACAGTCCAAAGGACCCGCTAAATGTGGAATAAAGTCCCCTAAATAAGATGCCCTGAATAACTGAGTGAGTAGGCCGCACTATGCTATGTTACTGGTCTTTATGTAGAACTTCCCCAAGTAATAGTCATCCAACCATGTTACCAGGTTGAATGAAACATCACCACTCTTCATGTAATATTTTCAACATAATACTCTATGATACATGATTACATGAAACCAATGCACCCCACTTTAGAAAAATGTATGTGAATAGAACCAGATGATAAATATCAGTGCACCCATATCTATTTCAAATTTCTCATTAAGTGATAGCTTTGTGGCACCCTGCTACATAGACTACCTATTGCGTGACATCATCAGACAAGTATTGATATTTATATGGTCACATGGAAGGGAACCCCTCTATCAAACATAAAAAATCCATGAGTATAGAATGATGATTGATATGAATCGCGATCCTTATCCCTCTTCTGCAGCCTCACACCGACCAGTTCCTATGTGAAACCATGAAACAACACCCACTTATTAGGGTGAGATGGATTTATACTCCAACCATGTCACCTGATTCCAATAGATGATGTCATAGAGGCCCTATGGACAAAACGACTTCAATGACTCGAAGTCCCTATATCCTGAACACCAGATTTTATGGCCTGAAATCCCATATGAGTGAATTGAATTCATGCTACAATACCCCTGATATAATATATGAAATATTATCTAATATTATAATGTTGAAATCCTTCCAAGGGTGGATTCCAAAATTTTAACCTTGGGCATATGTTTAATTATTAAGTAACTTTAACACTCAAACTGTAACGCCCCGACCCCAGCTGCCCAGAGTCGGTGCATTAATTACGTAATATTGGCATGATCACAAGAAAGATCAAATCCCGAAAGACCGATTAGTTTAGTAGCCTTGGAAACACTAGATATATTCATAAGTTTTACATTACATCATAAAATGAAAAACTACTACAACAACATAATGTTTCCAACGTCCACACTATAAACCCATAATATCCCTGCAAGTCAATCATAATTTACTTCTTCACTACCTGGGAAAAATAAAACATAAAAAAGGGGTGAGCTCAAATGCCCAGTAAGGATACCAATATAGCGGAACATTCAAAATAAGCATAAACATTTAAGGCAATGAATTACTAAAACAAAAGCCTTTTAAAAATTGAACTTCAACATAGTATGGCAAAAGTAAAATGAAATAATGCCATTTACTTGTTCACATGGATATTCTACTAATCGAATAATCACATGCAATATCAATAACCACTTTCATAATGTTGGAATGCATAATGTCAAACGTTAATTTCATTGTCTAGGCCTCATCCCAAGACCTAGGGGTTACTTCTAACCAGAACCCAACCCGGAGTGCCTCTAATAACCGGACACCAACCCGGAGTGCCTCTAATAACCGGACACCAACCCGGAGTGCCTCTAATAACCGGACACCAACCCGGAGGGCATACTTTTACCAGTCCCTAACCTGGAGGGCTTACTTTAACCAGTCCCCAACCTGGAGGGCTTACTTTTACCGGTCCCCAACCCGGAACATACTTGTTTAGCACATTCATCTGAAGAAAAGTTTGAAATATAACATAAACATTCGGGTTAAAACTAGCATACGAAATGTCAATAGTCTCACCATAAACTATGAATGGTATAAAATAGCACATCCACATTCAAACATATCACAAAACCTTCAATACAATATAGAAGTTTTGTATTATAATAAATCAACTTCAAATAATCTTAAAATCCATCAAAGGATGTTGACATAGATGAAATCAAAATTCTTTTAAAAGAAGTATCTCCTTTTATTTTGAAATCATTTAAGATCCATATAAAATAAAACATTTTCTTTGAAAATATTCTTATAAGCTTGTAAGGAAAGCTTCGACGATTTTATAACGGCGGAAAATAACCGCACCCGCCGTATAAGTTAAAAAAAAACATTCTTACCTCAATTCTGTCGAAAAGGTTAAAAAGGACCTTGTTTTGAAAACGACGGAAAGATTCCTTTATAAACCTCTTATAAAAAGTCAAACAAGGGTATAAATGACTTTAACCCATATTCTTGTTAATATTAAAAATGTTTTGAAATACATTTCGAAGAAACATGGATGTGGATGATAAAGAGATCCCAGTAGATTATTACGTATAATACAACCTCGGATAATGAAGAGATTGTGAAATAACCCTTACCTTGTACTTTTCCTTGGTTGGGGTAGGTTAACCTCCTGTATAATGGTGAAATAGTTGTTATTAAATTATACAAGAATCATATATATTAATATGATATCATATATGATCTTTTAACATTGATTTGTTAATAATATCTTAGAATTATCGTCGTTTCGGGAGTTAACTTACTCATTTTCTTTTATATGTTTTGTTACATAAGCCATGGTTGTTGTATCTTATTCATATCCAGAATGATATACAGTCCTTAAACATCATTTTTAAATCATCAAATGATAATTATACTTGAATGGATACGATGGAGAATGAATCTCATCGCGTTCGTGGAGACGGTAGTCCGTACGTACGCACGAGCGACAATATCATTCTTTTGATATTAAAATAATATATAAATGGATGGTATATCATATATACAGAATCATTAACATGTTATATTTATTATTTACATGAGTTACACATCATTATTATACCCATCCAAATAATATTATATTGAATAACAATTACACCACGACGTGGAGACGGTAAGCCGTACGTACGCACGTATGGTGACATGTTATTCAAAGGGTGGATAGAATACTGAATATGATTGTACCATATTTATAATAACATCACAGTATATGTGAGATACTGGAGTTATTATTTCAGAATGGTAAGAACAAAGGAAGAAGAAGTGGAAGAAGAAATGAACTTAGAAAAGGGTGGTGAAATCATTACCTCTTCTTCGGGTTCTTCCTTTTGATTTGATCAAAAGGGCTCCTTAGGTTGGCTTTCTGATCAAACTAAGGCCTCTAGGTTGTATTTAGGGATGTTGGGAGAGTATTGGGGCAGAGTTTGGCCGAACCAAAAAGGCTTTGAAGGTGTGAAGAAATGAGAAGGAGGAGTGCCCTTTTATAAGAGGGGTGAGGGGCACCTTTGGAAAAGTTAGAAATATTAATTTATAATAAATTCATATTCGGTTTACAAAGGCTCCAAAGTTGACTATTCAAAGGATGAGGTGTGGATAGGTCGAAAACAACTCATCCAATAGAATTTAGACAGGTTTGGGTACTTATATTAACCTTATCTTTAAGTATTAACTCTAAGTTAATTAGTTTCACTTTTACAATGTCTCTTTGTATTTTTATATAATATGATTAATAAACTTACTATATACATCCAAGCGACCCCCAAGTGGTCCATTAATGAGGAACCTATCATAATATAAGTCTCTTGGCCGAACCTTAGATTTTTAGGAATTTAATATCAATTAATAATATAATATTTGTTTTAAGAACTCTTTTATGTCAATTTTGACACTATTCAATAGTTGATTTTTGTGAAACTCCTAACAGGTTGATTACTTCGAAAATAGTCAATTAAATCAATCCTAATATATCATATTATCATAGAAAATTAGTTTAATTCATTAAAAGTTTCATATTATAATTATTTGGGTATTTATAAGATCAATTATTTTTGTTTTTCACTATTTTAGTAATTACTGCATCATCATTGTGTCATAAATAAAATAAATTATATAATGTCTAAAAATTATAAATAAAATATCATTATGTAGGAAATCTTTTTAGCTTTCTAATGAATATTTATAATCGAAAATCCAACATGTATAACCCTATGTAAAAATTGTTCTTCTAAAAGATGTAAGCTTATGCCATTTTTATTTTTATTTTAACTTTATTAATATAAAGTGTCCCTACCACATACAAGTGGCTCCAAGGGGTCCCCAAATTGACCAAAGGATGCCCATGGTCGGGTATGTGTCCACCAATAAGGTTAGGACACGTTTTAGGGTAATTTTTTATTATTATAATATTATTTTTTTTAACCCTTATTTACCGGATTTACCCTTTAACCATGGTAAATAAAATATTTACCACAGTAACTATTCAAAATGTCTAAAAATAAAAGTTACCTATTTACACAATTTGAACATCCTGATTCCAAATATGGAATCCATTTTCCTAAATTCAAAACACATAAGTGGCAGAAATTAATTTAAAATTAATTCCCGCTGTCAAAACAAAAAGCGTGTTTTTAAGAGATAATAACTATCAAAAGATTGACACTTGTTTATGTTCGGTTTAATTGTAAAATTATGTCCAATGATAAACATTAAATTGAATGGTAAAAATATATTCTAAATATACTTTAAAACCACTCAAATTCATAATTTATCACTATTAATTATTTTGATTAAAAAAGTTGTTTTTAATTAAAATTTAGAAATTTTCACTATTCATCAAAATATGAAAGTTATCCGAAATGTACCAAAATGTCACCCTAGGCTAATTTTGATATTCCGAATCCAAAAATGAAGTCCATTTTGAAATATAGAATATATATGATTTCAAAAAGTAGGTATTACTATTCACAACGGCTAGTTTAATTAGTTGTGGTGTGTGTTAGAACTCGAGGTTGCGTACAACACACGCTATCGCATTATTCGAAGGGAAACGTACCGTAGAAGCTTGGGGTGTTACATTCTCCCCTCCTTCAAATAATTGCGTCCTCGCAATTTCTAGGGTATTACTGCATAAAAAGACTCGGGTGGTTCTTCATCATAAGTTCCTCGGGTTCCCACGTTGCCTCTTCCATTTTATGATTTCTCCACAAAACTTTTACCAGACGCGTCGTCCGGTTTCTCAGTACTTGTTCTCTTGTATCAAGAATCCTGACGGGCTCTTCGCAATAAGACAGATCGGGTTCCAGTTCTAATTCCTCATAGGTGAGTACATGCGTTGGGTCAGGCATGTATTTTCTCAACAGAGATACGTGGAACACATCGTGAACTTTGGAGAGACTTGGCGGCATTGCCAATCGGTAAGCTACAGCCCCAATTCGTTCTAGAATTTCGAAAGGTCCGATGTACCTGGGACTCAATTTACCTTTCTTACCAAAACGTATGACTCCCTTCCATGGAGATACCTTTAGGAAAACATGATCACCGACTTGAAATTCCAAATCCTTCCTTCGATTATCGGCATAGCTCTTCTGCCTACTTTGAGCTGCTTTGATGTGATTTTGGATTACCTTCACCTTTTCCACCGTTTCCTCCACCAGTTCTGGGCCTACAAGTTTTCTTTCACCAACGTCATCCCAACAGGTTGGTGTACGACATCTCTTTCCGTATAACGCTTCATATGGTGTCATTTGTATACTCGAATGGAAGCTATTGTTATAGGAAAATTCTACCAGATGTAAATATTGATCCCACATACCCTGAAAATCAAGTGAGCAAGATCTCAACATGTCTTCTAAGGTCTGAATAGTCCGTTCTGATTGTCCGTCTGTCTGAGGGTGGTAAGCAGTGCTCAAATGAAGTTCAGTATCCAGAGATTTCTGAAGACTTTTCCAAAATCTTGAAGTAAAACGGGGATCACGATCAGAAACAATCGATAGGGGAACTCCATGAAGTCTCACAACTTCATTAATGTATAGTCTTGCTAGACGTTCCAGGGGTAGATCTTCTCTTATAGCAAGAAAATGTGCTGACTTGGTAAGACGATCAACAATAACCCATATTGCATCGTTCCTTCTAGGAGTCTTTGGTAGCCCCATGACAAAGTCCATCGTAATATTGTCCCATTTCCACTCCGGTATGGGAAGAGGTTGCATGACTCCTCCAGGCTGTTGCCTTCCAGCTTTCACTTGTTGACACACCATACACCTTGACACAAAATCAGCAATCTCCCTCTTCATGTTGTCCCACCAAAAATGTTCCTTCAAATCTCTATACATTTTGGTGCTCCCAGGGTGTATAGAGAAATTGGAACTATGAGCATCATCCAGCAATTCCCTTTTTTAGATCAGGTATATTGGGAACACAAAGTCTCTTCCCGAATTTCAAAATTCCATCTTCATACACAAAGTCTCTCAATCTCCCATCATTCACAGCTTTAATCTTCTTTTGGAATTCGTCATCATCGGTCTGAGAACTCTTAATCCTTTCTAGTAAAGATGGTTTGGCAACCATTTGAAAAAGCATTGATGTTTCACCTTCCCTGGTTATTCCCATGTCCATTTTCACTAGATCCATGAAAATTGGATCCCTTTCAATTCTCATATTGTTCAAAACTCCATGGTCTTTTCTACTCAAAGCATCTGCCACCTTGTTTGCCTTCCCCGGGTGGTAGTGTATCGTACAATCATAATCCTTGAGTAATTCAAGCCATCTCCTTTGCCTCATGTTGAGTTCTTTTTGTGAGAAAATATACTTCAAACTCTTGTGATCAGTATAAATCTCACATTTTTTACCATAGAGGTAGTGCCTCCATATCTTCAAAGCAAAGATCACAGCTGCTAACTCAAGATCATGAGTAGGATAGTTTTGTTCATGAATTTTCAACTGTCGTGATGCATAGGCAATAACTCTATCATTCTGCATAAGGACACAGCCAAGTCCTTTCTTTGATGCATCACTATAAATAACGAACCCATCATTCCCCGATGGTAGAGTCAATATAGGAGCATTGACTAATCTTCTCTTCAGTTCTTCGAAACATTCTTCACACTCTTTTGTCCAAACAAATTTAACCCCTTTACGTGTGAGCTTCGTTAATGGGTTAGCCAATCGGGCAAAATTCTGGACGAAACGTCGATAATAACCTGCCAAGCCAATAAAACTACGTACCTCAGTTATACTCGTAGGTGCTGGCCATTCTTGGATTGCCTTGGTCTTAGAAGGATCAACAGAGATTCCATATTTAGAGACAATATGGCCAAGAAAAGAAATCTCCTGAAGCCAGAATTCACACTTGCTAAACTTTCCATATAATTCATGCCTCCTCAGAGTCTTCAAGATAATGCGCAAGTGATTTTCATGATCTTCGTAGGTTTTGGAGTATACCAAGATATCATCAATAAATACCACCACAAATTCATCGAGATACTCCTTGAAAACTCTATTCATCAGATCCATGAATACAGAGGGTGCATTAGTCAATCCAAACGGCATTACAGTAAACTCGTAATGCCCGTACCTGGTTCGAAATGCTGTCTTCGGAATGTCTTCCTTCTTTACACACAACTGATGGTATCCAGATCGAAGGTCAATCTTTGAAAAGTTTTGAGCTCCATGCAGTTGGTCAAATAAATCATCAATACGAGGTAGGGGATACTTGTTCTTTATCGTTATAGCATTGATCTCCCTGTAGTCGATACATAACCTCATAGATCCATCTTTCTTTTTAACAAAAAGAACAGGGGCTCCCCATGGAGAAACACTAGGGCGAATAAATCCCTTATTACTCAATTCCTCTAGTTGTTTCTTTAGTTCGACTAACTCTACAGTGGCCATTCTATAAGGGGTCTTCGATATAGGCCTTGATCCAGGAATCAAATCAATAGAAAACTCAACTTCTCGTTCTGGAGGATGTCCAGGTAAATCTTCTGGAAATACATCTACAAATTCTTTCACAACAGGTACATCCTCTATTTGAACATTCCTTTCCTCACCGACAGTTATTTCATTCTCTTCCTCCCCAATAATTGAATTAAGTTGAGCTACTGGGGGTGGGTCTAAATAAGAATTAGGTGGTGACGATTCTGCTCTAAAAATAAGGTGTTCCTTATCATTATCATCAAGAATCGTAACCTCTTTCTTCTTACAATAAATCTTCGCATCATAGTCCGAAAGCCAGTCCATACCGAGGATTATATCAAACTCAATCATAGGTATGACGATGAAATCAGCAGATAAAGAAAATTTATGTGCTCTAATGGGGACTGATTCACAAAACTTTGTTGCAACGATACTTCCCTTAGGAGTTTTAACTGACAACTCCATTATTAAATCAAATTGGAAATATCTAATTTTCTTAACAAACTGGGAAGATATGAAACAATGCGATGATCCAGAATCAAATAATGCATTTGCTAAACTTGAGGAAACCATTAAATTACCTGCCACCACGTCTTTCGGAGTTTCTACCTCAGCAGTAGTGATAGCATAAGCCTGGCCTTGATCCCTTGGCCTTTTCTGAGGTAAGTTCTCCTGACGCTTAGGACATGCATTTGCATAATGCCCCATCTCCCTGCAATTGTAGCACTGAACGTTGGTAGCTTCCTTCTTCCCCTTGCAATCATGAGCTTGGTGGCCTTTTTCACCACACTTGTAACAGACTCCCATTCCCTTCAGGCAAGCACCGGGGTGTTTCTTCCCGCACTTACCACAAGATGGATATTCAACCTTTCCCTTCTTCCCCTTATTTCCATTCCCAGATTGATCTGCAGGTCTCTTCTTCTCTTGCTTTGCTTTAAAGTCATAAGACTTAGAGAATTCCTTTTCGGTCATGATAGCACATGAGACAATGTCTTCGTACGATGAAAAGGATTGTGAGACTAATGCTCGACGGAGAAATGGTTTTAACCCATCAAAGAATCGATCAATCTTACTTCTTGGGTTGCGAATATAATCTCCAGCATACCTCGCTAACCTTGTAAAGTTAGCCTCATACTTTGTGACATTCTCATCCTCCTTTTGTCTCAGACTCAGAAATTGCCTTTCCATATCTGCTCGATGGTCGCGAGGAAAGTATTTTTCTAAAAACAGATCTTTGAACTCCCTCCATTCCATGTTTGATACTTCATCATCTTCCTTCATGTTTTGAATCAATGACCACCATTGATCAGCATCTCCAGTGAGGCGGTAAACTGCCATGGTAACTTTTTCCCTTTCACTACTTCCCAAAGCCTGAAATATTTTCTCTAGGGAAAATATCCATTGCTCAGCTACTAAGGGATTTGTACTTCCATTGAACGTTGGTGGTTGTTGTCTCATGAATCGATCTAACATTGATCCTCCACGCTGCGGATCAGGGTGCTCCATACGGGTAAGGTTATTATTCATAACCTGAGTAAGTTGTCCCAGTACGGTGATTAGCTGATCAGCACCAGTTGCATCACCATCCCCACTATAATTATCTTGAGCAGGAGGGCAATCCCTACATGGAGTGCGTGCATTGATACGGTTTCCATTTCTTCCACTAGGCGCCATTTCTAAACAATGGCATAAACTAGATCAGTTTATGAATCAAAATACATAATCCCATACTTATAAAACACCTAACATAAATTGAACTATCTATGGATATAATCCATAATCATAAATATGTTTTCTTTGAGGAAGTATATACTCATAAACCCTTCATAATGATTTGTAAAGAAAGTGAGAGTTATCCTAAGCATATCCCCCGGGAGTGTCGTAACCAAGAGTGCAGCAAGGCCCGTTGTCGTGCACCAGTTCCCGTTCGAGTCTAGCTCAAAGCGGTGTTTTCGGGTTTTACCCCTAGGTACATCTGTGCCAGAGCCGCCTCTACCTGCTCGTATCCAGACAGGGATGTATTGCTCGCAAAACTCACAAAGTCTCTACAATACCAAAATTCTAGGAAGTTCTTCTATACTAATCCTCAAAGTTCATCTTAGGTTTACGTGCTCTAATCAGAGTTTATCTAAATCTAGCTTCCAAGGTTTGTACTAAACTTCCTCTGATACCAGCTGTAACGCCCCGACCCCAGCTGCCCAGAGTCGGTGCATTAATTACGTAATATTGGCATGATCACAAGAAAGATCAAATCCCGAAAGACCGATTAGTTTAGTAGCCTTGGAAACACTAGATATATTCATAAGTTTTACATTACATCATAAAATGAAAAACTACTACAACAACATAATGTTTCCAACGTCCACACTATAAACCCATAATATCCCTGCAAGTCAATCATAATTTACTTCTTCACTACCTGGGAAAAATAAAACATAAAAAAGGGGTGAGCTCAAATGCCCAGTAAGGATACCAATATAGCGGAACATTCAAAATAAGCATAAACATTTAAGGCAATGAATTACTAAAACAAAAGCCTTTTAAAAATTGAACTTCAACATAGTATGGCAAAAGTAAAATGAAATAATGCCATTTACTTGTTCACATGGATATTCTACTAATCGAATAATCACATGCAATATCAATAACCACTTTCATAATGTTGGAATGCATAATGCCAAACGTTAATTTCATTGTCTAGGCCTCATCCCAAGACCTAGGGGTTACTTCTAACCGGAACCCAACCCGGAGTGCCTCTAATAACCGGACACCAACCCGGAGTGCCTCTAATAACCGGACACCAACCCGGAGGGCATACTTTTACCAGTCCCTAACCTGGAGGGCTTACTTTAACCAGTCCCCAACCTGGAGGGCTTAATTTTACCGGTCCCCAACCCGGAACATACTTGTTTAGCACATTCATCTGAAGAAAAGTTTGAAATATAACATAAACATTCGGGTTAAAACTAGCATACGAAATGTCAATAGTTTCACCATAAACTATGAATGGTATAAAATAGCACATCCACATTCAAACATATCACAAAACCTTCAATACAATATAGAAGTTTTGTATTATAATAAATCAACTTCAAATAATCTTAAAATCCATCAAAGGATGTTGACATAGATGAAATCAAAATTCTTTTAAAAGAAGTATCTCCTTTTATTTTGAAATCATTTAAGATCCATATAAAATAAAACATTTTCTTTGAAAATATTCTTATAAGCTTGTAAGGAAAGCTTCGACGATTTTATAACGGCGGAAAATAACCGCACCCGCCGTATAAGTTAAAAAAACATTCTTACCTCAATTCTGTCGAAAAGGTTAAAAAGGACCTTGTTTTGAAAACGACGGAAAGATTCCTTTATAAACCTCTTATAAAAAGTCAAACAAGGGTATAAATGACTTTAACCCATATTCTTGTAAATATTAAAAATGTTTTGAAATACATTTCGAAGAAACATGGATGTGGATGATAAAGAGATCCCAGTAGATTATTACGTATAATACAACCTCGGATAATGAAGAGATTGTGAAATAACCCTTACCTTGTACTTTTCCTTGGTTGGGGTAGGTTAACCTCCTGTATAATGGTGAAATAGTTGTTATTAAATTATACAAGAATCATATATATTAATATGATATCATATATGATCTTTTAACATTGATTTGTTAATAATATCTTAGAATTATCGTCGTTTCGGGAGTTAACTTACTCATTTTCTTTTATATGTTTTGTTACATAAGCCATGGTTGTTGTATCTTATTCATATCAAGAATGATATACAGTCCTTAAACATCATTTTTAAATCATCAAATGATAATTATACTTGAATGGATACGATGGAGAATGAATCTCATCGCGTTCGTGGAGACGGTAGTCCGTACGTACGCACGAGCGACAATATCATTCTTTTGATATTAAAATAATATATAAATGGATGGTATATCATATATACAGAATCATTAACATGTTATATTTATTATTTACATGAGTTACACATCATTATTATACCCATCCAAATAATATTATATTGAATAACAATTACACCACGACGTGGAGACGGTAAGCCGTACGTACGCACGTATGGTGACATGTTATTCAAAGGGTGGATAGAATACTGAATATGATTGTACCATATTTATAATAACATCACAGTATATGTGAGATACTGGAGTTATTATTTCAGAATGGTAAGAACAAAGGAAGAAGAAGTGGAAGAAGAAATGAACTTAGAAAAGGGTGGTGAAATCATTACCTCTTCTTCGGGTTCTTCCTTTTGATTTGATCAAAAGGGCTCCTTAGGTTGGCTTTCTGATCAAACTAAGGCCTCTAGGTTGTATTGAGGGATGGTGGGAGAGTATTTGGGCAGAGTTTGGCCGAACCAAAAAGGCTTTGAAGGTGTGAAGAAATGAGAAGGAGGAGTGCCCTTTTATAAGAGGGGTGAGGGGCACCTTTGGAAATGTTAGAAATATTAATTTATAATAAATTCATATTCGGTTTACAAAGGCTCCAAAGTTTACTATTCAAAGGATGAGGTGTGGATAGGTCGAAAACAACTCATCCAATAGAATTTAGACAGGTTTGGGTACTTATATTAACCTTATCTTTAAGTATTAACTCTAAGTTAATTAGTTTCACTTTTACAATGTCTCTTTGTATTTTTATATAATATGATTAATAAACTTACTATATACATCCAAGAGACCCCCAAGTGGTCCATTAATGAGGAACCTATCATAATATAAGTCTCTTGGCCGAACCTTAGATTTTTAGGAATTTAATATCAATTAATAATATAATATTTGTTTTAAGAACTCTTTTATGTCAATTTTGACACTATTCAATAGTTGATTTTTGTGAAACTCCTAACAGGTTGATTACTTCGAAAATAGTCAATTAAATCAATCCTAATATATCATATTATCATAGAAAATTAGTTTAATTCATTAAAAGTTTCATATTATAATTATTTGGGTATTTATAAGATCAATTATTTTTATTTTTCACTATTTTAGTAATTACTGCATCATCATTGTGTCATATATAAAATAAATTATATAATGTCTAAAAATTATAAATAAAATATCATTATGTAGGAAATCTTTTTAGCTTTCTAATGAATATTTATAATCGAAAATCCAACATGTATAACCCTATGTAAAAATTGTTCTTCTAAACGATGTAAGCTTATGCCATTTTTATTTTTATTTTAACTTTATTAATATAAAGTGTCCCTACCACATACAAGTGGCTCCAAGGGGTCCCCAAATTGACCAAAGGATGCCCATGGTCGGGTATGTGTCCACCAATAAGGTTAGGACACGTTTTAGGGTAATTTTTTATTATTATAATATTATTTTTTTTAACCCTTATTTACCGGATTTACCCTTTAACCATGGTAAATAAAATATTTACCACAGTAACTATTCAAAATGTCTAAAAATAAAAGTTACCTATTTACACAATTTGAACATCCTGATTCCAAATATGGAATCCATTTTCCTAAATTCAAAACACAGAAGTGGCAGAAATTAATTTAAAATTAATTCCCGCTGTCAAAACAAAAAGCGTGTTTTTAAGAGATAATAACTATCAAAAGATTGACACTTGTTTATGTTCGGTTTAATTGTAAAATTATGTCCAATGATAAACATTAAATTGAATGGTAAAAATATATTCTAAATATACTTTAAAACCACTCAAATTCATAATTTATCACTATTAATTATTTTGATTAAAAAAGTTGTTTTTAATTAAAATTTAGAAATTTTCACTATTCATCAAAATATGAAAGTTATCCGAAATGTACCAAAATTTCACCCTAGGCTAATTTTGATATTCCGAATCCAAAAATGAAGTCCATTTTGAAATATAGAATATATATGATTTCAAAAAGTAGGTATTACTATTCACAACGGCTAGTTTAATTAGTTGTGGTGTGTGTTAGAACTCGAGGTTGCGTACAACACACGCTATCGCATTATTCGAAGGGAAACGTACCGTAGAAGCTTGGGGTGTTACACAAACAAGTGTCATGATAAGGTAGAGGTGTAAAAATTCAGCAAATGTTATCATCCCCTTGTCACTCTTGTAGGTGAATAATGTAACACCCCAAGGTTTTGAAAACAAATATAGAATGAAATTTTATAATATATCCATTAAACACAACTTTGCCTCTTCTATGTTTTGAATTTCTAAAAATGGTCATCTTGAGTTGTGTTCAGTAAGTTATTTTGGAGTCTGATAGAACAAACTTGATTTTTGGTATATATTAACATACCCATATGAATAGTAAAATGAATAGTAATATGATCCTTATGAATAGTAAGTAGTAATATTATGTTATTTTCTTAAGTCAATAAGATAATGAGATCTCAATTAGGTTTTCAATAAGAAATAAAACTAATTGCACTTTAAGATTGTTATTTTTCAAATTAACTATGACCTTATTTAAAAATTAAATTAAAAATATTTAGAAAATTATTTTTGAAAAATGGATTTCACTATTTAATTCCAAATGTCAGGAAACTGTTATGGTGAATTTTGGGAATTTTCTAAAATAGTTGATTTTTCTGTGAATAGTAAAAAATACAGTTTTTCGTTTCGGTTTGTTAATGACATCATTAATCTTGTAATAATGATGTCATCAATCTGGTAGACTTGTTTATAGTTAGATAAGATGTGAGGTGTACTAAGTGGCTCTAACCATTGGCAAATACCATGGTCAAGCCCATGGTTTTGCAAATACCACCCATGAGGTGTCCCTTGGAAATTATTAAAATAATCCCTCACTTTTCCAATAAATACAAACTCTTCCATTCATTGGATTCATTCCCAATTCTCCCTCAATGAAGCTATGGCCTCCTTACCTTCATATTATTCCTCCCAAGGTTTCATCAAGCACCCAAGGTCCCAACCTTCATGTTCTAAGGGTTACTCTACAATGTAAGAAAATTCTCAATTTCGTCTTTTTTTACTTTCAAGTTCTCTTTTATGTGGTATATATTTCATGTTTTCATACCATGTTCTTATTTTTCTTCTTATTCTTGACCTAATCAATATTATGATTAATTTTTTGATAGGTTAACCATGTCCCCTCTCTTTTTAATATTTTCTAAAACCATGTTGCGTAGAAGTTAGGCTGCCGAATTTATGTAAGCGATTTCAAAATTATTCTTTTATTTTATGTTCTTTATTTATTATTTATTCATATCTTCTTACCCAAGAGAATTGAAATTTCAAGAATCTTGTATATTCTGGATTTTCTCATGTTCATGATAAATTCATCATCAATCTTCTTCATTTCCCCCACTTGTTCAAGGAATTAAAAACAATGTCTGTGATGAGTAGAATTACCGACATCGTAGATGATGTGATTTCAATTTGCATTAATTATTTCATGTCTGGTCATGAAATCATTTATATGGTTGAACTAGGTTATAATATATGTGTTATGAGTCACACATGGTTCTGTAATTCTTTGGTAATCATGGTTCTAATTTATAAAACAAAATGAGGTTGTTATTATCAAAGAACCACTAAAACAATCTAAACGAACAACATTAATGTTTTAACTAATGAATCATCATCATGGTATATAACCCAAAATCATTATAAGATCATTTATATATCCATAATTATTTAATAATATGTATTTTCAATTATGGATGTTTAGCCATGTTTCAAATGAACTTCCTTTCATGGAAACAAGTAAACGAACCATGAAAGGGAGAAAACGCTTCCAAAACATGAAAATTGAACCAATTGAACCCACAGAAAGGACAATTAATGAACCTAATAAGGTTATAATAAAAACAATGTATAGGAGGTTATGGAAATATTAATTAATGAAGCTAAAGTTGATTATTCAGGTCATCAAAACAAACTAATAACACACTCAAGCATAAGGTAAGGGGTTTCTCATCTCACTTTAATTTCTGTGAGATTTCAATTGTTCGCCATTTGTTCCATATATATGGTATATGTGTACTCAAATTTTGATATATAATAACATTATTATATTTATATTCATGTTATTAAATTATTCACTTGATGGTTTTTAAGTTCTGGTCATACGGTTCGACCGATTAAATTGTGGTAACAGACTTTGTCTTAGCTGCCATTTTCGTTGTCACTATCTTTGTATTGTGCACCTAATAATCTTTATGTGGTGTACCTACTGACCATTTGAGATCAATTTTTATTTAAAATTATATTTATATCAAATATCCATAATCTCATGTCATGGATATGTTTGTTTTCTAAACCGTATACCATTTTTTTATACAGTGTTTATTTGGAAAGTTATTTTAATTATGGAAATATTGATGAATCCGTATACTCTACTATATAAGGATATAGAAAGGGAATATTTTCCTTGTTTTGAATGAATTTATAAATAATTATTTGGACATGCAGTGGAATGTGGGGCCCATTATATCCCCTCGATGCATCAGTAGGTCTCATGAGACAAAACAGTTTGGCGACAAACCCTTCGAGTTTGTTTCCAAAAATCGGAAGGGTTTCTACCCATAGAACTAAACCATTTTTACAGTATTATGGTTTCATGTTCCAGATACATGAAATCCAATTATTAAGAATTATATTTATTCATTATTAGTTATTATTATTATCCATGAGGTTTTCACTATGACAAAATCTATGGGTGCAGTTTCATTCTTAGTTTATTAATGGAATTAGTTGTTAATTTATTTACTATGTCATATTGTTTATGTCAGATTGATTATGGTTCACTTATTATTGTACTCATGCTTCCAATATTTTTAACCCTTAATAAGCCTTTGATCTCACCCATTTCATTGTCCGTCTTCAACATGTGATGAAGAGACGATCTTTTATTGAGTTCCTGGGGATGCCATTTTTAGTTTTTGTTATGTGTTGTATTTTGTAAAATTTTCCAATGCAATGTGAGTAACATCTATGTATCTAGTTTCTTCAATAATACCAAACTAATTGTTCCTTCGGGATTTTCATTCCTTCTAACCATGGAAATATCACAAGTAATGCACCGGCTCCATCCTAGAGGGGTCGGGGTGTTACAGTTGGTATCAAAGGAAGTTTAGTAGAAAACTTGGAAACTAGAGTAGGAAATGTATAATAGGGAAAAATTATTTAAGGTAATATTTGAGGATAAATGTACAAGAACGTCCTGGTATTTTGGTAAGGAATAGATTATGTGGATATTTTAAGAAATATTTCCCTATCTGGATACGAGTAGGTAGAGGCGGCTCTGGCACAGATGTATCTTGGGGTAAAACCCAAAAACACCACTTTGAGCTAGACTCGAATGGAAACAGGTGCACGAAAACAGGACTTGATTCACTCTTAGTTACAACACTCCTGGGGGATATGATTAGGATAATTCATATTTTCATTACAAGACACTATGAAGGAGTTAATGTAAATTTTTCCTTAGTGGAACCTTGTTTATAAGATTAGATATGCATAGAATTTCAATCTATGTTGAGTACTTTTCTATTTGAGATTCATAAACTAATCTAGTGTATCCCATTATTTTGAAATGGTGTCTAATGGAAGAAGGGGAATCAATACTCGTGGGAAAGGTATGGATCTACCTACTGAGGAAGTCAACACAGTCAACATCGGAGCAGATCAGATCATGACCATATTCGGACAACTTACTCAAGTTGTAACGAATAACCATTCAACACCTGTGTTGGATAATTTCATGTGGTAGAATCCCCCATCTTTTAGCGGGACTACTAATCCAGTGGTTTATGATCAATGGATCAACTCCATTGAAAAGATATTCATGGCGTTAAGATGCAATGAAAATGAAAAGGTAGTACTGGAAGTATATTGTCTCAAGGGCGATGCTAATCAATGGTGGTCCCTGATTCAAAATACCACGGAGGAAGAAGAGATAAAGGATATGGAATGGAGGACTTTTAAGGAAATATTCGTTAAAAAATATTTCCCTCGTGAGAAACGAACTGAAATGAAGAGGAAATTACTTGGCTTGAAAAAAAGGGAAGAAGGTAGTGTTGTAGAGTATGAGGTTACCTTCACAAGGATAGCCAGGTATGTTGGGGATTATGTACGTGACTCAGCGGACAAGATTGATCATTTCTTTAAAGGTCTTAAACCAAGTCTTATAAGGTAATTGGATTCTCAATAATTTTCATTATATGATGAAATTTTATTAAGTGCCATCAAAACAAAGAAGGAATTTTCTAGATAAAATTTGTTAAAAGGATACCAAGATAAAAAGTAGTATTCTGATAACAAAGGAAAAGGAGAATCACCAAATAAGAGAAAGGGAACAAATAGTTTCCCAGTATGCTAGAACTGTGGAAAGAATCATCCTAGGAAATGATTGAAAGGCATGGGAGTCTGCTATAACTGCAGGGAAAAGGGTCATCGATATGATGAATGCAAGGGGAAGAAACAATTCATTGATATTCAATGATACAATTGCATAGAGATGGGACAATATGATAATGAGTGTCCTAAGTGCCAAGGAAACATGCCTCAAATAAATCCAAGTAAACAAGGAAGAGACTATGTGATTACAACCGTGAAGGTTGAAGTTCCTAGTGACGTGGTGGCATGTACTTTAATTGTTTCCTCAAACTTAGCTAACACTTTATTTGATTTAGGATCATCGCATTCATTTATATCCTCTCAGTTTTCCAAGAAAATTAGATATGTCCAATTTGATTTGAGAATGGAGTTTCCAGTCAAAACTCCCATGGGATGTATCATTGCAACAAATGCATTTCGACTAGTCCCCTTCCAAACACCAAAACGTGCTTTAGTTTCTAACCTAATCATCATACCCATGACTGAATTTAATATAATTCTCGGTATGGATTGGCTATCAAATTATGATGCGAGGATTTATTACAAGAAAACGGAAGTAATAATTTTTGAAAATGGGGTAGAATTTCTTAACTTTAGAGCGGAGACTTTTCCATCTGATTCTTATCTAGACCGACCCCCAGTAACTCTATTGAATGCAATTCTTGGAGAGGAATAGAACCCAATATCTATAGGTGAGGAAATAAATATTCAAATGGAATATTTTCAAATAGTGAACGAATACATTGATGTTTTTCCAGATGATTTACCTAGACATCCTCCTAAGATGGAAATTGTGTTTTCCGTTGACTTAATTCCTAGTGCAAGACCAATATCAAAGACCCCATATAGAATGGCCACTGTGGAGTTAGTGGAGATGAAGAAACAACTAGAGGAGTTGAGTGAAAAAGGATTTATTCAACCTAGTGTTTCTCCATGGGGATCCCTGATCTAGTTTATAAAGAAGAAAGATGGATCTATGGGGATATGCATTGATTATAGAGAAACCAATCCTATTACAATAAAGAATAAGTATCCTCTTCCCCGGATTTATGATTTATTTGACCAACTTCATGGAGCTCAATACTTTTCAAAGATTGACCTTCGATCTGGATATCATCAGTTGAGTGTGAAGAAGGAAGACATTCCGAAAACAACATTTCAAACCAGGTATGGGAATTATGAGTTTACAATAATGCATTTGGTATTGACTAATTCACCCTCTGTCTTCATAGATCTAATGAACAGAGTTTTCAAGGAATATCTTGATGATTTTGTGGTGGTATTTATTGATGATATCTTGGTATACTTCAAAAGCTACGAAGATCATGAAAATCACTTGTGCATCATCCCGAGGAATCTTAGAAGACATGAATTATATGGGAAGTTTAGAATGTGTGAATTTTGGCTTTAGGAGATTTCCTTTCTTGGCCATATTGTCTCTAAGGATGGAATCCTAGCTGATCCTATGAAGACAAAGGCAATCCATGATTGGCCCATGCCAAAAAACATAACTGAGGTACACAGTTTTATTATCTTAGTAGGTTATTATTGGAATTTGTGCATAATTGTTCCTGATTGGATAACCCGATAACAAAGGTCACACGTAAAGGGGTTAAATTTGTTTGGAAAAGATAATTGTGAAGAAAGTTTCGAAGAACTGAATAGAAGATTATTCAATGATCCTATATTGACTCTACCATCGAGGAATGATAGGTTTGTTATTTATAGTGATGCTTCAAAGAAAGGATTTGGTTGTGTCCTTATGAAAAATTGTAACGTTATTGATTATGCATCACGACAGCTAAAAGTTCAAGAGAAAAACTATCCTACTCTTGATGTTGATTTAGCTGTTGTAATCTTTTATTTGAAGATATGGAGACATTATCTCTATGGTGAAAAATGTGAGATTTATACTGATCACAAGAGTTTGAAGTATATTTCCTCCAATAAATAACTCAACATGAGGCAATGGAGATGTCTTGAACTACTCAAGGATTATGATTGCACAATACACTACCACCCGGGGAAGGAAAATATGGTGGCAGATGCTTTGAGCAGAAAAGATCATGGATTTTTGAACAAGATGAGATTCTAAAGGGATCCTATTTTCATGGATCTAGTAATGATGGATATGGGAATAACCATGGAAGGTTAAACATAAATTCCTTTTCAAATGGTTGTCAAACCATCTTTACTAGAAAGGATAAAGAGTTCTCAAGATTTTGATGAGGAGTTTCAAAACAAGATTAAAGCTGTGAATGATGGGAGATTGAGTGACTTCGTATATGAACATAGAATTTTGAAATTTGGGAAGAGACGTTGTGTTTCCGATATACCTAATCTAAAAAGGGAATTGTTGGATGATTCTCATATTTCCAATTTCTATATACACCGTAGTATCACTAATATGTATAGAGATTTGAAGGAAGATTTTTGGCGGGACAACATGAAGAGGGAGATTGTGGATTTTGTGTCAAGATGTATTGTTTTTCAATAGGTGAAAGGTGGAAGGCAACAACTTGGAGGAGTATTAATACCTCTTCCCATACCTAAATGGAAATGGGATAATATCACGATAGACTTTATCATGGGACTATCAAAGAATCCTAAAAGGAACGATGCAATTTGGGTCATTGTTGATCGTTTTACCAAGTCATAACATTTTCTTGCTATAGGAGAAGATATACCAATTGAACGTCTAGAATGAATATAAATTAACGAAGTTGTGATATTTCATGGAGTACCCCTATCGATTGTTTCTGATCGTGATCCATGTTTTACATCAAGAATCTAGAAAAGTCTTCAGAAGGCCCTAGATACGGATCTTCGTTTGAGCACTACCTACCACACACAAACTGATGGACAATCAGAACCGACTATTGAAACATTTAAAGACATGTTGAAGTCTTGTTCACATGATTTTCAAGGTATGTGGGATCAATATTTACCTCTCGTGGAATTTTCCTACAACAATAGCTTCGATTCAAGTATTCAGATGGCACCCTATGAAGCATTATGTGGGAGGAGATGTCGTACACAAACTTACTGGGATGAAGTTGGTGAAAGAAAGCTCGTGGGCCCAGAACTTGTTGAATAAACAATAAAAAAGGTGAATATTATCCATAACCATATCAAAATAGCTCAAAATTGGAAAAAGAGCTATGCAGATAATCGAAGGAAGGATTTGGAGTTTCAAGAAGGAGATCATGTTTTCTTAAAAGTATCTCCATGGAAGAGTATTATACGATTCAGTAAGAAGGGAAGGTTAAGTCCCAGGTACATCAGACCATTCGAGATTCTGGACCAAACTGGAGCAATAGCTTACCGTTTGGCAATGTCTCCAAGTCTCTCCAAGGTTCACAATGTGTTCTACATATCAATGTTAAGAAAGTACATGCCAGACCCAACACATGTAATCACTTATAAAGAAGTAGAACATGAGACAGATTTATCTTATTGTGAAGAGCCTATCAAGATTATTGATACTAGAGAACAAGTATTGAGAAATCAGACGACTCGTCTAGTAAAGGTTCTATAGAGGAACCATAAAATGGAGGAATCAACATGGGAGCCTGAGGAGCTTATGTTAACGACATACCTGAATCTTTTTAGGTAATATTTTGTGAATTTAAAGGATGAAAGTTTTGTAAGGAGGGGAGAATGTAACAAACTAGGGTTTTGAAAATAAATATAGAATTCAATCTTTTAATCTATCCATTAAACACAACTTTGCCTCTTCTATGTTTTAAATTTCAAAAAATGGTCATCTAGAGTTGTGTTCAGTATGTTATTTAGAGTCTGATAGAACAAACATGATTTTTGGTGAATAGTAACAAACCCATATGAATAGTAATACAAATATTTATATTAACTTTATGAATAGTAAATAATTATATTATTTTATTTTCAAAAGGAAATAAGATAATGAGATCTTAGTTAGTTTTTCTATAAGAAATAAAACTAGTTGCACTTTAAGATTGTTATTTTTCGAATTAATTATGACCTTATTTAAAAATTAAATTAATAATATTTAGAAAATTATTTCTGAAAAATTGATTTCAATTTTACATTCTACACATCGAAAAATGGTTAGGGTGAATTTTGGGAATTTTTCTAATACAGTTGATTTTTTAGTGAATAGTAAAAAATACAGTTTTTAGTTTCGGTGTGTTAATGACATCAATAATGATGTAATAATGATGTCATAAATCTGTTAGACTTGTTTATAGTTTTATAATATATGAGGTTTCCCAAGTGGCTTTAACCATGGCCAAATACCATGGGAAATCCCATGGTTTTGCAAATACCACCCATGAGGTGTCCCTTGGAAATTAATAAAATAATCCCTCACTTTTCCTATAATTAAAAACTCTTCCCTTCATTGAATTCATTCCCAATTCTCCCTCAACGAGGCTCTGGCCTCCTTACCTTCATATTAGTCCTCACAAGGTTTCCTCAAGCCCCAAAGGTCCCAACCTTCAAGTTCTAAGGGTTACTCTACAAGGTAAGAAAATTCTCAATTTCATTCTTTTTTCCTATCAAGTTCTATTTTATGTGGTATATCTTTCAAGTTTCCATATTATGTTCTTATTTTTCTTCTTATTATTTATCTACTATATATTATGATTCATTTCTGGATAGTTTACCCTTGTCCCCTCTATTTTTAATATTTTCTATAACCATGTTGCGTAGCCGTTAGGCTACCGAATTTTTGTATGTTATTTCAAAATTATTCATTTATTTTGAGTTATTTATTTATTCTTCTTCATAACTTCTTACCCAAGAAGAATTAAATCTCTAGATTCATGTATATCCTGGTTTTTCTCATGTTAATGAGAAATTCATCATCAATATTCTGCATTTTCTCCACTTGTTAAAGGAATTTAAAACATTGTTCGTGATGTGTCGAATTACCGACATCGTAGACGATGTGATTGCAATTTGTGTTAATTATTTCAAGTCTGGTCATGAATCCATTTATATGGTTGAACCAGGTTATAATATATGTGTTATTACTCACTCATGGTTATGTAATTCTTTGGTACTCATGGTTCTAATTTATAAAACAAAATGAGGTTGTTATTATCAAAGAACCACTAAAACGATCTAAACGAACATCATTAATGTTTCAACTAATGAATCACCATCATTGTATATAACCCAAAATCATTATAAGATAATTTATATCTCCATAATTTATTTAATAATATTTATTAACAATTCTTTATGTTTGACCATGTTTCAAATGAACTTCCATTCATGGAAACAATTAAACGAACCATGAAAATCGAGGGAGAAAATGCTTCCAAACCATGAAAATTAAACCAATTGAAACCACATAAAGGACCATGAATGAACATAATAAGGTTATAATAAATCAATTAGATGTATAAGAGGTTATGGAAATATTAATTAATGAAGCTAAATTTGATTATTCAGGTCATTAAAACAAACTAAGAACACACTCGATCATAAGGTAATGGGTTTCTCATCTCACTTTCATTTCTGTGACATTTCCATTGTTCACCAATTATTCCTTATATATGGTATATTTTTACTTCAATTTGATATATAATAAAATTATTATATTTATATTCATGTTATTCGATGATTCACTTGATGGTTATTATGTTCTGGTCATACGGTTCGACTGATTACATTGTGGTAAGGGACTTTGTCTCAGCTACCGTTTTTGTTGTGACTATCATTGTATTATGCACCTAATAAACCATATGTGGTGTAACTACTGCCCATTTTAGATAAAGTTTCATTTTAAATTATATTTATATTAAATATCCATAATCTCATGTCATGGATATGTTTGTTTTCTAAACCTTATACCATTTTACATACGGTGTTTATTTGGAAAGTTATTTTAATTATGGAAATCTTTATGAATCTGTATACTCTACTCTATAAGGATATTGAAATGGAATATTGATATTTTATTGAATCAATTTATAAATAATGATTTGGACATGCAGTGGTAGGTGGGGCCCGCTATATCCCTTCAATTCATCAGTAGGTCTCGTGAGACAAAAAAGTTTGGCGACAAACCCTTCGAGTTTGTTTACAAAAATTAGAAGGGTTTCTACCCATAGAACTAAACCATTATTACGGTATTATGGTTTAATATTCCATATACATGAATTAAAATTAATAATCATTCTATTTATTCATTTTCAGTTATTATTATTATCCATGAGGTTTTTACTATGACAAAATATATGGATGCAGTTTCATTCTTAGTTTATTAATGTCATTAGTTGTTAATTTATTCACTATGCCATATTGTTAAGGTCAGATTGATTGTGGTTAACTTATTATTGTACTCATGCTTCCACTATTTGAAACCCTTACTGAGAATTTGAGCTCACCCCTTTCATTGTCTACCTTCAACAGGTGATGAAGATAAGATCTTTTATTGAGTTCTTGGGGATGTTGTTTTTAGTTTTTGTAATGTATTGTATTTTGTAAACTTTTCCAATGTAATATGAGTAACATCTATGTATCTATTTTCTTCAAGACTATTAAACTAATCATTCCTTAGGGATTTTTATTCCTTATAACCATGCCAATATCAAAAGTAATGCACCGGCTCTAGCTTAGAGGGGTCGGGGTGTTACAAAGAGGAAGGTTCATTGGTTCTCTCCATTCATCCAAATTTCATATCTTCCACCCATCATTATTATTTTTTCAAACCCCAAATTATAATGATAGGTTATGGGTGTTTTGGAAATGATATTTCCGTTTGATAATTTTTGAACATGTAAATACATAATGGTTTAATTTAGATTCCACGTTTTCATGTTTTTCCCTGTTGTTGAAATTTTTAAAAAACACATCAATTCCTATTAAAACATATAATATAATATTGATCATTCATTATTACATCATTATATTTCTATTGTCTGACACACATGTGAGAGTACTTTTTTACTTTAACTTTTCTAGAATCTGTCACATATTTATCAACTATATGTTTCAACTACTTCACATTACAATGAATATTAATGAGATAAATGAATTATCTCTGGTTTACATTAAGGTGAATATTCCAATTTTACCTTTTACCTTTTAAAATAAAATGATCCTCCAATGATTTAGAAACTAAATTGTAAAAAATATTCAAGAAGATATTAGGACCCCCAAAAATAAACCCTCACTCTATGTGAGAGTATTCCTTGAGATAGATCATTATTATCCATTACTGAATCACATATTGTTCCTTGATGATGTATGTGATAGTTATTTCTAAATGGATTTTTATGAATCAATATCCAATTGGTGTGGATTTTTTGGTCCCATTATCTTAACATGAATGAAAATCTAACAAAATCGGATGGCCAAATGACCAATTGCCCTCTGTGGGGGATGGTGGCTCCCTAGCCACACTGCATCTTCAATGTCCTACAATTCCTTCAAATTTCACATTTTTTTTATTTTCTTCCATATTTCCTCTCATACCCATGAGGTTGAATGTTTTCAAGTTCATAAATGGGGTCTTCATATTTCGTTTATCTACGTTCAAATTCATATAAGCATCTAAGCTTCATCGCTTCTCTCTGGTGGCTCTCATTTTCATCTAGAGGAAATCTATAGATTCTTTTTATAGATTCACTAACTATAGTTGGGGGTTGAAATATCACGTGATAGTAGGATTTCCAGAATCAATGATTTTTTAGGCTTAAAAAATGAAAATCTCACTCTCACTAGGTCCAAATGAAAGACAATGGTTGACTTCTATCAATTATTTATTTCCCAATGGTTCTTCAAATTCTATATAAGGCATGAACCCTTGATAGTGGTGATTTGGGCATGACGTCCTAGTTTACCACTACCTTTTCAAAATCTTGTAATTCTGAGTATGATTGGTAACATAGTCATTTGATTCTTGTGATTCATCAAAAGGATGGAACTTGGATGTCATCCCATCACCCCTCTTATATATATATAGGTTTATTTATATAAAACTCTGATTGATTCTATATTTATTGAGGTTTAATAGGAGTTAAAATATTCTTAAGAGGTACACATTGAATCATGCTGTGTTTTTTTCTTCCTTTAAGTGGCTGGGTCACCTTTTCCAAGAATGTCATCAATATTCCAAGAGACAGGATGTATTTTCTTATTTCTAAGTAGTTGATCCTTGTATCATAGGCAGTGGTGGGTTCTCTATGGAGGTGTAGTTATCTATTCTTACCATAAGAGTTTCTTAATAGGGATTATCATATTACATGAACATGGGGGTGGACTAGGACTCAATTAATAAAATTAAATCACTTTAAGAATGAAATTAAGGTCTGCTAATTTCATATACCAATGTTGTGAAGCCTTTTTAAGTTCTAATTAGTAGTTTCAGGGTGAATTCTACCCATCTTGTAACTTGTCCCAAAAACATGTCTACTATGGAAATTAATTGCCCAGATATTGATGTTTATTAATGGAAGAATATGAATGATAATTATTTGGGTAAAACAAATCATGTTAATGGATATACCTAAATGTTTAGGCATAATAAGACACGTGAAATTAAAAATCAGAACAAGTTAATGGCTTTTGATAATTATGTGAAGAATTCAGACGAGGGGTCAAGAATATAAGAGGAAAACAAGAAGTAGAAGGAAATTATGGTGGTTACATGGATGAAAATTTTTATAATAAGGAAACTGATACTAGAACATTCTCTTATGAGAGAAAGGAAGAGACTCAAGTGGAAGATCTTCTTCCAGACACTTATTTGAAAGGAAGCAAATCAGTGGTGGAATGAAGTGTCTTTTCCAAGATAGTGAAGGGGGAACATGCGTGGAAGGACTATTAATTTTTTCCTAGGACTATAGTTAGAAGATCATACCATAAATGTCTCCCCATATAAAAATGAGTTTTGAAATTTCTAACAATCCATTACAAGAACTTCAATAGAAAAAAAACCATATGATCTATAAACACAAAACAATTAATGATGAAATAAGAAATTTGGAAGAAGGGGGTAATTCATTTCCATTAAAACTCTAGAGAAAAATGAATTATTCATGACTACAATTCGATAGAACCTCTCTCGAGGAATGATCTGTAGCTCATAACACCACCAAAATGACTATAGAAGAGTGTTCTAGATTGTATGAGGAGATATTTACTCTTGTAATTGAATAATCATGCAAGTAGGGGTTTGATTTGTAGCTTAATTACATTTTATGGGATATTGATCATGATTAGTTCCCTATAGTTGATAAATTCAATGTTGTGAATATTATCACCTATATTATTGATAATGGTATCCGGATTTATCTTGGAAAAGATATAAGAGTCGTATTCTAGAAATATATTAGTGACCTATCAATATCAAAGTGTAATGAGGTACATATATTTTTTTAATTGTAATCTCGAGCATGAGATCCTAGGGTATCATCTATGTTTCTCATGAATGATACTGAATTTGGTTAGTGTTTAATCATGGTTTTGATATGTTTTTCTAGATAGCAGAACCTGCATATATTTTTTATATTTTTCTATTTCCTGCCTGATGATTTGTATTGGGTGTTTTTATGAGGGTTCCCACTTAACCCCCCAAAACTAGATTTTATTCATAATAAAAAAAATAATTAAATAGTATTAATATCTAATTTATTTACTTTATTTAAATTATAAGTCCATATTATCAACCATTTTAAATAGATATAGTTAAATTAGGATGTTATCCTATAAAAGTTTGAGGGATAAAATCTTGAGAATGAAATTATGGGATCTTATATTAAGGAAAAGCTGGAGACTTATCCAATATAGATGATCTCAAAATATTTGGGTTCATAACCTATGGATTTAAATCTATGAATCTCCATATGGATATTGATATGGAGAATTAATGGGTGAATAATTTGTTGAATTCCTATTTTGTGTTGAAGTTATCCAGCAACCCATTGAAAAAAGAGATGCATGATACTTTCAGGAGTCACAATGTCTTGTATTTTTCTATCATGATGAAAAGTTTATATCTTATGTTTTAAAACCCATCCCATGTATGACCCATTAGTGAATGATAGTTAAGAAAAGAGTGGACCTTGAATCTATCCTCTAATAATCCATGCGTTGGTGACTACCATTGAGGTTAAAAATACAAAATATGAGAGAAATTACAATCCGTTGATCTATGGAAAATAAAGATACCACTAATCTAAACCTGATTAATAAATAAATAAAACCCATAATAGAAATATTTATATACATGATTTTAATTTCATACTAACTGAAATAATAATAAATTGAAATCAAATAATATAAAACTTATATGGAATCCACTATGACATAATTAAATCACTGCACCGTAAGATAATAAGTTCCAAGATCATCCAAAACTATATCCAGTAAATTTGAAAAAATATTTACCCAAAGAGTGGGAACAAAATTACACCTAGTAAGTTCCTCTCAAAAAACTCTTGTTCTAATGTGTATGAATTTTACTATGGTTTCAATAAATAAAAAAACGGATACATTACCTTTCCCAATTCCATTATAATACATCTTTCTGAGTTTAACTCACCAAAAAAAGAAAAAAAATAATAATATGGTGAGGAAATTAAAATATTAAAGGAATGTAACCCACACCCACATACATAATAATCAACTTTCCCTCACATCCTAATTTAAAACAATCAAGAACCCTCATTCCTTATGGTATCCCCAAACCAAAATAATTTACACATAATGAATATCATAACCATGCACCACATACTAAATACCACACCCATATACCATAGACACTTGACAATATTTTCATTTTACATAACCATATTAGTGTTCCATAAAACAACATAACCATTGGATGACCGTAGATTCAACTAAGGTAAAGTGAAAATTATTTTATCAAGTGTTTAATAAAATGTGTAAAAATATTTTGAAATTAATATAATTATAAATTATTTAAAATTTTATTGATTAATTAATTTTAATAAAACATATATGTCTCAATTTTTTTGATTTACTAGAAGAAGAGTTTTCAAATTTTTGGTTCCAAATGCGTAATTTTAAAATAAAAAAATCATTTTTACTTAATAATTAAATTATATATATATCATGATATTTTTAAAATGGTAATGAAATTTGGATTCAATACATATTAATCAGTTTAGGGTGATTTTTTTTATTTTATGAAAATGTTGAATGTTTAGTGAATAGTAAAATTTACAATATTTATAAATACCAAAAATTTTATAAAATCATTATGATTTAAGTAGTAAATAAAATATTATGAATCCTTTTTTTCAACCAAAAAATATTTTTGGATTATAATAATTATTTTAAAATTATTGAGTTTAATTTAGAATCTTATATTTGACATTTTGTACCCTAAATTACATTTTATCCCAATAAACTAGGTTCTGTTCATTTCTTTTAATGGGGTGGTTGGAGGGTTATATTCTATTTTTACTTGATATAAATTTAAAATATCCCTCATATAAATAATATGAATATATTTAATTTCATGTTAATCAAGGATATTACGAATTAGTTGTCCCAAATAAAAAATAATGAACATTTTATCCCAAAATACCCCCTCCATCCTCAAGTATAAACACCCATCCATTCTATAATTCCTCTCCACTAAGAAGAAATTTATCATTAATTACCTCTCATTTTACATATCAATATTCTCTCCAAGGAATTTATATGGTTCTATGGTGTTCCACTCAAGCTTTAAGAAGCTCACTTGCAAGGTAAGGGTTTTAAACCCCAATCCTTCAAATTCCTTTCGTTTTTCAATAACAAATGTTAGTATACAAAATTTTTATAATTTATTTATTATAATTTAAAAGATATATCACCATTTAGTATCATTATAAAACCTTTATAATCTTTTTTAATTTGTTAAAAATTCTCATACCATAAAATATCAAAAAAATTTGGTAAAATATATAGTGTGTGTTTTTATTAAAATGAAATCCATATCTAGATATAAATAGGTGGAATAATTATTTGGATCATATTCAACTATGGGTAATAACTCTAATTAATATTTTTTTTATTAAATCTATATTCAGTCGATGTACAACTAATAGGCCTAACTGAAAACATGGTTTAAAACTCCTATGGTATATGATTTGATTCATGTGATATTTACAAACAATAATGAATGAATACTTCCAATTGATATATATATAACATGAAATTTTCTTCACTTCTACCTTATTATCATTCCTTTTATAAGGGTACATTATATTAAATTGTGAAGGTCCTCCAATTTATATGTTGATTTTGGGATGTTAAATATGATAGCCATATCATTCCTTTGAAGGTGGAAATATTGATATCCCTTATATCCCTTATTTATATTTAAAAAACTATAGAATACTTAGAAATGATTCTGTATGAGGTTATTTAGGGAACATTATGATATGTATTTTATAGGCATCCTCTTCTTATGATGGTTTCATTGGACTCATTATGTAAAAGGTGTGCCCTCAAATTTTATATCACCTAAATGTGTCAATGGGTCTCAAGAGACAACCTAGTTGGGAATTTGGTATAATCCTTAATTATTTATATATTATATATTTGAACAAGGACTTTACAATATGTTTATGCATCCTGAATTTATGAATTTCATCACTATGTGATCAATTATTATTAATATTTAATTTTTTTACTCTAATTTAATCTTGGGATATATAAATTTTCATAGAATTTATTTATTCTTAATGTATTATTGATTCCAGGCATGTTTATGATAATCAATATTATACACTACACCAAACTAGACATTTTATCTCAACACTATATGTTTTTTCCATTTCCCCAAAAGGCCAAGAGGATTACTAAATGATATATATGGATTTTAAAGGATAAATAATAAATTATTCATTTTATCTTATAACAATTCATTATATTTCAATTTAATTAAATGTTCATTTATGTATCAAGTATTCTGAGACTATTAAACTATTAAGTACTTTGATCTATTTATTTTTTATCAATGTAATAAAATAGTAATAGGATCGAGGTTATTGGATAGGGGGTTTTACCATTAGTATTAAAAATTATTTAGTTAAAAACATTAGGGAAATATTTAGAAGAACATATCTAGAAAAAATAACCCTATGATAAACCCATAAGAAGTTATTGATGTAATTTTAGATTATATTTAATAAATTTGTAATAATTGAATTGAAATTATATAGTGTGATTTATAATTCAATTATTTGTTAAAGAAAACATTAGTTATATAACATTTCTTTGAAATGGTTCTTATTGGAAGGAAATGGATTTATGCAAAACCTTGTAATAAGTATAGAGATTTTCCTCAAGATCAAATTTATGAAATTCATGTTACAGATAATAATATTAAGAGTATACTTTGGTAGTTAACTTATATTATGACTAATAACCATCATCGTTTGAAAAAAAGTGTCATACAAAAGCATGGTCAAACAAATTTTTACCACATCATGAGGTAATAATCTCTATCCTTCAACAGATCAGTGAATCTATTAGTATCATAACAATAGATGATGTCTCTAAATGGATATTTTGATCAATAGTGGCCTTTTATTAAAAACACTAACAAGGAAGTGGACATAGATAATATTGAATGAAAGAATTTTAATTTTATATTATTTAGAAATTGATTTCAATTTGAGAAATTTTGTTATAAGGAAATTAATTTCCTTAATTTCAAACAAAAGTAAAAGGAATTTTTTATTTAATATAAGGTTAACTTTAAAAGGTTAGAAAGAAATGTGACCTACAATGCATGTAATATTGATGGAAATATTGATTTCTTCTTTGATGGGTTGAAGACAAAAATTCAAAGTGAATTAATCTCTCAAACAATTCCATATTATAAGGGGATGGTGACATGTTCCCTAAATATAGTGAAAGTGTTCTCTATATCTTTTACTTCCAAAGGGAATAAAGAAAAGATAATGGAAGATAATCACTATGATGAAAATACTTTAGAAAAGGTGAAAAAGGGAAAGGTATAATTTCATGTTTTTAATAACTTTGAGAAGAAACTCCCTGAGGATTTTGTAAAGGTAATGGTAAATTTTTACAAGTTTGGTGAAAAGTTCCATCAAGGCCACAAGTTTAAGGGAAATAAAGAACCCCAAAATTTTCAATGCTTATATTTCAAGGATATGTTACACTATTCAAATAAAATCTCTACATGTTAGGGGAACTGGCTTCAAAACATTCCATTAGAGAAATATAATGCTTATTCTATCACAATTGTGGAATTCAAGGTTTAGAATGATGTTATAATAGATACATTAAAAATAAGCACAAATTCGGTTAATAAATTATATTATTATGGATCTATCTACAATTTTATATCTTGAAAGTAAGATAAAAAAATTAATCATCCTATAATACACTATGGAAGAAAATTTCAGTTAATTTTTTAATAGAAATATTATAAAAAAGAAATTATATTGTTTTTCCTCTATTAAAATGCAAGGAGGTTCAATAACTGGAAAACCTATTCATAGTTCCAATGGTTAACTTTGACATGATCCTTGGGATGGATTGAATATTGAAGTAAAATTTATGAAATTATTCTCATAATAAGGATATTACAATCTATGAGGATGTAATGGATTATATTTTTTATAAGAGGGAATTTGTTAACTGCGTCTTGTTCATAACCACCACTAGTGGTGCATCTTAATGAAATTATTTTAGATGATGAATTAATGAATGAAAAATATTACCACAAAATAGAGTATGTATCTTTTTTAAGGAAATATATTAATGTATTACTTGAGGAGTTACTAATATATCCACTATATCCTGAAGTGTAATTTACTTTAAATATAATCCTTGAAAAAAAGTTAATATTCAAGACTCTTTATAGAATAGATCTCATTAAATTAGTTAAATTAAAGAATAAATTGAAATATTGTGTAGACAATGGTTTATTATACTCTAGTGTTTCACCTTGGGAAGAGCCTATATTATTTGTAAAGAATAATGTTTGATATATGTGGTTATTCAGTGAATATATGGAAATCAATTCCGTTATTATAAAGAATTAGTATCCTTTACCTCATGTTGATGATCAATTTGATAAACATAAAGTGGCTCAATAATTCTCAAATATTGACCTCCAATTTGGTCACAATCAATTAAATTTCAAGAAAGAGGATATACCAAATATGTATTCTTTCACAAGTTATAGGAATTATAATTTCATAGTAATTCCCTTCAGTTTAACAAATAGACCCTCTATTTCTATGGAATTAATGAATAGGGTATTTAGGGGTTAACATCATAATTTTTTGGTTTTTTGTAGATGACATATTTGTGTACTATAATTTCTATATACAGTATGAATACTATTTAAAAATCATTCATAACAATCTATGGAAGAAAGTTCTATATGGGAAATTTAGTAAATGTAAATTTTTTCTTCACAAAGAATCTTTTATTAGACATATTGTCTCTATGGAAAAAATTTGACTTAAAAATACAAAGAAAAAGGTAGTTAAGAAATGTCCCATAGAAATGAATATAACTTATATACCTAGTTTACTAGGTAAATTTGGTTACATTCAGTAATTATGTGAATTTTTTTTCCAAATAATCTAATTCATTAACCATGTTGATATATAAAGTGGTCAAAATTCTTATGGTTAAAGGAATATAAAGCATTTTTTAATGAAATAAATAACAAATTGATCAAAGAACAATTATTTACCTTGACATTAGTAAAGGGAGTATTTTTATATACAATGATACATTAATGAATTGATTAGGGAATGTCATTATTAAAAATACTAGATTTTGTGTGTATATATCAATGAAGCTAAAGACCTATGAACATACCTTTCCTACCCTTGATCTTGAGTTGGTAGCTATAATAATTTCATGGAAAATATGAAGGCACTATGTTTATAGGGAAACATGAGAAATAATTTCTTATTATAAATGGTTAAAGTATATATCCACTCATAAAGGACTGAATATAAACCAAAAAATATTGTTATAACTACTCCAGAATAATGACTGTATAATATACTACCATATTGGGAAGGGGAAAAGGTGGTATATGAATTAAAAATGAAGCATCATGGAGTCTTATCAATGATAAGGATAAAAAAGAATACAAAATTTATATATTTAGAATAATTGGATATAGGGATTAATAAGTTATGGGAAATATTCTTTCATTTATAAATAATTTCCAAAACATATTTTAAAGAAAAGATAAGGAAGTCTAAAATAGAAGAAAATGTTTTACAAAATAAATTTTAATCCATGGATTATAAGAGATTAATAGACATTATATATTATCATGGAGTGTTGAATTTATAAAAGAGACAATGTATACCATTAGTACCTTAGTAGAAGAGGGAAATTATTGATGAATCACATAGATCAAATTTCTATATACACTAAGGTAGTGACATGATGAATATGTAGATAAGGGAATACTTCATGTTTAAAAATATAAAGTAGTAAATTTCTGACAATGTGTCAATATGATTGATATAAAAATATGTAAAGTTCAAGAGAAAAATATAAAATGGTATAATTCAATCTCTAACTACATCAATGTGAAAGTGGTATGATATCATAGTGTAATTTATTACACAACATCCTAATTAATCTAAGAAGAATGAGGTTTTATGGGTCATTATGAATATCCTTACCAACTTTTTACATTTCTGAGAAATAATGGTAGATCTACTAGTAGTATATTATGAGGCCAAGTATGTCACCAAAATATTTACTCCAACTTTCTAGGATGATGTTTGAGAAAAGAGTCTAGTTGGACCAGAACTCATTGAGGAAAAAATGACAAACTGAGAGCTTTCAAAAATCATATCAATATTGGTTAGAAAAAATAGAAAATACATGATTATAATCAAATGAAGGACTAGTAATTTCAAGTATGAAATAATGTCTTATATAAATTATCTTTATATAAGTGAGTTATAAGGTTTTATAAGAAAGGAAATCTATGTCCAATGTATTTGGAGCATTTTATGATTTTTTATAGAATAGGAATTGTGGGTTATATTTTGGATTTTTTATATAAACTCTCTAAAGTGAATTAATTTTTTATTTAACTCAATGATAAGGAATTATATGAAATACCTAACAAAAATAATAACCATATAATAAATAGAGTTTGATCTATAAGTTTCTTATAATAAAGAGTGTATCCTGATTCATTACGCGAGAGAGAAAGTGTTATTGAATTAGATAAACAAACAATTGGAAGTTATTTAAAGGAATGAAAAGTTATAATATAAAACATGGGATCTAAAATAATAAATAAATAAGGATTAACATAAAATATTTAAAAAATTATAAAACTCCAAAATTTAAGGGATGAAAATATTTTAAGGTGGAGGAACGTAAGACTCGAGATTCAACTAAGGTATTGTAAGAATTATTTGTTGAAGTGTCCGATAAAATGAATAAAATATTTTTATTTAAATATAGTAATTAAATATTAAAAGTGTAAATTAATTATTGAGTAGTAATTACACATATGTTTAAGAACAAAAATAAGATTTACAATAAGAATAATTTTCAAATTTTAGGTGCTAAATTAATAATTATAAATATTGGTGTTTTGATTTAATAATTAAATTTCACATAGAGAGAAAATTAGTTTTATAAAAATGGATAATTGTTTTAAATATTAATGTTTGAAATAGGTTAAGGTGAATTTTTTATATGTTTCTAAACAATTTGGGTTTTAGGTGAATTGTAAAAATTGATATTTTTTAAAATACCAAATATTTTTTGATTTCATTATAATATAATCAAAATTTAAAGATTTTTGAAATATTATTTTTAAAAAGAAATAAATTATTAAATTAATGAATTTTAATTTTGTAACTTATTTTTTATATTTTAGAAACTAAATTACTTATTGTCCCTATAAAAACTATTTTTTGTTCTTTGACCTTAATAGACTGGATGGAAGGTTCCATATCTTTTTGTATTTATTTAAATGTAAAATAACTATCTTTTATTCAATAATAATTCAATTAATTTCATGGGAATCGATTATATTCAAAAGTAGTGTCTAAAATAAAAAAATAATAAATATTATAATCCAAAAATACCCCTCCCCGCTCAAGTATAAATACCCATGCATTCTATGAATCCTATCTACTCCAAATACAATGATCATGAATTATCTCCCATTTTCCCCCTCACGAGTCAATCTATGGAGTTTATACGGTTCTATGCTATTCCTAAAAAGCTTTAAAAAGAAACATTTCAAGTTAATTCATCCAAACCTCTTATCTACCTTTATTCTTTTAATCCATAAAATCAATTTTCATTTTCAATGAGAAATTTTACTACCAATAATTTTTATAAATTTATTATTATATTATTAAAGAGTGGTCACCATTACCTATAACTAAAATACCATTATAAGATTTTGTAATGTTTGAACAATATTATAGAAGAAAAACTTCCTCAAATTTTTCCAAAATAAAGAGTTTGTGGTTTTATAGCAGTGAAATCCCTTTCTGGATATAAAAAATTGGATTCAAGCCCTAGATTAAATGAACCATTGTGTAGTAACCCTAAAAATGGTTTGTTATGTATTAACTAGATCATCACTCAATGCACAACTAATGGGGATAACAACACATATATTTTGACACTCCGATGGAATATTCTTCGATTCACATGTTCTTTATGAACCACAATAAAGGATTATTTTTCATTAATATCCCTACACCATGAAATCAATATTCACTACCACATTATTATTATTCCTTTGATAAGGTTAAATCCCATTACATTTGGAATTTTATATTATTTCTAAGTTTACTGAGGGATATTCATCTATATATCCATATATTTCCATTGATTAGGGGAATAATAATATTTTATATATCCATTATTCTTATATGCAAATCTATTATTTAAATTTACAAGAATATGTAATAGTTTAATTAAGTAACATTTAGAAACTAATTTTTTAGATATTCCCTTCCTATGATGGAGGCACTAGACTTATTGTATGATGGTTGGGGTCTAGACTTATATAACACCTGGACGAATCAATAGGTCTAATGAGAACAAATAGTCGGGTATTTGGTATAATCCATACCTATTTAAGTTTAATTTCATTGAAATAATCCCCAATGATATTTTTATGATGTTTAAAATTATTTATTCCGTCACTATGAGATCAGTTATTCTTATCCACTCATTTATTTTATGTTATATAATCCATGTATATATTATTTATTATTCAATTTATTTATTCATGACTTTTTGTTGACTCCATGAATATGTATTATAGATTCCACTATATGTTAACCCTCACTGGGTGTCTGAGCTCACCCCTTTATAGTATTTTTCAGTTCCCCAGGAAAACAAAAAGATTAATATGTGACATAAGGATTTTCAAGGATAAATAACAATGTTTTCCTATGTTTCTATAATATACCTTAACTTTTCAATTTAATATAAGTTAATTTTTGAATATTGTTTTTCTATGCTATTAAATTATTAGATATTTGGATATTTTATTTTGTACCAATGTAATAAAATAACAACTGACTCAATTTTATTAGAGTCAGGTCATTACAACCACACTATGGTTAAAAGGAAGATCTTATGATTGGAATTAATTATCCACTCCAACCACCCATATTCTAGATGTTGGGGTTTCACTTGGTACCCAGAGCCTATTTCAGGTGTTAGTAGGGTTAATCAACCAAAGTAGTGGTTTTTTATATATTAAGAAACCCAAGATAATATATATATATATATATTTATATATAATATCATAAAAATCCTAATCTATGGTCTACTACCTACCGAAAACCATTATAGACACAACCCATCATCACCTTGATATCTCTATACAATAATAATAACTACAACCTCTAAACAGAATAATAACCAACAACAAGACCCCAAAACTATTAGACAAAATCCATGAAACATCATTCCCTCTCACATTTCATAATAACATCATCATTAATAAATTATAAACCATTCAATTTTCATTAACCACATCAATTAAAACACTTATTAATTCATATAAACAATTAATCACTTTCAACATAACTCATTATTAATATTTTTCCCACATATTACTCCCCCATCATATTTCAATTTACATGGTACTACATTACTTTTATGTAAACCTTCTATATTTGACATTATTCTATTATTTCAATATTTAAAAGCATTCAACATAATTAGGAAGAAATAACTCCTTAACCACATTAACTACACTACACTTCCACATCAACAAACAACAATATTAATTATATGATTTCAAAGTTAATAAAACTACACCAAACCACATAATCTACAGCTAACTACATAAAAACTGGATCCTCACCTCTTACTATTCAAGGTCAAAAAATCACATAAACCTCTTCCACCTTCACAAAAACTAAACAACAAAACTCAACCACAATAATTGAAAAGAAATTCAATTATTCACCACTTCTTTAAAAATTTATCATTTCATGCTCAAGGAAAAAATATTCAATATGAGCACATCATAATTCCAAATTTCTATCTTGTTAGTTTAATCCAATTTACCAAACCAAATGTAAACATAATTATATAAATTTATAATAACATTAATAATAGTATCATGTTTTTCATAACAATCAAAAATCAATATAAAAAAATAAAAATTAAATAATATAAATAATATTCCACCCACTTAACACTTAATTCAATTCAATTAAATATCATCATTAAGGCTAATTCAATATCCCCACATAAAGAGAAAGTATTTGATATTTAAAACATGGATAATAATAATAATAAAAGATAGAAAATGAAAAAACAACATCAAATAATGATAGAACCAACACAACACCAAGAAATTATTGAATATGTGGATCTACCATCCAAATTCTCATAATGTTAATTTACTAAACCATAGATCTCAAAAAAATTATCTCAATAATATATGGACACGGTAATACACTCCGTGTATCAAAAACATGACACAAACATTCCATATAGTCACTATGTGTTTCACAAATCCTAGAGGAATCATACAATAATAAGCGATGAACAAAATATATTTTATAAATTTGTGATACCAAACCATATAGTGGAGAGACTAAACCATGAAATGTTTTATAATGGTAAAAAAATAGTCAATTTTTTATTTAAAGTGATGTCTCCCCTTAGTCTCTTCAACCATTTTAATTTACAAAACATTCTTTGATTAAACCATAATGCTACCACTGTGAAACACAATGGTTTTATTCTTATCAAATCAAAACCCAATGAAAAACCCATGACATGGTGTTTAAAAAACCAAACTACCTTTAACAATGATGATCATAATAGGAATTTTCCTTCTCCCTCTAGAAAATAAATATTATACACAAAATACTCTATAAACCATACTAAAAAATATATGAAAAATCATCATGGACAGGTTGTGGATTTCAATCATGATGAAATTCCACATAAAAATAGATATATCCAATAAAAAAGTATATATTACTTAAGAAATATATACTCTATCATTATTAGTATTTAAGATTAATATTTCTTGATTGACGAAGAAGATGGTGAATAGTAAGATAAATTGATTATGGTGGAATGTTTTGTTTTCAGAACATAAACTAGTAAGTAATGAGAGATCACAAAACTTCTATGAGATGAATGTATGAACCACATAAAGGAATGAGAGAACAAATTATGAGTTTATAGTGGCCTCATGAATGGTTGAGTGACCATACACTATGTAGATAAATAATTCATTATAAATATATTAGCCACATAAATCATTGATTGAACATATTAAGGGGTAGAGTGACCGCACGATGGAATATAGAAACCACCTGATGGTTCAAGAAAATGCACATTATAATATATAAACCAAGAAAAGGTAAGGTTAATTAACATAGGAATAGTTATACTACCTACAGAGTTCAATATACCGCACGTTATAATAGATTAAACACATGTTGTAATGATTTTTTATATAAATAAATTTAAATATTTATGAATTAGTGGTATGTTAAACTACAATGAATTAATTACAGAAATGGCACATAAGGTATCCTTATAATGTTTAAATATCAATGTAAATAATATCATGATTATTGTAAAGGACTATCCTGGATGAATACAAAAGGTAGAATAAATAATATAGGTCTAGTGAAACATTCAATTTCATTGAATAAAATATGAAAATAAATATCTATTGTGAATATCATTTTAATAAAGAATTAGAAGATAGATAAGCTATGTTATCCATGAATTTCACCTTCATGAAGAAGTGTTTGATGTTGTTTAAATTAAAATAGGAAGAAGGTATAATGAAAAGCCTTATTATATATATTAATTATGACACGTCATATTTCATGGATGTATTTATCCATGTATACATTAAATGATTAATTATGATAATATCTTTGACATGAGGTTCGATTTCAATGGAAGTTTCAAGGAATAATTCCATGATTGAAGTTAAAAAGATCATGTCATAGTAAAATGGATATATTAATAGATTCATGGGTATTTAATGTGGGGTAAATATAGGTTTCAAGATGAATTTAGAGGTTATGATATTTTCACATGTTTATATGTAGTTGTAATCAACTATGAATGCAGTTTCTTATGGAATGGTTTATAAATACCATATATGAGAATTATGGTAATTAAAATTCCAAAGTATTTATGCAGTGTCATAAATATTTGAATAAAAAATAAAGAGAAGAAGTAATCATCATTTTATGCTATATAATTTATAGTTGTTGAATATTGGTGGGTGTTTTTTGAACAAGAAAGAGATAGAAAAGGAATTGGAATTGGTTATCATCTGTTGCTGTGTAAGAACTCAATGAATGAGAATATAAAACATAAAAAATGGGAAGTGTGAAAAAATGAAGTAGCATAGGTATGATGTTTTGAATCTTGTTGTTAAAGGTTCATTTCATTGAAAAAAAAATTTATTTTATCATTTTATCTATCAAAGGGGAACATACACTTTTAAAGTACTATAGTTAAATACAAGTGATGGATATACCCTTCTTTTGAATAACACGTTTATTTTTATAGTGCATGTTCAATATTCGATTATTTCATGAACATGCTAAGGACTAGGTACTCTTATAAAAAAGTTAACCCTATAAATTATTCTATTTCTAAGGTTGTGATTGTGGGTTATGTTTCAATAGAATTAATTCTCTCTAACTAGAGTAGAATGTTTTTTAATATAACAAAACATCAAAAGATAAGACTAATAACTCACCCTCATCAGTCACATATATCTCGAATAGTTCTTTCAATTGGGATAAAAGAAATGTTCCTTCATGAAATCCTGGTTGTTTGAATATTAATGTTGAAAAATATTATAATGTATGTTCAGAACATAATTAATAGTAAGGGGATTACTATCTTTTATGTGAAGAACTGTCATATATGGAAGGATAGAAAGCTACCCTATTTATTATCCATTATATATAAATTTACTGAATATATTGAAGATGGTTTCTCTACTTGATCTTAGGGTGATCCCTTAATGGATAGATATAATAAGAATATCTAGAATGGTGGAAAAACCAGTAATCTTATTCTTTCAAATATTCGATAAAGTGGATTTATGTGAGTAAAAGGAAGTGGAACTAAAAATGAATATGGGATAAGTTGTATTATATCAACAAATGGAACATGAAAGTAATGAATGAAAAGTTACAATTTTTAGGTTGAAATATTAGGATTTAAAAATGGGATACAATAAATCTATTGGTGAGTTATTCACAAGGGAAATGTTATTTCACTAAAATTAAGGACCCTTGGAGAAATATTTGAAAACTCAATATTTTTGGAAAATATATTGAAAATTCATCCAGATATATTTAATTCAGAAATTTAATCTATGGAATTAATATATCCTAAAACAATCTATTGGGTCGATTTACTTAGTCTTGTCATTAAATTTTAGATTATAACATAGAATTATATCTAAATGAATGAAAATTTTGATCATGAAATATCCTTAAATGTAAGTAAATTAGAGAAGTTAATGAGGGTTTATAATAAGAAAGTGGTTAGTGATTCTGACCCAGAAGATGAAGTGATTTATAATTTTAATGAATTCATTTCTTTTTTCCCAAAAATATGATAAGAGTCATAGGTAAGTATAAATAAATGTTAAAATTAAAATGATTTAATTATAGAACCATTATAATGTTTTAATGAAATTTCATAAAACCAAGGGAATATGTTAGTGGTGATAAAGAATATGGAAGGATAAAATGTCCACTAGAGAATAAGGTCGATAAATTAATGTTTTATTAATAATTATGTAATAATAAGATATTTAAAAATATTTCTTTTATCTAAATGTATAGAATCTGATGATAAAGAAGAAGAAGTGGAAGATAAAAATTATAGTGGTGAATGTGTTGAGAATTTTTAAATTTTAAAGGTAAATAATGAGAATTTTACAAATGATGAAAGTTGAAACTCTAAAGAATGAGAGGAAAATAAAATGGATTTAATTCTAATTATATAATTAAAATAATGCATCTTGATTAAAATCTTGATAATGAGAATAAGAATCTCATGAAATATGATTAACCTATTAACAATCATGAAACTATACATGAAGAAGAAAAATTCATATTGTTAAAAGGTATTAAAAATTTTAAGAAGCTACTTTATGAATAGAAAAATATCAATATCATGATTTATGAAAAGATAAGGTAAATGGAGAATGAAATTGATCTTGTTAAAAAAAACTAGTTATAGATGAACAAGGAATATCTAACATAAAAAATACAATATCAAGAGTTGGTAAAATATAAATGGAGTGTAAATCCCAAAAATATAAAAAAATATCATACAATAATGTTAAATTGTAGGGAAAAATATTTTAATAAATGGTCAAATAAGAAGATGTAATTTAATAAGACTGTTGGGAAAAAAATCCCCCAAAATAACTTTACAGAATTTTTGAGTAGATTATGTTTGTTGAAAAAAGGGTTTTCTTGGTAAGTTGTTCAGTTCCAGATACATTTTTGACAATATATGTTGGAAAATAACCATGATAATAGAATATACGATCTGGAGGAAGTAAAAAAACAACATATATAAGGTCGTATGGTTTTCTAGTGTTACCCAATATTTTGTGTTCAAAATTTAGAGATTGATTAAATGTATTTTTGGAAAAGAGAGTTGTGTGCTAGTCATCAAAAGGTTTATAAAGTTGTACGACATATGTTTTTCAAGATCAAAAAATCAATGTACGTCCAATGAAATAAGGTCGCACAAGTTATGGGGTGATGTATAAGGTCACTAGCGCGATATAAGCTTGGGTGAATGGACAATCGTGTCTTGGGGAAAGTTGTGAACCATGCGCTCAGGGTCCTTATAATTCATATAAATAAATATATATCTTGTCAGTTTTGAATCATTTCAACAATTAGGTAATGTTTATGCTCTGGTTGCGCAAGTGGGGAGGTCGCACGAGTAGTGATTTAATCAAAATTTGTGTGCCATATGGTTGTTTTGTGCCAATAGTTAGTTGGGCATAAAAGGGTGTGTGCCACTCATGTTGTGAGTATAAGAAGGTTGTGGAATTAATGTTTTTAATATAATTCAAGTTGGGTTTTACTTGAAAAATTCAACAATTTTTCTCTTTTCTTAAAGTAGCACGCAAGTCACCCTAAGGTTGCATGAAAGTTGGAAGTTCCCCAGTACACCTGAAGTAAAGTTGTATTCAATAGTAGATGAATGTGGGAAATCAACAGAGAATCTATATATAGTGGAGGATGAATTCATTAGATATAATTAAAGGACCCACAAGTCTTTAAACTGTGAGTGGATATTCTAAATAAGTAGTGAGTACACTTCAGTTGAGATAGTAGTGAGTTTTCATTTTGTGATTGGGTGTAAACCTAGAGGGACAGTGATTATTATTTAAAATTTTTAAACAACAATGTGCTTTTACTGAATTTGGTACATCATTAGATTGATATTTTATGCTACTTGGGTGTAGCCTAGTGAGGTATAACTAAGTAAAAATTTCTGTGTCTTATGAATTATTTAATTTCTGATCATACTTTTCTACAGAAATGAGGGAGAAGAGTTTTTTTGACAATGAAACATGATCAAACAAGGTCATTGTTTTAATATTTCATTCCCTAACTAACCCCAATCAGGTTATTTAACATAGTATGCCTAACCAAGACCATGTATATAAATAGAAAAAGAAAATTATAAAAATATAGAATTTATGGGAAATTAAAACTTGATATAAAAAATGCTACAATTAGAGACTCTGCTAAGGATTATCAGAATTATAATTTAATAGAAAATATGTCAAAAGTTTACAATTTTGTTTTCTTAAAATGGATCCAAGAATGATCTTATTTAAAGATCCGGACTCCAATAGCATCAAGATGGGGTTTACCTTATTACATTGGAACTAGATTCAAGCAATCACATCCCAAAAGAACAAATATTATTGTAGTCTTGGTACACAAGATACAAAATTGAAACTCAAATTAAATTTTAAAACATAAAACACACAATCGATTTTCATTAATAATTCCATTATTACCCTTAGTGTATCACTATATATCAATCACAAAACACTTCTTGGTATATTGGGGAAAATAAAACATAAGAAAGGGTTGAGCTCATATTCTTAGTAAGGGTAATCATACATCATAATCTATCATGAATAAATAAAAATAACCAATATGGAAAGGTAAATAAATGATAAACATGATATTAATCAATAAAATGAAAATAATTTTAAAAAAATATTATAAAATAAATCAATATAAATAATCATAGAATATTGAAACTTCTCCGTGAATATTATAACTAATAAAATAATCACATGTAAATAAATAATCTCATAATAAGAGAATTCATAATCCCAGACATCTGAAACTATCAATACCTTTCTCAATAAAATTTAAATCTATGGGTATAAATACATCTAATTAGGCTAACTGATTTTTCTCATGATACTTTTTGATGCCTTAAGGGGCTATCTAAAACTTGGACCCACCCGTAACATACTATGTCTAATTCATTCCACATATGAAAGGAGTGAAACTAAATAAACCTAAATAATCATACTGAAAAACAAATATATGAAATGTTAATACATACCCTAACCAAATAAATATAATCATAAACCATCCATAATAATATATAGAATGGTAATAAAATTGAACATATTTAGAAAAACTGATTATAAACCATAAAAATAATGAATAAGGTTAAAATCAATATAATATATCTCTAGTGGATCATAAGTCCAATAAAGTGCATATTTATTTGATGAAAAGAAATACCATAACAATTTCATTAAAAAATTTCTTGACGAAAATAACCATTTCACTTTGAAAATAAGTTTTAAAACAAAAAGATCAAGAAATCATTTTTAAATTAATTTTCTCTAAAAATAACCATTAAAACTTATAAAATAATCTTTAAAATATTGATTTTCCATGATGAAAGATAATTCTATTCATGTTGTATACATTAATACCAAGATTCCATTCACATTTTTAGTAAAATCCAAATGGGCCTTCATTTTAAAATGACATGAAGATTACTTGAAAAAAACATTTAAAGTATAAATGTATAAAAATTTATTTAATAATTCATTTTAAAAGGGTAATAAACATTTTTGAATATTTTTTTTGAAATCATGGATTTTAATGAAAATGGATTTTTGAATGATGAGATAAAAAAGGTCAAATTTTCTTAACAACATTTAATCAATAATTTTAAGTACCAAAGAGTGGTAAGAAAATAATATTACTAAAAAACATTCATGAATAACCATAATAAAATAAAATATATTTATATTAATAAATAGGTATCACATCATTCCCCCCATGGGATACTGAAAAAAAATCCTTGATAATGATGAGATTGTGAAACAAAACCCTTATAACTTTGGTAACTTTTGAATCATAATCCTTATGAAATAAAAATCATAAAATACAAATTTAAATACCATGAATAGAAATATATTCACAATGTAATGTATAAAAACATGCATTATATACACCACAAAATGGAATAAGTGGTGAATATAGCATATGCCTTATGGAAGTAAAAGTGAGATGGGAAATCCTAACCTCTGGTTTGACATCCTTTGTATGTGTCAGAACCTTCTATATAATGGATTTAAGAATTTTATTAATTTATAAAAGAACCATATGCATATTTAAAATATAATATAAGATCATATTATAACATTTTCCAACCCATTTATTATTAATTATTCATTATTTTCTTTGTTTCAAGAGATAATTACATTGGTTTCTCATGCATGTTTTGTTATGAAAGATCCAATTATTGTACATAATATAATGATAAATCATATACATAAGGATACTAATGTAATAAATATCATATTTAGTCATCATATGAACTGAAGAATCATTTTTTAAGGTTGGTCATGGAAAATGAATAACATTACTTCATGGAGACGGTAGGTCGTACATACACACAAGTGGAAATATCATCCCCTAATGGGTGAAGGGGTAAGAAATATTATGATATATTAGTTTTATATAATTTATATAATTATATATAAGTAAAATATATTGATTAAATTTATGTTTATTATTTTCCATGTGAAGCGTATATCAAAAATTAATTACATCACTTCACGCAGTGGTAGTTCATCGTACACACATGAGACATTATCATATTTTAAATTAACTGTAAATTAAGATGTCATATGGGATATTATGACTAAATAAATATAATTATATCATAAATATTATATATATATATATATAAACTAAATACATCATTATATCATAATGTGATAAGATTTGGTGTAAAATGAGTTACATAAGTTCGTGAGGTGGATGTCCACCGTACACACGATTATTAACTTCACTTTCCATTTGATGAAAGTAGAGATGAAAAAATACTAATCCAACAACATAATAACATATAATTTTTTAAGATATATATTCTATTACATTATTAATCATAATAAATAATTTATTTTGAAAAATTATAAAAAAGAAAAGGAGAGAGCTTCATTAAGATGATCACATTCTCTTAGAGAAACCTCCTTTGGATCTGTTCTTACAAAAACTAGGCTTCATATTTTGGATTCTAAATGTACTATATATTTTATATCTGGAGATTCGGGAGGGATTAAAATAGGTTTTTGTTTACCCAAATAGTTTTATAGGTGTGGATAATTTATTGTAGTGATTCCCATTTTATATATTAGGAGTTTCATTTTCTAAAATGCCCAAAACTATTCTATAATGTGAAGTAACCCTCACCAAAAGTGGATCCAAAATTGATAATTAAATGGATTGTGGGATCATATGGTCTATATACACCTCCAAAACATGAAAAGGAAACACATTTTTTAAATATATGTTTTTTAACTTCTTTGTTTGCTTACTTTTATCATTTTAATTATTTCACTACAACAACTAGTTTTTTAACCTTGTAAATATATACTTTAATTACAAAATAAAATAGTTTTTATTAGATTATTTATACCCAATAATTAAAAATATTTAATCTAATTGATGAAAAAATGCTATGTGCATTTAAAATTAATATTAACACAAAGACATGTAACGTTCAAAAACACATCTTTAACCTTAATAGGCATAACAATGTTTTTACTCTTTAGGGGTTAATACAGTCACTATGATAGAATAATTGGTCCATGAATAGAACATAGTTGATATTATTAAATATTCAAAAATATATTGAAAGAGGATAGGATTATAACAAATTTTAAATCATTTAATAAAATATACTTTATTATATAATAAATTTAATGTTAATTTTGATATTCATAATTTAATTTTAATTTTAAAAAAATATCAATACAAGGATGAGATTGAAATATATTATGTTAAAAATAGTATTAAATTATATATTTATCAACAAAACTAATGTAAAATAATAATTCATTCAATTTATTTTACTTTTAATATTTTTTGTATCATTTATTTTATTTTTTATTAATTAAATAATTACTACATTGGTGTTGCTTAAGATTTTAAAGTAATTATAAGATTAATAAAAATATATATATTATGTTCATAAAATCAATTTAATTATTCTAAAATGTATCATACATATTCATTCACATATAGATTTTTTATATATGCGAACACATAATTGAGATTTAAAAGTAAGAGGGTGATATTTTCACTTTTTATTTACATAAATTATTATATAGGTCAATTTCATAGAAACGTGTCCCAAAATAATAATAAAAATATATTATATGGATATAATGGTATAAAAATCACCATAAAATATTAATTGGACATGTTTTTATGTTATTTTAACCCTTATGTTTTTAGTTTAACACAAGGAAACTCATTTAAACCTTAATCGTGGTAATTAATTTATACTATTTTGCGACTAATTAAGTGAAAAAAGTTAATTGAAACTTTTTATATAATAGAATTTATGATTATTCAAAATATGGAATCCATTTTATCAAATTCCACAAAAAATTGGCAATATTTAATTTAAAATTAAACCCCTAGACACGATTGAAAAACAATTTTCCAAAGATAAAATTCTCACAAGTATAGAAAGTTTTAATTACAAAATTTATTATGAAAATGATTAAACAATGATAATTTGTACTTATTATAATATTATTAACCTAATTTTTCTTCAAAAAAATTTCAAATCGAAAATAAACCATGAAATTATTCAAATGAAAAGGAATTTTGTTAATAAAAACTAGTTTTTTCCCAATTCAATAAAAAATGAAAATTTTTATAAGAATATAAAAAATTCATTGAAATTTAATTTTGATATTATTATTTAAAAAATTTATATCATTTTATCACACACATTTTATAAAATTTATATAAATTTACTTTAAAATATATATGTAAGGCATGATGAAACCACATTTAATAAAAATATAGTTTTTCAGAGAACATTTTTTTTCATTCAAATTGTTTTTATTTTATTTATAATTAATAGATAAACATTGAATATATTTTAAAATAAATATATCATACAATTTTTTCATGTTACATTATCTTATGATCTTTTTGTTTCATGTCATATATGCTATTGATCATGATGTTTTTCATTTATAATTATAGGGAGTTAAATTCTTCCCCAATAAATAAATTACATCCTCACAATTTAATCTCGATCATAGTAATCAAAGGATGATATTTTAAAATGAATTTTTTGGAAACCCATATCATAAAAAGGGTTAATAAAATTTACTCTTTATAAGAGAGAATTTAAAGTTAGATGGTTATCGGGAATAAAAAATTACTAGGTTTTTGAGTAGTGAAGCATTGGAGGGAAGTGACGATATGGATATGAAAGAAATACATAAATAATTAAGTATAGTAATGAAGTAATTTATCACAATAAATTTAATGATCTATAAAATTTAATTACCATCAATCAATAAATATATGATTCATGAAAAAACCATCGATTCATTATAAATGAAAGAACTAGGATAAATTTATTTGTTTAAAGATCCTTTTCATAGAGTTGAGGAATTACATTACAATATAGACTATAAACATAAGTAAATGTAATAACTTGAAAATTATAATTTCATCCATTAATTAATTACCACTATAAGATTATAATTTTCACCATAAAGTGATTATTCAAGATGATGTTTTAATGCTAGAAGCGCTAAAATTAACTTTTAATGGGTCATAAGATCCATAATAAAATAACAAATCCTTCTTTAAATATTTTTTACAAAACTAAATGGATTGTATGAGTTATCCAAAAAAACCCAAAGCTAAAATTAATCTATTAAATAAATAGTTATTTTTATGACCATTCCAAAATATTTCTGACTAATTTCAAATTCCAAAAATTTAGAAGGTATATAACTAAATTTCCAAAAAAAATGAAGATAACATTATATTCCCCAAATAGAATAAATTATATATTAATGTCAAAAAAAATATATTAATACCTTGATCACCACAAAATATTAATTAAATCTTGCACGATTCTAAAAATAAAATATCAAGTTGTCCAATATATCTCATAAATCCAGACATTTAGTAAACTCCAACAAAGATAACATAAATCAGAAACAAATGTCATGAATAATAATACTATCCCTTAAAAATCTCTTTATCATTATTATATCAACATTGGCAACATATTAAGGGCTATACTCCCTCAATAATGTGTTTTAAAAAAATATCAATTTTATACTATATCACTTTTCCTGATCATCGATATCATTCACCTTATATCATCAAATCCTTAATGAAAAATGACTATATACAATATTTGTACATTTTATATTCTTTTTAATTGAAAAAATATATATATAAAAAGATTACTAAATTCAAATATACAAGACCATTAATAATTCCACAACATCCATAGTAATAGAATAAGTTTCACCTTGTTCCCATATCTTCTTCCATATTATATTCCCTTGACTCTTGGGGAATTCATTTTCATAGTCCCCATCTGCTTATAGTTGAAATTATGAAAATAAATGGTTTATTTTTTACCCTTGAAATCATGATCATGGTGGAATTTCTATCCACACTTATATGAAACACTCAATCCCTTCAAGTATGTAAAAAGGTGTCTCTTTCCACAATTATCAAATGGGGGAAATAATTCATTCCTTAAATACCTTGGTACATATTTTTATATTTATTACTCTACTTATCTTTATTCCCTTCTAAGCCATAAGAATCTGAAAATTCGTTCATTATCTTGAGAAAAAAATGATATTATATCCTTCTATGATAAGAGTTTTTTGGAGACTACTTCCCTTCGTAGGATTGTCTTAAGGACATCAAATAAATGATCATTCTTAATAATTGTATTATGTGCATTCATACAGTTCACATTCCCTTTTCTAGGATCAATTTATTAAAAATTTGATACATTAGATTAAATCATAACAATATGAAACATAATGTAGAACCCCAAAAATATCGAAACATTTACCTTGAATTAAAAAATTTATGCATAGATAATCTCATAATCCTAAACAAGTTTTATTTGGTAATGGTTTAATATAATGAAAATATTTTCAAATCATGCATAATGGATTGTGTATAAAATGTTAATTAACTAAATAATATCCTCTAGGAGTGTCAAACCAGGTGTGCGATAAGGCCCGTTGTTATATAATAGGTAATGCTTGAGTCATGCCCAACACACCTTATTTGAAGTTATTACCCCAAGGTACATCTATGTCATAACCACATCCACATGTAGTATCTATAAAAGGACATATTTCTAGAAAAATTAAACAATCCCAACCATACCAAAATATTATGATGTTATCATATACCTAAACTATCCTTAATGTATATCATATGTTTATATTCTATAAGATTGTTTTTATAAATCTAGTTCTCAATGTTTCTACTAAAATACATTTGATTCCAACTCTAATGACCTAGAATCTAGTAGCCTAGAGCTGGTGTCAACTATATTTCATTTCCACTAGATATAAGAAATCACATCCCAAGGCACTAAATAATTTATTATTCTTGTTTAAGTAGATACATACAGCAAATTCATTCTATATTTTAAAATATTAATTACACAATGTATTTTTTTTAGAAAACCATTATTATGCTTATTGTTTTGCTAAATATAAATCAAATAACACTAATAGTTATCTTGGTGAAAATAAAAAAATACAGGGGTGAGATCATATTTTCATTAATGGTGTGAATATAGTATAAGCTATCATGAAAAAATAAGCATGATCAAAATACAAATCTAAATAACTAAAAAACATTCCATTTAATCAATAAAGTGAGAATAATATACCAGAAAAGAATTTGGACCAAATAAAGACATATAAATTATAAAATATGCTTAAAAATTATCCATGGATATTCTAACAAATAAAATAATAAAATACAAATAATTGATCTCATAATGAGAGAATTCATAATACTGGACATCTAAAACCGTCTATCTTCTTTTGAAAAAGGAATGATGATTAATTTTAAAAAATTATCAAAATTTGAAGTTGGTAAAAATTTTGTCGATAAATAAGTTTTATAAGGTTAAAATAATTTCATAATTTTTTTATAAAACATGTATTTTCATGAAATTGGTTTTTTGACTAATGATTGAAATAAAGTCATATTTTCTTAAAAACATTTTATAAATATTTTTAAGTACAAAAGAATATAAAAATGGTACTATTACTTTTAAATATTATTAATAAAGATAGTATAATAAGATATGTTTAGTCTAAGATAAATCTATCAAATAATTTCTCCAAAGGAGACTTCAACAAAAATAGTCCAGAATAATGATGAGATTGTAAAATAAACCCTTACAATCTTGGTAACTTTTAAATAATAAGACCCATAAAATAAATAACATAAAATTAAACTTTAAATAACATGAATATAATTATATTCATGACACAAAATATTAAAATGTGAATTATATACAACACATAATGGAATAAGGGGTGGATATGGTGTTTGTCTCACAGAAGATAAAGTGAGACGAGAAACCCTTACCTCTATTTTGGATTCCTTTCTATCTATTCAATCCTACTATATAATGTTTTTAAACAAGTTATTAATTTATATAATAACCATATTTATATTTTTAATATCATATATTATCTTATTATTACATCTTACCACCTATTTATTAATAATGTTTCCATTATTATCACTATTTAAGGTATTAATAGCCTTGTTTTCTCACACGTGTTTTGTTATTAAATCCCAAGTTCTTGTACATATGATATATATAAATCATATAAAGAATTATATAAATATTATATATATATATATATTTCATATTTACTCTTTATGTTTAAATTAAGTATCATTCTTGAAGGATGAACATAGAAAATGAATTGCATCACTTTGTGGAGATGATAGACCGTACGTACACATGAGTGATGATATCATTACCTTAATGGGTAAAAGGGTAAGGAATTTTATGTTATAATAATTTCAAAAAAAAATATCATTTCATATATATTACATATATTAATTAAACATATCCTTTTTTACGTTCCATGTAAAGTGTATGTGAAAAAATAAATCACGTCGCATCGTGCGGCGGTAGTACATCATACCCACGAGTGACATTATAATATTTTAAAAGGAAAATAAATTAATAATGTAAATGTGGTGTAATAACTAAAAAATTATAATTATATCATAAATATTATACATATACAATAAAACCATCATTATATTCAATCATTATAATTGTTGATGGAAAATGATTTACATTCGTTCGTGAGGAGGTTGTCCACCGTACAAATTATTGACGATTTCATATACCATTTGATAAAAGTGGGGACAGATAAATATTATTACATGAATTTAAAAAATATAATGATATGGGATATTCTGGTTTTATAATATTTTCAGCATTAATACATAATTTATGGAGGAAAAAAAGAATAATTAAAAAGGGATATCTTCATTAAGACGATTAACGTATCTTAGAAAAACCTTATTTGGATCTCTTCTTGCGGACACTCAGGTTGGTATATTAGGAAATAAGGAAGCAATAGAATGTGTATAAGTATGTTTTTTAGTGATTTGGGATGTTTTTGGTCTAGAATAATTTCTTGTAAGGTGTGTGGAAGTGAAGGGATTTAGTGCCCTGTTATAATTGAGGTGGAGTTACGTTTTTGTAAATACCCAAAACTATTCAATAATGGGAAGTCACTCTCAACCAGAGTGGCTATAGAATTGGTAATTAAATGGTTTAAGGAAGGCATGGTAAATAAAAAACTCCAACAACCAAAAAACACATGTTTTAATCATGTTTTTTCTTAACATCTAGGTTTCCATACTTTTACCATTTTAGTTTTTTTTCACTATGGTAACATGTTTTTTTAACCTAGGTAATTCATTCTTTACTAATAAAATAAAATTATCAATATTATATAATTTAGAAAAAATTATTATAAATATGAAAAATAATTTCTCCAAAAAAAATTCCAACGGGTGTGGAATATTAATTTTAACACAAGTGCATGTAATAAGCAAAAACACAACTTTAACCTTAACCATGATAACATGGATTTTTACTATTTTGGGGTAAATATAGTCACTATAAGAGGAAAATTTTTGCATTAATGTACCATAGGTGATATTATTAATCATCTAAAAATCCCATAGATGATTATTGGATATCTATAAATTTTAAATCATTTCATAAGAAACCATTTATTATAAAATAACATTAATATAAATTTTGATATTATTCATTTAATTTCAATCTTTAAAAAATATAAATAAAATAATGGAATTCAAATATAATATGTTGAAACCTGTATAACATGATAAATGTATCAAAAAAATTAATGTAGCATAATAATCCATTCAATTTATTTTTCTTTTCATAATTGTAGTATCATTTATTTTATTTTCCTTCAAATTAAATAATTACTACATTGGTGTTTCATAAACTGTTAAAGTAATTACATGATTAATAAAAATTAAAAATATATTATCATCATGAAATTAATTTCATTATGCTCAATATGACCATCCAAATTATTTCACATATTTCTTTTGTCTCTATGTGGATACATACTTCATATTTAAAAGAAATTGGGTGATATTTTGTCATTTTCTTCACATAAATTTTTGTATAGGTATATTTTATAGAAACGTGTCCCAAAAACTCATAAAAATATATAATAAAGTAATAAGGGACGAAATATGGACAGTAAATAGGAATTGAAAAAGTTCTTAGGTCATTTTAACCCTTATATTTTCAGTTTAACCCCATGGCAAGCTCGTTTTAACCTTAACTATGGTAATTATTTTTTTATTGTTTTTATTTTTCACTAAGAGAAAAAATTCAATTTCCCCATATTATATAATATAAATTATGATTATTCCAAACATTCAATTCATTTTATCAAATTCAAATAATAGACGTATAAAAATTACATTTAGAATTAAACCTACAAATGTGATGAAAAAGCGGTTTTCCAAAAAGAAAATTCTCATATGTATAGAATGTATTAATATCTAGATTAAACATGAAATTGATTCCACTCACATAAATTATATGGATTATAATATAATTTATCATATTTTAATTAAAAAAATTAAATCAAAATGAAACCTTTAAAATATTCAAACAAAAATTTAGTTTTAAATAAATATATTTACTCTTCACTATTTATCAAAATTGATCTTTTCAGCAAAATCACAAAAAATTCACCATAAGATCATTTTTATATTATGATTTTAAAAAAGGATTTTATTTTATCAAATAAATTTTATAAATTTTTTAAAAATTAATTTCTAAACATGTGCGCAAGACACGATGAAACCACCATTCAGAAAATTTTAATTTTTCAAAAGACATTTCTTTTCCGTTCAAATTTTTTCTTATTTTATTTATAATTAATAGGTAACCAATAAATTTATTTTAAAATAAATGTATCATAAATTATATGGGTGTTAAATTCTCTTCTATTTTTGGTGTTTCATTTGTTATATGTTTTTGAACATGATTTTCCCTTTTTTGTTATCCTAGGAAGTTACATTTTTTGAAAGATGTTGGAATACATATACATAGTTCGGGAAAACATAAAGGTTAAAAAGGAAAAATTGATTTCTATAGATATTTATAGAACTTTAAAATCATTTGAAATAAAAAAAATATGGTTTAATCATCAAAACAATAATGGATCAAGGGGTTGGATCAGTGATTGAGTGGGAGTCATCCCACTCAAAGAAGAAAAACTCAAATAATTTATAAAAAATATTGTTTAAACATTGAGAATAGATTCCAATATATTTAAAATCCATGTGAGAGGTATGATAAGCCTAGATATATTAAAAAGGTTTCTTGGTGATTCTACCATGTTAATAAGTTTTTATGAAAAAATTAAAAAAACATCATATAAAGAAAGTGAATGGAAAACATAATGTGATTATGGTTGAAATTGATCTCAAGGCTAGAAAAAGATAATGAACATAGATATTATATAGTGTGTGTTATTCATACAGGACTATAGATTTGAAGCTATTGGATAATGTGAATCACTATAAAAAGGAATATTGAATTTTAAAAATTACGAGTCTATCAGAATTGATGTCATTGAGTCAACTGTTATTCAAAAAGTAAATTTGTAATAAATAAGTTCCTTATTATTTGATAGATTTAAACACAAATTTTTCTATGTTTCTAAGCTTTGGGATAATGTAAATGAATTAATATTTATAATATAAAGTTTTATTATTCTAATACTTGAATATGTGGAAGTTGTGACAAGAGGAAAATCAACAAGGGGAATCTTGTTCCAGGTTGGTGATGCACATGAATCATGTTATCTGAGTATGAAGGAGGAAAATCAATTAGGACATACATGTCTTGGGAAAATGATTCACAGAAACATAAAAACAATAAATATATAGGAAATGTTAATGAGTTACATCATTTTATAATATTAAAATATTGGTGTAGTTTCATATGCCAATAAAGAACATTTAAAAAATATTCACACATGAAGTTTGAGATGCATACAATCATCCCCTTGATTGTATTCATTTATACATATATATAATTTCTAGAAATCAATAAAAAAAATAAAGAACTGTATTTTGTTTTTTTACTTATTATTTCACCCATATTACATGTATTATTTTTAAAAAAAAATAAATCTGAGTCCCTCAAGACGATCAAATGTTTCTGTAGATTTAATGAAAGTATCATTAATACTCTATAATTTAGATAAAAATTAATAATGGTGAAAAAAAACGTAGTACATTTAAAGGTTACCTTGAGAATCATATAATTCATCATGATCATATTTCACTATACACACCACAAAAAAATGATTCTTTTAAATAATGAAAAGGATTCTTGGTTGAGATGTATTCACCCATGTTGATTGAATAATATACTTCTCAAATATTTCAGAGACAATCTATTGGTGAAGCAGCCCACGTTTATTTTTTTCCAATAGATTAAATATTTACATCTCTCCATGTATGATGTTGTATAATAAGACTATATGTTTGATGTACTTAAGGTTATTTAGAATCCCCTGCATTATCAAAATCAAAAGGGAAAATCATGGGATGTTTTACCAAATAAGTGTTGATGATATTTTCTATAGATACACTCAAAATGGTAAAGGAATAAAACTATTTTATAGGGAAACTAAAATAATTGTCAATTCAGCTAATGTAAATGTGTGTAAAAATTATGGTTAAAAGTTTTCATAATCAGATATATATGTAAAAGTAGGTGAATATGTAGTTATTGTTTTAGAAAAAAAAGATAAATATTTTGATAGATGTTATGATGTAATAGCTATATAAGATAAATATATTGATTGGAACACAATTATATTTTCAAAATAAGATTAATTAAAAGGGATAAGTGGTGAGAAATAATGAAATGATAGCATGAAAAATATATTCATAAGTCGAAGGAGTGGACTTTGAGAAGAATTTTATCATAGTATCAATGATTTAAACCATTACTATCTTTCTTGACATTTCTTTAAAATTTCAATTCATGTTATTAGAAATCGATTTCAAATATTAATTTTCATTAGTGAATTGAAATAGGTGGTATATATTAATAACGAAAAGGTTTCTTTATTATAAAATATTAGAATTATGTTTTTTTGTTAAAGACGGAATTATATTGGTTTAAAGAGGCTATGATAGATTGGTATTCTAAGTTGTATACCATGTTGAAGAAGTTGAATTTTATAAATGGAAGAGTGTAAAAATATCTATAAATCAAATATTAATGGGATATATATATATATATATATTATTATTTATGTAAATGACATCATATTTTTTTAGAACTAATGGATAAATTTGTTAGAAGGTCTCTACAAACATGCAAGATTTATTTGAAATTTCTATACTGAAAGAGAATGAATACTTTATTGGATTACAAATCTCTAAAAAATGGGTATATTTTCCATCACCAAGTGAATTATATAAAGGTAATTTTTAAAATGTTTCACACGGAAGATTAAAATCCTATTTTTACACAAATTTTTGTGGGGATTGAGTTCTCAAATTACAACTAATATGGTATATTTACCCTAATGAATTTAGGAACAATATTGGAACCTTATTGGAAGTAAATTGTTTTTTAATGATGTTATAATTTTTACTAGGTATCAAAGTGCACCAAAAGAGTCCCATCAAATTCATTGAAAAATAATTATTAGATATACTAAAGGAATAATTGATTTAAGGTATAAAAATGACAATATAAATAAGATTGATCTATTTTTTTATACTAGGAATATTGGGAAGGATATATTGATTTTAAAAGATCCAATTCATGTGGAATTTTCTTTTTGGGTGAAACGTGAATGTGTTCACACACTGAGAAAGTGATTTTGGTGACTTTAAGAACCACTGAGGCAAAAAATGTGCCCGCAGCACATGCCAAATCTTAGTTAATGAAGATTCTGATGCATTTAGAATACTTCAAAGTTAGAGTGAACTTACCAATTATTTATGGATGTTATAATTAGAGTTCTCTAATTTTCATAAATAATATTTTTTGAAATTCTTGGAGAAATCATATTTATATTAAATATCATGTTATTAAAGATCTTGTGGAGAGAAATAAATTAAAGTTGGAGTTTATTCAAAAAAATAGAACATTCTTGATCTTTTCACCAAGTAATTGTCTAAATATGTATTCTAAAATATAATTTTTAATTTTGGTGTTCACCCTAATTCTTTAAAAAGATAAGGTATGGTCATTTTACACACTCTCATCGTGTCTTGGTATTTTTTTCACAGGGGAATAAATAAAACAACATAATTATATCCATTTATATGTTCATTACCTCTAAGGGGAAAGAATATATTTAGGGGAATTTTTAAAAAGGGTAAAATGTTATGTCATAAAGTGTTTTATTATAATAGTATTTGTGAACAATTTTAATAGTTTTTTGATGTGGCTGTATGGGCTGTTTTTTGTAGGTTAGGGTCAGTTTTGGTTGGAGGATTTGATGTTTATTTATCACTTCTTTATGGTTAATATGGTTTTATTGTCTAATGATTCTAGTTTCTTTATATAATATTTATTACATAGAATTATAATTGTTGGATAGTGATCCATTTATTGAGTTTAAAATATTTAGGTATTTATGCTATTTGGTTGAAAAAAAATCAAATGGGGGAGATTGTTGGGACCAATTTTTTCAAAATGATGAAGAAGATAGTTAACATGAAGTGTACTTGATTATAGATTTCTATTTTTTTCAATGCATAAATTAATATGTAATAAAATTTCACTAAAATACCTAGAGATAAGTGCATGTGACTACATGATGGAAAGAATGAACTCATAATGAGTTTGGACTAACTTCATAATGGATCTAGTGTCTGGATGTTATGTAGAGATACCATGAATTGTAAATACATTATCCATAAAAAGGGTTGAGTGACCACATGAAGGTTTCAAAAAGCCGCATATAAGAACATAATGACTGAATTAAGGGATAGGTGACTAATCATTAGAAAAATTAACTGCATGAAGGTATGTGAAATTACAGATTGGAATAGAGAGACGTCATGAAAAGGTTGAGTGATCACACATTGGAACAAATTGACCATACATTTTAAAGAGACTCCACATATTTTAAACTGATTTACCATGAGTAGTAGGTAGATGGATTTAATGTGAATTGATTTTTATGATTCTAAGTAAGATGACCAACTAAGGATTAAATATCATGATAATGAGTGTTGTGATTCTTTAAAAGGAATTAGTTGGTTAAAAAAAGACGGTATAAGAAAGAAGAGAGATCAAGTGAAACTATTCATGATAATTGAAGAAATGTTTAAGAGAAATATATATTATGTATTTCATTTTTTCACTTGATGAAGAAGATAAAGTGTTCAAGTTAGATATTCAATTCAATTTCAATAATAGGAATTTGATTATATTTGAATAAATATTAGAAAAAATGTATTATGGTAATCCTAGTTCCATGAATAATTTATGCCACATTAGATTTCATATATGAATTTATGTATGTTTACTATAAAAAATGAATTTTAAAATTATCATGGAAATTAGGAGGTTCAGTTTCTATTGTATTTATGATGAATAATTATATGATTAAAGATAGAACAATTCCATCACTTTAACATTCATATATTGATAGATTCATCGATAATAAATGTGGAGTAAATGAATGTTTATAGAATAATGAAGAGGTTTTAACTTTTTTACAAGTTTCTATACAGTTAAATGATTTTTGGAATAGTTTTCTTAAAGAAGTTATTCTGAATAATAGATTTGATTATTCTATTAATTTGAATTTTAATGTATTTACATGATTTCCAAAAAAAATAGAATAATGATAAAATTGAATAAGTGACCATTAATATATAACATATAATTTCAAATTTTTACAGGTTTAATTGTTTTTTGGAAGAGAGAGAGGGAGAGGGATAAGTGCAAGAGGTATCTACTTCCGGCTATGAAAGAAATAAAAGAAGGAGAATATTAGACTTATAAAAGTGAATATGTAAATAATTAAAGTAGTTTATCTATGATTTGTTAAATCTTATTAGTGAAGGTTCATTCTATTTTAGGAAAATAATTTTTATCATATTATCTATATGAGGAGAACATGAACAATCAAAGGATGAATGATTAATTAAATTTATGTATACACCATGATTTATTTGAACTAGAAGAAGTATTTCCTAGTGGATTAGTGATCTTGGATTATTTATAGATCATTTTAAGGACTAAATAAACTTATTGAGTAGTGAAATTTGAACTTCATTTTATTCAGGTGGGTGTGTTTTTGTGTTTCTTTTAGAAGAGTAAATTTTCTCTAACTAGGGATAATTGGTTTTTAGATAATAAAAAATAAAAAGGTAAAACCTCTAATTAATCCCCCTTCATGGTGGTCCCATAGATCCTAAATGGTACATTCAATAATGACTAACACTATCAGGGAACCAGAAAAATAATGATTTAGTGAGGTTAAGTCCATGATGCCTTTTCCTTTAAAGTAAAAGAACAAAAATTATCCCTCCTATATAACCTATTTAATATCTTTCACAAAAACCAACACCTAAAAAAAGACATACTAGTCCAGTAAAATCCATAAATCTATAATAGATATATATCAAATAATCATAATCCTGAGGAATCAAAACAAAATTGAGGAAAAAAATAACTTTTAAAATCAATCACCCTTCATGATAAACCTCGAACTAGAATCTCACCATAGGAATGCTAAACAATAAAAAACAAAATAAAACTTCAACAATTTAGTGTAAAACTGAATCAAAATATAACTAAAGGGATTAATCATTTAAATAAATCTAGATGCTGAGTCCTTATAAATTACTCTAACTTTCATCTATATTAATGCAAGACACCATGGATGTATAAAACATAAACCAATTGTAGAGGTAACAAACTTGACGTACATGGACATTACATTACTTTTTCGGAATACTAAATATATAACAAAAATAGACACGCAATGACCGTAATAGTTTAGTGTCTTTAGAAACTCGGAATATAATCTTCTAATCGTGGTGAAAGATCTTCAACACCTCCCATAAAGATCTTCCCCTCTTTGTTTTCTTACATAAAACCTTTCTTTAAATCCTAGGGAAAAGAAAACATATAAAGGGTGAGCTCAAATTCTCTGTAAGGGTAAGCATGAAAAAAAATAAAACAAACCATACACATTTGAACTTAAAAACATGAATATAATGTATAACATCAAAATGTTGAGTAATGACATAAAACATGTCAGTATTTAAGGCATAGATTATAATAGGACATCATTCATGATAAAATAGCATGGGAATAAAACATGTAATTGTGGAAAAAAATTAAGCACATGGTATGATTTCCATAGTAGCCAAGTCATTTCTGCCAAGACCATCTTAGTGGAAAAAGTCCCTTACTGAATCGAGTTCACTCCTCATTCCAGTCTTGTATCACTGAACTAGATTAACTTTTCATTCCATCCATGTCTATATCATGAGATATAAATCTATACCCAATGCATTGGAGGGAGATATATTTACCACCCATCTCATAATGAAATCATTCTTACTTGTTCCACAAAATAAACATAAATCATTCATCATAACCCAAAGAATAAAATGGGTTTCATAAACATCATCCAATCATAACATAATCCATATAAAACAAATGGATATCATTTCATCATAATAATTATCAAACCATTTAAATAATAGAGACATTATACTTGAAACAGAAACATACTGAATAATGTCATCTTATATGGAAAATAGTTTTGATAAAAGACTTGAAATGAATTATTGAAGAAAATACCCTTTCTTCTTCAAAATCAATTTACTTTCAAAAAATTCCATGCAATTTTAAAAGAAAAGGATTTATTTGAAAATATTCATGAAATTTTGTATAGTAATCTTTATTAATAAAAGGCGTTATGAAACCGTAAAAATCCGTTCATGTTGTATAAGTTAAAAAAAATTCTACTCATACTTTTGTTGGAAAAGTAAAAAAGTACCTCATTTGGTAAAAAAAGAAATATTCCTTAAATACCACGTAATAAAAGTCAAAAATGGGTAAAAATTACTATAAACATACATGAAACCATTTTTTCAGTAAATACTTTCGAATAAACAATCTCAGATAAAAACAAGATTGGAAAAGTTATCCCTTGCCTTAGGTCTGATATGCTTCGTACGTATCCGAACCTCTTATATAATAATTTAAATAATGTCATCTACTTATTATAGAATCATATTAAATGTTATGATATCATAAATGGTTCACTTATGACTTTATATTACATGTTCTTTTGTAAATTCTATGTTAAAGTAGCGTTTTGGGTAAAATCATTTTATTTATCGTACGTGTTTGGACTTGTTGTTCATGATATTATTATTACTTATATCATTATTTAATTAATTCCAGAATATAAATCATGATTTATATATCATATATATTCAGTATATTTATATATATAATAGATTGATAAATTAAAGGAAATACACCGTTCATGGAGAGGTAGGACGTACATACGCATGAACACTGTTTGCGTTTCCTTATTGACTTGAATGGAAGTAAGTAGATGAAATATATATATATATATATACATAAATCTAGTATCTTTATAATGTCATATATTTCATTATTATTCACTATATATACTTTTTAATCATTCATGAGTGGTTAACATAGAGAATGAATCTCATCGCGTCGTGGAGACAATAATCTGTACGTACGCACGAGCGATGATATCGTTCCCATAATTATTGAATTGAATTAGAGTGGATGACATAATATGTCATAATAAGTATTAAGTTATAATAACTATATATAGTTATTAATTACACCATTATACCCATCCAAGTAAGGTAGGGGTGGAAAAACAGATTACACCACGGTGTGGAGACGGTATTCCGTACGAACGCACACGCAATGATTTCATTTTTCGTAGGATGGATAAAAGGTGAAATAGGGTTGTTTCATATTTATAATTACATATCAGTATATTATTGATAATTATGTTATTAATGTATGATGAAACAAATAAATAATAAGAAGTTTAAGAAGAAAAAACTTGAAAGAATCAGTAGAAGAGATTACCTCTTCTTCAACGCACACCTTTTAAGCTTCCTCTTAAGGCCCTAGAGTTTGTCTTTTGAGGAGACCGGAACCACTATGATTTTTATAGGGAAGTTGATAAGGGAAATAGGATAGGTTTGGCCGATCTTGAAGGCTCAAAACTGTGTAAAGAGAAGAGGGAGGAGGTGCCCTTTTATAAGGGAGGAGAGGGGAACCTTAGGAAAACTTTAAATATTATTTTATAATAAAGTCATATTCGGTTTATAATAGCTCCAAATGGTATTATTCCAAAGCTAAAATGGGGATTGGTCACAATCCTCTCAAAAAATAGGTTTTAGACAAGTTTAGGTTACTATTAGACCTTATCATTTAGATTTAACTCTAAGTTAAATAATTTTTCTTTTACCATGTCTTCTTGTTTTCTCACACTATACTGTTAATAAAAATACTATAACAATCCAAACAAACCCCAAATGGTTCATTATTAATATATATAACCTTATCTAAGTCATTTGGACTAACCTTATATTTTTAGGAATAGAATAACAATTAATAATATAATATTTGTTTTAAAAACTAGTTTATGTCATTTTTGACAATATTTGGTAATTGATTTTTGTGAAAATCATAAAAAAATGATTATTTCGAAAAAGTTAATTTAATAAATACTAAAAAGTCATATTAACCTAAAAATTATTTAAATTTAGAAAAAGTCTCAAAATTACATTTATTTTGTTATTTATAACATTGATTATGTTAATATTTCATTAATAAGGTAATTATTGCATCATCATTGTGCCATAAATAAATTAAAATATTTAATGACTAAAAATTATAAATAAACTACCATTATGTAGTAAATTGTTTTATATTTCTAATGAATATTTATAGTCGAATTTATCTTATGTATAACCCTATATTAAAAATGTTTTAGTTATTAAACGTTGATTTTAACTATTTTAAATCTTTTTTAAATAAAATAATAATAAATGTCCTAATCTAATCCAAGTGGACCTAAAGGGAAATATTTTATTTCTAAATTTTTTTTTGGTTGAATTAAACTTATCCAATAGAATTAGGACATGTGTTTGGGTAATAATAATATCATTTTTACCCTTAATTACCCTATTTACTTTTAAGCGTGGTAAATAAATGTAAAAAAGTTACTATTCAGAAAAAATTATTTTTATCTTATTGAACCAAATTTTACTCATTAATATTAACCGTGTCTTTGGGATTTTCTAAATTCCACTCACAGAAGAGATAAAAATAATTTTTATGTAATTTTTTTAAATTCTCCTAGGAGGTGGGTAAAAGAAGGTGAAAAGTTCAATACAATTTTTATATATCTAAAATTATTATAAAATGACTCCAATGAATTAAATTGAACTTATATAGGTATTATGTATCAATTTGGACCTAAAATAAATTTAAATAAAAAGTCGGTTTTTAAATAGTAACCGGGTGTTTTCACTATTCATCAAAAATTAAATGTTTTCAGAATAATACCAAAAATTTACCCTAGGCTAATTTCGATATTCCAAATACAAAAATGAAGTCCATTTTGAAAGATAAAATTTAAAAAATTTCAAAAAGCGGGTATTACTATTCATAACGGCTAGTTCATAATAATATTATAATAATATCTCATTTAGTGAAATTTGGTATTGCGTACTACACACGCTATCAAGGAAGGTCTTGATTGCGTGTAATGCAAGCCAATTCAGGGATGCGTGTAGTGAAAGCTCCATTTGGTGTTGCGTATAACATAATCAAAACTTATTTCATTTATAAATTAACCAAAATCTATACTTAATGTTGCGTAGAATAATTTCAACCAAACGAACTTGAAATTGTGTGTAACACGAGTCAAGAATAGTGTTGCGTATACTACAAGCTAATACGGTGTTGCGTATAGTACAAGCTAATCTTGGTGTAGTGTATAATAGAAGAAATCAAAGAAATTAAAAATAATATATCTCATAAAATCTCAGAGTGTTACATTCTACCCCCTTTAAAATAAATTTCACCCTCGAAATTCGTCGGGGTTATAAATTGTTTACTACTTGACTGTTTTTTTCATAATTACCCGCATCGTAAAAGGAATACTAAAACATAATTTTAAAAAGTAATGTAAGAAATGTAACGGTTACCCAGATTAACTCATCACTGGGTTTCCACATAAGAGAACATAGGTTCAAATATGTATATTGATGAAAAATCTGACCATCAAGTTCTGATGGAGAGTGGTAGAGGATATGGCTATGATAAATACAACAATCGGAAAGTCATAAATTTTTTATGATTAAATGTACCATCTGATTCATCGGATATAAAGACAGTAGGACAACATTTTTTTGTTTTCAAGATCATTTCCCTAAATTTGAAGAATTTTTGAATTAAAAGAAATACTTACTTGATTTTGGTTCAATCTTACTGTTGATTGTGACTTGAACAATTTCCACTTCATCTCTTAAAGAAATGAAGTTGAATTTGTCTTCCATGAAGTGTTATAAGATCATGCGATGGAATGATAGGTCATTCCATCTATCACAAACGAAATGATAACAAAAGTTATTAAATATACATAAGTCCATCTATAGTGATATTATTCGTATATGGTTCCTAACTTGGACTTATACTTCATATATCATACTGATTAATATAATAAAACTAGTTTCTACTAACCATGGACTTCCTGTAGGCCTATGGTAGGCGATAAGGGCCTGTCTCACTTTAGTTGTGGGTTCGATTCATACATCCTTGTCCGATACGGCGGGCTGTCGCCCGTCCTTCTTGTTGTCCTTTTTCTAAAACTACATTATTATAACATTCCATCAATAATATTGAAAAAAGTTCTAGCCTTAAACAATACAATCTTATGACAAACATAATCCATTCCAATATTTAGGATTATTTAAAATACTTTTGTCCAAGCTCATAGTATAAAGAAAAAAATTATTAGAAATTTTATTTGTCGAGCATGTGAATACCATAATTTATCCCCCATATATCATACGATATGTCTTGTTGGTCAAATTTAAAAAATGTGAATACCTTAATCATGTATTCTCTTAAAAAATGAATACCCATTGAACCTTATTGAAAATATGAATGCTGTCAAAATTTAACACTATCCACATACCAAAATCCCAAAATTTCTATATACTCAAACCATGTTATAACTTTGTCCTTATATTAGTCATGAGCTCATTTCATTTTTTCTTTATCCCTTCATTATGCACATATCATCTTATTTCCAAAAATATTTCAATCACTTTTTATGGTTACCGGTACCATATAATTATTGAAAACCAATACCTAGATATTCCAAAATTCCATGATACTATAAATGAGATTCCATGATACTGTTTTGAAATCTCATTGTATAAACACTTAATCATTACACAACATCATTATCATACTCAACTTCAAAAATAGTGATCACATGTGACTTCCCTTTTTCCTTTTCCTTAGGAGGTTTCTCATGTCGATCATCATTAACCCTTGGATTAGGGGATTGATTAGCATAATGTCCCATTTTCTTGCACTTGAAGCATTGAAGTGTTGGTGGAGCGTTCTCTGTATTCTTTTCTCTATTCACGTCATTAGAAACCATTTTTCCATTACTTCAGTACTCAGCTTCTTGATGACCTTCTTTTCCACACATGAAACATTTCCTAGTACCTTTTAGACAATCTACACCATGCTTCTTTCCACAGTTTGAGCAAAAAGAAACATTCACCTTCTTTTCACCATTGGTCTAATGTTTTTCATTGATGTTACACCGACTTCCAGTTCTACCCTGATAGAACAACACAAAATATCTTTATAGCTACTGAAGTCTCTTATAGATAATTCCCTTCAAAGACTTGGTTTTAATCCATTAAAGAATCGATCAACTTTACTTTAAGGTTGGATGATAAAGCTAGATTAATACCTTTCATGTCTTGTAAAATTCGCTTCATATGTACCAACAGATTCATCATCCTTCCGCTTATGCTCAAGGAACTCATTTTGCATCTTTGTTCGAAGAATATGAGGGAATTACTTACTGAAAAACAAGTTCTTGAACTCATCCCATTCCATGGATTCAATTTCATCTTGGGGCCTTGTATTTTTAATTAGAGTCCACCACTAGTCTGCTTCACCTTATAAATGGTAAACAGATAAAATGACTTTTTCATGTTCTGAACAGCAATGAATGGAAAATATCTTTTCAATGGTACTGATCGATTTTTCAGAAACAAGTGGATTTGAAGACCCATTGAAACATGGTGGACGTTGCCTCATGAAGGACTCAATAAAAAATTGGTCCCTTCTTTGATCATTTGGAAATCCAGAATGATTCATACATTGCGTAAGTATAGCAATAAGATTCTGCACTCTATCTCCCATAACAATGGTTTGTTTAGGAGGAAAATCATTACATTTTCCATTACATTGATCAATATGGTTCCTTCGGGTTCTAGCCATTGTCTAAAACCCAAAAAGAATAATGTGAGAGGCAAAAAACATGCTAGTGAAAACAACATAATAAAGGGGGAGTACCTTCAATATCTAACATCTTAGGTTTAATTCTAATATTGTTACCATAATTCTAGGACTATAACCTATACTTGTACTTATCCTTAGGGACATCCCTAGACATACCTTAGAAATACCTTTTGGGATCTCACTAAAGTTCTCACATCCTAGTTTCCAAAGGTTGACTAAACCTTTAATCTGATACCAACTATAGAGGTCCCAAACCGGACGTACATGGAAATTACATTAATTTTTCAGAATACTTAATACATAACAATAAAGAAATGCAAGGACTGTAATATTTTAGTGTCTTTGGAAACTCGGAATATAATCTTCTAATCGTGGTGAAACATCTTCAACATCTCCAATAAAGATCTTCCCATTTTTTTCTTACCTAAAACCTTTCTTCAAATCCTGGGGAAAAGAAAACATATAATGGGTGAGCTCAAATGCTCAGTAAGGGTAATCATGGAGAAAATAAAACAAACCATACACATTTGAACTTAAAAACATGAACATAATGTTTAAACATCAAAATCTTGAGCAATGACATAAAACATGTTAGTACGTAAGGCAAATATCATAATGGGACATTAATCATGATAAAATAGAATGGGAATAAAACATGTAGTTATGGAAAACATTAAGCACATGGTATGATTTCCATAGTAGCCAAGGAATTTCTACCAAGACTATCTTAGTGGACAAAGTCCCTTACTAAATCGAGTTGAATCCTCATTCCAGTCCTATGTCACTGAACCGGATTAACTTGTCATTCCAGCCATCTCTATCTCATGAAATATTAATCTTTACCAAATTAATTGTAGGGATATATTGGTACCACCCTTCTCATAATGAAATCATTCTTACTTGTGCCACAAAATAAACATAAATCACTCATCATAACCCAAAGAATAAAATGGGTTTCATAAACATCGTCCCATCATAACATAATCCATATAAAACAAATGGATATCATTTAATAATAATAATAATCGAACCATTTAAAAAATAGAGATATTATACTTGAAACATAAACATACTGAATAATTTCATCTCATATGGAAAATAGTTTTTGATAAAACACTTGAAATGAATTCTTGAGGAAAATATCCTTTCTTCTTCAAAATCGTTTTCTTTTCACAAAATTCCATGAAATTTTAAAAGAAAAGGATTTTGTTGAAAATATTCATGAAATCTTGTAGTGTAATCTTTATTAAGAAAAGGAGTTATTAAACTGTAAAAATCCTTTCATGTCGTATAAGTTAAAAAAACATTCTTCTCTTACTTTTTTCAGAAATGTCAAAAAGTACCTCATATGGTAAAAAAAGAAAGATTCCTTATATACCATGTTGTAAAAGTTACAAATGGGTAAAAAAGACTTTAAACATACATGAAACCATTTTTTAGAAAACAGGGACATGGATGATAAATATTACCCCGGTAAATACTTACGAATAAACAATCTCAGATAAAAACGAGATTGGAAAAGTTATCCCTTACCTTAGGTCTGATATGCTTTGTACGTATCCGAACCACATGTATAATGATTTAAATAATGTCATTGACTTATTAAAGATTCATATTTATTTTTATAATATCATATATGGTTCACTTATGACTTTATATTACCCGTTCTTTTGTATATTCCATGTTAAAGCAGCGTTTTGGGTAAAATCGTTTTATTTATCGTACGTGTTTGGACTTGTTGTTCTTGATATTATTATTACTTATATCATGATTTAACTACTTACATAATATAAATTATGATTTATATATCATATATATTCAGTATATATATATACATATATAATAGATAGATAATTGAAATGAAATACACCATTCATGGAGACGGTAGGCCGTACGTACACATGAACGCTATTTTCTTTTCCTTATTGCCTTGAATGGAAGTAAGTAGATGAAATATATATATATATATATACACAAATAAAGTATCTTTATCATGTAATATATTTCATTATTATTCATTATATATACTTTATAATCATTCTTTAGTGGTTAATAAGGACAATGAATCTCATCGCGCCGTGGAGATGGTAATCCGTACGTACGCACGAGCGATGATGTCATTCCCATAATTATTGAATTGAATTGGGGTGGATGATATGATATTTCAGAATCAGTATGATGTTATAATAAATTTATATAGTTATTCATTACACCATTATACCCATCCATGTAAGGTGGTGGTGGAAAAACATATTACACCACGGCGTGGAGACGGTATTCAGTACGTACGCACGCGTGGTGATTTCATTTTTCGTAGGATGGATAGAAGGTGAAATAGGTTTGTTTAATATTTATAAGAACATATAAGTATATTAGTGATACTGATTTAATTAATTTATGATGAAACAAATAAATAAGAATATGTTGAAGAAGAAATAAACTTGAAAGAATCGGTAGAAGAGATTACCTCTTCTTCGATTCACCCCTTTTAAGCTTCCGCTTATGGAACTAGAGTTGTTCTTTTATGGAGACCAGAACCTCTATAATGTTAATAGGGAAGTTTATAAGGTAAATGGGCAGGGTTTGGACAAGCTTGAAATCTCAAAATTGTGTGAAGAGAAGAGGGAGGAGTTGCCCTTTTATAAGGGAGGAGAGGGGAAACTTAGGAAAACTTAAAATATTAATTTATAATAAAGTCATATTCGATTTATAATAGATCCAAATTGATTTATTTCGAAGCTAAAGTTTTGATGGGTCGCAATACTCTCAATAAATATGTTTTAGACAAGTTTAGGTTACTATTTTAACCTTATCATTTAGATTTAACTCTAAGTTAAATAATTTATATTTTACCAGGTCTTCTTGTTTTTTTACACTATATGGTTAATAAACATACTATAACAAGCCAAAAGAACCCCAAGTGGTTCATTATTACTATATATAACCTTATCCTTGTCCTGTGACCAAGCATTATATTTTTAGGAATAGAATAACAATTAATAATATAATATTTGTTTTAAAAACTAGTTTATGTCAATTTTGACACTATTTAGTAATTGATTTTTTTGAAAAATCATAAAAGCATGATTAGCTCAAAAAAGTTAATTTAATCATTAATAACATGTCATATTAACCTAAATATTTGTGTAATTTATAAAAACAATCAAATTACATTTATTTGGGTATTTATAACATCAATTATGTTAATATTTCATTAATAAGGTAATTACTGCATCATCATTGTGTCGTAAATAAATTAAATTATTTAATGTCTAAAAATTATAAATAAAATACCATTATGTAGGAAATATTTTTATCTTTATAATTAATATTTATGGTTGAATCTATCTTATGTATAACCCTATATTAAAAATGGTTTACTTATTAAACTTTGATTTTAACTATTTTAACTCTTTTTTTAGAAAAAATAATAATAAATGTCCTAATATAATACAGGTGGACCTAAAGGGTAATATTTTATTCCTAAGGTTGTTTTTGGTTGAATTAAACTTATAAAATATAATTAGGATATGTGTTATGGTAATAATAATATCATTTTTACCCTTAATTACCCTATTTACTTTTAACCGTGGTAAATAAAAGTAAAAAGTTACTATTCACCAAAAATTATTTTTATCATATTGAACAACAGTTTTCTTTTTGATATTAACCGTGTCTCTCAGATTTTTGAAATTCCACTCACAAAAGTGGTAAAATTATGTTTTATGTAAATTTTCAAATTCTCCTAGGTGGTGGGTAAAAGACGGTGAAACGTTCAATAAAATATTTATATATCTAAAATTTTTATAAAACAACTCCAATTAATTACATTGAACTTATATAGGTATTATGTATCAATTTTTACCTAAAATAAATTTAAATAAAATAAATAATTATTTAAAAAAATCGGTTTTTAAATAGTAACAGAGTGTTTTCACTATTCATCAAAAATGGAATGTTTTCAGAAAAATACCAAAAATTTGCCCAAGGCTAATTTTGATATTCCGAATCCAAAAATGAAGTCCATTTGGAAAGATAAAATTGATAAAATTTCAAATAGTGGGTATTACTATTCATAACGTTGACTTCATAATAATATAATAATAATGTCTCGTTTAGTGAAACTCGGTATTGCGTACTACACACGCTATCAAGGAAGGACTTGATTGCATGTAATGAAAGCCAAGTCAGGGCTGCATGTAGTGAAAGCTCCATTTGGTGTTTCGTATAACATAATCAAAACTTATTTCATTTATACATTAAAAAATATCTATACTTAATGATTTGTAGAATAATTTCCACAAAACGAACTTGAAATTGTTTGTAACACGATCCAAGAATAGTATTGCATATACGGAAAGCTAATACGATGTTGTGTATAGTACAACCTAATCTTGGTGTAGTGTATAATAGAAGACATCAATGAAATTTCAAATAATATATCTCATAAATTCTCGGGGTGTTACACCAATTGAATGGAATGTTCCCATAACACCGTCATTAAATTATTTTGAGTATTAATAAGTCATTCCATGAATTTCACATCATACATAATATCATAACCCTGAAATTAAAATGTACTAAAGTATTCATGAAGAAATATTTGAATTTTGGACACATTGAAGAGCTTATGATCATAGTTTATCTAGGAATGATGGTAAAATTGATATTTCACGTCAAATATTTCTTCACTAATATAAAAGATCCAAAAAACAAATAGAAAGAATATTACCACTTCTTAACCATCATTATAGACAATAATTATAAGACTTTATAAACACATGTTCACCATTCTTTAACTATATAGGAATCCTACTTTAAATATATTATGAATGTGATACTCTTGAGTATCCTTTATTTACTTTTGAATCACTTAACCTTTATTTGTTATATATATTGACCCCAATTTATTCTAAGCATTGTAAACCCTTTTACCTCTTCCATGAATAATGGTAATTTTCAAGACTACCCATATAATGCTTGTAATAGATCCAGAAGTGAGTGTTATTATGATTAGAAAACTAAACAAATAGAAAATTATTCACCAAAAAACCACAAAAATAAAAAATACATGCTCCAAAAATGTACACTATAATTTTAATATTCTACTCATAACCCTTGTTTGTCTGAGGATCAATGTTTTTAAGAGGATTAAATGAGATATAAAGTCCTAATTAAAGTTATTCCACAATCATAATGTAAAATGAGTATCATGATAAAAAATGATCATCTTTAGAACATCGTCAATATTCACCGCATCATCTATATATATCCCCACTAAATCATCCATCACACATGAATATATAATCATAAATAATTGAGTCGACTTCAAAAAATGGTCCATAACCATGTAAAGGGATTTACATAAACATAGATCTCAAGGAAAAATGGTTATAAAATATAGAAAAATTAACTCGCATATCCATTAATAGATATTCAAGAGATTAAATAAACCATCTAGAAATAAATGATAAAGATTGAATTTTTAACTAACCAAACATTGAGGGATAAACTCTATCACCAACCTATTCACACGAGGTAACCCAAATTAATCTTTCAAGGAATGATACATTATTAAAATACCTAGATGAACTCCCAGTTATGTGCAATGAAACACACATAATACCACCTCTTTTATTTTCAATAGAACAATGAGCTTCCTATTGAGTAATAATCATTTCTTACCATCTTTTGACGATACATCAAGAGTATCACCATGAATTTAAAAACCTCACCATTCCTCCACACTAGTATCTCCCATATAAGACACATATACCTTTTATAACAAATAACAATACATTATCATCTAATATATGAAAAAAAACATCACCAAACTAAAAAATGGATAAATGTAAAGCTGAAAAATATCAAATTTTCCTCTATATATTTCCACCCTCTTACATAATATCATAGTAAATATTTCTAATCCACATGTCAGATACTAACTTTACAATATGTGTTTTTTATGTGAATAAAAGTCATATCAATTCAAGAACTCTATCGTTATCCAATGATGTAAATTCATTTCATGTAGAGGGAAGATATATCATAGGATTCTATTATAGTTGAATAACATACTATTCACTGTAATTCTATAATGATAAGAAATATTCATGAAAAACCCACTATAGACCACTGATGAACATTTCTATAATAATTACATTATCTATGGTGTATATCAAAATACGCATAAAATATCTCTACAATTTCCCATAATAATAAAAAACTAGGATATAAAGATAATTATCAAAAAATAACCAAAACATTACTCCTTTCTATAGAAAGAGAATGATATGATCTCTTATTAACATCTCCTCCAAGTACTCAAACATCACTCAACACAAATAAAACCACAGAAAATCCTTACCTTCCTAGAAAAATCCCACAATCAGAGGGAAATCATACATGAACCACATATTATAGTTTGCAAGACCTTGAAAATATCACACCTTCATAATGTTATTGGGTTAAATGTTTGAAAAAACTACCTCTATATTAGAATAATTTTCCACCTAACCCTCTTGATACAAAACATACCAAAGGAAATGAACACCATGAATATAGAAACTATACATGGAAAACATTCTATATAGATGATATCAGAAAAGGACCTCTAGTAAACCCTAAAATGCTTATATTGGACATCTAATGATCTTGAATACAGTAACATATCATCCATTAACACATCCATAGAATAATTTATGAACTAATAGAAAAAAAGTTCATAAATATAATTAAAATATATAGGTAATAAATTACACCAAAAATTTATTATGATGGGCTCAAGGTATCCAAATATATAGTTGAAATCATTCTCCAAAACATATTTCCCTTTCATGCACATCTAATGATATTAGAACCAAAAATTAATCATTAAGAATCATCTATGTCCATTAAAATAACTAAAAAATTCATTAATACCTCGTAGAGGACAGTGGGTTTCATGATCATATAATTTAACTAATGATAATTTGTACACAACTATAAAAAATAATCTACCTATTTTTAATACAACACATATTACCCACAAAGTTAAATGTTGGTATATGTAAAACCATTCAATCATATTTCATCAACCTCAATATGTAATTCATGCAACATAAAATGGGGTTTTCTTTAAGGATACATCAAAAGTAAGTAGATTTTAGAATGTAAGTTAATAATGAATTCAATATCATATTGTGGGGGGTAGCATCATGACATATTTAGGAAAATAAATAAGAATCCCCTAAAAACTATTAGAAGATCTTTTATTACAACTTACACTAAATTCAACATCAATCACACTCAATGTGATTAAAGAAGCTAAAAACATCTATGATTCATCAAATAATCCTCATTACTAATGAATGTCTTACATTCACCTTCCACATCCATGAAAACTATAATCTTTTGATAATGATCAATGAAATCCCACAAATTATACAACCGAACCATGCTAAGGATAACATCAGATGGTTATTTGTGAAATGCGAAGGACATTCCCATGATCTAAAATTTTCTCATTATTATCTCAAAACCTTGAAAAACCGTGGAAGAACAAAATTTGACTCTAACTTGTGTGGATATCACAAAGGTTATTGGACGTCTATCCACCTTATGTCATAATTAGGAAATTTTGGTAGGTGTAATAATGGAGGATAAATATATTGAGTCAATCAATATATAAACTAATTTATAATTGATAAAAATAGTACCTTATAAAATATTAAGTTCTCTGGGTTCTAGAATCTCCATCACATGCAATTAACAATAACCTATACTTCATCCCCTCAAATTCAAAAGCCTAAGTATTCAACTACTATTGGTAAGCACTAAGAGAGAACTACTATTGTGGATGTATTTGAAACTGATATGTAGATCTATATTCACCACTATGAAATATTAGACACATAAACTATCAAGGTACACATTGGATATAGAAATAATATTTGATTCCAAATATTTTAATAGACATTCGAGTGATATTATATCCCTAGAAATTGGAAAAATCAGATTTTTAGTGAATTATTTCCAACTAAAACCTTAATTCCTCTACCTAGGGAGAACCAATATCCACGGTTCCACTATTTTGGAAGTTTAAATTACTTACTTATTGAGATAAATCCACACATTCCATTATCTTCCTATTAATATTATCCCATTTTAGAACCATACCATAAGATAGAATAATAAAGAGGATGATGTAGAATAAAATATATCTATTAAATACCTCCCAAAAATATCATTCTGTTATCTCAAAATTTTTTAGGAATATGTAGATAATAATGGATAAGGTTTATATACCATAATATTAACTCCCATCACACAACGGATCTGTTAGCTAAGGGTGGGAAACACCAATATCTGATACACCATTGTGGTTGATGATAAGAAATCACCCCAAATATAGTTATAAATACACTCCAACATCACTTTATTTCATTGTTATCACCAAGATAAGGTATCGAAAATTTTTAATTTAAACCCATAAAGAAATAGTTACTAATGGAATAAAATTCACCTTCCCTGAATGAATCTACCCATGGGAAATCCTAACATTATCTAGAAACATCAATGTATCATTATTAAAGATAGTCCCCCAAAACCTTCATATGAAAAAATCCACTTCCTTGTGACTAGGATTCATATGATAAGAAAAAATATACTACTACACCATACAAAGACGAACAATATTTGGTCATCATCTACCATCCATCTATAATAGCACAAAAAAGAAACATTATCATATCATATAGGTTTCATTTGAAATATATAAATTTAATTCATTTTAAAATATTACCAAAATATTAATAATTTGAATCGAGTGGAAAAAACTATAAAGAATGTATCACACCTTGGTCTCTACCCAGATATCAACACAAGAATTCCTATGTATGTTCAGTTAACTATCATTGTTTTTATATCAGAAAGTAGGGGAATCTATATGTATTATCCAATATCTTTATCATACATCACATGAAAAGCTCAAATGAACTATTTAATCACAATATAAAATATAATCATCACTAATTCCAAACTCTAAACTCCACACTAATAATAAAAAATATATCTAACACCACTATTTCATGATACTTCTATTCTAAGACCCCTCTCTCCAATCCATATTTTTTTTAATTTATAATAACTCTTTTAAGGGTAAGTGTGACCCAGTTACAAATCCAACCAAGTTAACCTCAAAATCCACCCATGGAGTCCCGCCCACTAAAACTCCAATGTTCAAATACTGCCTTACATGAAAAAATTCAAAATTCAAACTTCATCATTTCAACTTGGTCCACGAGCCACCTAACGTCTCTTGGTCCTTTATTCACGCACCTTGTCACCTCACAGCCCCATCGTTGCGTCAAACCCAATCGCCTGCGAGCTCTTCCACTGAAGTCCGTTGTCGTAAGATATTTATTGTCTCTGCCATTGTCCACGTACCAATACCAGTCATGACCACATAATATAAACCCATCGTAGACCGCCTAAATAAGAAGTCGCCGCCTGGACCAAGCATCTTTGACACCGAAATAGGAAGTCATCGCCGCCATTGAATGATTATAAGCATCGCCATTTTTGGAGTCGACATATCAGCCACACACCGTTGAACACCACCTGAATCAACAGCATCGCCAGATCCTAACCGCCATGACCACCAGCGTCACCAGAAAAAAGAGACCACCGATGAAAATAAGCTGCTGTTGTGAAGGAAAACCAAAAATTGAAACTCAAAACCAAGGGAAATCCTGATGAAGGCCGATAATGAGACCCTGAAGAAGGCCGGGGATGCAACCCTAAAAGGAAACTCGATGACCAAAAACTGTATGACCCAAAATCTTGTGTACCCATCACTCCACCTCCGACCTGGAGAGTAGTGGTGGAACCCTAGATCAGAGCCGGTTGGGCGGACGAGAAGGAGAGGCCGACTCCAGTAGCGGCTCATTATAAGACCCCTCATAGGTCAGCAATGATGGTATAAGTGGTGCCTAAATCCTACCTCTCATAGGTCATTGGTTGGAAACCAGTTTCACGGTAATAGAAAACATAATATAAGAGAAATTTACATCTTTTAATCCCATTAAAATAAACAAACTAACAACCATAAAAAGTGACAAGACCCTCATGGGTGGTAACAATTCATAGAGGAGGGGGTGTTAATTAGCTCATTTATTAATTTTACTTTTCCCTTTCAAAAAACACTGTAACACAAATTAAATTTTTTTAGGATATCAAAATATTCAAGATAAAAACATTTAAATGAATAAAAATTGTAATAATTATATATTTTTATAAGGTTCACTACACAAACTGAGTATCTACATACTAGGAATGATCCACTAAAACATCTTATCACACACTCCTCATGAATCATGATACATATAAAAAATGATTCAATATTATTATTTAAATCATGATACAAAATATATCCCATAACATGTGTAATTTGCTCCCATATAAACAAAGATATATCATCTCATGTTCAATGAAAAGATATTATTAAACTGAGGTAGGCTTCTATCTATTTTTTGTTGTGCTTCGTGCTCTTCATTATTATCATATTATACCTATATAATTTTAATCCAACTTCTTAACTTATATTTTTATTAATATAAACCTTTATACATCCTCTCATTCATTATTTTTATATAGAATCAACTCTATATTCAAAATTTTTAATTTAAAATTAAAATCCAAAAATGTAACTCCATTCAAATACTCATCAACTTCTTTAACCATTGGATCTCTCAAATAATTTTATCTAGACATTGATATATTTAATATACACAATAATATTTTTGATAATACTATAAATCACAAAAGGATCCACAACCAAAATATAACACATTCAAGAATCTAAAACAAATCATGGTGTGAATCTATATAATGTGACATTATCAACAAGTTTTCCATTAGCTAATTCCTAAATTTATTCTCCCATTTTAGAGTTACCAACTTCATAATAGCACAATTTTGACATTATTTCTCTAGGTTTAAATGATTATGGAATAATTTTTTAACTAACTTTGTGTTTGTTTTATTTATTTTCAATGAAAATTAATTCAATGATCATGATGTAAATATATATTAATGATGAGAATACAGAGTGAAACCCCAAATCCATGTTTTCTACATATAATAAGTTGAGAATATTATGGATTTCTATGTATTGTATTTTCAGAATAAGTAACTGAGTTTTTTCCATATTCATATGACATGGGGAAAAATTAAGATGATTGAGTTACTACCAATAACAATATTATATGAAGGTTAATAATTTCAAAAATAATATCATATGATGGTGTGGATTTTGGTTCATAGAGCATAAGTATATTATGAAAACTTGTATTATATAATTATTATTTCAAGAGTTTCATTCACTGAAATTGAGGAATTCACAAGTTGAGGTAGTTTTCCAATAGAGTATGAAAAATAAATGTAATCTAATCTCTAGGAAGAAGTTAAAAGGGACGTCTAAAAAGATCCATATAAGGTATTATAACATATTAAAGAATAATATTATATTAGAAGTATACTTTATTGATGAATGAATAGAAGCTAAAAAAATTGTAAGTAGTTCAATACCATTGAAATACTTAAATTAGTATTTATATGTTTCATTAATCTTTAGAGTAATTATAGTAATTATTGAGTCAATAGTGATATATTAAATAACTCATGAATAATAAATATTTTTTAAAAATGTTATGGAAATGGGGTGGAAAATATTTCAAATTATTCTTTTATTATTTGAATATCATTTGATGTTTTCCCATAGAAATTTTAAGTGTATGAGTTGAATTAAGGAATGTAGAGAAGAGCCTTGAAATCCTTAATTGAATGATATTGTAAATATATCATAGTAAATTATTTGTAACATAATTCATAGAATATAATTTTTATAAAATCAATGAATGAAATTCCCTATAATCATATATTTTTATAGTTCATGGAAATTGGTAATAGAAGAAGCCACCCTATCATATACAATATATATCGAAGATTATGAATTATTAAAATTCCATAGATTCAACTTTGATTTCTAATATGTTTAAAAAGTTAAATAATATATCCTACACTTTCATAATTTTATAATATAAATGGATTGAGATGCATAATATACTTGGAGATTGCATAATTATTTTATAGTGATTTGTATGTTTTTTATTTTTTATGGTTTTTAATGGAAACTCGAGTTGAGATGTGAAAAACTAAAGAACCTCATGTAGTACTAAATAATTTAAAAAATAATATGTATGTGCCATCTATTTTTGGAAATTTGGAAATGATAATATATCTTATTATAATATGTATGAAAATATATTTTCTATATTTTATCTATCATTTATGTAAAATATAGTAATTATGAGGTTTTAGAAATTTATAAGGGATTTGGGAAGATTTGTTCCTATTTGTTAAGAAGATTTATCAAATAAAGAATTTATAAAAAGTATCAAGTTATTAAATTCTTAATCTATTTTTCATTTATTTAAATATCATGATTTTTGTTATTATTCGGATTCTATCTATTTTATTTGGTGATGAAGGGTGAAAACAGAGAAATATCAAATTGTGGTGTTGTCTTAGAATAGTTAACCAGTGATGATGATTCTATAAACTATGAGATAGTTGTCAATAAGAATAAATACAAACCATAATACATGATGAAGAAAATTCTTTAGGAGAGTCTAACCCCATAATAGATGTTTCCATGTCATTATCAATATACATTTCTTTATTCCATGAAAACATTGAGGACGTTTGATTATTCTAGTAGTTATTGAGGAATATTTTGAATGATCATACTCCTAATCCTTGTGGGATATTTGATTAGTCTTAACTTATAATAAATGAAAAAGGATATTTTTGACTGGTTTTAAATATAGTATCATGCTTATACAAATCATTGGATAATTTCCATACCCAAATATTGAAACATATTTACATGATTCTAAATATAATATATTCACAACAAGAAAAATAAATTAATTAAATATATATAATATACATGTGATCTAGGAATATAAATTCTAAGAAAGATAAGTGAAATATGTACAGTGTGACTCGATTCTATTATTATTATCTATATTTTGAATTTCAATGAAGGGAAAGATAAGAGTGTTATATCAATATTATATTATTAAATTTTTATATCAAATAGAGAGAACATACGTTGCTATGATATGGGATATTGCATGTGTATAATATTGAATACTTCCAAAATAATGGAGATAAAATCATCCATCTATGTTGAATTAGGAGAAGAAGAATATAGACATTAACATTGTATTTTTGGTTTATCATTCATGTCAAAAAATGAGTTTGATGAAAAGTTTCTTTGATATTCCTAAATCATTAAGAATATGTTCATTGATATTAGTGTATAAAATGTTTACATAAATCCATATAATTTTTTTACAAGGAATAAAATTTTATTATACAATATTGAGGAAGAATATCAGACACATTCATTCAAGGAGGGAATCAAGACTCCACTACCACTTAATATTCATCAAGGAAGGATAAGAAAAATCAAATATTTGTATCAAAATGTCGGGATAGTTATATAAATTGATATAAAAAATTTAGTGATTGAATTAATCCTTGTTTGATCTATGAATATGGTTCCAATTATACAACCTTGATCAATCATTGTCTTGATAAGAAATGGTGATTTGGGTGTGTGTGGGGGGGGGGGGGGGTGAAGACCACGACAAACCAGGGACATAGTCATATATTTTTGAGGTGAAACTAATTATCAAATTTTGGTTTCCTTTTTTTATAATTTCATTAGTATGTTACAATTATCTCAACTAAAGGGGAGAAAAGTAAAATAGATCAATTAAACAGATAAGTGTGGAGATAAATAAGGGTATATGTTTTATGAGATAAATAACATTGATACTCCCTCACCCTCAAAGTGTTGGTAATATTTCATGAGATCCTAATAAATTTAATAAGTGTATATTTTTTATCTATTATTGTGTACTCAAACAGATAATGTTTTTATGATATTCTATTGTAAATTAATGATGAAGTGAAAATTTTATGAAGCTTATAAGTTCCCTATAAAAAATTCCAAGCAAGAGATGTCTATCATGAAATCAAATAATAGGTAAAAAGAGATGCAAATAAATTTACAAAAGTCTCAATAAATGAATAATAGAATAATTTATCTTAACTAATTTACGAAAATCTAGTTATATTTAATCATTTTATATATGATTATTTGTTTTCTTGAAGAAACTTGGGATTATAAGGAATCCCTTTTATGATGAAAGTAAGATAAAGTAGTTTCCCCATGCCATAATATTGATTAATATATACCTTATATGGATTTAAAAAATATAGTGGTTTAATCCACTAACAATTTATATGGAAAATGTTCTTCCTCAATAGATTTAAATCATTCTAGTGGCTAAGAGATACTTCAAATTTATTTATAATAACAATCTTCTTGATGTGCTATGAAAAAGTGGGAAGTTCACAATTATGTGTATTATAAATATGAATGAATTATCATATTAAGGTATATATAACATAACTATCCAAATAAGATATTCATTTTTTTGATATTTTAGACGCATGGGGTAGCATGACACCCTAGTTGAAGATGAGTATGAATGGATGTTGTTGTCTTTAGAAAAAAGTGTTCTGATAAATACAAATATTTTAAAATATATAAAAAAATTAAATTCCATGAATGTTTAATAAATTTTCACTATAATTTAGAATTATTGTCTCAATATAATCAACGAGAGATAATAATCCAATGAAATGATTGGAGATAAGATTGATACATTTGAAGATATAACTATGGTCAAGGGGTATTAATTGAGGATTAAAGCTAATAGGGTTAAAAATCATGATACTTATTTTCAATAAAGGAATAAAATAAATGAATATCATGTTCATAACACTATATATTATTTTGAAGATAGATTAAAGTAATTATATGATGTGAAAAATAAACTCAATATGGATTGTATTTAATGGAACACTATATTTCATAATCTACAAGTGATACATGTTGAATCTTAAAAAAATGTGTTATAACCATACATAATTTAAAGTAGTATTATTATAATAAAATAACACTATATAATGGAAATATTAGATTTATATCATGTAATTATTAGTCTATAGTTAGCTCAAAGGAAAAGGTACCATCTATCATAGAAATAATTGATTGTGAAAATTCTATTTTCATGAATATTGAAAGTTTAAAATATAATAATATACAAGGATAGATATGAGTCCACCAATAAATATGTGTGGGATGTAATGAAATTATTAGAAGTTATTCCATAGAGTAAGTAAAAATAAAGTAAATAATATCAAAAAAACAACAAACTTCTAAAATTGGATAGCTGGATGTTCATAAGATAATAATTGTTTTATCTACAATGTATCTTGTGGAAGGTTTGGAAGAAAATATTTTTAGATTCTGGAAAAATATATCAACCTTTATTAAACAAATAAATCCTATATATTGGGGGAGAAAATATTTGGTGGTGTAAATAACAAAATATAATGGTCAAAATCTATTTATATATAAAATATTTGGAATATTGGAGAATATTTATAGTATTTGTAATCAATGTTGTTATTTTGAAGAGACATTTATGTAAAAAAAACCAAGAATGTTCCAAAATAAATTTAATAAATAAGAAAAATATATATGTAGATATATATAATTTTAAATGAGTTTACCATGGGTTTGAATGAATAAAACTATTAAATTAGGTACTATTATGAAGGCCAAGAAGAATGATTCACTAAAAAGGAAGATATTCTTCTATTCTGGAAGAAGAGGAATCGCTATATATATATTAAAAATGGAATGTGTGTTTATGATAATGGATGAAAATTAATGGAAGAGGTGGAGTCAAAATAATTGAGAAACAAAACAATTTGTTTAGTGTTTGACACAAATTAGAAACCATGTGGAAGACCCACAAAATATGACTATACTCCTAAACAGTGTTTAATAATTTTTCCAAATCCACTAAAAATAGAAAAAAATTAAATGAAAGAAATTAAAAGTATAGTTTTATAGATAATAAACTAACACTATAGGAGGAAATAAAATTTCATGTGCCATTTTCAAATGGTGATGACCTAGAAGATTATGAGATGTTGTGCGGGAGGTGAAAGAATGATAGTCATACCATAAAGAATTATTTAATCATATTTACATATTAAGAAGTAATATTTAAGAAGATTAGGCTAGAACAAAAAAATATCATGTGTTTTTTTTTGGATTATATAAAGGTGTAAATCAAAGGAAGTGGTAATTGATAAATAAAATATGACCTTCATACCCAAGACTTCTACTTAAAAATTACAAATCTCACCCTGAAGAGTTCACCCAAACAAGGAATTAAAAATAATAACATACCTTGGATTACATGTAATTAGTAACCATTTTTATATCATTAATGATGGAAAATGCTCCACCTTATACTCATATATCTTTTTTTCTCTTTATAAGAAAGGAATTTAAAGTGATTCCTATTCTATATGGGAGAATTGAAATATTAATAAGTTATGAATAAATTTTACAATATTGATAGAACTTACCATATGGGAAGTTATCTAAAAAATTTATATTGATTTATTTTTGAATAAAAGGTTATACATTGATAATTTAATTATTTAGTTTATCTCTTTAGTGGAATAACTATTTTATAAACATCTAGAATTATCATGTTATGAAAAAATGGATTTCTAAAAAGTGCTTGAAGATATGTCATTAAAGATGCATGTTTTTAATTTTTAAACATTGGTTTTCAAGAATGAATTATAATTCTATTATGGAGAAGTCTAATTTATCAACAACATAAAAATGAATAATGGATTATTATTCCAAAATAGCATATTAGAAACAAATTTCATGTTTATCTTTTTAATATTTATAATCAGTGTGTAAGGATGAGTATATGATTTCATTTTGAAAACATCGAGAATATATTAAATTCTTATATCAGAAAAAAACTTATGCATGTAGACACTATGAAATTAGAACATATTTATTATCATATTATATTTTTTATATAGATTTTTTATCTATATTAGAACCTCTTGTTTTATACATCGACCATTGCTCTATTATAAATAGAGTTGAATAATTTATGGAAAATTAATTTAAATTAATCGATACCACACTCACCCTAGAGTATTTGTATTTATTATTAGTAACAAAGATATAGAGAATAAAATTTAAGAATTCATATCTACATGTATTTTATTATTATTTTTTATAAAAAATAAATATGGGTAGATTGTTGAACAAGTTTAGTGTATATTATATTAGTTTTAAATGAGAATAAAGTTAATCATCATGATATAGATATGAATTTATGATGAGATGACTAAATGAAACCCCAAAGATAGGTTTTATACGTTAACTTTGTTCATCATATTATAGAATACCATGTAGTATGGTGTTAGAGGAAGTAACAGAGGTGTTTTCATTATTCATATGACAAAGGTAAAAATGAAGATGTTTTATTGTTGCCAATAATAAAATTATATGAAAGATATTCACTTTAAAAAAAGGTTGGATGATGGTGTGAATGTTATTAGATAGAGTATAATGATCTTTATTATACTAATAGTACAAAATTTTTATTGTATGATGTTTTATTAAATTAAATTTATAAGATCACAAGTTAGGGAAGTTGCCTTAGGGCACATTAACAATGTTGATCATTTTATCTCTATGAAGAAATTTAAAAGGTTTTTCGGTGATTTTGAATCAAAATTATTATCATAAATGAAAGACTAATATTTCATAAATAGTATGCTCGAATTCTTATTTAATAATATATTAAAGTTCGTGGAGGGAGTTTAATACTATCAAAACACTATAGGAATTTTTTATACTTTGCATTAATCAATGGAGTAAATCTAGTAATTATTGAGGTTGTAATGATGTATTATAGAACTAATGAAATATTATTATTTTCAACAAAATGATCTGGTAATGATGCAAAAAGGATTTAGAATTATTCTTGTATTTATTGAAGGTGATTTAATGTTATTAAAAATAAATTAAAAGTGTTTAGGTTGAGTTTAGGAATGTACACATGAGCCTATAAATTTTAAGATTCATGTTATAATAAATCATTCTAAGTAACAAATACATGAAATATATATAAAAATACAACTTTTAAAAAAAGTATGATATTACCTATATGATGTTGTTTTAGATTTTATACAAATATATAAATGATAGAATCACACAAAGATATGTAACATATTCTCGGGATGAAGAACTTGGAAAAGACCCTAGAGTCCACTTTGATGTGTAATATATTCAATATGTTGCATAACATATTATAATCCTGAAGAAATGTAAAATGGTTATAGAATGCGATATGTAGGTTATTTGGATAATGTATAAGTTTCTATGTCCTTGCATAATTTTTTTGATATTAGGAAAGATTTTATTTTGGAAGTTTGGTCAATGATATGTGAGAGTGAAGAGCCTTATGAAGTACATATGAATATTAAAAATATTATGTATGATTGAATTATTTTAGAAAATGTGGAAAATGGAAGATCTTTCATTTTTATACATAAAAAATTACATTAAAATCTTATGATTTACCAATTAGAAATATTGTAAGGATTATGAAGTTTCTGAAAGCTACAAGGTATTTTATAATAATAGTTTCTGGTGGTTAAGAGGAGTTCATATATGAGAAATTTGTATGAAGTAATAAATTAGATGATGTTTTCTAAATTCCTCATTAATTTAAATTTCAGGATTTAATTTATGGAAATGATAATAGATAAGGTATTTGGTGATAACGGTTAAAGAAGAGAGAAATATCACACTGTGATGTAATCTAAGGAGAGTTACTAGCTAAATATGGTTTTATGAATTGTGAGATAGTTGTTCCACAAGGATAATTGCATTCCATAGTTCATGATAAATATAATGTTTTAGGTGACTATTCTATATGAATAAATGATGACACACTACAAATATCCACTTAATAATTCCATGCATAAGAGTAAGAACTTTAATTATGGTTGTTGATTTTGTGGAAGATTATGTAGAAGGATAATTTCATACCTTGTGGAATATTAGATTTTGTATACATGATAATAACTTTTAAAAGATATTATATACTAGTTTTAAAGAGAGGATTATGCTACCAAAAAATCAAGGGATAACATTCATATTTGAATATGGAAACATATTCATATCATTCTTGATATAAAGTGATTAAGATGGGAAATGAATGTGAGTTAAAGTTACTTATTACTCAAATAGTGTAATAATTTTTATATATTCATTTACATACTAATTTAAATAATAGAAATGGCTATAGTGTGATATGATGTTGTTACTATGAAATATATTTTTTTATTTTATGTGGATAATCATATGGGAGTTGATACTACATCATATTACATATATTGTGTATCTTGAGAGAGAACCGAACCTACTATGATATTGGATATTCTACATGTTGATGATTTAAGAGTTCACATATAACTTTGAGGGGATTTGACCAATACATTGAAGAATAATAAGAAGAAATAAATCAAATTAACATATGTGGTTTATCATTCAATATGATTAAGGATTTTGAAGAATCCAATCATTGATATTCTAATATCTGTAAGACTGAGGCCCATGATATAACTATATAAAATGGTTGAAGAAAACCCTATGATTTTTGGTTGAATAAGAACATATGATTGGATTATATTAAAGAATACGATATAATATAACTTATCTAGGTGGGGCTTAAGTCTTCATTCTTAATGATTATTCATTAATCCCAAAAAATTTAAATATTTATAGATAATGTACTAGTTAGTGCAAGATCCTGAAATCAACAAGTCATTGCTTGCATTATACCTAGTTGTTTTTCAAAATTAGGGTCCAAGGACAGACCATTTCCTAATCTTTCTCAGGATTATAATGTAACGTCATGACCCCATAGACCACAAAGACGGTATCCAAATCAGTGGGTCACATAGCCACAAGCGCTACTCCCCATATGCCCAAGGCTACTGACTAGGAGTGAGGGTCTTGAGAGGTGATAATGGGGAGACTATACCCTCTTATTAGAGATGAAAAATGGAAGTATCAAATAAAAACAATAAATAGTAGTTGAATTAATAAATAAATGAAAAATTATAAGAATAAAGATAATAAAAATTTACTAAAAGTGTCAAATTCTAGTTTATACAAGGTATGCATGTACAACAGAAGATACATAACTGAAAGCAGTAAACAATAAAACATGATTCTTAATATATAACAATACAATACTCAGATAATGAAAAGAGTTAATAAGACAAAAGGCATTATTCCAGAGCATACTGAGCTCCAGTTCCGTCAATTAATTCTAACTCTAGGTACAAGAACACAACAACAAGTAAGTTCTAAGACCCTATGAACAAGAGGCCATACGTGGGTACCCCAGTGCAATGGTAGCCCAAGTTGGGTGAAATATATAAATCTTAGTTGGCTGAAACCCACTGTGTCTAACCCAGTCTAGATAGTTCGATATAAATTAAACAATGTTCATGTATAAAAGAATAACATCAGTGATGAATAAACAAACAAACACCTATACGAGTTTCTAAGGGACACATGACAGCTATACTATCTTCACCTCATTGGCGGAATAAGTCTGAACAATTCACTAAATATATATAGTATATATATATATAGACACACGCACACACACATATATATATGGAGTGGACCATAATGTAACACGTGGGCATCCAACAAATAGTATATGAGCTAATAAGATCTACTCATGGGGTAGTAAACATGATTTTATGGTTAGGGGATATTGGGTCACCATAACAAGCATAGGCCCTTACTATCATTCCATAATATAATACTGGCATGGGGTAATTTGTTTACCACCCATACCCATATATAAAGCTGGCATGGGGTACGAATGCCTCCAATCCATAATCATTTATATAGCTGGAATGGGGTATGAATGCCTACCATCTGTAACATTTATATAGCTGGAATGGGGTAAGAATAATTCTCATCCATAGTCATTTATATAGATGGTATGGGGTAGTAATTCCACCCATCCATAAACATTTATATAACTGGTGTTGGTAATAATGTTTCTCATCCATGACATTTATATTGCTGACATGGGGTAAGAATGCCTCGCATCAAAAACATCTATGTAGCTCAAATGGGGTAAGAATACCTCCCATGCATAAAAAGTTATATAGAAGACATAGGGTAAAAATACCTCCCTTCGAGAAACATTTATATAGCTGGCATGGGGTAATAATTATTCTCATCCATAAACATTCATATGGTTGGCATGGGGTAAGAATTCCTCCCATCCATAAACATTTATAGCACAATCCATAAGGCTAAAGCCTCATATTTATTTCAATATTAATGCTCATATTCATAATTTAATACATATGGCATAACCTCTTATGTCTCAAACAAGAAAATGTCCAATTTCATTTAAAACCATTAACCTCATATCAAAAATTTTATAAAACATAACAAAGGGAATGGTCTTACCATCCCTTGGGGTTATTCCGTTTAATACCATTTTCATGTTTTATACCTAAACATTCCAAAAACTACTGTTTAAGCTCTAGTTTAATGGAATATACCATGTTAAATTATTATATATAGGATAATTATACCTTTCATAAGAAATCCTATACAGTCTATTTACCTTAGCCATTTCATATATCTCCTTAAGACATGGAAAGTACATTTAATGGGATAATGTGTAGAGGAGAGGTGTTATGGAAACAGGGAATATGCCCACTTGGAAAAATGCAACAAAACATTTCCAAGCACCTAAACATGTCATTTATTAATCATATATTCAAATCATAATGAAACATCAATGTAGCAAGAAAATCAAGCATAAATCTCTAAACACTACTTTTTAGCTTAAAGACATGGAACCTCTGTTGGAGGGGTTTTATTAAAAAACATGACTTTATTATCAAATTTTTTTTTATTAAATTAAGATTCACATCTAGTTAACCAAAGGAAACTATTTTAGAAAATATTTTACACATTGAAAAACACTAATTAAAGGTGAAGAAACAATTATTTAAGGCATTATTAAATTTAAGAGCAAAGGAATGGTACCCTACCTCAAAAATTATACCCAGCCAAACAAGAGACACCTGATGACATTAAAAATGGAAAAACACTTCCCCCATTTACACACATACAATCTTTTATATATATTTATACCGTTTAAACCCATGTACACATCCCCGTCTCCATAAGGAAACAAGTACAAGAGTACATATATATACACACACCTGTATATAATTTCACAAGACTTCAAGGAGCCACCAAACACTATATAATTGAAAATTTAACCCATAAACACCCAAAGGAAACAAAAAAAGGTATGAAACCATGAATTGGGTATAAACCATTACCTCAGATGGTAGAGGTAAAATAATTTGAGGTAGACCACGATGCCTTCGACAAAAGATGTCGGAATACCCACAAAGGGGTTCCTAGGGACCCTTAACATAACCTAGAACAAGAAGAAAACCGAAATTGATATCAACCTTATCCATAGGGTGTTAGGATGAGAATGATGGGTGACAGGAAGAACTAAAATCAGCCAAAAATTAAATGAAAAGAGGAGAGGAAGACTAAACTCAACGTATCAAAAAAGGCTTGTGTAGAAATCCAAGCGAATCATCGATTAAAGAGGGACCTGTGTGGGATAGGTGCATCGCACACCATGGTGGTTAGGTATAGGGGCCTCATGTGAGTGGAGGAGTAGATAGGATAAGAATTTTTATGTTTTCGGTTTTTTTTATTTAATTTAATTTCTTATAATAAGGTAAACTACACGGTTTGACTTGCACTATTTTCCAAACTGTGTGAAAACCGTGTGGTGAAATGTGTGAAGATACAACCTCAAAATGAACACCGTGTCGGCTAGTCACATAGTTTTTAAAACCTTGTGTAGCCCATGAACACTACCACTAACCACTCAAAGCAATTTTCATGATTTCCGATTGTGTTCCACAATGTTTCAAACAAATCGGGCGCCCTCTATGTCCATTAAAAATCATGACTTTTTCGGTTCTAGAACTCCCAAAACTCCTTGATCCACCCAAGAGACTTCTTTAGCCTTTACTGAAGTCCAAAACATAGCTTTTAATGGTACCAAATTTTGAAATAATGTTTTGAGTGTCAGTTTTTAAAAAAAATCCCATCAAGTAATTACAAAAAATCAAATTGCTTCTGAAATCATGTTTGGTTCAAAACATGGGACATTAAAACCTTCCCACATTTTACCTTCTCATCCCTGAGAAGAATTTGTGAACAATGTAGACAATAATAATACTACTATGTTCATGAAGCTTCATTCCAATGGCTATGTTTCATTTCCAAACTCCTAATGCAACTTTAAGCATCCTTCCAAACACATGGAAATTAAGACACCATGACTCGACCCAATGTTAATTTTCTAACTGAGAGACTAAGATGGATCTTACCTGATCCCTCTTAGTGAGACACATGATCACATCTTCGTCTTGTCAAGCATATAGCCAAAGGTACTTCTCACCTTAGGGTTTAACATTAAGTGTCCAGTTCCAAGTCATGGCACCTTCCACCATTAGATTTTCCTTTTAAAGCATGCACTTAATCATTTTGAAGATGCTCTTGGAATGATTTCAAAATGATCAAATGGTAAATTCCCCATCAACCTAAATGATGATGTCGAGCGGACCTTTAATGAAAATTACCAACTAACACAACCTACACTCTTCTAAAATTGATGGTGTTTCATAGAACGGTCCACCATTGACCACTTGATTGAACAATAAGAACAACGAGTCATGTGACTCCATCTAACCACTTATAAAAATTATTAGATTATATTTTTGGTGTATTTCCAATAGAAATATGATGAAATACCCCAAGGCATATCAAATTCACCAAAAACATGTCCACTAATGCATATACATGGTTTTTGGTGACATTCCTAACCAAACCATGATGCAAACCACAAACTTTTCTCAGCATAGATTACAGATAGAGCATAGAGTAAGACTGAATCTCTCTTAATGCTTCAAAGATGATGTCAAAATTGGGTATATGCTCGTCACTAATAATAATAAACTAATATAAGAACAAGAATTAATTAAAGATTAGTCAAACCACTATTAGTTGACTTCCTTGGAAAGAAGATCGACTTCACCCACAGACAAACCAACATTTCAATGAACACATTTTTTTACTAAAGGCATTCCAAGATCATTTCACGAACCATCGAAGTTTATCCAAGATAGATATTTCTTCAGAATAGTTTCTTACATAGACAACCACATCAATTTCGTGCTTCCAAATAAGAATTGACATTTAAAAAACAGAACATCCCAAAGGGGTTTTATGAAAATTTAACATTTCCAAAAGGTCTTCCTTGGATGTATCTCTTTTACATGTAAGGACACATTTCACTAGAAAAGTGTAAATTCTCCCCACCTTAGTAGTTTCCTATTCGATGATACAGAAGGTCTACTTACCTCTCATGGGCGTGCTAGTTCAAAAAAAACTATTAACAAATGCCTGATGCTGTTCTGAGCCATAATCAAAATGTAAAAACATAAAAAGAATGTAAAAACTCAACTAAAACCAAAACCAAAATGATCGGCATGTCAAAAAATCCATGTATCTAGAATTTACTCCAGAGTATTTGGAAGAATGTAATTATTTAACGTTAGGGCACTCTATAACAGAAATGACCTGAGACTATACTAAAAAGAACAATGTTTAACAAAGTACCTAGACTCACCTAGTCTGTTTTAACATTTATTGATCAATAAGAACCACGTATGTGAATGCATACTCCCCTAAGATTTAGAAGAAATATAGAACATCCCAAATATTTATCCTAGTCTTATCATTACTTTTCATTCATGTATTGGATGACCTATACAAGAGGTTTATTTCATTTTCATATTTTCCTATAAGATCATTATATTTGATGATGTCATACTATGTTTTCCATTAATAAAGAAATAAAATGGTCAAAAAACCAATGAAGCAGCCAACCAAGCCCAAGGAATGTCTATCCTTCTGAAACCGATCATTACCTGATGCCCTCATACATAACTAAGGTCAAATATACCATGGACACCCATTCAGAAAAGGGTGTCATTTCAAAGCTCAAAGTCCTACTATAGATAAAAATGCTGGAACGACACCAAACATCAGAAAAATCATAAAATTAGAAAGTACTTTAAAAATTAAGGGATGTACCAACTCCGACTATCCCCTTCTAAAGAACAAAAATCTAGCCAAGAATTTGGTCACTCTAAAAAAATGCCATAGACTAAATAGCTTAATATTTACTACATTTGTAAATAGAAGAAAGTCTATGGAAAACACCTATGGTTCCATTCTAAGGAAACTCAAGAAGAAATATATCATACCCTTACACAATGGTTTTAAATAGTGGGAACCACTATAGGCCCCATTTATAATACCTTTACATTTATTCACATTTAATCCTTAACCATCACAATATTTAATTCAAAACATCGAGGACATTTTTAAAACAAAAATACTAGGTACTTGATTAAGCTAAGACCCCAAGGGAAAAATAGGAATTTCTAAAAAAAAGTTATTTTTAAATCATTTTAAACTTCTATAAAATCAGTTATAATTAGGAAATTTAACAAAATAAATTATTTTTGAATAGTTATGGATATTGGAACCAAGGAGGTTCATTATTGGAAATGGAGTACTGTTTGTGTTTGTTGTCAATCCTCACATGGGTGATTAGGTAGATTGTAATAAAATAGATCTTATAGTTAAAGGTAAAAATATTAAGGAAAGTGGAATCATTTCCTAGTGTTTGCCAAAATTTTGGGTAAAACATTTGGAGGTTGGAGAGCATCATGAAAATTGGATTTCCTTGAAGGCCTTATGAAATATGGAAAAAGAATGAGTTTCGTGATGATGGGATTCAAGAGGGTTCTTTCACAAAGGATCAAGGATAGATGAGAGTTATCTATGTGATGGCGATGAGCATCATGAATGATGAAGAACAATAGCTTCATGAATAATGACAATGATCTCCACTATTACAAGAATTAGAGCATCACAGTGTATGACAGTATTGATAGAAAGCTCTACAATTACAATTTGTATCATGAATGGAAAATTTCCATAGAGCATCATGAATGGAGGATCTATAGGAAGGTGGTTTTGAAAGATCTATAAAATTCTCTAAGAGGTGGTGGTGCATCGTGAATGACTGAGACTATAAATATGAGGCTTCCCATCTTCACCTGATATATTTTTTCCAAGGAAAATTCAGAAACACTCTGATTTCACAACGTTAAGAGAGATTTGTGAATCTAGATTTCTATGCGAGCTTAAGAATCATGAAAAGACTATAAGTCTTGACTGATGACAGTGATTTTGATTAAAGGGTTCATCATGATGATGGTTTAATATGCATTGAATCAGTGAGCTTCGCTAATGAGTTTGTTCGGTGAAGGTAGGCGTGCTTTACAAAGTAGTGAGATTCACAATGGTTCTTCACAAAAGGAAGTTTTGAACATATATTTTTTAGTGAATAGTTTATTTATAGTGCATCAATTCAGTTTTATAATGCGCGTAGAGTTTCCTTCTAGTTAGAGACAAAGACATCAATTCTAATCTATTGAATAGAACTTCATGTCAAAAAACACAGTTAGAATTATTTCAAAGTAGTGAGTATGGGGATTCTACAAAATTGTTCTGAGGGACGTAGTGAGGTATCTTAAAAAATTGTAAAGGAAGTGTTCCTATCATAGAGTGAATGTGGATAAAAATTTGTATTCCACATCAAGTGATTATTAGTGGATTTTTTATGACCGACACACTTTTAGAATATTCTCTTTAGACTAGCCCTTAGTGGTTAACCAAGTAAAATTGTTTTACAGTCTCTTTTCATGTGATTGTTTTTTATGTAATTTTCCATCAGATATGTTTAACAAGTTCCAACCAACATGGGAAGAAGATCTGTCACTTTTGGAGAAACATTTTACACCTTGATTCAACCCTCCCCTCTCAGGGTGTTATGAGGATCTTCAATGGTAACCTATAAGGGTCCTAATGAGCCAAATTGAGTTCTTTAGAAATTAACCCAATAGTAGTTTCTCAAATAAAGTATTTTTTACAAAACCAATGAGGGTCATCTCAAGAAAAAAACATGACCCAACTTCCCAAACATGATCTAGTTGTGCCTTTAAATGCTAGCAACTAATTTCAAGTCAAAATTAAACAACCCATTATAATCATAGACATTTCAATTATTATATGTTTACATTTACCAATTCATATAGTTCCCATACACTTCACGGATTTCAAATTATGTCCCATTAGTCAAAATAATTTTCCATTTTATAACATAACATGATCAAATATAATGTTATAGGTATATGGGTGGCTATCTTCCAACCATTAAATCCCCTGTACACCTTAATGTTTGGAACTTGGCTTCTTGATTCATGACCAATTTACTTTATCATTTTAATTTTCACATCTGTTTACAATGGTTTGTTTACATGTCTTGTTTTTTTCTAGCTATAAGGCACCCATACACCTTACAATTGAAAACCAACACCTATTGTAACTGAAACCAATAAAATTATCCAATGAATCCAATTTCATATTAACAAAAAAACATGTAATTATAAGTAGTAACATAGAGCAACATATTATCACAATAAAAGCATAGAATTACACTCAATTCACAAAATCCCAGCAATATGAAAACTATAAATGTTACTACATGGCATGTCATATGCATGACCTGTGAATTTTTTCTCTATATCTATGATGATGCATGCAATGAAACGTCATTTCTATGCCATACCAAAGGTCAAATTATATAATGTACATAAATCATATGATTTGGAATGTACACCAGTCACTCAAGGTGAAATTATATCAAATTTAATAGATAGTAGCATGAACTAAAATTATCAACCCCATCCACTTGGTCATTTCCCATATGTGGGTTGATCAGTCCCAAGAACAGCTTTTATCCAAGTGCTGAAATATTCCTAGTCTCCAGTATACCAGCCAAAAATAGCATGAAAAATAAAAACAATTTAGCTCTGATGAAACTTGGTAACATCCCAACATAGTTGACCACTAAGACAATAGCCAGAGCAGTGATTCACTTGGCCTCAAGTGCGTATCCCAATACACTAGAGGTTGCTGAATAACAATGAGTGCCTTGGGAGGTAATAATGGGGAGAGTATACCATCTTATCAGAGATACAAAATGGAATTATCAGATAATAAAAAATATATAGTAGAAGAAGTAATAAATAAATGAAAAATAAATGTAAGATAGATAATAAAAGTTTAATAAAAGTTTCCAGTGTCAGTTTATACAAGGTACACATGTGGACATGATGATACATAAATGAAAGAAGAAAACAAATACATCATGCTTTTCAGTACAGATAAATACATAACTCAAATATGGAAAAGAACTAAAAATCCCAAAGGTGTTATCTAAGAGAATACTGGGCTCTAGCTCAGATTATGGTTCCTAACTCCAAGTAGAAGAACACAACAAAATGAAAGGTCCAATGACCCTATTAAAAAGGGGGTCTACTTGAGTACCCCGGTTTAATGGAGATCCAGGAGGGGTGTGAGATATAAATATAAATTGGATGACACCTATAGTTTCTAACACAATCTAGATAGTTCAATATAAATTAAACAGTGTGCTAGTATAGAATAATAACATCAGATCCGAATAAATAAATAAACACCTTTCTGGATTCCTAAGGGACACCTAATGGCTATAACAGCTTTGGCTAATTGCCGGAAGAAGTCTAAACAAGTCACTATATATATATGTGATATATATATATATATATATATATATATACATAAACACACACACACACACATGCAAAAAAAAAAATATACATATATATATATATTCTGGAGTGGACCAGGATTTAACACGTAGGTATCCAGTAACCACTCATGAGCTAACAAGCTCTACTCACGTGGTAGTATGTCTGATGTTATTGTAATGTGAGATTGGGTCACCAAGCCCTACTAAGGACCTTACTATTCTTCCATAATATAATACTGTCATGGGGTAGAAATTACACCCACCCATACCCATATATATAGATGGCATGGGGTAAGAATTCCTCCCATCCATAACATTTATATAGCTATCATGGGATAAGAATGCCTCCCATCCATAAAAGTTTGTATAAAAGGAATGGGTTAAGAATTCCACCCATCTATAAAAAGTTTTATATTTGGCATTGGGTAATAATTCCTCTCGACTATAACATTTATATAACTATCATTGGGTAAGAATTACTCTTATCCATAACATTCATATAACTCATAAAAATTTATATTGTTGGAATGGGGTTATAATTTCTCGTATCCATAAACATTTATATTGCCGACATGGGTTAATAATGTCTCCATTCCATAACCATTAATATAGATGGCATGGGGTAAGAATTAATCCCATCCATAAACAGTTATAACGAAATGTATATGGGAAAAGCGTCCAATGCATTTCAATAGTCATGCCCATATCCATAATTCAATACATATGTCTTAACCTATTATGTGTCAAACTAGAAAAATAATGATATCATTTAAAAATTTTCAACTCTTATCAAACATTTTATAAAGAAAAACAAAGGGCATGGTCTTACCATCCCTTAGGGTTAGTGCACTCAATACCCTTTTGATGGTTTATACCAAAACGTGTCAAAACCATTATTAAAGATCAAGGCTAATGGAAGGTACAATGGTCACTTTATTTATATATATATAGGATGTTTTTATATTGTATAATCCATACTATTCAAAACATATACCTTGAATAAAACATTTAACTCCATATGACATGGAAAGTACATTTCCAGGGATCAAGTATAGAGGAGAGGTATTATGGAAACAAGGCATATGACAACTTTGGAAAATGCACTAAGAAGGGGTCAATAACATAAACATTACATTTATCAATCATAGACTCAAATAATAACAAAACACCAATGTAGCAATAAAATCAAGCATAAATTTCAAAACACTACTTTTTTTTCTTAATGATGGAACACCTCCTTTTTAGGGGTTTTATTACAAAACATGACTTTTTTTATCAAACAAATCATTTATTAAATTAATAATTCCTTCAAGTTCTCAAACGGAAACCTATTTATAGAAGATAATATACTATTAAAAGCATAAATTAATGGTGAAAAAATAATTTATCAATGCATTATTACATTTATGGGTAAAGCAATGGGACCCTACCTCGACAAGTATACCAAACAAAACACTCGGTACCTAAAAACATTAACAGCTTCAACAAACACTTCACCCTTGAAAAGACATACATGTATGTATATATATATATATATTCCCTTTAACCCCATGTGCACATCCCCCTCACCATGAGGTAACATGTACAAGGTGGTATATATACACGCACTTGTGTATGAGTGTGAAAGACTTCAAGGATCCACCAAACACTCTATAACTGAAACTAGAACCCTTAAACAACCAAAGTAAACAATTAAATAGGTTAAAAACCAAGAAGTGTGTATAAAAACTTAACTCAGATGGTGGTGGTGAAATAAATCGAGCTGAACCACTTCCCGTTTGGCGGTGGATGTCAGAATATGCACAAAGGGGTCCCTAGGGACCCTTCGCATAACCTATAATGAGAAGAAAACCAAAATCCAAATCAACCCTAACCTTAGGTTGTTCATCTTATCATGAGGGTGATGAGGAGACCTCAAATCATCTGTAAATGGAATGAGAAGAGAAGAGGAAGGCTTACCTCGATGCATCGAACAATATTCATGTAGAAATATGAGCTGAACGTCGATTGAAGAGGGATCTGTGAGGGAGTGGTGCATCGTTCACCAAGAGGGTTATGTTGTGGGGTCTCATGGGAGTGGAGGGGGAGAGGGGAGAAGTAGTGTTATGTTTTATTTTTTTAATTTCGTTTATTTTTAATTTAATCTAATTTCTTAAAAGCGGGTAAACTTCATGGTTTGACTTGTACGGGTTTCCAAACTGTTTCGAAACTATGCAGTGAACAGTTTTAGGATACTTCCTCCAAACACACATCGTGCAAGCTAGGTGAATGATTTTAAAAATTGTGTGTATCATGTGTGCACCACCACTTCCCACCTGATGTAAGATTCATAGTTTCTTATAGTGGGACACACATTTTTAGAAAAACCATGGTCCCTCTATAGCCTTCCAAAATCTTGTCTTTTCCAGATCCGATGCTCCTAAAACACCTCAAGAAACCCAAGAGACTTCTCAGGATTTTACCCAAGTCCAAAAAACATAACATTTAATTGTCCCAACCCTTGTAATTTCATTCCAAGGACCGGTTTTAAAAAAAAATATCTGGTAATTACAAAAAATCAAGTTCCTTATGAAATTCCACCCAGTTCAAAACGTAGTACATTAAAAATAAAATGAGGGTTGCATGTGGGGGAAAATTACCACCATAAATTGGGGACACAATCATCCATCTCATAGGTGAACCTTATTTAAATAATTCCTAATTTACCTTGTGGTTTTTCATACATTATTATAAAAGATTCATCCCAACTGAAGGTGAGAAAATATATTGAGATCTATTAACCTAGTATATGAAAATGTAGTAATGGGGAAAATTTAAATAAATTAATATTCAATAACAAAAAATCAAAATCTCATCAGTGTTTTATATATCCCATGTGTTCCAAACAGTGATATCATATTTTGTGCCACAATCCATCCTTCCCCCTCTAAATATAAAAACTATTTACTCTCATGAATCCTCATCATAGCTCAACTTTATCCTATAATCCAGACTTTATCCTATGCTACAGTGTGGGAAAATCCTTTGCAATGTGACTCCATGAAAACTCCCATAATAGAGAAAGTTTGAAAACCCCAAAATTTGAACCATGTAATGGAATCGATGTTTTAATAGTACATTTCCTAACACTTTTTGATTAAAATAATGAACCATGTTATCACACATATGGTCGTGCCATGTTTCGTTACTGTGCTAAAACGTTTACTCTTTATGGATTATTCATCTCTGTATAACTCAGTCTTACATTGTTACCATTACATCATGATTAGACACTCCTAATGTGACTGGACTCAAAAACTCTATATATAAATTATATAATATATTGTAAAAATTACAAAGAGTTCACCCTCAACTGAATTAGTAACACAAATACTTTACTTTGTTTTGAATGTAGATATTATAACTATATTTAGTATGATACTGAAAAACCTCTCCTAAACATCAATACCTCAACTCTAAAATTACTCCTTTCATCTCCAACCATCCAATGAGACATAAACTCACATGAAACACTATTTGATATTAATTTTAACATGATTTACCAATATATCAAAAAATCTATTCCAAAAACATATCCACACCATCATTTTTAAAATTCATATTCTCATTGAAAAAAATCATAATGCTGTAGAATTATTCTTGATATTGTTATTTAAAAAACGCCACCTAAGTATTAACAATATCCCTAACATTAAACTATCTTCCTTAACTATCACAAGGTAATGAAAATATCCACTTTGATTTTTTTTCTCAAAAATTAATAAAAAAATAATTTTTCAAACTCAGATTAATTATCTATGAATTTTTATTGTGTAATTAAAAGACTACGTGACAAATATTAGTGTCAGAAATAATAAAATTGAAAAATAATGTCATGTTATACATTAAAGTGACTTATAAAAACTTCTTCATATCATAAAAAACCCATCAAAGATCAATTTTTTGAAATAAATCCCATTTCATTTCAAAAAACTATTCATCACACCCATGTATAATATGTTATTGTAAACATGATCACTAAAAAATTAAGAATAATTCACAACTCACCCAACTCACACACGCACATATTGTCTTAACATATTACCCATTTCGAAAATCCCCAAAAATATTTATTTCCTCTTAAGAAATGTCATGTTATTTTAGATTTGTTGGTTCTTCAACCCCTTTGAAAATAAAAATCCAAATTCATAAAGTGAGGTGGATAAATCTTCCTAGATTATCCTTGAGGGGAGTGGTGTGAACTCCTATTATAATTATTTTTTTTAATGAATCCTTCCGTATTTTTTGGGTAATAAATCTGTCATTTTATTATTGGAAATAAACTATAGCTTCAACATTTCATCTCTATAAACTCTTTATTGAAAGGATATTTGATATCAATGTAATTTTATTGAAAATACTAAAATATATTCCTTCATATATTACTATAAATTTTGTTATCATGAATAATGAATAGAAATTTCACATACTCATTGAGATCTTATAATTGTGTTTTCATCTATATCAATTAAGTTGTCACTTGAGTTTAAGAAACATACTCTCCCTCAGTGGCACTCAACGTCTTCAAATATTTCTTCCTTTTTTCCATGATACCTACCTTTCAGTTAGAAATAAAACTCTACCATATGTAGAACTTATACCATAATAATATCCAACCATATCAACATCAATATATCTAGATAGATCATATCCTCTATTACTCTCATATTTAAACCCATATCTCACCATTCTATTATGAAATCTAAGTTAAAAATTTGTAGTAATAATATGTGATTTCATTTGTTCACTTTAAAACATGGTACAAACTATAAAAGAAAACATAAGATCCAGTAATGAATTTTTAAAGTAGATCAAACTCCCAATTAGTTTTTCTAACTCCATTGAATAAACATTATTTCCCTCTTTATCATTTTATAGATTGAATCCCAAGAAAATTGGGGTAGAAACCTAGATCATATCCTCAATACCAAACTTATTTTGAAGTGTTTATGATATAAGAAAATGTTGTTCCATAAGAAATTTTCAAACCCATGAAATACTTCATCTCACCAAACATGTACATCTAAAATATCTCTATCCTCAGTAAATAGAATTCCTTAAAAGAATATTCCTTATTTCTTGAAAATTTGGTTCCAACTGTATAAATGATGACAATCAGAGACTATAATTTATATTCCCCAATATAGGAAAACATTCCACACATACTTTCTTGAACTTATGTCTCCTAAATAAGAAATAATGTTTCAAATATAAATATATCATGTATTGCCTTAATCCATGAGAGTCTTTCATCAACTTTTTGAACATATCCCTTTTCTTCTCTAATCATGAATCCATTTGGTTTCCCAGTGTACACTTCCAATTTCAATTCTTTATTGAGGATGTATGATTCAATAGATTTTAAAAATATTTCATATTTTTTTTATACTAAAATAGAAACCTAAATAATCAATGTTTCAATCATAGATACTAATGTAAATATTGAATAAAAATCAATTAATTCAACATCCACATATCCTTTGCACACATTTCATTCCTTATTTATTATCATTTCTCTTTTCCCATACAACTTGTTATGTGACACCCACATTAATCCTATGATATTCATATCTCCTAAAATTGGTAACAAAATTCATGAATTATTCTTCTCAATATATTCTATCTCTTTATGAGTATAATTAATCCAGTCTCCATCTTGTATTGATTATTTCAAATCCTTTGGTTTATCCTATGAAAATAATGGTATATTAATTCCTTCCCGTAATTTTATCGTAGTTTTAATTAATAGTCCTTGATATACAAAAACATTATTTACCCTAACCTAATTTTTCAACTATATATGAGTTTATCGTGGTTTCCATACATCATTTTCAATAGCTATATCAATATCATAAAACTATACTTTATATAAATTCATATATTTTTCCATAAAATTAATCAAATTTATCAACCAATTCATCTTCATCATCTTCAATTATTGAAATTTCATTATGATATGTAACTTAATTCTTTGAGTATTATATAACCTTAACATGAACATTATCCAAAATATTAATTTCTTACATATTATACAAATTACATATTCTTTCATTTGTAGGATAACCAACCTTTATCTCCACTTTGTTCAAACATCCCCATATTTTGACCACCCACCTTGATTAAACACGGGATTCTAAACACCATAAAGTAATTCAGGATCTAGTTCTTATAATCATACATATCATATAGTGTTATATCTGAATTGGGTTAATGAAAATAATGATACTGAATATGAATCGCTCTATTGATTACGTGAATCTAGGCACCTACCATTATTTACCCACATAGTGTGATCTATTTCCACAAAACTTTGGTTCTTACTTTTAGACACACCATTTTATTTAATGGTATATAGTTTACTTAATATTTAAAAATACCATTCATTCCATGGTATACATTGTTTCTTTAAACTAGTGTATTCTACACAACTATCCATATGTAACATCTTGATAGGGAACAAATACCCCATATCTTGACATCATTTGAAATTATCAATCATCTTTAAGGCCCTTAACTGTCACTTCATATCCATAATACAAGAAATTTGATTAAATTCATTAATAATATAAAAAGTACTTATATTTATTTTTTGTTTCTTTTTTATAAGCCCAGAAATATCTTAATAAATGAGATTTAATTGGGATATTTTTGAATCTACACTTTATTGCGTGAAGAATTAACAATCAACCACAGTTATCAAATAGAGACACAACTGAAAACAGTAACTATTCTAGTGGCTCTAGGAATCGTTTGTATATGATCTATTGGTATAGACCTATACCTCTATATTCCACTGAACCATTGGTAGAAGGTGGCTAAAATTACTTGTTCCCAAAAGTTTAAGATGAACCATTGAGATATTCCTTTCCCAATGGTTCAAAACCATTGAAATAGCCTTATCACAAAGGATGAAATATTTGGTATAATGGGATCCCAATGGGTTTGAATCCTTGGTAAAGGTCTATCATAATGTTTTATCTTAAAATTTTGGGATAGATATATACCAATGGTTGTAAACTGTTGGTATAGTTCCTAAAATTCCACATCATCATCCCATCTCCAACAATGAACCTCATCCAAATCCATTTTTTTAAAAAAAATTTAACGGCCACTTTAAGGCTTAGTGGTAACCAGACATTTCCAAAATCAAAAACATTACCCAAGACCAAATTTAAAATACAACATTACTCAAAAACAAAAAAACATCCCCCTCGAAACAAAATTCAAATTCAGACATGAAATTCAAACAGGTAAAATCAACAAAAAACCTTGTATCATGAGATCCCGAATAGCATGCCACCTTGAGCCATGCACCATTACTCAGGAACACAGTATCTCACTGAAGAAAATACATTGTTGTTCATTCCATGGAAGAAAACCCACAACACTAACACACAACATCAACACTATTTTCCGAAACCACATAGAACCAAAAACCATCAATTTCTAGGGAATATAACTGTCGCACCACCGTTGACCACCATCACCATCACCACATCACCCAACAAAAACAAAGCCCCACCATTTCCTGAACAGGATCAAGAACCTCCGTCGCCGACTAGTGACAATATCAAACCAAAAACAGAATCAGCTTCAGAAATAATCAATCAAATGAAGAACCATCAATAAAAAAACCCCATGATGAACTATAAAATGCCTCCATAAGACGTGCCTGTTGAAACACCCAATCGGCTCCCGCAAACGAATCCCAAAACCTCCTTGTATTCCCTGGCACCCGACCGAACTGGGGGAGAGGAAAGGACCTAGAATCCAGAGCAGTGAAAGAATGAATGGGACATCCCTAGCAAGATGAGACCAAGTAAGCACCATCATCCCCTCTAGAAAGCATCATCTTCAATCCTTCACCGAAAAAACAGAGACCGGCACTATAAAAATTGAAAATAAGAAAAATTGAGAACTCCGTGAGATTCAGAATCAGAGAGGGGGACCAAGAGCATCGAAGATGGAAGAAAGGAGGTGAAAAGAAGCAAGTAAAGGTCACATAAGGAGATATTTTGATCTAACAAGGACACTCAAGATCGAGAAACCTGAAAGTGAATGAAGAGGAATGGAAGGGATTGAAGAAGCATCAATGAAAATTGATGAAGAGCAAGAGAAGGATGTCACGAGTGGTAGGGGCGAGAGAAGGTAAAAAACATAAACCACCGAGAAACACTACAACTGAGGGGAAATTAGAAGCAACTTAGATGATGATGATGAAGATAAGGGAGAAAATTGACCAGCGGGATGGATTGTAATGGATAAGGAGAGAAGGAGGGTTTTGATAGGCAAGGAAGATGAAAGCAATATCAAAACCCTAGCCACTGAGAGCTCCGTCCGAAAAGTAGTCCATTACTAAACCTTTGGGTTGTGGCTCCTACAATGAACCTACAACTTTATAAGTGGACAAAATAGAACTACTTGATGTAATGCACCTACACCTAAAAAGTAGAACTACCTTAATGGAATGAACCAACAATCAAAACATAAAAACACAATTCAATCGTAATTCAAAATAGCACACCATCTAATGAAAAGAAACATCCTCAAAAAAGAACATAAAATTAATTATAACAAAAGAAATAATTTGATTCATTTAACCAATGATAAGAAACATACCAAATATCACACATATATTCAGTCAGAGAAAATCATCATACTAAGAATTTCTAAAATATTAGTAAAAAATGTGATGGATCAATCTGTCCCACATCACCATCACTATTTTAAATATTATCATTGGCCTCATCATATTCTTCATCCCATACACATCCTAATCCTTGTCCTCGTCTTCATTCCCATCATCGCCCTCGTTCACATCCTTATCCTGATCATCATCCTCATCCTAGACACCATCCTCATTTTCATCATCTGCATAATCCTTAACCACAACCTCCTCCTCATCATCATCCTCAACATTTCTTGAAATGTAAATGCCTAGACCTCCACAAGGGCTATCAATAAGTTTACTATATAATGAACACATCATAGACATATATTCATCCCAAGAAGAAGGGGTATCTAGTGGAAGTTATAGTCATAAATCATCCATATGATTCATAAATTCGGTGTTTTCCTTTAGATTCGGTTCTTCCAACTATATGCCCCCTATGAATTAGCCTTTTACAACTCTATGGTACTATAAATAGAATCTTTATTGGGGAAATAAATTTCTAGGACTATACTCTTTTCTAGTCGGAAACATATTCTTTCATGGTTTTCACCATCCAAACATTGATGTAAGCGATCATTTGTCCCAATGTTTTCAGGTTCCTGGGAATTAAGGGCCTCTAAAGATTATTTTTACAGATATATATAGACTATTATGTTACAAAATATATATTCAAATTTGAAATCATCAAACTAAAACTTACAATTCTATTCTGTGTTAGTTTTTAACCACACTTCCATCTTTTTTCTTTCTGCTTGAGAAATTAGTTTTTCTCGAGGCACATGTAATTCAATATTCAATACCTCCCTCTACAATGAAATTGAATCTAGGGAAGTATAACAGAAAATACTTTACTAATAATGAATTTAATAACAAAAATCAAATGGATATTAATTTTAAATGATGCTAAAAATAAAAACATATGGTAGATGAATTCATGTTGGTCTAATACAATTTGGGTTTCTTATGATTGGGTTTTTTACTATTGTTTAATTTACTTTCGTTTAAGAGTGTCCAATACATATGGGTTATATTTCTTAAACTCCCTTTACCATTTCAAAACCCTTTTATAATTATAATGTTAGGGAACCTTATTGGTATATTTATTTGTTCCGACAGTAGAACTCGTTCTGTCTACCATCCATTAAATCGTAGAATTTGTGTGGAAGTTAATGTATCAAGATTGTCTACTGATTATGTGTAGATTTCAGTGGGTGAAGCATTTCATCACAGAAACTCAATTTTTTATGAATCCTATGTCGATTTTTGTTCATAATTTATTAGAATGGGAATCTTATTGGAAACATATAGGTAGGGATTGAAGAACCTTGATACGCACAAGGGTGTGGATTTAGGAGGTAGTGGAAAGGAATCGAGGTCTATTGTCAATGAGGTTGTGCATATAAAGATTAAATTGGTTGACTCTACTGTCCTAATTTCTAAAAAGGGAGATAATTATAGAACTTGGGAGGGAAACCCAATGGTGGTTGACATCTTCAATCACTTTCAAAAGGACCTGGAGGCTCCCAAGATTTCTATGCAAGCTCATTCAGGGCATGTGAATGCTAAGGTAGTGATGGATACAGTGGTTTTGGATCCTATCAACTCTCTTGGAAGCCCTCATGGATGACACATGCAACCTAATAGTATAATTAATCCTATTGTGGAATCACAACTGGTTGTTAAGGGAGGCCTCAAGTCTCCCAGAACTACATCATATGTGGAGGTAGTTCATTAAGGGATGGTAATAGTGCTAGAGGTCTGACAGTTTCATCTAATGAACCAAGGGATGGTAAATCTTCATGTATAAATAATGTGGAACATGTCGTAGGGGGTTAGGCTTGGATTAAGACAAGTACAATAAGGGAGTTGGAATGTATTGTCCTTCTTGATCGATTTGAGGGTTAGGATATTGTTGACCCGACTCGGGAGAAAGGTTCACCTCTGGTGGTGCATTCTTCATATGAGAATGAGGTCTTTGGTTATGAGTCCAGTGGGGATATTTTTTCTCATGCTTCAAGTGATACTATATATGTTCTATGGGATAATAGGCTTCCCAGTTCATAGAGTAGGAAACTCTAGATTGGAAATCATAAATGGAGCAAGAACTATTCTTTTTTCCCTATACCCATGGACACATGATCTGCCAAGAAATAAAAATATAATAAGTTGGACAATGATGCTAAGGCTATAAAAAAATTTATTGAGAAGATACCATGGTCCTTGTGGGTGTCTTTCAAAAGAATGCATTGACTATATAGTAAAGTGAATTAGTTTCCGCACCTAATAAATTTTGGGAGCTATTGGTTCACTCAGAAGAAGAAATTATTAAAGAATTCCTAGTGATTAGGCTTCTAGTTATGAAACTAAAAAGATGATTAGTAGGTCATTAAGGGTTATTAATAATAAATAATAGATCACATGGATTGATAAGGAAGGCCTCATTTTAATTAAAGGATTCAATGATGGGAAAATCATCCAAGAGGAGTAGATGTAGTCTTGGGAAAATCTCATGTATCAATTTGATGATTTTTTAAAAGATAATCTAGATAATCAGTTAAATAACCTCACATTGAAATTATATAGGGTGATGGATTCTAGTAGACTTTTTTTTCAATTATTGGTTTTTTTATTTCCTTTATTTTCTGACCTTGTGGTTTATCACTTTTTCCTTAAAAGTGATTTGATAAAAAATATAATTTTTATTTAGTTCATTTTATTCTCGGAAATCAAACAAAAATTGTTTAATTTTTTATAGTTTTATTCCATTCTATATAATTTCGTTCAGTGTGACTTCTTTCGATAATATTTTTTAATCGTTTCTTGTTTAAATTCATATTAATTTGGTTAGATTATATTTGAGTTGTTTCAATTTTATTCGATGCAATCTAAATATGAATAAATTAATAAAAATTGAAATTTCTAAGTAAAAATTATAAATGACTATAATGCCTTATTCCACTCATAGTCTAACATCGTATTCCATCCTAAGATGAGGAGATATTTTTTAGAATCAATTTTTTTTATTTTTTCCTGTTGATCCCTAAAAAATTCATTAATACTAAAGAAAGTGTTAATAAAAACATGAATATTTACATTTAATAACCTAAAATTTGAATAATATATTGAAAATAGGACTTATCCGGTGAGTAATTAATTGAAAATGTTATTATATCAGAGAATAATCCATGAAAGGTATCACCTATAAATCTATGGAAACTTTAACATTCTAGCTGATATAAAACTCATTCTTATAGCCTTTCCAAAACTCACCGAATTCCATGAGATGTGTTGGCCTCACACAATCAAAATATGGAAAATTAAAACAAAGATGGAACCAAAATAATAATTCATATAAATAAAATAATAATTTGACAATAAATCCAACAGTTTTTACCTATATTTGTGGCCAAGTTTTATTCTTTACTTAATTGTGCAGGTGTCTCCAAGAGAGTGGATTCATGGGAATGAAGTTGGAGTATTTGGAAAGTATTTACAAAAAAACACATACATTATCGCCCTGTTTTTTTATCATTTAGTTTTCTACATTTTAATCTACTATCAACTACATGTGGTGGTTCCTTATAGTATGTATGTGTGTACAACCACACCACCTATCAGTAGATCTAGCTGTTATAGAAGAAAAAAATATTATATAAATACATATTATAATGATACAAAATTATGATATTTTTTATTAAGGTTCTAAAAATATAATTGAGGATGTCTAATTAATGGGTGCTATTGTATTTGCAGGCATTGAAGGAACATCACCCTGTACAGATGTGGTGGATCCTAGGGTATGCTCCAGTGGCTCAGAATGTGTCCGAGAAGTAGTCAAAAAAGAAGAAATGTAGAATCTTGGATAGAAGGAAGTAGAAGGAAAAGAAGATGGCATGGACGGATAGCCAAATTCATTTTATGGATGAGGAATAAGAATTATCATCTGATACAGAAAATATGGGTGAGGTGGCTCAGATGTAAATTTTGGTGAAAACATGGGTGACCTAAATATCCCATGTGTCCCAAATGACACTATGAGATCAAAATGTGTGGTTGATGGTATGTCAATGAGAGGGTTAGTGTCTAACTGGGTACAATGACTGGAGCACATAGATCTAGTACCACCCCCTCATATCGCTATCCTGATTACTGGGATCACTAGGCTTCTCGGAAAAGAATTGGTGCCTAAGTGGTGGATCATTGATAAATGTTAAAAAAAATTAATCAAATGACATCTATAGGGTGAAGTGACTAATCATTATTCTTCTTTCTCTCGGTATCATGAAATTATATTTTTATTGATATTTCATCAGGTATGAAAAGATTCTGGAGCTTGGGGATTAATTGAAAGTGACACATTGCATTTTTTGGAACATAGAATGGTGTTCCATCAGCTTTTGGCTTCCATCAGAATGTGCCAAATTTTATAAAATTATTTTGTTGAGAAATTTCCCCCCAAGATAAGCTGTAATATTTTGGGTAAGAGTTAATTTTGATTTTTGAAAATCTAAATTCCTCAACTATCATCTATGCTATATAGTGGTTTGAAGTAATATCTACATCATCTAGAAGTATGTTTTTCAATAATGTATGAATGTCATCGATGGAAGTATTAGAAATCCCACACATGGTTCTTCCATGAAAAAACCAGTTTAAAAATTAATGCTTTTCCATTTTATCACATTTTCAATATACTAAAGTCCTGGCAGCATCATTTAGTTTTTTTACACTAACAACATCATAATTTTCATTAGATGCTTCATGTATGCTCATATTGAAGTCTTATTGGGCCAACATCCTTTCCTTATCATGATGATGAATAAATGGAAACCATTCATTTTTCAAATTCTATAATCCAATCCTATCATTTAGATCATAAGAATTTTGAGATTCTATTTTATCCCTATTGTGCTACCAGATATAGTTGTTTGTTTTAAAACCATATTTGGTTATATGTTAGGTAACTTCTTCATGAGTAAACCAAGGTATTATAACACAATTATAACATGGTTAGTGTATGTGAACACCATCTAATGCAATTTCCAATTCCAAAATCTAAAAATATTTCCAACTTGTTTTGAAAATCACTTTATATATTATCGGTTTCATACACCCATATTATATACATTCATTAAAAAAACAGTTATAATTAATTTCATAAAAGAAATTAAATAAGATTGAAGTTTAATCTAAAATATATTTGTTCACTTTATATGAAACAATAAAAAACACACCACTCAATATAATAATCTTAATATAAAAGACAACAAAATAATATTAATATATATATATACATATTGTAAATATAAAACCATGATATTGAATTCATTTATAAAAAAAATCCATGATATTGGTTGGGTTTGGTTATTTTATTTAGATTGGGTTGGTGCATGCCTATTAAGGTTTTATTAAATATTGTTCAACTAAGTTCATTTTTTCATTACTATAGAATTTATTTTTGTAACACCCCGAGCTTCCACGATACGCTTCTCACTCAATAATGCAATAGCTTGCATTGTACGCAACTTCGAGTTCTAAAACACCGAGACTAATCAATGTAGCCGTTATGAATAGTAATAACCACTTTTTAAAATTATAGATATTTTATATTTCAAAATGGACTTCATTTTTGGATTCGGAATATCGAAATTAGCCTATGTTGAATTTTTGGTATTTTTCTGAGATCTTCTAATTCTTTATGAATAGTGAAAAATACTTAAAAACAACTTTTTTAATCAAAATAATTTATAGTGATAAATTATACTATTTAGTGGTTTTAAAATATAATTAAAATATATTTTTACCATTTTATCCAATGGTGGTCATTAGAATTAATTTAACATTGAAATTGGACATAAATAATTGCCAATCTTTTGATATAAATTGTTTCTTAAAAACACGCTATTTGTTGTGACAACGGGAATTAATTATAAAATTAATTAATGCAACTTATATGTTTGGAATTTTGTAAAATAGACATCATTTTTGAATTCAGAATATCAGTTATAGCTTAGGGTGAAATTTTGGCTATGTTCTGAAAAACTTCAATTTTTGATGAATAGTGAAACCACTAAGTGGTAGTTAAATAACTGATTTTTCGTTTAAATGAAATATTACCACTTATGTGATTTGATTTTCAAAAATCCAACATACATGGTTGTCATTAAGAAGTAAAATATGGTTCAATGAGATTAAAATAATTTTTTGGTGAATAGTAACTTTTAAGTTTTTAATCGCGATTAGAGGTAATTAGTGTAGTTTAAGGTAAAAATAATGTTTTAATAATATGAGATGAGCTTGAAACTTGTCCTACTCCTATTGGATGAGTCATGGCCGACCAAGACAACCCATGGGTCAACTTGGGGACCCCATGGAGCTACTTTAGTTGGAAAATGACATTAATATATATTTATTTAATGTTAAAATTAAATTGACACAAACATGTGTTGTTTTACTAAAACAGTTTTTAAGTGGGGTTACACAAGTCCAAATTTTGATTATAAATATTCATTAGAAATATAAAAAGCTTTCCTACATCATAGTATTTGTTTTATAATTTTTAGACATTAAATAAATTAAATTATTTATGACATCATTATGATGAAGCGATGACCTCATTATTTAACGATTTAAATAAAATGAGAAGATAATGCAAAATCCAAAGCTTACACTTGTCCAAAGCCTATTGTATGAGGATATTTCGAACCCTTATCACCTTATCCACGAATTATATAATTGTGGAACCTTTAGAATCCGAAAAGCATTGTATAATAATGTAACATTTCAATCTTTCCAAAAGAGCCCCTCCTCTCCTCTTATAAAAGGCCCCCACCTCTCCCACCTTATTCACACCTTCAAGCCATTTGGATCGGCCAACCTCGTCCCAAATACTCTCCCAACTTTCCCCTATTACTCCTAGAATCCTCACATTGGGCAGAACTCTCCTCAAGGAAGCCTTTGTCTCAAATCAAAAAGAGTTACCTGATTTTGAGGTAATGTCTTCTCTAATGTTGTTTTGTTTTATTTTTCTTCTCCAACCCCATAAAATCTTTTTATTAATTTATTTTGTAACAACACCAGTATCCTAAATATACTAGGATGTTGTTATAAGAAGGATTCGATCTACACTTACACACACCTACATCTAATGGTTAAAGAACATACGGTTTCTGTGGATGGCGAATTTCTGCCTCATGAAACGATGATTGTTCAACACTCATATAACACCTTCAAAGGTGGCCATTAAGATGTCACTATATTTATATATGATATAAAATATGTTTATGTTTTACTTATTCTTATGTATTTCTCGTTTATGGCATACTTTATGATTTCCATTATGGGTAAAACGCGATAATTTCATTTTAGGAAGTGCGGACTACCACCCCCTCAAAGTGATTTGAATCGTTAATGCCATATGTGGGATGTATAAAGGATGGATTAAATGGTATTATACACTATATTATACTGTAATAATATTATAAATTTATATCATTATTATTTCATTCCATTAAATATGAAATATAAATGAAAGTAGCGTTCATGCGTACGTACGGCATACCGTCTCCATGAACGGTGCATTTCATTTCTTACCTCTAAATGTTACGTGACATTATGAATGAATGTATATACTGTATATATGATATATATGATATCTACATCATGAATATAATTCTGTATATAGTGGATATTTCACCACATGAACAACTTGCAATTATAAGAAGTTTATTTTTGACTCAAGTACCAAAGATCGACAAAACGACCGTTATTAACTTAAATAATTAAATAATGTTCATAACATGGTAATAAGTGATATAAAAGGAATAATGAACATGAAAAAGGTTCTTAAGTAAATAGATATTAACTCTAGTTTATTATTCAGGAGGTTAAAGAACGGTCGAGTCAGGACAAGACGCAAGGTAAGGGATCTTCTTAACCCAACTTCCATTCTTTGGGTTAATCTCCTACGTTCAAATTATGTCATGATATTATTATGTCCTATTTTGTATTTTTACTTTCTTTATGTGTACCTATAGTGAATACACATAATAGATCTATTTTATTTTAAAAATGATCTATTTAAAGACTTCGTCTCAATCCCCTTTCATTGAGGCATATTTGGTTTTATACACAACTTTTTTTTATACGGTGTATAAACCCCTTTGACTTTTACATTTATTCAAAAGGTTTTATTTTATAATTATGTGATTTTTAAATGATTTAAAAAAAGAGATATTTCTCTCCAATATATGAAAATCCAGTGAAAATGTATACGTATTTAACGCAAGCATAAAAATGTTTTCAGAAAACCTGACTCTCGAGTGTGGTAGTCAGGAAGGGATTGGGAGTGGACCCATCATGGCCTGTAATTAGTCGAGCAGTCTCAAAATTAGTTATTTTGTTTTCAGAAGCTTTCATATTGTTTTCAAAAAAACACTGGAGTATATTTGAGCAATTTTAAACATAAGTATCTTCGAAAAAAATTGTATCGGCAGGTCTCATGAGACAAAATAGTGTCTTGGCACGAGGCCTTGACAAAATCTTATTTGTGGTCTTGGCACGAGGCGTTGACTACGTGGTTATGATAGTCTGGCATTATGCATTCCATCATTATTAAAGTGGTTATTGATATTGCATGTGATTATTCGACCAGTAGAATATCCATGTGAGGAAGTGAATGGCATTATCTCATTTTACTTTTGCCATATTATGTTGAAGTTCAAGTTTAAAAGGCTTTTGTTTTAGTTATACATTGCCTTAAATGTTAATGTTTATTTATGAAAGCTTCCACTATATTGTTAACCATACTGAGCATCCGAGCTCACCCCTTTCAATGTTTTAATATTTTCCAGGATGTGAAGAAGTATTTTATGAATGACCTGCAGGGATAGTCCGAAGAGGATATAAGTGTGGACTATGGAGACTATGTTATTACAGTTTTTCACTTTGTGATGTAATGTAACATTTATGAATGTATCTAGTGTTTCCAAGGCTACTAAACTAATTGGTCTTTCGAGACTTGATCTTTTGTGATCATGCCAATGTTACAAAGTAATGCACCGGCTCTGGGTAGCTGGGGTCGGGGCGTTACAGTTGGTATCAGAGGCAATTTAGTACTATCCTTGGAAGCTAGATGTAGATAAACTCTGATTAGAGCACATAGCCCAAAGATAGACTTTGAGGATTAGTATAGAAGAACTTCCTAGAATTTTGGTATTATAGAGATGTTATGAGTTTTCCTAGCAATACATCCCTGTCTGGATACGAGCAGGTAGAGGCAGCTCTGGCACAGATGTACCTAGGGGTAAAACCCGAAAACACCGCTTTGAGCTAGACTCGAACGGGAACTGGTGAACGACAACGGGCCTTGCTGCACTCTTTGTTACGACACTCCCGGGGGATATGCTTTGGATAATTCTCATTTTCTTTATAAACCACTATGAAGGGTTATGAGTATATACTTCCTCAAAGAAAACATTTTTATGGATTATATCCATAAATAGTTCAATTTATGTTAAGTATCTTACAAGTATGGAATTATGTATTTTGATTTATAAACTAATATATTTTATGCCATTGTTTAGAAATGGCGCCTAGTGGAAGGAATGGAAACCGTATCAATGCACGCACTCCGTGTAGGGATTGCCCTCCTGCTTAAGATAATTATGGGTGAGCTAGTGATACAACTGGTGCTGATCAGCTTCTCACCGTACTGGGACAACTCACGCAGGTTATGAATAATAACCTTACTCGTATGGAGCACCCTGATCCGCAACGTGGAGGATCAATGCTAGAACGTTTCATGAGGAAACAACCACCAACCTTCAATGGGAGTACAAATCCTATAGTAGCTGAGCAATGGATAAATTCCTTAGAGAAACTATTCCATGCCTTGGGGAGTAGTGAAAGGGAGAAGGTTGTCATGGCAGTTTACCGCCTCACTGGAGATGCCGATCAGTGGTGGTCGCTGATTCAAAACACAAAGGAAGATGATGACGTATCGAATATGGAATGGAGGGAGTTCAAAGAGCTTTTCTTAGAAAAATACTTTCCTCGTGACCATCGAGCAGATATGGAAAGGCAATTTCAGTGTCTGAGGCAGAAGGAGGATGAGAATGTCGCAAAGTATGAGGCTAACTTTACAAGGTTAGCGAGGCATGCTTCCGATTATATACATAACCCAAGGAGTAATATTGATCGTTTCTTTGATGGCTTAAAACAATTTCTCCGTCGAGGTTTAGTATCACAATCCTTCTCATCATACGAAGATATTTTCTCGTGTGCTATCAAGACAGAAAAGGAATTCTCTAAGTCTTATGACAACAAAGTAAAGCAAGAGAAGAAGAGAATGGTGGAACAAGAGACAGATAAAGGGAAAAAGGGAAAGAAGGATTTTCCATTATGTGATAATTGTGGGAAGAATCACCCTGGTACGTGCCTAAAAGGAATGGGAGTTTGTTATAAATGTGGAGAAAAGGGTCACCAGGCTCGTGATTGCAAGGGAAAGAAAGAGGCTATCAAAGTTGAATGCTACAATTGTAGAGAAATGGGTCATTATGAAAATGAATGTCCTAAGAGTCAAGGAAACTTACCTCAGAAAAGGCCAAGGGATCAAGGCCAATCTTATGCTGTGACTACATTTGAAGCAGAATAATTAATGTATTGGTGCTTTTGGACTCAAGGATTATATTCTGGTTATAAGAATAATGTGATATATATAAAGATTATACTTCAGTACATTTTGATTACAGTAAGGTTTTAATATGATTAAGGTAATCATATTTTTAGTATGTGACAATAATAGATACTTTTCTTTGTTTGGGGAATCTGATGTTACAATTGATTTTGGAATTTAGAGACCTTTTAGAGAAAGTCTGGACGGAGGTATTTTGGATAACTATTAAGGTTGGAATGGATTAAGTTGAACCATGGATAGTATTGTTTAAGGTTAAATAATTTTTGAAGATTATTTTTGGAATATTATAATACTATAGTTTTAGGAAAAGGACAACCTGCAGGGTGGGGCATAACCCGTCGCTTTGGACAAAGCTGCAGGAATCGAACCCACAATCATAGTACAACAAGCCTTTATTTCCTACCACTAGCCTACAGGAATTCCCTGGTTATTACAAAATAATTTTACTAATCTAAATGGTATGTGTTAACATTTGGAACCTTATACAATTAGGATAAATAGAATATTTTTGAGTTCTGTTACCATTGGGAGTAAAAGTTGGGTTTGTGGTAAAAAATTATTAACGAATGAAAGTATACATAACAAGTATGTATATTCCCTTACGTTCTTAGTAAATCTCCTAAATAAATTCCTCAACATTATAAAAGGTAACTTAAAACAAAAATGTTGTCGGTTAACTTTTCCAACTGGGGATTCAATGACCGTTTAACCAATCACATGTTTGTGATTTTCTTGTGGTTAAACTTTCTCCTAATCCTGTTTTCTATAACTCTCCATCAGACCTTGATGGTTTGTTTCTCCTCCATATCCATATTTTCATAGAATCCTAGAATGGGCCATATCGGGTGACCTATGTACTTATCTTGCTTTCTTTTAATGTTATATATTTATTAACCTTATTTCCGATGTGGGTTTTCCTCAAAGGTATTTTCTCTTTTCAACCTTTTATTTTCAAAGAAAAATTTCAAATTGCAAGGATGCGATTTATTGAAGGAGGGGAGAATGTAACACCCTGAGCTTCCACGACACGCTTCTCATTCAATAATGCAATAGCTTGCATTATACGCAACTTCGAGTTCTAAAACACCGCGACTAATCAAAGTAGCCACTATGAATAGTAATAACCACTTTTTAAAATTATAGAAATTTTATATTTCAAAATGGACTTCATTTTTGGATTCGGAATATCAAAATTAGCCTATGTTGAATTTTTGGTATTTTTCTGAGAACTTCTAATTTTTTATGAATAGTGAAAAATACTTAAAAACAACTTTTTTAATCAAAATAATTTATAGTGATAAATTATACTATTTAGTGGTTTTAAAGTAAAATTAGAATATATTTTTACCATTTTATCCAATGGTGGTCATTAGAATTAATTTAACATTGAAATTGGACATAAACAATTGCCAATCTTTTGATATAAATTGTTTCTTAAAAACACGCTATTTGTTGTGACAGCGGGAATTAATTATAAAATTAATTAATGAAACTTATATGTTTGGAATTTTCTAAAATAGACATCATTTTTGAATTCGGAATATCAATTATAGCTTAGGGTGAAATTTTGGCTTTGTTCTGAAAAACTTCAATTTTTGATGAATAGTGAAATCACTAAGTGGTAGTTAAATAACTGATTTGTCATTTAAATGAAATATTACCACTTCTGTGATTTGATTTTCAAAAATACGACATACATGGTTTTCATTAAGAAGTAAAATGTGGTTCAATGAGATTAAAATAATTTTTTGGTGAATAGTAACTTTTAAGTTCTTAATCGCAATTAGAGGTAATTAGTGTAGTTTAAGGTAAAAATAATGTTTTAATAATATGAGATGAGCTTGAAACTTGTCCTACTCTTATTTGATGAGTCATGGCCAGCCAAGACAACCCATGGGTCAACTTGGGGACCCCATGGATCAACTTTAGTTGGAAAATGACATTAATATATATTTATTTAATGTTAAAATTAAATTGACACAAACATGAGTTGTTTTACTAAAACAGTTTTTAAGTGGGGTTACATAAGTCCAAATTTTGATTATAAATATTCATTAGAAAGATAAAAATCTTTCCTAAATCATAGTATTTTGTTTATAATTTTTAGACCTTAAATAAATTAAATTATTTATGACATCATTATGATGCAGCGATGACCTCATTATTTAACGACTTAAATAAAATGAGAAGATAATGCAAATTCCAAGGCTTAAACTTGTCCAAAGCATATTAAATGAAGATATTTAGAACCCTTATCACCTTATCCACGAATTATATAAGTGTGGGATCTTTAGAATCCGAAAATCATTGTATAATAATGTAACATTTCAATCATTCCAAAAGAGCCCCTCCTCTCCTCTTATAAAAGGCCCCCACCTCTCCCACCTTATTCACACCTTGAATCCATTTGGCTCGGCCAACATATGCCCAAATACTCTACCAACTTCCCCCTATTACTCCTAGAAGCCTCACATTGGGCAGAACTCTCCTCAAGGAATCCTTTGGCTCAAATCAAAAAGAGTTACCCGATTTTGAGGTAATGTCTTCTCTAATGTTGTTTTGTTTTGTTTTTCTTCTCCAACCCCCTAAACTCTTTTTATTCATTTCTTTTGTAACAAAACAAGTATCCTCAATATACTAGGATTTTTTTATAAGAAGTATTCTAGATACACTTACACACACCTACATCTAATGGTTAAAGAACATACAGTTTCTGTGTGTGGCGAATTTCTGCCTCACGAAACGATGATTGTTCAACACTCATATAACACCTTGAAAGGTGGCCATTAAGATGTCAATATATTTATATATGATATAAAATATGTTTATGTTTTACTTATGCTTCTTTATTTCTCATTTATGGCATACTTTATGATTTCCATTATGGGTAAAACACGATAATTTCATTTTAGGAAGTGCGGACTACCGCCCCCTCAAAGTGATTTGAATCGTTAATGCCATATGTGGGATGTATAAAGGATGGATTTAATGGTATTATACACTATATTATACTTTAATTATATTATAAATTTATACCATTATTATTTCATTCCATTAAATACGAAATAGAAATGAAAGTAGCGTTCATGCGTACGTACGGCTTACCGTCTCCATGAACGGTGCATTTCATTTCTTACCTCTAAATGTTACGTGAAATTATGATTGAATGTATATACTGTATATATGATATATATGATATATACATCATGAATATAATTCTGGATATAATGGATATTTCACCACATTAACAACTTGCAATTATAAGAAGTTTATTTTTGACTCAAGTACCAAAGATCGACAAAACGACCGTTATTAACTAAAATAATTAAATAATGTTCATAACATGGTAATAAGGGATATAAAAGGAATAATGAACATGAAAAAGGTTCTTAAGTAAATAGAAATTAACTCTAGTTTATTATTCAGGGGGTTAAAGAACGGTCGAGTCAGGACAAGACGCAAGGTAAGGGAACTTCTTAATCCAACTTCCATTCTTTGGGTTAATCTCCTACTTTCAAATTATGTCATGATATTATTATGTCCTATTTTGTATTTTTAATTTCTTTATGTGTACCTATAGTGAATACACATAATAGATCTATTTTATTTTAAAAATGATCTATTTAAGGACTTCCTCTCAATCCCCTTTCATTGAGGCATATTTGGTTTTATACACCACTTTCTTTTATACGGTGTATAAACCCCTTTGACTTTTACATTTATTCAAAAGGTTTTCTTTTATAATTATGTGATTTTAAATGATTTCAAAAAAGAGATATTTCTCTCCAATATATGAAAATCCAGTGAAAATGTATACGTATTTAATGCAAGCTTAAAAATGTTTTCAGAAAACCTGACTCTCGAGTGTGGTAGTTAAGAAGGGATTGGGCGTGGACCCATCATCGCCTGTAATTAGTCGAGCAGTCTCATAATTAGTTATTTTGTTTTTAGAAGTTTGCATAATGTTTTCAAAAAATCACTGGAGTATATTTGAGAAATTTTAAACATAAGTATCTTCTAAAAAAATTGTATCGGCAGGTCTCATGAGACAAAATAGTGTCTTGGCATGAGGCCTTGACAAAATCTTATTTTTGGTCTTGGCATGAGGCCTTGACTACGTGTTTATGATAGTCTGTCATTATGCATTCCATCATTATGAAAGTGGTTATTGATATTGCATGTGATTATTCGACCAGTAGAATATCCATGTGAGGAAGTGAATGGCATTATCTCATTTTACTTTTGCCATATTATGTTGAAGTTCAAGTTTAAAAGGCTTTTGTTTTAGTTATACATTGCCTTAAATGTTAATGTTTATTTATGAAAGCTTTCGCTATACTGTTAACCTTACTGAGCATCCGAGCTCACCCCTTTCAATGTTTTAATATTTTCCAGGATGTGAAGAAGTTTTTTATGAATGACCTGCAGGGATAGACCGAAGAGGATAGAAGTGTGGACTATGGAGACTATGTTATTATAGTTTTTCACTTTGTGATGTAATGTAACATTTATGAATGTATCTAGTGTTTCCAAAGCTACTAAACTAATCGGTCATTCGAGACTTGATCTTTTGTGATCATGCCAATGTTACGAAGTAATGCACCGGCTCTGGGTAGCTGGGGTCGAGGCATTACAGTTGGTATCAGAGGCAGTTTAGTACTAACCTTGGAAGCTAGATGTAGATAAACTCTGATTAGAGCACATAGCCCAAAGATAGACTTTGAGGATTAGTATAGAAGAACTTCCTAGAATTTTGGTATTATAGAGATGTTATGAGTTTTCCGAGCAATACATCCCTGTCTGGATACGAGCAGGTAGAGGCAGCTCTGGCACAGATGTACCTAGGGGTAAAACCCGAAAACATCGCTTTAAGCTAGACTCGAACGGGAACTGGTGCACGACAACGGGCCTTGCTGTACTCTTGGTTACGACACTCCCGGGGGATATGCTTTGGATAATTCTCATTTTCTTTATAAACCACTATGAAGGGTTATGAGTATATACTTCCTCAAAGAAAACATTTTTATGGATTATATCCATAAATAGTTCAATTTATGTTATGTATCTTACAAGTATGGAATTATGTATTTTGATTTATAAACTAATATAGTTTATGCCATTCTTTAGAAATGGTGCCTAGTGGAAGGAATGGAAACCATATCAATGCACGCACTCCGTGTAGGGATTGCCCTCCTGCTCAAGATAATTATGATGGAGCTAGTGATACAACTGGTGCTGATCAGCTTCTCACCGTACTGGGACAACTCACGCAGGTTATGAATAATAAACTTACTCGTATGGAGCACCCTGATCCGCAACGTGGAGGATCAATGCTAGACCGTTTCATGAGGCAACAAACACCAACCTTCAATGGGAGTACAAATCCTATAGTAGCTGAGCAATGGATAAATTCCTTAGAGAAACTATTCCATGCCTTGGGGAGTAGTGAAAGGGAGAAGGTTGTCATGGCAGTTTACCGCCTCACTGGAGATGCCGATCAGTGGTGGTCGCTGATTCAAAACACAAAGGAAGATGATGACGTATCGAATATGGAATGGAGGGCGTTCGAAGAGCTTTTCTTAGAAAAATACTTTCCTCGTGACCATCGAGAAGATATGGAAAGGCAATTTCTGAGTCTGAGGCAGAAAGAGGATGAGAATGTCACAAAGTATGAGGCTAACTTTACAAGGTTAGCGAGGCATGCTTCCGATTATATACGTAACCCAAGGAGTAAGATTGATCGTTTCTTTGATGGGTTAAAACCATTTCTCCGTCGAGCTTTAGTATCACAATCCTTCTCATCATACGAAGATATTGTCTCGTGTGCTATCAAGACAGAAAAGGAATTCTCTAAGTCTTATGACAACAAAGTAAAGAAAGAGAATAAGAGAACGGTGGAACAAGAGACAGATGAAGGGAAAAAGGGAAAGAAGGATTTTCCATTATATGATAATTGTGGGAAGAATCACCCTGGTACGTGCCTAAAAGGAATGGGAGTTTGTTATAAATGTGGAGAAAAGGGTCACCAGGCTCGTGATTGCAAGGGAAAGAAAGAGGCTATCAAAGTTGAATGCTACAATTGTAGAGAAATGGGTCACTATGCAAATGAATGTCCTAAGCGTCAATGAAAATTACCTCAGAAAAGGCCAAGGGATCAAGGCCAATCTTATGCTGCGACTACATTTGAAGCAGAATAATTAATGTATTGGTGCTTTTGGACTCAAGGATTATATTCTGGTTATAAGAATAATGTGATATATATAAAGATTGTACTGCAGTACTTTTTGTTTACAGTAAGGTTTTAATATGATTAAGGTAATCATATTTTTAGTATGTGACAATAATAGAAACTTTTCTTTGTTTGGGGAATCTGATGTTACAATTGATTTTGGAATTTAGAGACCTTTTAGAGAAAGTCTGGATGGAGGTATTTTGGATAACTATTAAGGTTGGAATGGATTAAGTTGAACCATGGATAGTATTGTTTAAGGTTAAAGCATTTCTGAAGATTATTTTCGGAATATTATAATACTATAGTTTTAGGAAAATGACAACCTGCAGGGTGGGGCATAACCCATCGCGTCAGACAAAGCTACAGGAATCGAACCCACAATCATAGTACGACAGGCCATTATTTCCTACCACTAGCCTACAGGAAGTCCCTGGTTATTACAAAATAATTTTACTAATCTAAATGGTATGTGTTAACATTTGGAACCTTATACAATTAGAATAAATAGAATATTTTTGTGTTCCATTACCATTGGGAGTAAAAGTTGGGTTTGTGGTAAAAAATTATTAACGAATGAAAGTATACATAACAAGTATGTATATTCCCTTACGTTCTTAGTAAATCTCCTAAATAAATTCCTCAACATTATAAAAGGTAACTTAAAACAAAAATGTTGTCGGTTGACTTTTCCAACTGGGGATTCAATGACCGTTTAACCAATCACTTGTTTGTGATTTTCTCGTGGTTAAACTTTCTCCTAATCCTGTTTTCTATAACTCTCCATCAGACCTTGATGGTTTGTTTCTCCTCCATATCCATATTTTCATAGAATCCTAGAATGGGCTATATCGGGTGACCTTTGTACTTATCTTGCTTTCTTTTAATGTTATATATTTATTAACCTTATTTCCGATGTGGGTTTTCCTCAAAGGTATTTTCTCTTTTCAACCATTTATTTTCAAAGAAAAATTTCAAATTGCGAGGACGCAATTTATTGAAGGAGGGGAGATTGTAACACCCCGAGCTTCCACGATACGCTTCTCATTCAATAATGCAATAGCTTGCATTGTACGCAACTTCGAGTTCTAAAACACCGCGACTAATCAAAGTAGCCGTTATGAATAGTAATAAAACTTTTTAAAATTATAGAAATTTTATATTTCAAAATGGACTTCATTTTTGGATTCGGAATATCGAAATTATCCTATGTTGAATTTTTGGTATTTTTCTGAGAACTTCTAACATTTTATGAATAGTGAAAAATACTTAAAAACAACTTTTTTAATCAAAATAATTTATAGTGATAAATTATAATATTTACTGGTTTTAGAGAATAATTAGAATATATTTTTACCATTTTATCCAATGGTGGTCATTAGAATTAATTTAACATTGAAATTGGACATAAACAATTGCCAGTCTTTTGATATAAATTGTTTCTTAAAAACACGCTATTTGTTGTGACATCGGGAATTAATTATAAAATTAATTAATGCGACTTATATGTTTGGAATTTTTTAAAATAGACATCATTTTTTAATTCATAATATCAATTATATCTTAGGGTGAAATTTTGGCTTTGTTCTGAAAAACTTCAATTTTTGATGAATAGTGAAACCACTAAGTGGTAGTTAAATAACTGATTTGTCGTTTAAATGAAATATTACCACTTCTGTGATTTGATTTTCAAAAATACGACATACATGGTTGTAATTAAGAAGTAAAATGTGGTTCAATGAGATTAAAATAATTTTTTGTTGAATAATAACTTTTATGTTCTTAATCGCGATTAGAGGTAATTAGTGTAGTTTAAGGTAAAAATAATGTTTTAATAATATGAGATGAGCTTGACACTTGTCCTACTCCTATTGGATGAGTCATGGCCGACCAAGAAAACCCATGGGTCAACTTGGGGACCCCATGGAGCCACTTTAGTTGGAAAATGACATTAATATATATTTATTTAATGTTAAAATTAAATTAACACAAACATGAGTTGTTTTACTAAAACAGTTTTTAAGTGGGGTTACACAAGTCCAAATTTTGATTATAAATATTCATTAGAAATATAAAAATCCTTCCTACATCATAGTATTTTTTTATAATTTTTAGACCTTAAATAAATTAAATTATTTATGACATCATTATGATGCAGTGATGACCTCATTATTTAACGATTTAAATAAAATGAGAAGATAATTCAAAATCCAAGGATTACACTTGTCCAAAGACTAATGGATGAGTATATTTAGAACCCTTATCACCTTATCCACGAATTATATAAGTTTGGGACCTTTAGAATCCGAAAGGCATTGTATAATAATGTAACATTTCAATCTTTCCAAAAGAGCCCCTCCTCTCCTCTTATTAAAGGCCCCCACCTCTCCCACCTTATTAACACCTTCAAGCCATTTGGCTCGGCCACACTCTACCAACATACTCTCCCAACTTCCCCCTATTATTCCTAGAAGCCTCAATTTGGGAATAACTCTTCTCAAGGAATCCTTTGGATCAAATCAAAAAGAGTTACCCGATTTTGAGGTAATGTCTTCTCTAATGTTGTTTTGTTTTATTTTTCTTCTCCAACCCCCTAAACTCTTTTTATTCATTTCTTTTGTAAAAACACCAGTATCCTAAATATACTAGGATGTTGTTATAAGAAGGATTCGAGCTACACTTACACACACCTACATCTAATGGTTAAAGAACATATGGTTTCTGTGGATGGCGAATTTCTGCCTCACGAAACGATGGTTGTTCAACACTCATATAACACCTTAAAAGGTGGCCATTAAGATGTCACTATATTTATATATGATATAAAATATGTTTATGTTTTACTTATGCTTCTGTATTTCTCATTTATGGCATACTTTATGATTTCCATTATGGGTAAAACGCGATAATTTCATTTTTGGAAGTGCGGACTACCGCCCCCTCAAAGTGATTTGAATCGTTAATGCCATATGTGGGATGTATAAAGGATGGATTAAATGGTATTATACACTATATTATACTGTAATTATATTATAAATTTATATCATTATTATTTCATTCCATTAAATACGAAATACAAATGAAAGTAGCGTTCATGCGTACGTACGGCTTACCGTCTCCATGAATGGTGCATTTCATTTCTTACCTCTAAATGTTACGTGACATTATGAATAAATGTATATACTGTATATATGATATATATGATATCTACATCATGAATATAATTCTGGATATAATGGATATTTCACCACATGAACAACTTTCAATTATATGAAGTTTATTTTTGACTCAAGTACCAAAGATCGACAAAACGACCGTTATTAACTTAAATAATTAAATAATGTTCATAACATGGTAATAAGGGATATAAAAGGAATAATGAACATGAAAAAGGTTCTTAAGTAAATAGAAATTAACTCTAGTTTATTATTCATGAGGTTAAATAATGGTCGAGTCAGGACAAGACGCAAGGTAAGGGAACTTCTTAACCCAACTTCCATTCTTTGGGTTAATCTCCTACTTTCAAATTATGTCATGATATTATTATATCCTATTTTGTATTTTTACTTTCTTTATGTGTACCTATAGTGAATACACATAATAGATCTATTTTATTTTAAAAATTATCTATTTAAGGACTTCGTCTCAATGCCCTTTCATTGAGGCATATTTGGTTTTATACACAACTTTCTTTTATACGGTGTATAAACCCCTTTGACTTTTACATTTATTCAAAAGATTTTCTTTTATAATTATGTGATTTTTAAATGATTTCAAAAAAGAGATATTTCTCTCCAATATATGAAAATCCAGTGAAAATGTATACGTATTTAACGCAGGCTTAAAAATGTTTTCAGAAAACCTGACTCTCGAGTGTGGTAGTCAGGAAGGGATTGGGCGTGGACCCATCATGGCCGGTAATTAGTCGAGCAGTCTCAGAATTAGTTATTTTGTTTTCATAAGCTTGCATAATGATTTCAAAAAAACACTGGAGTATATTTGAGAAATTTTAAACATAAGTATCTTCTAAAAAAATTGTATCGGCAGGTCTCATGAGGCAAAATAGTGTCTTGGCACGAGGCCTTGACAAAATCTTATTTGTGGTCTTGGCATGAGGCCTTGACTACATGGTTTTGATAGTCTGGAATTATGCATTCCATCATCATGAAAGTGGTTATTGATATTGCATGTGATTATTCGACCAGTAGAATATCCATCTGAGGAAGTGAATGGCATTATCTCATTTTACTTTTGCCATATTATGTTGAAGTTCAAGTTTAAAAGGCTTTTGTTTTAGTTATACATTGCCTTAAATGTTAATGTTTATTTATGAAAGCTTCTACTATATTGTTAACCTTACTGAGCATCCGAGCTCACCCTTTTCACTGTTTTAATATTTTCCAGGATGTGAAGAATTATTTTATGAATGACCTACAGGGATAGTCCGAAGAGGATAGAAGTGTGGACTTTGGAGACTATGTTATTATAGTTTTTCACTTTGTGATGTAATGTAACATTTATGAATGTATCTATTGTTTCCAAGGCTACTAAACTAATCGGTCTTTTGAGACTTGATCTTTTGTGATCATGCCAATGTTACGAAGTAATGCAACGGCTCTGGGTAGCTGGGGTCAGGGCGTTACAATTTTAGTTAGGTTCAATTTAGTTCATATTTTTTTAATTTTAGTTCAGTTTTATGCAGTTTGGTGTTGTTTTGGTATACTCCAGTCTACTTGGATGAAATCAATTTATTTCAATTCCATTCAGTTTGTTTGGTCATGTTGGTTCAGTTATGATATAGATAGTATTTGTTAATCCGGGTGGGTTTCAGTGTGTAAGGGGTTTATAGGTTTAGTTAATTTATTTCCAAGACTTGTTAGGGTAGTTTGGTAAAATTTATTTTTCTTAGGGCCTAATCAATGCATTTCAATTTTTTTAATTTAGTGTGTCATCATAATAAGGAATAAATTGGGAGATTATGGGAAATATAGTGGATTAAATAGATAATCATTGTATAAGTGGAGTAATGGTGGATGATGTCCTTATATCCTAGCTATGAAACATCCCCTAGCACTATATTTTTTCAATCACTTCATAATAAAATCAAAAATGTAATAACATGTATACGAAATAATATTATCATGATTTATCAAGTATTATAGAGGAATGTAAATAAAATCCTTATTAAAATAATAATATCACATGTATATATCATTCAATACATTTTCAATCATTATAACGTCACTCCAAAACATCTTTGACCAACTAATACCACCAAAAATTAAACTAACTACACAAAACAACCACACACAACCAATAATTCCTCTATTTCATTTACATATTAAACCAATTTCTACATTTTCCAATTTATCAACAAATATCTGTTTAATATCCATTTAATTCCATATTTTTTGAAAAATCCCCCTTTTCATCACCCACAATTATTCCCATTTTTTTAAAATTCAATTTTTAATCAATTACCACATATTGTATTCCATCCCACACTGATTTAATTTCAAATGATGTCATTCCAATTTGATTATTACTAATCATATTCCACAGTTACTAAGAAACTACAAAAATGGCAACACACAAAAACACATCAATATTTTAATAACCACAAAAAACATCGCACCATTAAGCCATCATCATAGAACAACCATCACATAATAACAACCATCCTCTATTCACCACTAACCATCCCTCAACACTTCTTATGACAATCTAACCACGACCTTTATTCTTCAACACAATCTACATTGAAAATGTTCATCCATGTCACTGTAATTTCCCAAAAAGTTATAAAAAATCACTATGTGAAAATAGAACTCACAGTAAAATGCATAGAAATATATTTGAACCACCATAATTTCAACCCTTTAAATATAAAGGTGGGTTTCAAAACATTTCCTCATTTCTTGCATCATTATTTCTCCAAAATTTCGAGATTCATGCATAGCTGGTATGCCTATGTGTATAACCTTTAATGAATGGTAAGTTTAAACAATCAATAACCTAAGGGGATCATAATACACAATGTATAAAATAAACACAACATAAAAATGTTCATGTTTGAAAGGAAAATATTGTATTGGAATCTTAATGAAAACAACTAAAATAAATCGAGGTAGAAGATATAACACATTTACAATATACTGACTTGAGGTGGGAGAAAAAATGGCATAAACCTTGTGAAGGTTCCAGGCACAGCAGAAGCGTGGTTGAGATGTCACCCAATTTGGATTTCTACCATGATCAATGATTATTTCGAGATCAACATGACAATGAATGCTTGTCTCCATGGAATATAATCAAATATTTAGATAAAGAAGTAAGAGGCCCGAAACCTTTAGAGAGGATCTTTCACATCAGGTTTATAATTAATATAATAAATTTCATAAAGAAAAATAATACCTGGATATTTTTTATTTTTATTCATTGATGATGTCGATTGTTTGTAATGATCCTTCTGAATTATCTCATTGCGCTTGTAATGATCCAAACTAGAACCCCTCTTGCAGTGATCCAAATGTGCTTTGATGACCTCTGATCGTCATCGCTCGTTCTATGGGTGCTAGTGTGGTGAATTGAGTGTCCTGTGTCGGCCGTTCTTGATCTCTTGTTCTTTGGCCTTGAATAACGTCTCTCGTTCCTGAGAGGGGAGAGAATAGAATTCGAGAGAGAAATTTTTTTGCTCAATAATTCTCAATTCACAAGGTGTGTCGTGTCGTGTATGGAACAATTGGTGTACTTTCCTATTTATATACAAGGAATTTCACTTACAATATTTAATCGCATAGAAAAAATTAAAAACCATCATAAACTTAGAGAAAACCCATGCATTTAATAATAATATTACATCACTATTTATGGTGCGAAAACTTTTGAAAAATGGAATTATAAATAAAATTTTGTTTCACAAAATAGTAGTTGCATTATATGAATTTGTGAAAACTACTTAAAAAATTATTTATCATCTTAAAAATAATTTTTTTACTACCAGACCGACCTTGGTCCGCTCGAACTCCACTTCTATTTATTGAACACCAAAATAAATTAATAAATAAATTATTCTCTTCAATAAATATTTTTTTTACAAACTAGTAAATTAATATTTATTAAATGTTCAATAAAATAAAGAAATATATTTAATTTAATTTATGCGATCATTTTAACTTGAATAAAATTATTCTGTGGTCTTGAGAATAATATTTATTTCATTAATTAAATTCAAATAGAATTTAACTAAGACCTCCAAATACACATAGTGTGTGATCCTCTAGGATTCTTTCTCATTGGAATTAGGCGGGCTTGCCTAAAGTCCAAGAGTTCTATCTAGTAACGAGTCAAGTCACCCAAGAGAGAGAACAAAAAGTCGAAAAAATTACATCCTCATATGAATGCTCACTGTGTAATATAATCCCATTACCAAAATATATCATCAAGTAGGTTTCAGTACTGTGTCAACATCTTTTATTCTTGTTACATTTTTCTTTGAATACCTAAAATAAACTCTTCATTACACCATGTCCATGGAATTTCATGCGATGGTTCTATTTCAATCAAAGGGCCGAGATATCTACTTCCATAAATGTAAGCGACAAATCCTTCCTCAACATATCCATTAATAACATGACACTCATGACGCATCCAACATACCCTACTTCCTTCCAATTGTCTGCGTGACAGTTTTGATTAGTAAATAAAAGTGTTTAATTCGTGGCATGTATTATAGATAATCTTAAATTCTAATGATCAATACACACACTCGCAGATAGAAATATCTGAAGACACCAAAACTTGTTGAATTCCTACTAGCGTTTCTGTTCTTATAATCTATTATCCTGGAGATTACTGATAAAACACAATTTTATTGAATATTTTATTGATAATAAATGACATAAGTTTCTCACATTGTGCTAAATGTGTTCATTTATGGAATATTTTGGATTAGATCATTCATTTGAAAATTTGATGAAAATTTTAGTTGTACCCTTTAAAAATTTACTATGGTATTTCAAACATAAACACTTTTACATGAATTATTTGAACATAATATTTTTTCAATGTGTTCTTGACATAGTATTATACAGTTTTCATTTAGTCTAGTGGAGAAAAATCATGTATTTGGTCAGTGAAAATGGGTTATGATGTCAAAGTTAGGATGGACTCGATAGAATGGATATGGGTTCTGTATTTGGGCCATAACATCTTTATCTGTGCTTGTATTAGGCCCAACTTTTGAGAGGATCTCGAGGAATTATTTTTGAATGAATTAGCCTACTAGAAGGATTTCTGATTTACATGTTTTGTGGTCAAATGGGCAGTGCAATTTGGCATAAAATATTTGACCAAGATTCCCTATTCACATTTGAAACAACTTTAAAACTAGCCTCCATATCACTCTATAAATTGGTGTTTAATCATTTTTTGGGGCTCGGAGGTGAATTGGGAAGTTGAGGGAAGATGAGAAGTGGATCCACTCTAATTATTCAGCCATTTCAATAAGGGTATCTTTTAAAGCAAGGATCCTTTCGACGAAGCCTTCTTCTTCTTCTTCGTGTTGTAATACTTTTGTTTGTTTAATAAGCTTCTTTCTTATTATTTTATTTCTTCTATTATCTTATGTTTTGTTCAAATTTCTTATTCTCTTAATATTACTAATTGGTCTGGAATCAAGAGTATAAACATTATTGTGTTATACTCCTTCCAAACCTTTGCACATGCAAAACGTTTCTATGATGACTACACCGCCCAAGGAAGAGTAGTTCTTTTTAGTATTCGATCTACCACTAACCTTATTCATTCATTTATTTTGAATAAAATTGATACTTTAATTGAAATAATATGATCTATTAACTGAGTTTTTAATTTATATGAAACTAAGTAATAAATTGAACAATTGACGCAAAAAACACACGAGGGCAGAAGTTGTGTAAATTGTGAGAGTGCGATCTTAATCGGTAATAAAAGACCACCCAGGATAAATTTGTAGAGTTAAAATATAATCCCTAAAATAAATTAATCCTCATTTGTAGAGTGGATATGTTATCTAATTATACACTGACCATAAGATAACCTAATAACATCAATAAAATCAGGGTGTTGCGATTGTCTGTTCCAAATCTAGGCTAGGGTTTAAGTAATGTAATCTTTGTGGTTAAGTTAACTCTTGTAGGGTTTTAGGGTTAACAAATTAAAGGATTATAATTAAGTGAATGTTAATTTAAATGATAATGATAAATAATTGAGTGAAGAGGTAGAGTTAGATCGATTATGACATTTAAATATTGTCTAAAAAACATCTTCTTGTTGTGTCTTTTTAATCGAACATCATTTCTAAAACAAAAACAAAAAAATGAAATCTTCTTCTAGTAATTTTTTTAAGTTTTATAAATGATAAACAACCCCCCATCCGTTAAAGTAGTTTTTTTTATTATCTTTTATTTTATTTTTAGAATAACATTAATATGCTTTTTTAATTTGCTTCCTTCTTTGAGAGATGACATTGGTCAGCCACTATTCTGCACCGAAGTAACCAGAAACTGAACATCATTTGAAAGTGCCCATGACAGCGCCTTTTATTTACCAAGTGAGAATTTCATGAGAGGAACTCTCATCTGCTTATGAGTACTCACACCTGACCATATTCATGCTATGTGCCCCATAATATAATGTCATCCAACCATAGAACTATATTTAAGAATAGTGTTATAGAATTCCAAGTTTCTCATCATAGCGGTGAACTACAATGACCTTATCAATGAAACAAATACTCTAGGACATTATTACATCATAATCATGTAGAACAATGAACAATACGTAATAATACATTAAATATCCATGTAATAAAAGTAAAACCGGGTGGTTATTGGACACAAACTCTTAAACCAAGGATGGATAACCATTTGTGAATAATCATTTGTATGCTGGGAAGAAGAAAAGAGCTCTCATTTAGGGAGTAATGTGGGATGATCGATTGTATATTAAGGTGGGTGGCTACTAAGTATTTGGGGGTAATCAATCCAAATGGTTTTTTGAACTATTGGGATACCCTTTATTTAATGTACTATATCCCAATGGATTAAAAGAAGCATTAGTATAGTGGGGGAGGTCATATACCAATGGTTTTTGAAGTTTTTTTGAATAAAAAATCTTTAAAGACCTATCCCAGTAGTTTTTTGAAACAGTTGGGATAGGTTCATTGGTATAAGTTTGATTTCCAATAGTGATAAAATATAATTTCTCTCTCTTTTAATCATAGACACATTAAAATAATTATTTAATTTGGTAATCATACTCATGTTTCTTTTAATTATGTAGCCATGTATTTGATGGAATAATTTATTTTCATATTTAATTCTCAGGTAGCATCAATTTTCAACATCACCATCTAGAAATAAGATTCCATATGTTTACTAACCTTTCTTTAATACACATAAATCTTTCATTATCTTCACAAAATGTTGAACTTTAATAAATACCTTCAATTTATATCATCACATAGTTAATATACACTTAACCATTTTTTTCCAAATCATCAACAAATATAGTGTTCCTCGACTAGAAAATTTCATCTCCTACAACTTCAAAACCAATTCCATTTATTTTTAATCAACCATCATTTCAAAAGGCTACCAAAACCTCTTTGGACTTTTAAAAATACTTTAAGATTTTAAAAATCTTATTATATATGAAGATCTTACATTATGAAAGATACATGGAAATTCTCATTAGGGATGAATTGTGTGTGACAAAAACTTTTTTAAAGTGACTTTGTTATACATACTTCAAAAAGAATTTTCTAATGACTAAAATTTATTTTCAAATTTCAGTTAATATTATTGGGATTACTTTTGGGAAATTGACTGGGAATAATAAACCTCCATCTTTATCTCCCATATCCTCAAGGCACATAGAAATATTAATAATTAAACAAAAATGACAATGAAATGTTCCCAAATCCTCCACAATTAATGATGTATCTATAAAAAATGGAACATTCATTTTAAAATAGATTAATTTACAAAATAATACTTATTTTGTTCTTTTAACAATTGAACACCATCCATGGTACATTTTTGGGAAAAAATTATAGTATAATCTTATCACTCTATTATTTAATAGAAAAGTTTTTACATCCCTTTTTGAATCACTATTTGTATCAATTTTCTCCCTAAATATAAATTTTCCATAATTTTTGGGATTTCATAAAATTGTACAGTTTTGTAACAAATTCAACTTTTTTAATATGTGTTATCATATTAGGGTTTTCAATAAACCACTTATTTGATATTTTTCAAGTTTCTTGAAGGGAGATATTGATTTTTTATTACAAATTTTCATTTTATTTTTAAAATTTAACAATTTATATTGGAAAATATCAAAGTCCTTTTCCATTTCATTATATTTATCTTCTAGGTAAAGATTACATTTCTTGTCTTCAATGAGAATATTCTTAAAGTTTTTAATTTAAATAATCGCCTTTAACTCCACTTCATCATGTTAGGAATCATTGATTTCTTAATGATTTGTTGTCTTTATCCATATTAATTTTTCATTTTATTATATTCAAATAATTGAAATAAATACACTTAATTAGAAATTTAAAATAAACTCTATTTTAGTTTCCTCATTGGTTCCATTTGTACATCTCTTTTCACTTGTAATTTATTCTTTACTCACCTTTGAAATTAATAGCTCTTCACCAACATCACTGGAAGTATCTACTTCTTTATTTTATTAACTATTATCATTATCTCTATACTTTGATATGAAATTTACCATTTTTAATTTTTAAAAATTCATTCCTTTTTTCATTTGAATAGTGATTTTATTGATCAAATCATGAGGATTTTTCCATGAAAAAATTTTAGATTCAAACCCACATCTTACTTCTAGTAATTATCCTTCAACCTTGTATTATTGGATACAATATCTACAATAGATCTATAATTAAAACACTTTAAGGGTAACTTTCCACAATAATTTTCTTTTCCTCTACTAACACATCCTTAATTTAATTACCAAATTATTTCAAATTTTATTTTAACATAAACTTTTTGAAATATGTTTTCCTCATCAATATTGAATTTTTTTTCTCTTTAATATTTTCAATTATTCAAAGGGTATTTCAATATTATCCTTGAATTTATTCTTGAAAGACCTATTTTTTTATAATTTAATGAGAAATTAATATCTATTTTAACCATCTCATGGAAGTGTGTGAGAATCACGGAAATCATGTGTTCTGAGTTTTACCTAAAATATGTCTAAAAAATACCTAGTATCTTCTCAAAAATTGTTGAATGCTCTCTCTTCCCACTAAAACCTATAATGATTATAAAAACATCATTAACACTAATAAAAAATTCAAAAAATATTTTAGCATAATTCATCTTGATATATTCATATTTCAATCCCAAAATATATAAATTAACTTGCTTCACTATGTCATAAATTTCACTGATATTTTCTAATTTATCCCAAACGACCATCAGTAAATTCAACACACTAACATTGAAAAACATCTTTTTAAAAAGAGATGATAAAATAAGAATTTTGATCATGTACATAATTCTATAAATTAATTCTATATCCTTCTATAATCATAGTAATCTTAACACTAGGAACAAAACCATTAGTTTAAACTGCTAATAAATTCTAAAAATTTAAAAAAGATATAAAAAATATGATTTTTTTGAAATGCAATAGTTTTTCCCGTATAAATTGTAACACCATGATATTTTTTGATATAATTATTTCAAATTAATTTAATATTTTTTATTTTTTTATTTACATGTTACACTATTTGTAGATTTTCCTACACCCAACCCTGATTTTAAATGAAACGTGGCATATTACTAAAATATTATTATATGATAGTTATCACCTAGCCGTTAGAATAGAGGTTATAAATGAAATTAACTAAATTATAAAAATATATGGTTTACACATGTATATAAAATGATTTATTTGTTTAAAAATTAATTAAAAATTAAAATAAACAACTATTTGAAAAATAAGGAAATATTTCTCTGAAAAAACTATTTTTATGAAGAAAAACACATTTAAACATAATAAATTTATAAAAAATATTTTTGATGATTTTTTAATTGAAATTTATATAGTATATATTGAATAAAATATTTAAAATCCATCTTATGTATTTCTATACTAGAGATAAAAATAAATCTAATTTGATGCTTGAAAGCTATATTTTTCAAAAAATAAATTTTGTAAACATATTGTGAGTTTATTTTAAAACTAATTTTTTTCACGTTATAAATTTTATTTGAAAAAATAAATTTAATTTTTTTGAAAATAATTTCAAATTTAATTTATGGTTAAATATTTATAATTTTCTAAAAATACTAATGTTTTGATAAATAGTGAAAAATAATGAATTTTAATTGAAAAAACAACTTTTTGTTTAAAATATTTATAAAACAAAATTATTTTTATACTTTCTTTTTAAATTAAAATTTTAAAATTTATAAATATATTAATCTAATTTATAATAGTGAAATCATTTTAATGATGAATTCCGATATAAAAACATGGTCAACTTTTGAACACTTTCTCTTTAAAAACCCATTTTTTGCATCACATGCGTGGGATTAATTAGAAATTAATTTTTCCCACTTTTATGAGTATAATTTGGAAATATGGATTACATATTTATAATTATAAAAATTTTAATTTTATAATTAATTCAACTTAGTTTTTTATCAAAATGAATAGTAAAAAAGTTAAAATTATTTACCCAAGATAAGATAAAAATGGGTTTATAGGCTGTTGAAAAACATTATAAGGGTTAAAATATCATAAAAACGTGTATAATATATATTTTATGGCTATATTTATACTATATAATAAATAAATACCTATAATTATCCATTTTCGACCCTTGGGGCTTGTGAAAAAACATGTGAACACCATCAATGTTTCAATAATTACAAGTATGCCACTCACCTCACTTATAAAAGGACACACACTCTCCTCACCTCTTCATACCCTAAAAACATTTGGGATCAGCCAATGCATACCCATATAAATTTTTTGATTCCCTCCTCTAATCATAGAATCTGTATTTTTGTATTAAATCCAAACTAGGAAGGCTTTTGGTGAAAACCTAAATAGGATACTTAAAGAAGTTGTAACGTTCCTCAATGACTATTTTTATTTTATTTTTTCCTCCACCTAATTAGATTATTATTAAACAATAATAATATAATAATATTTTTATAAATAATATAAATTTATTTTTTATGTTAGGTTAATTACCTCAACCATCCCCACTTCCATCAAATGGGTTACAAAATCTTCATTCATGTGTGTGGCAGAATATTGCCACATGAACTAATGTCATGCATTTTTTCATTACCACCTATCATGTTTGGGTGTGATGATGGATATAATTTTTACATAAATATATTATATTTATGACATAATTATAAATTTGGAGACATAATATCATATACACCATTTTACTTTAAATTCTGTAGGGGATACGATAACATCACTCGTGTGTATATCAGATTACCTCCACACGAAGAGATGTGATTAGTTTTTCATTAACGTTATACATGGAAGAAAATAAGGATAATGTAAATTAATATATGTGATATAGATTAAATAATTATGAAATTAATGACTTATTAATCATTTTTTAATGACAATATATCATTTTATTTCTTTCGTTTTCACTCACTAAAAGATGATAATGACGTTCGTGTACATGTGGACTACCACATTTACGATGCGATGTGAGTCTCTATTTTCATTACCACACCAAGTGGATGATATGTATAATTATATTTCAAGAAATAATATGATATTTATTATATTATTTTCATTCTATGAAGATAATATATTACTTACCTCATTTCCATAACAATCATTGAGAAATTGAAATGTTACTAATGTATATATACGACCCACCATCTTTGGGGTCGTAATGTACTCCATTTCTCAAAAGAAACATTCATGAATGGATATAAAATAATAATTAACGTCTAAAAATTATAATTACTTCATTTTTATTATTCTAGATATAATGGTATCATTATCAACTTAACATGATCAAAAATTACAAATCAAAACATATACAAAAAACAAAGCAGTTATTACGTCAAATGTTATTTTAACAAGAAATTGATAATGAAAATGTAATGAATGGTGGAAATTGTACCATCTAGTGTTTTTGGAATGGATTAATTTATCTAATGGATTTTTAATTTTAAAATTGGTGGATGAGAAGAAAATTTAAATTGATGGTTGGATTGAAATTCATAGAGTTAGAAAAATTAAATATGTTGTTTCTTTACATAGTGTAAGTATTGAGAGGATCCTTAGGTGTTCTATTTAGATTAAAAAGTGCTATCCCAAAAATCCTCAAAAATCATAGAAGGGTGAAGGGGAAAAAAGATTTTTCTAGAACATTATATCCCACTGGGTGAAACTGCTTAGTTTATCACATGGAACATGAGGTCTCTCATGATGTTTTACAACCATATGAGAGGAGCCGTATAACTATGAGGGTGATACAATCATATTGAAAGATATAATTTTCATTGGATTCACATAGATATCCAAACCGTGTGGCCTTCTCATGCAAGAGGTCTCCTTGGGAATTGGATGAAGCATGGTTGGAGCATGGTTTCTCTAGCTATATTTCCAAACCATACACCTCATTTAAGGGGGGGGGGGGGTAAATTTTTCATTTTAACTACTTCCTTGTTTTTTTTTCATACCTATTTTTCATCTCCTACACTATGCATACTATCCCTTTGAGGGTTTCCTCCTCCTATTATACATTCCTTAGGAGATATCCTTTATATGGTGTTTGTTTCAAGTTCCATCACTTGTGTTGAATAGCCCTTCATAATTCTAAAACTCATACTCTCTCCTTTCATTGTTAATATTTTCAACACGTGAACTATTTTTTTAAAATCTATTTCACAATATTTTCAAGGAATTTGTCTATTTCATTTATTTCTATTAAACTTTACAAAATAAATTATTGATATTGGATGAGAATAATGTATTAAGTATGAGGTAGGTGGACTATAGATTTTCCCTTTATGTCTAGCCCATTTATTAAATATTTCATTATTGTGCATTCCATATTCTCTGTATATTTCCATCAAAATGATGAAATATATATGTATAACCTAATATTTAAAATTATATTCCTCTTTTATAATGATTTTCACTAGAAAAGGATTATTATCACAAACTGAACCACCCCTTTGGGTGCATTTCTCATAATCTTATGACATATGTACCTTATTGGTTAGGTTTAATGTTCTCATGTTTATAATGTTTTTTATTATTATTAGACCACCCTTAGAGTGGGTAAATTTAATTTCATTGAATAACCTTCTTGTTATGTTAAATTATTGCACATGAATGTGATTCTGATATTGGGATAAATGATTATTTTGAGGAAAATATCATGTTTTCTAATAAAACCACATTTTGATATGTTCTATCTTATTAACATAAATTTAATTTATTAATGATGTTCATAGTTATTGTATCCTTGGTAGGTTTACTTTTCATGAATTTTTTAATTATTGATGAATGTAATAGAGTTATTAATTAATTGGGTTGAGGTGTGATGTTGTATGATTAATTGAATAGACCTTATAGTAATCTAAATGAAATGGTAAATTTTTTCCCTCAATATATAAATGAATTTTGATGAATGGTATGAAGCCCTGATATCCAAAATTTAAATTGGTGTTATGCCGAGGGTGATACCAGGGTCCGGACATAAGGATGACTTCGATGGGATACTCATGCTTCATAATTAGAATTGCTTATGAAATGTAAATACACCAGAAGTGATACTTGTAATTGCTTGGATGGGATCATAGATCATTTTCCTACCTCCACATGAGAGATACTAGTTCCCTAAGGGAGACACTATAGACAGGTTTAGTGACTTGATGGTTATACCAGGACACTATTGATACATTCTCTCCTTTGTGAGATGCATGGGACATGCTTGGAGGATTTAATATTTACACCATGATAAGAGTGATACTTGGGATTCCATTTAATGATATCATTGGTTGGGATTTGACGATATTGGGTATTTATAGGGACCCAAATGAGATACATGGGGTTTCTTTTCAGATCACCTTGGAATGGATTAGGGTTACTCTTTTTAAACTCTAATGTTGAATATTATATTAAAGACTAAAAATTCATATATATTATATAGGTATCATTCCAACAATACAAATAACATTCTTAGGTTCAATCTGTTATCAATTCTTGGTTTGTGATGGCCATTTATTACACTTGTATCATATCTGTATTGGTTCACCTGCATTTAGATGCATTCCAGATTAGGCCAATGCAGGTATGGTAAGACATGTTTCCTTGAGGAACCTAATCATGACATGTTACATTATTTTTTTATTTTATACTGATTTTCATTATTATCTCTTCACATTATTGTATTTATTCTCACAGACCAGACTAGATTTAGCCACTATTAGTGTTTTCTTGCTGGGTATATCTCTCTATAAAACCCCAACCTTTTCTGGATATGTTTTGGCCTCATTTTTATGTACACTTTTTCCTTGTTTTGATTTTTTTGGGTTTTACTTTAAGGTGTGTTTGGGTAAAATCTTTAGAAAACATGGAAGAGGAAGGGAAGTGCATGATTTTCCAAAAGTATGTGCTATTAGATAGTGGGGATGTGTATGGTTGGAGTGTGGTTCATCTAATTCTATTCCCTATTAGGAGTAACCTTGAAACCCTATAGAAGAGTCCCATATTTTATGTTCAAGGTTATGGGAAGCATTGCACCCCATCCCAACAAAACATTTACAGGAATTAAATTAACCTGGTTTTTAGTTATAAAAATACCCAAACCCCTAAAACTCACCCAAATTGAACCCCATTAATTACGTGAAATTATTTCCTGATTTTAGATCCATACAGATGAATTATAAGACCTAAAAATCACTTTTCTTGGTGATTCATATTCTGTATTGAAGATCTATACCCCTCCTGCTAAGTGGATATCATCCTGCTTAGCTTCCAATTCCTTCTCTTTCTTCCCCTGTTCTAGAAAGGGTTTGTTCTTCCTATTTGATTGGATATAGGAATATTTTTTGGAAATAGATCTAGGATTATAGATCTACATCTATATTTAAGATATATTAATTAGTTAAATCTTGATTTAGGGGTTTATATTTGTATCTCATTCTATGTTGTTGTGCTGCTCAATGTTTGGGGATTTCTATTGGGAAATCGATCATCAACGTATAAACGTAGGTGGTCTATAATTCAAACCCAAATTTATTTAATTAAAATACATATATTTCATTTTATAAAATATATTAGATGTTTATAAATTTTGTTCTTGACTTAATTAATTAATTTGGTAAATTAGTTAAGTCTGGAGATATGGAATAGAGGATTTCAGGAATTATAGATTTTGAGATAATTAATTCTATAATTGATGACGAGGAATTGAAATTTTTTATTAAGATGATTGATTATAGAATTAATTATGAGACATATATATTGTTTATTCGAGATAATTATTATTAATTAATTATGAGATATTGAGATTTGAGAATTAATATAATTATTTGTGGAATTAATTATGAAGTATTGAGATTGTGAATGAGATAACTAATTTTGGAATTAATTATGGGATTTTGAGTTTGTGGATATTGATAATTTAATTTATGAAATAATTAATGGGTTTTACGTACTTAATTATTTTATAAATTAATTAATGGAATTTTTATGATAAAATAATTGTTTAATTATTAATGAATTCAGTTTGATTCTTTAATTATTGAATTTATTATAGGAATTCACGTGATTAATCAATTGTGGAATTATTTATTGTTATTGTTGTGATTAGTTAATTATTTAGTTAACTAATGGAATTTTTGTGTTTAAATAATTTTTTAATTAGTAATATAATTGATGTGGATAATTAATTATTGAATTAATTATTTTTTATGAATTGTAACATGGTCATTTAGTTGTGAAATAAATAATCAAGAGACATTCATTCTAATGTGTGATTTCATGAATCATAACATGGTCATTAGTTGTAAAAAATAATGAAAATATGGTTGTTCTAACATGTCAATTTATAGATTGTAACATTTTCATTTATTTGTGAAAAAAAGAATGACAACACGGTCATTATAATGTGTAAGTTATGATGGTAACATGGTCATTTAGTTGTGAATTAATGAATCGAAAATGGTAATTTTATTGTGTGATGTATTAATGGTAACATAAGAATTCAAGTATGAATTAAATAATGGTAACATTGGAATTCTGTGATATGATATCCCATGGACATACTTCGGGCTCCATCATGAGCCGAAGCACGAATTAAAATTAGAGTGTGTATGAGAACCTATGTGATTTTTGTGGTTAAATAAAGATTAATTGACAATGTTATAACTATTTACTTAGGAATTTGAATTATTTATTTATATAACTGCATACACATTCTATTGATAAGATATTTTTTAGATGTAATTATTGGTGGCCTACTAATTTGTAATATCACCCTACATAGACTACCTGATTGGTACCTGAATAGATTTCATGGTTACAGGACAAGATAAGGGAAAATACTTGTCTTAGATGGTTTAGTTGGGATGGATCATGGATGAGGAAACTAGATGTGGTTTGTGACACGCTTGGGAGTTTTCATTATCTTTATTTTTTAGTTTCTTTTTGAAAATGGAATGTACTCTAGCACGGAATATCCACTTTTCACTTTTGATATAATATTTCAAGTTTTAATTTTCATGTGATATTGAAAATTTTCTAGTTGTGGTTAGATATCCGATTATTTTTAATTTATTTATTGATGCTTCTTTAACTTTAAAAAAAGGGTACAGTCTCCCAATAACTGATATTAGACCCTCACTGCTAGTCGGTACCCTCTTGCGTATGAGTGGGCGTGCTTGATTTCATGTGACTAACTGGTTTGGGGAACCAGTGTGTTGAACCTTGGATGGGATGTTACAATGTTGTATTAGAGAATGTTTTATTTTCTTTTTATTTTTTCTTACTATTTGGGAAAGGTAGACAAGAGACTAAGAAGATTAGGTCCTTGGTTATGAACTCATGCATTGGAGTAGCTGACCCATATTTAATGGGGGAACCTAAGTACCTAGGGTGGGATTATTGTTATTACAATTTTTTATTATAATTGAATATCATTTCCCCTTGGGTGACACACTTGTTGTGTTATTTGATTTATGATGTTGAGTTTTTCTAATATTTATTGAGAATTGACTCATGGCTTGGTATGGTAAGAGAGTTGAGTTTTCATGTATCATTCGTGGTATTAAGGATTATTTTATGACATGCATCATTTTAGGAATGCAATAGAAAATGGATTATGGGTTAGTTGTTGAACATGACCATTTTTTCCATAATTGTGAAAATTGAACTGGAGATGATGCCTAACATGAAAATGTGAAATATTGTAAAATGAATCATGATGAAAATTATTGGGTGTCTAATTGAGAAACCTGAATAGTGAGAATGTTTTTACCCTTTCTAATAAAGAACTAGTTGTAAGAATGTTAATGGTAGTGATAGCACCCCATCTTGGACCACAATGTGAGGTTTGGGGAAATGAATTTTTGTGGAATATTTTATTTCATGTAAATATTTTATTGTTTTGAAATGTGTCTTAAGGTTTGTTTTTGGAATTTTAGATATATTCCTCCCTGATGACATTTTTTGAGAGGATAACCAGAGGTCAGGGATATAAATGATCTACCTGTAGTGGGATAGGAGTCACTGAGTATTCCGGGTGAGTAAGTTAGGGAGTAGTTCCAATATAACATTTCCGGATTACTGAAATTCATGGGAAGAGACCCAGGGGGGTTTATGAAGAGTACATATAATCTAATGAGGGAGTTCCAATTACAAAACCCTTTGAATTTTATTAGAGTGGGTGGATCTGAGGGATATATGATCTTTATTGAGTCTATCGAGACTATACTTGACCACTTGGAGACTCCGGTAGAGAGGAGGGTGAAGTTGGCTACTTACATGCTAAATAATTTAGTGATGTAGTGGTGGGATGTTCATGTGCGGACTTGACATGCTAATTATATGTTATGGAAGGACTTCTTGGAGAAGTTCTTAGAGAACTTATATCCAAATATGCTGAGACATGGGATATTTGATGAGTTCATAATGTTTACTTAGGGGAGTATGTCTATGATCGCAATGCTTGATAATTTATAGATTTGCAGTGCATGGACCTAGTGTTGGCAGGGGACGACACAACTATGGTGATTAATTTTCTGGATGGGCTTAAATGTGATATTAATTCCTAGGTTAACATTTTTTGGTTAAATAAGTTTTTTTATATGATGGATCATTCCCTCATCGATAAGGGGAATCTAAATGAGGATTCTATCGTAGGAAAGGCTGTTCCACCTGAATAATCATGAAGTATGACTTCCATCAGTAGGAAGTTTCACTACGACAATATCATCTAGGGAAGTGGGAAATATATTACCTAGATAAAGGGATAAGTTACAAATGACCTTACATGAGTGATCTATCACTAGTTTGGTAGGTCATGAAACTTCTTTATACAGTTCCCTTGATCACGAGTAGAGTGATAGTCTTGTAAAAAGATTGTAATTATTTAGAATTTCTATAGTAACCCATGACAGACAGGTAATGATGGTATAGCTAGACAAAATCATACTCTAGGAAGGGGATCTTATACATATTATCAGGATGGCAGTTGGAGTTCTACTGGTCATGGAAGTAAAGGTGGTAGATATAGTACTATTAGGAAAGAGAACCCATATCATTAGGGTGGTGGAGTGCAGGGGAGTCAGGATACATCATAGGTAATAGGTTTTTGAGGATAAGGGATTTATCCATCCCAATACATCACCTTAGGGATCACCAGTGTTATTTTCAAAGAAGTCTGATGGGAGTTTGCACTGATTTGTTGATTACCATAGGTTGAACCATGTGGTTGTAAAGAACTGGTATCCTCTACCATGTATTGATGATATGTTTGAAAAATTTATAAGATCTTGTGTATTCTCAAAGATCAAATTGATATCAAGGTATCGTAAATTGAGAGTTTTCAATTCTGATATACTGAAGAATGATTTTAAAAGTAAGTATGGCCTATATTTTTTCATTATAATTCCCTTTGCGTTGATGAACACACCATCAGTCTTTATATCACTGATGAGCATGATATTTCATTTGTATCTGGATAATTTTGTGGTAATGTTTGCAGATAAAATCAAGGATTACACTAAAACTCATGATGATCATTCCCAACATCTTAACATCATCCTACGAACAGTAAGTGAGAATCAACTAAATAAAAAGATATCAAATTTCCAACTTAGGATTGATCAAGTACACTTATTAGGTCCCAGCATCTCAAATTATGCTGTGTTTATTGAACCAAATAATGTTATGGCATTTGATTCATGAGAGAATCCCCTGAAAATATTCGATATCCCTCTGTTTTTATGGTTGGGTAGATATTATTAGAGATTAATTTTGGGATTTTTCTATATGATAGAACCACTTTTGGGGTTGTCCAAAATGGGATACTGTGTGACTGGTCTCAATAATTTAATAATTCATTCTAGGATAGGAAGATGCACTTGAAATCAGCATCAATCATGATCCTACTTGATCCAAGTGAGGAGTATAAGGTGTATTGTGACTATTCTAGGATAGGGATTAGAGTAGCATTGATGCAAGGAGATCTAGCTGTGGCGTATGGGTCTTGGAAGGAGAGGTCACATGAATGGATATACCCTACATTGGACCTTGAGTCTGATACAATGGTTTATTGTTTAAAGTGTTCATGACATTATCTTTTGGGAGAAAATTCTACTGAGTATACTGTTCATAAGAGTTTGAACTAGATCATTTCACCTGAGGAGTAGAATCATTGGAAGTAGATATGGGTATAGAATATTTAGTCATTCAATTTTGAGATATTACATATGCTCAGAACGGGGGGAATTTTTTTTGATTATTTAAGAAGGAAATATCATACTCAGGTAGTTCAATAGTTTAGTGTCGAGTGGAAGATAATTGATTTATATGATGAGAAGCATGTTTTGGATTAGGAGATTCAAGAGAAGATGACTCTCATATCAGTCATAGTGGATTATAAAATTTTGAGATGGATCTATGAAAGGATATATGAGTATCTTGAATGTTTTCTTGGAGGGAAATACTTGAATGTGGGGTTTCACCATTTGATTATAGAATATATGAGAATGAGGTCATATATGTTAGGAATCTGGTTCTTATTCCCTTGAGAATCTAAGAGGATATGATTCGTGAGTTTGATCTCTGAAAGTGGGTGGTACATATAGGTGTAACCAAATGCTACCATGAACTATGAGGACAGTTTTAGTGGTCGTACATGAAAAAGGAGATAACAGGGTTAGTGACACTATACAACACTTATCATCAAGTAAATACTAAGTATCGATGAGGTGGTGGATTTCTACAATCATTTCCCATTTTAGAGTTGAAGAGGTATAATGCTACCCAAGATTTTTTTGTGTGTATCCAGAAGTAAATTTGGAAGAATAATTCAATTTTTTGGGTTTTATAAAATTTGAAAAAGTTATTGCATTTCATTATTATTTGGGAAACCTTATCAGTGGAGAATTTGGGAGAAATATATATTCATGAGATAGTTCGTCTGTAAGGGGGATATAGACTATTATTTCAAACTGTAACTCACATTTTACTTTATGCTTCTTGAAGGGCTTATATAGGGTTCTTTGTACACTATTTTTATTGAAAATGACTTTCCACCCAAAGTAAGATGAAGAGTTTTATCATACTATATTGGTTCAAGAGGATATGTTGTGATCTTATGTTCCAGACATTGGTGGGTCATGGGAGAAGCACATAAAACTAGTGTAGTTCACCTATAACAAAATTTATTAGGAAAATATACATATGGTACCATATGGGGGTGATATTTTATTATTTTGGGTTTCACCTAGGTTTTTTCACCGCATGATATAGACATAAGGAAAGTTGGCTCCTATGTTGGTTAGACTATTTGAGGTGGTGGAAAAAATCAGGTAAGTGGCATACAAATTTGCTCATCCGTAGAGATATAGTTATATAAATGATGTTTTCCATGTGTCAAAACATCATTGGTATCACCCAGACCCTTATCATGTGATCGAGGTGGATTATGTTGAGCATGAGATAGCTCCATCCTTTGAGAATCATCTTATTGATGTGTTTTTTCACAGTGAGAATGTGTTGCAACAAAAGACTGTGTGAATAGTTTGTGTAGTCTAATATTTTTGAGTAAGAAACTTAGAGATTTTTGGGAGTGAAACTTGACGACGAGCTGCTATAAGGTGGGGAGATTGTAAAACCCTGAACTTTTTAGAGATTTATTAAGATCATTTGTAGGTACACATTTTTCCTTACATTGATTCCTTTTTTTGTTTACTTTTTGCTGTTTTTTTGTGAAATTTTGAGAAATTTTGGATAGGATAAGTGCAGTATAGGGTTGGCACACATTTTTCCTAAATATTGAACCCTAGCCCATCATACCATGCAATACTGGACAATGGGGATTTGTATGGTTAGAACATGGTTTGTATGATTATGCACCCTATTAGAAGTAATTGTGCACCACTATATAAAAGGCACATGGTTTAGGTTCATAGTTAAGATAAATCGTGTGTCCCAGCCCATCAAACCATGCATTAGAATTAAATTTACCATATTTCAAGTTTTAAAATTACCTTAACCCATAAAACTAACTTAAATCAAACCCCATTTGAACCCTGATGTTTTTTCAGGATTTTAGTTCCTTTGGGATGAATTCAAAGCCCTCTAAATCTCCATTATTGGTGGTTCGAAGCCTAGATCGATGATCTTCACCCCTCCATGTAAGATTATCTCATGTAGTTTGGTTCCCTGTTAGTTATCCTTTCTTCTCCTATTCTAGAAAGGATTTTTTCTCCCTATTTTGATTAGATATATTCCAAGTTTTTTATATCTGGATATAGGATTGAAGATATATTTCTATATTTAAGAGATCTTGATTTTTTCAATATTGATTTAGGGTTTTAGATTTTTGTAATCATTCTATGTCATTATACTATTCAAATTTTACAGATTATTGTTCGGTGGCCCCTTCTAAAAGAATCAAGGTAGGAGGTCAATAATTCAATTCCAAATGTTTTTATTTAAATTATTTGTATTTAATTATATAATTTCTTTTATATTTTTATTAATTTTGGTTTTCATTGAATTAATTTATTTTTTGAATTAATTAATTTATGTGATGTGGAATTGTGGATTTTAGGAATTATACATTTTGAGATAATTTATTGTAGAATCAATTATGAGAAATTGAAATATCTTTCTGAGATAATATATTTTATATTTAATTATGAGACATAGAGAGATTTTATTTGAGTTAATTAGAAGATTAATTAATAATGCGATAGTGAGAATTGAGAATTAATATATTTAATTGTGTAATTAATTATCAATTATTAATATTATTAATGGGATAATTAATTTTGGAAATAACTATAGGATTTTGATTTTGTAGATATTTATTTGTTAATTGATGAATTAATTATTTGTATTGACATAACTAATTAAATAATTGATTATGAATATTTATGTGACAAACTATTTATTGAATTAGTAATGAATTCAATATAATTATTTAATTGTTGAATTGAAAATAAGAATTGATATAATTAATTAATTCTTGAATTAATTAATTTTATTGATGTGATTAGTTAATTTTTTAGTTAACTAATGTAAAATTTTTGTTTAAATATTTTTTGAAATTGTAATGGAATTGATGTAGGTAATTAATTCTTGAATTAATTATGTAATATGAATGGTAACATGTTCATTTAGTTTTGAAATAATGTATCAAAAATGGTCACTATAATGGAGGGATTTACAAATGGAAACATATTTATTTAGTTTTGAAATAAATAATTGGAATATGTTCATTCTAATGTGAGAAGTTATGAAGGATAACACGGTCGTTTAGTTGTGAACTATAGAATGAGAACATGGTCGTTCTAATGTGTGAGCTACGAATGGTAACATGGTCATTTAGTTGTGAATTAATGAATGGGAACATGGACTTTCTATTGTGTGATATAGATTGGTAACATGGGAATTCAATTAGGAATTAAATAATGGAAAAATATAATTTTTAGATAAGATATCCATTATATATAATACAGGACCCGACATGAGCCGAAGTGGGTATTGAGGTATGGGTGTCTATGGGAACCCGAGTGTTTATGTGGTTAAATAAAGATTAATTGAAAATGTGATAACAATTTACTTATTAACTGTAATTATTTCTTTATAATACTAAATACAGTTTATATTGACTGGTTATTATTTTAGGCATTGTTGTTGGTGGATTACTGAGTTGTACTCAAACCCAACTCGAGCTAACTAATCAATATCTGAATATATTTCATAGTATGGGATAGGAAAAGGGAAAAGGACCTATATTATAATGTTTTTTGGGATAGATCATAGATGAGGGAACTAGATATGGTTTAGGAACCACTTGGAATTTGTTGGTGTCTTTCTTTTTAAGTTCTATTTTTTACACTTGACACATATTTTAACATTGAATATCAACTATTTAGTTTGAATATTATATTTCTAGTATTGGTCATCATGTGATATTAGTATTTTTTTGTTATGATTATATATATGGCTATTATTTATTTAATTTACACTAGTGGTTTAATACAACATAGAGGGTATAGTATCCCCATGACTGATGTTCGACCCTCACTATTAGTTAGAAGCCATTGGTATATAGGGAGGTGCAGTTAAGGGCATGTCACTGATAGTATTGGGGTCCTGGTTTGTGGAACCTGGGATTGGACTATACAATATCACACCATGACCAGGCCTCCATTTCACTAGGGTTCCCAAGAAGACATTATGTTTATAGGTCTGTGGAACATTTCTTATATTGTGAATCATACTTAGAAACATTAGATCACAAGATTGAGCTGGTAATTAGGATGGTCATGGAGATCACCCTCATATATTTTATTTATTTTTATGTTATTTATTTTAATATATTTCTTATTGTATTGTTTCCTTATTTGTATTTTCTATAATCACATAGACATGCATGGAAGGTTTTATCTTTTATGGTTATTTATGTTTATTCAGTCTACTTTAATCTTACACTACTGGTCATTTATTATTACTTATTCTGTTGTTGTTTTCTATATGTTGATCCATATCTGATATACAACTGTGTTACTCTAATAATTAGGGTATAGTCTCCCCTCCATATCACCATTAATCCCTAACTTCTAGTCACCAGCCTCTGTCAAATGGGGAGGCTTGCTTGAGGCCATGTAGAAATCGGGTTGGCTACTGGTTTCATAGTCAATCAGGTTGGGATGTTACCAAGTGGAATTAGAGATTTTTTTTCTTTTTTTATTACTATTTTGAGTATGTGGAGAGGAGACCATAAAACATTCAACACATGGTAAATATTCAGGTCTGAGTGTGATCAACCCACCCACAGGGAAAAGTTCAAGTGGTGAGGGATGATATTTTTTTTCATGTTTTTCGTTATTATAATTTATTTTTATTTCACTTTGAGTGATTGGAATGCTTTTAACTACTTAGTTATTTATTAAATTTATGTTATTTTTCCAATGTTATGCTAAGACAAGTATTTAACATTACATGAATCATTATAGGAATATACAGATTCCCATGCCTTTCATATTCCATATCACAATGGTTCCATTATAATTGTGGAATGTCCTTTGAGTGATTTCCAATGATCCTATAATTTATTTAGCATGATTAATTGTTTTTCGTGCATATATAGTTTCCTTCCATTCATTGGTGATTACTATAATAGTGATTGTATACTATTATTGGGTGTTTTCCCTACTTAAATAGTATCATTCTAGGTAAATTAATCATACTTCTATTTTTATTTAGGATTTTCCCTATATTTACTTCTTCTGGTAGCATGACTATTTATAAATTTATTATAAATTTGGTTATTAAATTTACAACATAAACCTAAATGATTTTTTCCCACATATAATTATGGTGATACCTTAACTAATGAATCCTAAAATGTTTGATCCATTTATCATTGGTTTCATTGGATGAAACAGATTGGATGCAGTTAAATGGGAGGTAATTTTCAATTTATAAAGTGCATGGGTTATTCTAAAATTTTGAAGTGGAAAGCCTATTAATATAAGAATTATATAATATCTTGATATTCTTTTAAACCATTTTATAAAAATTTAGAAACTATTCAATACATACTTTAAATTAATTGGTTTCTTATGGACATTTTTACATGACTTGATCCAAGTAGATTAGTCATGATGTTTTTTTTATCAGATAAAACCCATTAAGAGAAATTTTAAATTTAAACGATTATGGGATGCACTTATATAATGTTATAAATTTTACTTTGTAGAAAAAAAAATGGTTTCCCTTATTAAGAATTATAACTTTATGACTTGGTAATGACGACTTTTGTGGATAAATTCCTAAATGCATAACTGGACCCATATAGGTTAGATAGGGAAAGTTTATTATGAGTTAACCCATTAAGGGTGTTTAAAAAAATAATATCGATTGACATGATCATGAACCATGTATCTATCCTTTATTTTGTTATTACTTACTTCTAAAACCCATGGGGATATACTTATTCTATATAATGATAGTCATTTAATGTGTCTATAGAAACTTATATAGTGGTACATATAGACATATGGTTGAATCATACTTGCCCAGTCCCCTTATTAATTTATAAAAAACCTATAATCTTATTTTGATCTATACTTACACAAGGCATTAGTTAATTAAAATTATAATTACAACATAAAGGGTGTTGTTCTCTATAGATTTGAATTGACATTTTGTTTAGCTAAAACCATTGTTGAGACCATTATGGATAATGAAAATAGATAAAATGAAACTATTTGATAAATTTCTACATCATGAAAGGACATCAGTTATATAAATAAACAATTAAAAATGAAGTTGATAAGACTTGTTTGTATGCCTTGTGACATTGCCTTAATAAAGTACCTAATACACTGTCTTTAAGAATGGTATTAGATCTCTATTAAAACTATACCTTGGAAATTTTTAAATAATTAAAGGTGAAATAATGAAAATAAATTAAACGAAACATTTAGAGTTGTTCTTAGCTTTATCCCTTGTGTAAGGGTAGTTTAAGTGTTTTCGTTAGTTTTTACTGAAAATGGGAATAAGAGCATTGCCTATGCGATTCTTTTAACTAATGTGATAGTTGTTAGGGCTGACTAACCTCATTATAATTGATCAGGTTTTATGTTCAATGTTTTATTATTTAGTATGGAATATAGCACAAGGTAGGAAGTTTCCATAGAAACTTAAAACCTTGATAAACTAATAGAAATATTTTTAGGCATGTGGTATTGTTTGGGTCTCAAAGTCCCATGTAGGACTCTTAGTTTCTAAAATGATAACTGTGTCTAGACTGTAGGTTATTTGGTGTTTGGACCCATTTTATTATCATTAGAATTAAATGATTCTTAGTTTTAGTAGGTAATAGGGCATTTTCAACTACATAGTGGGTTTTGTGATCCATCTCTATTCTTTAGTATTGGATAACCTATTAGGTTTTCTGTCTATTCTACTATCATATGGGATAGTGAAAATATGATCTAGTTATTTTTTATGGGCATAAAAAACATGAATGAATATGTCCAATAATCCCATGGATCATATTAAGGATGTTACTTTTTTCAAGTGATACCTCTAGGTAGTAGGTGTTGATGCATGTATTACCCATCAACTTTCTAAAATGGTACAACTAACTACTTGAGTTCACTGGTAATCATTAAGACTTTGAGATTTTATATTAAAATCACCTGTCATCTCAGAGGTAGAGTGAACCAGGCATTAAAGACTAAATCATAAGTGTTGGTCGGAGTGGACACTCAAGAGGGGGGGGGGTGAATTGAGTTCCAATTAAAATTTATGTTCAAAACTTTGTCTTAAAAACCCCCAAATAAAACATAGAATCAAACTGTAGTGAATTTATATCAAAATAAAGGTTCTGTTAGGTTCTCAAGGCATTGATTATTTCCCAGTTAATCAAATCAGAAGAATTGATTAACTTTTGAAACTAGAGTACTGATTTACAACTAATATAAACACTTGTGAGTTTAATTATCAAAGTGACTTTAAAACATTTTTGGTTTTAAAGTATTTTGCAGCGGAATAAAAATAACTTTGAATGTAAATAAGCACAAAAGATTTAACCAAGAGGTTCAGTCTCAAGCTGAGACTTAGTACTCTCAACACTTTATATAAAATTGATCCACACCCTGGATCAGAAATTACAATAGTATACAATTGTCCAGGTTCAGGACCTCTACCACTGTTCTCCGTGGGAACAAAAACCACAGCATCAGCTGTCCAGGTCATGCACAACCTCTACCACTATCCCAGTGGGAAATAAAAGATGTAAGATTTTGAGTGAGGATTTACAGATCCTCCAGTTAAAGTACATGAGACAGTGTGTGTGAAAAATACAGCAGATAACACACACTGCTCGAAATGTAAAACGTAAATCACAGAGGCAAAGATTTAGAGTTTAGAAATGGCTCTAGTGGTTGCAGTGCAGCTCTGGACTCATTTGTATTTGATCAGAATTGGTTCTGAGTCCTCTTCAGGTTTTTTTTCTGGAAAACAGAGTGTCGTCTGCTTCCTTGACTTCCAGGTGTAGAGACAGAGAAAAAGGTAGTCGATGAAGTCCTTGTGTTATGTCCATGTTCTCAGCTCTTCACTGGTATGCAATAATGAATGAGTTCTTCATGTAAGTTCAGTCATCTCTTTGCATTCACACTTGGTTGTTCTTCCAGCACACCTGTGGTATGTATGTCTCTGTGTATATATGTATTCATTCCCCTTTTTTTATTTTAAATCATGAGCTCCGGCAAGACATGATTTCCTTTTTGCAGGTACGAGGTACGGTTCCCGGACATCCAACAACACACATTAAATAAATATCAGTGTATTAAAATATACCTGATATGACTGTTGGTTAGATTAAATAATGATAAAGAAATTAATGCAGCATCGGGTTCTGTCTCTGGAATGGTAACTTTGGATATTGGTAGCCTTGTGTATCAGTAGGTCTGAGTATCGGTAGGTTCTTGTGTAATGGTAGCCTTTCCATCGGTAACCCTTCTATCGGTAGAATTCATTCGTAACGGTAAGCTTTCTGTCGGTAGACTTGATTGCATCAGTAGTGGTAGACTTGTATGTATCAGTGATGTATCGGGGACCATCACGTATCGGTAGACTCGATGTAACGGTGACCTTCATGTATCGGTAGCCTTCTCATATGGGTAGGCTTGTTTGATGGTAACCTTATTATATCGGTAAGCTTAGTATATCGGTAACCTTCCGCGTATCAATAGACTTGCATACCGGTGACCTTCGAGTATCGGTAGGCTTTGATGTAACGGTAGGCTTTGTTGTAATGGTAGGCTTTGTTGTAACGGTAGGCTTTGTTGTAATGGTAGGCTTTGTTGTACTGGTGGGCTTTGTTGTACCGGTGACCTTCACGTATCGGTAACCTTGTTCTGTTTAAGCATTCTATTGGAAGAATGGGTTAAGTCATAGTGTACAAACATCCAGTAACCGAAAGACTAATATTTAAACATAAAATAATAGAACAAAACATAAAGTAACTAGAATCCCAAATAAGTATGTAAACATTGTTCAAATAGGGATTATCAAAATACAAATAATCATAAATGGGATTATCAAAATATAATAAACAACTAGATTCCCAGAGGGTTCAACAATCTCCCCCTTTTTGATAATCACAACTTATGCCAAAAAAATGAAATAGTATCAGAGAAAAAAAAAGAAAAGAAATTAGCATCAGAGGAAAAGGTTTCTTTTTTTTTTTGAACAAAACATCCCTATTCCTCCCCCTTTCAATTGTACTGCAAGATTCTCTCTTAAGTCTGTTTCTCTCCCTTTGTTAACTCTTAGGTGTCATGTCTTATTTTCTCTCACTGGCTTATTTTCTCATTTTCTCCCCCTTTGTGATTAACAAAAAGAAGGGTAGTAGAGAAAAGATAAAGTAGAGAATAAGTGACAAGGCAAAAAGAACAAAGTAATTTATAGAATAAAAGAGAATTTTCATTAAGGTACAATAGATACACTGAGAAAATTAAAAGTTCATAAATACAAGTGAATCCGATCAAACAAGATCTATAATCACTCAATCCTCCTGGGAAATAGGTGTCGTTCTCTTAGGATCATCAGAGGTTTTAGGTGCAGGGTCAGTAGAGGGTTTTGGTATAGCTGAAGGCACAACTGGCGGTTCAGCTACAGAAATTGTACCGGATCTGAAATCTATGCTTCTCTGTGTGATCATTGGTGTCAAGCTCCTGATGGCTTGAACTGGAGTCAATTGAGGGGTACTCCCAGAGGAAGAGGCAGGAAGTTCAGGAGGTACAATTACAGGTCTTGCATCCACATGCAAGAAGGGCAGTAGCAAGTTCCTGAAATCCATAATAATGATTCCTCCTCTCTCCATTGTAGACACAAAATCACCTCTATTTTCAATAAATTTGTCCAAGGCAGGAGTAAGCTCCCTGAGCTTACTAACCTATTCTCTGAAGGCCGGAGTCACTGGAGGTAACTTCATATTCTCAATAATAATCTTGAAATGGTTTGTCGTTTGTTTCTTGGTATAAACCTTCTCGAAATAAGAATCTACCTTATTCTTGATTGCCTCTTGAGAAGCAGTAGCTGCTCGCAGGTGATCACGAACAAAACTACTAACTTTCCTAGTGGTAGCAAGAATCTGAGTATCTGAGGCACCACTGGGACTATCCTTAGCCAATTCTTCCTAAATAATAGTGTGGATCTGGTCAAGGTTCACACTGGATCTAGATGAGGGAATAGGTTTCATTGAGAAGGCCACTGTCTCCTTGAAGGATTGAGTCAGACTACTAACTACATTCTGAACAAGTTCATCCTGAATTTTCAGATGTTCTTTGAATGAATTATTAAAGGCCTCAAAAACTTCCACAAATTTCTTGACCACTTATTTGATATATCTAGTGTCAGAGTTTACATGAGTTTGAGATCTATGAATGGCAGTCAGAGAAGCAATCGATTGTCTCTAAGCAACTACAGCTCTTGTCCAACTCTCAATCTGAGTGTGAAACACTTTAATTTCATCCATCATTTCTTTCACAGGATTGGATACACAACATCCAATGGATAACACAAGGGATTTATCCACGCCTTTCATCACTTCAATCATACTTTTATTCATATCTGCCATTGATTCCCTTATTTCTTCTTTCAAATCAGCTTTTAAGGACTCAAGGACCTCCTTGGTTGCCACATTTTCAGCCACTGTGGGTAGGGTAACTGATTCATTTTGGGGCAGGTCTTCCTCATCAGAATCTCCATAAGAAAATCCAAGAATCATATATCCTGGATCCGATGTCCAACCTTCAATGCCATATACCACTGATACTGAGCCAAGATTTTCCTCCTTACTTGGAACATTCTCCTGAGGTATCTACTCCAACTGTTTTTTCTAAGGTAATTCTGCAATTTCCTCTACAACTGCAGCAGATTCAATAGCCATTTTCTCTGATGGATCAAGAACTTCCTCAACAACAGATGCTACTTCTACTTCTTGATCAGGAACTTTTTTGACTGTACTGTCTATAAGAGGTCTCAAACTAAGCCCTTCTTCTTCATTTTTCTCATCACCTGCTTCACCAGCAACCTCCTTTTCTACATTAACATCATGATCTGATTCAGTTTCCTCATCCTCCTCATAGGTGTCCTTGACAACATACTGGCATGCTTCTTCTTCTTCTTCTTATGTAGTCTTTGTATCATTTTCCTTCAAGACAGTTTCTCTATTTGGTATTTATTTTTTAGGGATAGATGCTCCATAAGAAATAACTTGATGCACAAGACTAGGGGGTAAGTCTGGGTCTCCTCCTTCCTCTACTGATGTCTCTTCCTCCTCAGCTTCAGCTTCATCATCACTGTAGACCGGTTCTTTCTCATCTGGTCCAAGACTAGGATATCTCACATTCATTGGTCTAGAGGGATGGTCCTTTGGTGTGAACTTATCATATATTTTTCCTTCATAATTCACCCATAATTTTCTCCAAGGATTCCAGCTGACTTTCATGAACTTACAAACAGTCCTGGTGATGTAGATGTTATCCTTAACTACTATCATTTCATCTTGAGGTCCAGCCACTCCCTTTGATTTCATCATAATAGAAATCAACTTCGAGAAGAACAATGAATTTAACTTAGGCTTCGGTCTAGTCATATCCTCGATCTGAATCATAATCAATCTACACAGATTTACCTCATCTCTATGCTTTAAAAGATACAACAGATAAATATCCTGAAATCTGAGGGTAGAAAAATCTCCTCTCCTTGGACTAATCACATGCTGAATGAATTTGAAAAGTAATTTGTCCTCCCCTGCCATCTCTACAGCAATGACCTTTCTAGGGGTCCCATTCCCTGTCAGCTCTAACAAGGAATCTTCATACATAAACACATCACTGGTTGAGGGAGCAGATTTTGAATAGAAGGCACAATCTCTTTCATGCGGAACTCTTAAGTTCCCATCCCATTCCACTGAAGTAAAAGAAACTTCTTGTCCATTCACATAAGAAATAATTCTGCTTTCTTCCTCAGACTTTTCAAAACGAACGAATTCGTAGAACTATTTCACCAGTCCAGGATAATAGGGTCCATTGTTGTTCGCGAAACACTCAGTCTAACCTTGTTCTTATAAAACCTTAAGAACCAAGGACTTTCTCTCCATGAGCCATTCTGCACATACCTCTTTCTCAATGACAATCTCTCTCCATGAGAGATGCGGATTTACTGGATTCCTTCGAGCTACACTTCCACTTCCACTAGTACTAGCATTCGTTACTTTTCATCTTTTCGCTTGCGGCTCATCACTCCCATTTGTAACCTGGGGTCTCTTGACGTGATCCATTACTGATTCAAGGTTTAGGTTTTTGTGGCTTGATAGGTTTAGGTTGGAGGGATTCGAACAAACGAGTTAGCGGTGAGATTGAGTGAAGTCTAATATCAGGTTTTAATATCATTTAAGATTCACAAATAAAATAAATCTTATATATTAAAAAAATATTTGAAGACTCGACCTTAAATACAGAAGTTTAAAACAGTGCGAGATGCGCCGGTAGAGTCTCTTAACGGTGAGGTCTTCTAACGGTGAGGTCTCTTAACGGTCAGGTCTCCTAACGGTGAGGTCTCTAACGGTGAGGTTTCCTAACGGTGAGGTCTCCTAATGGTGAGGTCTCCAAATAGTGAGGTCTCCTATTGGTGAGGTCTCCTAACAGTGAGGTATCCTAATGGTGAGGTTTCTAATGGTGAGGTTTCCTAACGGTGGGGTTTCCTATCGGTTTTAAGAATAAGTTATCATTCCTAATTCGTGTCTAATGAAACTTAATCATTCTAAACTTAAAGGCTTAGTGAAAATATTAGCTAATTGGAGTTCAGTTCCTATAAATTCAAGAGTTATATCACCTCTTTGATAATGATCTCTTAAAAAGTGGTGTCTAACATCAATGTGTTTAGTTCTAGAGTGAGACACAGGGTTCTTAGAGATGTTGATCGCACTATTGTTGTCACAGTTAATTGAAACATGTTTAAAATTAAATCCATAGTCCAATAAAGTGTGTTTCATCCATAGAATCTGTGCACAACAACTACCAGCAGCTATATACTCTGCTTCAGTAGTAGACAATGCAACTGAGTTCTGTTTCTTACTACACCATGATACTAGGTATTTTCCAAGTAAATGACATGTTCCAGATGTGCTCTTTCTGTCTAACTTGCATCCAGAAAAGTCATCATCTAAATAACTTATTATATCAAATGATTGTTTTTTGGGTAAAAAAGTCCCAAATTAGCAGTACTTTTAAGATATTTGAAAATCTTTTTAACAGCAAGTAAGTGTGACTCTTTAGGGTTAGCTTTAAATCTAGCACACATACATAAACTAAACATAATATCAGGTCGACTAGCAGTAAGATAAAGTAAACTCCCAATCATACCTCTGTAATTAGTTTGATCCACTGGTTTCCCAATTTCATCAATATCCAATTTACAGGTGGTACTCATAGGAGTATCACTTCCCTTAATACTATACAAACCAAAATGTTTTAATAAATCCTTAGTAAATTTACTTTGATTCAAAATAATACCATCTTTAGTTTGAAAGATTTGAAATCCATGAAAGTACTTAAGCTCTCCCATTAAGCTCATTTCAAACTCATTTTGCATAATCTTTGAAAAAACAATACATAAAGAATTTTTGGAACATCCAAAAAAAATATCATCAACATAGATTTGTACTATTAAAACTTCTTTTGAAATTCTTTTTATAAAAAGAGTGGGATCAGCAATTCCTTTTAAAAATCCTTTTGAAATAAGAAAATTTGTAAGTCTTTCATACGAAGCTCTTGGAGCTTGTTTTAAACCATATAAATCTTTAGAATGTTTATAAACATGATTTTGAAAGTGAGGATTTGAAAAACCAGGTGGTTGTTCTACAAAACATCTTCAACAATAAAACCATTTAGAAAAGCACTTTTCACATCCATTTGATATAACTTGAAATTTAGATGTGATGCAAAAGCAAGTAAGATCCTAATTGCATCTAATATAGCTATTGGTGTAAAGATTTCCTCATAGTCAATTCCTTCTTCTTGATTGTAACCTTGTGCAACTAGTTTAGCTTTTTATATAATGATATTTATAGATTCATCAACTTTGTTTTTAAACACCCACTTTGTGCCTATGGTCAAAGTGTCCTTAGGTCTTTCTATAAGTTTCCAGACTTTGTTTCTTTCAAATTGATTTAGTTCTTCTTGCATAGACATTACCCAATATTCATCATTAATAGCATCATTGATACTTTTGGGTTCTAACTGTGAAAGAAAAGCTTGATGTTCAACTTGATTTCTTAGAGAAGCTCTAGTCTGTGTTCCTCTATCTAGATTACCTATAACAGCATCTAAAGGATGGTTCATTATAATTCTAGTTGGTCTAGAAAAGGTAGGGATAGAGATTTCAGATTCATCTATAGGTTGAGGTTCAACAGAAGAAGGTTTTGGAAAATTTCCATAACTAGATGTTTTAACTACAGGTCCACTGTCTTTATCATTATGGTTCAAAACATAGAGATCGTCTTCAAGATTTTCAAGAGAGGTCTTCAGTTCATGTGGATCAGTTTCATAAAATTTGATGTTAATAGATTCTTCCACACATTTGGTTCTCTTATTGAAAACTCTATAGAATTTACTAGAAATATAGTAACCTTGGAAAATTCCTTCATCACTCATGGATGCAAATTTTTCAATATTGTCTTTAGTATTAAGAATAAAGACTTTGCATCCAAAATCTCTGAAGTAGTTAACCTTAAGTTTCCTATGGTTCCACAACTCATAAGGGGTCCTCTTAAGAATAGGTCTGATTATGACACTATTGATAATATAGAAAGCTGTATTTACATCTTCAGCCCAAAAATAAACAGGTAGGTCATACTCATTTAGCATAGTCCAAGAAATTTCTTGCAGGGTTCTATTCCTTCTTTCTACTACACCATTCTGTTGGGGTGTCCTAGGGGAAGAGAAATTGTGACTATAGCCACTGTGTGAGCAGTAATATTCAAACTCATGATTTTCAAACTCACGGCCATGATCTCTTCTCAGGGTTTTAATTTTAAGTCCACTAAGGTTCTCTACAGACTTGGAATATTTAACAAAGTAAGAATAAGCTTCACTCTTGTGATCTAGAAAATATACCCAAGTATTCCTAGAAATGTCATCTACAAGAACATAGATATAGTGCTTCCCATTTAAACTAGAAACTCTAGAAGGTCCAAATAAATCCATGTGAACCAACTCGAGAGGTTGAGAAGTTGAAACTTCTTTCTTTGATTTAAAAGAAACTTTATGATGCTTTCCCTTTTGACAGGGATTACAAACTTTGTCTGCTGGAAATTCAAGTTAGGGTAGGTCTGTAACTAAGTTCTTCCTAACAATTTTTCTAAGTGAATGCACATTGTAGTGTCCTAATCTTCTGTGCCAAAGACAAGACTCTTTATGAAAAGCATTTAAACAAGTAATATTCGGCTTAGCGAAAGAATTTAAATCAACAACATAAACATTTTCATTTCTTAAAGCAGAAAACAATAAAACATTTTTAAAATTAAAAACATTGCAAGAATCGTTTTTAAATTTAACATAAAAACCATCATCACATAACTGAGAAATACTTAAAAAACTGTATTTAATTCCATCAACAAATAAAACATTAGAAATTAATACTGAGTTAGTGTTACCAATTTGGCCTAAGCCGATGATTTTTCCTTTTGAGTTATCACAAAGTGAAAAACCCTCCATCAACTCTGACTAAGATTTTAAGGCATGAGATTTCTCATGACATATGTCTTGAACATCCATTGTCCAAGTAAAAAGTCTTTCTATAGGAGCTCTTTAAGTAGGTTCCCTACAAAAGAGATTTAGACAGGAAATGATTTTGGTACCCAAATTTTCTTGGGTCCAAACAAGTTAGCCAATAAAACTTTAGGTACCCAGATGTGTCTAATGGGTCTCATAATATTTGTAGAATCAATGGATTTTGAAAGATAAACATTATTGGATCTGTAACTATGAATATAAATAGTTGAAGCATATAAATGTCCAGAACTAGAACTAGCAGGATTCTGTCTAGATTTAGGAATGAATTTAGTTTTGGTAAATTTCCTCTGTCCTGGTTGGTATCCTATACCAGTAGTGTATGCAGGTGCTATTTTCTTACCTAGAATTTGAGTAAGAGTATCTTTACCATTTGTAAACTTTTCTAAGACTTCCTTAAGTTTCTCATTAGATAATTTTAGTTCAGTATTCTCTTTAAGCAACTGAGCATTCTTTTTCATTTCAATATCAAGATCAGATTTATGTTTAACAGTTAAAGCATACTGTTTCTTTAAACCTTTGTATTTGTCTTTCAGCTCATTACAGGTTTCTTTTAACATATCACAATATTCAAACAGTTCAGATTTTGAAATGTTTTCTGAGTCAAAATCATCTCCAGAATAATATGAATTTAAAGTAGGAGTTTCAGATGTTACCTCAGATATGTTTGTCATGAAACACATATTTGCCTTATTTCTAGATTCAGTCTCAGAAATTTCAGACTCAATGGAGCTATCCTCAGAAGCTCTCCAAGTAGCCTTCATAGCCTTTTTGTACTTACTCTCCTTATAATCATATTTCTTCTTAAATTTGAGATTTGGGCAGTCTTCTTTAATATGTCCTTTTCTTTTTCACTCATAACAGACAACTTCATCACTTTTATCTAGATTTTTCCAATCCTTCTTCCAGTGTCCCTTATTGTCATACATTCCTTTATAATTTGATTTTCTGAAAAATTTCTTCTTCCTCTAAAATTTCTTAAACCTTCTGGCAATGTGAGTCATCTCATCATCACTATCAGAATCACTTTCACTATCTTCACAGCTTGAACTCTCATTTATAGCTTGAAGTTTCTCCTTATCCTTGTTCTTTGAAGTTGAAGATTTTAAAGCAACAAACTTTCTTATAGGTTCATCTTCTTATTCTTTGTTCACCTTAAGTTCTTCTTCATACATCATCAACTTTCCAATCAGTTTCTTGACAGGTAGAGGAGCAATGTCACACGATTCTCTGATTGAAATAGATGTGCCTCTCAATCGGTCTGGTAAACATCTCAGAATCCTCATAATTTGTTCCTTTGCTGGAACAACCTTTCCAATTGAATTCATTGTATTGACTATCTCATTAAAAATGAGATACATATCAAAAATGAGTTCATCAGTCTTCATTTTAAAATTATCATATTTAATAGTATAAGTATTTAATCTCATTTCTTTAACATTGGTTGTTACTTCATGAGAAACAGTTAAGGAATCCCAAATTTCAAAAGGAGTTTTACAAGAAGAAATTCTATTAAATTTTTCATCTCCTAAAGCACAGTACAGGGAATTCATAGATTTACAATTATTATTGTAAGCAGTCTTTGTAGGTTCATCCCAAGTGGATCTAGCAGTAGTGGGAAGTTTATATTCTGATTCTATGGTAGTCCAAATATCAAAACCTATGCTTTATAAATAAATTTTCATTTTATGTTTCCACTGAGCATAGTTTGTACCATTGAAGAAAGGTGTCATGTTAGTAGCAGCACCCTCTAGTCTATTATCCATGATAACTAGGTTGAAACAAAAATTTTAAAGAGATAAAAATTTAGAAGTCACAGAATTTTTAAGATCTTTAAAATAAAACTAAAATCACAGTTGAAAAATAGAGTACTTCAGAAAATATTTTTATTCTTTCCTCTGATACCAAATGTTGGTCGGAGTGGACACTCAAGATGGGGGGGGGGGGGTGGTGAATTGAGTTCCAATTAAAATATCAGTTTAAAACATTGTCTTAAAAACCCCGAAATAAAACACAGAATCAAACTATAGTGAATTTATATCAAAATAAAGGATACGTTAGGTTCTCAAGGGATTGATTATTTCCCAGTTAATCAAATCAGAAGAATTTATTAACTTTTGAAACTAACGTACAGATTTACAACTAATATAAAGACTTGCGAGTTTAATTATCAAAGTGACTTTAAAATAGTTTTGGTTTTAAAGTAGTTTGCAGCAGAATAAAAATAACTTTGAAAGTAAATAAGCATATAATGTTTAACCAAGAGGTTCAGTCTGATGCGGAGACATATTTCTCTCAACACTTTATATAAATTTGATCCACACCCTGTATCGAGGATTACAACAGTATACAACTGTCCAGGTTCAAGACCTCTACCACTGTTATCTGTGGGAACAAAAATAACAGCATCAGCTGTCCAGGTCACGCACGAACTCTACCACTATCTCAGTGGAAAATAAAATATGTAAGAGTTCGAGTGAGGATTTACAGATCCTCCAGTTAAAGTACAGGAGATAGTGTGTGTGAAAAATACAACAGATAACACACACTACTCGAAATGTAAAACATAAATCACAGAGGCAAAGATTTAGAGTTTAGAAATGGCTCTAGTGATTGCAGTGTAGCTCTGGACTCCTATGGATTTGATCAGAATTGGTTCTGAGTCCTCTTCAGATTTTTGTCTGGAAAATAGAGTGTTGTCTGCTTCCTTGACTTCCAGGTGTAGAGACAGAGAAAAAGGTAGTCGATGAAGTCCTTGTGTTATGTCCTCATTCTCAGCTCTTCACTGGTATGCAGTAATGAATGAGTTCTTTGTGTAAGTTCAGTAGTCTCTTTGCATTCACACTTGGTTGTTCTTCCATCACACCCGTGGTATGTATGTCTCTGTGTATATATGTATTAATTCCCCCTTTTTTTAAAGCACGAGCTCCAACAAGACATGATTTACTTTTTGCAGGTACGAGGTATGGTTCCCTGACATCCAACAACACACATTAAACAAATGTCAGTGTATTAAAATATACCTGATATGACCGTTGGTTATATTAGATAATGATAAATAAATTAAAGCAGCATCAGGTTCTGTCTCTGGAATGGTAGATTTGGATATCGGTAGCCTTGTGTATCGGTAGGTATGGGTATCGGTAGCTTCTTGTGTAACAGTAGCCTTTCCATCGGTAACCCTTCTATCGGTAGACTTCATTTGTAATGGTAAGATGTCTGTCAGTAGACTTGATTGCATCAGTAGCGGTATACTTTTCTGTATCAGTGATGTATCAGTGACCTTCACGTATCGGTAGACTCGATGTAACGGTGACCTTCACATATCGGTAGCCTTTTCGTATCGGTAGGCTTGTCTGACGGTAACCTTCTTATATCGGTAAGCTTAGTATATCAGTAACCTTCCGCGTATCGGTAGACTTTCATATCGGTTACCTTTGAGTATCGGTAGGATTTCATGTAATGGTAGGTTTTGTTGTAACGGTAGGCTTTGTTGTAACGGTAAGATTTGTTGTAACTGTAGGATTTGTTGTACCGGTGGGCTTTGTTGTACCGGTGACCTTCACGTATCGGTAACCTTGTTCTGTTTAACCATTCTATTGGTAGAATGGGTTAAGTCAGAGTGTGAAAACATCCTGTAACTGAAAGACTAATATTTAAACATAAAATAATAGAACAAAACAAAAAGTAACTAGAATCCCAAATAAGTATGTAACCATTGATCAAATGGGGATTATCAAAATACAAATAATCATAATTGGGATTATCAAAATATAATAAAGCAACTAGATTCCCAGAGGGTTCAACAATAAGTACTCTAATTCTTAGGATGATTTTCAAAAAGGATATGGTGTTTTGATATGTTGGTTATTTGGTTTTGGATTTTACTCTTGGTGATATAACACACATGGATGTATCATAAGACAACTTTCATATGTGAAACATATGTAAATTTTTCATAATTCACTCATAACTGGCTATTAAATCTCTCATTTTGGTTTAACGCTTTCTTAAAGAATCATGTTCATGTCTAGGACCAGTGATTAGTGGTTAATGGATCATGATTCATGGGATGAGTTCTATTTTTATTAAATCTGATGATAAGGAAACTCTTATGGTAGCGATCATCACATCAATCACATAAACAATGTGTACATACATGTGTAGGGAACAAAAACAAGGAGGACCACTTGAAAATGGTTAATGTTTCATTAAATTAACATGGTGGTAGTAGGCTTTAAAACATATTGGTTCTTGTGAGGAAGCCTGAAGATGAATGGTTAGATGTGTATAGTAGCTTTGAAAACACTGATATTCAAGGATGGACCTTAGTGTTTGTGATTGAGTGATCATGGTTTCCTTGGGTGGTAAAGGAATTTTTATAGGTTAATGAAAACATGTTGGTTGGTGAAATAGAGCTTCTTCAAATTGTTGGAAAATGTGGTTCGAGTGCCGCATAATTATCTATTTGGGTTACAGTTTGTTAGGGAATGTACTGATAACTTCATGTTTATGTAGTAGGGTTGTGTTTTATCCTATTTATAAATATTTTAAATCATCTAAGTGTTACCTTGGTTTAGTGACCATCATGCCCCTTATCTTAACATCATCAATGTACACTCATAGAGCATTGGTTATATGCCGAGAAAACAATTTAAAATGATCTCATATTTTCATAAAGGACCTCCAAGGTATTTATTATTCCACAATATGGTATGTTAAGAGGTGTGGTTAGTCTTAAGTGATACATGGACTCTTGTGTGGGAATTCCTTAGATGGACTCATGGGAACAAGAAGTTTTTTAGACCCAACTTCCATTGAACTCAATCAATGTTATAATATGTGGATGTTAAACTTGTACCAACATCTCACTTGTAAACAATAGAGTATGCAATACCTTAGATGAGATACTTGGAATCCATTTTATGATTTCAAGGTTTCATTAGTCTTATGTAAATCATGAATGGTATAATTGAAAGGGTTAACAATCCCAGTGTGCTGGTTTAGGTATGCACCCATGTTCGTGCTGGGGAATGATAGATTAAAGTCATATTTGGGTCTTGAGATGTCATCAGAAGCTAGTTATGGGATTTTTTGATCATGTTCAATATAAATGTGAGCATGCATATGAGATTTCATCATGTTTCAAGTTGTGATTTTCTGTCCTTATTATCTGAACCTTTTGTGAATAGTTGGCCAGAAATGGATAAATATTTTACATCTTGTTTTGATGGATGTGGTTGATTAGGAATCAATTTTGGAACATCTTTAGGATGTGGAAAGTGTTGTGTGGTTCAGCTAGGACATACTATGAAAATCCATCAAATACTTGATAAATGAGGTTGATGGGGATTTTACTGATTTTTGAATCCATGAATCATTTCATGAGCATTCTTAATACACTATAGGAACCCATATGTATAAATTCCAATGGTGGGAAGTATTGTGGCTCAGGTTTGGTTGTTAGATTATTGAACCTATGCTAGGAAGAACCATAAGATGAATTATTAATGTTATGACAATGTGATTGTGTCTCCAATTATATGGGATCGGGTAGAAATTGAGTGTCGTCATGATTTTTAATAGAATATATAACATATGCTTAAAGTGGCAATTGATGGTGCATTGGGAACATGGAAATTAAAAGAGCCTATTTAAATGAAACTTCATTACCTGATTAGGTCAGGTGATTTTTTTATTTTCCACATGGCTTCTCATGGATGAAATGTCAAATGACGGGGAGATTTTAGCATCCACTATTTTTTGGTAGGATGAATTTCTCAAAAGGAATTTTATTTTTCAGATTGGTAGATTGGAAAAATTATAAACCATGGTTATTATTGAAATTCCTGTTGTTTAAAAACATAAATGTGTTGTTTTTGGACTTTTTTAAGTATCAATAGGTAACTCAAGTATCGCATAGAGTTTTTGCAGCACCAGACCCCAAAGCGACAAAATCAAGGAAGGTTAATAAGGGAACATAATTTTTTTGACACCGTGCAGCCCACCGGGTGAACAATGTGGATAATCTAGTGAATTTTGAGATCTCACACTATTTTTTCTAACCATTTGAGATGAGTAAAATGGCCATGTGGGTGCTACAGACATCTTGGTAGATGATTTTTCATGGGTTGTCCATGGTTAACCAAACCTTTCTTCTATCCTATTTGAGGGGGTTCCTCGGGTAGTGGAAAAATCATGGTTGGCACACGTTTTAGCCAACAAAACATCTAAACCATGTTCCTAATTTAAAGGTGGAAAATTTCCCCTTTCTGCTACATATTTTCTCATTTCTCCCATATTTTTCTTCTTCTCCTCTATATATAGTATCCCACGGAGGGTTCCCTCATCCTATTCTCCTTCCATTGTGATATATCATCCATCTAATGTCCGTTTGGAGTTCCATAAGGTGCGTTAGATATCACTTGATAATTATATGAATCCCGCTTCCTCCTTTATTCATTTATCTTCTCACTATTTATGCTATTTTGGTGCAAGAAACTTTACCCTATTTTCAGGGTGTCTATCTATTTCTTTGATTTCTCTTGAACCAAAACAAATCAATCCGTGATATTAGACGATTATAACAACCTAATTACATGGTATTTGTTCTATATATTTCCTCGTAAATTATAACTCGTTTATAAAATATCTTTTTTCACTACATATCAGATTATTCATGAGTTTCTTTTAAATTGTTTAATTAATTATTTATAAAAAAATGCATTGAATGAAATTTACCTTCTATAATGATTTTCATCAGAAAAGGATTCTCACCTCAACCCAAACCGCTCCATTATTATATAGACATATTCATATGATATATTGCCTTTCTTAGTAATTTGTTAACCCTTATTAGTGGTGTCTCATGTGATCATGTTTTTAATTCTTTTACTTTTTATTAGAATAACCTTGTGGTAGGTTTATTTAATTACATGGAATCTCTATCTATTTGTGTTAAATTATTCAACATAAATGTGATGATTATATTGAGTTAAATGAATTGGTTGAGGACAATATCATTTTTTCTAATAAAACCACCCTTGAGGTGCTCTTTCCTATTAATAAAAATTTAATTTATTTATTATGATCATAGTATTTGAATCATTTATAGGTGTATTTCAAAGTAAATTCTTAATTATTTGTTAATGTAATAGCCTTTATAATTTTTTTTTGAGATATAATGTGGCTTGACTAAGTGCACGACCCTTATTATTCTCTAATTGAAAAGGTAATGGGTGTGGACATCATTATATACATGAGTTATGATGAATGATATAAGATATTATTTGATAAACCTTACCTTCGTGTTATGTTATGGGATATAAAATGGTATTTACTGAAGGATTCCATGGACCAGATCCTCATGTTTCATGATTATAATTGTTTAAGAAACGTAAATACATCAGGAGTGGTACGTAGAATTCCATAGATGGGCCCACCATGTGTTTTTTCAAACTCTACATGAGTGATAACCATTCCCTAGTGGAGACCCCATGGATAGGCTCAGTGGATAGATGGATATACTAGGTGATGAGTGATACTCAGTCCCCTATGTGAGATAACTGGGAGAAGTTGTGAGGGTTTTCTCTTCACAACATGGTGAGAGTGATATTTGGGATACCATTTATGGATAACATTAGATGGGCTCTTAATTTATTGGTTATTTATTTTACCCCTAGAGAGATACCTAGGATTCCTTTTTGGATTACCTTGGACTGGCCCAGGATGGCTCTTACTAAACTCTAATAGTTAATTTTATATTAAATAAAAATAATGAAAAGCTGTTATCTAGGGATGCATCTACCAATACTTGAGTTTTGTCTATTCTTAATTCTTGGTTTATGATGAATATTTCATACACTCATATCATATATGCATAGGTTCAACAGTATTCAAAAGCATTTTGAATTAGGTTGAAGTAGTTACAGTGGTCTAGGTGTCCTTGAGAAACCCGAACATGATTTGTTACATTTATTTGTTTATTTATATTATGAGTATTGTTATCAATTCACACTTTTTTATTTATACTCATTTAAAGTATTAGATTTAGACACTATTTTTGGTGGCCTAATTAGTATATTTCACACCTTTATTTTGACACCATTTCAACGAGGTAGTAGAGAATACCTCATGTTAGCAGGTTCATGGATTATTTCTTTTATTGTTCACTTTACTAAGGATATTAGGATCACATTACTGAGCTAATACTCAAGATTCTAATGGATATCTTCTTTAGGGGTTTTTATTATTTTATTTGTTTATGTAATATACGTTATTTTATTGCCTACTTAATTTTTCCTTCATTTTATTTTTTAGTATAACATGGACATGATTTCATTGTTGGATCAGTGATGGCTGTTATTGTTCATTCAGTCTATTATAGTCTTTTTCTTATTGTTATTTATTATTTCTACTTGCACTGTTGTTTGTTCTCTACCATATATTGATTCAAAAATAATATACCAATTGTTATAATCTGATCATGAAGGTATATTATCCCCACATTACCATCATTAGACAATAACTACTAGTCAAAACCCTCAAACATACAGGGTGGTGCACTTGAGGCTATGTGGAAACTTGTCAGACTACAAGTTTCTTAGTCAATCAATCTAGGATGTTATAAAAAGTAAATAATATAAGATATAATTTATATAAGTATGGTTCTATAATATATTTAAAATAATTTTATATTTATTATACAGGAGTTTCAAATGTGTATTAAGAAATTTGATGCTTCCAGATGCCGGTGAAGCCTCTCTGGTCGATCCCGATCTATTACATCCCATCCTATAGAGACCAGAATAGTTGAAGTATGAAAACAATCTGACGGTACTCACATAGATAAGGGAGAGGAAGCTATTGAATTGTGTTGTAATGGGGAGATTCAGGTGATAACTGATCCACTATCCACTATATAGTGTATGGAAAGGGAGTCGAGGGGAAACCCAAAGGTAGAAGATGTGATTAGTCATTTGAAATAGGATATGGGAAAATTTGTGCAAGATCTGGATGGTAATTAAGAGAATATCCTTGGACAACATGCCCCCATCAGTTCTAAACAGAAAGTCACAGTCAATGCTTTAGTGGACAAGAATAAGAACACTCATGGTGCCCATGTAATGGCTTCAATTGGGGATTAGAACAGTGTGAGACTAGAGCCTTCGGATAGATTAATCCTGGAGGCATCCCCTCTGACTACTTCAGTGCCACCACCTGATAGAGGGTGTCTTGAGGAGGGGAGTTCCACTAAGCCTCCAAGATTAATAAAGGAGATGCCTTTTTTGTCTATTTTAGTGTCATTTTCTGGCATATGGAGGTTGGCTGAGGGAAGCATTTTGGGTCCCTTAGACCCAAACATTATTAAAAATCCTCATCCTATCTGAATGCTATGTTTATGGGGAATATTAGGAATAACCCTATGAAATAATGCCTAATGGTTGAGATAGGAAATCATTTGGGGCCAAGGTCCCCCACTAAGGGCCCAGGGTTGAGTTGAGGAACTGCATTGGGAGCCTAGAAATTTAAGAACAAATATTTTCGGATGAGGAGGATGATTCAGGTGATGACAGTTATAGAAAACACTTAGTGGATATTTTGGACGGTTTCCAAGGAAAAGGCCCTCACATCCATAGAATAAAGAAGGGAGAAAATGAATGCGTGACTTATGGAAATGCATTGTGGTCCAGGTGAAAAAACTCAACGGAAGTAAAGACTATTCTTACATGCCGAAGCTGATGGAAACTAGGTTATCCAATAAAGGAGGAAGTAAGGAAAGAAAAAAGCTACAAGGCGGGGAAAGGGGTGATCCAAGAAAAGAACCAAAAGTAATTGAAGACAAGGTAGGGGAGTTTCTAAAGCTCATATTCCACTCCAAGGATGAAATTATGGAGAAAGTCTTTTAGCCCAATGCCTCAAATGAGGAGATTTGAAGAATTTATGATATAAGTCTGAAAGTTGAGGCCACCGAGGAAAAGGAAGTGTGGATTGATAATACCGATTGAATCTTAGCTCGAGGTTTCAACCAAGGAAAAATAACCTTGGAGGAATTCATTAAGAAAATGGATAGGATGGTTACTCACCTCGAAGAACTTCTTAGGGAGGATCCAAACACACATGTTAGTTCTCTGCACTGGGAATTATATAGAGTGACTGACTCAAATAATTTTGGTCTTGTGTTTAATAGCTTTGTGAGCTCCTTCAACACATAGTGGTATTTTTTTCATGCTATATTTTCCCAATTTTCCTTAAATTGGTTTAATAAAAATTTATTTTTAGAATAGAGTTGATACTTAAGGTAAGGTATTTTGGTCCCTTTTTTATTTTTGGGAGAAATATAAAAATTAACCCTTAATTTCTTTTATATCATTTATATACTTACCCTTTAAAATTTTATATCACGTATATATTTAGTTTCATGATATTTATTGTTTCATTTTATGTTATTATTTATTGGGCCTTACAATTCAAAATTTCACTAAAGTGATAAAGGATTTCCGCCTCACTTTTTTACTTTTATAATACACATGTAATATTCACCACCTATTTTTTTATGCGGTTTATATAATTCCTATGAATGTATTTTATAATGATTCACCAAAAAAATTATTTTTATTTACAGATCCATTTTGGGATACCCCTTTTCATGGGTTTCACGGTTCAAAGGCTACCAAAATAGAAAGTGATTTTTATCTGAAACTTCATTTGATAAGAAATATGTTATTCAGAAATCTTATTTTATGAGGTCTATATACATGACATTTGAAATGTAAATCATGAATTTATTTATTCATATGATATTATAAGTTTCTCTTAATGTTATTATTTCATGGGGTTTTTGATTCAATGTTACCAAAGTGGTAAGGTCTTTATGTTATAGTCTCATCATTAGTTAGGATTATTCATGATAATGATTCAAATGATGAAATATTATTATCTATCTCTCAAGAAAATCAGATAATTTATTATCCTAGATTTATTTCATTAGAATTCATTTTTTCCATTTATTTTACTCTATTTATGTACACAATAGTTCAAAATAATGTTTTTATGAAGAATAATCTTTATTTCTCCCTTTGTTCAAACACAAATTTTTCTTTCTAAAACCATATTTCGTAAAAATGTTTTGAAAAAAATGTTTTCTAAAATTATTCAAATGATTTATTAAATTCAATTTTACACATTTTTTAATTTATAATTTTTATAGGAATCTCCATGTCTTTTCCATGACAATACATGATTGGATTTTTCCAAAATTTTGGAAGGAATTTTCATCTTAAAATGTACGACATGAATAGAATTATCCACTATCATGACCATTCATTAATATTTGGATTCCATTAAAATTTCAAGTTTATTTTTATAGAAATGGTTTTTGAAAATGTTTTATGTTCTAAGAAGTTTTTTTTCATAGTGGAAATTATATTTTTCTCAATAAATCATTTAAATGATTTCTAAAGCTTAATTAATAATTTTCAATGATCTTTTTCAAATATAACAATTTCAAAATTATTTTATGAATTTTTATATTTAAAAAATAATTTTCAATTAAAAGTTATTTTTCTCAAGAAATGTTCCAAGTGTCTTTTATAAACCATTTTTTCATCTAAATGAAATTCATTGATATTACATATTTTTTACTGAATATATAATCCAATGATACAATTGTGAATATTTTTATGAATGGTTTATGTTTATAGTTTTAGGATGTTTATGAAACATTCTTCTCTTACATGGGTTATAACATGAGAAAATTCTTATTAAAACCACTTATTTTCATGTCTCGTTCTATAATGAAATCCTTAAATGATTATAAAACTTGTCTCTTTTCCATATTTTGTGATATGATGAAATGTTTATGAAACCCATTTTATTTCATGGGTTATGATATAATGGATATTTTATGATCCTATGGAACACAAAAAAATTGTTTTAATTATGTGATTGGTGGGACCTATATCTCCCTCAAATATATTGGTTAAATATTTATATCTAATGAGATAGACAGGACTGGAATGGGGGGTGGACCCTCTTCAGTAGTTGAATTTTTACACTATGATGGTCTAAGGAGTGAACCTTGAAAACTATGAATGATTGAGGAGTTAACCTAATAAAATATTATTTCCTTTAAATTGAGACATGAATACTTTGTAATTTATTTTCTATGATATTTTATATGAAACAATTTGATTACTTTTCCTATTTTTTTCTCTCTTGTCTAATATTCTTTGATTTACTTATAATTAATCTCTTATGAACATCTAATATTTATATCATGACTAAATATTTTGATCTTTTATATGAAGGGTATGGGTTTCAAATGTTATTATGATGTTATCATACACTTATGTTCATGTTATACTAATTCATGTCCCTTGTTTAACCTTACTAAGAATACGAGATCAACTTTTTTTATGTTTTCTTTATCGAGGATATGAACAATTGTTTTAAGTAGGGAGTTATTTATAAGAGTACTAAGGGGGAATATATTTATGGTTTATGTTTAATACCCTTCACCAAATTATGATATTGTGTTCCTAGTATCCAAATAAAATAAACTATTACATTACTCAAGTGTGTGTTTCTATATTGTAATGAATATTCATCTATAAAGATTGAATAACTATGTATGAAATGCCTGGGTTTCTGAAGTTTAAATTATAGGGAGGATTATTTAAAATTTTGAAACTAGGATGATAAATATTTATTGATACCCCTAGGGATATTTTTAAGGATATTTCTAGGTATTTCTTTAAGGATAAGTCTAAGGATGAGTTAAATTATAGGAAAATGTATGAGAATTTTCGTGAGGAATGGAGTAATTGGATTCAAAGAAATTACTTCCATATCTAGATACTACAAGTGTATGTGGCTCTGGAAAAGAGTTAACAAGGGGTAATAACTATAAAAAGGGAACATTGATATAGAATCAATCATCACTTGGGGAATGAAAATGGGCCTTTCTACAAACCTAGTTTGACTCTCCTAGGGGATTTAATTTGTAAATTCAAAAAATCATTGGGAACCATTATGATGGATTTAAATATATAATGGCTATGAATAAACACTGATAAACCTATGGGTATATAGATTAAAGATAAGGAGTCAAAATTTAAAGATCTTATTAATTTATCTTTCATGATTATGTAGTGTTCAACTATGAGTATTGTCACTCACTCTATGATTTTTGGTTTTAGTAAATGGAATGAACTAGAATGAAATTTGATATCATTAAATGAGATGTATAATTTAATTATGGGAATCAAAATGATATGATGACTGGAGTGAAAGATATTATGATTATGACAAATCAGTTATCATGGAACATGATTTACAACATGCACCTTAACCAACTCTTGGATTAACCAAGAAGGAAAGGATAGAGTTCACTGAGAGTTCAAGTAATCGAGTCCATGGGGAAAATAATATTTAATTTCATATATGTATAGAATTTTGGAAAATAAACTCAAGGGAATGCCTTATAGATATGAGAATTGTTTTTAGCTAAGGAAAATATGGACACAAATAAAGTAACTTCTAAGGAAAAATTAAATGTCTCATTAATGAAATGGATTAATGTAATGGTATCCCTTAGGTATCACTGAATATTGAATATTTCAAATGTGTAAATTATGGTCAGTATGAAAATTATTGTCCGGAGGGGAAATTTCATGAAGGGAATTAGTAAGGATATTGGAATAATGGTTTCACTATTGACAATGAAGATACTGTGAATGAGATATGAAAATAAAATAGGTATTATGGAATAATATGAGAAAGCCTAGTTAATAGAATTAGGATGAGGAGGAATAATTAAAGTTTTTATATATTAGAATTCCATTTTTATGTTTTATTTATCATAATACCTATAAGGATTGTTTGTTGAATTTTTTTCATTATGAAATTTAAATAAAATATTGAATGGTATTGATGAAAAATAAAATTGATTTAACAGGAAGGTGATAATTTATAAAAACCACATGGTTAATAGAAGATAAACCTTAATATGTTCTGTATGTTTGGATAATTTTGTAGGGATTCAAAGATAATGGATATGAATAAGTAAATCAGATATTATTGATGGACTTGGAATTGATTAATTATTTTTGGGAAAGGTGGTTTCTGTTATCATTGATGGTGTATACCTAAATATTGAATTTATGGAATATATCCATTAATATGTGTTTTTTAAAGAATAAGAAATTATGTATGTTTTCAACAAGGTTTTATGGTAATTCATGTTATTACCATGTTTTTAGAGAATACATGATAACAGTATTAACGTGTCTAGTATGTGATAATTAAGATCTACCTCAAGTTGTTTAGGGGATTAATGATATGTTAATTTTATATATTTAGTGGAATTATTTCTAAAGTTTTGAATTTTAATATTTTTTAAGGGTTATAATTGAAACCATTTATAGAATTTTTTTAGTTTAAATTTGATTGTGGTTTTAGGGATTAACATAAGACTTCACCTTATGAATATTTATACACATTGGATAACCAATGTTAAACTTTTTTTTAACAGAGATAAAAATAATGAATTTCCATTATATTATGAATCTTATTTAGTGCTCAATACATGAAAAATTAATCACTTAGAATAAGAGATGAAGTGAAAATTTATCAATTCACAACTAAAGGATGAAATTATTCAAATAAAATAGATATTATGTAAGTAAATTTTAAAATATTCTCAGTCTACCTAGAAAACTAATTCCCCAATATTAGGAAACAGATAATGAAATAAAATATTTTCTTGTTATCATAATTTTTTATGATATCAATGAACTTTTTCACACCTCCTTGGTATAGGGAACTGTGGCAATTAAATTTCTTCTAACCATGTTCCATATAATTCTCCACCAGTAGTTGTGTGTTTTTTCTCTTACATGTCTATGTTTTCACATTCAAACTCTGTTATCCTATTTGTAAAACAAGTATATGTTATTCTAGATGACTTTTTTTAAATTCCATTTTCTATTTGTAGGGGAAATTTAATGTACCATTTCTACGATGTGGGTTTCTATGAAAAAAATTTAAATGTTAAAACATTGATGATAGAGATTAATTTTGAGTAAGAAATTAATTTCATGGGGGTAGAATGTAACAACCTAATAATTAGTTAATTAATTTAAATTAATTTAATATATTTGATAATTATATTTACATATAGAACTCAGTTTATCCTACGTTACACACAACCCTGATTCTAGACAAAACATGTGATATTATTAAAATAATATTATATGATAACTATCACCTACACATTAGAATGGAGGGTATGGATATGATTAACTGAATTATGAAAATATATGGTTGACACATGAATATAAAATTAATTATTTATTGACCAATTAATAAGAGAAAAAAATAAAAAACACTTTGAAAATAAAAGAAATGTTTCTCTAGAAAACTATTTTTATGAAAACAAACACATTTTACAAAAATAAATTTAAGAAAAAACATTTATTGTATTATTTTAATGAAATTTAAATTTTATATATTCAATAAAAATTGTAACATTCATCTTATTTGATTTCTAAATAAAAGAAAATAATAAATCCAATTTTATGCTTAAAAAGTGTTTTTTTAAACCATGTTTATCGCCTTTTGTGAATTAATTTTAAAAATAATTTCAAAATTATCTTTTGGGGATTTTTTTAAAATTTTATAAAAAGTTTATTTTTTTATGAATAGTAAAAAAATACTGAATATTAATTTAAAACTGTCTTTTCATTTAATTTATATTTAAAGTTAAATAATATATTAAATTTTTTTAAATTAATCATAGTTCAATTATACATATAATAATTCAAGTTAATTAATTTGAATCATTTCACATTATTATTGTATATAATAACCCTGTAAACTTTTTAATGTTTTCTCTTTTAAAACATGCTTTCTTATCCCATCTACGAGAATAATTTTAAATTATTATTTTCCACTTTTGTGAATGGAAATTGGAAAAATTAATTGAATATTCATATTAATAATAATTTATATTATTTAATATTGTTAAATTAATTTTTTATGGTAATGAATATTTAAAATAGTAAAATTTATTTACAGCGGTGAGGGTAAAAATGGGTTTACCTAGGGTTAAACTAAAATGACAAGGGTTAAAATAACTTAAATTAATGTATTAAATTAATTTTATTGAAAAATTTGGACCCTATAATTTATAATTATATATAATAATCCATTTTATCCTTTTTCCTGTTAAAATGTGGGTACACCTTTTTCTTTTCCTAAATTATAAGTGTGCCACTCACCTAACTTATAAAAGGCCACCCACTTTAATATCCTATTCACACATTAAAAACATTTATTTTCAATAAATACCAACCCAAATAATATTTTCCTAGAATCCATATTTTTGGGCTTAAATCTATCCTAGTAATGATTTTGGTGCAAACCTAAAGAGGTTACCAGAAGAAGAGGTAATGTTCTTCAATGTGTGGTTTTTATTATCTTTTCATCATACACATACTATAATTATTTTTAAACCATGATGATATAATAAACTTATTATATTACATATAATTAAGTATTTTTATGATAATTTAATGAACTATAACCATACCCACTTCCATCAAATGGGTTACTGAATCATCATTCATGTTTAAGGAGGACTACCGCCTCACAAACTGATGTCATTCATTTTTTCATTACCAACTCTCATGGTTGTGTATGAAAATATATATAAATTATAAATAAAATATTTATAAAATAATTATTCATTTTTATTAAATATATAATATAACCCTTTTTAGTTTCCATTCCGTAGGGGATATAACAATATTGCTCGTGTGTGTGACAGACTAATGCCTTACGAGGTGATGCAATTCATTTTTTACTAACGCATTACATGGAAGATAATAAGGATAATGTTAATAATTGTATGTTATATAAGTTAAATAAACATGATATTATTTCCATACTTTTAATTATTAAAGGATAATATTCAATTTCATCATTACCTTTATACTCCCTAAAAAACGATTGCAACATTTATGTAGGTGTGGAAAACCATCTTCACGAAGCAATGTGAGTCACTATTTTCATCACCAAACCACATGGATGCCATGAATAAGTATATTTATAGAAGTAATATGGTGTTTATGATATTATTATAATTATTTAAGGATAACATATTACTTACCTCCTTTTTATAATGATCAATGTAAAATGGAAATGTTACTCATGAGTACATACTGCCTGCCATCTCCATGATCGTAACATAAATCATTTATCAAAACCATATTTTATTATTAGTATGAAAATTATAATTGATGTGTACCTATGATATTTATTTCATGACTATTATTATGGATATTATCTAACCATTATCAAATTAATAGAACTGAAATAACAAATCAAAACATATACGAAAAATGAAGCAGTTATAAACTGAGACATGATTCTAACTAGGAATTGTAAATAAATGGGTAATAAGTTGTCATAAGTAAATAATATATGATATGATATATATAATAATTTATAAATAAATTTTTTACAATAAAATTATATTTATTATACAATATATTTGACGTTTTATAAAGGAAGTTGATACTTAAGGTTGTCGATTTATAGTCTCTCTTTTATTTCTAGGTGACATATACATATTCACCAATAATTTATTTTTTATGGTGTAAATAATTCCCATATGACATTTTATATAATTAATATCCTACTTTTCATTCTATTTAATGTTAAATTTTAAAAAGATAATAAAGCGTTAAGAGATAAACATATCCCTTTTTTACTTCTATAAGACACATGTTTTATTCACCATATATTTACTTTATGTGGTATATATAAAACCAATGAATTAATTTTATGATTCTTAATATAAAAAATTATTTATATTGAAATATACATTTTAGGATTAGGTCTGCGGTTCAAAAGTTATCAAAATGGTAAGGGATTTTTGTTTCAATTTTCATCTTTTTAGTCATCTATTTTGAACATTTCTTCTTTTATGAGGTATTTGTACGTAACCATTTACATGTAATATCATAAAAAAAATTTAATTCCCATTATTTTAAAGGGTTATATATTGATATTATTTCATGGGGATTATGATTAAAGGTCACCACCGTGTCATGGGTTTTATGTTACAATATCATTGTTTATCTGGATTGTTTAGGATTATGCTTCCAATGATGAAATATTACGATATTTATCACAAGAAGCCTATTTATTTTAGTATCCAAATGTTATTTAGTGAGATTACATATTTTCCATTAATTTTCTTCTCTATGTATTCATGATTTTAAACTTTCATTTTTAATAAAAATTGTATTTATTTCTATCTTTGATAGAAAACTCATTTTCCTTCCAAAACCGTTTTTCTAAAAAAATCTATTTTCAAAAAATTGTTTTTAACATTTTTTAAATGACTTATTAAAAAGTGTCAGTTTTGATTTTATTGAAAAGGTGAAAAGAATATTAGTTTTTAAATTTATGATATGAAATGAATTCTTCACCTTTATGACCATTATTTTCTTTGAATATTTCATTCAATGTTTTCAATGTTATTTAAAAAAGGATTTTGAAATTGTTGTATGTGTTAAAATTTATTTATTAAAGTGGAAATAATTTTTTCCATATGAAATGTTATAAATGATTTTTAAATCATCCTTTTAAATTTTCAAAGTGAAGGATTTAAAAATTATTTTATCAAATTATAGTTATTTTTTTCAACTAAAATGTATTTTCCTAAATAAATCATTAAAATGAATTTTCAAATTCATTTCCCATTTATGATGACAATCAATGAAGTTACTTATGCCTTATTTTGGATATGATCCAAGGATATAATCTTGGAATGGTCTGCATTTATAGTGGCATAACGTGTATGAAACCAATTTATCTTTAATGGGTTATAACATGAGGAAATTATTATGAAATATATATCAACCCTCCTCTTTATTTCGAATTAATAATTGATTAATTACATAAGACCGCACTAATTATAACCTATATGATCAAAAAGTATAGTGTATTTGGGAATTAGGCACATTACACAACAACATAAAATAAACAATCTAACAACTTTATTTAAAAAAAACTAACATGATCAAAATAATCCTTCTAAAATAAAACAAAATTGGATAACCTGGGAGTATACATAAGAAATGGGTGAGATATAAATAAACATAAGGGGTTAAACATGGATGAAGTGATAAATGTTAGAAAAAAGGATTATCAATGAGGAATAAAAGAAACATTAATAATAAGTTCTGATATAACATGATAACCATAACATGGAAAATTTGGGAACAACTTCAAATACTAAATCATAAATATTTGTCAAGTCTAAACCCAATGAGATATCATGGTGCAGAAATTACCATAATTTAATCTTGTTCACTTCCCAATGTAACATGAAATACCATGATACTAAACATTACCCAATTCATTAATGTGCTATCTGGGTGCACCGATCATATTTATTTCATTTGCATGCTTAACTGTGCCACATAGATCATACGACATGGATTCAATCATCATCAGAATTTATTCCACGATAAATGAATATGGAATAAATACATTTAATTCCCAAATAGATATGTATATGTACATAAATGTGAATAAACTTGATATATATATGGGTATGGTATTCACTACAAATCTTTTTGGCATAGAAAATCACGTTGAAATTTTGGTAGCATAACCGCGTTACATAAAAATTAAAAAATGATTGGTGAGAGATAAAAAGGTATCTAATAATGTGGAAAAAAAATTTATAGTAATTTTATTATGTATTAACGTATCCCATAATAAGTAAATAAATATTAAAGACAAAAGGTAAAGTGGATACCTGAATAAAGAGGAGAATGGAAAGGAACCCTTATAAACTTTTGAAATGGTAACGGGTGTACAATAAGGATAATGTGAGGCTTAATGAGAGTGAAAAGGGGGATATAATCAGACATGCATTAAATTTAAAATAATTATAATATTTAATAATATGTCACAGAAAAATTAAATGGAATTTATGACACATAACATAAAAGGAGTTCTGCAATGAAAATGAGGAGAGAGAAATCCCTTATGGAATTTCGGCATAGTAACATCTTAGGTGAAGGTCCAAATGAGATAAATAAATGAAAACTCATTCAAATAACATCCATTTTACATAATTTTAGGTTTATAAATAAATTAATTCATAAAAATGCTATTAAGAAGAAAAATTCCAAATAATGTGCTTGAGTTAAAAAGAATGAGTTAGAAGGTGGGGATCCCTTACATGAGTTTGTGACATCAAAAGCTTGCAAGGGGACTATTGATAGCTTGGGGGATTCCTAGGAGGAATATTGGGAGTTTAGGGAAGAGTATGTTCATGATAAAAGGTGTTTAAATGAATATAAATGGGAGATTGGGTGGGTTTATATAGGAAAATATGGGGAATTATTTATTATTTAGGTTTGGGACTCTAAATAATAAAATATCCAAACCCACAAATAGTCCCATGTTTTTTCCATTGGTTTTTGAAAAAATGGAGTGTTTTATTATTATTTTATAAGTATAAGGCCCGAAAATATTAAAATAATGTCCTTGCTTATGTTAAGGTGAGTCGCACTATTAAAGAAAAGAATTTAAAACCTTAAAATATATAATAAGTTCTGGAGGATTCATAATAGCTTTTCAAAATAAATAAAATAAACATAAAATCACATTATTTTAAATGTAAAAAATATATATGTTCATGGATCCCATTTACAGTTATTATTACATAACGTTTGGTTCGTTATGATGTCATAAAACACAATGTATAGTTATATGATATATAATTTTTCCCTAAAAAAATTGAGTGTCCTTGAAACTTATGGAAAATTCATCATTAGATAATTTAAACATTTTGATTATAAAAATAATATTCACTTTATAAAAATAATTATCTAAATATTTTAATTTTTAATTTTAAAATAATAACAACATTAATAATGAAATGATGGGTTTTCTGACAATAACAATTTTTTGAACACTTATAAAAATTACATTTGAATTTATAAAGATTATATGATAATTTAAATATGATAAATCATATTAAATAATATAAAAATACTATTTATTCAAAAAAAATTAATAATTCATTAATTCATAAATTTAATTTGAATAATAACCAAAAATACAATTTGTTCTTTATTGTATCAAAATAAAAGTCATTTACAAAGTAACAACAATTGGATGAACATATATTCATTATTTTATACAACAAAAATACATATTCATATTTCTTGGGTTGTGATACATATCAGTTCAATACACTAGAAAACACTGAAAGTGTAAGGTGCATGATTGTGGGACTCTCATGGGGTGGTTCGTCGAACAAGGTTTGGGTCATGATCTCAATGAGATTAAACTTTTCATATAAATGGTTTAGCTCATTCCTATCTTATGGATCTAAACATGGGATTTGTTGAGGGAAATTCCTAGAAATTATATCTCCCTTGGAATATATGATGAATGGCCTTCATAGGGAAAGATCCTACTAGTTTAGGTCATTACTTCTTTTATCTATTCCAAGTGGATTTGATAAAACCATATATTTATACAAATCACATAATCACTATTCAATGTCTATATAATTAATGGATATGACTCATAATGGTCTGTTAAAATCAATAGTATTAGTAAAAGAAAATAATTTCAACTGTTTTCTATGACAATATTTCATGATGAGACATTTTAATAAATCAAAATGGAATTTTTTTTTATAATAATTCGGGTTGTTATAAAGATCACTTATTTTAATGTGTTATTTGTGATGAAATGATTAATTGATTATAAAGACCCTATCTTTTACATGGGATATGATATGATGAAATTTTTATGAATTCCATTTCATTTCATGGGTTATGTCATGATGATTGTTTTATGATCATGGTGAAAACATACATATGATTTTCATTATTTGACTGGTGACACCTATATCTCCCTCCAATTCATTGAGTAATGATTTATATCTCATGAGATAGACTAAATGAGAATGGGGAGTGAACCTAGTTTAGTAAGGAAATATTTATTTTATGATGATCTTGGGAGTAAACCTTTACTAATATTATGGTTTTGGGAGTAAACCCATTGCACTATGATATCCTTTTTAGTGATCCTTGATTACTATGGAAATTATTTTATATAATTATGTTAATTACATTATTATATGTCTTATTCAAATGTTATGATCCATTGGAACCTGTTCTTTGATTTCTTTATGATTCAAGCCTTATAAACTTCCAATATTTTTGTAATTACTAAATATTATGATTTTTTGTAAATTGGTAATAGTTTTAAAATGGAATGTTAATGTTCTCATACACTTTTGTTCATGTTATGATTATGAATCTCCCTTGTTTACCCTTACTGATCATCTGAGATCAGCCTTTATTATGTCTTCCTTCCCCGAATTATGAGGAATGTTTTTATATTGGGAATTTTTCGGAAGAGTACTAAGGGGAAGATATTTATGGGAGATATTAAAGATAATTCACCAAATTAAGAGATTGTGTACCTAGTATCCAAATACAAGAAAATATTATGGTCCTCAGGTATGTGTTTATGTAAGGTATTTGTTATTCTTCTAAAAATATGTCATATATTTTTCTGAAAAACTCGTGTCACTCTATAATGATTAAATCCAATTAATATTTAATTAATAAATGATTTACATGTTAACAATGTAAATTTAGAACCAAAATATTTTATAAAATAGGAACAAATTCTCTTCAAACTCAAAATAGATGACCATATTTGAATGAAAACTCTAAGCTCTAATATTAATTAAAATCCCTATCCCAGAAAGTGATAATTCACTAAGAGGGGTATAAATACATGAATTCACCCATTATTAGGTTTCTACTTCAAATCAAAATTGAACACCTATTAATGTGAATGAAAAAATTTATTTATAGAAGATACATACACTCCAAGGAACAAAAACAATAAGAAAACGAGATTTCTATAGGGTTCACTATGAAAAATTAGAAGCTATATCCTTGAGGCGATCCAATAAAACCAATGATCAAATAATTTAATATAATCACTAAGTAGATTACAAATGATATGTTCATATCAATGGAATGATTATAAAACATGTTTCTCCTGACCTGTATAAATTTCTCCCACAAAAATAAAGTAATAAAATCTAATATTTAACAATAGCAGTGTCTTCGATTGAGTAATAATTCCACTAATATTTAATTCAGATTATTCCTATTCCTCTTAATCTTCTCCATATTCCACTTACAAATTAAAAGTAGCAATGAATATTATTTATTTATTTATTTCTATATATAATTCCTTTATTCAACCTCACATGTACTTTCATTCATAATAGTAACTCAGTCTCTAATTATTTAGAATTTAAAATTAAAATTCAATAATGAAACATTCTTAAATATCAGTCACTTATTATTCAGTTTTTTGATCTATCTAAGACATCTATTGTAATTTACTGACATGGGATACCATATGAAACAAAACATGAATAAATTCACCATAGGTACAAAGTAAATTAAATATCCCCAAGGGTGGGAGACAAGAACCTGGTAATCAAACTAAATAAAGAGGGAACAATTTAACCCAAAAATATTATACTAAAAAGAAACAAATAGCAGAACAAATAAAAAACAACATAAACTAATATATCCAATACCAAAAGAACATTTAATATATAGTAGATTGTATACAATATCAATGTTTATAAAAATTTAAAAAATAAAAAATATTTCAAACTACCAACATCTCCATGTGCATGGGCTGAAACACCACATGAACCTCCACAAAATCTTGAACCTATAGATATATAATCACAGACTATATCGAGTAACATCATAAACCTATAATATAAATAGGCACGATAAAAAATACAAAGAATTGACCACATCCTAACCCAAATAATAACACTTCAAAGGAGAATCCACAACCTAAAGGTTTGAAAATAAGGCTAAGAGATAGGTTTTCCAATCTTTCATTCCATAAAATAAGTATCATTCACTTTTCCTTCAAAACACCCTTTTTAGAAAAACCAATCCTTTTTAATTTAATAAAATAATTTATTTTATCTTACTAATAATTTTATAAATGTTAGTATAAAAATATTTTATAAAGGAATATAAAATAAAATGGGATATCAAATAATCATTTTCTAAAAAAACATACCTTGGAAAATGTTTTCGAACTTCATCATAAAAACCTAAGATGATACAAGGAAAACAATCTAGAATAGTGTTAAAATAGTCATCGAATCTATAAGCTATGTGCGTAATTATTCATTAAAAACGTCAATCTAATTCATCCAAAACACATAGTTTTACCCTATCCCATCATAACTGAGGGCCAACCCCTTAGGTTATCCGTTGTCCTACATATGGTCACTAGCAAGAGCATGATTCTAAACTTGTGCACATCTATACCTAGACTTCCCACATAACAACCTAGGTCTTCCCAAGAAATTAAAATGGAGGTTATCATTTAAAATATAACATCATAACATATATCATCTCATATTATCACTTTTAAAATGAATCATAAAACATTTTGACACCCTCAAACACCCATAAAGGATGATTCCCCTTTATCACACATATCAATAAAAATTATTTCAGTTCAAGCTAATTTATCAGCCTCAAAAGAGACATCACATTTTATTCATTCAAATAATACATCATTTATATTTCCTTTAATGGGGAATTCCTTTGGGTTTTCCATTTTCAAATAAATCATTTGAATTTTCAACTGGTCTATTGCACATTCCACTTAGAACATTGAGACATTCAAAGTAATATAATTCTATTTATGAATCATTTCACTTTTAGAGAACTAATTTTCAAATCATTATTTAAAATGGGTTAAAACAAACCCAAGAATTATAAAACCAAAACTCCCTCATTATCTTTGATATCATCCTCATAAACATTTCAAAGAATTTTTTTTTATCCAAATAGGTAATTAAATTTCAAAAATAAGAGTTTATTTCATCAAAATAGTTTTCATATGAATTTATATAAAAAACCCCATTTTCCAACTTTTGTGAAAATATTAAGAGTAACTAATAATTTTTAAAGGTAATATATATTATAAAAAATTATATAAGTATATAATATAGAAGATTAAAGAACAATAAATCATTGATTCAATACAAAATGTACATTACCGGGACCCCTATTGAAAATGGATGTAAACTCTTACAATTCATAAAGTATCTCACAATAAAGAAGATGAAGTCTCTATAAAATAATAGTAGAATTAAAACCATGAATTCCACAACAGAAAAACAGATTTAATGACCCCAAGGTAAAAGGATTAGAGAGAGCAGCCATGTACCACAAAGATCTCCAATATTCACATGACGATTGACCTAGATCCAATGTATTTTGCGTATTTCTATGTGTGATCTAACAAAAACCATGTTAGATAATAAAAACCATTAAAGTTAATGAAAACACTCCTCATATAAGAATACTTTCATGGATTAGAGAGGGTATTATGGATAAATATTAATAAGAAATACATACCATGATTATTCTAGATCCAAAACCAATAGATTTACAAAAATCAATATCAGGAACCACGAAAACCCAAAAAAAATAACCTAGGATAGGCCACTATTCTAATACCCAAAAGCGTGGGTTAAATAATGAGGTTAGAGAAAGGTATTTCATTTTTTAAAATTATTTTTCATAAAAATTAATTTACATCCCATGGTTTGGAAACACTGTGGGGATACCCACTCACCAACCATGTTCCCCATTATAAGATACTAGATAGTCCGTATCATTTTAAAAATCAGGTTTAAATAATGAATAGTGCCTCACAAAGGATGAACATTCATGGAAAAAGACAAATGGTTTGTATTAACCATGCACCCTCTTATGGGACCCCAAAATGTAGCCACACAGTTTCTCCCAATTATTAATTAAATGTTAACCACCCAAAACACTCCAAAATTTCAATAAAATTCTTCCATAATGAGGGGTAAAAAAGAGAGGCCCATATTATAGTGGACCTATCCTTTTACACATGTTATTACATGATTCTGAAAACACTTAACCATCAAATACAACAAAGTATTTTAAATTATAGTGTCTCTAAAAGATTATGTACACAAAAATAAAAACATTGAAATAGAATAAAACATATTTATTTTAATCATACATAAAGAGCTCCTATATTACACTGATATCCTACATCTTTATAGGAAAACTTGGGGAATACATGTACAAAAGGGATGATCTAAAAAGCCCAATAAGTGTCTAAATATAAGAATAAAGTAGAGAACATAGGTTATAAAGCATAAAATGATGACATCAAAATTCATGGATCATATGGACATGTAATCATGGAATAATAAAAAATTGGAAAAAAACATGACATAAGCATTATTCAAGCCTAACTACATATACCATTGCACATGGAGGAAATTGTCCCATTAAGGGACCGAGTTCACTCCCTGTCTCAACATGATGTCTCATTAGACTAAAAATAACCCAATTAATTGGAGAACTATTTAGGTGAACCCATTATAACATGTCCAGGATTATTTGTTCCATAAGAATAATCAAAAATGAGGTATAAACATAAGGGTTTCCAAAGGAAGCAATTGGGTATCATAAACATGTCATAATGCATAACCAAAGGGGGTATCATAAAGGAGTTCATAAAATAATCATAAATGACCATTAATAAAGGAAAATATGAATATATGATGATAAATCATGTCCCGATTATGTGGAAGTTTTTAAATAGAGTGTTTTGGAAAATTTATAAAAGAGCCACTTTAGTGCAGTTTAAGGGAAAACAATAAAGAGTCGTTAAAATAGAAAAGTCACAATTATTTTTACAAAACCAAAATTCAATCATGATTTTATTTCAATATATAATGAGTGATTTTATAATAATAATTTTTTCCTAAAATATATTGTTGAGTGAACTTTAAAATTGGTAAGAAATCAAAATGTTCCCTTTATTTAGGCTTTCCTAACAGGAAGAATTTAAAAGGGGTCATTATTAGAACATATATTTACCCATAGAAGAAGATTGTAATGAAATGGATACTTGAGTTTGGTAAATATAAACATAATTTATAGGAATTATATAAAAATAAATAATAGTTTCATTTTTTAAAGAGTGATAAAGTGTAACTCGATGGAAACAAATGAGGGTTCAGTGGAAATCTCATACATTGTGTTCGAAACTGTTCTTCACTTCATCTTAATTTCCAGGATAATAAAATTAAATACTTTAACTAATTAATTAAGAAAATATTATACATATATTAGATTTATTTTAATTTTATTATATTCATTTATGACTTTTGTTTATTTCAAAGATTCAATTTCATCATTAGGGAGTGTTCATTTCCTGGGTTTTCACGATTGGTACACCTGAATGAATGTTTGAAAGATCATGGAAAAAAGGAATATATATATATATAATTGAAGTTATATGATATAAATTAACATAAAAAATATTAAATGTTTAAATATTTCATTTTTTTTATTTTTGGTGATGGTGAATCATTGGATAAGACATTAGTGATAATCATTTAGATTATTTCGGCGGTTTTTTGGTCATCGAAAATTTATTTTGTTTCATTAATTAATATCATGTATATATACTAGTTAAATAAAATTAAATAAGATGTTATAAATACATTATAATCTATTTTAACCATAACAATAGTTTTATGACCATCCTTGAAGGAAGAATAGAAAAAAAACACTTTGTCCACAAAGGTGGTAAATAGGCACCTCACGAATGATGTTTTCAATTTTATAAAAAAAAAATAGGAGTAGAAACTTGATGGATTATTATCCATTTAAATAATAAAATTATAGTATATATAAGATATTGGAGTTATAATGTATGTTTTGATAGAGGAGCAGAGTAGAGTATAAGAAAATAAATGAAAGTGAAAAGAATATAATGAAAGAGAAAGATGATTTTGCCTCTTGAATTCTTCTCCTTGAGAACCTCCTCAAGGAAATTGGTTTTGGTATATTTTTGATAAGAGAAGCTCTAGGACATGGGGAAAAATCTTCGAAAGAGGTTTGTGAAAAAATTGGACAATGTTCACGGCTTAAGAGGTGTGAGGAGAAGTGGTGGTGAGGGGTGGTATTTAGAGTGGAGGAGAGGGATGTTTTGTTTATTATTTTATTCATTAGTTCATTATTTTGGCTCAAGAAAATAAATACTGATTATTCCATGAATAAATAAAAAAAATAGATAAGGTTATTTTGGGATTATGGATCTAAAATTATTTACGAATCAATGTATATTGTATTTAACTTATAATGTATGTATACCATAAATTACTGCATTTTACTATTCCTGAAAAAATAAACTGTTTTAGAAAAATACAAACAAATTCCCCCTAAATATTTTTCAACATATAGAACTAAAAATTGAACACCATTTTTTTAAAAATAATTTTCTAAATTTTATAAGTATAATTTTAAATTACAATCATAATTTATTCAAAAAAACACTTCTTTAAAAATTAAAACTAGTTTTATGAATCATTGAAAAATTAATTAATGTATCACAATATTGTATTATAATATTAAGATAAAAAAATATTAATTCATGAGTCTATTTAATACAAATATATTTTCTTTTAAATCATTATCTTAATTATTAGATTGTACTTAAATATTTGTGACTAAAAAAATACAAACATGTAATTTAACATTTTTTAAGCATTTATTTACTCATACCAATATATAAATATATAATATTTTCATTTATAAGATACCCAAATTTTATTTATACTTTCATATGTGAGGTTATTATTATATTCATGGATTAATATTTATAATGGTCACGTTACTATTCCAACGGTCATGTTAATATTCTATTGAGTTATGTTCCCAAATTCAAAAAATTCTACTTATTTCTTTCATTCATCATTTATAATGTTTTTATTGTGTTTTGTAAGTGATTTTATTTTATTTATAGTATATGAAATTATTATATGAAAGTAATTTCCTTCGATATAATTCTGGTTTGTTACATTATCTCCCCCCAAAAGAAATTTCACTAGGTAAATTTGTTTTTATAAACTAAGGGGAAAACAGATTGGGGATTTTCTTCTATTGATTCCTCTAGTTCCTATAATGCCTCTCCAAACTTATGGTTCCGATATAGTATATAGAATATTTATACCAAAAAAAATTCCCACTATTAATTAGTTTGAGTACAGGTGCAGTGATAATCCATATCTTCAACTATTTTAAGGAGTTTTCACATTCACCCATTTAGACAATTTTCATTCCCTTCTAAGACATCTTAGTTATTGTATTTAAATTCATGATATGTTCTTCACAAATCATTGGTAATACCCAGCAGGACCCAGGAAATTATGGATCTCCAATATAAATGTTTTTGTATACCACTCTTTGAAGTCCTTCGTCGTGGAAGGGTCCATGGATATTCCTTTTCCAGTGATAAATTTCCCCAATGATGGTACTTACTCCATATAGAAATAAGTTTTACTTTTCTTGGCATAAATTTTACCCCTTCACAAAGTGTTCAACATAGTATTCAAATGCTCCTTATATTTCTCCTTTCTCTTGGAGTATATCAGAATATCATCAATAATGACTACCATAAATTTATCTTGTTAATCTCTAAAGAAAATATTCATTAAGGCCATGAATATTTTGGGATCATTATTGATTCCAAAGGGCATCGCTATGAACTCACAGTGTCCATACCACATTTGAAAGGCATTCTTGGGAAAATATTTCTTCCTCACCTTTAATTGGTGATATTGTGACCAAAGGTCCACCTTAGAGAAAAACATGGACCCCTGTAGTTGACTGAACAATCCATCTATACCTATTATGAGGTACTTTTTGTAAAACCCCCATGATTTCCTAGTACGTTATCGCTTCAAATAATTCAATAACTTGCGCTACACACAACACCGAGTTAGAATGCACCATGACTTACCATCCAAAAAGCGGGTATGAATAGTATTAACTAAAATTTTAATTTTATATACTCCATATAATTTTATAATACATATTATGTGTTTCTTAGACATAATATAAGAACAAAATAATTTTTTTCAGATAAAAGAAGTATTTTTCAAAAAATGAAATTTTACCACCTTTTAATGGAGAAGCCTTTTAAAACCAAGATTTTACACTTTTATATATTCAATTTAATGAAATTAAATTCTTCTATAGAAGAGAGACATACAAATTTATTTTGGATAAATTTTTTTTACTTTTCTGATAACTTTAATATTTTCATGAATAATGAAAAAATAATAAATTTTAATTGAAAACAACTTTTTTATTCGAAATAATTTATAGTGATAAATTATGCATTTGAATGGTTTGGAAGAATAATTATATTATATTATTATCATTTAATATAATTTAATTTATTATATGTAATTTCACATTTAAATTTGACATAAACACATGTCAATCTTTTGATAGTTTTTACTTTTTAAAAACCCACTTTTTGGTTTTGACAACAGGAATTAATTCTAAATTCATTAATGAAATTTCTATTTTTTTTAATTTGGTAAAATAGAATTAATTTTTTTATTCACAATATCAAATTTATCTTAGGGTTATGTTTTTGTATTTTTCCGAAAACATTCAATTTTTGATGAATAGTGAACAACACTGCGTTATTATTTAAAACTGACCTTTTATTTAAATAAATATATATTTTATTTAAATTTATTTTAAGTAAAAATAGATATATAATACCTATATAAGTTAAATATAATTTACTGTAGTCATTTTGTAATAAAATTAGATGTATAAAATTTTATTGAACGTTTTAGCGTCTTTTACCCACCTTCTAGGCATATTTGCAAATTTGGATAAAAAGTAATTTTACCGCTTCTATGGATTGAATTTAAAAAATCCAAGAGACACTGTAGAAGAAAATATGTAATGTTTGGTTCAATAAGATTAAAAATATTTTTTGGTGAATAGTAACTTTTTAATTTTATTTACCACGATTAAAAGTAAATTGGGTAATTAAAGGTAAAAATGATATTATAATTACCCTAACATGTGTCCTAATTCTATTGAATAAGTTTATTTTGAACAAAAAAAACATTAGGAATAAAATATGATCCTTTTGGTCCACTTGGATTAGATTAGGACATTTATTATTATTTTATTTAAAAAAGAGCTAAAAGTATTAAATTCAAAGTTTAATAACTAACCCATTTTAAATATAGGGATATACATAAGATAAATTTGACTATAAATATTTATTATTAAGATAAAATTATATCTAAAAAATGGTATTTTTTTATAATTTTTAGAGATTGTATAATTAAATTAATTTATGACACAATGATGATGCAGTAATTACTTAATCCATGAAGGAGTAAAATAATTGATATTATACATATATCAATAAATGTAAATTGAGGAGTTTTATGCCATACACTAAATTTATAGGTTAATATGACATTTTAGGGTTGATTAAATTCATTTTTTTGATGTGATAAAGTTTTTATGACTTTAACAAAAATACCAAATAGTGTCAAAATTGACATAAATGAGTTTTTAAAAAAAATACTATATTATTAATTTATATAATATTTCTAAAAATATAAGGTTCTACCAAAGTACATAGATAATATTATATATATCAATAATTAACCACTTGGGATTCCCTTGTCTTTTTTATAGTAATTTTATTAACCATTTATTATAATAATACAAGAGGACATGGTAAAAGTTAAACTATTTAACTAAGAGTTAAATATAAAATATATGGTTAATATGGTGAAATAAACATGTATAAATCCTATTGGTTGAAAATATTTCGAATCCTCCCCACCTTATCTTTGAAATAAATCAATTCGGTGCCATTAGAAACCAAAAATGAATTTACAATAAAATAAATTTTCAAATTTTTCCTTAAGTTACTCACACATCTCTTATAAAAGGGTACTTCCCCTTCTCTCAAAATCACACCTGTAAAGCCATTTGGCTAGGAAAAAACCTACCCAAATCACATTCCATCTTCCCTAACTTCAACCTAGAGGCCTTCCCTTGAACATAAAGCCTACCTAAGGAGCCCTTTTATTCAAATCAAAAGGAAACCCCCAAAGAAGAGGTAATTATTTTATCACCTATTTCAATGTTCGTTTCTTCATTCACTTTATCTTTCTTTGTTATTTACATAACAAAATAAAAACTCTGGTACCTTCTACATAGTATTATGTTATTATAAATATGGTACAACCATACTCATTATTCAATCTATCCTATGAATGATAATGGAACCATGCATGTGTACGTACGGTTTCCTGTCTTCAAGTCGTGGTGTAATTTTTTATTCAACACTATGTTAATTAGATGGATATATTGATGAGTAATATGTATTTAAATAATGAAAATAAAATGATAATTTCTATGTAAAATTAAAATAAAATCCAATTCCACACATTTTAATCATTAAAGAAATGATATCATCGCTCGTGTTCACGTACGACTTACTATCTCCACGACGCGATGAGATTCATTTTAAGGTTCTCCATTCAATGATGATTATAAAAATATATATTATTAATAATTAATTAATATATTACATAATAATGCTACTGGATATATATATATATATATATATATATATATATATATATCTGTGTGTGTGTGTGTTGGTGTACTTACATATATCTTATTCACTTACATTCGTTCAATACAATATGAAAACGAAAACAACATTTATGCATACGTATAACCTACCGCCTCCATTAATGGTGTTTTCCATTTCATATATCTATCTATTATACATATTTATATTCTCAATATATATTATATATAAATAATTATTTATATTATGGAAGTATTTAAATCATGATCTAAATGATACGATCAAGAATAACAAGTTAAAACATGTATGATAAAGAAAGTGATTATTACCCAAAATGTAAATTTAACATGGAAATAATTATTATATGGGTATTATAAAGTAATAAATGAATCATGTATTATATAATAAATATGAATATGGTTCTTTTATAATTTAATAACATACTATGGTCATTATACTGGAGGTTAAATGTACCCTTGACCAAAGGAAAATAAAAGTTAAGGGCTAATTCTTCAATCTCATTATTATCTGAGATTGTTTATGTGAAAGTATATTCTGGGACATATTTATTATCCATGTAAATGTTCCATAAAATAAATTTAAAAATGATTCTTGTAAGTTACTCTTTAACAAAATCATCATTTTAAATGTTTTAAATATTTATTCTTCTAAATCTTTCTCATTAATGTCATTGTTTTCAAAATGGTTTTAAGGATTTATTTATATGGACATGATTGTTTTAAAATGTTAATTCCTTTCAAAAGATTCAAATTGGTATGAGACACTTTGATATAAAAATCTCTTTCAAATTAACTCCTTTATAAATGTGTGACTTTTTAATGATTTCAAAAAAAGGGATATTTCTCTCAAAAAAAATTTCTGATCATTTTCAACTATGTAAACATTATTTAATTGATATTATTATTGATTAATGTTGATTTATTATAATAAAATCTTCCATATTGTATCGAATGAGTTATGATATGTTTGACTGTGGATGTGCTATTATTATACCCTTCATTTTTTATGGTTGAAGTATTGACATTTAGTATGCTAGTTTTAATAAGAATGTTTATGTTATGTTTCAAAATTTTAATATAAGGAATGCAGTTTACTTAGTAAGTGATAGGTGGGTCCAAATATAGCCCCTCGATGCATTAGTAGGTCTCATGAGACAAAAAAGTGTCTTGGCACAAGGGGTTGAAAAATATTTATTTTTAGTCTTGGCATAAGTCCTTGACTATGTGGTAATTATGTTCGACGTTAGGCATTCCATAATTATGAAATTAGTAATTACATGTGATTATTAGACTAGTAGAATATCTAGGTTCATGTTTATATGGTAATGTCTGGTTTATGTTTTCCATATTATGTTCAAGTTTATGTTTAAAAGGCTGTTTTTTATTACACATCTTGCATTAAATATTTGTAGCTTCCGCTAAACTATTTACCCTTACTAAGAATCTGATCTCACCCCTTTATTATGTTTTATTTTCCTAGGATTCAAAGATGTTTATTATGATTGATATGCATGGTTAAGCTAAGGGAATAATGGAATTATAAAAGGATTATTTATGTTGGGTTTTATGTTATAAAGTGTAATGTAACATTCATGTATCTAATTTATTTTCCAAGATTGCTAAACCGATCAATCCTTCGGGACTTGATTCCTTATACTCATGACATTGTATTAAAATAACACACCGACTCTGGGTAACTAGGGTCCGGGCACTACACATGTTCTTTATCATTATTTTGTTGAGTTCATGATAATAAATGTAGAGGAGCATTGATCCATATACTTCTTGATGAAGAGGACTGGAACACCCCATGGTGAAGTACTCATGCATAGAAAACCCTTATATATATATTATATTGTAACTACCTATTCATTTACTCCAAATTAATTGTGGCCATTATATAAGGTGTTTTTGATATTGTTATAGCTCTAAGAATATGTTTGATTGATAAATCAACATATTTGGCTAGATAAAATACTAGGAAATTCAATAAGGATAAATCAGTGTAGTGCCTCACAATGGTCATTTCTTCGAGCATGAGCCCCTCATTTGTCATAATCATTTGAGCTAGATATGCTTTCTCATGAGGCAAAAATATCCATAATTGAGATGATGATTCTTAAGGAGATTCATCTGCATCCTTAAAATTATATAGAATTATAAGATACTTCAGGATGTGAAAATGGATCTCCCTTTCTCGATAGTTGATGTTCGATTTGAATAAATATAACCAATCCATGCCTGAAATAGCAAAAAGTCATCGAGAGGAAGTATGGAAAGATTTTTTGGGAGGTTCAGTCCACAAACATTAACCAGGGAGGATTTATATACTTTGTATGAAAAAATTTCCCCATTTTTTGTTCTCACTGATAACTCAACCTCCATATTTTGATGTGGTGTTTGAATAGTTCTATTAAACTTGAATGATATGAAAGAATTGTTAGAACAAAAACCAAATAGCATGTTATATATTCACGAGTGATTTACCAGATTACATATCACAACATTAATTTTAGGTTCTACCTCCACAATAGTGATAGCATATGAAATTACTTGTTTCCTTGGAGGTTTTTGTTATTGATTTCCCCCAACAGCCCTTGTATTTGGTGTCACAACCTGTCCTCAGGACCCGTGCCGTGGCTACGCAAAGCCCGCCTCCCATAGGCCAGGGGCTGGTGACTAGAACCAAGTCATAAATCCCGACAAAGAGGGGAAGCCATTGCCTTTATAAAGTAAACAAACACCACAGAGTAAGCAAAAAGAAGTAAACTCTAAGTAAAACTGGGTACAATAGTATTTGCGGAAAGTAAATGGGTAGAATACAAACCCAATCTGAAAGTAAAGTACAACTGGAAAGAATGTACAACAACTGAATGTAAAGAAACAACGTCGAGCCGTCCACTAGAAGTCCCACCTGAAGGGTTGGTACAGATAATCTCCTCAACGCCACGGTTCAGTCGTCCGCTCCATGTATGTCACGCCCAGTGGTCCACCTACAGGTACCAACCTGCTCCACAAGCCTTAACCACGATCAGCGCTGTCCATCTTCTGCATCCAACACAACGTAGTGAGGGCATAGCCCACGCAGGGGTGAGTATACACAACTCATTATGGACCCCGAGACCCATGATGGTCTCCCGAAATCCACAAAGTATAATCCACAAAGGAAAGATACAATCACGAAGTAATAACCAACACTACATAGGTATATGCCCATACATATACCTAATTCATAATTCCCGTTCGGCTCCAACATCCGAGCCCAAGTTCGATCACGTACACATAGGATAGTACAACCCAATCCACACAAGATAACACAGCCCAATCCACATAGGATAACATAACCCAATCCACATTGGAAAGCAAGTCAATCATATCGAATATATTGATTGAAAGTCAAGACTCAGCTCACACAGGTATACTTCTTCATAAGGTGATAGAGATGATCATATGTAGCCACTAATTCATCTAATATGGGACCCATGTAGGATACAAAAACTAGCTAAGGTGTCGGACCAACATAGGATACAGACCAGCTACTCTTCCAGACCCACGTAGGATAGCAAGAATAGAGTCAAACACTACTAGGCCCACGTAGGATACAAGAACAGTAGTCATCACCTTCGAACCCAGGGAGGATTTTAGTACGGTCTTCATCACTACCGAACCCACGAAGGATTTCAGTGCATTATACATTACTACTGAACCCACAGAGGATTTCAGTGCAGTCTTCATCGCTGCCGAACCCACGGAGGATTTCAGTGCAGTCTTCATCGTCGTCGCAGTCGCAGCCAGCTCTAGGGTTCCCGCACACAGCATTCTCGATTCCGGGAGGGTCTTCTCCATGAGCCAAAGGGGTCAATACATCAACTGAAACGTAGTCCGGAGTTGAGGTATCCCAAGGTTCCATCTCAACAATAGGAACACAACGTGACAGACGACGCGTCAATCAGACGCCCAGTGTGAGAGTTATTGGCTTTTTCGTTCTAGGGGCTCGGTTGGTTTTTAAGTAAAAACCAACCCAACTACACTCCAACTACATCCAAACCTTAATAGAAGTATGGAAAATGATCCGTCTCACTAAGAGGAATCCATCAATGTCGGCGGAACGTCAATCGGACGTCCGGAGCTCAAGTTATAAGCATTTCCGCTCCGAGGGCCCGGTTGGTTTCGTGCTCGAACAAACCTGACCATACACAATGTTCTCCAAAACCTTGATTGTAATATACCGAAACGACCGTCTCGATCCAAGGATCGTATTGCAACTGACGGTGTGTCAATCAGAGGTCCTCAAACCAATATATGGGAAAAAGAATGAACTTGGCCGGTTTTAAGGGGTTTTGGGCCCGGCCCGAGACCCTCTGGGTCGGCCCGAACTGGTTTGACCTGAACCGGGTCTGGGTCCGGCCATTAGGGTGCGGCGCGGCCCAGCACAGCCGGCATGGGAGCGGCCCGGTGTGGCCGACTCGGTGCTTGCCGAGCCGAGCAGAAAGGGGGGGGGGCTGCCCCCCCGTGATTGAAACCGCGACCCCATGTGGTGGCACTCCTTTGCCGGCCAGGGGTTACGACCCCTAGTCTTCCTTCCTAAACGGATGGCATGGTCCGGCCGGTCGGTGATGCCGTCACGGGGCCCCGCAGTCCCGCCTCTCTGAGGTGCCGGCGGCCGGCGGTTCCGGCCACCCCGCCTTGCACCGCCTCAGCTTTGATCTGCGGCCTTGTCCGATCGGCACGGCGCGACGGCGCTGCGCCCCTCCACCACGACCCCACTCTAGTCGCGGCCTCTTCATGGTTCTCTGGCATGGCGCGATGGTGTCGCGGCTTTGTTCAGCCTAAACGGTACGGCGCGATGGCGCCACGCTTCTTCTATTTTTCCGCGCGGTGTCGTCGCACCACACTGCCTTTAATCTCGCGGTGACAAACACAACATCAAAGGGGGAGGAGGGTCGGCTGTGTTCGTGCAGTCCGACCTCCTCCGGTTAATACGATATCAAGAGGCTAAATAAACAAAAAAGACATTTGTATGGAAAAGAATTTTTGTGAACTAAATCAAACTCCCTACCTCGATGAAGTCGTCGAACGAGGTTTGTCGCGGGAAATGGGCATCGCTGAAGATGGCGTCGCAGAAGGAGGATTGTCGGCATCGTGGTACACTGTGTCATAATACAAGACGTCGCAGAGAATAGGACCGTTGTAATTGTGGTACACGGCGTTGCGTCGTCGATCTCTGAGGAATCAGTGTTATTCATCGTCCTTTATCGGAGGCTGGCGTTCTTCGTCGGTGACGGTGCGTTCTTCGCGTTCTTCAAGGAGGATGATGAAGATTCCAAGGCTTGAGAAATTCCTCTCCAACCTTGTTGAACAATGAAATAACCCTTAAAGAAATAAGACTTTGTCTTATTTAATTTACATACACAAGACAACATTCAATTCAAAATTCAAAATGAATTCAAGAATTTATTACATTGAATAACATAATTCAAATCATTAATTAAGAGAGTTGACTTGGCATTTAATAAGGGGGTGCAGCTGTGTTACAAAAATAATGGGGGTTTGAGGAAGTTTAAAAGGTGGGGCTCATAAGGGGCCCACCTCACTAATATCCTATTAGAGGGGTTAGGATATAGTGGGTCCCACCTCAACTTCTATAAGTAGGTTTAAACTACATAGAACATAAAATAAAAATTGTTGCACAACTTTTATTTTATTCATTAGTTAACCCTTTTTTTTAAATAACCACAGCCAAGAAAACGCAACTCTAGAAAAGGTGTTCCTAAGAAATTATCGGCGCTGTGGTTTCATTGGTGCCCTCAGATTTCGATTCCGAGCACCGATTCAAAAGTTAGGAAAACCCACTCATTCGTTCACAGAACGTACCCATGCTAAACTTTGGAACATGATTCTGGGCACACAGGGCCTCAGAATCAGGTGCCTTCAGAAACTGCATTCTTGTAAAATCCCAATGAAAATTAAAAAAACTTCCCTTGAATTTTATGGGTCTTTACATTACTCACACCTCAGGGCTTTACGTCCCTGTAAAGATACATCATAAACTAGGGGAACAAATGTGGGTACTGAGCACGCATCTGAGCCTCCCGCTCGATGCGCACTAGAGTAATCGACCACCCACGTAATACATACTCCTATCGATCCTCAGCCTCCACTGGGACCTCTAGAAAAGTCTCCCTATCGTCAACGTCTAGCTCCCCATGGTTGATGATATGTGTCGGGTCGTGCACGTATCTCCTCATCTGAGATACGTGGAAGACGTTGTGCACCCGGTGCAACTGAGGTGGTAGAGCCAGGTGATAAGCCACCTTTCCTATCCTGCTGAGTACCTGAAAAGGTCCGATGAATCATTGAGATAACATTCCACATCGGCAAATCTCTATAATCCAAGTCGAGGTGAGACCCGCAAGAAAACGTGGTCACCATCCTCAAACTCCAGTGGCCTCCGCCTCCTGTCAGCATAGGACTTCTGCCGGCTCTGAGCTGTCCTCATCTGCTCCTGGATGACCTGGACCTTCTCTGTCTTGGCCTGGACCATTTCTGGTCCCACAAGTGCTGACTCCCTAGGGTCTGTCCAGCACAGAGGTGATCTGCAAGGTTGTCCGTACAATGCCTCATATGGTTCCATCCCGATGGTGGAGTGGTAGTTGTTGTTGTACGCAAACTCCACCAAGGGTTGGTGATCCTCCCAGTTGTGACCAAAGTCAAGGACACATGCACAGAGCATTTCCTCGAGAGTCTGAATGGTCCTCTCTGTCTGACCATCCATTTGAGGGTGAAAGGCGGTGCTTAGACGTAGCTGCGTCCCAAATTCCTCCTGCAACCCCTTCCAAAGCCGGGAAGTAAAGCAAGCATCTCGATTGGAGAAGATAGATGATATCACACCATGAAGCCGTACAATCTCCTGAATGTAGAGGCATCCCAAGCTCTCCACTAATCCCTTCTCTCTGATGGGTAAGAAGTGGGCCGACTTGGTGAGTCAGTCGAAAATCACCCAAATGGTTTCGTGACCTATAGAAGTACGTGGAATTCCAGTCACAAAGTCCATAGATATCCCATCCCACTTCCACTCCGGGATCTCCAAGGGCTGTACCAAGCCTGCTGGTACCTCGTGCTCCGCCTTCACCTGCTCGAAGGTGAGGCATCGAAAAACGAACTCAATTGCATCCTTCTTCATACCCGGCCACCAGTGCTGTCATCTGAGATCCTGGTACATCTTTGCCACTCCTGGATGTACTACAAAAGGGGAAGTGTGAAACTCCCTCAGCACCTCCTCCTGTAAAGCAGCTGGTACGATGGTACGTCCTCTAAAATGGATGTTGTGATCTCCTCCTACAGAGAATCCATCAGGTGTCTGTCCAGAGGATATCTATGCACATCGCATCTCATAGTCAGCTTCCCCACGCTGTGCCTCTCTGACCCTATGTAGTAGTGGAGGAGTGACTGAAGAAAGGCTACTCCATATCTATCCACAAAGGATATCTGCAAAGCAGCTAGATGCTTCGTCGCCTCCACGATTAGATGAATGCCCGTCCTCCTGCTGAGAGCATCGGCTAATACATTCCCCTTTCCAAGACTATAGACTATCTCAATGTCATAGTCTTGGAGGAACTCGAGCCATCGCCGTTGTCTCAGATTCAGGTCCAATTGCGAGAAGATGTACCTGAGACTCTGATGGTCAGAGTAGACAGTAAAGCACTCTCCCATCAGATAGTGTCACCACATCTTCAGAGCGAATACCACTACTGCTAACTCCAAGTCATGGGAAGCGTAGTTCTGCTCATGCTACCTCAAATAACGTGATCCATAGGCGATCAATTCCCGCTCCTGCATCAAGACACATCCGATTCTGTTCCCTGATGCATTTCAGTAGGCTACGTACCCTACTTCCTCCTCTGGTAGCCTCAAGATAGGTGCACTGGTCAATCTCTGTTTCATCTCCTAGAAGCTCAGCTGAAATCTATCTAACCACATGAAGGGTTTCCCCTTCTTTGTCAAAGCTAAAAGCATTGCTGCAACTCTGGAGAAGTCTAGCACAAACCTCTGGTAGAACCCAGCTAGCCCCAAGAAACTTCGCACCTCCATCACGCTCCTAGGTGGCTCCCAAGATAGCACTTCCTTGTTCTTCGCAGGAACCACAACAACTCTTGCCTAAGAGATGACGTGTCCCAAGAAGTGTACCTCACGTAACCAGAACTGACACTTAGAGAGTTTACCATAAGGCTAGTGCTCTCAGAGTGTGTCTAGTACAACCCGCAAGTAGTAGTCATGCTCCTCCTTAGTGGTCGAGTATATCAAAATGTCGTCGAGGAAGGCCATGAAAAATCAGTCGAGGTATGGCTGAAATATCCTGTTCATGAGACCCATGAACACTGCTGGAGAATAGGTTACACCGAAAGGCTTAACCATGAACTCATAGTGGCCATACAAACATCTGAAGGTCATCTTCTGCACGTACTCATCTCAAACTCTGAGCTGATGATAGCCTGACATGAGGTCTATCTTCGAGAACCACCATGCTCCCTTGAGCTAATCAAAGAGGTCTTCAATCCTCGTTAGCGGATACTTGTTCCTCACGGTCACTCGGTTAAGGAGACGATAATTGAAACACAGTCGTAAGCTCCCGTCCGCCTTCTTGGCGAACAATATCGGGGAAGCCCAGGGTGAAACACTGGGTCGGATGAATCCATTGCTCTGCAAGTCCTCCAGCTATACCCGTAGCTCTCGAAGCTCAGCGGGAGCGATCTGATATACTGAAGTGGATATTGGGGCTGTCCCGGGGTACATGTCAATATAAAAGTCTACCTATCTGCAAAGAGGTAGTCCTGGAACGTCGTCAAGAAAAACATCCGCATACTGATCCACCACTACAGGAAAACTCGGACTCCACACGTCAACTGCTACTAGGATGAGGCTAGCCAACTGGTGAGTGATCGGCTCTCCTCTCCTCTGCGTGAGTCCATCATGCACTGCAAGGGCTCCCTCCTCACCGGTGAAGGTGAACCTGCTCCCATCGGTGTGAACACACCGCACCTTGCGCCTAATATAGTTGATATGAGCATGGACTGTAGATAACCAATCCATGCCCAAGATGTCATCGTAAGGCCTCAACGCCGCTACAAGAAGATCACTGCCGATGCTCTTGCCTCCTAGAGTAAACTCAAACTGTCGACACTAGTGCAAAATCATAGAGTCTGCTCCAGTAGGAGTCTCTAGCCGTAAAGAGTGAGCCAATGGCTCTGTCGAAATCTCCGAGCTCCAAATAAGGGCAGCGGCAATAAATGAATGACTCGCTCCTGTGTCTATAAGAACTGCAGAGAGGGTGGAGTAGACATGGATAGTATCTCGAATAATCTCTGGCATGTCATGGTCGTAGGCCTCTTCTGCCTGAAGTTGTGCATGTCTCTACCCACTAGCTCCCTGTGGTCGGGGTGGACCTCCTGGTGGTGGTGGTGGTAAAGCCTCATAGCGTCTCCCACCATCAGTTTCTCGGCCAACTCCCCTGCCTCGTCCGCCTGCTCTCAACGGACCACCACGGTCGACCCCATGCCTCTGCCTGGGTGGCATCTCAACCATCTGCTTCTCCTCTGCATGGCGGTTCGGGAAGTCACAAGCTATGTGGTCCTGCCCGCCGCATGCGTAGCACTGTCTGCGCCTCGGAAGACTGGCTTTGTGCTGTGTGCCCCGCACCTCTGAGCCAGTGTCCCGAGGTCGTCTGCCTGATGGGCCAGTCTTCCTGGACCCCTGTGACATCTGTTGACTGCCAGCTACAGACAACTCTACTATGTGCCTCCCTACGGTAGGTCTCGCTGCTGGTGTAGGCTCAGCAAGAAAGCTCTCTATGAGAAGAGCTCGCTCCAGTACTCCTGCCTATGTCGGAATGCTGAGGGAGATCATTGATTCCCTGATCTCATGCCTCAGTCCCTGCTCGAAGGTCCGAGCCTGGAAGAATGGGTCTTGTACCTTGTCTGTCGAATTGCGCGAGAGATCGGTAAATCTCGCCAACTATAGGGCGACCGTCTTGTTGCCCAGCCACAGCTGTAGTAGCTCTTGAATGTGCACCGCGCATATGGTGGCTGGGATGAACTCCGAGCGGAAGAGGATCTCAAAGTCTGTCCAGAGGAGTGATGACTCATCGTGCACCTGGAGCATCAAACTCCACCATCTTCCTACTGCCGCGTGAAGGAGGCTCACTGCAAGGATCACCATGATGTCAGCTGGTGTCCCCACTAACCTGAACACTCGAACTACAGCCTCCATCCAATCCTCGGCTGCCTGAGGGTCCATCTCCCCACAGAACCTGGGTGGTCTCTGACGCTGAAACTCGTGCAGTGCACTAAGGCAACGTGCACTCTCAGCGGCTGGGGCTGCTAGCATCGGTGGCTCGGTGGGTAGAGGTATTTCTGGTGCCTCCTCTGAAAAAGGGCCCTACACCGAGGCCTCGTCGCTCGGTTGGCTGTCGGCTCGCACAAAACTCGGAACCCTAGCTAGCTTCCATCGTGGGGCCATCCTGAAAAGAAACAGGTGCACCACGGTCAAAACAGTATACCTGGTGAGATGACACAAAGTAATCACAATGAAAACTTTTGAAACACACATGCAATCAATGTTTTCGTGCATTGAGTCGGAAATCAGAGGTCAGGGTCCTGGTGTACGGATACGTTGTCCGCCACACCAACACTGGATTACCTGGACTGATAACCACACTCAATACCCTTAACACTATTACTTCACATAGAAGAAATATCAGAGTCCTAAGTTCTGCGGTAGGACCCAACTCTTCTGATGCAAATTTTTCACGACCCGTCCTCGGGACCCGTGCCGTGACTACCCCAAGACCGCCTCCCATAGGCCAGGGGCTGGAGACTAGCACCAAGGAATAAATCCTGACAAAAAGGGGAAGGCATTGCCTTTATAAAGTAAAAAAACCCCATAGAGTAGGCACGCAGAAGTAAACACTTAGTTAAACTGGGTACAATGGTAAGTGCGGAATGTAAATGTGCCAGAATACAAACCCAATCTGAAAGTAAAGTACAACTGGAAAAAAAAGTACAACAAATGCAAGTAAAGAAGCAACATCGAGCCGTCCACTGGAAGTCCCACCTGAAGGGTGGGTAAAAATAATCTCCTAAGCTCCATGGTCCTGCCGTCCGCTCTGTGTACGTCCCGCCCAGTGGTCCACCTCCAGGTACCGACCTGCTCCACAAGCCTCAACCACGATCAACGATATCTGTCGTCTGCATCCAACACAATGTAGTGCGAGCATAGCCCAAGCAGGGGTGAGTATACGCTAATTAATAGGTACCCCGAGACCCCCGAAGGTCTCCCTAAATCTACAAAGGATAATCCACAAAAGAAAGATAGCATCACGAAGTAACAACCCACACTACTTAGGTATATGCCCCTACATATACCTAAGTCATAATTCTCATCCGGCTCGAACATCTGAGCCCAAGTTTGATCACGTCCACATAGGATATTACAACCCAATCCACAAAGGATAACAAAACTCAATACACACAGGATAACACAACCTAATCCACATAGGAAAGAAAGTCAATCATATCAAAGATATTGATTGAAAGTCAAGACTCAGCTCGCACAGGTATACTTCTTCGTAAGGTGATAGAGAGGATCAGATGTAGCCACTGATTCATCTAATCTGGGACCCACGTAGGATACAAAAACCAGATAAGCTGTCGGATCCACATAGGATACAGACCAGCTACTCTGCCAGACCCATGTAGGATAGCATGAATAGAGTCAAACACTGCCACACCCTCATAGGATACAAGAATAGTAGTCATCGTCGTCGAACCCACGGAGGATTTTAGTACGGTCTTCATCGCTGATGAACCCACGAAGGATTTCGGTGCAGTCATCATCACTGCCAAACCCATGGAGGATTTTAGTGCAGTCTTCATCGCTGTTGAACCCACAGAGGATTTCAGTGCAGTCTTCATCGTCCTCGCAGTCGCAGCCAGCTCTAGGGTTCCCGCACACAACATGCTCGATTCCGGGAGGGTCCACTCCATCATCAAAGGGGGTCGATACATCAACTGACACGTAGTATAGAGTTGATGTAACCAAAGGTTCCATCTCAATAAGAGGAACTCAAAGTGACAGACGGTGCATCAATCGGACGCCCGGTCTGAGAGTTATTGGCTTCTTCGTTCCAGAGGCCCGGTTGGTTTTTAAGTAAAAACCAAAATAAAAGCACTCCAACTGCGTCCAAACCTTGAGAGGAGTAATCTAAAAGGTCTGTCTCACTAAGAGTAATCCAAAAAAAGTCTATGGCACGTCAATCAGACGTCTGGAGCTCAAGTTATAAGCGTTTCCGCTCCGAGGGCCTGGTTGGTTTCGTGCTCAAACCAACCCGTACGTACCCAAAGTTCTTTGAAACCTTGAGTGTAATATACCAAAACGACCATCTCGATCCAAGGATTGTATCTCAACATACGGTGCATTAATCGTATGACTGTAGCCCAAGATATGGGCAAAAGAAAAAACCTGACCAGTTTTAGGGGGTTTTGGGCCCAGACCGACCCGGCCCGAGACCCCTTGGTTCAGCCCGAACCGGGTCATCAAGAACTGGGTCCGGATCCGGCCCATTAGGGCGCGGCCCGGTGCGGCCGGATGGCCTGGCGCGGGCGCGACTCGGTGTGGCCAGCTCGGCGATGGCCGAGCTGAGCGGAAGGGGGGGGGCTGCCCCCTTGATTGAAACCGCGACCCCATGTGGGGCCGCTACTTTTCCAGCTGGGGGTTACGAACCCTGGTCTTCCTTCCGAAATGGTCAGCCCGGTCCAGCCAGCCGGTGCAGCCACCACGGGACCCCACGGTCCCGCCCCTCCGAGGTGTCGGCGGATGGCGGTTCCGGTAGCCCCGCCTTGCACCGCCGCGGCCCAGCTCCGGCCATGCCCTCTTCATGGTTCTCCGGCGCGGCGTGACGGTGCCACGGCTTTGTTCGAACTCAACGGCGTGGCGCGACAGCTCCACGATTCTTCTTTGTTTCCACGCGGTGTCGTTGCACCGTGCTGCCTTTAATCGTGCCGCGAAAAACACAACATCAAATTGGGAGGAGGGTCGGCCGTGTTTGTGTGGTCCGGACTCCTCCCGTTAATCTGATATCAAGAGGCTAAAGAAAAAAATATGTTTGGACAGCAAAGAATATTCGTGAACTAAATCAAACCCCCTACCTCGATGAAGTCGTCGAACGAGTTTTGTCACGGGAAAGGGACGTCGCGGAAGACGGTGTCACAGAAGGAGGACCGTCGGCGTCGCTGTACACGGAGTTGCGGTACATGGCGTCACGGAGAAGTGGAAAGTCAGTGTCGTGGTACATGGTGTCGCATCGTCGATCTCTGAGGAATCAGCGTTATTCATCATCCTTCGTTGGAGGTCGGCATTCTTCATCGGTGATGGTGCGTTCTTCGCGTTCCTCAAGGAGGAAGATGAAGATTCCAAGGCTTCAGCAATTCCTCTCCAACCTTCTCGTACAATGAAATAACCCTTAAAGAAATTAGACTTTGTCATATTCAATTAACACACACATGCCAACATTCCATTCGAAATTCAAAATGAATTCAAGAATTGATTACATTGAATAACTTAATTCAATTCATTAATTAAGAGAGTTTCTTGGCATTTAATAAGGGGGTGCGAGTGTGTTACAAAAATAATGGGGGTTTGAGGAAGTTTAAAAGGCGAGGCTCGAGTGGGACCCACCTCAATAATATCCTATCAAGAGGGGCTAGGATATAGTGGGTCCCACCCAAACTTCCATATGTAGTTTTAAACTACTTAGAACATAAAATAAAAATTGTTGCACAACTTTTATTTTATTCATTAGTTAACCCTTTTTTTTAAATAACCACACCCGAGCAAATGCAACTCCAAAAAAGGTGTACCTAAGCAATTACCGGCGATGTGGTTTCAGTGGTTCCCTCAGATTTAGATTCCGAGCACCGGTTCAAATGTTAGGAAAACCCGCTCGTTCTATCACTGAACATACCTGAGCTAAACTTCGGAACATGATTCCGGGCACACCGGGCCTCGGAATCAGGTGCCGTTAGAAACAGCGTTCTTGTAAAATCCCAAACAAAATTAAGAAAACAATTTCCTTCAATTTTACGGGTCTTTACATAAGGTCATTGGCTTGTATAATGACCACGTTCCTCATAGTTGAAACACTACACTATAGTCTAAGTGTTGATATGAAGCTTCCTTTATTAGTCCACATTAGTGGTATTATTGAGACCCCTGCAGCATTTATTACCCTTATGCCCCTCTCTTTCACATTTGAGGCATCTCGTGGATCCCTTTAAGTAGTTTCAAGGATGCTTATTCCCACACTTTTGACACATAGGATGTTGTGTCTTCATTCTATCATGGGATATATTTGTTGATCCATATATATTAAACTCTACTTTCTTCTTTTTTTCCCCAGACCCATTAAACCACTGAGAGTTTCTGATTTCCATTTCATCCTTAAGGGTACAACAGACAATATCCTCATACTTTTCAAAGTCTCTAATCACAAAATATTTTCAAAGACTCGACATTAGTTAGCTACAGATGAGATCAACTTTGATTTCAGTGTTAATGAATATGAAAAATTCATATCATGAAAGACTTATAATGTTTGATTCATACACCCCGATAGACTTATCTTTTTTATTTTCTTTAGTCCACGGAACTCCCTATACATATCAATACAGAGGGTTCGGGGAAAATATTTATTGAAAAACATTTTCATTAAATCTCCTCATTCCATAAAACAAATTTCCACCTTGGACATTTTGTTCTTAATTATTGTCCAACACTAATTATCTTCCCCATCAAAATGATATACCACTAACACGGTTTCTCTTCTTCTATGCATTGAAGGAAAAAGAATATTTTTTCATTGGAGTCAATCCATTATCCTACAAGGAGGGGATCATATGATTCAATAAACATGGTTCTCATTTTCTATGTAAATTTTTGACTAAAAATAACTATTTAAATGGAGAAGAATGATTTTTTAAATGATTCATGTTATAATTCATAACTTGAGCCAGTTTGGTAAGTATTGTCCTATTGTTTTGAGGACATGTTCCCATCATATTTTGAATATGATTAAGGAAATCATCACATTTCCTATCACATTGATTTTTGGAATGGGTTCTTCTATGTAAAGGCACTAACTAAGAAAAATAATGTACAATTAGGGGGTCTTGATAACTTATCTAATAGGAATATAAAATAATAAACATTGAACATAGAAGGATAAACTTGTAAATTAATTGTATATCGTATAATGTGATTCCATAAGATTCAATATAATTTATCCATCGTGATAGAATTATCCCTAGGGTTATTACTAAAGTTCTCAAGTCTTAATCTACCAAAATAACTTGACCTTTATCTGATACCATCAATAACTGAACAATCCCTTTACACATATTATTACATGATTTCAAGCATAATTAACCATCAAATACAAACAAGGATTGTAATGTCTAGTGTCTAGAACATTAGATACCTAAAACTGAAAACATAGAAATAGAATAAAAATATTCAATTTTACAATAAATAAAGAGCTCTTATATTCCATTGATTACCTATGTATTCTTAAGATAACATATGAAATACATGAAAAAATGGGACGATCTAAAAGTCCCAGTAAGGGTATAAACATATGAATAAAGAAAACACATAGGTTATAAGGCTTAACATGATGAAATAAAAAGGCATGTATCATGAATAAAAATAATTAATATTAACATATATAGAATGTGGACATGTATTGATGGAATCTTATGAATTTGGAAATAATACACAACATGACATAAGCATGAGTAAAGTCTAAATTCAAAGGCCGTTTCACATGGAGGATAAAGTCTCATAATGTAATCATGTTCACTCCCTATACCAACATGATATCTCATGAGACTAAAAATTACCCAATGAATTAGAGCAATATTTTGTAAAACCATCATAACATTTTCATGCATATGTGTACTGATTACTCACTTAAAGTGACTAATATTAATTTTTAATATTATTATATTCATTGTTCCAAAGTCCATAAAGCTTGTTTTTAGTGCACTACATAAATAGAACTTCATTTCTCATCAAAAATGCAATTCATGTTTAAAATGTAAATTTGGGCCCAACAGTTAATTTGTTTGTTGACAATATTATATTCATTTTCTGAATTTGAAATTTTGGGATATGATTTATAACTTTGATTGGAACATTTTATCTTTTAGGTCCGCTGGATTAATCCCAAAGGAAGATGGATAATTTTGCGCCTGATGGAAGAAACTTGCTGGAAAAATCATAATGGGCCTAAGGCTCATCAAACAAATGTGGGGCCCGGAAACCAAGCCCAATGAAGCTCAAATTTATACAGTAGAAATATAAAAATATGAGGATCATTTTATTGAACTGTGTCTAGAGTTAATTCTGATTTTTTTCATGATGATAAAGGGATCTGATGTTGATATTTAAATGGTGGACTCGTCATTAATGCACAGAAATCTGTCCCACCATTTCGACGATAACATTCAAACGACTGAGCCAAATATCCTAAGAGTTTTAGAGCTTCTATAAGACACATGGACGAAGATATTTTATATTTATGACACCTTCGGATTCGGCCATATGAAGTGCCAAACGCACACGTCAAAATGGAGGACGAATCTGGACAGTTTTCCGGGTCAACTTCGAAACGTCAATTTACTTTTGATTATTCACCCTTATTTTGACTCTATTAATTGTTGGGGGGTGAATTAATTATTGTGGAATGGACCTAAGGCTCCTAATATTCCTATATAAGGAGCTATTTGTGAAGGTAATAGTGGTGGATATTTTTAATATCATCTTTTGTTGCTTGTTTCATTGTATGGTTATGCTTCCAAATTTCCTTTGTAATGTTTTCCATTTCCATGTAAGTTTCTTTTTTGTATCTTTATGTTCTTAATCAACTTCATTCACTTCTATATTTTCCATTTCTTTTATTAAAACTTTATTATCACAAAGCACAGTGATATCTCTGTGTTGTTGTGAATTAGTTCACACATAGGTGTGAATTTCATTCACACACACGGAGGAGTGCTCGTTATTTCCGCGGTTTTAATTTCTTCAATCCAATTCTTGTTAGCCATCATCCGCCCACCATTGAGAGTATACCATCAATGGAGGGCAAAACCCTTAATGGGATGATCTTAGGAGGATGAAAAGGCTGGATTGAATATTATTTTATGAACGAATTGTTGTTAATTGGATAATTAATTTAAGACATCCATTCTTCAATTATTTCTACTCTTCATCTTTACTGTGTTTGAGAAAACTAAATTCAATTACTAAATGACCATATACCTCGGAGAGATCATGAATTTGGTTCTCTAAGTGTATATTGGATTAGTAATTGTGTTTAGTAAGCACCAAACCAGAAAATGATAAATGTAATGTAAATTTTGAAGAATGGATTCATCAAAAATTAATAAAACCAAAATTGTCTAATGAAGTAAAATTCATTCAATCCACCCCGAGCATAATCTTAAGATCAACCCATTTCCATTAAATTGAATTCACTTAGGTTTATTAGTGTTCTTTAAAAACCATCAAAAATCAAACCCAAAGTCGGCTACTTCATAGCCCAATCCCGTATCCAATCATAGCATCTCAAGGTTACTTCTTCGGTCCCTGTGGATTAGACCCCTACATGTACTACATCGATCGCTTTTACCAGTAGGTTAAATTTGGGAACAACCAAATTTTGGCGCCGTTTCTGGGGACCAATTAAGTCACCTTAGAATATCTTTCTATTCTCCCTCATTTCTATTTTCTCATCCCCATTTCTCTTCTCTTTTCCCATTTCTATTTTTTTGACCCCCGAAAATCATGTTTCCAAATTTCCAAATAAATCCAATGAAGTATAATAAAAAATATCCCTTCACAAAATTAGGATGTAATCAGTTTGAAAATCCACATTGGGAATCACCAACCTTTTTTAATCAACCTTTGAATGAATACCCCACGCCTGATAACATGAACAAAATTGGTAATGATGATGGTTTAAAAGATCAATTTCTATACCTATCAAGAATGATTCAAAATATGAATAATGAGGAAGTCCATGATGTCGAAATGTCTATAAATCCTAATCCTGAAACAATTCTTCAAAAATTGTGTGAACAAATGGAAAAAATGAATTCAGAGGTATCAAGTTTTAGACAAGAACTAAAAAGCATTAAAACTTGTGTGGACCCCATTCCCACTCAAACAATCCCTTAATCAATATTGATAGAAGAATCTTGTAACACACAAACCCCTCATGCCTTTATTGAAGAACCGACCTTAGGATTTGGGATAATTGGAGAGGATCGAGGAGTTTTTGAAGGGTCTTTAAATCAGGAGGAAATTGATTTTTTGGATTCAAAAGAGGAAAAATTGACATCACGGAATGAGTTTCCTGAATATAACTCCATTAATGAATTTTTAAAAACACTAATCACTGAAAAATTGGGAGAAATACCAAACATTGATCCCATACACACTTCTGATATCCAACTGGACAATTTTCAGGATGAATCTTATTTTCAAAATGAACCAATTACTTCTAAATGTTTTTGAGAAGAAATTGATTTTGATTTAATTTGTCAATCTCCTTTAGGAAATTTCAATGAAACCGAGCTCAAAATTATTTTACTTTCTTCCGAACTCAAGAATCCCACTATAGGAGATAAGAAAAACCTTGTATTTGTAGTTCATTCTTCTCAAGAAACCAATAATTTTTGAATGGTCATTGATGTATTAGGAAAGACTAGAAATTCAACCGAATCAACCATTACCGAATTTCCTTGGACTTCCACACTCATTATTGACCATGGGATTTCACACGAATCAAATTCTAAAAAATCAATCTTAATCAAGTTGAAGTGGAAAAAAATGGGGTCCTAAAAATTTTGAAATTTGGAATTGGATAAGTTGGGGGGTACAAGTCGAGCTAACGACGTTAAGAAAAAGCGCTGCACGGGAGGCAACCCGTGGTTTATATGTTTACAATATTTTTTGGAATCATATTTATTTTTCAAATAGGATTAATAAATCATTTTGATATTTTAAATATAAAAATAAAAAATAGACTGTTGACCTGTTCTTCATCTATGAGTAAGGATGGGTATGAAAGGAGAGCACCGTATTCATCCGTGTCACGCGGTTTGATTCCTAAGTAATACCTTACCTAGAAAATATAAACAAGACAATGTATCATCAGTTTATTTTATTTTATTTATGTTTTTTTAGGTTAAAAAAAATTAGACTCTTGACCTGTTCTTCTTTTATGAGTATGGATGGGTATGAAAGGGGAGCATCGTATTCATCCGTGTCACGCGGTGTGATTCATGAGTAATACCTTACCCATAAATTTAAAATAAGACAATGAATCATTAGTTTGATTTAAAAAAAACATGAAAATGATGGTACTTGAAATTAAATAAATCATTGTGTTTTTTGTTTTGTCTGCTTTCTCCTTTTTATGGTTCAGGAACTATTTTGGGTGATATATGTTCAATCAAGGAGGTGCCTACATCCCCAAAGAGATAAAAGGAGTAATTTGGAGCATCATGAACCTCAACTTTAAAAACCAGGTGAATTTTTTCCATGTTTTCCATTCTCAATTTCATCCTTGAACTCCTCTCCTACCCACTTCTAACTTTTCTTTTTTTTAAACACTGGGGGCAGTGTCATTCTAAGTTAGGGGGAGATAAAAAATTATTTTTAATTTTGTGAATAAAAAAATGCATAAAAAGAAAAATTCCATTAACCATAAACATGATAAACACACATTACAAACTCTAAAATTGGATATCAAATAAATTTTTCATGCCTTGATTCTGATTTTAATGCATGTTTAAGTTCATGAGAATAGTTTTTGGAAAGTGCGGTTGTCCAATATGATTTTTCAATGATTACATTTTCATCCTCTTAATAAAAATGCCACAATGCACGTCTACTGGATCGTGGGTGTAAATTTGAGTTCTTGGGTCCCTTTCATTATAGCATAGGGTTCTGGGGACACTTTTAGTTTAATTTGAGTATCCAAAAAAAACAACAAAAAAACAACAAAAAAATTGAAAAAAAAAATAATGACCACATAGAGAAATGTTTTTTCCAAATGCGTGGCGTTCAGCAATTGGGGATCATGACTCTATAGTTTTCTTGCCCAAATTTAGGCTTTATATCTCTATTGTAGAGCATGAAATTGACAAAATGCGTGGCGTTCGGCACTTGGGGATCGTGACTCCATAGTTGTCTTGCCCAGAGTTAGTCTTTTCATATCTATTGTGGTTAAAAAAAATAAAAAAAAATCAAAAAAATTAAAAAAAATGGATACTCATCTTAATGTTTAATGTGATTCCCACCTAGCGCTTCCATTTTTCCCCTTGAACAATAAAATGAGCCCCATATCTTTTATGATGCACAACACTTTATCATGCTTAATTGGAATTGGATGAAATGTGGCGATGCATTTGAACAAATGAATGGGCTTGGCCTTGGGATATGCTTATGGAATTAGCTTTTTTTTTAATAATTTTGATGGGTTTTCATAATTTTTTTCGTATTAGATATTTGCGTAAGCAATGTGTATTAAAATGTTTTTGGAAAAGGGGATTTGAATTTCATATTTGTAATTTATTTTGCTCGGGACTAGAAAAAATCAAGTTGGGGGGTGTGAATAGTCTCTTAAAGTGGCTAATATTAATTTTTAATATCATTATATTAATTTTTCCAAAGTCCATAAACATTGTTTTTAGTGCACTACATAAATAGAACTTCATTTCTCATCAAAAATGCAATTCATGTTTAAAATGCAAATTTGGACCCAATAGTTCATTTGTTTGTTCACAATATTATATTAATTTTATGAATTTGAAATTTTGGGATATGATTTATCACTTTGTTTGGAACATTTTGTATTTTAGGTCCGTTGGATGAATCCCAAAGGAAGATGGATAATTTTGCGCCTGGAGGCAGAAACTTGCTGGAAAAATCATAATGGGCCTAAGGCCCATCAAACAAATGTGGGGCCCAAAAACCAAGACAAATGAAGCTCAAATTTATACAGTATAAAGATACAAATATGAGGATCATTTTATTCAACTGTGGCTGGAGCTAATTTGGATTTTTTCATGATGATAAAGGGATCTGAAGTTGAGATTTAAATGGTGGACTCGTCATTAATTCACAGAAATCCGTCCCACCATTGCGACTATAAATTTCAAACGGCTGAGCCAAATGTCCTAAATTTTGAGATCTTCTAGAAGACACATGGAAGAAGATATGTTATATTTATGAAACCTTCGGATTCGGCCATAGGTAGTGTCAAACGCACACGTCAAAATAGAGGACGAATCTGGACAGTTTTCCGGGTCAACTTCGAAACGTCAATTTACTTTTGATTATTCACCCTCATTTTGACTCTATTAATTGTTGGGGATGAATTAATTATTGGGGTATGGACCTAAGGCTCCTAATATTCCTATATAAGGAGCTATTGGTGAAGGGAATAGTGGTGGATATTTTTCATATCATCTTTTGTTGCTTGTTTCATTGTAAGGTTATGCTTCCAAATTTCCTTTGTAATGTTTTCCATTTCCATGTAAGTTTCTTTTTTGTATATTTATGTTCTTAATCAACTTCATTCACTTATATATTTTCCATTTCTTTTATTAAAACTTTTTTATCACAAAGCACCGTGATATCTCTGTGTTGTTGTGAATTAGTTCACACATAGGTGTGAATTTCATTCACACACACGGAGGAGTGCTCGTTATTTCCGCAGTTTTAATTTCTTCAATCCAATTCTTGTTAGCCATCTTCCTCCCACCATTGAGAGTATACCATCAATGGATGGCTAAACCCTTAATGGGATGATCTTAGGAGGATGCAAAGGCTGGATTGAATATTATTTTATGAACAAATTGTTGTTAATTGGATAATTAATTTAAGACATCCATTCTTCAATTATTTCTACTCATCATCTTTACTTTGTTTGAGAAAACTAAATTCAATTACTAAATGACCATATACCTCGGAGAGATCATGAATTTGGTTCTCTAAGTGTATATGGGATTAGTAATAGTGTTTAGTAAGCACCAAACCAGAAAATGATGAATGTAATGTAATTTTTGAAGAATGGATTCATCAAAAATTAATAAAACCAAAATTGTCTAATGAAGTAAAATTCATTCAATCCACCCCGAGCATAATCCTAAGATCAACCCATTTCCATTTAATTGAATTCACTTAGGTTTATTAGTGTTCTTTAAAACCATCCAAAATCAAACCCAAAGTCGGCTACTTCATAGCCCAATCCCGTATCCAATCATAGCGTCTCAAGGTTACTTCTTCGGTCCCTGTGGATTCGACCCCTCCATGTACTACATCGATCACTTTTACCAGTAGGGTAAATTTGGGCGCAACCATGTACCACAAGAGGAATCAAACATAAGGTATAAATATAAGGGTTACCAATGGAAAGAATTGGTATCATAAACATTTCATAAGGCATAACCAAATGATATATCATAAAAGAGTTAATGAATAAAAATTGTAAATTAATAAAGGAAAATAGGAATATTTAATGATAAATTATTTCCGAAATATGTGAAAACATTTAAAAATAGTTTTTAGGAATCTTAAAAAAATATCCTCTTTAGTGTGGTTTAAGGGAAAACCTTAAAGAGTAAATAAAATATAAAATTCATAATTGTGAATATAAAACTACAAATGAACCAATATTTTATTTCATTATAAGATGAGTAATTTTAGAAAAATAATGGTGTCTTAAAATAGATTATGGAGTGCACTTTAAAATGAGTGAGAAATCTGAAAGTTCCCTTTTTTCGGGCATTCCCATCATGAAGAATTTAGAAGGTAACCTTATCAAAACATGTAATTACCATAAAATAATGATGTAATGTTATAGATACATGATTTTATAACATATAACTATTATGTATATGAATTATATAAAAAAATAATAGTTAAATTATGGTAAATAGAGAGAAATCATAACCTGAAGGAAAAAATGATTGTTCGGAGGAAATCCCTTACCTTGTCTTCGAAAGTGTTCTACACTTCATCTTAATATCCTGGATAGTAAAATTAAAACAATTTATTATTTTTTTAAGAAATATATATATATATATATATATATATATATTCTTCATATTATAATTTTGTTATTTTTATTTACGGCCTTTTTTATGAGTTAAAAGATTCAATTTCATCTTTTGGGAGTGATCATTTCCTAGTTTTCATGATTGGTTCACATGAATAAATATATGAAAGATCATTTAAAGTGGGAATAGATGTACAAAATTAATGATATAGGTTATTAATTATAATCCATATGATTTAAATTTTATATAATTAATTTGGTTATTTTAGGTGAGGTTGAATCATTAGATAAGACGTTAGAGATAATCATTTAGATTATTTTGGCAGTTTTTTGATCATCGCAAACTAGTTTTGTTTCATCAATTAATATTATATATATAAACCTGTTAAAAAACATTAAATAATATGTAATAAAAACAAAATAATTTTATTTAACCATAAAAATGGTTTGATGTCCATTCTTGAATGCAGAATTGAAAAATGAAAAGCCATCGTCCATGAAGGTGGTTAATCGGCACCTGAAAGATTATTTTTTCACTATTAGAATAAAAGTAAGAAGAGAAAGGAATTGATGGTTTATTTTCCATTAGCATAATAAAATTATAGTACATATAATATAAGGGAATTATTATTCATGTCTTGAAAGTGTAGTTGATGAGAGTTCAAGTAAATAAAATAAGGTGAAATGAAAATAAAGAAAGAGAACGATTATTTTACCTCATTAATTATTCTACTTGAGAACCTCCTTGTGAATATATTTTTAATATTTTTATCAAAAATAACCTAATAGAGATAGGTAAGAGTCTTGGTAATAGTATTGGGTAGAAATTGGTCAAGATTTGAGGCCTAATAGGTGTGAGGATAAGAGGTGGTGAGGGATCGTATTTATAGTGGCGTAGAGGGGGAGTTTTTTGATTATTTTATTCATTAGATTATTATTTTGGATCAAGACAAGAAATAATTCTGATTAAATCACAAAAAACATTAAATATATAGGTATTGTTTGATATTATTATGCTTAAATTATCAATGACTCAAGGATTAGTGTATTTAACTTATAATTCATATATATAACAAATTATCATATTTTACTATTCACCAAAATTCAGATATTTTAGAAAACATAAAAAAATTACCCTAACAATTTTTTCTCATGTAGAATTAAAAAATGAACTAAAATTTACTAAAATAATTTTATAAATTTTATAAATTTAATTTTTAATTTAAATATTCATTTATTCTAAAAATAGGAATTTTCAAATTATAACTGGTTTTATGACACTTTGAAAAAATAATTATGTTCTCGTAGAATTATCTTATGATCATAAGATAATAAAATAATAATTTCAAATTCTATTTTATGAAAATTTATTTCTTTGAAATCATTATATTTATTATAAAATGTTAATTAAATATTTATGACTTATAAAAAACAATTAATTTTTAATTTTTAAAAAAAAATTAATTTACTTATAGCAAGATATAAATATATCATATTTTAATTTATAAGATACCCAAATTTTTGTATACATTCATAAGTTATGATACTATTCTATTGGTTGGTTTACTATTCTTAACGGTCAAATTACTATTCCAAAGTCCATGTTACCATTCCATTGATTTAGGATCCCGAATTCAACAAATACTTCTTATTTCATTCGTTCTTAATTTATAAAGTTTTTATTGTGTTATATAAGTGATTTTATGTGATTTATACTATATGAAATTATTATTATAAGTGAATTTACATTAATATAATTTAGGGTTGTTACATTCTTCCCCTCCTATGAAATTTTACCCTCGAGTTTTCATTTTAAAAACTAAGGTGAAAACTGATGGAACATAACCATTATTAAGTTCTCCTATTCCCATGTTTCATATTTCTACTTATGCTTCTATAATAGTTCTATGATATGGTGAGTGGTCTTATTGTGTATAAATTTATCTCAATGGTCCAAGATCTTCACTGGATTATCCTCATAAGAATGATCATTTTACAATTGTACCACCTATGAATTCTATATATGTGAGGGATATGGTATGCACTTCTTTAAGAGGGATTCATGGAATACACTGTATTCTTGACACATGGTAGGTGGAAGTTCCAGTCAATAGGCTACAGTTACAACAGGATCCGGAATCTTAAAGGGGATGATGTACCTAATACATAGATTTATTTTCTTCCCAAATCTATTGATTCTCTTCCAGGAGATATCTAGAGGAATATCCTATCACAAACCACAAACTACAACTCATGTCAATAATTGTATGCATAACTATTCTATCAATATTGGGCTTCATTGATGTGATACTGAATGGTTTTCACCTTTTCCACCATTTCTTCTACTATTTCAGTTCCTAAATGCTTATGTTCATTGAATTCATCACAAAATGCATGTGTCTATATATTTTCTCATAAATGGAATCATATGGATCCAGTTGGATGCTCAATTGGAAACTATTTTTTTAAGAGAACTTGACCAAAGGTAGATGTTTCTCCCATCCTCCATTGAAATCCATAAATCATGCTCTGAAAATTTATTATAGTGTATGAATAGTCTATTAAGATTGGCCATCTTTCACGCCCCATCCCCCGGGGCCCGTACCGTGAGTACCCCAAACCCACCTTCCATAGGCCAAGGGCTGGCGACTAGCACCAAAGGAGTAATTCCCTAAAACTGGGAATTCATTGCCTTTATATCCTGTAAACACGCACAACAGAGCAAACAGCTAGATAAAAATCACTTAGTAAACTGTATAACAAAAGAGTGCTGAAAAGTAAAAGGGGCTGGAAATACAAGCCCAACTGTACGGTACAAGGAACCGGAAGTACAAGTACAACTAAAGAAAGGAAAAATAGTTTTTGGGTCGTCCTCCAGGATTCCTACCTAAAGGGTAGGTACAGATAGCCTCCTCGGCACTCCACGTTCGTCAGTCTCCTCTTTGTACCGACTCGTCGTAAGATCCACCTCTGGATATCATCCAGTCCTGGTAATCTCAGCCTTAATCAGCATTTTCTTCTATCTACATCCAACACAACAAGTTGTGGGAATAACCCGTGCAAGGGTGAGAATAACGATACACAGTAGAGACCCAGAGAGTGTCATGAACCAAGTAGGGTCATCATCAACCCGACGCCCAACCTGGACCGTGGCAAGGCCCGAAGGGAGTTCCCGATCCCCACGGTCTAGCATGAGTGCCCTGGTATCAAATTGAAACTTTGGGAACGATTTACACGTACAAACAACTAGGGATAACCACAAGTAAACCGAACTCAAAAACAACATTGAAACCAAAAGTCTTTAAAAAGAAAAATGAGTCTAAACAAAACTAAAAACCCATACAAAACTAACTCCAAAAACGGGAGACCAAAAACTGAGTCATAAACCGTCACCTGATGGAGGGATTCCACCTTCCGTCCTTCACCACCAACGCCAAGTTAGAAGAAGCAGCTAACAACTCGGACCACCGCTCTCAAAACCTTTGCATTTCCCTGCATCAGACAGAATCAGATCTACTTACACCAAAAGGTGTAAGTAGGGTGTGAGAAATCTCTCAATAGGTTGGCACCAGAGAAAAGATTCCGCATGTAAAGGTTAGGTTACCAAAACAATTTTCATGTTTGAATTACAGAGAATGAAAAAATTGACTAACAAATTTAATGAAAACTATTTTTTAAATAAGGACAGTTTTAAATAGGAAACATGGTTTTTGGTACTAAAATAAAACGAAAACATTCATACCTTTTTACACCACAGAAGTCACATAATCAACCAGTTATGTGTATACAACCACACAGGAGAAACAAAAGTGGGAGAGGCCCTAAGGGACTAAAGCTGTGTAGGGACCTAGAACCTCACATCTCGGTTTACCAAAGAATCCTTATAATACATTCTCATGCACGAGACACTAGTAGGGAAACACCTCCATAACCTTGTGGTCTCCATTCATTATCCATGGTTTAGTTAGAGTTGTAAGCATCAATCCAGCTAAGTGAAACTGGGCTGGAGCCACTCTTGTATCACTAGCACGCTAGTCTGGTCCACCCACCTAGTACCCAGGCTTCCCCTTTTGTGCTCAATGTTCTAAGTTCACCCTACTCATCAAGGTCAAGACACAACACACCTGGATGTCAACTAAGTCAAACACCATACACCTAAGATGTCAACTAAGTAAACCACCACACTTACACATTCAATATAAATGAATAAATAAATAAGCATCAAAGGTATTACCCATAACAGAGATCCTCAAAAACAGAATAAAAAATGAAAGAACTACACAGTCCAATAAACTACAAAATTCTAGGAACCAAACTAGAATTTATCAATCATTTGAAAAATTGGTTTAGTAGTTTTACAAAAAATAAATCAACACATTCATCAGTGCTAAAACTCACTCGGACACACACTAAGACTATAACATGTAACATATTTCAACTGCTATAATCGTTCAATAACCAGAGGCACAACACAGTGAAAACCAGACAACCTAAACATGCCACTAATAAAAATAAAACACCAAATTATACCAACCAAAACCAACAACACACAACAGCAATTAAATAAAATACATATTCATTTAATTAAAACAACAGACTAATTGATCAGATAACCTAAGCATGCGAAACCACCTACCTCAAAGTAAGTACGAAAAAATGATATAGTGGAACACTCCCACTGCGCAACGGTCACACCACACAGATCCATCAAAAAGGTCCTAAAAAAGTAGACCAAATAACCTCAATGCTAACCGAGTAAAACATCAATGGTCGGTAAAACAACATCAGCAATTGAATAACTTTGTTAACCGTTAAACAAGTTCAATAATAATTAAATAAATTAATTAAAAATTAAAAAATAATAATTAAATAATTTGATTAACAACTAAACAAATTTACTTAATTAATTAACATATAAACAAAATCTATAATAATTAAATAAATTTACAAACAATTAAACAAAATCAACTAAATAAATTGATTAACAACTAAAAGAAATATACTCAATTAATTAACAATTAACAAATAAAAATAATTAAATAAATTAAAATCAAACACCCGACCATGAAAATCATCGAAATGAGAACCGAGGTCCAGCGCGACAGCTGTCCGGCGAGCGGATGGGGTTTCAGACCTGATGTCCGGCGAGCAGAGGGGGTTGCAGCGGCTGTTCAGCGAGCGGAGGGGGTTGCAGAGGTGCTGTCCGGTAAGAGGAAGGAGGGGCTCCAGCCTGAGTGAGCGGGAGGAGAAGGGAGAGCAGATAGGATGAGGGGGAGAAGGAGGAAGGGGCGTGACGGATGAGGGGGAGAATGAGGAAGGGCGCGCGACAGATGATGGGTTGAAAGGGGAAGAGGTGCGGCGGATGAGGGGGAGAAGGAGGAAGGGGGCGCGGTGGATGAGAGGAGAGGAGAAGGGGAGGCGCGACCGGGGGGGAGAGAGGGGAATAGGGGAGGCAGAGCGCAGTGGGGAAGAGAGGAGAAGGGAGGTAGAGAAAGAGAAAAGGCGAGAAGGGTGAAGGGAGGATGCGGGAGAGAATAGAGAAGAAAAGGGGGGTGGCTAGGGTAGGAATTAGAAGGGGAGAGAAAAAAATAAAAAAAAATAAAAAAGAGATAAAATAAAAAGTAAATAAAGAGAAAATCGTATAGAATATGAAAGAAAGAAAAATAAAATAAAATAAAATAAAATAGAGAGGAGTGAGGGAAGAAATGAGTGAGAGAAAAATTATAAAAACAACTAAATTAAAATAAAATAACTAAATTTAAATAAAAAAACTGGCTTTAAATGGTAATAAAAAAAAAGGTCCGCACACGCGTCGGGCGGGCTGCGTGGCTTTGCCCGTGTCCTTCCCACATGTCGAGTGTTGCCAAAAAAAGGTTTGCTGACCAGCGCAAGAAGCACACCACATGTCAGGATCGATGCCCTTTCCAACTAAATAATTATAAAAAGGGAAGATGAACTTATAAAATTAAAATTAAAAATTGAAATCATACAGTACGCGAAGTCAAGTTGAGACAGAGACCCTCAAGGTTTCAAAAAATCCACTAAAGATAAACCACAATGTATGAAATCATCAGATAAACCCACTTAGGTATATGAACATACATATACCTAAGTTATCAAGTAATCTATCTCAATCATTAGAAAAGCACAAAAGTTACTAACTTAGCTCAACCGAGATTTTATTCTAGTTGTAAAAATATTTTGAACCCTCAGCTACTGGAGAAATCCTCCTCTATCAAGTACAGTGGGCCTGCCGCGTCACAAAGAGGTGCTTCCCACTATCCTTCAACTGCTGAGGTACTCCTCCTGTCGAGTAACATGGGTCTGATGTGTCACACAAAGGCGCTCCCCAACATGGGTCTGCCACCATAACAAAGTGGTCCCTCTCATAGCCAGCAGAGGTACTCTTGCTGTCGAGTACCGCGGGGCTGCCGCCACAACCAGGCACTCCCCCGCCATTGGTCTTCTACCACAACTAGGAACTCACCACCGGGCTAGTCAAGTCACTCTGAGTCAATTGGTCAGCAGTCTTCAAGTCTCAGCCAGCTACTAGGTTCCCGCAAAAAATGCTCGCTCGTCTCCAGAAGAGTCACTCCACAAGATACTATTATATGCTTCAACATCCATGATGTCTTAGGATGAAGTATCCCAATGGTCCTCCATGTCATAGGGGTCTCAATTCAACTGATAGTGTGTCAATCGGACGCCCGATCTGTGAGTTATTAGCATTTAGTCCCAGGGGCCTGGTTGGATTCATGCACAATCCAACCTTACTGTATCTCAAATAGACCCCAAAATCAAATAGTGTATTCTCAAAGAGACCTCTGACTCCAAGATTACCAGCACCGCTGACAGTTCGTCCAACGGACATCCGACGTGAAAGATATACCCAAAAGAAAGTAAAAGGGTCGTAGTGGGCACAGGTTTGGTCCGACCTGGTTCAGGTCGACCTGACCTGACCCGTTGGGTGGTCCAGCTCATTGGGTTCGTCCCAACTCCCTGGGCCCAGCCCAGTATGGCACGAGGGACCACGGAGAGCTGAGAGGGCGCGAACCAGCCATGGGTGGGTGCATGGGAGGTTCGGCCCGGAGGGCGTTGCATGGGCGACTTGGCCTAGAGGGCATCGTGAGGGTGCGAGCCAATTCGTTCGGGGTGCTAAGAGGGGCACATGAGGCCGGCTCGGCCAGTGTGCCGTGAGGCATGCTGGACGCCGGCTCGGCCGGGGTGCCACGAGGAGCACAGAAGGAGGGCTCTGCCAGGGTGCCCTGAGGGGTGCGGATGGCCGGCTCGGCTGGGGAAGGAAAGGCCAGCTTGGTTGGGGTGCCGCAAGGGGTGTGGAAGGCCATCTTGGTTGGGACTCGGGAGGCCGGAGGCTGGCATGGACGGGGTAGCTCAGGTGGGTGTTGTGAGTCCGACTTGACTGGGAGGTGTGGGTGGCGGGGAGCTGGGGCGTGGCGCGGCCGGGGCGTGGCGCGACTCGGGCCGGTTTGGCCAGCAAGAGGCGTGGTCGACGGGTGGCATGACCGGCGTGGGTCGGAAGCCAATGGGTGGCGCGGTTCGGCCTAGGGTGGTGGAGGACGGTTCAACTGGAGTGTCAGAGCATCACAGGGGCAATGTCGGTTGCAGAGGTCGTGGGTAGCATAGTTGTTGCCTTTATCTCCTTCGTTGCCTTCAACACTATTGTCACCTTCCTTGGTTTTGAAGAACACCACAAATCAACATGAGGGTTACATAGAGGATGAGCCATGTTAGGTTAGCCCGCACTCCCTGCATTAGAGCAGTAGCATGATTTTGACCAAGAACATAAACAATAATGAGCACAAAATATATTTTCAAATCCCATAATCCCTTGTTAATTTTTATTCCCAACCCCGCAAAGGAAAAATAAGGGAGAACATGGGATGTGTTAATAAAATAATGAATAAACCCCTACATGTACATTGTTCGTCGATGTGGGCAGAAGAAGGAGGATGTCGATTCGTTGTAGATGAAGAATTCCTACGTCGAAGGATGTTATGAGGAATAAAGTCATAGTCAAGGTTATTCTTCGTCAGTGGAGTGCTCTTTGTCAGGAGAGAGTTCTTCGTTGGGAGGCTTCCCCAATATTTCTCCCAAGTTCCTCCTCTCCCCAATATTCCTTTGCCAACCAAATGTAATGGTGGCCAAAGATAATAGATAAAATATCTTATTAATTCATTGGCACCAATTTCAAATTAGCCTAATTAAACACCTAGGTTGTCAAGATTAATTAGGGTGGATTGACATAATAAAATTAAGGGAGGTGGTGGCACCATTAATGGTGGAGGAGTTCAAGGGGCTCTCCCTCATTAATTAGGGTCGTTGAGAGGTTTTCCTCTCCCATCATCATTAGGGGGTTTAGTCCCATGTGCTCCCCACACAGTAAACTCTTGTGGGAGGTTAGGTTCGAGTGGGCCCCACCACCATAACCTCTCATGGGAGGTTAAGGTGTGGTGGTCCCCACCTCCAACTTCCACATGTGTGGTTATAATAGGTTAAATAAAATAAAACATGCGTTTATTTTATTTAATTATTTCCACAAAAGTCCCAAAGACTAACTTTCTCCCTCGACCAACTGCGGTCGAGGTGAAAGTATTCTTAAGAGAAAAACAGCACTACGAGTTCATCATTGCCCTCGAATTTCAATTCCAAGCACCGGTTCAAATGTTAGAAAAACTCGCTCATACTTTTACTGAACTTAACCAAAAAAACATTAGAAATTGATTCTAGGAACACCGGGCCTCGGAATCATGCCTCATAAATTTTTGCAAACTCGTAAAATTGTCATTTATTTAAAAAAACATGGAAATTATGGGTCTTTACATTCTCCCCACCTCAGGATTTACATCCCTATAATCCACAACTCAACTAGGTAAACAAGTGGGGGTACTGAGCACGCATCTGAGCCTACCCTTCCCATGTGCTCTCCTGGATGTTTTTGTGCTGCCAGCGAATGCGCACCAGAGTTATCGACTGTCCACGAAGGACCCACTTCTATCGACCCTCAGTCTCTACTGGAACATCTATAAAAGTCTCCCCATCTTCAATGTCCAACTCTCCATGGTTGATGATGTGAGAAGGGTCGTCCACGTATCTCCTCGACTAGGATACGTGGAAGAAATCGTGAACCCAGTGCAACTAAGGTGGAAGAGCTAAGTGGTATGCCACCTCACCAACTCTACTAAGGACCTGAAAAGGTCCGATGAATTTCAGATATAACTTGCCGCCTCAGCCAAATCTTCGCAAACCTCGTCGAGGTGAGACCCGTAGAAAGACGTGGTCACTATCCTCAAACTCTAGAGGTCTTCGTCTCCTATCAGCATACGAATTTTGCCTACTATGTGCAGTCTTCATCCGCTTCATGATGATCTGCACCTTCTCCATGGTAGCACGTACCATCTCTAGTCCCACGAGTCTAGAATCACCTGGGTTAGTGACCTAAACCATCGTTGAAGTCGGTCAAAGTTTAAAATTTATATTCCTACTAACTACTATATATGTGGAAAGCAGGTTCGAACCCACAGAGAAGGTAAAATTGGCCACCACTAAACTAAAAACTTGGAAAGCTCCACTGTTGTCAGCAGCGGAGTGTTTTTCTTTTCTAATATTCACTTTTTAAATTTTTATATCTTTTAATTTCCTTATGGTTTTATTTACTATGAAACTTCACTTTTATAGTAAAATTGTTTGAATAATACTAAAACAAAGTACAGTTGGGACCAAGGTGCAACAACAGATACAAAATGATGATAAAAGACAACAGTAAAAAATGCTCGGGTTCAATCTAGCCTACTGGCTTGAATTGATTTTCCTTTTCATGTAAAGTACTACTTCATACCATTGGATTAAAGAGACGACTTACTTCCCTCGCCATGAGTTAAGTCGTGGATATTGTATAATTAGAGTTTGCCACTCTGAGAAGTACAATTCCAGAAAGATGTCTTAAAAGATCAACAACACAAACTCTCCATAAGTGTTGAAGTTTCTGTTACAAGTTGATTATTTAGAAGATTATTCCATAATCAAACTCGCCGAATGATTACAAAGTTTAGACAAATTTAGTGCTTGTGGTACGAAGAAGATAAATGAAATTAGATTTGATCTCACCGATCAACTCTAATTATAGAAGTATGATAAGTGAAAAGGATGAAAAAGATACCAGTAGAGCTAGAACTCTTCCCAAACTAAAAGACCAGCTAACTAATATATTGATTATTGTCACAATAGAAAAGAAGCACATTTAAAAGGAACAGAGTACAAGAATTAAAACAAAATGGGAAAAGGACTCCCTAAAGATGCTATGCTCCTCTGCTCCTTCGACTCCAGGACTACAACACTCTGGATGAGAGAGAAACTCTCAAATCTTCAATTAGTCACCCGGTTTTTCGAATCAGCATCAGCGTCCCCCCCATAAACTCTGCTGCTTACTCTGTTTATGTACTCTATGTCATCCATTGAATTTCACCGCCACATCTTCCACCGACTTCAAAAGTTCTATACCCATGCACTGCAAAATGTGCGTTTTTTCGCAACCGGCACGTCACGCTATCTTTTCTCACATAACTAACTTCATCAAGTTAGTTGTATGTATCTGGACTTGTTTCCGCCTCTTGAATGAACCTGCACACAATAAATATAATAAATCAAAAGGAAAAAACAATGGTTAAAAAGTTAACTTAAGTTAAATAGAAAATATCGTAGATGATAAATATTATTTACTTTAATATTATTATGGTAAAAAAATTATTAAAAAATTATTAATTTAATTAAGTTAATAAAATAATTACTAAGTTATTAATTTTATTATTTTTAACTAAATTATTAAAATTGACAACATGTATAAATAAATAGTTATTTTAATACCTAAGATTTAATAATTTAATTATTACTATTAAAAAAATTAATTGTTAAATTAATTAGTTAATTAGTTAATTTTTAATTTAGTAATTAAAATTATTACTTAAGTTATAAATATACTTAAATTAATAAGTAAATTTCATAGCATACTTATAATTATTATTAATTATATATTTACTATAATCATTAAATTAATTTATTATTAACATTTGTTATTAAGATAGTTTTATATTTTAATTTATAAATTATCTATTTATTAAAATTATAATTGTTTTAAATCATTAATTTTATGAATTAAATTATATTATTTGAATTGTAAAATTTACTTTAACTTTAATTTTACTTTAATTTTCTTTTACCAAAGTTAAAGTTAACTTTTGATTACTTTATATTTTTTATTATGTTTTTATTTTTTTATTTTTTTTATTTTTCTTCTTCCCCAAACCTCGGAGCAATGAAAGTGAAGAAGGGTTTCTTCCTCCTGAAACTGGCAGTTCCCTCCTCTTGTTGTGCGGCACACAGTGGCTTCGGCTCCAAGCACGGCGTCGAGCTCCTCCTCTCCCGGCGGCTTAAGTAGATAGTGCGGCTTCTTGCAGCACCTCTGGTGCGGCATGACTCCTGCTCACGGCGGAACCAAGCAGTGGCGGGACTCTCTTAACAACAACACTCCTCCTTTGAAGCCCGTAGCATGCATAATCCAGCAGCGGCATGAGGCGGCAGCGCAGCTCCCCTACTTAGCGCGGCACACAGCAAGGGATCCTCCTCGGCGGATAGTGGCTTCAGTAGAGTGAAGCAGCGCGATGGGGACCTGCTGGGAAATGGTGAGACAGCTTGATAAAAATTTTCGATGGAAGGAATGGGTGCATGAAGCAGGGAAACGACATCGGTAGCAAGGGTGGCAAGGTCATGCGACCGATGAGAGGGTGGAATCGGTGAGACCAATGAGGATCCGCAACAGGGAAAAAAACTAACGTTGTGTGGAAAGGTTGAATAAAATAAAAGGATCGGTGAGTCACTAACTCACCAAAAATTAAAATAAATGAGAGACCAAAAGATAAAATAATAAACTAACGGTGAGTGCGTGTAAAGCAGGGGAAAAACTACCGGTAGCACCTAAATAAATAAACTATCGGTGAGAGAGGGAAAGGAGCACTATATGTAGTAGGATGTAATGAGGAAATGATGGCAAGACGTGAAACCGATGATGATGTAATGGATCGGTGAGTCGATGACTCACCGATAGTTCAAAATAAATGATACCGAAACTGAGGGAAGGATCGGTGCGTCACAACAACGGTGCGTCATGAGAGACTAATGGTGATTCGAAGCAATCGGTGAGTCACGACTCACCGATAGTTATAAAAAACATCGGTGTGACATAACAATGGTGCGACACTCACCAACAATTAAAAATTAAAAACATTAACAATAAAAATTAATTTACAACAAATTATAAAAAGAACAACACTAATTAATTAACACAAACGAGAATTTAACTATGCTGTTTGTTATTAAATAATTAACTGTAACTATAAACCAACTTAATTAACTAAAAAAACTAAAAATAATGGCAAATTAATTATTAACTAAGAAACTAAAAGTTAAAATTAATTTAATTTATGTCTAAATAATTGCATAACACCTACAATTAATTATCTGCAAACATAAAATTAAAATAATTAGAATTAACTAGAGTTATTAAATGACAAAATCAATTAAATAGATGATAGAATGAAACTCTAACATTAAAAAGAAATTATTTAATTAAACATTAACTTAAAACTATACAAAACATAAATAATTAATTAGATAACGCTTTAATTAAAAACTAATTAAATAATAGACTACAATTATAAAAGACTCAAATTATAATTACTTAAAGAAAAATTACAAGGTAGCAGCAGGTGAAAAAGAGAAGCAACAGTGACTCTTTATTTCTTTGAAAGCTATTATCTACCTAACTGGTAGACTAAAATAAAATAAAAAATAATCAATGACCAATCTGCATACATAAAATAGTATAATTAATGTTTAAAAACTATTAAATAATTAATTGATTAACTATTTGAACTCATAAAATTAAAAGAGAACGAGTTAACTTAATTAAAAACTCATATTATATACTTAAATGATTGGGAGAACACATTAATTAACATGTTAACCAATTCTATTGTAACTAAATTAACAGATTATATATTAAAATAAGGTCTAAGATAATTAAATTGAATTACATAGATTAAATAATTGTTTATAATAAATATTAACTATTATAAAGTTAAGCAGATTTAAATTAACCAAACTAAATAAGACATAATTAGAGTTGAATAGTTTAGTAAGATTAAAATTATCAATTTAAAGACTAAAAATACATAATTAATTATAAAAAATGATTAATTAACATATTTAGTGATAAAATTTCAAAAGTGCCAATATTATTTAAAAAGTGTCAAAATAATTAATTGAATTGATAAAAATTAAATTAAAGATGTGGCAAAACTATGTCAAAATAGAGCCACTTCAAATTCCCCCACACATAAACATTGTTTGTCCTCAAACAATCCCATGTTTTATTTTCTTTTAAAAATAGTAAATTGAGTTTTTGATTTGCTCAAAATGTAACATGTCCAGTACTCAAAACAGAGAACACTACATAATAGTAGGCTTTATGAAAATGAGTAACTCAAATAGATCTTTCTCTAAAACAAATACTCAAGGGTAATTAAGAACTCAAAGGCCATCCATCAAAGAAGATTTCATGCCTCATATGTGATACAACTTAGTAACTCACTTCAATTCAGGCTCAGGTTATAATTCAAAAAATGACAAGACATAAAATATCAATGGAATTAAGACCACAACCAAGGAACCTTGTACTTTGAATTTTTCCCCTAGGTTCCAAAAAAAATAATTAATTAATTTTTTGAATCACCTCAATGATACAACCTAAATGATTTCCATATAAACCCATTGATCCCTTATTCATTTGGTGTTCATCATTCCCCTCACCTTAATGAGATCATTTTTGACCCTAAACACATTATTTATTTTTCCCAAGCCATGTATCATTGTGCTATGCACCGTGCAATGCACTTATTCAAAGTGTACAGAGGGCTTTTAGTTAACAGAAACGCACCCAGCATCTAGGGTCTCAGAGACTCACTGTGGGATCCCAGATGCCCAAACTACTCCAGTTTCAAAAGATTTATATAAAATCATTACATTGGCTCATTAAAGAAATTAATTTTAATAATTTAATGAAAATGAATGAGGCCCATAGAATCAGAATCAAACTTCCAGTTCCAAGAGTTATGACCCTAACTCCAAAAACATGTGACCCATATCAATTCCAGAAATATTTCCTAAACTAAATTTCCATTAAATCACGAAGAAAGAACACTCAGCAATCATCCATACTCATTAATTTTAGATTCAATGAAAATATTAAATACCATCAAGAAACTTATCCTAAGGCAAGACCCAATTGAGAAAAGTGTAAAACCTAAAATTATGCAAGAAATTTGAAAACTTTTATCCATTTTTTACACAAAAAATTGAAATTGCAGTGGGAATTGATGGGCTTACATTAAAGCACAGTTTAGCACAGTCAATAATTGACCCCCTCCCCCACACTTAAAACCCAACATTGTCCCCAAAGTTGAATTCTAAATATTCAAAAGAATAGTTAATCAATTATGGTTCAAAACAGATTTTCAATTTAGTAGATTAATGACATGTATAAAGGGTCCAAATGAAGTTCAAAGATAGTGTTTTCCATAATGAATAAATAATCAGCATGTTCCAATCCAAGTACATGCATTAACATTCAGTCCAGTGACAAAGATTTTCAATTCAACTTAAAAGAAGTATATAAGATGTGGGTGCACAATTAATTAGGTGTCTACATTTTAACAAAGTATGATTCAAGTAGATGTTCAATTAAGCAGTAAGATGTATGCTAACACCCCTTAGAAAAACCATTTAATGAAAATCACACTATCTAGCAAGCATGTACCCCCCCACACTTAATTTCAAGTAGTGGAAAAGATTTTAATAATAATGCAATACAATTATTCAACAAGAGGCACATGCAGAATTTGTTTTGCACAACATAGTGACATACAGTAGAATTTTATAATACAACAAAATTTTAAGAAAGCAGAATATTATTAGCAAAAATAGGAGTAGAAAAATAAGTGCAATAAGTTGAAGTACTTCCCTGACTAAGCTATTGTCCAAAAATGACAATGGGAATTCCACTCTTTAGATGACAGAAGCAGCATTCCTAAAAACACAGAGCATATATGAGCATATATGAGCATGAAAAGCAGCACATTATTCAAAGTAAAATAAGAACAAAAAGAAAGTAAACAAAAAGAAAGAGCATTTTTTGACTCACATGAAGCACTAAATTTTAAGTCTTCAGTTAGACTTTATTTAATTACAATTTTTTTATTTATTAATAAAACAAGACCATGGGTTGCCTCCCATGCAGTGCTAGGTTTACAGTCCCCAGCCAGACTTCATTTGAGAACAGTGAAAGCAGCCAAGCCCTTTGGTTGCCCCTCAAAATAATGTTTCAATCATTTCCCATTAACCAACATGGGTTTATTCACTTCACCAACTATTTGCACAGCTCCATTCTTCATCACTCTTACTATAGTAAACGGTCCAGACCACTTGGACTTTAGCTTCCCAGGAAAAAGTTTAAGTCTAGAGTTAAAGAGGAGGACCTTCTGTCCATATTTAAACTCTTTAGTTTAAATGATAGAATCGTGAAAGAATTTAGTCCTCTCTTTATAAATTATTGAATTATCATAACTCTCTTCTAATCTCATCTAATTCACTCAGCTCAATCAATCTCATCTCACCAGTACTCTTAAAGTTAATGTTCAGAGCCTTAACTGCCCAATAAGACTTATGTTGCAACTCCACAGGTAAATGACAACATTTCCCAAACAACAGCCTGTAAAGAGACATACCTATTGGGGTCTTGAAAGCAGTTTTGTAACCCATAAAGCTTCATCCAGTTTAAGAGACCAGTCTTTCCTAGAGTTTGACACAGTTTTTTCAAGTATTTTCTTCAGTTCTCTATTAAAAATTTCCACTTTTCCACTGGACTGTGGATGATAAGCAGTTCCAGTTTTGTGAACAGAACCATATTTTCCATTAAAGATTTAAACTTATAGTTCTTAAAATGTGTTCAATTATCAGTAATAAAAGCTTTTGAGACTCAAAATCTTGTAAAGATATTCTTTTTCACAAATTTTATCACACTATTTTCTTGATTGTTGGGCAGAGCTACTGCCTCAACCCACTTTGACACATAATCCACAACAACAAGAATATACTTATCCCATGAGATGATGGAAATGGACCCATGAAATCTAACCCCCAAACATCAAAAATTTCAACTTCCAAAATACCCTTCTGCGGTAACTCCTATTTTCTACCCACATTTCCTAGCCTCTGACACCTATCACACCCGACAACAAAGCTCCTAGAATCCTTAAAGAGTGTAGGCCAATAAAAACCAGACTGCAGGACTTTTTGAGTAGTCCTCTCATCCCCATGGTGACCTCCCCAAGGTGAAGAATGACAACCTTAAAGAATAGACAACATCTCTTCCTCAGGTACACATCTCCTAAGAATACCATCAGCACACTTCTTAAACAGTAAGGGATCATCCCCCAGATAATATTTAAGCTTAGAAATGAATTTCTTTCTTTGATTATTAAACATATTTTTGGGAATGACACCTACTACCAGGAAGTTGGCAAAATCTGCAAACCAAGCAGATTTCCTGACTGACACCAATAGCAACTTCTCATCAGGGAAAGAAGAGTTAATCTCCCTAGGATTTTCAGATTCAAGTTGAGTAACAGGAAGCCTAGATAAGTGATCAACAACTATGTTTTAATCTCTCTGCTTATCCCTAATCTCTAAGTCAAACTCTTGTAACAATAAGATCCATCTAATCAGCCTGGGTTTAGTTTCTTTTTTAGAAAGCATGTATTTTAAAGCAGAATGATCAGTGAAAATTATGACTTTTGAGCATAACAAGTACTGTATAAACTTTTCCAGAGCAAAAACAACGGCTAACAAATCTTTTTTAGTGGTGGTATAATTCTTTTGGGAATCATCTAGCAGTCTACTAGCATAGTATACCACATGAAATTTCTTATCTCTCCTCTGTCCAAGGACATCACCTACAGCCATGTCACTATCATCACACATAAGCTCAAACGGTAGTTTCCAATCAGGTGAAGTAATGATAGGTGATGTAGTGAGTTTCTCCTTATGAAGATTAAATGATTTCAAGTAGTTTTCATCAAAATTTAAAGGTGCATCCTTTACCAATAAGGAACACAAGGGCTTAGTTATTTTAGAAAAATCCTTTATGAACCTCTGGTAAAAACCGGCATTCCCTAAAAAACATCTAACACCCTTTACATTAACAGTAAGAGGAAGTTTTTGAATAACTTATATCTTAGCAGTATTAACTTCTAAACCTCTCTTGGACACCTTATGACCAAGTTCAATACCTTCAGTAACCATGAACTAGCATTTCTCCCAATTAAGAATGGGGTTGGTTACAATGCATCTCTCCAAAACTAGCTCAAGATTTCCTAAGCAAGTATCAAAAGTACTCACCACTATAGAAAAGTCATCCATGAAAACTTCAATGATTCTCTCAATAATATCAGAAAAGATAGCCATCATACACCTTTGAAAGGTGGTCGGAGCTCCACACAACCCAAAGGGAATCCGTCGGTAAGCGAATGTCCCAAAGGGGCATGTGAAAGTGGTCTTCTCCTAATCCTATGGATCAACAGAAATCTGGTTGTAACCAGAATACCCATCCAGGCGATAGAAAAATTCATTTCCAGAAAGCCTCTCAATCATTTGATCAAGGAAGGGCATAGGAAATTGGTCCTTCCTAGTGGATACATTAAGCTTCCTATAATCAATACAGACTCTCCATTTTGTGGCTTTCCTAACTTGGAATTCTTCCTTCTTTTCATTCTTTACTACAGTGAAACCTCCCTTCTTGGGGACAACCTGGACAGGGCTGACCCAAGCACTATCAGAAATGGGATATATCATTACAGTATCTAACAGCTTGATTACTTCCTCTCTCACAACTTCTTTCAGGTTTGGATTTAATCTTCTTTGACATTCTACCCTAGGCTTATGATCAGGTTCCATAGGAATTTTGTGCATATAGAATGAGGGACTAATACCCTTGATATCAGCTATTGTCCAGCCTATGGCAGATTTAAACTTTTTCAACACATTCATAAATCTTTTATCTTGATTTTCATTAAGTTCAGCAGATGATTATTACAGGAAAAGTAGAGTTCCCACCTAAAAATGAATATTTAAGGTGGGCAGGGATAGGCTTCAGCTCAAGAACTGGTGGTTTTACACTCGAAGGAAGAATCTTAGGCCTGGGAGGTCCAAGATCTTCAACATATTTCTTGTAAGGAGTATTAAAAGATGAACGATTTTTAATTTCCAGTTCAGATTCAGAGATAACAGTGCTATTGTCCAAGGTCGGCAGTACACTGTCCAGATTTTCTAGATCAGAATTCAGCAGGTTTATCAAAGAAGAATCATCAAGTTGTCTTTACAGTTCTCCCTCAGTATCATCAAAGTGCTCAGTAAGGTTTGTGTTAACAGAAATACCCTCAATTTCACTCAGAAAGTTCCTAAGTTCCGAAACAGGGAACTCTCCTACAGCAGAAACTGGACAGTTGTCCAGTTCTGGAAGATTTAGCAGTTTGGTTGTCACAGAAGAATTTTCAACTTCTAGAACAGATTCACAAAGATTTTCAGCTTCACAAATGCTTTCTTCAACAGAGGAATGATTTTCAAATTTTTCAATAAGTTAAAGTTGATTCTTATAAGAACATTCAGCTTCAAGAGACTCAATTTTTGAACAGTTTTCAGAGTAAGTTGGTTCCTTAATATTTTTAAAAACATTGAACTCTTCTTCTTGTTCACCAATTTTGAAAATCAACTGACCCTCAGACACATCTATGACAACACCACCTAAGGCCAAGAAGGTCCTACCCAAGATGATAGGTACCTCTTGATCACACTCCATATCTAGAACAAGAAAATCAGCGGGTAAAAACAATTTCCCAACTCCAACTAGTAAGTCATCTACTCGACCCATAGGATGAGTGAAAGATCTATCAGCCAACTACATTATGACTGTGGTGGGTTGAAGATCACCTAACCTCAACTGTCGAAACAGTGAGTATGGGAGCAGATTAATACTGGCACCTAGATCACACAAACAGTTCAGCTGACCCGAATTTCCTAGAGTACAAGGGATGACAAAACTACCTGGGTCTTTCAATTTGGGTGGGATTTTCATTTGGAGTACAGCACTGCACTCTTCAGTGAGGCTGTAAGTAGAAAATTCTTCAAGGGTCTTTTTATTTGAAACAATTTTCTTTAATGATTTCAGATAAAATGGGATTTGAATTAAGGATTGAATAAAAGGTATGTTCACTTGAAGCATAGAAAGAAGACCAAGGAACTGAAGAAGTTCAGCCTTGGTGTTACTTTGAGGTTTCAACTTCTGAGGGAAACGGATGGGTGGGGAAAACATTTTCAGAACAGTAGGCATATCCCTCACCTCTTACACAAATTTTTCTTTTCCCTTATTCTTTTGATTTTTAGAACAATTTTCATCGTGATTTCCAGGAGACAGGTTCAGATTCTCATTATTTTCAACATTTTTCTGTGAATTTCCAGATTGTGAACAAAACAGATTTTCATTTGCAGATTCAAACAGTTTCTCATTTTGGGCATTTTTTACAGTTTTTTTAGAAACATTTTGAGTATTCAGCCCACTCCTAGTAACAACAGCCATGATATTATCCCTATGGTTAAGTTCAGTGGTACTTGGAAGTCTAACTTTATCCCTAGAAGTCAAATCTCTAGCTAATTGGCCTAGCTGTGTTTCCATGTTCTGCATTCTCACATCATTTTTCATCTTGGCTAAGTCATATGGACTTTTCTGTTTATTAATTTGAGTCATGTACCATTCCTCTTGTGAATTTATTTTATTCGAGATCTGATCCAATTTAGAAGACATTTGACTATCATTATTTCCTTGAACATTTGAAGACTCACCCCTTTGTTGATTTTGAAAGTAGGGTCTTGGACGATTCTGATATTTAGGGTCAGTTTGTTGCTTAATAATACCTTGGTCCTTCCATGACAGATTTGGATGGTTCCTATAGCCTTGATTGTAGTTGTTATAAAATTGATCTTCTTTTTGAGGCATCCTAGGACCGTAATTGACAAAGTTTGAGGTTTCAGATTGTTGGGCAGATAGATGAACATTAGGAAATAAACATTCATAGTGCCCAAACATACCACATTGAGTGAAATATTTCCTAAGAGATTGACACTAATTATGGTTTTCAACTTGGTTAACAGATTGTTTTGAATTCTGATTCATTAATGTTTGAAGTTGGTTGGTGATTTCAGCAAGTTGAGCATGAGTATCATCTCCTGAACCAGTATCAACATTCCGATTGAATCTCTTCCTTCTTGAATTCTTATGTTGAGAATTTAGGGCCAGATTATTGAAAAATTTTCTCAACTCCTCATCAGTCTTATCATTGTAATTACCCCCACCAGCTTGATCCACTAAGTTCTGACCAGAGGAGGAAAGCCCTTCATAGAAGGTGTCCATGAGGAGATGTGAAGGGAGTTGATGATGGGGACACTGCCTAAGCAGATCCCTGAATCTATCCCAAGCTTCATGAAAAGCTTATCCATCCTCTTGATAAAAACTAGTGATTATAGTTCCCAGTTCTCCTTTTAATCTTTGGGGATAAGATTTCATAATGAATGAGTTATACACTTGATCCCAATTTTCAAAAATGTTCTCATATAAGCTCAAAAACTAGTTTCTCACATTCCCTTTAAGAAAAAAGGGAAAAAAATCTCATTCTAATCTCATTCTAAGTGATTCATAAATGTGGAAGTTGTTGCACAGTGTTGTAGAAGTCTCTAATGAAGGCTAAAGAGTCCTCATTAGAGATCCCATTGAAAGCAGGTAGCAGTGAAATGTGTGATTGTTTTAGTTCATAGTTTCTGGCTCAAGTCTATACCTAATGGATGATGGGTTGCATGAAACGTGAGGGAGATGGAACTCCCTCATCCTGGTCCATTAATGTTCATATAAGAGTTCTGGATGGTTATTTTGGAAGTTATTATTAGGAACTATATTTTCTGGATTTTCCATTTCAGTTTTGTTCTTTCTTCTTAGAGCAGCTAAGTGTTTATCTAATTCAGGGTTTAGAGGCTCTAATCTAACAATAGAGTGTCTTGTGCTCATATACACAACAATAGACAGTTTCAACAGTAAAACTTAGAATGCATGGTAATAGTTTTTTTTACAGTTTTCAAAATTTTGAAGTTTTTTTTTAATTTTTTTATATGTGTTTTTAGATTTTTTTAGCAATGGCTCACGCCCTCCCTGGAAACGGTGCCAAAAAAATGACCTAAACCATCATTGATATTTTTCAATGTTTAAAATTTATATTCCTACAAACTACTGTATATGTGGCAAGCAGGGTTGAACCCATAGAGAAGGTAAAATTGGCCACTACTAAACTAAAAACATGGAAAGCTCTACTGTTGTCAGCAACTGAGTGTTTTTCTTTTCTAATCATCACCTTTTAAATTTTTATATCTTTTAATTTCCATGGTTTTATGTAATATGAAACTTCACTTTTATAGTAAATTTTTTTGAACAATACTAAAACAAAGTACAGTTGGGAGCAAGGTGCAACAACAGATACAAAATGATGATAAAACACAACAGTAAAGAATGCTCGGGTTCATTCTAGTCTACTGGCTTGAATTAATTTTCATTTTCATGTAAAGTACTACTTCATACCATTGTATTTAAGAGATGACTTACTTCCCTCGCCAGGAGTTAAGTCGTGGATATTGTACAATTAGAGTTCGCCACTCCGAGAAGTACAATTCCAGAAAGATATCACAATTGAAAATAAGCACATTTCAAAGGAACAGAGTACAAGAATTAAAAAAAAAGGGGAAAAGGACTCCCCAAAGATGCTATGCTCCTCTGCTCCTTCGACTCCAGGACTGCAACACTCCGGATGAGAGAGAAAATCTCAAATCTTCAATTAGTCACCAGTTTTTTTGAATCAGCATCAGCGTCCCCCCCTGTAAACTCTGCTGCTTAATCTGTTTAAGTACTCTCTATCATCCATTGCATGTCACTGCCACATCTTCCACCGACTTCAAAAGTTCTTTACCCACGCACTGCAAAATGTGTGTTTTTTCACGATCGGCACGTCACGCTATCTTTTCACACATAACTAACTTCAGCAAGTTAGTTGTATGTATCTGGACTTGTTTCCGCCTCTTGAATGAACCTGCACACAATAAATATAATAAATCAAAAGGAAAAAACAATTGTTAAAAAGTTAACTTAAGTTAAATAGAAAATATCGTAGATGATAAATATTATTTACTTTAATTTTATTATGGTAAAAAAATTATTAAAAAATTATTAATTTAATTAACTTAATAAAATAATTACTAAGTTATTAATTTTATTATTTTTAAATAAATTATTAAAATTGACAACATGTATAAATAAATAATTATGTTAATACTTAAGATTTAATAAGTTTATTATTACTATTAAAGAAATTAATTGTTAAATTAATTAGTTAATTAGTTAATTTTTAATTTAGTAATTAAAATTATTACTTAAGTTATAAATATACTTAAATTAATTAGTAAATTTCATAGCATACTTATAATTATTATTAATTATATATTTACTATAATCAGTAAATTAATTTACTATTAACATTTGTTATTAAGTTTGTTTTATATTTTAATTTATAAATTATCTATTTATTAAAATTATAATTGTTTTAAATAATTACATTTATGAATTAAATTATATTATTTGAATTGTAAAAGTTACTTTAACATTAATTTTACTTTAATTTTCTTTTACCAAAGTTAAAGTTAACTTTTGATTACTTTATATTTTATATTATGTTTTTATTTTTTTATTTGTTTTAATTTTGCTTCTTCCCCAAACTAGGGCGCAAAGAAAGTGAGGAAGTGTTTCTTCCTCCTGAAACCGGCGGTTTCCTCCTCTTGCAGTGCGGCACACAGCGGCTTCGGCTCCAAGCGCTGCGTCGAGATCCTCCTCTCCCGGCGGCTTAAGAAAATAGCGCGGCTTCTTGCAGCAGCTCTGGCGTGGCATGACTCCTGCTCACGGCGGAACCAAGAAGTGGCGAGACTCTCTTAACAACAGCACTCCTCCTTTGAACCCCGTAGCATGCGGAATCCAGCAGCGGCATGAGGCGGCAGTGCAGCTCCCCTACTTAGTGCGGCGCACAACAAGGGATCCTCCTAGGCAGACAATGGCTTCAGCAGAGTGAAGCAGCGCGATGGGGACCCGCTGGGAAATGGTGAGACGGGTTGAGAAAAATTGTCGATGGAAATAATGGGTGTGTGAAGCAGGGAAACAACATCGGTAGCAAGGGAAGCAAGGTCATGCGACCGATGAGAGGATGGAATCAGTGAGACCAACGAGGATTAGCAGCAGGAAAAAAAACTAATGGTGTGTGGAAAGGTTGAATAAAATAAAAGTATCGGTGAGTCACTAACTCACCAAAAATTAAAATAAACGAGAGGCCAAAAGATAAAATAATAAACTAACGGTTAGTGCATGTAAAGCAGGGGGAAAAACAACTATTGGTAGCACCTAAATAAATTAACTATCGATGAGAGAGGGAAAGGAGCACTATCAGTAGCAGGATGTAATGAGGAAATGATGGAAAGACGTGAAACTGATGATGATGTAATGGATCGGTGAGTCGATGACTCACCGATAGTTCAAAATAAATGAGACAGAAACCGATGGAAGGATCGGTGAGTCGCAACAACGGTGCGTCATGAGAGACTAATGGTGATTCGAAGCAATCGGTGAGTCACGACTCACAGATAGTTATAAAAAATATCAGTGTGACCTAACATCGGTGCAACACTCACCAACAATTAAAAATTAAAAACATTAACAATAAAAATTAATTTACAACAAATAATAAAAAGGACAACAGTAATTAATTAACACAAACAAGAATTTAACTATGCTGTTTGTTATTAAATAATTAACTGTAACTATAAACCAACTTAATTAACTAAAAAAAACTAAAAATAAAGGAATCTTAATTATTAACTAAGAAACTAAAAGTTAAAATTAATTTAATTTATGTCAAAAGAATTGCAGAACACCTACAATTAATTATCTGCAAACATAAAATTAAAATAAATAGAATTAACTAGAGTTATTAAATGACTAAATCAATTAAATAGATGACAGAATGAAACTCTAACATTAAAAACAAATTATTTAACTAAACATTAACTTAAAACTATACAAAATCTAAACAATTAATTAGATAATGCTTAAATTAAAAACTAATTAAACAATAGACTAGAATTATAAAAGACTCAAATTATAATTACTTAAAGTATAATTACAAGGTAGCAGCAGGTGAAAAAGTGAAGCAATAGTGACTCTTTATTTCACCGAAAGCTATTATCTACCTCACCGGTAGACTAAAATAAAAAAAAGAATCAATAACCAATCTGCATACATAAAATAGTATAATTAATGTTTTAAAACTATTAAATAATGAATTGATTAACTATTTGAACTAATAAAATTAAAATCGAACGAGTTAACTTAATTAAAAACTCATATTATATAATTAAATGATTGGAAGAACACATTAATTAACATGTTAACCTATTCTATTGTAACTAAATTAACAGATTAGATATTAAAATAAGGTCTAAGTTAATTAAATTGAATTACATAGATTAAATAATTGTTTATAATAAGTATTAACTGTTATATAGTTAAGCAGATTAAAATTAACCAAACTAAATAAGACATAATTAGAGTTGAATAGTTTAGTAAGATTAAAATTATCAATTCAAAGACTAAAAATAAATAATTAATTATAAAAAATGATTAATTAACATATTTAGTGATAAAATTACAAAAGTGCCAATATTATTTAACAAGTGTCAAAATAATTAATTAAATTGATAAAAATTAAATAAAAGATGTTGAAAAACTAAGTCAAAATAGAGCCACATCAGTTAGTCCAACACCAAGGTGATCTGCAAGGTCGCCCGTACAATTCCTCAAAATGTGCCATTCCAATGGTGGAGTGATAGCTGTTGTTGTATGAAAACTCCACAAAAGGTAAGTGATCCTCCCAACTGCGACCGAAGTCAAGGACACAACCTCACAGCATGTCTTCAAGGGTCTAAATGGTCCACTCGGTCTGGCCATCCATCTGAGGAGGGAAGGCATTGCTCAAACAAATCTATGTCCCGAAAGCTTCCTTAAACCCCTTCCATAGATTAGAATTAAAACGTGTGTCACTATCGAAGAAAATCGTCAAAGGTACTCCATTTAACCGCATAATCTCTTGCACATAGAGGTGTCCCAAGATCTCTACTAAACCTTTCTCTCTAATCAGTAAGAAGTTGTCTGACATGGTGAGTCCGTCGACGATCACCCAGATAGAGTCATGACCACTGGATGTATGTGGAAGTCCTATCACAAATTCCATGGATATCTCATCCCACTTCCACTCTGGAACCTATAAAGGCTGAACCAAGCCTACGGATACCTGGTGCTCTGCCTTCACTTACTGACAAGTGAGGCATCGAGAGACAAACTCTACTATTTCCTTCTTCATTCCCAGCCACTAGTGCTATTGTCGAAGGTCATGGTACATCGTCACCACTCCAGGATGTACCGCTAGAGGGGATGTGTGGAACTCCCTATACGCTTCCTCCAAAAGTCACATGGGTACCATGGTACGTACTCTGAAGAATATGATGTCCTCCCTACCTTTAAAAAATCCATCAGGTTCCTGTCCTGTGGATATATGAGCACGTTGTGTCTCGCAGTCAGTGTCCCCATGCTACGCCTCCCTGACTCGCTGAAGAAGTGGGGGAGTGACTGTAAGAGACTAAAGGAAGGCTTCTCCGTATCTATCTACAAAGGATATATGTAAAGTTGATAACTGCTCTATCCCCTCACCTAGAAGTTGTATACCATATCTTCTACTGAGTGCATCTGCAACAATGTTCCCATTCCCAGGAGTATAGACTATCTCGAAGTCATAGTCTTGTAGGAACTCAAGCCAACATCGTTTTCTCAGGATCATGTCCTTCTGAGAGATGATATACCTGAGACTTTTGGGATCATAGTACATGGTAAATGCTCGCCCATCAGATAGTGTCGTCACATCTTCAAGGAGAATACCACTGCTACTATCTCCAGGTCATGAGTAGCGTAGTTCTTCTCATGTTATCTCAGCTGTCGAGAGCCATAAGTGATCACAACTAGCTCCTGCATCAGGACACATCCCAGTCCGGTCCCTGATGCATCGTAGTAGATTACGTAACCTACGCCTTCATCTGGAAGCCTCAATATGGGTGCACTAGTCAGCCTCTGCCTCAGCTCCTGAAAGATTTGCTATCAACTCTCCGACCACACAAAGGGTTTACCAATCTTTGTCAAGGCTGATAGTGGTGCTGCAACCCTGGAGAAATTTTTCACAATCCTCCAGTAATATCCTGCCAAACCCAGGAAACTCCATACCTCAGTCAAAATCCTAGGTGTCTCCCAAGCAACTACTGCCTCAATCTTCACTAGATCCACTGCAACTCCAGCCTACGAGATGACATGTCCTTGAAAGTGAACCTTTCGGATCCATAACTGGAAATTAAAGAGATTTCCATAAAGATGGTTCTCTTAGAGAATGTCTAGTACTACCCGCAAATGATAGGCATGCTCATCCTCAGCAGTCGAGTAGATTAGAATGTCGTCGATGAAGACTACGACCAAGCGATTGAGGTATGGCTGAAAGATCCTACTCCTGAGTCCCATGAACACTGTTGGAGTGTGTTTTATGGCTTATGGCATAACCAAGAACTCATAGTGTCCATATCGACATCTGAAGGTGGTCTTCTGCACATCCTCGTCTCGATCATTGAGTTGGTGATAGCCTGATCTGAGGTCTATCTTTGAGAACCATCGTGCCCCCTTCATCTGATCAAAGAGGTCATCAATCCTTGTTAGTGGGTACTTGTTCGTCATGGTCACCTGGTTCAGGCGACGATTGTCAACACAATGCCTCAAGCTACAATCCGCCTTCTTGGTGAACAGAATGAGGGTTGCCCAGGGAGAAACACTAGGCCAGATGAATCCCTTCCCCTGCAAGTCCTCTAGTTGTACCCGCAGCTCGCGAAGCTCCACAAGAGAAATCTGATATGTTGGTACAGATATCAATGTCTACCCTAGGTACAAGTCAATGTAAAAGTATACATCTCGGTGAGGAAGTGAACCTAGAACATCATCAGGGAAGACATCTGCATACTGGTCCACTACTACAAGATATATCAGACTCTCTACATCAACTGCTCTGTGGGTAAGACAAGCAAACTGATGAGTGATCGGCTGCACTCTCCTTCGAGAGAATTTATCTTGTGCTGAAAAGGCTCCCTTCTAGCCGGTGAAGGTAAACCTTGTTCCATCCGTGTGGAAACATCGCACTTTGAACCAAATACGGTTTATATGATCATGGACTGTAGATTAACATTCCATACCCAGGATGACGTTGTAAGGCCTCGACACCACTACTAGGAGATCCCAGCCGAAGCTCTCACCTCCTTGACTAAGCTCACACTGTAGGAACTGGTGCTTAATTTTTGAATCCACTCCCGTAGGAGTCTATGGTCATAAGGATCGAGCCAATAGCTCCGTTGAAATCTCCATTCTCCGAACGTGGCCAGTGGAAATGAAAGAGTGATTTTCACCTGTGTCAATAAGTACTGCAGCTATGGTGGAGTAGACATAGATGGTACCTCGAATGATATCCAGAGTGCCATGATCGTATGCCTCAGATGCCTAGAGCTGAGATCTCCCATGTTCACTTACTCCCTATGGTCCGGGTGGACCTCATGGTGGTGGTGGCAGTAACACCTCGAAACGTCACCTACCGCCAGCTGCTCGACCATCTCCTCTTCCACGTCCGCCTATGCCCTGCGGACTGCCTCGATCAAATTTATGTCTCTACCTAGGCCGTACATTGACCGTATGATGACCATATGAATAGTGGGTTAGGCAGTCATGAGCCATGTGACCCTGCCCGCCGCATGTGTAACACTGCCCACTCCTCGCATGTCCATCTCCACTTCGTGTGCTCCAAACAATCGATCCTAAGTCATGCGGTCGTACACCTGTAGGTCTGGTCCTCTTGGACCTCTGCGATAGCTATCTGCTGCTAGTGGCAGAAGACTACACTACATGTCTACTGGTGGTGGATCATGCTGCTGCAGACTGCTCAGCAAGGAAACTCTCCACTATGAGGCCTCTCTCTAACACCCATGCCTACGTTGGGATGCTGAGTGAGATCATCAAAGCTCTAATCTCCCATTTGAGCCCCTGATCGAAGGTCCGGGCCATGAAGAATGGGTCCTGCACCATATCAGTGGAATTTCGTGAGAGCTATGTGAACATCTCTAAGTACTGATCTACAGTCATGCTTCCATGTTGTAGATGAAGTAGCTCTTGAATACGCACTGCACAGAGATTCACTGGGACAAACTCTACCGAAAACAGGCTCTCGAAGTCTGCCCAAAGAAGCGTTATCTCGTTATGAACCAGGAGTATCATGCTCCACCATATACCCACTGATTCCTATATAATGCTGGCAGTAAGAATCACCATGAGGTCTGCTGGTGTCCCTTCCAGTCAGAAGACTCTCGTCACAGCCTCCAGCCAATCCTCAGACGCATGTGGGTCCATATCTCCCCTGAAACTGGGTGGCCTCTAGAGATGGAACTCATGCAATGCTCTCAAGAGGCATGCATCGTCTGCTACTGGGGTTGGTGGCATAGGTGGCCCAACGGGGAGTGGTACTGCTGGTTCCTCTGCTAGAAAATGGACCTGCATTGAGGCCTCATTGCTTGGTGGGCTATCTGAACGTACAACTCTCGAAACTCTAAACAGTTATCTACAGGGAGGCATCCGGAATGAAACAGGTTCAACATGGTCAAAATACTATAACTGATAAGCTGACTTAAATAAAATCTTTGAAAACACACACACACAATCATTGTTTTTGTGCACTGAGTCAGAAATCAGAAGTTAGGATCCAGGTGTATGGATACATTGTTCTCCGCACCAACACTGGACTCCTGGAACTAAGAACCACACTCACTACTCTTAACACTATTTCTTATTAAAAACTAAAGATACAATTCCTATGTTCTGCGGTATAACCAACTCTTCTGATACCAATTTGTCACGACTCGTCCCCCAAGGCCCGTGCTTTGACTACCCCAAGCCCACCTTCCATAGGCCAGGGCTGGCGACTAACACCAAAGGCGTAATTCCCTAAAACTGGGAAGGCATTGACTTTATAACCTATAAACACACACAACAGAGCACATAGCTGGATACAAAAAACTATGTAAACTATATAACAAAAGAGTGCTAAAATGTAAAAGGGGTCGGAAATACAAGCCCAAATGTAAATTACAAGGAACTTGAAGTACACGTACAATTGAAGAAAGGAAAAATAGTTGTTATGTCGTCCTCTGAGATTCATACCTGAAGGGTAGGTACAGATATCCTCTTTTGTACTCCACTTCTGTTAGTTTTCTCTGTGTACCGACTTGTCGTAAGGTCCACCTTTGGGTACCGTCCAGTCCTGGTACTCTCTGCCTTAGTCTGCGCAGTCTGTCATCTGCATCCAACACAAAAAGGTGCGGGCATAGCCCGTGTAGGGGTGAGTGTAACGATACTCAATAGGTATCCCAAGACCCTCAAGGTCTCACAAAATCCAACAAGGATAAACCAAAAAGTGTGAAATCAAAAAATAACCCCACTTAGGTGTATGCCTACAGATATACCTATGTTATCAAGTAATCCATCTCAATCATGAGGAAAACACAAAAGTTACTGACTCATCTCAAACATGATTTTATACTAGGGGTAGAAAAATTCCAAACCCGTGGATGATGTTGTGACACCATCATTTTGAGTGTAATAGGTTTTACTGAATCCTAGCTCGGTGTTTAGAAAATTTTGGAGAATTTTCCAAATCTTAGAGAAGAATCTTGGTTCCCGATGGGATATAATCGAAGTGTTACTCCATGAATCCTTACCAATTATCTCATATATATATATATATTCATGTTGATCAAGTTATATGTCCTATCAAATTATGATAATGTGAGCTACCTTTTTAGGACAATTCTCAATAACCCATATAACATTGTTTCCTCTAGATTTCTTCAGATGTCTGGTGAAAAAGTCCATGGAGATGATTTCCCACTGCCATGTTAGTATGGGTAATAGTTGAAACATCCCATTAGATATTCTCCTTTCAGTGTTCACTTACTGACATACCCGTCACATTGATTTATATTAAGTGATCTCCCTTTTCATACTGTCCAACAAATAATTTATCCAAAGATCTTGATACATCATTGTTTTCCATAGGTTAATTTAAAAGGTTGAGCTACGTGGATCACCTAGAAGCTCTTTCCCTATATCTAGATTAGATGGTACACATTTTTAGAAACCAAATCATAAAACTCCTTACTCATTAATTTTTTACTCTCAGTATTTCCCCTTCTTCATGGATTCCACCTTCTTTTGAATTTCCACATCATTTCATTGAGCATCGTTTATTTTCTCCACGAGCAATGGTTGAGTAATAATATGAGAATGGATTGATGTTGTTCATTTCTTAATGATTCCCATGTTCATATTATGAAATCATATAAAGATTAGATCCTTCTCAATTCTCATCATTGATAATGTTGCAGGATCCTTTCTACAAAGATCATCCTATACTTTATTTTCATTATTAGGATGGTAGTGGATTGAGCATTCATAGCCATTGATTAGATCTAACCATATTCACGGGTTCATATTAAGTTCCTTCTGTGTGAATATATATTTTAGGATATTATTATTAGTATATATCTCTCACCTCTCCATGTAAAGATAATTCTACCACATCTTCAATGGGTAGATCAAAGTCACTAACTCTACATCATCCATATGACAATTTTTTCACATGAATTTTAAACTTCTTTTAGGCATATGCTATAAACATATCATTTTTCTTCATTACATAGACTAAGCCCTTTTTTTTATTAATTTCTATATAACACAAAGCGTTCCCCACTTCTCAGTAGTGTGAGTTCTGGTGTAGTGATAAGCATATTTTTCAACTATTTAAAGAAATATTCATATTCATTCATCAAGACAAACTTAAATCCCTTTTGAGTCATCTTCTTTGTTGAATTTCATTATCATGATAAGTTATTCACAAATAGTATATAATACCAACCTAGACAATGAAAAATAGGGACCTCCATCCATATATATTCCCTTACAAGTGATATCATTCCCCTAGAATGATACATCCCTCATCCAAAACTCACATTTACTATACATTGCATAAATTGTATCCCTTAAAAAAGTAATCAATGTGGTATTCAAAAGAACCTCATGTTCCTCCTTTCTTTTAGATTATATCAGAATATCATCACTAAAGACTACCAAAAATTTTCAATTGTAATCTCTAATGACTCTATTCATTAATTCCATGAATATTTCTTGAGAATTAGAGAGTCTGATGGGCATCACAATGAAATCATAGTGTCTTTAACTTGACCAAAAGGTAGTCTTGGGAATATATTTCTCTTGTGCCTTTAATCAAGGATATCCTAACTGAAGATCCACCTTAGATAAATACTTATCCCCACATAGTTGATCAAACAAGTAAACTATACATGTAATGGGATAAATGTTCTTTATCTGGATTTTGTAGAGCTCATGATAATCAATGAAGACGTGTATTGATTCATCCTTATCCCTTACTAAGAGAATTGGTGCACCCCATAGTAAAGAAATTAGGAATAAAAAACCCTTATCCATATTCTCTTGTAACACCTTTTTCTGTTCTTCTAACTCAATGATGGACATTATATATGGTGTTTTTGATATCGGTATAGATCCTGTAATATGTTTGATTGACAGCTCAACCTCTTGGTCATGAGGAAGATCATATATTTATTCATGGAATACATCAGTTTAGTACCCCACAATGGGAATTTATTCAATCATTATTATATCCTTTATATCAGTCATTAAAGAAAGATATTTTTTCTCATAAGGTAATAATATACACAATTTAGATGATGATTCTAAAGGAGATTCATTCTCCTACATAAAATTTTACAAAATTAGAGGATGCTTCGGGATGTAAAGACGGACCACGTTTTCTCAATAGTTGATATTTTATTTGAATAATGATAGATAATACATGCCCAAGATAGCACCAAACTCAACCAATGTAAGTATGAAAAAATTTTCTGGGAGGTTCAGTCCACAAAAATTAACTGGGGAGGAGTTATATACTTCAGATTCAATAATTTCTGCATTTTATGTTCTCACAGATAAATCACCCTCCATATTTTGTGGTGGTATTTGAATAGTTCTACTAAAATGAAAGATATAAAATAATTCATAGAACTAGAATCAAATAGAATATTCCATATTCTTGACTGAATAACTATAATACCTATCACCACAACATTTTCGGGTTCCACCTCATCAATTGTGATATTATATCCCATTCCTTGTTTCTATGGAGATTTTTGTCATTTATTTCCTCCAACAACCCTTGGCTTAGGGAAATCGATTACCTAATTCTCATGTTCTATTAAGTTGAAACACTACACTATAGTTAGAGTTTTGATATTAACCTTCCTTTTTTCTTCCCCATTAGTGGGGTTCTTCATATCCCTTCAATAGTGATTTTCCATATTCCCCTCTCTTCCATATTTGAAGTATCTACTGGTTCCCTTTAAACTATTTCCAGGATGCTTATTCCCAATCATTTTACACATGGGATGTTGGGTCTTCTTTGCATCATGGGATTTATCTACTAATACACCCATATTAGACATCATTTTATTTATTTTGTATATTAGTTCAATGATACAACTATGTGTGTCTGATCACTATTTCAACCTTAAGGGAACAATAAAAAATATCCTCATAACTATTGAAAATTTGAATCACCAATTCTTTTTGTAAACTCAAATTTAGTCTAATAATGAAGTGATAAACCATAATTTCAGTGTTTATAACAAATCCAAAGGCATGTCTTGAAATCCTTATAAAGTTTGCCTTATACTCCCTGATAAAATCGTATTTCTTTAGCTTCAGTCTGAAGAACTCCATTTCTATATTAAGATGGAGGGTTTATGGAAAATATTTATTGAAAAATATTTTCTTGAAATTTTCCCATTCGATGGAATCAATTTTCTGCTTGTAATTTGTGTTCTTGGTTAGTTTCCACCACAGATCAGCTATCCTATCAAAAAAAATATATTATCATCACACCTTTAACCTATTTTAGAGAACCAGAGGATTGAGAATATATTGGCAATGGAGTTAATCTAATGTTTTTCTAAAAGGTAATCAGAAGATACACTAAACATGGGAGGCTTTCTCACACAAAGGATTCAACCACAACATTCTCTTTGTTAGGAGAAGGAGGGTGTTCCATATGATTCAAGATAATATTCAAAACATGATCTAGTTGATCAAGTATTTTCATGATGTTTTGAGAACCCATTTACATCATATTTGGAATATCATTAAGAAAATTATCACATTTATCATTGTCAATGGTTCTTCTATTTCCATCATATAACTAATAAAAATAAATTAAAATTAGGGGGTCTTGAATAATTAGATAATAAGCATATAAAAAGCTAACATTTAAATTATAAGGATAAACTTTTTAATGAAAATTATATCATATCACATGATTCTGTAAGTTTATATCTAAGTTAAACATGGAGATATAATTTTACACATTTTTCATAATAAATTTCACTAGTATCGATATCCAAAAATAACTAGACCTTGCTCTGATACCAACTATAACAGAATGAACCTTACACATATATTATTACATTATTTTAAGCATAATTAACCACAAAATACCACCATGGGTTGTAAAGACTAGTGTATTAGGAATATAAAGTACATAAAATTTAAAAAAGGAAAATAGAATGAAACATATTTATTTTAATAATCCATAAGAAGATCATATCTTCTATTAAGGTCCTATATCTGTATAGGATAACCTATTAAAAAAATTTAAAACGTAAGATTTATAAATCATCATAAGGTTATATGTATAAGAATAAATAAAATCACATAGGTTTGAAGGCATAACATGATGAAATAAAAAATAATGGATCATGAATAAACATAAGAAATCATGAAATGTAGAGTATGGGGAAATGTAATAACTAAATGATAGGAATATAGAAACAACACACAATATGACATAATCATGAGTCAAGTCTATCTTCTAAGACCATTTCAGATGGAAGAAAAATCCCATAAAGGAATCTGGTTCACTCTCAATCCCGACTTGATGTCTCACAAGACTAAACATTACCCAATGAATTGGAGTTCTATTTAGGTTCATACGTCATAAAAATTTCTTGTATATGTGTTCAAAAAGAATAATAAAACATGTGGTTTAAACATAAGGGCTACACAATGAAATAATTTGGTATTATAAACATGTCATAAGGCGTACCCAAAGAAAGTATTCTAAATGAGTTCATGAAACAATCATAAATGGAAAATTAATAAAGTAAAAAAGGAATATATAATTATAAAGTATTTCCAATTTATGTTAAAAAAAATTAAAATAGTGTTTAGGAATCTTTAGAAATGAGGCACATTAGTGCAGTTTAAGGGAAAACATTAAAGATTCAATAAAATAGAAAATTCATAATTATTTGTATGAAACCAAAAAAAAACTAATATAGTATTTCAAAAGAAGATTTGTGATTTTATAAAAAATAATGGTGTCTTAAAATAGTTTATTCAGTGCACTTGAAGATGTTTGACAATTCAGGAAGTTCTCTTTATTTGGGCTTTCCTATCGGGAATAATTGAGAATGGAACCTCATTAAAACATTTATTTATCCATATAAAAGGATTTAATTATATGGAAACATGATTTTGGTAAATATAAATATAATTTTTAAGAATGATATAAAAAGTTATAAGATTTACATTTGAGTAAAGATACAAAAAAGTGTAACACGAACAAAAAAACAAGGGTTTGTAGGGAATCCCTTAACTTAGTTATGAAAGTGTTCTTCACTTGATATTCATGTCATGGATAATAAAATTTAATCCAATAATTAATAAATTTATAACCTCTTAAACATGTATTTGATTTCTTATAATTTTATTTTTTTCATTTATGGCCTTTTTTATGAGTTAAAAAATTCAATTTCACCGTTTGGGGGTGTTCATTTTATTAGTTTTCATGATTGATTCACTTGAATAAATATATGAAAGAAAATGTAAAATGGGAATAGATATCTAGAATTGAATTTATATGTTTTTAATGAACACACATAAGATTAAATTTTTAAATAAGTCATTCTTTTATTTTGGTTGAGGATGAATCATTAGATATGACATTAGTGTTAATCATTTAGATTATTTTGGTGGTTTTTTTATCATTGCAAACCAATTTTCATTCATTAATTAATATTATATATATATATATAAACTGATTAAAATAATATGAAATAATATTTAATACATATATTATAATATTTTGAACCATAAAAATGGTTTTACGACCAGCCTTGAAGGCATAATTGAAAAACAGAAACACATTGTCCATGAAAGCAGTAAATTGACACTTTAGGGGTGATGTTTCATTTTTGGATTAAAAGGAAATTTGGAAGAGACGTGATTTTGTATTTTACATTGATAGAATAACATTATAGTGTATATAAGATATTAGAGTTATCATGCATGTTTGAATTAAAGTGGTTAGGAGAGTATAAGAAAAAAATTATAGTGGAAAAAAAATAAAGAAAGAGAAAGAGAATTTTACATCTTGAATTATTCTCCTTGAGGACCTCCTTAGGGAAATTGTTTTTGGTCTTTTTTTGAGAAACAAACCTCATGTATGTGTGGAAGAGGATTGGGAAGGGTATTGGGTAGAAATTGGAAAAGCTTCAAATATTAAAAGGAGTGTGGAGAATAGGTGGTGAGGGGTGGTACTTATAGTGGAGGAGTGGGGTATTTTTTATTATTTTATTCATTAGTTTATTATTTTGACTCAAGATAAGAAATAGTGATTATTACATGAATAAATGCAGTAAATAGAGAAGGATCATTCTAGATTATGGTGCTTACAACGGCTATGACCCAATGAATTGTGTATTTAACTTATAATGTATATATATTCTATATTAAAATATTTTACTATTCACCAATAATTAATCTATTTTAGGAAAATACCAAATATTATACATTTTATTTTTCAATGTGATGAATTCAAAAATTAACTACATTTTATGAAAATAATTTTAGAAATATGATAATTATAATTTTTAATTAAAATCATCATTTATTCAAAAAATACCAATTTTAAAATTATATCTGCTTGTATGACACATTGAAAATTTAATTAAGGTCTAATAAAATTATGTTATAATAATATGGCCAAAAAATATTAATCCTTGAGTCTATTTTTTTAAAATTTATTTTTTTGAAATCTTTATATTGATTACAAAATTGTAATTAAATATTTATGACTTATAAAAATACAAAAACTTAATTTATCATTTTTAAAACATTTATTTACTTATAATAAGATATAAATATATCATATTTTCATTTATAAGATACCCAAATATTATTTATACTATCATAGGTGAGGTTACTATTCTATTTTTCAGTTTAATATTCATAATGGTAACATTAATTTTCCAATGTTTATGTTACTATTCTATTTATTTAAGTTCCCAAATTTTGTGAATACTTCTTATTTCATTCGTTCTTGATTTATAATGTTCTTTTTGTGTTCTATAAGTGATTTTATGAGATTTAAACAACCTGATATTGTTATAAGATGGTAATTTCTAGTCATATAATTCAGGGTCATTACAAAAATAACATAAAACTATATAGTTAACTAAGGTTAATATGTGACAATTCTCCCCACCATAAGTATTTATTCCACAAAAAAGCATTAAAAACATTGGTTGATCATAAAGAAATATATAAAATACCACCCAAGATAAAATAAAACCCAAGATACACCAATGAATCTAAAACATCTTGTGGTTATAAATTCACAAATCAATTAAAATGACAACCAGAGGAGGTTTCAAGCATAGTCAAGAAGGAAGTTGATATCTGAAGTGAAAAATAAAAAGGATAGATTAACAAAATATGTATTCAATATAAAACTAAATAACCAGATTTGGAATGTATGATATAAATTACAGAGAATATTCACTGAGCTAACAACATTCATATAAACCAAAAAAAATCAGCTACTGATGAATCCAAAAAATAAGAACCCAATAAAAGGTTATGTGAAATTATAATAGGGATTAATTATAAATTCATAAAATATAAACATTACTCATTGAGAATTAAATATTATAACCTTAGGTAAATTGAGGGTAAACCAGGACCACACTCTTAGAGCTTCAGCTAAGGGTTTTCCTAATCGAAACTATACATCAACATCAATACTTCATCTCAGTCACCCCAGATCATACCCCATGTTTTCTATGTACAATATGAAATCAGAAAAAATATCCAAATGAAAGGTCTCATCAATAAAATAGAATTTAAGAACGTCAATTACCAAGGAAAAAGCATTTATAAAGCACTCACAATCCCAAAAAAAGAGTTTCAAAAGGTTCTCTCAAGAAAATAAATGGACATAGATCATCTCAAAAGAGTTCAAGATTAACCAAAATAGAACTCACACATGGATTACTCAAGAAGATAAAAATTAACCCATACATTGAAGCTTTATATAGGGAAAAAATAAAAATCCACATATTAAAAAACTATCACATTACAAAATGTCACAACATGAACAAAAGGGTCACAATTAGAAACAAAATGTTAATGTTCAAACAGACCACAAACCCTTTCTTGAGTCTGTAGGGATGCGAAAAATTAATTTCAATGGAAGATAAAGAACTAAATTTCAACATGATAATTTCAATAATTGTGATCTACACATCATATTGAATTTACCTCAAACTAAAAATTCTTTAACTCAACTCATCAAAACAGGGAATTCAGAAAAAATACAATTTAATGTGAAGAATTGAAAAAAAAATTACATCACCAAGATAGATTCCAAAAATGATAAAAAAAATATCAAAATATTTAAATAAAAATATATAAAGAAATTAACATATTTTTTATCATGATTTCCATAATAGAAATAAGATTACGTTGAGGAAAAATCTAGGGGTACTTACTATGATGCAGGTATCAATATACTAAACCAACATTAACAACCACTATTAACACCAGCACTACATGATTATGCTTCACTCAAAGGCCAATGGATGGAGCCTGGTTGTCTTTAATCTTTTGTTTCATTATATTAGCCTTGGAAGATTATGATATTCAATTGTCTCATGATGCAAATAAAGTCTGGAAGAACCAATCACATTTTATAAGAAAGTATATCAAATTGAGGATAAATTTTCTGGAATAAAAGATTTATCAAACTCACCTAAGGTCCAGAAGGAAAAGAAGATCATAATGAGAATATTCTTTAGAATATAATAGGAACTGATCAATACCTACTGAATTTTTGTTATTTTTTATTTCAAAATATCTAAAAGGTTTTTGTGAAACTTGTGATGTTATGTTTTTTATGCAAAGGGAGAAGTTTTGTTTCCAATCATATTGAGTATTGGTTTTAAATAAAGATGTTTCTGGAAGACTGGGAAGTTATAATACATGCTAAATAATGTTAGTTGATGTTATGCTGATCTTAATTTTATTCAAACTCATGAGGACGTAATGATACAAGTTGAAGTTTGTGGAAGAAGGAGTTTGATAATGTCAAAGATTTCTAGTCACTAGATCATCAGTGTGAGAATACCATATGTAGATTTAAGAAGGATGATTATAGTATGAGAAACCAAAGGTGCTGGTTTTTAGTGAGACCAATAATTCAATAGAAACAAATATTAGGAGAACTAAACTAATTTGTATCGTAATTAGAAAATAAAAAGTTTTCTGAAGATAAAGTAACTTGAACTAGTCAATCAATCTTCGTGTGCCACTGAACATCGAAGAAAAACTGACACTAATCATCAGATGTTGTGATGATTACAAAAATTAATTAGAGGTAAATTGTTAATGAAATATTTCTAAAAACGAATTGTGATGTTGTGAGTTATTGGGACCAATAAAAATAAAATGAAATTTGAGTTTGTTAGAACCAATTAATAATGTATTAGTAACCAATCAATAATGTAGATGGCCATTTTCTATCATGATGAATTGTGGTTTGTTTTGAAAACTGTAAAATATAAATAATAACTCTAAATTGTTTTAATTGGGACAATACTATTGAACTGAAGCTAACACTTTTTATTAGAGTGAAAAAGAGACCAATCCAATAGGCATATACTTACACCAATAAACCTCATCAAGCACTGGACACCATTGGATGTAGAACCATCAGTAGGGAAAAAAGAAACAAAACTAATTAAAGTAGTTATGAAGCTATTTTCATGATGGGATCATTGTCTTAAGTTGATGCGGAAGTGTTACTAATAAGTGATAGAATATTTATATGTTTCCACAATGCTTATGGAAAAATTGTTTTCAAATGCTTATAGTTGGTGTTGAGAATCATAATGAAAAATTTTATGTTATGACTTATTTTCAAGTGGGTCAATAAAATCAGAGTGACCTTATGTATCTATAAAAATGAAACAATCAAGGTGAAAATATAAATTAGATTATTGATTGTTAATAATTTATGAATATATCTGATGTTGCAAGAATACTCATGAAGGTTTGAGAAGAAACAAAAGATTTTAGAAGTGTTTATGAAGTTATATGTGTATCAAAAATTGAAGGAAAATTTAGGTTTTAGGAAATTGGTTTATCAAGAAGGGTTTTGGGGAGTCCCATCAAAAACACTTTTGGCACACCTATATATAGAAGAAGTACTTTTTATTTTTTGAATCAAAGTGTGATTCAAGAGAAAAGGTGAATCAATGAATGTCTAGAGAGAAATAGTTTTTGGATCATGTATTCCTAAGGAATTTTGCAAACAAAAGAAGATAAAAAGAAGATAAATGATCAAAATTAGGGTTTTCAAATTAGACAGAGTAATCAAAATAGTTCTTTCAGCGAGGCTGAATCATTTCAGAATAGTTTTGGTTGTATTCTAGTAGAATCACCTTTATTGGTCTTGGAATATTAGACTATGAATCAATCTGGGTATCTTTATGAAGTCTAATAATTTCTTACCTGCTTCTAGGTAGGAGAGTGAATAATTTTTTTCAAGATTATATTTGTGAAAGTTGACAAGTGGCATAATAACATGTTTTGAAGTAAATATTGAATGTTTCCAAACTTTTTACAATGATTCTTTTATATCATATCATGCAACTTGAAGAACATGCACTGTTGTATTGAACATAGTGGTAGATGAGTGTAAGGGAATATCCTAATAATTGTATCCACAAATAAGGATTTTTTTTTTCAATTTGATTATGTGGTATTAGCTTATTTCCAAATCATACCAAAGATGTAGCTACTGTTGTTGAGTAGTGAACCCTATAAATTATTGGGTTCCTATGGATGTTTGATTATTTTGTTTTTAGTGAAAGTAATATCTCTTTATATATAGGAAAATTTTGTTTCTTAAAGAAGGAAACATGAAATAAATAGATGTCACTAATTCAACCCTCCTCCATCAGTGATACTTGATCTTGTTTGGGAAATTACAAGCATTATCAGATTTAAAGGATCTATTTTTTTACCCTTTTCTGATGTTTTGAAAGAAAATTTTTGATTGAAAATTTAAATTGTGAGAACAATAAGGAGATTTTGGTCTTCACTGGTAAACACTATTATATCTAGAAAAATAGAATGTTTCCTGATCTTATGTTTATTAGGTATGATATTCCTAAAGTTACAGTAGATATATTACCTCTTATTGATGAGAATGTTCCTCTCACATCTGTTGATAAGAAGAATCATGAGAATTTTGGAAGAGGATAATTATTTACTCTATACACCTTTTGAAAGTGATTTTATAAGAGTGGAGGGTTTTTCCACTTCCATAGGCATTTAGCATAAGCTGAAAACATTTATAAAAGAAAAATAAAAATTAATGAAGGAATATTTAAAAATATGGAGGCCAAAGAATGAAGGTAAAAATATTGAAAAATATGAATCAGTTATTGACTTCTTTACCATGGTGAATGAAATTTTTTCACTATTGGATGTCTTAGTGAAAATATGGAAGATTATACTACTGTTGAAAAGATGTTGAGAATTATTCACGAAAATATTGTTTCTAATGTTTCCTCATTAAAAGATAGAGATCCAGAAACATTGTCTCTGGATGATTTTCATAGCACTATCATTACATATGAAATGAGAAGGGATAAAGTTATGAAAGAAAAAAATGGTTACTAGAGAAATGTATTTCAAGGATTTCAAGAAACAAAATCCTAAGAAGACTCTTAAATAATAAGAAGATATAGATTATAATTCTAAAAATGAAGTATGTAAAAAACATGATGAATTTTTATCATTTTTTTATAAATGTTTTAAAAAAGGTATAGGTATATATAAAGGGAAACTTCACTTGAAGGGTTTCGAATGTGAAGAACATGGGAACTTTGTGGAAAATTATCCTCATAGAAAGAAATAATATTATAGTGATGAAGATGAAATAAGGCGAAGATGATTTTATATTAAATAAGGTAATATGGTTATATATTTTCCAATTGGAAAGAAAAAAATTTCATCAAATCTAAAAGAAGACGTTTCTTATCATAATATGATGATGAAGAATACAGGGAAGTTGAATCTAAAAATTCTATTTAAAAGGCTTAATAGAATACATTTCTTGAAATCGTTAAAAATTAAGAATTCATAAGTAGTGGCTCTAATGAAGAATAATAAACAAAATTAAAATTTTATATGAAGGAGTAATTGAAAGTATACTAGATAAATATTTGGTTCTTTGAGAAATAAATATGGAAGTAGAAAAAAATGCTTCAGAAAATAATCAATAATGTTTTCCAAATGAGAATGTAAAGTTATTGGAAGAGATTGATGATTTGATGAAATATATCTAGAAATAAAACAATTTTAATGAACATATGGAAGTTAAGATGCAGGAAAAAAGAAGAAGAGGTGGAATTGTCCAACAAAAAATTTCAGAAGTTGAATAGAGGGTTACAATTTTTAATAATGGTAATTTTAAAGTTGGTGAAAACTCTAGAAAGAATAAACCTAAGAAGGATAAAAATTCACCTTCAACGATTTAGAATAATGTTGAAATGTATTCTGAGAATAAGAAATATAGGAGAGTTATGAATGTGTTCAAGACCAACAAAGCATAGAATTAAAATTTTTCTAAATATTATGTGTCCTAATAAGTTTTTATTAATTTTAGATTACATAATGATGAAAATAAAAGTAGTTTGCCAAATAATATTCTTTTTGATAATAGAAAGGTTGGTGTTAAACAAAGATCTAATAATAAATAAATAAATGTAGGTGGGAAACATTCTCACAATATTGGGAAGTATAGATGTTTATAAGGAAAATATACTTTCTATAGATACTACTCATATTGTGGTGGATTCTGGTATACATAAATATATATGTTGGTTTATCCAAAAATAAAACCACTATTCCACAAAATATATAAGTAAAAGTATAAAGGGAAGTCAATTCCCTCAAAACAATAAGTATGATAAGGTTGTTTTGAATAAATTGGAAAATGTTGGTGTAAAGGTAAAAATAGATTCTAATCTATAGAGACTATTTTTGAGAGATGTGAATAACCATGAAATATTGAAAAAGGATGTACTATTTTGTAACTAGTACACCAAAATTTTGTTCACAATTCTACATACCATGTTCATTTACGACTCCATATTAAATGTTTTATGATAAAACTCCATGTTTCGGACCATTAAGAGTTTTTGGGAGTTCAAGCATCGTAAAGAACAATGGTGGAAACCTTGGAACATTTGAGAAGAGAGGTAAAGATGTAATTTTTCATGGATACACTCTAGAAGGAAAAGGAAACTAATGCTTCAAAAAAGTGTCAAAAATATTATTTGACTCTGTTGATGTGAAATCCATTAAAAAGGATGATGAAGACAAAATAACCATGCAGATATATAAAATTAGTAGAATGAAATAATCTCTAACATTGATGAAAATAATTGTAATCCTACTGAAGAAGAATAAGACTTAGCTTGTTCTAGTGATGAGGAAGAATCTTGAAAATATCATCCTAGACTAAGGAAGAAAGTAGAAGCTCAAAACAATATTAGTGATCAACATAAAAAGGTGTAAACAATAAGAACAAAAAAAGTTGTTGCACATAATTATTTTTATTCAAATGTTGAGCTCAAATATGTGAACGAAACTTTTGAGTATCGAGAACGGTTTTATGAAATGAATGATGAGTTAGATCAGATAGAAAAGAATGATATGTTTGAGCTCATACCTAAAACAAATATAAAAGTTTTATTGGTAAAAAAAGTGTTTTCTTAAACAAGGTCAGTCAATATGGTGAAGTGATAAGAAAAAAGAATGATTTGTGTGTAAAGGTTATCCATAAATTGAAGGAATAGATTTTAATGACACATTGTATCTAGTTACAAGGTTAGAAACAATCAAAAAAGTTCTTTCTATTTCTACACAAAGAATTTGAAAAATATTTCATATGTTTTTGAAGTCCACATTTATAAATTGTGATCTTGATAAAGAAGTTTATATGGAACAAAATTATTGCTTTGCTATTGGAAAGGATGGAAGTTATCTGTGAAAGCTGAAGAAAGACTTTTATGGGATAAATAAAGCTTTCAGTGCATCGTATAACAAATTGGATACTTTCTTGAGGAATAAGAGTTTTATGAAAGGAATAATAAATAGTAATCTATAAATCCAAAATAATTTAGGATAATTCCATCATTGTAATTGTTTATGTTGATGAAATAATATTTTCTATGAATGAGTAAATAACTTGTGAAATAACTAGTCAAGAGATGAATGTTTTTTTTGAGATGTCCATACTGGGAGATATAAAATAAATTATTGGGTTAAAAATCTTGAAAAAAAATAAAAAAAATTCACTATCAAGAAAATTATGCTATGAACCTTTTTAAGAAGTTATGTATGGAAACTTGAATACCAGATTTACTAATTTCAGTGGGAAACAAGTTGTCCAAATATGGAGAAGGAAAGGAAGTTGACTTTAAAGAATTTTTAAAGTTGATTAGAAGTTTTTTATATTTGATTTCAACAAGACCCAAAATTTCTTATATTGTTCATTTTTGTGAAACATTTTATAGTTCTCCTAAATAATCACATTTATTGGATGGAGAAAATAATTTTTACTTATATATAAGTATGAAACAATTTCAGAATCATTTATTATAGCTCAAAAACTATTGATTTGTTTATGTATTCATATGATTATTAGATATGAAATTCTGATGATAGAAGATCCACATCAGTTGGAGTTATCTTTTTTGGAGAAATGTTGTGTTAGTTGTTATAAAAGATTTTTTAAACAATTGAAAAAAAGAGGTGTGGTTTTCTTTTAAAGATGCAGAAAATACACAATGGTTTGAAAATGAAAAATAAAAAAATAAAAGAATATATTGAAAACAATGATATTCATTATGAACATATTACAAAATATGACTCAAAACAAAAAGGTGATGCATAAGGGAATAACAGGGGCTTAGTGGAAATAATAAAAACTATGTTGGAGTATGATAATTATCAATATTAGTTGAGGAATGTTGTTTATATTTTTATTTAGATCCAAAATCATTTGTTTTATACCTTAATATATATATGAAACTATATAATAAGTATTACAAGAATCCCATGATCTTCATATACATTCATTTATTTTTAAGCCCTTATATTTTCTAGGTGATAGGTAAATATTTGGGGGAGTTCATGAAATGATTTTTTGAAGACATCTCCCATCATTATCGTATAAATGAAAGTGGAGAGTATTTTATAAAATAACACTACCAAGAAGATAATGGACAATATTTATATGAAGGTAATGGAATGATCAAATAATGAGTTCAAAATCCAAGAATAATGGGACAGAAGTAAATATAGTGACGTAGAATTCACTAATAACTAGGATAAAGTATATAAAAATTATTTAAATTGAGAAGAATAATATATTAAATATAATAATTTAGTTATTTATAATGATGAAGAACAACCTTGTTCAACCCATTCATAGTTGAGAAAATTGGAAGTTGTCTAGAATATTATAGGATGTCAAGGAAATATCATTCAAACTATGAAAATTTTTATGAGAACATTATATAACTCATTATTTTCTCAGGTTGAACCCTGATGTGTGAAATAATATGCAGAGAATTAAGTTTGGATGAAAACAATGAATAAGTATTTGTATCTAATCAATAATAATGTTACTGGGTTTTGGGTACCCAAGCCAAACAAATTTATTAAAAAATTAGTTACTCTAAAAAAAGTAAATGATAAAAAAGTAATGAAATGTTTACGAGGGATAACAATATGTGGAAGGAATCTATTTTGATTATACCTTCACATGGGTTACTAGAATTGATACTATTAGAACTTTTTTTCGATAGTGTCACAAAGGTGAAAAGAGTTCATTCAAATGGATGCTAATTTAACCTTTATCAATGAGAACTAGAATAGGAAGTTTACATTGATAAAACTGATGAATTACTCCTTCTAAAGATGAAGGACATATTTTAACGTATAAAAAGGAACTATATGGATTAAATAATCCCTGAGGTCATGATACTAAAAGTAATATTTTGGAATAAAGGTGAACAAATTACCAAATGGAAGATTTGTACGGAAACTCCATATAAAAGTTGATAAAAATTATATTTTAGTATTATTGTCTATATATATGACATTATCAATTCATGATATTACAAACCTTCCAGAGTCCATTAGACAAGTCACCTAACAAGGTATTCTACAAGGTGTGATACAAAAAAACAAATAGTATCATGTATAAATGTAAAAACATCAATGTACAAAATGGAAGTAAGGAATACATATCCATGAGATATACAAAGTCAAGACACATCGACTAAACGATAATGATAATGAAGACAAATCTAAATAAGTATCTATATAAACATTCTTCACCACCAAACCATCCCACTATAAAGAAGATAGATGAAAAGAGAACCTGGGATGCTACATGATGCACTTCCCTTTACTGGAGTCCTACAAACCACAATGTAGAACCACTAAAAGGAAAATATTTGGTGTGAACACAGAGTCTAATAGGATATCCCTAAAGAATCTATACAAGTACAAATATATATAATTCTAACGTTTTAGCTTAAAAATCCATTATATAGATAATTATATAACTAAATAAATTTTGTAAAAATTAATTCATCTTCTAAAACTTCATACCATATTCCCCAAGTCTATTAACATCTCATGTATAATATAAAAAAAGGTAAATTAAACATGCAGAAAAATACCCATAACATAAACCATCATGTGATAAACTATGTATAAAAAGAAATTCACACAATTTGGATTTAGCCTACGGGAATAGGTAATAGTTATGAAATACAACGAAAATAGGAATATGTTTTTTCCAACTAGTATCATGTCCTATAAAATTCTTCTAATATCACAAATTTAACCCCTAGTGGTTCCACACACACTAGGTTCACCTATGTCCATTTCTGGATTCTCTTAAGGTTCCCACTGTGTTATCTTTGTCAAGAACAATTTCTGAAATCAATTTTAACATTCAATAAAAATATTTTTTTCATTAAAGAAAAAATATTTCAATGAATAACCCAAAGTGATCAACAAAAATAGAAAACAGTTCTTGAATTTATAACACTTTTATAGATACACCATACCCAATAATGATGGAAACCCATTATCCTCCAAAAATAGAGATTTAAAATCCGTGGATAATCATTTAAAAGACATGGAATGAAAAGAAAAAACAATTTATTTATAGAAACCACCAATAAATCACTGATCATAAAAAAAATTATCCAACACCATTTTCATTACCAAAGGAAAAGAAGTAGAAACACCTCTTTGTAAGGATATACAGTGAAACCAATACATAAATCAAACATTAAATAGAACGATCTAGGAGTGAGATCACCCAAAATCTCCCAAAAATGGTGTAAGGATTGAGAGGAAATCCTACACACCAAATGGAAAAATATTTAGGCATCCAACATGTTTAAAATCGCTGGACCCCATGAATTCATGTTTTGAATCCCTTTCAATGTATGAAATCCCTTTAATTAAAAATATGATGAAAAAGTAATAGCCTTATATTAAATTAAATCTAGATCAATGTTTTCATGAAGTGTAATGGTGTTATAGACAAAAAAATTTCACACCCTCAATGTGAGTCACAATATCTTTTATATAATAGATTCTTGTCATGTAACCCATCTGTGACATGAATGTGTCCAACAGGTAGTGCTCAACTTTTTATTATAGAAAAACTTCGAACCAAAACATAAGGCACTCTATTCCCAAGGAGAAACTTCTAAATCTATTTAAAAATTTATACCTAGACACAATTAATCTAAGAAAACATACATCCTTAGACTATAAATCAGTTTCCACAAAAGGGTGTTTATTCTCAAGAAGCCTACAATAGAAAGAAACAAAAATAAAATCCAAAATAAAAAACAAAGAATAATTTGAGGAAGGTAATGGGGTTTTAAAATATCCCCACCATAAAAATATCTATTCCTAGAAATTCCAAAAGATCCTAGAATCGCAAAAAGTGAAGGACAATACTACCTAATAAACAATATCTCTAAAATCATTTGGTTATCCCATATACACTTCCATAGTACAGAAAGAAAAATAATAAATTTAAAGTGAAACAAATTCTCTTAGTGATCCATAATATGAAATGGTTTTTCAACCACATTGATGTTGGTCTCATGATCGACATCCTACCATTCAATCACCTGGAAAGGATCTATTCGATACTTCCTCATTTGGGAAACATGAATGTTTTCAGGGATGAAATTGAAAAAATACAATAAGTACAACTGATATTCAACTTGTCCTAGTTGTCCAATGATCTCAAAGGGGCCCATAATCCTCAGTGAAAACTTACCCTATTTATCCAATTAATGATTTCTTTAACAAGGTAGGACTATAAGAAAGACTTGAACACCAAATTCAAACTCCTTCGGCCAGTGATGATGGTATTCATAAAATTTTTATGACTCTATTCCATGATCAACCAGTTATAGATAAACTTCACCCTCTCCATCATCTCCTAAACCAGACTCAGACTAACCAAGGACCACACTCCCAAGACTTCCTAGTATGAGGGAGATCTATATGGCCTCCCAGAAAAATCCTAGACGGGTTCAATTTTGATTGATGTGAAATAACTATTGTTAGAGTAAAAATCATTAAAAGGAATCTGATTTCATAAGAACCACTAAAATAAAGCACACAAGCCCATATAATATCCTTAAGAACCTATATATATATATCTATATATATATATTTCTCTAGATGATATGCTACTATCAATTTCAGCTGGGAATTCATCACCTCTTACATGCCTTTCCAAAACCGAGATGTGAAGCTCATGTTCCAATCAGAAACAACAACATAGAGAACCCCAAGAAGTATCATAATCTCTAAGACATAAAAATACCATTCTATTCTAAATTTTGTATTTTCCCTGGTTGTTAAGAAATGTGCTGATTTCATGAGTCAATCAATGATCACCAAAAGAGAATAATTCCCTCTTGGGGTATATATTAAAGCATTGATTAAATCCCTATCAATCTCATCCCATTTCCATAATAAAATTTTTATGGGATGAATAAACCAATAGGTATCTACTGTTATGGATTAATTTAATGATGATAAATAAATTTCTATAAAAAATCCACAATCGACCATCCCATCCTATCGAAACAATACCGAAGTCTCAAATCATGATAAATATTGTTAGTACCTATGTGTGAGGACCAATAAGAAGTGTTTCCACTATCCATAAACTAAATCCATAGGGAAAAGTAACAACTAATATGATTTGAAATAGAAAGTGAAATTTGGAGATCGAGACCACTCACATGAGGATCACCATTATAGAGGATATTTCGAATGCTCCGAAACTCAAGGTCAGACGTCTACTCAAACTGAACCCACTCATCAAACAAAAACTCATCCCTCATCAAATGAAGACATACCCAACCAATAAGTTATTTCATTCCCAGTCTAATTTCATAAAAAAACTCATCAAAAACTACTCTTAAACTAATTCATTAACTGCTTATGTGCATAATTTTATAGTCGTCACATTAGAGACCACATTCCATTTTCATAGAGTATAAGTAATATAAAAATAAAAATTATATATATAATCCACAAAGATTCTTTTTCGCATATTTAAATCCCAATTAGTGAAAATATACCTCAGTACTTCATGATCATAATATACCATAAACCATTCCACAAAGAGTTAGGGAAGCTGCATTTGGACTTCATCCATAACTAAAACCAACTCCAGATCAAGGGTAGGTGAGTTCTTCCAAAGAGAGAGAAACTATAGAGAGCAGTAGGCTACCACTAGTCTCCCCTCCATCAAGACACACCCCAAACCCATACAAAAAGCATCATTGAAAACATCATAACATGGACCTAGTTTTAGAAGAATCAAAACATTATTTGAAGTCAATATCACCTTATATTTCTTGAAATATCTCTAACACTTTTCATTCCACTAAAACTTAACACTGTTAAAAGTTAAAGTTGTCATCGGATATAAAGTCATAGAGAAGTCCTGAATAAATCACCAATAAAAACCATCCATCCCCAAGAAGCTTCAGATGTCATACCCAATATTGGGAATTTACCATGAAATAAATTTTTATATATTTTAATGATACATTGAGATTACCCTCTTAGATATGACATTCCATATAAACATTACACCGAGAATCCAAAACTCAAATTTTGAAATATTACCACACAGATGATGTTCCCTCAAAATTTTGAGAATGATATCAAAATGGTCTATATAATCCTCCTCTAAATTGGATTAAACCAAAATATCATCCACAAAAACCATAAAAAAGATTCCATAAAACAATGAAATATCAAATTCAATAAGTCCATAAACACCACAAAAGTGTTAGTTATTCAGAATGGCATAAACCAAAACTCAAAATGCCCATACCGACACCAAAATATTATCTTAGTTATATCCTCCTCTAACAATCTCAAATGGTGGTACCATGACCACAGGTCAATATCTGAAAACCACTAATACCATCTAATATGGTAAAAGATATCATCAGTCCCAAGATAGAAAAATTGTTTCTTAATGGACACCTGATTTAACTTTCCATAGTCAATGAGATCTTAGAGGCACATGTATTACTTATAAGAAAAGAGGATAGGTGAGGGACATGATGACATAGTATGATGATTAAATCCCTCATCCTCAAGACCCAAAAGCTGGCCCAAAAGTTCTTGTAACTCAAAATTTGTCATATGGTAAGATGAAATAGAAATGGGAACCATACTAGGTATCTGGTCTATGGTAAACTCAAACTCTCTCTATGGAGGTAAACCGGAAAAATAATAAACAAAATACCTTGGAGTATGCACACACCATTGTAGGTTGTTCCGTCCTAAAAAAAGGTTAAAAAATAAAGAAACTACTATGATAAATAGCATGCTATTATACTATAATAATGAAAAATATAAACCACCCTTCCCAATATATCCATCTCACCCTGACAAACACGAGTGATTCCAATAGAAGATAAGAATTAAACCTGAAGGTGATAACATTATATCAGGGCCTTAAACCGATCATCCAATATATTCTGACATTGAACTGGAAGATTTCAAGATTGATGAGTAAGAATTCCCACTCAGCATCATGGTCTGTTACCATCACTCGATATGTTGGGAACTTAAAACCTTGTTCAGTACTCTTTTCCTAAGGAATGGAAACATCTAACAATAATAGCATAATACCCAAATGGACTATAGACGTGTCAAAAAAATTTGATGATATAAAAAAAAGTATCACATAAATCATAAAAATCATGCACCATAAAATAAGAAATAAACATTGAACCTATAACGGTGGTATTCTTTAATTCATATTAAAATGGTATATACACCACCACATAAAGGAATATAGTCTCATATTCTCCCTAATATTTTTTAGCCACATGGATTTATCCCTTAGCTTGATCATAGGATCCACTACCAAAAGAAGCATCATTTAGATCTTATGAGACATTTGTGAATATGGATCCAGCCGTACCACCTCGGGACATCCTATCAAAAAATATTATATGGATATACTATCCATAATTATGAAAAGTATTAGGATCCTATATATGATTAGGATTTGTATGACCAAAATTCCCACACTGATAGAAAACACCTTACTGCTGTCTAGAAAAATAACATAAAACTGGTCCTGAAGAAAACTGGCTACCTTTATGCTTCCTTTTATGGACAATAGATACATCCATGATAATGACAGTACCAAATGATGCTCCTCCCTAACCTATTTCTCTAAATATGTTACTTTCTAAAAATTATACCTTATCAACTACCTCTTTAAAGGTTAGAATCCACATGATAATAATCATTGGCCAAATATTATCCCTCAACCCCATCTCAATCCTCCAAGACTTGAAGTAATCCCTTGTGACTACCTACATTTCCAAGTTCTCCAACTAAACAAAATGTGTGGAATACTCTAAAATGGTATGCTCTCTCTACTATAAGGTAAAAACTTCATGGGTATTTTCCCCACCTAATTTGTGAGGATAAAATTGTGATTTAAAAATTTTCTTAATAGAATTGTAGGTAATATCTTTTTTCAGTTTAGCTTTCAAAATAGACTCTCACAATCATCATGATAGTTCTTTATGAATATTCATGGGAAAACCCACCTTAGAGTCCTCAAGATTCTTTAAAACATTAAATATCCTTTCAATATTATCAAGAAATTATTCATATTACCATGGTACTTTTTCACCATTAAATAAAAGGTGATGTTACTTTGTAAATTTTGATATATGATCCACTAGTCATCTCAAATTCCCAACACTTTCTTAACCCAGAGTATGAATAGTATAGATTATAGCTTCTACCAAAGAAGGTTCCACCAGATGATTTTCCTATGGAACCTGCCTTGTAGCTTCCTCATTATGATTTTGAATAGATCTTTTAGGATTAATAATATAACATCACTAAACAAAAACCAATCAACACTCATAAGATTCCAAAATCATAGGACCAAATTTAGAAAAAAAAACATTTCAATTCATTAAAATGATAAGTGTTTAAACAAATTATGAATTCATAAAATAAGTATGTTTACTTAAAAAAATTATATTTCCATTCAACCCCACATCCAGTCCATTCAAATTACTTCAACCACCAAGTCTCAAGCTTGGTAAACATCCCCTACCACCCATGTTAACTCAGATTCAGTCACATAAGTGAACTAGTTAGGCCCCTTTAATGTACATAATAGGAAAATTATGGTGGGCCTAAATGCTATATACCAAGACACCAAACCGCATCCAAGAAGTTTCAACAACACTTTAGGCCAGGTATTCCCTCTGATACAAAATTATAACAAACCATCCTAAGTGAAACAGACATGTCACCCAAGATGTTCTACCACAAGGTGAGATAATAAAAACAACAGAAAGCCTCATGTATAACTATAGAAACATCAAAGTAGAATGAAGAATCAAGGAATACATATCCATGATACATACAAAGTGAATCAACACTTTTCAAACTAGAAATAGAAATCAGACCAAACTAAACAAGTCTCCATGTGACCATATATCACCACCAAACTATCCCACTATAATGGTGACTGACAATAAGAGAACATTATGTGATACATGATTCCCTTCCCATTTATTGAGTCTTAAAAAAAGACCTAGTATCACCTAATGGAATGAATAGGGGTGACCACAAAGATTAGTAGTATATCACCAAATAATATATACAAGTTCTAATATCAATAATTCACAAGTTTTAGCTTTTAAAAAACCAATTTTATATATAATTTTCATAAATAAAACTATTTTTAAACATTACTTAATTATGTGTATATGAATTCTTTGTTAATAAAGTATAGGAATATATAAAGTATATAATAAAAACTGGTAAATTTAACATGTGAGAAAATATCCATGAAATAAACCATCATGTGATAAGCCAGGTATAAAAGTCAAAGAACACCATTTTGGTTCCAGCCTATCGAAATACGTAATAGACATAAAAGACGACCAAAATTGGAATATGTTGTTTCAAATTGATATAGAGTCCTTCAACAGTCATTTTAAATCAAAAACATAACTCAGATTCATGATACACACATTAGGGTCACCTATGCCCACTTTCTGATTCACCCATGGCTCCCAATGTGCTATGTTTTTTCAAAACCATTTCCAAAATCCATTCACACGTTTAATAAAAACTTGTTTTCAAAAAATAAAATACTTTTAAATGATAAGCATAATAGTATCCATAAGAATATATATCAATTAATTAATTATAATAACTTGTAGAGAAACACCTAACTCAAGAATGATGGAAACCTATATGCCTTCGACAATGAAGACTAAAATACCACAGAATAGCCTTCAAAAGACAAGGAATGATACAAAAACTAAAAAATATTGATATAAAACACAAATTGATCGTGAATAATAATAAAAAACATGCATAATTACACTAATAAAAAAGGAAACAAAGAATAAAAAAACCAATTACCAGGGATATGTAGTGCAACCACTATAGGAATTATACATTGAACGAAACAATACAGAAAGAGGGAGATCACCCAAAAAAAATTAGGGATTGAGAAGAAAAAATATTCCCCAAATGAAAACATATTTAGGCATCCAAAATGTTTAATATTATGGGACCCAAATAATTTAGTTTTTGAATCTCTTTCATGGAGTGAAATCCCACAAATTAAAAACACACAAAAAATTAGGTGCCTTGAGTTAAATTAAACTTTGGAAAAAAATTTCATGATGTGTAATTTTTATACATTATATAATATTTTCATTCTCTACACGAGACTCACAACATCATCCCTACAATTTATTTATGTTGTGTAACACATTCACGATGTGAATTTGTCCATTAAACAGGGCTCTAAATTTTTTTTTACATAAAACCATCAAACAAAAACATAAGTATCTTTGTCCCAAATTATCACCATATAAATAACATTACACATTTATATCTAGAATACATTAGTCTAAAAATACATACGTCTATATAATTTTGGTTATTTCCTCCATCAAAGGCTCCCCATTATTGAGAAACCCCCCCAATGCACCCAAATAAAAAGGGAAACCAAAACAAGAGTCAAAGGATTCCCAAATGAAGTAAAGGGGTGTTACAAATGAAATGAAAAATTAATTTTAAAGATATTTATTAAGATATAAATAAGTCATTTTAGGTAACTATGTATAGTGAGAAGATTTATTTTTTGGGTTTGAAAATTTCTTATAAAAATGAATATATTTTTCTGTCTCTAGATAAGTATAACTTGGTACTTTTGTAGAATATCATATAATTTAAATTAAAAATGTATTATGCCTCAATTTAAATAGGATCCTAAATATATATGGTAGAATGATGAAAAAATGTTCTATTCTAGATAGTCAATAAAACACAATGTGAGATTACACTACTTGAATACTTCATGGTCAAATCTTGTATATGTTGTTACACTTTTTTATAGATTTAAAACTATTCCAAAGGAAAAAATAATATATATTCCTAGAGGATTATCAAATAAATAAATTCATAGAGAACTATGGATTGAAATATAAAAATACTGAAATCTCAATCTATTTGGATATGAAAATGGTGATTGGGATAGAACTGTGGATGATAAATGAACAACATTTGGTGGAGTTTTCATTTTTAGAGAGAGGGGTGTGACATGGAATATGAGGAATAAATGGATTAAAAGGTTTGGTAATACCAGGGATGATTGTGTTTTGGAAACTCAATCAACAACCTAATTAATGTGGATAGAAATTCAATTTCAAGATATAAAGGTGGATGTGAAGTTACCACTACTCATTAGATGTGATAAAACATGTTCCATCAATTTACAAAGAATTATTATTAATAATCACCAATCAAATAAAAGCTACATAAAATATCAATTAATAAAGAGCTAGTGGAGAAAGGATAGTTTAATCTATAGATTATTCTAGAAGAGGATGAAATAGAGAAGGTTTACACTAGGTCAGAGTGGTAGGATTTATCTAAGAAAATGAGGATGATGATGGGATTTCATCCTTAATTAATTAAAGTATATTTTATGGTTATTTTATCCTCACTTATTTTATATTTTAATTTTTATTTTCAATGGGGTAGTAGAAAAATTATTTCAATTTTTTTTTCTTAAATGGGATTATATATTTAGGTGGATTTTTAAAAAGGAAAATATATTAACTCAGCATCTTTATATCAGTTAGGGTAGTGTGTGAACCATTATAATGATTTTATAGCATGTGTGAGAAAATATTATTTTGTAATATACAGGATAATTTCTAAAACATTATATGAAATGAGAAGTAGAATTTTTGAACATTTTTTTGATAAAAATGTTGTTATAAATATTTTATTTTTATTAAAATATCTTCTTTATATAATGGGATCACTAACAAATGGATTAGAAATATTGAATATTGATTCATTAATAAGTTTTAACATTGATATATGTGATATGGTTGGAAAAACCATCAATTAATTTTGATGGATAGTTGTTCTATAACAAAACATAAAAGGGTATGTTTTAGGATATGTTCAAGGATATTTTTAAGACCAGAGTGCTAGAAAAGTATGATGATGTTTAGTTAGATTAATCCCTAAAAATTAAAGTTATTTTTATCAAAGTGGTAATTTTTTGGAGTTATGTTGAAGTTAATATGGTTTGTGACTCTTGAGTTTGATTTTATTATCAATTAACTAGTCATTATATGAATCTTATTTAATCTTTAGTGATTCCTATTTTTTAGTTGTGGTAAATTCATTTTTGTATCTTATAATAGAATGGAAGTTATTTTTGTTATTGAAAGATGTGGTTTTAGGGATGTTCTATTGTTTTAGTTATAATCATGTTACGATAATGATTTTTTGTATGATTAAAACCTAAAGAAGTAGGATAAAATAACATTACAACTAAATTGTTCACATCATGATTGGAGATTAAATTTAATGGTGCATTTGAACTGGTCATCAAGTCAAGTAAATCACTCAACAAGGAGAATTAACTTCACATTGAATTATATGATTTAAATAAAGAGATGTGACCATGAGAAATCAGTTCTATTCTAGATTGAAGGTTCCACAACATCACTTCATAGAGGTGTAACATGGGTCAAAATGCACCCAGATTTGGAGTTCTTGTAAAATAAGAAGAAGGAGGATTTTTCAGGGAGGTATAAATCACCCAATTAAGATTACATCTTTTCATAGTGGTTAGAATATGAAACTTATGTGAATCTATAGAATTAAAGATGAAACTGTTCACTCAATAATATGGATTTTCTCACCAAAATAAATGATTTTGGTTTTGAGTGGTTAGAGAAAAATTATTTTTTTACACCATGAAACTCTTGAATACACCTTGAAAGTAATGATTAAACCACAATAATAAAGACCAGAATTTGATTCCTTCCAGAATCTAGAATTTTTTATCTTTATTAATTTGTTCCACCTTGTTCTTATAGGTCTTCTATAAAAACCCCATTAATCCCATCAATCATATCCAAGTGTGTGTAGAAGGATTTGGTAGATTTGATGGCTATAAAATAATCAGTAACGGTTAAAGTGGAATTTATCATCCAAAAGTTTTATGATAATTTAGATTTTGATACTATGGAGAAGAGAAGAGAACATGGTGATGTGAATATGTAAATAATTAGAGAGTAAATAGTAGTAGTATGAATAGGAATCATAATATAAGAAAATATATAAAAACATAATAATAATAATAATAATAATAATATCAATAAGTACAAGAACAACTTGATGGAGTTTTATGCCCGGTGAAGACTCACTTATTTTTTTGATTTGAATCTATATATTTATTTTTGTGGGATCACATTACACAATATTGGATACAAATTATATATCACATGTTTAAGGTTAATCAAATATTATTAATAATACACATGGTAACTATAGTTGAATATGTGATCATGGATTTTACTAGATCATACCAAGTATACAGTTTCATATTTTTCATACTGAACCTTCTAAAAACCTCTTATCCATGTTGTGTTTTTGATTTCTTATTATTTTGTTTTTTTATAGTGAAATTTTCAGGTATATTGAAAGGAATTAAATGTTCTTTTATGGAGAAACTTAAATATAGATGAATTAATTTGTCCCCATATTCAATTCACACTTTTTTATGGGAGACTTTTGACATACTAAAACCTCAATGAATAAATAGTGAAGCTTACTCAGTACTTATCCTTGGTACACTATAACACATCTCTCTAAGGGTCACTCACTAAAACCACATAAAAATTGAATAACACGGTGATCAAGATAATATATCAAAGTATGTTCAATGAACCCCCTTCCATATTGATCTTATCACCCCCAACATCTAAATTATAAATTCCATGGTCCTCCTATCCCATTATATATCCCCAGACCAAAAATGTAACCCCATACTGCATACCACAGTCACACAAAAATTACCAAAACAACACACCATTTCCACAAAACCATATCCACATAATATTTGACAATATCTATATCAAATCACCACATAACCCCGCAATAAACAAAAGGAATATCATTAGAAGAGGAGTAATTTTCATTTTATATCACCAACATCCTAGATAGTATGGATTTACCCAGCACCCACAGCATTATATGGAAATTAGTAAGGTTACTAAATCCGATGTTGTTGTCTAAGAGATAAAAAATACAAATTTAAATATATTTAACAGTGAAATAATCCCAAACAATATTCAACATCTTACCAAATACACTAGTCTTTTTTTCCACACTAATGATTTTTACAATAACTCCCAAGGGGGTGAATTTAGTTCTTTATTTTTACATATTTAAACATTATCATCCCTCTTAAAATTATTTCATTAAATTATTCACCTTATTAAATTATATTTTTTCATAGTAATATAATGAAAATAATAACATATAAGAAAAGTATATTTATAGTGTATTTCTTCCTCCATGATAACCCCTACCAACATTATACCAAAGAACAATACTAGCTTAGTGATTTTATTTAAATAATTTTACTAGGTATCTTCAAAACTAATAACAATTAATGAACCCTGATTCTTAATTAAACCAAAGAGAATTAAATTGGGATATTTTATACAAAAATTCCATTTCCCTAACACTCACACATTTTATAAGAACTATTTTCATCAAGAAATATATAGAAGAGTTTTTTGGATAGCATCAGCCTTAGTATATTGAAACATAATGGATAATAGATAAATCATAATTATAAAATGTATCCCTAATATCAATTAGATATAAAGATATTTTTTAGTGTGATATAAATATTTCAATTACACATATTAGTATTAAAATTATATCATTTTACTTATTTCTATATTTTTGTCATAAATAATGTTGAATAAACTAATAAAACTTCTAGAAACTTCACAATAGAAAAATCAATGAATATTATTCCTAAAATATGAGTAGTTTGTGCATTATCATAAAAAGTATGTAATTTTAAACCTACATATTATGTAAATACTTCTTGAGATAAAATATTTAAATAAAAATCTTAATTTAATAAATTAAAATAATTCATTAATATTAATTATGTTTGTAGGAAACCCTCCACCCCTAATAATATATTTTTCTTTACAAAAATAATATCTAAAATAAAATATGTTAAAAAATCTCCAATAGTATCTCATTTGTTAAAAAATATTTCTAATGTTGGCAGAATATTTCATAACTAATTTAGAAACTGAAAAATCTATGAAAATATCTTGAAAAAATAACTATGTGTTAAAATGTACATTTTCATCCTCAACCTAAGATATTTTTTAATACGAACTATCTATTTAATATTAATTACACTCTTATGATGGTGACATATAGACATATGGGTCTATGATCTTAAATAACAATTATTAATTACTTACCTAAGAATTACTTTTTGATTTTACTTGTTATGTATTAAATTTATATATTTTAAAAAATTATTAATATATGAGTAGGTTGAACCTTCTAAAAATATCATATTAATAGAGTCATTCTACGAAAGATATGTTACATATTTGATTTTCCTCAATATAATAATAAAATATAAATTCCATAGTTTATGTAAGAATAACATTCATCTACATAATATCTTTCCCTCTAAAAAATTCTTTATTTCAGTGTTTATCATAAATTTCACTTCTTACATAGGAATAACATAACTTTAACCTATAATATTATACTTATAAAATTTATTCTAAAATATTCAAGAATATAAAATTAAATATATATTTACATTTAGAAACTCAATAAAAAATAAATAAATAACCCTTTTAATCATGTAATGTAATATCCTTCTCAACAAATGCAATGGTTTTTTAGATAATAAATATCTATTATAAGTTGAAGTATATAGGAAAAAAATATCCAAAAATATACCCCATTTTAATAATCATAAAAACCATAAAACATAAAATTTTATAAATTATACAATTCAAGAATATGAATAAATTATTTTGATAAATAAAAATAGTAAAAGATTAAAAATTTATGTTTTTAAGAATATTCTCCCGCATTTTTTTATGTCAAAAAAGATCTTGAAATATGAATTTAACAAAATTAATTTTTTAAATTGAAATTGAATTAAAATAATATGTAATTGTAATTATATTGAATCTTTAATCGAATTGTATTGATAGATAAAAATATGAGTACAATCAGTTAATCAATGTGAACAAATTCATAAAGAAATAGTCAAAATCATCTAATACAAAATTATTTGGACTTGGGTTTGGAGTGTTCATACTATATGGTTGGGAGTAACCATATTAGGCTTATATAATTATAGTTTTAAATAATTGAAATAAATTTTAATTCTAGTGGGTGCCATATCTGGTAGAACATCCAAGAATGTAGGTGTAGATTTTGAAGGTGTCACTATAATTTTCGATCTAAATATAGGATCTGAAATTTCTTGTTTATGAGAAGATCTATATGGACCTAAATATGTCTGTAAATTATATATGGAAGAATAAAAATTATCTAATATTTCTGGTTTAATAACTTTTTTTCCTCTCAACACAAATAATATTGTGTCACATATATCTAACCTCCAAATTGTATTCTAATTTAAAAACTCTGAAAGGATTTTATATCCCTACCTCTAAGAATATAAAAAGAAAATTTAGATTCCATTCATCTCTTTCATGTATATAAATTCCATAGAATAATTATCCATTCTATTTTAATTTTCATTTAACATATTTCTTTTGTTATTTTTTCCTTATCCTTAGATTCTCTTAAAATAATATCAAATACTTCAAAATAAGTCTATGGTTATTTTATGATCCTTTAAAAATCCACCATAAATGTATAAAAACATTGAAATTCTGCAACTATCTATTTAAACCTTCCTATATGTGGTTCAATAATTAAATATTAAATTAGATAAGTTGCACTTATAATACATGCAGTAATTTCTTTTCATTTAATAGATTCCTTTTCACTTTTAAATGGATCATGTTAAATTTCATCATATTCTCTAAAATTATTATATAAGTAATAGAGATGTTCATTAATTTCAATCAATCACTGAACGAAGTGTTTCAAAAAAATTAATGAATATAAAAAACAGTTTTAGTTTCTTCATCAATAAAATCTGTAATAAATTTTTCATCACATTACATGTCATTAATATATTCCGATTTATAAATAAAAATATTTTTTAATCTCATAAAAAATATTTTTTACCCATCCTTCAGATCCTTATAATTTTTAGAATTTAAATCTATTATTTGTGAGATAAAATTATAACAATTTTTCATATGATTTGAACGATGGGTAATATAATTAATTACTATAGTATATAATCAATAGTTTACTTATTACATAGTTATAGAAGATTCATTTTGTTTATTTCGTCAAAATAAATATTCTTCAGGCATATACCCATTGATTTTACATCAATAATATCCTCTTTTATCATATGCAATAGATTTTATAAAGGTAAAACATCACATTTAACATGATCAAAATTCTCATTTTGATTACTAATTTCACTTATAAAATAAATTCTGTAGATATCTACCATCATATACTTCATTTTCTATATGAATGGTCTACAAATACATATCTCAAAAGGTTTAGAAACATTTAAAAATTTAGTTTCATTCTTAAAAATACCCTTTAACTCCTTGAAATAAAATAATATATCCATATATGATTTAAAATTTTCAAATTCATTATTATAATTTTTTGTTTCATTCAATATATTTACATCATGTTTTCCTTCCTCCAAAACCTCATTTTGTTTCCATAATTTTAAAATTTAACCACTTAAATATAAAATTATTTCAGTATAAAATTGAATTAAATCCCAATCAAATAATAGACCCACATCTATATTAGGTAATGAAATATCTTCATCCATTGCTACCCTAGATTTCTGAATATCCTTGATATAAAATTTAAATTTAATATCCTTTCCTAATAGATCATCATAACCATCCATATATTATTCATACTCTATTTTATCACCTAAATAAATTCATATAGATTAAAAAATTTCATGAAATCCTATTCACCTTTTTCATTATCATTTCCTAATTATACAATGTCTAAAAGGACATTCAAAATAATTTATTTACCTTTTTCAACTATATTATCAACATTAATTATAGAATTAAATAAATCATCAGAAAGATTAATAATCATCTTAATATTATGAGAATGATCTCTAAAAACCTATGGACTCACATTATCATTTATAGTTCATGTTTCAACATTTAATGTAATTTTTTCTAAATTATAACTTTCATAAACCACAACCATCTTGTTTTTAACTACATATATTTGATATTTATAATAGATCATTCTGTATAAAAACATCAGAAGCATTTGAAATATCATCTCGTCTAGAAACATCACTACTAATAACCTTTTCCCTGGTTGTATCTCCTTTTGAATTTATAGAATCTACCTCATCTCTATTTGGTATCTCTTCCTATGAATAAGCATTACTAGTACCATTATTAAGGACCAACCTATTCTAAGGTGAAATCCATTTGAAACCTATTTTTTTCAAAACATCCACTGAAAGATTATTGTAGTGATGGTATTTTGAAATTGTATCCTTCTCCAAAAGGACTTAGTTATGCTATAAAACAAGGTAATAATTAATTCATAATGGTTGTAGTTAATAAATCTCTTTCCCTAACTGTATTGATATGTTACTCTTGACAAGACCTGATCCACGAACACTCACCAAGGATGGAATTAAGCCAAGGGTTCCACCTAAATCTCACCTCTAATAGTCGATGGGTTGGTGAGTAGCACCGATTAGGCATATAACTCATTATGGGATGCCTTATCCTTATGAACCAATATAAAAAATGTATAAACTAGCCTAAAAAAGTTAAAGAAACATAATGAAATTGGAAGGTAAATATATATCCTCAACATATAGTACTTGAAATTAACATTGCCTATTCGTGTCATATTTAGGTACCACTATTCTCCCACTACACAAAAACCATGTCCATTGATATTGTAAGAAAAAATTTCATAACAACATAAGACATGTAATGTTTGGAAAACTTCCTAGAAAGGAGAGTGAATATTCATACCCAGTAAGAGATCCCAAAATCTAAAAAGGTTATACTGGAAGACTAGTTATCTTAAAACCAAAATGGTAATAATAAACCCATATATACTTTAAATGTAGAGAACAAGAGACATAGAAGAGAATCTCACTAAATAGGCCTGACTATAGAATAATTTACCCTAGCATCAAATCCATGAATCTAAACTACACAAAATTATAACCCATTTACCTCTTAGAATTTTTAATGTTGAATGTTTACCTTTTAGGGTGAGTATCTGTTGAAATAGTAACCTACCCCAATATAATACCCACACCTCATTCAGTAGAACATGTCTATTGATGTAGTATCTAACTATATAGATATAGGACCCACAACTTGTGAATATGTGGGAGAAATAAACTCAATGAATAATGCAGGGGACGTATACCCCATAACTAGTTCCCTACTAAGAGAGTTTCTAACTCCATATATTTTCAATTATCATGGTAATTATTCAGAATCATACCTATGGGTGTAAGGAAAATAAGCTATCTGAATCATCTTTTATCCTATCATTAATTCAAAAGAGGGATGAACTATCATGATTTAAGTTGAACAATTATTAGGATGGACTCCTCTTGTGAAAAAATATGAGTCTTGGGAATGAAAATTTGAATATCAATTTTTTTATAAAAAAAGAAACAACATTTAATTATGGGGTACATTGCCTAAATCCCCTTAACTGATCTTTGGTCATGTACGTCCATCCTTAGAGCATGTATTGGGGAACTATAAGGTATGTTTGATGGTGTAAAAGGATTGTGAGACCTATATAGGTTCCTGATGTGTACAACCATAACCCACTGTCATGTGGAAATAGAGGTTTATAGCGTGTACCCATTTTCCATGTAGATTGTTGGTCCAGATGACCTCCTTAGAACATACCCAATATAAATGCCAAGTTGGGTAACCTAATACGACATGACTTATGGTTCTAAAGTACACCCCATGTGATATTTAACTTGGATCAAAACCATAGTGGTTATTTTTAGTATGGCACACAACATGATGCTATACATCACACACAATGTGACTATAAATTAGATATCCAAGTCTCAAACTCAACTAAAAATGTTCCATAACCACTAATACTACCACATTTAAATCCTAAACCGATGATAAAAGATACTATTGATTCATAAATTTTTTATATGGCCCATTGAACCATCATCTGTTATGATGTATAACGGCGAGTGAATGAAGAATAGAGAAATAAACCTAGGGTTAAGAATTGTTAAATGATAAGTGTGATCATCCAAAAATCATAAATTATGCATGAGACCACTAATAGTGATAAATTTTGAAAGAGTTGTGTAAATATCATGAAAATAAAGAAAAAATAAATATCTTGGATTTTTAATTGAAAATAATTTTAGAACAAAAAATTTTAGAAATGGAATTGACAAGGTAATAGAAATGAATAGAGTGGATTCAAAAATAATGATTCATTCGTCTTGGATGTAGTTTTTTCGATGATGAATATATCCACATCAACATAATTCATGATCCCATTAAAAAGGATTGCATTCATTGACTCCATAGATCATTAATTATATAATAAAACTTAATCTATTTAATTTAGGGTTTCTGGTGAATAAATATAATTCACAAATTAGATTTTCAACGATAAATAAATAGGGAATTATATTTTTATTGGATTAATTAATTTAGAAGAATTAATTAATTTATTACAAACTATATGTAATAGAACCTGTAGAATGAATGAAAATCTCAACGACACCACCCATAGTATAAATCACATATTCTAGTTTAAAATAGAAAATAATTTTTCCTATTGAAGGATCTATTTTGAAGGAAATTTTACACTTTCATGATTTTTTAAGAATGGAAGAAAATATATATTATATTTAATAAATTACAATATGGAATCTATAATGATAATATTACACAAAAGGCTAAACAACTATTTAATAAAATATTTTTTATAATAATATAATAGTTTATAAAATAAATTTCTTAATAGCTATATCCATCCCATATTCAATAATATTCAATATATAAAGTGAAACATACTCAAAAGGAAAGGTTAGTGAGTCAGTATTTATCTCCCATCTTCCCATTATACCTTATGAATGTTCCCATACTATGATAAAACATGCATCTATGGTATACCATGTTCTAAAAGACAACTCTCCAACTATATCTTAATTTACATAGGGTACATAATGGAGGTACCATTAGTCATGATTTATATCCCTCCAAATTTGTAGATGTAAGATAGATCAAGCTTGTATCCCTAAATCTATGAGACATAAAAAATATTGTACAACTAATCAAACTGTACAGTAAATGTAGGGCAATAAGAAACTTACTCCATATTATAAAGGATCTAGAATAGACCAATGTAAAAAGGGAATAAATTTATTTCCCAAAATAAAATCTATAAAAAATATTTTAGAGAAAACTTCAGGAACAAATTATCCCCCTCCTCAAACTCCAAAGGATTCAATCATTGTTCTATGTAAAACATCTACTGATCAAAGTTTTCTTCATATACTCTTAGATCACCAGGAACTTATCAGTCATCAACTGCACAGACTTTGGCCCTATTAGTGATAAATCACAATCCACTTTCTAGAACAAGGGTGGAATATATTGTCTTATATATATCTGATCAAAGTGTTTAATTACAATATCATAGTAGTATATGTATGTGTATATAAACTCTAATAAAGGTCAAAGGTCCTCTCAAATCAACCAAAAATATAATACAAAAATCTCAACATAAACTCAATAACCTAAACCATTATATCTATCCATATATGGTTGGAATTTTGTAATATTCTATAAGTAATTCAAAATGTACTATAACAAACTCTTCCATAATCAGGATATGAATTGAACATCTTGATCAAATTTTATCATCAATGGTATACCATGTTGCTAAGAAATTTTATCCACATACAAGTATCTCATGTGCTATACCAAGCTCTACTTTAAAATAAGAAAATAGTGTGATGACATGGTCAAAAATTCAATGATTACCCAAATAGAATTGTGACCAATCACCGATCATTGAATCCCAATCAAAATATCAATCAAAATAGCAAACCAATTTCACTCTATAACATCATGTGGTTATGCCAAAAATATTTGGACCTAATTCTCTGCATTAACTAATTGACATATGAGACACAATGAAATAAAATCAAAAACTATCATCCTCAGGCCTAGAAACCTAATACAATGTCTCATATCCTAGTATATTGTTATCAAAACTAGATGTATTGTGAAGGGGGAAGTGTGGAACTCTATCAACACATTCCCATGCAATGCATCTAGAACAACCATACACCCTTTAATGAGGATAAAAATATTCAATCCTTAAAAAAATCCAACATTTCATCACATGAGGATATCTAATCATGTAAGAAATCATAATAATTTAATCATAAATAGGCATCCCTCTCTCACAATTTTTAAGAAGTGGGTCCACTAATATTGATCAAAGATAAGTCACATCTCTCTAAAAGGTTCAGGATCAATGAAATCTCGATCCTAAAATTTATTTATAAGAAAAAAGTCAAAAGTTCAGTAATTATAAGGGGTAAATATATCAAGACCAACTTTTTTTATTCCTACCCTATTACCTAAGCATGTAATTCTTGAATACGGGTATCAGTTACAATGTTTCCTTCTTCTGGTGTACCAAAAATCTAAAAATAATAATCTTATTGAACTAAAACCAATAAATATTCATTTTGTTAACATAAATATGGATTAATATGTATTTACGACTCTTAAAATTTCTCTACAATATGAAAATATCATAAATAATGAAATTTGTTCATTTCTTCAGGGAAAACACTAACAATTTCTTCTATAAATCATAGGTCGTATAGTTCTGTATTTGATATTAAAATATTTAGAACCCATAAGCAATAACTTTCTTCATCGACATCAATATAGAACCAATTAAAACTCCATGGGTATCACATTACAAAATATACTAAAATTTATCCTATAATATTATAATATGATAACTCATTAATATAATCTTTAGTTCATCAAAGGTTCTCTATAATATCTTGGTCTAAATGAAGGGATTATCCTTTTTGGTCAATAGAATCTTATAAGTTACAATATTATAGAAGTATAACATTCATATCTAGTTGTATACACCCAATGAAGAGAATATTTGTAAATAAAAAACACTATTTGGTATGTCCTAAGAAATAATTACATCAACCTGCACAAGTTCCACCTCCATTATACCCTTTTAGATAACATGTCCAAAAATGTTCACCTATTGAATCCAAAATGTACACTTTTAAAACATACCATGTAGTTAGTTCTCTTAAAGAAATGAAAATTTGATTCTCCTATTATCCATGTTCTTATTCTTTAATGACGAAATAATAATGATTTCAATGAAGAATAAAACAACAAATCATTCCAATAAGGGCTACAAAATCTAGTTCATTAGGCCTAAGAACATTGTAGGGGTGTTATTCACATTCAATTGAATGATAAAATACTCAAAATTTACCAAGTGAAACATGGATGAAATCATTGTGATATCCTCCTCACAAACCTAATGATGTTGATTAACAAACACGTGATCTAACTTTCAGAATAAATTTTTTCTTATTAGATGTTCAAAGAGTTCATTGATCTCTGGAAGAGAATATTTTTTCCTAATTTTCACTAGATTCATCTGGTGATATTAAATATAAAGAATTATGATATTGTGTGTATTTTGGAAAGTAGAATCAAAGATACCAAGGTGGATACTCTATAACAAATGAAACCATTCACTATAAGGTTATCCAATAGCACAATTAGATCCCTATGATTAGCTTAAGACATCTGATAAGTTGTAGAAGATATAAGATTTGTCCCAGGTAACATATCAACTGAAAAATGGATCTCCTAAGTAGAGGTAAATCTATATAAATCCTCATGAAATATGTCTATATAAATTTCTATGACTATAGGAAGATGATCGATCATTTAAATTGACGCACATTGAGTCAAAATCATTAAATGTTGTTTTATATACTACAAATGTCAACAAACCAAATCCACTCATCAAAATTTAAGGTATCACGTTCCCATAATGGAAAACCTCAATCTATCATATTATATACACCTAACAATCTTAAAATAGTAGCCAATCCAAGCATAAAATTGAGGTAACTCTTCTATTTGAATAATCAAATCATATGTCCTCATTTTAACCACTATGTGGTCCCAGGAAAACCTCTCTCCACTAATCACAAACTTACACTTCATGAATATCTCTTTTAGCATGTGATTGTTTCCATGAGTATGTATAGATGCAGAGAAGAATAATGTTGAATCAAAAGTCTCTAAAAATTTCACACTTGATTTTTCATGATTAAACTAATATTTTGAGAATAAATTATATGGATAGCATCTTGTGATCTATGATCCTTGGATAATACTCTAAATGAAAACATGTTACTCTTTGGAAAATCCTATTGCTTATGAATTCATTTGCACCTCATTGTAAATGGGTAATACTCCTCATGAAAGAGATTATAAAACATTGAATATGGAAGAGTATCCTCTTTCTAGTATTTTGGATCAAGGTCCCCCAGTAACTCACCACTCATTGGAGAAGTATGGATACATGAACCTCCATTTCATCATAACTTTTATAGACCAAGCAGAACACTCAAGTCATTATAATAATAAATTCAATAGATGTTTAATTATTTGGATCCCCTTGGAACATGGGTTTCCATAAACATTAGAACTAAAGGGAAAAATAAATATATGTATATCCTCATTCTATTATGTTTTATTGATATATTATTCATTTGGTGAGGGGACATTTTCTTACACTATGGAAGGTAGGTCTTCTTGGTGCACCAGAAGTGGAGGATATAATCCCTGCCTTCTTAGTGGAATCACATCACGATCTAGTCCTTGAATCGAATATTCTTCACTCATATATTATATGATAAAGAATATTCAATGGATGTTCAGGAACATAAATCAAGATCATAAGTATTTATCAATATGATAGCATTGTATAAATAATAAGATGAACCATGGACATTAAAGTATCTATGTAGGGATGACTCAAGAACGATGAGGAAATTAATGAAAAATTCCTATATGATGTATATACTATTTACTTGTTCTTTGTAACCACTGTCATAGAGATCTTGAGTGAAAATGATTTCTCTTAGAGTCATGGTGAATGGGTATGTTAGTTACAGGTCTAATACTAGGTTCCCTGACTATAAATCCAAACTTAAGACCCCTTAAAATTGTTTCCCTAATTCCCTAAACCAACATCACAAGAATACCAACAAAAAAATAAATCATTTTGATATGAAATATCTAATACCACTCTCACACAAATTGACCCACCTAGACCCCATATGGGCCTACCATAATCAAAGTATTCCACCTCAAGCCCGCCTCTTACATGCTAGGGGATAATATCTAAAACCGAGTTTGAATATCACACTATATGGGAGGCCTTCAAATAATGCACTAATAAAAAAACACACATCTTCAGATCAAATACAAAAATATAGGATATTGAAAAATACCAACTATAATATATGAAATGAACATGAAAAATACCATCCATCCAAAAATACCATGTTTTTTAGTAAATAAAATTTCTCATTTAATAAATATTAAATGAATTGCATTATTAATGAAACAAGAAATGATATATATCATGGAATGAAATTCCATTGATAATTTTTTTTAAAAATCCTAAATATTTGGAAAGTGAATTTAAAATATGTAAAATTGTAAAAACACTACATGTTTACATAAATAATTTGAATATAAGTTACATATTTACATTCTAAAATTTTATTTACTAATCACATTTTGTTATTAAAAATTTATTGAGGTATATCTATTTACACATATAATTTTTTAATTTAAATATGAATGGATGCATATGATAATAAAAGAATTACATTATTTAGAGATAATTTTTTAAAAATAATTATATAATGTTATTTGAAAATATAATAATATGAATATATATATACATTTATTCGAAGAAGGATAAATAATATTTATTGAAGGATATAAGTAATATGGTTTATAATATATGTTTTATCTTCTGAAAACTAAAATAAATATATAACTTCTGATAATAATATAATTTAAAAATTAATTGATCTACCGAAGGCAATGATGATTATAGGAAAATCACATTAATTTTAAATTAATATATTTACTGTCTTATAAAATAAAATTATTGATGTATATATGTTTTAAAAAATAAAATATTAATATGAATGAATATTAAAAATATATAAAAGTTGTTAATAATTGATAGTGGTAAATAAAAAATTATATAAACAAATAGACATTCCAATGATAATAAAACAAGTGTTACAGCTCCTAAAATAGAAATAATTTTAAATATGAAATATATAAATTATAACATATTAATTTAAGATAATAATAATATATAATTAGAAATATATTATGAAAAAAAGATTTTAATTTTATATAAAAAATAAAATAGTCAAAAGGGGGGCATGTTATTTAAGGATATATTTGATAAATAATTCTAAATTCTAATACCAACGTAATTGTTATTATGGTATAAAACTAATACAATGATAAAAAAAATTTATGTTCTAATGTAAATATATAAAAGACATATTATAATTATAGAATGCTAAAAATGAATATATATATATATATATATGTGTGTGTGTGTCTGTGTGTGTGTGTGAAACATAATGAATTTCCAAAAAATCAAAATGAAATATTAAGAAACATAAAATGAAAATGAAAATGAAAATCAAAGATGGGTCGTGCTATGGAGAAGGTAATAGCTTCATCTAGGTTTTATATAGTAGAGATTACAACCCCAGGGCCATCATTAGTGACATCGTCCAAAGATAATAAATGTGAAATTGGGTTCTAAAATGAAATAGTAAATCCAGTAGGGTGATGGAAGCATTAGAGATGCACAAGAGTGATGACTATGAAAATTGGTAGCCAATGAACTATTGATGGGTCATGGATGGGGCCAATGAAGGATGATAGTGGGGATTATTGGGGAACTAGTTAGAAATGGTCTATCAAGGAATCATAGTATTATAAGAAAACAACTGTTTCTAGGTCAATGGAGGATATGCATTATAATGACAAAAAATAGTGAGTTTAAATGATGGTTGTGTGTGTGGTTGATATCATTGTAAGATATTAGCATGAAACATAATAATATACATATGGGAGGATCAAGATGAATTATCCCATGTAACAAGGTTCACTTCACACTGCATCTTCCATCAAAATATCTGGTAAGAATATATATATATATGGATTATATTAAAATAGGAGAGGATTACATAACGATTCCTTTAGTGTTATTTCTGGATAACCATCCTCTATTTGAAAAAAATGTGTTCTTACTATACTTAGAGAGATGGTGATGGAGGAATTAATATTTTTAGTATTTCTAGGAGGACATAGTTCTGTTATGAAAAGTGTTTTGAAAATGGAAAATTCAGTGATGTTTTTTACCAAATTTATGTAATAGAAAACCCTTTATTTGTAAATTTAATAAGTTATGTTCTAAAAAAATTATTTTATAAGATAAATTCATCTATTTTTAAAATTATAAATTATATTTCTATAATGACCTCAATCGTAGTATCTTGGAGCCAATTTCTACTTTATTAAATTGTTATAATATACAATGAATCATATATATATAAGGGATAAATAGTTTAGTAGTCTTGGTAAACTAGATGCATTTATGATCACCATATTACATTTGAAAACCCAAATTATGATTTTTTTTAGAATATCATTATTCCTTAAAGAGTACCCTTTCATATCATTATTACTAATCTTCATGTATTCATGTTAATGGAAAAGAATAAGGATGAGGTCAAATGCTCAGTAGAGATTAAGTACATTGGAATCAATCATTAATAAATAAGTATAATAAAAAAAGATATGTATAAATCAACAAATATTAAATTTAAATAAATTAAATATCATGAAACAATAAGGCATAACCATTATATAAAGGTAAATAGATGAATAGGCATTCCATTTAAATAATTTCACTATCGTGATAAGATATTAAATAATCATTATGAAAAGCTTAATAACGGAAAAAAATTCTATTTAAATAAATTTTTTATCATGATAAGATATATAATAATAAATATGGAAATGTTAAATAATGGGAAAATATTCAATTTAATTGATAAAATGAGAATGAAATGCATCCAGAGATAATATATTGTGAAAATATCATGTATAATATTAAATTAATTCTTAATGAAGGAAATACTTAATTATTGTGCATCGTGATATTAGGAGTCATGATACAAATACCATCGAGACCTTTCATAGGAAGGTTTAAAACTGATGTGTATGTATACACTATAAACCCATTTAACTTTGTTTATCCAACATGTAACACCCCAAGTTTCAATAAAAGAATTATTTTAATTAATAAACAAATTATAAGTTAAATGAATAAAATAATGAATTATTTTAATAAGACCATATGATTTCTTTTAACCGAAATGAAATTTTATCACTTTGATTTATATTATTTTCAAAATGATAGTATTGTTTTAATACATGTCAACATATTAAGACACTATAAATTAATTATACATTATAGTATTATGAAATAATATTTGTAACATATCAATTTATTAAATAAAAATAATTAAAGGTAATATTATAATTATGAAATATGTTTAATAAAATTATAATTATATAGTTTAACTTTTTTAATATTGAAATTAAACTCATAATATATTACGCATATATTATATTCATTAAATAAATAAATATGATAATGATACTATAATAAAAATAATAAATGTTAAAGTATTTTCCAAGAAAAAAATTGTTATTATTTGGACGATAACATATATATATTCTATATAAAAATATTCTATGTATTCCTTTTATATGATTTATAATCTAGAAATATATATAATTTTTTTTATTTCCATAAAAACACACTTTTATTTATGTTTTTTAAGTACAATTTTTATACATATACCTATAATTTATATTTTTTGATTTTATATAAATATATAAAATAAAAATGAATATATATATATATATAAGATACTTGATTCTCTAGAAAAAAATGATGTGATATTGTCCAAAATAAAAACCACAATAAAAAAATAAAAATAGAGTGTGAAAACGAGTATAATAAGTCAAGAAAAAAGTGAAATGATGAATTAAGAATAGTGATGCGTGACATGATTTATACAAAAGTAAAAAAAGTAAAAGTTAAAAGGGATTTTGGGAAATGGGATTCACACAAAAATGTTGAGAAAAAAATAAAATAAAATGAAAGGATATGATATATAAATATATTAAAATGAGATAAAAAATTAAAAATAATAATAATATTAATAAAAGAAGAAAATAAATAAAAAAGAAAGAAGTTGAACATGTTTTTTTGGGTTGACTCACGTCTTGAGAGGGGAACCATCAGGGGATGGTCCATCTACGGTTCACTTATTTGGGGAAACCGAGGGGTAGAATCCAAGTCACACCGTAGGGTCAAAAGAACTTGAGAGTTCACAAACTACAGGTTCATTTGGGAGTTGAGGCCCACATGGTTCGAACATTTGTCGTCGGTTGTTGACGAGGACAAGTTCAGTTGGGCCTTGGTGTCGGGCATGGACGATTTGCGGTCCAAGTCGAGGGTGAGTAGTGGCTTCGAAGGAGTCATCCGAATGCAATCAGGGAGTCTAACTGAATCTGAGGTTCGTCAAATGGTATCTTTCGAGGCTAGGGTTTTGATTTTCCAGACCTACTGTGAGGTTGAATCTATTTAGTTTTAGGTTTTTCGTCATTTTTATTTTGTCAATTTCACAGTTTCCTATTAGACTTCTTATTTTGGGGACCACTAGTTTTGGATTTTATTTCTCTAATTGGATATTTTTTCAGATAATTGATTATTTTCCTTTGTTGTTTTTATTGTTTCATTTTGGTCCATCTGAGTCAATTATGTCACAATAATATATATATATATATATATATATATTCTTAAATGAATTTTCTTCCCATTCATTACCTGTTGCTGGTGTGGATAGTTTGATACGCTCAATTATTATCTCGTTTCATGACTTCTTAAATAATTATATTCTTTTTTGGTGGCCTCTGTATATATATGAGATTTTGTGTACATATATGATGCAATTCCTTCTTGTGAGGATAAACTCTACATGAGCCATATCTTTTCAATTTTCTTACTACTGGTCTAATTCCATCAGGCAGTTAGAAACATTCTACCTAAGCCATGTTTTGGGTTCTTCATTTCAGGTATGGGTTATTTCTTAAATATATTTGTCATTTCATTTATTTATTTATTTTTCTATCCAAATTTTAATCATGGGAGGAATTTATTCCTACCAAGTTCATTTTTATAGTTACTTAAAATCGAAATACACTTGGTTTGCAGAATTGAAACCTTGATAAAATTTATCAAGGAACTTTTATGGTGGTTAAGATATTCAGAATTTATTTAATTTGTAAAGGAATATGTTTTATGATTTAGGTTGTGTTTTGGGAATATATTATAAAGGATATTTTGATTTTATTTCTTTAACTCCATTTTGGTATTTTAATTCAACATCAAACATTTTATTATTATTTTATTTTAAGAACTTTTAATTTATTTTTTGAAATAAGTTTATATTAAAAACTATATGTTTAATTTGAAATTATATTTCATTAGAGTTTTTATTTTATAAGCGGGTTTTCTCTAATTAAAATTAATATGCATGAACATTTTTGAAGTCTAAGATCATATAATCACTTATATTCTTTTCAATATCTCATAAATATTATAATTCTCGATGAATTATTTCTTTATGAAAGGAAATGTTTGACCTTTATGAATATGTACAAATATTACATCGCATCACTGTAACTGTAATTATTCCAAGCTTATGTTTATCTATATTTTAAGACATTGAATTTCAAGTCTACATATATATATTTATTTTTTTTCCTATTCTTACATAATTTATTTTGAATTGGTAATTTATCATGATATCCCCCAATTTATATTAACCAATGGAGAGTTATTATTAATTTTAAACTATTCTCTTACAATTTTATGTGTGACATATGGACTTTCATTAAAAATTATAAGTGATGTTTATATTCTGATTTCTTGAAATTTTTCCAAGTAAAATTATATATATATATATATATATTGACAAATTTTTTAATTAGTGCATGATTTGGATGTGCAAAAATTCATGTACAGATATGGATTAAAATTAATATCAAAATAATATAAGAGACCTTACTTTCAATTTAGTCATGGTAGAAATGATTGATGACATATTATAATTTCTTTTATATCGTCACAATAAAAAACAATGCATATATCATATTAATATGTCAAACTAAAATTATGGATGCCACATATGTAAATAATAATTTCAATGTGTTTATGCATTATATCGACATCTGTTGCATTATAATAAGATCACCTTTTAATTTAAATTCTACAGTTTAATTTCAAAAATAACAAGTAATTGGATATCATTGAAAATAGTTTATTTTAAACGTTTTTGTTAAAATTTTATAATTAATTATTATAATCAATTGTGGAAAATGTATTTTACAGAAAAAATAGATTAAATACCACGATAGTCCATGCAAACCCTTTGTGGTAGAATTTAGGGTTGTAACCAAACATTTAATAGATGTCGTGAAAGCTATTGTATATATATATATTAATATTCATTTTAAAGAACCAACATGTTTTCAATATTGAAAACTCCAGTGAAAAGATATATATAGGTAAAGCTGGATTTAAATGTTTTTAGAAAATCTGGCACTTGATCATTGTAAATATGGAAGGTCATTGGGGAGTGAACCCATCCTTCGCTAAGTGGGTAGGCCCAGATAGCCTTCAATAATTCAAGTGACCTCAGAGTAGTGTTTTTTTTTTCAGAATCTTGCATATTGTTTTCATAAATAAAATAGATTATGTTAAATAAATTTGGAAAATAAGAATTTTCTAAAATAACCAACTATTTTAAGTCCTGATACATTTCAAGTAGTATTTTAAAAATGGTTTTTATTTATGTATTTATTAAATCATTTTAAAATATTTTTTTAAAAAAGGATTTATCGAAGGTTTTTTGAAAACTTTACTGGGCATATTTAATGCTCACCCCTTGATTTAATTATTTTTCACATGACCAGCAGAGTTTTCCAAAGGCATTCACCTCTCTTATGGAGTTAGCGCACACCTTGTTTTTTTTAATTTATTTTATTCTATTCCTAATCTGATATTTTGTAAGATTGTATCTATTCTCCAGAACTGAGACTGGTAAAAGGTCCTATGCTATGTAATGTGTAAGGCTGGGTCCTTATTCAACTAGTTTTCCTCATGAGACTACTAATGTATATAGGGGATATCTATAACTAGGTTCCAACCATATCTCCATGTCAAAATAATTCATCATATATTGGATAGTTGATTTATTTCACGAAATGTATGTGTTATTATTCAATTTCCATATCGAGTAATGAATACAAATAAATAATAATTTACACATTCAATATAAATATCGTATGTGGAAATGATATATAGAATAAGTAATAAACATATACATTATTAAAATCATGAATATATAGGGTGTATTTAATTTCCAATGATCCCAATAAATTGAATAATTCAAAGGAAAGTTAACGACTACAAGAATTAATCATGAAAGTGAATTTCAATACCATCCTTGGTCAAAATCATCATAAACCATCCAGTGGAAGAAAAAAGATAGTATCATTGTAATATATCCCCAATGGAGTATATTTAAAATAAAGGGTTGTTGTTATTGATGAAAAGAAATACTATAAAATGATCTTTAAAACATTCTTGATAAAAATATCCTTTAAATATTAAAAATCACATTTAAAAAAAATTCATAAAACATTTTGATATTAATTTTCTATGAAAATAACCTATGAAAATTATGAAGGATGATTTAACACATTTAGTGTTCATGATGGTGGGATATTTTTTACATGTTGTACATGATAAAACAAAGTTTATTTTTTCAATTTTGGTAAAATACAAACAGAACTTAATTGGGAAAAGGAATGAACATTCTGTTTTATATTTTTTAAAAAAATTAAACATGTGTCAGAATTTATTTAATAAATATTTATATAACATTAAAATATTTTTTCAAAACATTTTCTAAAAACATTTATTTATAATTGACCTTTTTTATCTAAGATTCAAATGAATTCATAATTAATTAAAAACATGTTTTCAATCATTTTATGTGCAAAATATGGTAAAATGATAATATTATATAAAAAATTCATGAATGGACAAATTAGAATAAAATTAATTTTTTTTCTTATTGAATGGTAAAATAAATTCCTTTAATGTAAATTCAATAATAAATAATCCTAATTAAAATGAGATTCTATAATAAATTCACACAAAGAACATAACATTGAATATATAATTAATCAATGACTCGGTTATGTGTATAAAATTTAAATATACTTAAAACAAGTGGAAATGCAACCTAACATAGTTGAAATTATTTACAAAAATAATCTTATAATGTGAATTACAACATAGAAGTCATATAACCCAATGAAAGAAATTTAGTAATGAAATTCTTTACAAGATGGTAATTTTCAATTCAAAGCACCTTTGATGAAATAAATAACATTTAAACTTAGAATACCATGAAATATGAATGATTCATGATATTACATGTATAATGGGATTCATTTACAATATATAAAATAAATGTGGTACATAATAATAAAATATACCTCAGTGAAAGTAAATTGAGACAAAGTCCCTTACCTCAAGTTTTATTTTGGTTGAACATGATTTAACCTCATGTATAATGTTTTTAAGAATTATAATTATTTATAACGGAACCATAATATTATTTATAATATTATATATAATCCTCTTATAACATTTTACCCCTAGATTGATAACAATATTTCATTATTTTCATTATTTCTATTCACAATTTCTTTTTTTCCATTTGTGTTTTCCTTGAAAGTTATGGTTCCTGATAATATTATATATTTACATAATCACCATAATGATAATAATATTATAAATTTTATTTTTTCATTAGATTCATCTTTATAATAGTTCTTGAAATTGAACATGGAGAATAGAGCACATCAATTTATGGAGACGGTTGGGTACACATACGCACGAGCGATGATATAATTTCCTTAATGGGTGAAAGGTTATAGAAGTAAATGATATATTAAATTTATAAAATTCATAAAATTACATTTATATCATATATATTTAATAAATTTATCCTTATTACATTCCACGTAAAGTGTAAGTGAAAAACAAATCCCATCTCATTGTGAGGCGGTAGTCCGCCGTAAACACAAGCGACATTATCGTAATAAAAATCGAATATATCATAAAAAGGTAAATGTGATATTAAAAACTAATAATTATAATAATATCATAAATATAATATATATTTTTTAATTAAATCAGTATTTCCATCCTTGAAATTTGGTGGCGAAAAATGAATTACATCGGTTCGTGAGGTGGTAGTCCGACGTACACATGATCGATGGTTTTTTTCCCATTTGATGGAAGAGGAAATCTATATAGGTCATTACCTTAACATAATAACATTTAATTATATTTAAGATCATTTTTTATTCTATAAACATTTTTTTAAGATTATAATTTTTGGGAGAAGAAACAAAATAAAAATTATTATTTAAGAATGTTACCTCAGTTTAAGAAAACATCTGTATGTTTTGACCAAAATATAGTATTTTAGGTTTATGATCAACAATATGTCAATGGGATTTTATTAGGTAATTAATTAAGTTATTTTGTTAGGTATATACTAATCCAAATGGCATTTTATGTGTGAATTGGGGTGGAGAGGAGGTGGCCTTTTGTAAGTGGGGGAGAGGACAGGCGTGGGATGTTTGAAATGAATCCATTATACCAACATTTTTATCAATCCAAAATAATACAAAATGGTTCATTATCAACCATTATAACTTATGAGGTCTAAATATCAACATATAATTTGTTTTTGAAAAGTTATATGTCTTTTTTTAACCTTATATTATCAGTTTAAACAATCGATAAGTTTATATTTCCTTAACTACGCTAAATTTTTAAAGTTTTTTATATTACTGATGGTCAAAAATTAAATTAACTTTTTAATATAATATAAAATATGATTATTTTATATATTTAATACATTTTTATGAATTAAATTAATATTAGATGTAGAATCCAATTTAAAATTATACCAGCAAACATGATGTAAAAGCGGTTTCTAATGAGAAAACTCCTATAATTATAGAATGTTTTGAATTCAAAATAAAAATAAAAATTTATTAAAATTACAAAAATTAGTTATATTATAAAATAAATCAAATTATATTAATTGAAAACCAATTTAAATTATAATTTTAAATTTGAAATTATTTAAACGAAAAGTCAGTTTTCAATAAAAATTGTTATTTTCACTATTCATCAAAAAAATGAAATATTTCTAAAAAATCTTAAAAGTTAAACCTAAGAAAATTTTTATATAATAATTTAAAAAATATATTTTTATATTTTCAAATAATGTTTTTAAATTTTGTAAAAAAATAGTTTTAAATTATGTGCACAAAGCATTAAAAAACCGTCTTTCAGAAAAAAGAGTGTTTTTTTGAAAATTATTATTTACCTCTTAAATGATTCTTATTTTATTTTAAATAAATATATACACAATAAATTTATTTTATATATTTTTAATCCATATAATTTTAATAATTTAGTTATTATTATTCATATCCACCAATTTAAGGGCTAGGTTATAATGATATACTATATTACTTTCCATTTGGACTCTGGGTTAACTATTCTGCAAAATATCAAAGAGATAAAATTTGTTTAAAAGAAATATATCATAAAGTATTAAGATATTACATTCCTCTCTAATATTGGAGTTTCATTTCATATATTATGTTAAACAAAATTTTCTTCTTTTAAAATATTGGAGTGTTACATTCTAGAAACTTCAATAAATTGTGACCTTGGAATTTATAATTGATCTCAGTAATCAAGGGTGTGAAATTTAGAAAAAACATTTTTGAAAATAACACAATGTAAAAGAGTTAATAAAAAATATATCTGATAAGAGATAAATGTAAATATGAAGGTCTTCTATAATAACACATTTCACTAATTCCAAGTAGAAGAACATAGGTGGGAAGTGAAGATATGTACGTCTAAGAAAAGAGTAAATAATTATGGGGAGTAACACATGCCATTGATTACTAAAAATTTAATTATCAATAAAACATTAATTACCTTAAAAATTATATATGATGATTTAAAATAAGATTTAATTCATTAGATATTACAGAAATGGGAAAACATTTTTTCAAGATCATTTTATTAAAGTTGGGAAATTTTTTTACTATCTAAGAATTTATGAAAATATACACAATTGCTATATTTTTATTTCATAATACTAATTTCAAATTTTATTTATGCTTCAATAAATATGTACATCATCTCAAACTCCATGAAATGGATATCAATTTTTTTTTTATTTTTGATTCACTAAAATAAACTTTTAACAAATTTCAAGATCAATAAAAAGAATGAAAAAGTATTTTTATCAATCATTAAATATTTTCAAAAACCAATATATTTAGAACATGTTATCCAATATAATACATTAATATCTAAACCTTGATGGTAACACCACTAGTTGACAATTAATATTTATTTTTAAAATATTTTAAGTATAAATAATGACATATTAAACAGAAGATCACATATGCTAGTGGTAGGTTTTAAACCCTTATCATCCTTCAGTTGTGGGTTCATGCACCATGGCCTTGCTGGATGAAGCATGTCGCCACCCGATATGTGGGTCACCATTTTTCTAAACCCAAATTAATATAATTCCTCAAATTCTCCCAAATTTTAACAAACAATAATTACTACATTATAGAAGATAATATAATCATTAAAGGATACCAATACATTTAATCTTAAGTCCAAAAAACCATAAAGGAATTCTTCCTCAAATTAATTTTTCTTAGACTAAAATAATGGGTTATATTCCCATAAATGTCTCTTAAATTATTGTGAATATTTGAAAACTCCCATAACATAAAACCTGAAAAGGAATGTTTAATACTTTGAACATATGATCAACCATAAACTCATAGCCCATGATGGTATCCATAACTCTTTTGTTAATGAAGATGTATTTTGTCCTAAAATTTTAAAAAATACTTATATGTATCATGATTGTTATATACGTAATACAATTGGGAGAATAAATAATTCAACAATTAAATTCTCTTATTAATATACTTAAATACTTCAACCATTTTATTTCACTACTGTCCCTCCCTTATTCAAGGGGTTATCCTTTAGAAGAGTGAATTGAATCAGATAATTCCTAGGTTCCCCAAATTTAATAAAGAGAAATATAATTGGATCCATAGGATGAAATTTATTTTTTTACATCATAATCCTTATTTTTCTTCATTAACTCATAGATTCATGCCCCTTTTTTCTATAATTAAAACGTTTTCTTATTACTTTGAGGAACATTATTAGGAGTCTGTTTCAACATTTTCAGAATTAATAAAATATATAATTTTTCCTCCATGGTCTCCACTGCTTGAGATCTTAAAAAATTAAATCCTTCTCTTCTTTAGTGAGTGTAAGTGTTAGTTAATGTATAGGGTTTTAATCATATTTTAGGATTAATTATTCGTTATAATCATCATATCATTCCATCCTATCATAATACCATTTTTTCTCATAGAAACAACATTGTCCTTCATATTAAATTTTAAAATTATACTTTTGGGTTCCATCCATTGTCTAAGACTAAAAAACATAGTTTTAGAAAAAATAATCATCGTGGGGAAACCATATAATCATTTATATAATGTTTAAATCCTGAAACCTTATTTTCAATATAATACACCTTATGCTTAACATTGGTCATTAATTTTCATCATCTTTTCAAATCCTTTATTATGGAGTATAATGAAAATTTGAATTATCTAAAGCATCCCCCACATGAGTGTCAAATTAGGTGCATAGAAAGGCTCATTTTCACGTACAAGGTAATGCTCAAGTCAATATCGATGCTCCATTTTTAGAGTTATTACCCTATGTAAATCAATTCAAGAACCATGTACACTTGTAGTATCGAGATAGGGATGAATTTATAGGGAAAAAATATATAATTTATACTTTATAGAAACATTACATTTCTCTTCTATACTTATCTAAAATACTAACACAGGGTTACGTTACCTGAAATTTATTTTCCTAAATCTAATTCCCAAGGTTTATACTAAAATTCATCTCTTACTATCTGTAACATCCCTGATCCCAGTTGCATGGAACCTATGTCTAATTTTTTACATTGATATAAAATACAAGGAATTGCATCTTGAAAAGACTAAATAGTTGAGTAGTCTATGATAAACTAGATAAATTCTGGATTCCCATACTACATTTGATAAGAGAAATTACAACATAATATTTTTCAATAATATCATTATTCCTTCTACTATATCATTTCATATCATTCTCAACACTCTTACTAGATTCATGGGAAAGGAAAAAAGTAAGGGTGATCCCATATTATTATTAAGGGTTAAGTATAGTGGAATACATTATGAATCATTAAGCATAGTAAACATGGAAAGGTAAATAAATTAACAGACATTCCATTTAGATAACATGACTATCATGATAAGATAATCCATAATCATTATAGAAGGGTAAATAATTGAACAGACATTCCATTTAAATAACCTATCTATCATGACATGATAAGGAATAATCATTATGGAAAGGTAAATAAATAAACACACATGGCATTTAATTAACTTTTCTATAATGATCGGATAATTAATAATAAATATGAAAAGGTAAATAACTAAAAACACATGACATTTAATAAATGGATTAAATGAATATAAATTTATTATTATTTCAAAAATATAATTGATAATAATAATAAAAATTCATAACAAATGAAATACTTAATAAGTTCATGTCATGATCTCAGTCATCATGATACCTCTAATATCAATACCTTTCACAAGATAGTGTAAAAATGATCAGTAGGTATACACCAAAATTATATTTAACTAATTCTAGATAAATAATTCATCTCATGATACTATTGATGAATTGAGGGGATATTTAATACGAGGATCCACCCTTATCTTCCTGTCAAAATAATTCATCATATATCGAATAATTAATTTAATTCATGAAAGATATTCCTTATCAAAACATTCTTGTTTCAAGTACATAATATAGATAACAGTGATTTCCCCAATCAATTATATACCTATAAAAATAAAATATCATATGAAGAAGTTATATATGGTTTAATAAATAATAATATTCAGGAAAAATAATATGAAAATTTAGTGTAAATTTAACGTTTAATGATCATGGAAATGTGAATAATTCATGGGAAAGTTACTAACAACAAAAACTAATCAAGGATGTAAATGGAAATACCATACTTGTTACAAATAAGAATAAATAATCCAAATTAAGAATAATTATGGAATCAATACAATATGTCCTCATTGGATTATATTTCAAATAAAGGGTTTTTTTCATTGACAAATAGAAATACCATAAAAATATCCTTAAAAACATTCTTGAGGAAAACATCCTTTTCATTTTGAAAGTGTATTTTTAAAACGAAAATTTCACAAAAAAAAATTGAAAATTATTCTATTTTAAAATAACCTTTTAAACTTATATAAAAATATTTTCAATATTGAGTCTTCATGATTGTAGGAAATTTTTTTCAAGTCATATATTCCAAAACAAATATTATTTCCCCATTTTATGAAAATTGAAAATAGAAAGTGTGGTGAAAAGCATTAAGATTAATTTTAAAACATATAATAAAAATAATAACATGGGTAAAATTTTCATTAATAAATCATTTGTATTATTTTAAAACAATTTTTAAATATTTTATGAAAACATGGATTCATAAGAAAAAGTATTTTCGACCGAAGATTGAAAATCAGTGGTATTTTATTAAAAACATTTAATCAATAATTGCAAGTATCAAAGAGTGGAAAAATGATAAGATTACATCATAACATCATTAATAACCATAAGATAATAAATTTAATGGTTTTTATTATCTAATTATCAAATAATTTCTTTCAATGTAAATTGAAGCTTAAACAATCTTGATGAAAATGAGAATGTGAAATAAAACTTTACAAAGATTATAACACTGAAGGAATAATTAATTGAATAATAGATTATGCATATAAAATTTCAATAAATATAAAATTACTGGAAATAAAATAAAAAAATAGATAAAATTAGTAACACACTTTGTCTTATATTGTTAAAAACAATGATGTAGTAATATAACTTAATGAAAGAAACTGAGTTATGAAATTATTTATGTAACATCTCGGCTCAGCTTACCATCGAACAGGTGGCTGGACCGGTTGGTCACATGGCCTCAAGTGCGTCTCCCCGTATGCCAAAGGCTGCCGACTAGCAGAGAGGGTCTCGGGAGGTGATAGTGGGGAGACTATACCCTCATATTAGAGTAACACAACGGTATTATCAGAGTAAATAATATTCAATAGAAGAAGCTGTAAACAATTGAAAGGAAGAATCAAAAGGAAGGTAATAACCATTTTATAAAAGGCGGAAAATGACAGTTAAAAATTCATGCGTGTACATATCAAAATATAGTTATGAAAGCAGGAAACATTAAATAATTCTTTACAAACAATCCAAAAAGAAAATAAACAGCAAAGCCCGATGATAATCCCCTAAGCATCCCAAGCTCCCACTTGGTCCTTCACTCCAAACTCCTCAGGTACAAACATCACAACACACAACCTAAGTCCTGTGAGCAGGAAGGTCTACTCGGGTACCCCAGTGCAATGGTAGCCCGAGTAGGGAGTGAGATATAAATCCCAGTAGGCCGGCACCACCAGTGTCAAACCCAATCCAGAAAGTGTATAATAATTAAACAGTGAGTAGGTATAGAGAAATAAGTAAGCAGAATTACATAATTAAATAACACCCATCAAGGTTCCCAAGGGACACCTGACGGTTATACCAGCTTCGGCTCGTTACCGGTAAAGTAACCTGATCATGTCACCATATATTTATATATAATCATTTAGATCATAGATGGCATGGGGTAACAATGCCTCCCACCCATTAGTAAGATTAGCAGGCACGAGGTAAGAATGTCTCTCGTCCCTAAAGGTCAACTGGAAGGGGTAAGAATTCCTCCCTTCCATACACGTATAAAGAATAGTGGGCACGAGGTAAGAATGCCTCTCGTCCCTATAATTCATCTAAAAAGGGGAAAGAATTCCTCCCTTCCATAAACGTAACGAGAATAACGGGCACGAGGTAAGAATTCCTCTCGTCCCTATAAGTCAACCGGAAAGGGGAAATAATGCCTCCCTTAAAGACATGTAATCATCATCAGAAGTCAACTGGAAAAGGGTAAGAATTACTCCCTTCCAGACATGTACTGTCACACTAGCATGGGGTATAACTGCCGGCCATCTACAAACATACACAGAAGATGGAATGGGGTATGAATGCCTCCAATCCATAAACATACACATTCATTATCAGCATTATATTACAATGCATAAGGCAGTACCTCTTATGAATTTCAAGTGATCATTCATTATGTGGCATCAGCATGTGCGCCCTCACAATACAACCATGTCTATAGTATACTACTTATTGCATTACCTCATAAGCATTCAAAGATTTATACCACATTCACGTTCAAACTTAAGGCAACCCATCTTAAGTATCTAAATCAAGATATTCACACATTCTTTTTTCTAACATAATTTGTGCTCATTACGTTATCCCAAGGTGTGGTCATACCACACTAATCTGTTCCTTCCTAGTCTCACCATTTCATCTTAAAGGATACCTTTATCATTCTTTAACCCTTTGGTACCTTCTAGAGGTAACAAGTCATTTAGTATTAAGTCATCCCACTAAGGTTACCATCTTACTCAATTTTCCTAAACATGGTAAATTTACCCAAACACAAGAATATCAGACATTTCGTTCCCCTTTGTTACAACAAAGAAAGTTCACATACAAAGCATCAAAGAGGCACCACAACAATCCAGCAGGCAAGCATAAAAAGTCAATCACTACTTTTTATCTTGAAGACATCAAACCTCTGATTGAGAGGTTTTATTATTAAATCGTTAGTTTAGTGACCAAACAACCTCTTTTATCTTATTCCTGCAATTCACATGATTTGCACAGAAGAATTTAATCGGAACTAAACTTGCATAATTAAAATGCTATTGAAGTGCAATATTAAAATCACTATTACTTTACTTAAATTTAAAGGGTGAGGAGATGAACACCACCTCTATGTGCGTTCATCCTTCTACTCCGGATCTTGGCGCTTTCAAAATAAGAGTTCCAGGCATGTCGCCTAGTCTTTGGAGACTCGAAACCACACCAAAACCTTAAACACACTATAAACAACGTGCTAGGAACTCATAAACATCAAAAACCCCAAATTTGACAAGTGAAAAACAAAGAAAGAGATGAAAATCCTACCCCGAAACCAACCCAATGATCTGAAACCACCCGAACCGCTTCACCTTCGCAGGTGGTTGTCGAAACGCGCACCAAGGAGTCCCAATGGACCTTCCGCATAACCTAGAACCAAAATAAAACTGAAATAGGGATCAACCCAAAGACCTAGAGTTCGGCCGAACCTCATCAGGAACCGATTAGGTAGAAACATGGCTGGAAGGAAGGAGGGGAAGCAGAGGGAAGCTTACTATGGAGATTCGATGAAGAAATAGCCAAAAGTCAGAGGAGGAACCCTGATTGAGAGGAGGCCATAAGGGGGTGTCGCGCGCGGCTCAAGGGGAGCCCCTCCCTGTGTGTCGTGATGGTTGAGTGAGGGTGAGGGAGAGTTGGTTTAGGTTTTATTTTTTCCTTCTTTTATTTTAATTTTAAACCAAAACCAAAACTCACCCAAACGCACTGTTTGACTCGCACGGTTTGGAAACCCCTGTGCAAACCGTGTGGAGTCCACAGCCGCTGAGACACCCATTGAACGGGTTAGGCACACGGTTTGGGAAATCGTTCATAGCCCGTATGCAGGCCACTGCCCACCTAAATTAGGCCGCATAGTTTGGGCCTCACGGTTTGGTCAACCCATGCACCAACTATGCGCCCTCTGCAGCTCTTTAAGAACATGGGTCTGGCGCTTCGGAAAACTCTCGGGCCACACGAGAAACTTAATGGGCCTTCTCCTAAGCCCAAAAAAACAAAAAATCATTCCAACTCTTGGAATTCCATTCTGAAGCTCAGTCTTAAAAACAACCTGTTCAGTAATCGAAAAAGTTCAAATTACTTCAGGTTTTAGTCCAGTTCAAAACACGGGTAATTACAACCTTCGCCTGTTAGAACTTCTCATCCCCAAGAAGCCTTCGGGAAAAACGTACACATCACCCAACCTATAAGGGTCATGAATCTTCATTCAAATGATCTATTTTCATTAAAAAACGTCCATTACACCCTTAAGAATCCATTAAACCCTATGGCGCTTAAGCCACCACAACTCGATCCGACGCTCGTTTACCAAACGAAACACCAAGACGGATCTTCCTGAGCCCATCTACCAAGAGACATGAACCTGTCGTTGTCTCACCAAGAATTCAGCCACATGTACTTCCCACCCTAGATTTATAATTTTAAGAAACCATATCAAAATTACGGTTCAGGCCACCGTTGGAATTAACTTTCAAAGCACTCCCCAAGTGTCCCCACGATGCTCTTAGCGTGATTTGAAACAGATCAAACGGTCGATTCACCATCGACCTCAAGGCCCAAGTCGAGATGGTTGTTTATATTAGGCACTGGACAACACAAACCAAACTCACCTATACCTGACGACGTGCCAAATAAATGCATTTCACCAACCACATACATTAAACAATATCCCCGAGTCAAGCCATCTCCGGCTGACTATTTACAAGGAATCTATGCCTAAACGGACAACATATTTCAAACACAACCACAATGCCTTTGTTAGGTTCACTAGGCTAGATACCCTGAGAGGGGGGGGGGTGAATCAGGGTCTGTCAGATTAAAACAAATTCCCCTTTTTATCTTTTTTTTCTATTAGACAAAACCTTCTTCTCTTTCCTTCCTGATGCAGAGTATGAATAAAACTTAAAAGATACAAAGGACATGGTGATTTTTACTTGTTTCACCCTCATTGAGCTATTTCCAAGGAGAATAAACTGGCAGTGTTCCGATGTACCAATTCCACTGTAAGACCACTGTTGTCTACAAGTTCGAAGCGAACTCACTATCCCTCTTAGTTTACAACCACCCACAATTTGAGAACTCACTGCTCTCTCAACTGAAGTGAGATCACTACTTCTTCGGAAGATCCACTCATAGTTTATAGACCTGTAGGTCTCATAATTTTCATTAATACATTTATCCTCAACTGTTGATAAAGGATCTTTTGAATTTAAACTTTCATCCACTGATGAATACCCCTCTTTCCCTTAAACAACGGAAAATTGCTTTTGAAAATACCTTCACAAAGCACCCAACTTCGCAAGGCACCCAATTTCACGAAGCTCAAACAAGACTTCATGAAGCTCCTTACTTTTCGCAAAGAACTCTCGTGAAGGACTCTCATGAATGTCAAGTCTTCACAGAGCGACTTCCCTCGCGAAGCTCACTGAGCCAACGCGGAGCTCACAACTTTCGCGGAGCTAGAATAGCTGCCGCGAAGCTCCTCTTTCTCGAAGCACATTGGCTACCCAAACTACGATGGCGAACCGAGAGGAAATGATTTTCTTTGAAATCTCTCTCTTAACATCTTCCTCTCTTAAAGGGGTCGAGGCCTATTTATAGGTGATTCCACCAACCCTCAACCATTCGGCGTGAAGTCAACACCACGTCATCAGCAATCGCGAAGCTCCGAATCTTTTTCTGGAATTCTCTCAAAATCACGAAGCACCTCAGCAATTTTCCAATCGCGGAGCTTGACGTAATCATAGAGCATCACCGTCAACAATATTTCATGCCTTCGCCACGAAGATCCCTCAAATATCCCTTGACCACCGTGATGCGCTTCAACTCTTCCGTTCGCGAAGCTTGACGTAATCGCGAAGAACATCGTCAACATTCTTCTGGCCTTCGTGAATTCCAAACCATGAAGCCTATCTTCAAAAAATTCATTCCTTTTCCATATTTAAATATGATATTCAAGGATATCTACTTTTCACAATTCTCATCAAACTCCAAATTTTGGACTTCAAAAATTTGGCAAGCACTGCAAAATGGCGCGCCACCTTGAACTGCTCTTTTTTACCACCTCCAGATCATCCATTCCATTGAAATGGTTCTTTGTAAACATTGAATGTGAACAATATCTATGGAACTTGAAAATTCAATATGGAAACCTTCTTTTTCAACAAACAAAATCAACCCAAAAATACTGAAATGTTCCCTTGAGGGATTTTTTCCCAACAGCCTTTCTCCAAGGCACCTTACGTTTAGTACAAAAACATTCACTGAAGCCTATACTCGACTTCTGATGACATTTCCAAGATCAAACCACACAAGAAACAATGCATCCGACGTGCAATGCCAAAAGAGAACCATTCAATCAATCCCAACAGATTCAAAGCATTAGCGCAGATAAGGCCGACACACTCTTAGTGCATCTAAGATGAGGGCAATATAGGGGACATGCTCATCGCTAAACAAAATACACTAATAAGATTGAAACGGATTCCATCTAATCATACCAGACTACTGGAAGGAAGAACAGTCGAACCTCAACTGGTTGACTTCAAGGAATGAAGAATAGTCGAACCTCAACTGGTCGGCTTTAAGGAAGGAACTCGGCTTCACCTGCTGACGCATCCACGTGTTTTAAACCCGCATGCCTCATAGGCATTCAGACACAACAAAACCTTTCCAGAAGGAATTCCAGGTACTGTCTCTTCTAATTGGAAGGTCACATTTACCAGATTCGATGCAACACACTCCCAACCTTAAGAGTGTCCTAGTCGTCGAAGGGAAAGAAGATAAACTAGCCAAGCACAAGCGCGCCGGTACAAAAACACCTCCAATGATCGTGTGAATCTCCTTTGCAACAATCACATCACCAAACAAACAAAGAAGATCCAAAAAAGGAAACGAGCGTGTCAAAACACACGAGTCATTTGAAATCCATCCCGAACATTGGGACAAAATAATTCTTTAACGTCAGACCACTCCACAGAGGAGATGACCCAAAGTCACAACGAAAGTCAAAACCCAATGACCACCCATCCGAACAAGGGTTCCAGTAGAAAGACAAGAGTCCAACAAGGGACAACGGTGCCCAAATGACACCTCACATCAGAAAACCCACGGTATAAGCAAGGCATTAAAACACTAAGGGTGCTACCAACCACAGGCTATCCCCTTATGAAGATCAAACATCGACCCTAACACCAGGTCACGTGAAACAAAGTCACTAGGCTCAAAAGCCAAACATCAAGCCACCGCTAAAGAAAAAAACTCCTACGAAAACACCTACGGTCCCGTTCCAAGGCAACTCGATGAGAATATCAGAACTACCCCATACACTAGGGTTTCAACACACCACTACAGGTTCCATTACAATGCCCCCTCTATTAAACCACATTAATCTTTAATCATCTAAAAGTTTAAACTTCACAAAAAGGTAAACAAGCATGTTTCCCAAAAACTTCCTTCTAAAAACATCAAAAACTCACAAACATCCGGTATTTATCAATAAATTGAGAAAACAACACCATTTAAACAAAAGGGCGACCTACTAGGGTCTCATTCTATCCATCTCAGGTTCTTCAAAAATCAACCCCAAAGCTATTTATCAATTTTACTGAAACACCACAAACCAAGTTATCTCATACAACACTTTTCAACTGACCAACTTGGGTCCATTTTCACTTTTAAAAGTTAGCCAAAACCATTCAATTCTGAAATCATACAACCTTTTCCATTCAATAATTTCACAATACAGCAAGCCTTTACATTTAACACAGGTTTCCATTTCCCAATTCATGAAGCGCCCATGCATACATGGATTGAAAATTGACTCCCCTTTAAATCAAAACCAATTAACATTAGAATTTTAAACTTATAAGCCTTTTACAGTGGTTCAAATACATTGGTTACCTTTTACCAGTTATAAGGTGCCCATACACCATACAACTGAAAACTAGATCCTATCATATTCACAACCAACATATTAAACTCATGCCATCAATTACATGTATAAAACATTGCAGTTCACTACAAGAAGCTAACACCGAGACATGTTATAACAAAGAAGCACAACATATAAGCAAGACATACAGCATGGCATATTATCACTGAAAAATGATATCTAAATAGGTTTGATAATAAATACAAGGCATGGTGTGCAATCAAGGCACACAATTCGAATCAACAAGAAACCTAAAATGCAACTACATTGAATGGAACTATGCATGGAATGTTGATCCCTATGTGCCTATAATGATGCATGAAATGAAGTTTACTTGTCATATCAGGACAAGGGTAAAATTAAAGGAATTTTATAAACCATTAGCAGCAGAAAATACTATATTCACTCAAGGTGTAATCATATCAACTATAATAGCAAACAACATGAACAACAATTCCCATCACTTGCCACTTGGTCATTTCCCGTACATGGGGTGATCAGTCCCAATCACGGTTATTATCCATGCACCAACACTTTCCTAATCTCTTATCTACCAACCCAAAATAGTAAGTAAAAAGACAACAAACACCTCTGATACCAATTTGTAACATCTCGGCCCGGATTACCATTGAACAGGTGGTCGGACCGGGGGGTCACATGGCCTCAAGCGCGTCTCCCCATACGCCATAGGCTGCCGACTAATAGCAAGGGTCTCAAGAGGTGATAGTTGGGAGACTATACCCTCAAATCAGAGTAACACAGTGGTATTATCAGAGTAAATAATATTTAATAGCGGAATCAGTTATCAATTGAAAGGTAGAATCAAAAGACAGGTAATAACCACTTTATAAAAGGTAGAAAATGCCAGTTTACAATGCATGTGTGTACATATGATGATACCGTTATGAAAGAAATAAACATTACAACATGATTTACAAACAATCCAAAAAGAAAAGAAACAGAAATGCCCGAAGGCAATCCCCTGAGCATCCCAAGCATCTGCTTGGTCCTTTTCTCCTAACTCCTCAGGTACAAACAGCACAACACACAACCTAGGTCCTACAAGAAAGAAGGTCTACTCGGGTACCCCAGTGCAATGGCGGCCCGAGTATGTTGTGAGATATAAATATCAGTAGGCCGGCACCACCGGTGTCAAACCCAATTCAGATAGTTTATAATAATTAAACAGTGAGCAGGTATGGAGAAATAAGTCAGCAGAATTACATAAGTAAATAACACCTGTCCAGGTTCCCAAGGGACACCTAACTGTTACCTGCTTTAGCTCATTTCCGGTAAAGTAACCTGATCATGTCACCAGATATATATAAATGCATTAAATAATAGATGGCATGGGGTAAGAATGCCTCCCATTAATTAGTAAGGTTAGCGGGCACGAGGTAAGAATGCCTCCCATACCTAAAGGTCAACCGGCAAGGGGTAAGAATGACTACCTTCCATACACGTATAGAGAATAGCGGGCATGAGTTAAGAATGCCTCTCATCCCTATACGTCAACTAGCAAAGGGAAAGAATGCCTCCCTTCCATACATGTAAATAGAATAGCGGGCACGAGGTAATAATGCCTCTCATCCCTATATGTCAACTGGCAAAGGGAAAGAATGCTTCCCTTCTAGACATGTACTGTCACACTAGCATGTGGTATAACTACTTCCCATCTACAAACATACATAGAAGATGGAAAGGGGTATGAATGCCTCCTATCCATAAACATACACATTCATTATCAGAATTATATTACAATGAAAAAGGCAGTACCTCTTATGCATTTCAAGTTATCATTCATTATGTGGTATCAGCATGTGCGCACTCACAATACAACCATGTCTATAGTATAGTACTTATGACATTACCTCATAAGCATTCAAAGAGTCGTACCACATACACATAAGAAAACACATTCATGTTCATACTTAAGGAAACCCATCATAAGTATCTAAATCAAGATATTCACACATTCATTTTACTAACATAAGCCATTATCATTACGTTATCCCAAGGCATGGTCGTACCACCCTAATCTGTTCCTTTCTAGTCTCACCATTTCATCTTAAAGGATACGTTGACCATTATTTAAACCTTTGGTACCTTCTATAGGTAAAAAGTCATTTAGTCTGAAGTCATCCCACTAAGGTTACCATCTTACTCAATTTTACAAAACATGGTAAATTGACCCAAACACAATAATATTAGACATTTCATTCCCCATTGTCTCAAAAAAGTATGTTCACATACAAAGCATCAATGAGGCACCAAAACAATCCATCAGGAAATCATAAAAAGTCTATAACTACTTTTTATCTTGAAGACAGCGCACCTCTGATTGAGGGGTTTTATTATTAAATCATTAGATTAGTGACCAAGCAACCTCTTTTATCTTATTCCTGCAATTCGAACGATTTTAACAGAATCATTTTATTGTAACTAAACATTCATAATTAAAATTCTAAGGCAGTGAAATATTAAACTCACTATTACTTTACATAAGTTTAAAGGGCATGGAGAGTGGACCCTACCTCCAGGTGGATACATCCTTCCACTCAGGCTCTTGGAGCTTTCTAACTAAAAGTTGCAGGCAATTCGCCTAGTCTTAGGTGACTTGAAACCACGCCAAAACCTCAAACGCACTATAAAAACGTACTAGGAACTCATAAACATATAAAGCCCAAAATTTGACAAGTGCGAAACAAATAAAAAGGTGAAAATCCAACCCCAAAACCAACCCAACGATCCAAAACCACCCGAACCGCTTCGCCTTCAGCAGCGGTTGTCGGAACGCGCACCAAAGAGTCCTAACAGACCTTTCGCATAACCAAGAACCAAAAGAAAATTGAAATTAAGATCACCCCAAATCCATAGGGTTCGTCCACACCTCATCGGGCAATGATTAGGTCAAAATATGGCTAGAAAAAAGGAGGAGAAGCGAGAGGGAATACTAACATGTAAATTCGACGAAGAAATGGCCAGAAATCGGAGGAACCTTGACCGAGAGGAGGCCTGAAGGGGGGTGTCACGCATGGATCAAGGGGAGCCCCACCTTCTGTGTCGTGCGGGATGAGTGAGGGTGAGGGAGAGTTAGTTTAGGTTTTATTTTTTTCCTTATTTTATTTTAATTTTAAATAAAAACCAAAACTCACCCAAACGCACGGTTTGACCCGCATGGTTTGGCAACTCGTGCGCAAACCGTGCGGATTCCCATGCCTCCAAGACACCCAATGCACCGGATAGGTGCACGGTTCGGGAAACCATGCACAGAACGTGCGCAAGCAACTGCCCACATGATTTTGGCCGCACGGTTTGGGCCACACGGTTTGGTCAACCTGCGTGCCAACCGTGCGCCCTCTACAGCTCTTTAAGAACATGGGTCTGGCGCTTCCAAAACCTCTCGGGCCACCCAAGAAACTTAATGGGCCTTCGCCTAAGCACAAAACCAAAACAAAAAAGAGTTCCAACTCTCATAATTCCATTACAAAGCTCGGTCTTAAAAACAACCCATTCAGTAATCGAAAAAGTTCAAATTCCTTCGGGTTTTAGTCTGGTTCAAAACATACGTCATTACAATTTACTACATACTAATTTTCAATTCATATAATCAGGGATAAAATAATTAAAATTAAAACATAAAATATCATTATGTTTTAAGGATTCATGATATTAAATCTAAAAGGGGTATTATTAACACCATATAAAAGGAATTAGTTGCTCAATATTAAAATATGCCTCAATGAAGGGATATTGAGATGAAGTCTCTCACCTCACACTTCCTTTTGGTTAGACATGAGTTAATATCCAGTATAATGGTTTTAAAAATTTTATTAATTTAAAAAAGAACCATATTCATATTTATAATATCATATATTATCCTCTTGGAACATTTTTTGAATTAATGTTAATAATATTTGATTATTTTTATTTTCTTGTGTGTTAGTTTCCATGTTTTCCCATGCTTATTTTGTCATGAAAGTTTCTATTATTGACCATAATATAATGTTACATAATCTATATAATTATATTGATTTTATAAATATAATTTTTTAATTAGATAAATCCTTATAATCATTATTTAAATTGAACATAGAGAATGGATCAAATCACTTTGTGGAGTCCGTAGGCTGTACATACACACAAGCGATGTTATCATTTCCTTAACGAGTGAAAGGGTAAGGAATTATGTGATATATTAATTTTATAGAATAAATATAAATTAATACATATAATATATATTCTTTAAATTTTTCCTTACTACATTCCATATAAAGTGTCAGTAAAAAAAGTTCCGCATTGCTTCGTTATGCAGTAGTGTGCCTTATCCACAAGAGAAACTATTGTAAATTGAATGAATTACACTTTAAGATGGTATATGTGATATTAAAATGAAATAATTATAAGAATATTAAATTATCATATTAATTTGAAAAAATATAACATTTTATCCATCTTCAAATGTGAATATGTAAATAAATACATCAGTTCATGAGGAGGTAGTCCACCATACACACGATTGACAGTTTTGTTTCCCATTTGATGGAAGAGGAGAGAGAAGTAGGTCATGACCCTAAAATAATAACATATAAGTATATGTAATATAATTTTTTTATTTTATGATAATTCATTAATATGATATCAATATTAAAAATAATGGAAAAAATATAAACTCTCATTTAAGAATGTTACCTCGTTTTAGACTACTTATTTAGGTTCAAAATAAAATCCTTCACAGGTTGTATTTTTTATCAAAAAATGGATATAATCTATTTATAGGGGAGTAAGGAAGTGATTTTGGTAGTTATTGACCGAATAATATGGATTTGGATGTGTGAATTAGAAAGGAGGGGTGGCCTTTATATTTGAAAGAGAGGACACACTTGTTATTCTTGAAAAGAATCAATTACACCAACATTTTCACAATGAAACAAGCCTAGAAATGGGCCATTATGGTCCATTCAAGGTTAAAATATCTAAATATATTTATCAAATGGGTATTGGACAAGGCTTATATCATTTAAAACCTTATAATTTTATTTTAACCCCTAGTAAAATTGTTTTTACCTTAACCGCAGTAATTATTTTTTTATTTTCCCAATTTTAGTATAGTAAAAAATTAAGTTGAACATATTAAATAATATAAATTATGATGATTAAAAATATGGAATCCATTTTTATAAATTTATCTCAAATAAGTGTAAGAATCCAATTTAAAGTTATATCTATAGACGCGATGAAAAATATGGTTCCCAACGAAAAATACTTACAATTAAAGAAGGTTTTCCTGCAGAAATTCAATATTAAATTGATTAAAATATCATATAATTATTAAAATTTAATATAATTATACTAATTATACTTTATAAGTAATTCAATATATAATTTATCCTTTTAAATTATTAAAAAACAGTTTTTTAAAAAAAATCCGTTTTTTTAATATTCATCAAGAAATAAAATATTTCAGAAACAGCCCAAAAATTCACACATAAATAATTTTAATATTATTTTTTTAGTTTTTTAGTTTTATAAAAATAATTTTCTAAAAAATTAAAAAAATTAATTTTAAATTATGTGTGTAAAGTGAGATTAAACCATTTTTTAGAAAAATACATTTCTTAAAAAAACATTCCTTTTACTTTTAAATGATTGTTTTTATTTATAATCAAAATATATCCATTGAATTTATTTTTTACATGTTTAAACCATGTACTTTTCATAATTTAGTCAGTATTCTTCATATCCTCCAATTTAATGGTCAAGTTATAATGGTATACAACCTTACGTTCCATTTAGACTTGGGGTTGTGAGTTCTACAAGCTATCAAAGATATTGAATTTGTTAAAAAATAAATATATCATAAAGTCTCGAGATGATACATTATCATATAATCTCAATGTTTTGTGTAACATACTCTATTGAGCCAAATTTTCTTCTTTTAAAATTTTTTGTTTTTATAATTTCAATGGTTGATTTAAATATTAAACAAAAGGTGTTATGTTTTGGACATTTTAAAATTCATATTAAATCCATAAATTTAGAATTTTATGTGGGTGATTTTTTTGAACTTTTAAAAAGAATTAATTATTTCATGGTTATTTACTACACTCTAACTCATCATTTTACATGTCATTATTTCCAAATATATATATATTTTAACAACTTAAAAGTTATTATTTCACGTGATATTCTTTGTATTTAAGTATCATGTTGGTTTACCATGTCTAAATTATTGTATTACCATGAATTAATCATTATGATATGAAATCCATGTATTATTTAAAATATATCAGTACATAATTTTATTGTCATTCATTATTTATTAAGGATATATATATAACTTATATTTGAACTTATATATATATATATGATTATATATTTTTATAAATCCATTGCTATAGTTTTTAAAAGTATTATTGAAAACTATAGTGGAAAAAGAAAGTATATATATTTTATTAAAATTTGACACTTGGACATTCTAAACATTGAATAGATATGTGGAATAAACTGAACCCTCTAAGATATTTAGGCCCTATATATCCTTCAATGTTAAATTAGACTTATTTTGATTCCTAATAATATGATGTATTTTTCTAGAAAAATATTAGTGGATTACTTTGATAAGAAAACTAGTACCAATTATTCAAATATTATTATTATTTTATTTATTATTTTTATTTCATGGTTTTTTTTTCTAAAAAAAATTAATTTTTATGGTGATTTCAATAAAATTGTGCACAAATAGGTTTTTGGATAACTCATTTTTTTAGAAGGAAAATTTTATTTTATATTTAAATAATTTTCTATTAAAAAAAGTTTTCAGTTTAGAATAAATTGTTTTCAGAGAATATTTTTGGGTATTTATAGAAATTAGTGACTCTATTTTAAAACCCTTTATTGAATTGTTTTCTCACCCCAAGAATTTAAATTGATTTTCATAGGGTATATACCTGAGTAATAGTTTCCCAAGAGATGAGTATTGACTATACAGATTTGAAGGATCAGAGCTACTATTGTCTTAGAATTATTTAGAATTTAGAAAAAATGAATTTGAATTAAAGAGTTTCGGTTTTTGTTTTATTTAAATCCTATAAAACTCTAGACCAAATTGATCCCAAAACTATATATTTTTCAAGTGATGTTTAATATTGTATTTTAAAAATATATAATGTTTATAGGATGAGATCTTTGAATGTGGATCTGGGGAGTCACACATCCAAAGTGTAGTGCTTAGTGAAATTACAAATAGAAAATCAGTCTAAAAATAATCCCATAACCGCAAAGGTAAAACCCATCCTAACATAATTTGAATATAAATATGACCACTTACTGAAAAAATCTTCCAAAAAGAATAATTCATGTGTCAGTCACCTTGGAATTTCAATAAACACTGAATCCATTGACACCATATCCACTAATATCACCAAAACATTCTCTATCATATGTATAATACACAACAAATATGAGTTAAACTCTCATATAGAGGTGAGTACGCACATACCTAGTTTTGTTTATTAAAAAATATGAATGATATTTAAAAGAAAAGCCATATCAAATACTTTATGGAAAGTAGAAACAAAAAATATGCTTTAAATTTGTAGAACAAGATATGATGAATGTATTCTCACTATATACATTCAATCCACATAAGAATCTATCGTGTCCCATCTCATTTACAAGTGAAATCTTGAAGCCTACACTTGTATGGCTATGGGATAGAAACAAACGTTTATATATCCAAAAATAATGGGTGGAAATACCACTAATAAACCTATCACCTGCTATGAAACATATTATATATATCATACATGAATTTAATATCAAAACGAACAACATAAAAAATAAATATTTATAGAAAAATCAGTCTACAATGTGAAATGAAGCATATAAATCCTATAGAATAACCATCACATCCTAAATAGATGATATCAAAAATAATACTGACATAGTATTAGCCTCAATCATGCGATATCTACTCCGCTGGATTACCATATCCATTTCCTTTCATCTATATAAATAATAACCTATTATTCATATCTATTGATCTACAACAAAACATGGATGATAATGTGAAAGTATGCATAAATGAGAATAAAAATAACCACAATGTCAACCCAAATCTTTGATCAAACCCTATATATATCCAATGTTTAAATGAATCAAAATTAATTAATGTGTGGAAAAATTAATTTAACCCAACATCATTATAAACCACAATAATGACTAGTATCAATATTTATCAACTTATCCATGGATACCATTCAATAAACTCACTAAATAACAATAATTTTGAATAAATAGCAGTAATCATGTCTCAAAACCCATCATGGATTTACCATCCATTAATTATACATAAATTCACTAGTCATGAGATCGTGTGTAAGTTAGTTTCTCCACTAATCTTATTAAGAATATAGGACACAAAAATATCTAACTATATCAAAATTACTAGAGTAAATGCCCATCTCTATAGATAACAACATATACCTTTTTTCATGCCAAAAAAATACACAACTCTAGAGTTAAATAAGTATATAATACTATTTTTTTAAATACCCAACTCAAGATATACCACTAAATATTTCGTACTCTCAAAACTAGATCAGAGGGTGAGGAGTAAGATTATATCAGGCACATCATTATTGTATATTATATTTTTTTTATTTAAAAGTTGAATATATCATATTTTATGTATAAATAATAATGAAATGATTTTTTATACACCAAAAGACACACACACACACACATATATATATATATATTAAAACAAATTATCAAAAATTTAATTATTATTTTTTCTTGAAGTATGTATAAATTCTTTTTTATGCTTCAAAAACAAATTTTCTAAAAATTATTTTTTACATATTATGCATACTTATAAAAAAATTAATTTTTATTACCATCTGAAATTGAATCTAGTATAATGTTTTTAACATTTTTAATTCACATTTACAAATTTTGTTATAAGTTTAATGTAACTTTTAGACATAAAAATAAATTACTAAAGTAAAAGTTAGTTACCATATTAAAGACTAAAATAAGGTAAAAGGTACACATATGGTATAAATCTATAAGTATAATAATAAATTATCTTTAAATGGATATATAAGTTAATTATTATCCTATATTTATCCTTCATCATTAATTTTTTCACATTATTCCACTTTACTTTTTGAAATGACAACCATATACATTAAGTAATGGGTATTTGTGAAATTGTCATTCAAGCACACATAAAAAGGGGAACCTCCTATAACCATCTCAATTAACATATTTATTTAAAATTTATCTTCAATACATTACAAAATTATATCCCTCAAAATATTGTCTCATTTTTGGGAATCGATATCCCAAAAGGACTCTCAGATCCAACATTTCCAAGAGGCCCTCTAAGAAAAGATTCTAGTCTTTGATATAAGTGTTATCCTATTCAAGATTGTTATTATTTACCGAAAAAATATATCTGCTATTGAATCTAATTTATCACGTTAAAAAATCATTAATATTTAATCAAATTTATTTCATTATTATACAATTACCTGATATTACTCATTCAATCATTATAACATGTTTTTGTATTTGTGGATTTCACTACATACATAAATGATGTTAAAACGTTTCCATCATGATTAAATAATAAATCATCAACATTGTTAACAATATTAAATAATGTTTAATTTAATATTTTTTTATAATTTTGGGATTTTATTATATATAAATATATTCATTAATTGAGTTAACTCTTTTTATTGAATCAAAATTTACATAAAAGGATATCGTTAAGTGTTCCATGGGAACCATAACAATATGTTCCATGAAATGACCATAGGAATCCAAAAAATATCAAAAAATATATATTTCAAATATTAATGAACATCCTATAGATGGTTTTCCTATGACCAAGGAGTATAGATCGAAACTAAAAAATAAAAAAAAAATGTTTGGAAAAACAGAACAACTATCACCTAGTTATTAATTTTTACTAAATATAACGAATATATGGGTTATAGGGAATTGTAATTAAATGGTATACCATAAAATTTATAAAAATATGTTTATATACATATTAATAATAAAATTATACTTATCATACATGTATTTATATCATGTTGTACCTAGTGAATGTTTTTGGTAAGAGTTTTTTCTCAACCTCACTTCGAAAACAAGGCTGTTTTTGTTAAATTTTAATTATAATAAATTAGGTGTTCATAATATTAAAAACCCAATATATTTTATTTTAATATATTAAATAATGGGCTTTACTTTTATTCTTACAATTTTACCTCTTTTGGCACACAATTAAACTGAAAGGTTCTTTATAAGGGGAACTAACCACATTTCTTATTCTCAGTCTAAAGTATTTCTTCATGTCTATATCATTTATATTGTTTAATGAATATTTTTATATAAAATTAATTTTTTGATTAAGGATATTTTATATTATCTTCTAATTTATTTACAACATTTTTTGAAAAAAACAATGACCTTTTTCTACACTAGTAATCAATAATTGACATTGACCCTCTTTACAAAAGCGTGAAAAAAAATTAACACATCAAATATGGATTAATTTACCATCCAAATTCCTCATTTTTCATTATTAATATTCCTAACAAATTTTTCATAGTATTCTAAATTAATTTCCATTATAATTTATTTTGTAAATTTTTCCCACTGAAATATAATTTATTAAAAACATAAAATGGTACTTCATCCAATTTTTCAATTTAATTTATTAGTGTTATTATAAATATTTTTTTCATATATGTCAATATATTTTAGTTTTTCTTATATATAACTAGGGATGATATCTAATGATACCATCCAGCTACTTTATTTGGAAAACTTATGATAATGTATTTTGTATGTTTATATGATACCCATTTCATTAAACGGATTAATTAATCAATGATGGAATTATGAATGTTTTCATGTTCATGGAAAAAACTTAATTATTTTTTTTATTATGTGATTTATATAAAATTATATATCCCACTAAGGAATTTAGAAATTATTTTTTTCACTTGTGAAAACCAAAAAGGTATTAGGAATTAAACATATTCCATTAAAAATTAATGGGAAAGAGATTGAACCCAATCCACTAAGGGATTTTATCCCCAATATGATGTTAATATCAATAGTTATCCTTGAAAAGCTGAAATTATTTTATATGATTTTTCATGTGATACACTATTATAGACTATTAATATTCTTATTTTATTCTTTTATAGCTCATGACTATTTACTAATGATTACAAAATCCTATTACTCATTTTTTATGCTCATCCAAAGATTAATGATGCGACTCAAGATTTATGATCTTTATTTTTTAGGTATGATTATAAAATATTATATACATGATAAATGATTATATTATCAAACCCATATTCTCATATTATTCTAATTTCTGATTTTTAACTAATATCTCTTATGTTTAACCTTTTTGGCCATTTGAGAATAGCCTTTATTAAGTTTTCATTCCCTAGGTTATTAAAAAGGGTATTATGCAAAAGATGTTTATAAGGTAATAACATGTGAAGAATATATTTTGTAGATGTTTACTATGTTCTAAAATTATTTTGTTCTGTATATAATCTTAAAAGTTGCCAATCTTAGAGATTTTCAGGTGTGAAATTTTGTGATATGCAATAAATAACAATCTAAAGTGATGTAATATACATGTGTGTTATTCATTGGACATATTAATTGGTATCATAGTACGATTTAGATATTGTTGGGGATTATTTTATGTATAATAATAGGATCTAACATAAAACAACCTATATTTAATGAAAATTGGGGTAGGATGAACATAAAATATCATACATTGGAATAAAGGTCTCATAATTTATGAAATGTTATGATTTATTTTGTCGATCATATAATTTTTTACTATGATTATTTATTTAATCTCAAGATAACCATTTTCATTTTAGTAAGGTTCTAAGGACAAAATAATTAAATTAGGGTTCTGAAATATATGATTAATATTTAAATAACTAATTCGAAACTAGTTTAGTGAATTCCTTTAAATATTGAAAAGTTACTGAGACTATATATTTGTATCCCCAATGGTAAGAAATATAATTTTCAACGAAATCTCCCAATGGAGGGATGGTCTCATCCCATTATTATATATATTCATTGATGGTGGTTTGTGGGAGTTTGAAACTTGTAAATCTTATTATTCTTCCATTTTCAGTTGTGATGTGATTTTGGTCATGGATTGTCTCTCTATAAATAGATCCCAAATATAGTTATGGGATCGGGAAATAATATTTCATTACCCAAAGTAACCCACGATTGTATATAAATGCCAGGATGTTTATGAAAAACCTACAGAAGCTACATCCCTAGTATAGATCGTGCTTCCTAGAAATGGGGGATATGTATTGGAAAAGGTTTAAGAAAACTGAATATTGAATACGTTTTTATTTTTTGAGAATATACTAATTTAGTTTATTAAGAGTTACATGGTATTCTACTAGATCATAAGGTTGGGTTTTTTCAAAAAAACACATATATAGTACTATGATTATATTAAAGACTCTTTAGAGAATATCATTGAATGAGTTATAGGAATTGAAGAAGAAACTCTAGGATAATCCAGATAAGGGTTTTATATTCTCTTGTTCTTTTCTATGGGGTGCACCAATCACATTTATTATGAAGAAATATAGATAAATTATTCTTTATACTAATTATCATTAAATTAACTTTATTATGACTAAGAACATGTATCCACATCCTTGTGTTGATGGCATATTCAATCAAATACAAGGTGGCAAATACTTCTCAAAGATTGACCCTTGATATTGATATCATTCATTAAGGGTGAAGAGAATAGATGTATCCAATATAACATTTTTTAAAAGATATGAATTTTTTTAATCCATAATGATTTCATTTAGACTTTACAATTCCACTGATATGATCATGGATAAGATGAATAGAGACTTTTGAGATTACCTCAGTCAATATTTGGTAATATTTTTAGTTTATATTTCCTATATTCCAAGAAAAGGGATGAGTATGAATATTATTTGAGGATGGTTCTCACGAAATCAAGAAAGGATAAATAGTATAACAAACTCATAATGTGTAAATTTTGGTTATATAAATTATCATTCATGAGTCTATTATCCATAAGGGTGGTTATATCTGTGGATCATTTGAAGATAGAGGTAACTAAATAATGGACTAATTAAACCACTATAATAGAGATCCCTAGTTTTCTAGGATTTGATGGATTCTATTTACACTTTTTGAGAAATGTATCATGAATGTAAAATAAACTAATTATGTTAAATCATATGGGAGTTTATATCCATTCGATAGATTAATATGAATAATGTTTTGAAGATCATATGGAAATGTTTTTAAGTGGATCTTTATGCACACTATCTTACAGTTTAGAAGGATTTTTTGATATATAGTGATGCATCAAAGAAGTTATTGTGATGTTTCATTACGAATAATGACTTGGTATTAAAATATTCATAATTTAAATTAATTTTTCATGATCAAATTTAATTGATACATCATTTATAGCTATAATTAGTAATATTTTTCTTAAATGAACGGTGGAAATATATTTATAGAGAAAATTATGATATATACTTAACATTATTACATAAAGTATATTCATGTTGATGGATTTTAACATGATTGAAAATATATGGTTGTAATTCATCAAGATCTATGACAAATAAATACATTATGAACTTGATATGGAAAAAAGGGTGTTGATGCTTTAAATAGGAAGGACCATGAAACCTTGTCTATGATGTTGATTGAAAGAGACCCAATAAAAATGTATTTTCAAAGTATTGACCATGAAATCATATGGTAAGGGTAGAAATATTATATTTTACATGTTATTTATTAACTAAACATCCAATATAAGATTAAGGAGGCATACAAGGATAATATAGAGCTATATAAAAAGGCAATAAATATTCCATATTTTGGAATTTCAATTAATGAAATAGTATGATTTTGTGAATTAATACGCGTCATATAAAATCTTTAATTAATGGGGACATTTTGGAGGATTCAAATAGCTCGACATTATTTATATATTATATAAGTATAATGATATTTTGAGATCTCAAGATTGAATTATAGTGTAACATCACGAATAGGTTGATTACATAGTATATATATATCGATGCTTGGTATGTCGATAAGTTAACGTAGAATAAAAATGTTATATAAATGAGGGAATCACCATTAATTTCATTATAGGTATCCTTAAAACATATAAAGGTCATAATTCCATTTAGGATATAGTTGATGACCTTTCAAAATCATCACATTTAATTTTTATTCAACAATATTTATCACTTGATTAACATTCTACTATGTGCATAAAGGAAGTGGTAAGAATTTATAGAGTATAACTTACAATTATATCAAATTGGGTTCCTTATTATACATCAATTTTATATATAACTATTCGAAAAAATTAAATAAGGATTTTATCTTTAGCACTACTTATAATCCTCAAACTAATTTTATGTAAAAAATGATTGTTAAAACTTGAGATGATATGTTTATATCCTATTCAATTGATTTTAATGGGTATTGGTATTATTACATTACCCTAGTAGAATTATTATATAATATATGTTTCCATTTTAGGATTTAGATGAAACCATACAAGGCTCTATACATTAAGAGGTGCCTAACTCCAATATGTTGGGGTATGGTTGTAGAGTTTATATTATTTGGAGAAGATATTTATTAATAAATGTTAAATAATTTTCAATGAATTTTTAGCACATTAAAATTTCACCATGTTGAAATAAAATATATGTTATTAAAAATATGTGATATTATATTTTAAGAGTTATATATATGGTATTAATTTTAATATTACCTTGTAATAAGATTATTAAAATTTGGAAGAAGGGGAATTCTAGCCCTAGATACAATGGCCCCTTTAAAACACAATTATCATGTGCTGAAGGTAGAGTATTGTCTTTCACTTCCACTAAACCTCTCCCAAGTGAATAATTTATTACATGTATCACTTTTTAGGATGTGTGTTTCTAATCTATCACATGTACTGAACTTATAATTTCTATAACTAGGGAATGATCTCACTTATGAGGAATGATTGGAAGAAATATTATATCATAGAGATAGAGTATTACTAAACAAGCCCACTAACTTAGTTAAATTTCTCTTGGGAATCAATTTTTTGATGTAGTAATATGGGAAGATAAGGTGGTCATGAGGCCAATTTTCCCTCGTTATTTTACATCAATGTAATAAAATTTAATGGGAAAAATTAATTTATGGGAGGTGGAATGTAACACCGTAGCCCATATGGCCCAAAGGACTAATTTTTTTATTTTATTATAGATAATCCCTCTCTTAAGGGTTGAAGGGGAACCCATACATGACTCGTAGGCCCAAGGCACAGGGCCCGACATGACCCGTAATACATGACCCGAAGGCCCAGAGGCATACGATGCCCAATACATGACCCATAGGCCCAACCCACCAGAACTGCCCCTCCCCAGCTTCAACATCATTGATTACCTTTAAATCCCCACCTGCATTGCTGATCGGCTAGCATTGCCTCGTACAAAGCTGCACGGTGCCTGGTCCCGATGGTGGTTTCCATACCCTCTCATTCTTCCAATCTGGTTTAGCCCTACTTCTGGTGACTGCTACTGGTGCTCTGATCCTCATCTAGGGCATGCTCTGTGTGAACTAAGCTACTTCTTGGTCTTCAATGGCCTTATGGTTCCAATATATCTCTCTTTTTTAATAAATCCAATTTCGTTGATAGATTATGATACGATTACCACCAATCCAAGATGAATAATTTTTTAATAAAATAGAAAATGGAATACATTAAAATATATTTAAATGGAATAGAATTGGAAAAATAAATGATTCTAAAAAATTATAAGTGATCGAATTCACTTTGAAAAATCCCATTTATTTTAATGACACTTATTTTATAAACTAATTATTTTTTTAAATTTATAATTAAGTAATTATATATATATATATTATTTATGAAATTAATAATAAATAAATTAATAAAATCCTTAAAATAATTAATAAACTCTACGAAATACTAATTTCATTTTACATGGAAAAACAAAAATGTTTTGTTTAAAAACATTTTTGTATATATTTTATATATTAATATTTAGATGAAAATTTAAGAATATTTTAAGTATTAAGTTTAATGAAATGAAATATATATATATATATATATATTGAAGATACTTTTCAACCATTTAATTATTTCTATTAGGTAAGGAGTAAGAATATATTTATATCTAATATTAAAAATACATTTTCACTAAAAATAACATTTCTTTATTATGTATATTTATATTAAAATTATTTTTTATCACCTTTAGAAATTTAATACATTAGAATGGATTTAGTATTTGTAATGAGAATGTAAATATTTTGTTAAAGGTTAAATTTCATTTTTATACATAAAAATAAATTACATTGGTAAAAGTTAGTTACCACATTAAAGGATAAAATAATGTAAATTGGTAGTGTTATGGGATAAGATCATAAATATCCCAAAATATTATAATTAAAATGATGTATGATGTAATTATCTACATACCCATATAAATTATAAATTATCTATTAATTTTCCTTCTACTTTTCATTTTAAAAATGACTATCCTATTCATTAAGTAAAGGGTATTTAAGAAAATTCCCCTCAAGATAACCTATTAAAGTATCCAAAAACTACATAAATAAAACACATTTCCAATTAATTTCTCTTGAATCCCATCCCAAATTTTCCCCCTCATGATCCACTCTCATATTTGGTAACCTCTTCTCTAAACATGAATTACCAAATCCCTTGTTACCAAGAGGATATCTTATAGAGGATTCAAGTTTTCATCATATGTATTATAATATAATTTATCATTATTAATTATCTTATTCATATAAATATTTTTTAATATAATTTACAATATAAAAAATATATTTTTTAAATCCTTAATCTTCTATAAAATCAATTTGATTACAATCACATAACATGATCATAATCAGTCAATCGTTACAAATTGTTCTTATTTTGGTATAGTTTACCACCAACCTGAATGATGCTATAATGTTTGGAAAATTAATTACCAAGAGAACATAAATAAGATTAATGGTATTAAATAATTATTAATTTAATATGTTTTCATAATTTTTTGATTAAAATATATATAATTATATTCACTAATAATCCTAATTATTTTTATTGAATCTAAATTCAATCACAAATGATATTTTTAAGTATTATATGTGAACCATAACCATAAGTTCCATGAAATGACCATTTCAATGTAGAAATATATAAAAAATATTTCAAATAGTCATGAAAATATTACAGATAATTATCTCTCAACAAAAGTGCAGGGACAAAAAATGCCAAAATGAAATATACATACAAAAATAGAACTAATAAAATCAAAATATTAATTTTAACTATAAAAAACTAATATATAGGTAATTAAGAACCTAAAATAAATAGTATTTGTTAAAATAAATATGTAAACTTTTTCTTATTTATATGACTAATAAACCTAAATATATTATACATGGAGATAGATCATGTCTAAACTGGTGAAAGTATGAGATAAGGGTTCATTTTAAAACTCACTTTAAAATATTGGTTATTTTCATTAAATTTATATTATTGTAAATTATATGTACATTCTCCCTCAAACACAATTTATTTTCATCTCATATAGTTATCAATGGGTTATACAGTCATTCTTCCCATTTTATCTCTCTTGTTTAGAATTCAACTGAACGGTTTCTTGTATGAAGTCCAACCTTTTATCTCCTTTTATAATAATAATATTTCCCCTCAATGTCTATAATATTTTATTATCTAATAAATGATATTATATATAATTCAAAGGTAAAATATATTTATTTTATATTGAATTTTTATTTCTCTCCAATTATTTTAAAAGTGTTATCTTTATCATTTTCTATATAGGACATTTTCTATTAACATTGAATCTATTTAGAAAAGTGTGAAAAAAATATTTTAGTAAAAATTTCAACATAAATTCAGTTTCATATAGTATTATTGATTTTACATTTGGAATATAAAACTCTGTGTTTTCATGGTTTTCCAAATTAAATTTCATTCTAATTTAAAAAAATAAAATCTTTAAAATATCATCTTTTAAAATCATAAAATGGTGTTTTTAATATTTTTAAAAGTTATTTTATAATTATTTTTTAAATATTATTATCATCTACATAAATATATATTAATTATTATTTTTTATACACTAGATATATAATCTAATTATACCATCCAATTTCATTCTCTTAATGTCTTATGGTCATATATTGTGGAAGGTTTCATGAAACTCATTTCTTTTAATAGGTTAATTAAGATGCGATGGAATTATAAAATGTTTTACTTGTTTATGTGGCACACTTAAGTATAATTTTAATTATCTAATTATTGGGACGTATACTATACACCCATATAATTAATTTGGGTATAGATATATATCTCATGAGAAGGCATAAAGGAGACTGTGAACTGAGCATTGTCAATTAATGTTTCAAGGGAATGAGGAGTGACCCCAATCCACCAAAATAATCTACCCATAATGTGATGATGGTCTTATAAGTGATCCTTGTCCATGGAAATTATTTTATATGAATTTTTTATTATACACTATTATACTATATTTTTATTCCTATTTTATTCTTTCATGGATCATGATTATTGACCCATGTTTTTACACCACTATTACTCATGTTTTATGTTATATAAATGTTTTCTCCTTGAATCATGATTTATGATTTATGTTTTTTGGGTATAATTATCTTAGGTTGTGTATGTGACCATTGATTATCTTTTCATAATTTCTTTTTCATATTTTTCTCAATTATTATATTTAACTAATATTACATATTTTTACCCTTACTATGCATTTGATATCACTCATTATTTTGTTTCCATTTACTGGGATATGAAGATGGGTATTATGTATGAAATTTCAATTATGGTATCACATGTGAAGGATATAATTGTAAGATGTCGAAAATATTTTAAAATAAGTTGGTTATGTATCTGATATCTAAAGACACTAATATTATAGGCTTTTCGATTAGATTTATTGTGATATTTAATGAATAATCATATAAAGTGATGTAATAATCATGAATTATATGATCGAGTTATCTTACCCCATTTATCATGTATTTGAAATAAGGATAGTATAGGAACTACCCATCTCCTTTCATCCCATACTGGGGAAGTTAGAATAATACGTTTTCCCTAACCACCCCTTGAACTATCTAATATAGTTCATCCCATAGAAGTGGGTTGGTAGTGGTAGATAAAGGAATATATAATTAGTGTTATCCACCATGATACATGGTTGAGGTAGGGTATAGTCCTTTTTATCTCACTCTTACCCAAGTAATAAGTTCAGTTCCATTAATACCCACCCCTGTAGCTATACTTCATCGATTTTCATTAGACACGGGCTACATTACATATCCTGGTAGTGAGTACACATAATGAATATTTCAATAAAAATAATGTGTTTTATCATCTTATTATCACAATTATATTATATATATAAATCAATAGAAAATACATAATTCCTATTATAACACCACTAAAAATCCCACAAATAGACCATGATAATTAAATAACTAAAAAAATATTAGTTATTGAACTATCAAGATACACACATTATAGAAAAATTGAAATTACTTTCCCCTAGGTTATTCCTGGATTCCAAAACTTTCCCATATAGGTTACATGTACGCTTATTATCACATTCCAGATATTTTAATTCAATATTGATAATGTTTTACATTTAATTATCTTACTGGGAAAATCAAAACCAGGATTATACCACTTTCTTCTCTTACAGTTTTATATGTTTAATCATGAATAACCAATGTTACTATGCTACAATACCCATAAAAGTTAATTTATTACCATTTTATGAATCAATAACATTATTTAAATATATTACTCCCCTCGATGTAATTACATATCTCAAGATAAATGATTATATTTATGTCAATAAATCAAATCTATGGAATTTAATTTTATTCTATAAAAATAAAATATCCAACCCTTCATATTAGTATTATACTCATTATTTAAGTACTTATATCAGATTATTCTCCACTATTTGGAAAATCCACATAATTACCTTAATTGTTTTCATTCATTTGTATTATTTTCAACAATCAGGATTATATGTAACCTACATATTGAAATCATAAATCAACTAGAAAATGTTTTAACTTATTTTATGAGAAATAATTAGATAATTAAATGTTTATCTATTATTTCTAGAACATCTTTTTGAGTTAACATAGTAGGAAACAAGAATCAATATCCACCTCTAGTAGTTATTTACCTCATCCATTTGAGTGATTCAAGCTCTTTATCTTAAGATAAATCAATTATCTCTTCAAATATTATTGTTCATATAAATATTATTTATATAATTGTATAGAAAACACTATTATCTCAATCAGGAAATTAATTTATGAAGGAGTATATCCAATAATTAACCTAGTACTTTGTAATTCATAGAAAAATTTTCACTTATACATTCAAATAAATCAATAGAGTTTATTTTTATTTAATAAGAGTAAATTCCAAGATCAATATAACCATAATAACCATAAATAACCCCTAATAATTCTAATATGATACCAAATTGGTTTCATTGGCAATGGGTTATCCCAAGGATTCTTACACACTTTTTTTCATCTAGATACACCCTCTCTCACTCCCTCACATGCACCCCATCATCCATAGAAAACATTAGGGTGACATGTGGCCGTTATGCACACATCCCACATATACTATTCTATATATCAGCATATATCCTTGATCAAACATCCGATATATATATATATATAATGGTCTTTATCCATACATTATAAATAAAATGACAAGTTAACCAAATCTCATACATGTTTTCTTGATCATGAGATCGAATTTTCATGCTTATGTGGTTTGTGTTGTACCATGATCCATGTTCATCACTCAATAAGGCCACATGGCCATGTGATCCCCAATCAATCCATGAATCATATGTCAGAATGTTAACTTGTTAATAACTTCATCTATAACCTTATTGTCTATGTTTACATCTAATAGCCTTATGATCCACTGATCGGACGACCTAGAATAATGTAGTGAGTGTCGTAAGGAGTTTGAAACCATGAATCAATCCATGGATATGTGGCACATAGACCAAAATTTATCAAAGATATGATGGTCTAGGTTATCATATACCACTAAATTCCAACATTTTTATATGTCATCTCAATTAAAGGTAGTTTAAAAACCCTAAATGACACAAAAACCAATTAAATTTCATAGTTTGGTAGATCTCGATGCAGTGATTCCCAATACTAAATTTTCTCATTCTTATCTATTTAAGACCCTAAAAATAAATATAGAGGGTAAAAATATAGAAATATTTTATCATAGGTTAATTATTATTCCTAACTTAGTGGTACCAAAGATATTTTATTAACTTTATTTGGAACATTACAACAAGGTTTAATGGTAATAGTGATTTGATCAAATGAAATTCATAAATAAAATATTCCAAAATATCCCATCAAATAACTCCCTAATATTAATCTAATTCTACTCACAATATTTAAATGAATCAAAAAGAATTAAATTATCCAATAAATAGGGATAAATATAATTAAATTTCAAGTAAATTTTATTTTATATACTCTAATGCATAGAGAGAAGATGAACATGTAACAATGGAGTTTAATCACAAAGAACCAGGCATTTTCCATATTTATCTCATTCTTTGGTAATAACCTCTTATTATTAGAGACCTTATATATAGTCCACCATAAGGGATAAAAACCATTTAAATAATCCCTATACACCTTCCCATGTTTCTATGATGTCATAATATATATGATGATAGTTTTCATTAAAAATAAATAAATATATTATATATTATAAATAATGGATCATCATTTATGTGGACCCTCCTAACATTTCCTGAAATTTAATCAACACATACCCTAGGGTAAAAAATCAATTTCAAACTCAATATAATAATTTTTTCCCTATATGACATCTCATTCATGGACAATTTACATATTTAACCATTTTAATTAAACATTAATATTAAAAAAATTACTCATGGATATAAGCTAAGCCACAAAAGAGCATAAATAAAATTAAAATGAGTGATAATAAATTCATCAACACTGAGTAGGGTACCATGTTCTTTTATAGGAAAATTTATTATAATGTTAACACTCAAACAGTTACATCCTCACTAACTTAAAATATATCATCCTTAAAAACATACAATCTATATGAATCATGATTACAACATTCATCAATCTTCTATCCTAGAAAAAATAATCCCTCAACCCAAATACATACCATAAATTTAAAGTAAAAATTAATTATATAGTCCACCCTAACTAAAATGAAACTCACTACAATATCAATAGGACATAACAATAATATGTTTCTCCATACTGATAGAACCATGTCATTATTGACCTTTAATACACACTGACTTTTTCAGTAAACTTGACATAAGAATCACATTTTCAAAAAACATTTCTAAAAAAGGGAATTTTATCATAAAAACCATATTCAGTAGTATTAAAAGAAACAAAATAGAAGAAGAAAGACAAAAAAAATATTAGTCATAAATATTCAAGATATTTTGGATATCATGAATCAAGAGTGTGCTTCTTTCTAAACACACTCCTTCAAAACTAAAAAATATACATCATCCATCCTAAGAAAGAGTTCCAAACTCACACCTTTTTCAAAAATGGATTAAGGATTATTCATATATATATATGATCATGAGTAATTACCTTTCAAGACCCTATCATAAGAGTAAATAAATGTGCCTATAATGGTTAACCTATAAATAATAAAGAATAATTCACACCTTATAAAGAAATCATTGATTAATGGAATAAAACCATTGAATAATTCATTTATAAGTGGCTATAATTAATGACATATTCATAAATAGTCATCTAATCTATTTTAACAAATTATTTATTAGTTTAGCTAAATAATTTCATTTACTTACCTATTTACTCCATTGAATGAGAATATATCTACAACATCTACTCATTTAATGGAGTTACCAGCAAACTAAAATGAAGATTATGTCACATTAGAATCATTTATTCTCCAAAAAAATCACTAGAATTTATTAATAACTACACATAGTCCAAATTTATAAGAATTTAAAAGATGAAATAAATATTCCCCTTAGATACTCATATCCATAAGCCAGTCAGGAATGGTGATCATGCACATATCTAAATTTCTATATGGGTAAAAATGATGACCACCGGTCTAAAGAATTATCATTGCACTAACACAAGATGACAAAAATTATTCTACCTCATCATCCATTATAATTCTTCACCAACCATTCCCCCTAATGTAGGAAAAAAATCACCAAAAGTCAAACAAATTTATTTTTTGGGATATAGCATAACACCTAGATATATAATAGCAAAACTCATAGTTATATCAAAATACTCAGTATCAATCCTTTTCAAAGTCTTGGACCAAATATACATTACCAATTTCTAATATATACATAGATCCTTAAATTGATATTTAACATTGTCTTGAATAGTAAAAAATATTGTTCATTTTCGTGTGGAATCACCTTATCTTGAAATAGTGAATAAATTCATCATTAAATTTACCTCAAATAATTTTTCATGTTTTTTATCCATGTGAAATTATATTATAGTGATAATTCCTCGAAATTATGTCCATATCTGCTAGAATGATCTCAGTTCACATTATTCTTTTTATCCACTACTCTAATCACCAAGATCAAACAAAATCTAAAAACACACCAGTGGCATTTTAATCAATGAAAAGTCAGTAGTATATCCCTATAACAATCATGGAAGCCTATATAGTATCAAATATTTAATGATAAGGAATCAGTAATTCCAATCAAATAATAACATTGCATAGAGAAATTATAAAAGAATAAAGCAATTACTATATCATCTCATAAGAAATAAATAAAAATACATAGATAGATTGTTTTCTTAGTCTACTTAAGTCCTATGAAATTCAACTTCGGTATCTATACCATAATACATCATCTCTTATCTCAATATTAGATCATCGCAACAACGACCAATACAGTAGAATGAAAAACAAAGTTGGAAACCCATTTCCACAGTCTCTCATATATTATCTCAACCTCAAAATAATATAAAATGATAAGGACATCAATGACCCCTCCTCCAGTCGATCCCCTGCAAACCATCCAAAAATGAAATCAAATCACCTGTCAAATCAAAAAATTCATATCATTTTTCTATATGATTCATGATCCCCCCTATGAGAATAAAGTTAAAAAAACTAAGGTATTTATCATGAGATATAAAAGATACATGATCAAGAGTACATTGACTTCCACATCCTTTAGAAATACTTTTATTATGACCACTTTTACACGATTTCCTTGGTAATAATTGTTCTAAACAATCAAAATGGTATCCTAACATATTATTAACTCTATACATCATCTAACCACTCTAATACCAATATTACATGTCAAGGATCACCAATAATTTAACTCCCCATGCCCACCTCCACTAGTACATGGGCTAGAAACCAGCACTAAGGTACCATACATTATGGGAAGAATTTTCTCTAAACAAATTTTCACCTACAACTATATATCCAATATCATCCATTAATGAATGAAATTTAAATTAAAAATATATATTTAATCCATATATATATCAATGGATCTGATATACTATGAAATGATACTGATAAATCAACAGGTATGACTTTTTTATCCCAAATAGATTCGATACCAAATAATACGGACCAGAAAGTGGCTACCATTATGAGATCTCTACTCCAACAAATATCCAAATACACCATTAATAGCCTAGATCCATTATCATATATCATCCATATATAGTAATCTACATTGACACTAGGTGAATAATGTACATGTTTTCATGCATGGGGGAGTACAGCAATACCCAGTACGGTTATCAAAATTCATGGTCCAACCCTATATATATAGTGTCTATGTGTGTTAACAAAAAGTAAAGTGTGGAAAAGTCATCATCTCCTAACATAATCATAAACAATTAACATTATCATGGTAAATATCTATAAATATATCCACATATCCCTTTTAATATACTCACCATATAACAATACTACTAGAGAAATAGTATTAATAATGTTTCACAACCCATCAATGATTTCTCATCTAGTGGTGAACCTTAGATTAACTAGTTTTGATATGGTGGATAAATACAAGACATCATGTATCCCAATATCCACTGAGGAAATATGAATCACTTACTCTCTCAAAATTATTGGATGAAATACACATATTCTCCATAAAAAATACACATCTAAACAACTAGTATTCTGTACAAGTCCAGAAACCAAAGGAAATAGAGATATCTAAGGTTAAATATGTATAATGGTATGTTAGAGGAAATAAAAATCACCAATGATTTTATAAAATATAATGTACACCCAATCCCAAGGTATTGGGTGAGGAATATAGATTTTTCTGGGTGTGTTATAGTCTACATATACCATAGAGTTGTTGGTGAGTAAATGAATCATCACACTATTGAATTACTATCCATTACAAGCATATATATGGGGTAGGACAAGAGGAACTACCCATCTCCCACTATACCATACATGGGGTGTTGTTGGAATTACTAATCCACAAATATCCTCAAAAGTATCTGACCTACCTCACCCCAGAGCAGCGGTTGAGTTGTAGAGGATACTTGCATAAGTCAAAGTCAGCCTCCACCTAGAACCATGGGTAGGACAAGGTATAGCCACTTAATCTAACTCTCAACCTTGAAATATGTTATGTATTATAAATATCGACAACTATATCTAGTGAAGACCAATATCCATTAGTCACAAGATATATCACATCTCAACAGAGTGTTTAAAAACAATGAATAGTTCAATAAAAATAAGGGTTTTCTCAATATCAATCTCACAAGACTATCATATAGAAATATAGAGTAGCTACATCACGCCCATCTGACTCCCACTACCATGACTATAGGAAGACCATACAAATTCAAAAACTAATGAAGTTTAGTTATTTAATTATCCTAATACTCACATCATAACACAATTAATATTACATTCCACCTGATCATCTTAGGATTCCAAAACATCCACAAATAGATTCCACACACACATTTTGTCACATGCTAGAGATAACTGATTATATTTATGATTCAATCACATTTATACATTTATTATTCCTGTAAATTTTATTCCATACATTGATATAATTTATTAAAGTTATGTTAATCATTCAAATCCATTGAATTACACTCTAGTGAAACTAATTAAAAGATCTCACACTTCATATTAACCGTAATTTATCCATTTTAAGAACATAGATCACTTTATTAATTATTTAATTGTGAATATAAATTCATTTCCATATTTCATTATATTATATAAAATTATATTCATCCGTTAGGATTTTATTTAATAAAAATAATGGGTGAATTATTTCATAATTAATTCATAACCTCTATTAAACTTTCCTAATTATTTCAAGAGAAAGAATTGAATAATTAAATGATTATATCTTACTACTAGAACATTATGGTGTGACCATAGAGTTGAAAAATAAATCATTATCCAATTTCATTGGTAAAGTACCTCAACATTTTGATTGATTCTTTTTCTTCATCTTATGTCACATATATAATTTTTTTATGTATTAATATTCATTAATAAAAGTATTTATAGAATCACACAAAAAACAATGACATAATGGTTAAGAAATAATTAAATCAATTAGTTTAGGACTTAATTTACCCATTCCATAGTACTTCAGATATAATATTTCACTTATTCGTTTGATTAAATCAATATAAATTATCCTAATTTAATAATAAAAATTTTCAAAAATTATTTAATCATAATAACCTAAATTTACCATCCATAATTTTCCAAAATGGTCCAAAACATATTTCATTGGGTTTGAAATTTCTTAATAAATCTGATATAAATTTTAGTTTCTGAAATCACTATGTCATGTAACCTCAGACAGACCCCATATCATTGACCAATATTTGGTTACCATGTTGAATGCGTCTACACATCCCACATGTGGTCCTCGTCAGCTTAGCCCCTATCCTCACTCAACTATCAGATATGTGGATAAAAATTTATTTATTTCTCTAACCACCATCCAATTCTACATCAACCCCATTTCATCTCTATTGTATAATCAAGATATCATACAACTTTGTACATGTGTATCATATCGCACTACAAGCTTATTTCTCCACACCATGTAGAAATATGTATATGAAAATGAAATGGATGTATATTTCCTTGAGAGTATCTTAAACCAAAATCCCATCATATCTTATTATGATCTAACGGTTATCTTCTACCTTATGTGTGGATCTAAAATCTAATTTCTTCACTCTAGGGAATTCAATGGACACTATTAAATTCACCCAAAATTTATGCAACACATACCTTAGAGTAATTTTTTTAATAAAAAATAAAAAATAGCATCTTTATTAATCAAATATCTCATTAATTTTCAATTTACATATTCTTATATATGAATTTAAAAAATAAAATATTCATTGAAAATCATCTATGATTATCACTCATGACACCAAAGATCTTCATTTAATTGTAAATGAGTGTTAATATAACATACAGAATGACAACACTGAGTGGGGGTGAATTAGTGTGAGAAAAGTTTTTATCACTTTAAACTTTATCCCTTTGTGATATATCTATCACTTATTCAGTGAATGGTTATATTTTCTTCTTCATATATACTTTAAAATCATTAAAATAAAATAGAAAATCCCAAAGGATTCTAAGATTGTTATTTCGTTCACCTCAAATTTAGTTTACTACATCCTCATTTTATGGTGGTTATTATCCCACATGTACATAGATTTCCTTTTATTGTCAATAAAATCCAAGAGAAAGGGGATTTCCATGAACTCAGTCCACCCTTGAAATCATTCCCTTGGAACCAACTAAGTATAATGAAACACTATTCTTTAAATCATAAAATAAAGGATGTTAGTTTGTCCCTTTTAAATTGATAATAGTGTATCAAAATTCTTCTTCACTAGACTCTAATTAATCTAACCAACTTCCCTATCATATAGACATCAATGGGGTTACTTGAATACATTATAATAAACATTCTATCTCAAATATTCTTCATTTGAAAGGCATCCTCTTTTCTTCTTCAGTCAAAAATATATTATTATGTACAGTACTATATACTACAACTTCTTCTGACCCAGTTGATAATCAATAGAGATTATATCTATCAAAAATCTCTTATTTTTTCACAATGAAAAACAATATTATGTATTTAATTAATTTTTCAGTTCCTAAAAGTTTTTACATTCAATAATGGTGACATGAATAGAACCAAAACCATGTTTCTTGAATTTACATTGTGTATCAAGTGTGGAATATTAAAACCCAACACATGTATTCTTAGTGAAAAAAATCCCTATTTTTAAATATCCTCTTTTAGATGTGTTCCTTTATTATTTACTCATTTTTTATATTAAATAGTAAATTTGGATATTCCCTTTTTTAGAGTGTACACACTATTTATTATTTTTATTTCTTTCAAATTATTTGATATCAGTGTGGACTAGTAACTCTTTCATTGCATAAGGTTAAGCATATGGTATCACTTATCATCACACAAACTAGGTTCGCCTCACAAAATAGGTGATGCAACACTATATTTACACAACTAAGTTAGTAGAATGATAGTGGATTTCTTCATCATGAAACAGTTGTGTATTAAATTAATAGATAATAGTATGTGGTGATTTTCCATCTCAATACAAGGAAGTTCATAGTACATTAGTTGTCTTTGGAACCTCTATTCGTATAGATGAGCACATCATTCATCCACATCTTCATGAAAAGTATGCATAAAGGCTATGAAAATGCGCTATTTTTTATAAAGGAAAAGCAGATCTTGTAATATGTTTCAGTATAACATATTGGGGGTAATCTTATTCAAAAGGGTTTTTTTAGTTTTTTTATTAAAATGGATGGGGTTTTGGTATTTTTAAAAAAGGGTCCAAAGAAGATTGAACTCCATTTACACGTCTCCATTCTGAGAGAGAATCGTGAATGGGGTTCACACTTCTCCATCTCATCAAAAGCGGCGTGGACCAGGTTCACACCTCTTTGTTTTTATATATATATTATCATTAATGTGATATAATATTTATCATTAATAATAATTTCCCTCGATACTCATTAAGAATATTTGTTAAAATTTTCATTGATATAAAATATTACTACTTTGTTGATAAATTAAATATTTATCAATAATTAATTGTATTATTTATTATTAGTTAATATTAAATTATTCTATTATTAATTAATTAATTTTATTAGAACTAATATTTATAAGATTTTAATTATTAATATTTTTTTAATTTTTTTTTATATAATTACAATTTATATTTTAATATGTAATTTTTTTAAAAATATCAATTGTATTATTTGTTATTAATTATTATAATATAATTAATAGCATTATAGTAATTTGTTTAAAATAATGAAATTTAAAAAATTATTCCAAACATATTTACTAATTAATAATTGCATTATTCTTAATATATTATGTTGTATTATTAAATAAATAATTATATAAGAAATAAGGTGATATTTATTAATAATATTAATTATACTTATAGACTTGAAAATAATAATATTATTACTATTTAAAAGTTAATTTAAGATGATTATAAATTATATTAATACGTAGTACTATAATCTATATTATATATAATAAATAACCATATCAAATTAATTATTATACATTAATAATATTTATTGAATTCAAAATAATAATATTACTAATATTTAATAACAAATTTAACAATAATAATTTTTATTCATAATATGGATAATAATAAAAAGTATTAATATTAATAACAAATTGTATTTATTAGTACTACCATGTTTTTTACTAATATCAATGTTTCTTATTTGTTGAAAATTATTTGTATGAATTTCCATTTATATCACTTAATTGATTTAAGAAAATATTATGCAATATGTTAGTATGTTGTTAAATAATTTATACAGAATTATTTAAAAAATAGAAAACATGTTTCATCAATCAAATCTACATATTTAGCATGGATGCTAATTTTTGCCATAGCCAGGTGTATATATGATGCATCCACACCATGTATGTCCACGTCTCTGATATGGCATGTGTTGTTCTTGTATATCATCATTGACACCTACTTCCACATCATCCTATGTGGCAGATGGTGGATGTACAATATTGTTGACTTTACATTATCCTGCCTTAATGGATAGTGGTTGATGTTGGATGGTACTCTTGCCAACATATGAAAAATATGGCTGATGTGTGCCAGATTTTTGGGAATCAGAGGCTAATTAAGTATCCAGCACAGGACAATAAACATCTATCTATACAAAACAAATGTGACAGGATAATTATCAATGTCTATGCCTGGGCCACTTGATGCAGCTCATGTACAGTAGGAGTCAGATGAGCATCTGGTTGATCATGATAAACACCCTCCTTCTATGCCACATCAGTATCCATAATAGTGTCATCACCCTTGGAACATCTATATCAATATCAACGGCCTCATCATAACGTAGAGGATCAAAGAAAATCCAATGATAAATCTCATCCATGGGAGGAACCAACTTCTTCTAAACTCTATAAAAAAGAACTAGTCCATTGCGCCTCCTTATACTGGATTAGAGTTGTGAAGGATATGGGTGATGTGAGCATCTTGTGAAACAAATTTTTTTGTAAACCAGTGTTAATGAAAAATGCATTCAATATTTTAAGGAAAAAATATTACCAAGTCATGAGAACACCATCTGTTCCTGTAAGAAATATTATTGGGGTACTATAGTACCATGGTGCATATTCCTACTAATTGAATAAATGCATACATATTGTGCCCACCCCTCATAACCATGACTAATTTCATCAGTCATAGGGATTAATATATCTTGCATGAGACCTCCACCAATCAAAGTCTCACTTCCTTCACATCTTCAACGAATAAAGAGAATGTAACTGACCAGGCAGTGAAAGAATGGGTTAAAGGAATTCAAACTACCTCATAACCCTATCAGCCTGATGCCACTCAAAAATATAAAAATAAATAAAATGTTACCAAAGAGGAGCCGATATAAAGAATCACTATAAAATATGGTGGAAGACTATGGATGATATACTTAGTATATGAAAAAAAAGAAATAAGAACTAAAAAAGTATAATTAATTAATAAATGAAGACATTTACATTATAGAAAAAATATTTAACTATATAAATAAAAACCACTTACATCACATGGACAAAGCATATCGAGTATAAGTCTATAAGCATGGAAATCATATCTGGTTGTATCTGAATGCCGATGGTCCTGAATCCACCTATAGATGGAATTATTATAGCTATATTTCATAATATAAAGTCATACATTTGATTAGGACATTTGAAGGAAGGAATAACATACCATCTCCAACGTGCAGACTTCGTTATAATTGTAGCAGGTGGTGCTCGAGTATGTTGAGCTAAATGAGAGATCTACTCCCATATCCAAATATATATAAAAATAAAGTATCTTGTGATCTGAATCTTATTGATGCGACATGCGATGTAGAACACCTTTTTTGTATATGCGAGATAGGCAGATCCGCAGCTATACTGACATGCATAGTCGAAGTCCTCCAACAAAGTTAATACATCAAATGTAAAAATATATTGGAATGACCAATGAATATCATGCCACTGATCAGCCTCAAAATATACGCACATAAAAATTGGATCATATTGATATTTTTCATCTTCCTCTTCAAGATGATGGAAGTGTTAGTCTATCTATGGAATGAATAATCTACTACTGAATATAGTCCTAAGATTGTTGTGGTCCTTAATTCCTAGTAATCTATGAACCAACTCAAACAAATCCTCCCTGACTTGGCATGTCACAGCCACACCATTGATGGGGTGTCCCAACATAATAGACACATGCTTTATTTTAATAGTCATCTCCCCCTTTATAAATTTGTATGTATGTGTCTATGGCCTCGATATATCTACAAGTGTAGAAATGAGATGATGACTGAAAAAGGTGAATTCACAAATCACTATGTCGTAGAACCCATCATGACAAAGATGTGGGATTCTAGAGGGAGGTGGTATAGAATGATAGAAATGATGATATTTTTGTGCACTCAAATAAGGCATTATATGTCCCTATAAAACTAGATTTAAAACATATCTATACTAGAATGTGAGAAATAGAGCTACTACATGTACATTTGATACCATCATTACTTCTGTACTGTTAATGCAATAAAATTTATAATCATTTTTTAAAAAAATACAAGAGGAAAATTAAGTTACACAATTTACATGTACAATTAATAATTATGATGAAAAAAGAGTTAAACAAATATATGTGTCCACAGTTGTTGGTTATTCTATGAATTTCTTATTTTATTTTTCTCCAATGAAGTTTAATTTAATATAAATATTTTTATATACATCATATTTAATGAAAAACTCACATAAAACATGTGGATGCATTATATATTCATTTTAATTGTCTATTTGTTTTTTTAATAGTTAGAGTATCACAAAATGCTTTATGATAGAATCCAAAAATGAATGAAATCTAAGTTGAAGTAGATCAAAAATGGAGAAATTTAAAATAAAAAGGATTTATTAATGAAAAATATGCTTAAAAATATACAGATTAATGATAAAATATATAAACTCGATCATGGATAATGGGAATTAGAGCTCTTCCCATCCACCTGGAGACATCTCTTCTGAGTATTACCATCTATGTGATAAAAGCATCATCGTAGACCCGTTCCACATTGTCAAGGATAGTTTATCTCATTTCTAATTTGAGTAGAATTTGGTCTTCCCTCGGGGCGCAACCTGGTAATATCAAGCCAATAAATTAAAAAATGATATAATTTAAAAAACCATAAATTAAAGGAAAGAAAATTAGGAAAGTGGCATCAACCTGAATGAATTATTTGAAATAGATAAAGATTCAAAACATGATCTAAATGCCCAACATATCCTATTTATCTACACCATTTATTGATAAACTTAGTAATTTGGGGAGACATACTCAACAGTGTCCAAATGAAAAATAATCTGATTATTAAGATACATCAATTCCTTAAATTGTGAAAAATTTCATATGATTCATCTAGTGACCATAAAATTTTACAATTTCCTTTGTTTTACATTAGATTATTTGTTTTATGATATCATATAGTTAAACAACTATTTTATTCTTTCCTGAAAAAGGCCCACAAGAGCATCCTGACATGTTTAGATCATCTCCACCATAATAGTGGATATAAAATCTGCATAAAGTGAAGAGTAATCCAATGATAAATTTAGATGTACACAAATCTGTGGAACTTCTAATTTAGTTATCTTCCAACATGAAAAAATAAACCATATATTTCCCTTAATCATAATTTTCATTATGGCCCATATTTTTTTTGTCGAGTGAGATATTTTTACTTCTTTGACTCATCAACCAAAAAATTTAAAATTTCACTCTATATAGCATATTTTTTATCACGTTTTTTCAAAGTAAACATCACTTTAAATGTATTTCATGACATTGATGGTGTTTTCAGTTGATAGAAATCTATTCCCTATAATTTCAAGGAATTCATTAGCTGATGTAATGGAATCCCAATAAAAATCTTGTGAGTACATAATTCCTCCAACTAAGGAAGTAAATACTAAAGGATTATTACCATGAACTAGAAGATACCAATATATTATAGGAACCTCAGATGGTTTGTTCCCCACATCTCCGTCACCCACATCATGTCCTGATGTCTCAGTAGATAATTTATCATCAGGTAAACTCTCATTCAGAATATTAGGAGTACACACAGGATGTCCCCAAAATTTCATTCCAAATGTAGATTATCTTCTCCATAAATTGAGTCTATCGCACGAGTTATATGTGAAGGAAATTATTGATAGTTTTTCAATGGATTGGATTCTACAGAACTCACTAAACATGGTTCTGAAATAGTAGGTTTCACCATATCAACCTCATAAATCACAACATGTAATTCCATTATACTATTACTACATTGTTTCCTAAATAATAATGATACATCCATCCAATCCTGATCACTTAATAGAGTAAACTCAATGTCCCATAAACATTAATGATATGAAGGTGTCGATATGTTATTGAAGTAATTGATTGATTTTCCATCAGTTTTAATCGATTATGAGTCTTCTTGTTATCTTCTTATAATGCCACACAATAACAAATATTTTACAATCTTTCAAGTGGAAGGATCTAAATAAAACCATGTTTTGTATAAATTTCCCCACTGTAGTAGTATATTTATGCAGACATGATTACCTAGAAAAAAATAATTAATAAAATATTATATGCTACATCATGAAAATTTCAAATTATTTAAATTGGTTATGATTGAATAATTGACTTGATCTTGACAATTTTCCTTTTATTATTTTATCAATATTCGATAAACCAAAAATCCTAAGGGGGGACCTTGATTATCTATTTGTTCAAACTTCATCCACCGTCAGTCACTTCATGGGAATGGGGAAAAAACCAACTTCAAACAGTAACAATTTTTATCAAATTCCCCTTTATTACAATGAAACTCACATGAATGTAAAGGGGTCTAGGGATTTCAGATAAATAATATTTTTTAACAGAATCATATGTCCATACATACATCGAGAGAGGGATGAAACACGAGTAATTAAAGACGAAAACAAGTTGACATTATTAAAAAACAATATTACTGAAAAAAAGACATTAATTTTCAATTATATATCGGTCTAAAGATCATAAAATTATAAATTAAACAATCAGATGAAAAAAATGGAACAAAAAATTTCAATCATACCTTAAATGGTTATCTCAAGATTAGTAAACATTCTAGGTCACTAAAATTTTTGTTTGATAGATTTATAAGGTTCTAAATATTGTCCCTTTGTGTAAAATATTTAATAAATAATATATATATATATACATCTCTTTACATTCAAACAGTCATGAATATTTTTATCTAATACATGTGAAAAACTATAACTAAAACCCTGATCTATATAAATATCCTTAGTGTGGAAGTGTATTTATTGTGAAATTATTACCAAAATAATTAATAAAACATTATATATTTTTATTCCACATCATCAAATGTTCCCTATATTTTAATTACTTATGAATAAATAACTATGAAATGATCTTGAGAATTATTTAATGGATTATTTTTTCAACATTTCTTATTTTCCATGTTTTTTAGAAATTATATCTGTTTATTTCAAGACTAGGCATTGAGACGATGTGTGATTTTGAGGCTCAGTTTTCTTGAAACATTTTTTTGAAAAATATTAAACCTTCAATAGTATGTGCACATTATTTTCCTAAAAAAGTGTAATAACTATTAAATAGGTTGTTAGATCTAAAGTATGAGGGTATAATTGAGTTCAAAGTAGTGACTTTACTCTGCGAGCAATATAACCTTTTTAGGCACGGGTCATTTGTAGAAAACTCATGAAGCATGTAACCATAAGTAATGAAATTTATAATTCTTTTTACATAGTAACTTCATTTTTTAATAATTATTTTTATGAAATTCTACGATATCCTTACAATAATGAAATATATCTAGAGATGTGGAGAAAGAACATCTTGAGAAACCATTGGAAAATGATTATGGATCAATCAAAGGACGCCCATCAGATTCAATGAATTAAGGATTGACAATGATGTGGTGACCATTCATTGCAAGAGACCGATCCAAAATTTGGTTGGGTGGTTATATCTTTGTGTTTTTCTATTATTGCTTTTCACATAGAACATAGTTCAATCCAAGAATAGACTGAGTTTTGGTTTGATCAGTGTGGGGTGGTTTATAATTGAATAGATTTCTTAGAATTTTTCTTGATTTGGTTATTATTTCTAACATAAATGGATTTAGATTAATATTAAAAAAGGCTATGTTTTATTCTTTAGGTTGTTATTTTTTCTTTTATTTCCCCTAGTTCCTTCCATTCTTCACTATTGGATCTATGTGGTCACATATTGAATTTTTAGGCATCTCTGAATGCAATCAGACCCCCGGATTGGAGGAAAATGCACAACAGAGGTCATTTTAGTGTAGATCAGGACCTACTGAGCTCAGATGTGTGATATTTTTCAATTTAAGGAATTAGAGTTAGGTCAGTGGTCTGTAGAAGGGACCACTGGTGTAGTTCCAGCGAGGAGGTCCATCGATGAGAGGTGAGAATGTCTATAGCCTAGGGTGGCGGCAATTAGAGGTGGCAGTGATTAGGGGCAGTGGAATCGATAGTGTGGATTGTGGTAGGTAGCCACATGGTAGCCATACAAGCCTACGGGAGAAGACCACAATAGTGGTCGCGTGAACTAAAGGCTATGAACGGGGCTAGGTAGGCCGTATATGGTGGCCTAGGTGGTCTGCAAATGAAAATTTCGAGCCTGATGAATCAGGTCAGGCCCAGGCGAAGCGGGCCGAGCCAACCGGGTTGGGAATAGGTGGTTCAGGCAGAGCAGGTCGGACCCGGAGTGACTGGGCCTAATGTCGGGCCATGGTGGACCATGTCGGTCGAGCTCTATGGTCGTTCCATATGCCCAATGGGCCCCCTTTTTAAATTTCGAACTATCATAACATTAAAAGTTACGTCTGTTTGACAATACGTTGGTGGAATTTTGACCCAAGATATGAAATTGTCATATTTGGACGAGTGGTGAGTTTTTAGATTGTACCAGTATAGGTTGAAATTTTTCCCTCGGTCCTTTCCTCAAGGGTTTTGTAAGACATTACATTCACATCACTGGACTGTATTCCCCTCTTGAGGTTGAGTCTCAGATAGAGTCGGGTATCCCTCCCCAAAATTGGAGGATGATCCTTTATAACCACTATTGGAGTTCTGGATTTGGCTTAACCTCTGAGAGAAGGGAATAGGTCCTCCATCTAGAGAGCTGCATCATTGTGTACATGGTATCCCCTAGTGAGTCTAAGTGTGATCCATGGAATCCCTCTATTTGTTTTGGGTGTGATCCACTACATAGTGGGTTGATCCAGATTGGGTATGTGGTATCATCCGATTCGTTCTCTATATGATCTATGGTGTCCTCTAGTAAGTTCTCGGAATAACCCCTACTCTCTATATCATAGTATTCCTTGCCCAACATGTTCTCATTTGTGTGAGGACCAAATGAGCCAGACATCTTAGTGAGTGTCTTTGATGATGTCCAGGCTTGAGGAATGAGTTCTCCTAGAATGAGTGAGCTTCGAGAAGAATCATGTGGTTGGTAATTGGTTATGGATTACCTCTAGATATTTTTTCTTTGATTTAGAATATTTTGATATTATTGTTATATGTGTTGTATAAATATTCCTCTGTGGAGCTGACCGTACTTTCATTTATGGTATTATTTTTTTGTATTCCTTTTTAGTATTCCTTTTTGGTATTACTTTTGGGAATTCCCTTATGTTTTTCGAGTTTCCTACATGTTATTGTTATAATCACCCCTTTAAAAGATTCCCCTAAATATTTTATGTCTTTTTCAGACGATCAACCCTTTGATGGAGTGCTAGGAAGACTAAGATCGGGCGGTTCTTAGCATAGTCGAATAGACTGAGGATTGTTCATATAGTTCAGAGAGCATTCCTCATACCTCTTTTATTACAGGTTGTATTTTTTTAACAGAATATTTCTCATGGGCCTATATTCTGGCCCTGTTTATATTAATTTACTTTTACTGTCGTACTGTATTGTGAGATCTTATAGGTATTATTTCATTGATCACATAGTGTTTTTACATTTCATCATTTTGTGGCTAGGATATGTGTGCATGTGTATAGGTACTTAGGATAATGCATCCAATTTGTGGGATATGCCTACTTAGTTCTAGTCATTATCCTTTAGCCTATTGGAGTTGGACATGGGGTAATAATAGCAAGGGTCCCTTTGGGACAGATCATGATAGGGTGATATTGGAGGATGTCAGTTGTACTTTTGGATCGGGATCCTTTAAGGTTAGTTTGGGGAAATAGTGTTAAGTGTTTCAAGTTTTTCTTTCAGACCTGGTACCCTGATGATAGTGTGTCGGCCGATGCATCTATACCCAGTGATTCTGATTACCTACCTTTTGACTCAGTACATGAAAATACTGGTTCTGGGAAAAACAATGCTACATTGGTCATATCAGAATGGTTGTGTTTTCCATGTCCTTATTGAGCCAGCTCTTAAGATATTCTCTACTGACAATGGAACATATTTTTTTTATTTCAGGATTCCCCCGTGATGACTGCTAGCTAGGATTCCACTATTTGATCACAAGGATGATCTTCCTAGTTAATAGGCATCAGTACATGGGAATGTAATATAGATAGCACAATAGGGTGGTTTACCAACTATACCACCACCCGCCAAGTTGTAGCTAAAAACAAACCTACCATCTAAAGATACACATAGGTTTGTTGGATTTCACATGTTTCAAAGGAAGCGACCTCCTTGGTTTTGAGGTGATCCAGACCCTCAGTTGGATGAGGATTGGCTAGAGGCAGTCAGCCATGTTTTCCTCCATGTGAGGACACATTATGAAAGTATGGTAGCCCACATCGCGAGTATTATTCAGGGCTCCATGGGGTAATGGGGATCATAGTGACATAGTCTCATGATGATACAACTCTTTCCTGGATATACTTTGATCATCTCTTCATATAGGAGTTAAATCTAGCTTAATTTTGATCAGTATGAATACATGTGATTTTTCATTTGCAATCGGGAAGTATGACCACAGAAGAGCATTCTTCGAGGTTTAGTGTTCCTTTATACTACTCTATGGAAATGGTATGAGACAATTCTTAAATTATCATACCTTCAAGTAGGTCTTATACTGGGACATAGGGGAATTAGTGGTTTCCCTTAGCATTTCAACTAATGTTGGGGTACATGGGTGATCACTACAAGGGGAGAGTTTTCTCAAAGAGTATAAAGTGGTAGTGGGATCTAGTAGTGGGAACCGGGTAGCTAATACCTTAGCATTAGGAAACCAATAGAATTTACAGGGATCCAAGTGGGATAAGTGCCTTAGTGGATGATCCTAGGACTTAAGGTCAATGATACAGGGATCCCAGGGTGGATCAAGTCGTCCTAGGGATATATAGTGTTACTCATGTGGCAATCTAGGACATCTAGTAAGAGATTTTCCAACACGTCATACTACTGATTAATAGAGAGTCGAGGGACCATTGTGGAAGAGGCATAGATTGGAGTTGGGTCTTCCAAAGGGTAGAGGATGTCAAATAGGGGTAGGCAGGGCAAAATGAGGTGGTCGGAGGATTAACCTATAACCACCACCACCACTAGGTGGCCCACTCCAAGCTCAAGGAGCTAGTGGTCAGGGATGAGGCCAGTTGTTGGAAATGGAGTCTTATAACCTTGGGGCTCAAAGGATGATACGAGGTAAGATCTATGTAATTTACACTTAGATTAAATTTTGATTAACCCAAGTGTTATTCATTCCATTAATTCCATGAAACTTTTTTGAGACTCTGAGATTATAGTTTAACCACTAACATGACCCTTATTCTTGGATACTTCTATGTGAGTAGATTAGAGGGTCACACACAGGTGCTGATATGGTCCCCTAACTCTTGGACGAAAGAGTTTTAGTTAGGATCTCATGGTAGCAGTGTCGAGGCCTTACGAGATCATTCTTAGTATGGACTATTTGTCCATCGTTCATGATTAGATTGACTATATTATGAACAAAGTGCAGTGTGTCTATAGTTATGGAACTATGTTTTATTTTGTTGGTGAAAAGTAAACACAGGTGGAAATGGATGGACTCACACATACGACGGTGCAGCTGATTACTCATCATTAATCAAGCCTCACCCTTGGTGTAGTGGATGGTATGAGTCCTTAGTTTCTTTTGCTTGTGGCAAAGTATGAGGATGTATTTCTTGAAGATGTTCTAGGTTTACCTCCCCATAGGGAGATGGACATCTGCATTGATCTACACCTTGTATAACCCTGATATCTACACTTACATATCAGATGGATCCCACAGAGCATCATGAATTAAGGGCACAGTTGGAGGACTTCCAGAGGATGGGATTCATGAGATCCAATGTTTCACTCACGGAAGCCCCATTTTTGTTTTCCAAGAAGGAAGATGGAAGCATGAGGTTATGTGGACATTATCGGCACTTAAACTATGTGACCGTGAAGAGAAAGTATCTACTACTGAGGGTTGATGTCCTATTTGACCAGTTTAAAGGGGCATGATGGTTCTAAAATATCAACCTTAGATTAATTTATCACCCGTTGTGAGTGTGGGATGAGGATATACTGATGACATCCTTCACATGTTGTTATGATCACTATGATTACTTGGTGATTCTTACCACGAGGAACACCTCAGAAGTGTTTGTGAGACTCATGAACTGGATAATTCTGCCTCACTTAGAAAGATTCATACTGGTATTCATCAACAAAATCCTAGTATACTAATCATATAAGGTGGATCATGGGAGACACTTGAGTATGGTCCTAGACACACTCTGAGACCACCAACATTATGGAAAGCTCTCTAAGTTCCTATTATGGATTTGAGAGGTCCATTTTTTGGGACACATCATCTCAGAGGCTCAAGTTGCAGTGGATCTTTGGAAGGTTGATGCAGTTCTTGCTTAAGAACCACCTAAGAGTGTTACTGAGGTATGAATTTCCCTTGGGTTGGCAAGATTCTATCATAGGTTTATACTCGAATTCTTCATATTAGCATCACCATTGATATTATTGACCTGAAAAGGGTATCCTTTCATGTGGACAAAGAAGTGTCGATAATACTTTTTGGAGCTTAGGAAGAGGATGAAAAGAACTCCCATCCTGAAGTTACTGGAGTAAGGCATCGAGTACGTGGTGTTATATGATGCATCAGGGATCTAGATTGGTTGTAACCTGATGTAGAGGGAAGTGGTGATTGCATAAAATTCTCACGAGTTGAGACTGAATTAGCATAACTATGTTATCTATGATCTTGATTTATCAATGGAAGTCGTTTCATTAAAGATGTAGCGACACTAACTAATGGGACAACTGTTTATCATCTACTCTGATTACAAGAGTCTCAAGTCCATCTTTTCTTAAAAGGATCTAAACATGGGATATAGGTGATGGCTAGAGTTTCTCTAGGATTAGGACCATGAGATTTTCCAAACTCTTGGTAAGGCTAATTTGGTTGCATATTTTCTTATAGAAGAACTAATTTAAATTTTTTGAGTGAGGCTTCAGAGTAGTTAGCCTCGTTGCAGATATTTTATGTGGATAGAGATGAAGTAACTGACCTCCAGTCGATGGTTGTCACCCCTCCAATCTTATAGAGGTTCAAGAAGGCACATCTTGGTGATTCCAACTGTGAAACCTTACATGTTTAGTTGTCCATAGGGAATGCAAATAAAGGATATTAAAAAGGTGGGGAGCAGGTATTTATTTTCACAGGGTGCGCATTAGTTCTTGTGGAATTTCAAGAGGATGTTCTGGGGGAGTTCCAAACATCCCCTTTGGTAGTATATATAGTTTTTTTAAAGATATACCAGGACCTCTGACATCTGTTTTGGTGGCTGAGAATGAAGAAGGGAGTTGTAGAGTTTTTCTCTTAGTGCCTCACTTGTTATAAAGTGAAGGATCAAAACTGGGTTATTTTATATTAAGATCAACCCCTTGAGGTGTCAAATTTGAAATAGGATGGGATATTGATAGAATTCATGATGGGTTTTCCATTTACATCTAGGGGACATGAAACCATCTGGATGATCATTGACCGACTCACCATGTCAACCCACTTCCATGACATATAGGATCAATGTTTAGTAGAAATATTGGGATTCCTATATGTACATGATATATTTCTATTCCATAGTGTTCCATTGACAATAGATTCAAATAATGACACTATCTCTACATCCCGTTTATGGAATTGATTTCAAGAGGAGTTTGGGACCTAGTTATGTTATAGCACAGTGATTCACCCATTGAAGGATGACCAGACTGAGTGGACCATTTAGGTTTTGGAGGACATAGAGCAGGTTTTCATGTTAATTGTTTTTTGTATTTGGGAGGATCACCTACCACTAGTGGAGTCTCCATAAAATAATATCTCTTATTCCACCATTTTTTGGAACCATTCGAGAACTTGTATAGGTGACCCTATAGGTCACCACTTTAATGGAATGGATCTGGAGAGTCAGCACTCATGAGCCCAGAGTTGGTGTGAGATACTACTAAGAAGATTCATATCATCCAGAAGAAAATTAATACTATACATAGACGTCATAATTCTTATACTGATAGGAGACAGAGGTCGTCAGTGTTCTTAGAAGGAGACCATGTGTTCCACAGGGTTTCCCCTCAATGGTGATTATAGAGATTTTTTCGCAGTGGTAAGCTATATCCGAGTTTCATCATACCTTTCTATATATTGTGTAGAGTTACTAAGGTGGAATACTACATATCCCTACCACTGCAGCAAGATCGGGAACATAGTGTCTTCCACGTGTCGTGGATCGGGAGGTACGTGCATGACCTATCACACGTTATTGACTAGGGAAAGCTGGCCATTGAGGATGAAATGTATTTTTCTAAGTACTGAGTAGAGATCAAGGATTGGTAGGATAGGATACACCATGGTTGCTCAGTTACTTTTGTGTGTGTCTGGTGGCAGAATGGGAATCTCTAGAAGAGAACATGGGAGCATGAAGCTCATATTATTGCTCAGTACCTTCATCTATTCAAGTTGCCATTTGTTTGGATTTTTGGGACATAAAACCCCAAGGTGGAGATAATGTAACATCCTGTAATTTTCCATATTTTATTTTTTGAAATTATATAGAATGATTTCATGAACAGGCACTGAGACAGTGTGTGATTCTGAGCCCAGTTTTCCTGGAACAATTGTTTGAAAATTATTAAACTTTTAATAGCACATGTCTGCAATTTATCTGAAAAAAGTGAAATAACTATTAAATGGGTTCCTGAATATGAAATTATATGGTATAGTTGAGTTCAGAGCAGTGAAATTACACTAGGCATGACTTAACTTATTTTATAAGGAGTCTTCTGTAGAAAAAGTCATGGAGGGTGTAACCGTAAATAAAATAATTTTATAAAAAAATAATGCAATGAATTCCCTTTTTAATAACACATTGTTAGAATTTCAAGTTTATCCTCATGAACCTGAAATTTATCTACAGATGTGGGAAAATAAACACTAGATATAACATTGGAAAAGTATGTTGTGTCGATCAAACAACGCCCCTCAGATTCAAAGAATCGAGGATCGACAACGATGTGTCGACCGTTATTCATCAAGTCTGATCCAAATCAAGGTAGGGAAATTTTTTATTTATGGTTTCACAATTATTTATTTTATTTTTTAACATGGTTCAATCCAAGAATAGATTGATTCATAATACAATTGTTACGAGATGGTTTATAATTATTGGGATTATTTTGGAGTTTTCTTGATTTGGTTCTTCGTTCTTCGTTCTAATGTAAATAGATTGAGGTTGAAATGAAAAAAATCAAAAAATTATTACTCAGGGTATTCCCCCCCCCCTCTTTCTTAATATTTGGATCCCTTCGGTCATGAATCGACTTGACTTGTGGATCCAAATGCGATCGGATCCCTGAATTAGAGGCAAACCAAAAATACAGGTTGGGTCTATGTAGATCAAGGGCAGAGGATCTCGGATCAGTGACTATTTTGAATTATAGGAATCAGAGGAGGTTTGGAGGTCTACATAAGGGAACATGAGTGTGGGTCTGGTATGGTCGCCTAATAAGGTGAGGCAGTGACATCTGCATCCCATGGAAGCAACGATCAGAGGAGGCGGTGACTGCAGCGCGGAACGCAGTGGGGGACGCATGGAAACCAGTAGAGCTAGAGGGAATGGACCGCAATGGCAGTTGTATATATTGGAGGCTGAGGACGCTGTTAGGTAGTCCATGTGTGTTGTCTTAGTTGGATCATGCATGAGCGGGACAACCTTGGGGAGACGGTCCAGGCTAAGTAAGTCGGACCAAGGGTGATTGAGCGGGAGCTGGGCCACGACCGACCGTGTTGGTTCATCATGATCTATGGAAACTCAAGATTCCATATAGCCATGAATGCTAGGGTTGATAGAACATGGAATTTTATAGACATAGTTGTTCCACAGGCCCAGTGACCCCCCTAGAAATTTCTAACTGCTATAACTTTTAAATGGTACGTCCGTTTTAAAAGTCATCTTTGGTGTTGGAACCATAGCGACAAGATTGTGATTTTGGAAAAAGTGGATAGTGTTTAGTTGTGACTAGTATAGGTTGAGGTAATTTACATTGGTTATTTCCTTGAGGTTTTGGTATGGTATTACGCTCACATCCCTAGACTATAATCCCCCATAGAGGTCAAGTCTCAGATAGAGTCTGGTATCCCTCCATGATACTGTAGTGAAATACTCTATCACCACAAGTGGAGTTGTGGAATATGTGTAACCACTGAAATAAGGGCATTGTTCCACCACCTATTGGGTAGCATCATTGGGTATGTAGTATCACCCAGTGAGTTGGGTCATGATTTGTGGCATCCACTAGTTAGTTCTAGGAATGATCCACTACGTAGCGGGTTGCTTCAGATTGGGTACTTGGTATCCCCCAATCAGTTCTTGGTGTGATCCATTGTGTCCCCCAGTCAGTTTTGGGAATAAACCCCACCCTTTGTATCATATTCTTCCTTGAGCAACACATTCTCATTTTGGTAGGGCCCAAATTATCTAGACCTCTTCATGTGTGTCTCTGATGATGTCATGGTATGAGGAGTGAGTTCTCTCAGAATGAGGGTGATTCGAGAAGAATCATGTGCCCGATAATTGGATGTGGCTTACCTCTAGACTATGTGTCTTGTATTGAGTATATATGGATATTTTTTTTACATGCGTTGTATTCATATATATCTATGGAACTGACTATACATTCCTTTTTTGTGTTTCATTATGGTATTATTTTATTGTATTCTGTTGTAGTATTCCTTTATGTAATTCCTTTTTTGTTTTATGGTATCCTACTGGGTATTGTTATACCCACCCCTACATGGGTTTTGAACACATGTTTAATGTCTTTTGTATATGATCATCCATTTTATGGAGATCTAGGAAGACCAGGACCAGGTGGTTATTAGCGCGGCCAGACAGACCAAGGTTCGTTCCTACGGTTCAGACAGCAGTCCTCATACCTCTTTTCTTATAGCATGGTCTTTTGTTATAGAATCTTTTTGGTGGGATTTTATTCTAGACATGTTTACATTACATTAATTTTATTTTCATTCTCTATTTTTAGATTGTATTGGTATGTATCCACTGGTGACTTAGCTATTTTGCATTTCAGCATTTTGTGGCTTGGAGATGTGTGCATGTGAAGAGTCACTTAGGCTAATGCCTCCCATTTGTGGGATTTTCCTACTCAGTTCTAGTCAGCTTCTCATGTCCTATTGGATACGGGCTTGGTGTAGTCGCGATACATGACCCTTGGGATGGGTCATATAAAGATAATAATTATCTGATAAACTAACCAAAACCTATGGGTAAACTCCTAGAGTCTCTTTTATCGCTTATTTTTGCAACAACCGGTCTCCTTTCAAATAGAAATACCTCTTGTCGAATGCCACATATCAAAAACCACTTTTCAAATGCCTTTTTATATCAATGTTTCTCATATGAAATTAAGCGGGTCTTGGGGCATGAAAAACATAACATTGTTTTAGGTAGACACATAGGTCCTTGCATACATAGAGAGGGATGACACAGAGGTCATCATCATGGAAAATAAAATGCAATTGTTACAAATTATGCAACCAAATAAACAAAAAAATGCATGAAATTTCAATAATGCATTGGAAGTTCATCTCAAGATCAATCATCAGACATTACTCTTAACATATTTTTTTTGTTTACAAATTATGTTGGGCATAATATATAACATCACCTATAACTATATGTAATATATAATAAATATCTACATGTTCTTTAACAAAATTTAACTTTTTAGTGTGTGTGTGTGTGTGTATTTGTGATTAAGTATTTAATTGTAACATTTAATAAATTTAATTAAAATTCATATAATTAACAATTACATAATAACCATTAAAATATCGTACACTTATGTTATTTTCAATTTTATAAAATTTCATATGTATATATAATATTTTTTTTCATTCGTCTACTTTCCAAAATATAAGAAATTATATTTTATACTTTATTTCTTGGAAGAATAATTATTTATACTTAATAGAATTTAAATTTATTAATTAAAATTATACTTATATTAAAGAGAAGCAATATGATTTACACATACCTAAAAACCATTAAAAGACTATAAACTTATGTTATTTTCAAATTCACAATTTTTTATATTTATACATAAAATTTATTTCCTATTTATATTGACCAAAATTTAAGTAATTATATTTGATACTTTAGTACTTCAAAACAATAATTACTTATATATAATTTTTTTTAAATTATTACTTATAGTATGATTTTTTACAACATTAACAAAAATAATATTACCTATATATTTTAATAAATTTAAATATAATACATAATATAAATAATATATTTTTAATAATATATTTTTAATAATATATATATATCTAATTACCTACGTATATTGAATATTATTATTTAAATTTATGTTACTTTAAATATATCTATTTTTATATACATATAAATCAATTGAAATATAATTAATCGCCATTTAAATTACAAATATATACATTTTTTATAATAATATTATTTCCCTTAATAAAAATTACATTTTATAAAGAACATTTCAATTATATAAAAACCATATTTAAATTTTCTATACATAATATATTAATTATTTCATTCAAAAAACAATAACTCATTCAGAAATTAATTCATACAAGAGACACAAATTTGTATCCCACACATTCATGCATTCATACAAATTAAATAAATAAATCATAAAAAAATAACTATTAGACAATTAAAATTTAAAGTCAAAATTTTACCTTCTTAAAAGAAGTAAATTAAAGTATAGAATTAATTCATGAAGGTATTCATAGAACAAACTAGAGGAGAAGAATGAAATTTGGAGGGGGGAGACACCCCTTTTGTAGATTTTGGATGGCAGGAGGCATGAACCTTGTTAAAAACCCCTTAATAAATTCTATGAAAGAAGTGTGATTGGGTTTCATGCTTATTTGGAGGTATAAAAAAAAAGATTAAACCCCATTCATGCTTCTCTCTTGGAATAGAGAGGCTTGAACATGGTTCACACTACTCTAGACCCTCTTTTTAAAAATCCTACAACCCTATCCCTTTTTTCTAAAAAAAATCAAAACCCATTTAAATAATTTCATCAAATCTGAGCCTTAGAGTTTCATTATTTATAAATGAGATTATCGTATGATTGATCTAATATTCAGGACACTTAGATCTAATATCTAGGACACTTAGGATATAATTACATGTTAGATAAACATGGAGAGTCATTGAATATTTTAATATTACAATGGGTTTCCTTTTTTATTTCTCGATGATGTTGAGATTCATGGTATCCCTTCTTACATGAGTATGAGTTATTAGTTTTTATAAACACATCATATGCATGAATCCATGTGTAGTTGTAGGCATTATAAAGCTAGAACCATCATTATATGATGTGAACAATCACTGTTACTTCATTTTTATCTCGATGGTGTCATATTATTTGAATGTTGGCATTATTGAAAAATACATTCTCATGCATGATATCAAGAAAATCTATCAGATATAATTCTTTCCGAAAGATAACAAGATATGGTCAAACATTGGGTGTGACATCCATCTCGTGGTATCGAGAAGCTTTAATACGTAGTGGATGAGTGGAGGTTAATGATAGTGGAGATTTTATGATCATATGGTTTAGATTGAATTGATCAAATGGATATCTGTATATGTGTATCATTAAATGATGGAGGAAAAGATCTCTACATCATGTGAGTCCCACATTGATGTTTCCATTTGTTGGCATTCACTTAATAAGAAAAGATGTATCCCTAGTCAGCTAGAATTGAGTACCAAGGTTCGCTCTAGAACCCCTGATGGCACTGACCCCTGACGGATCCCCCACCATAGTGCCTCCCAACATGGTGGTTAAAATTCTATGTTATTATTCACATTGAGGGTTCTATCCTCAAAAATCCATACAACCTACAGCTAACTAGGTTGACCTCCCCCATGTGGTTAACCAGCTAGGTCCCACATATGTGGTTGAGGGGTCCTTTGTTAGATGAGGGTTGTAAATATTTTTTATCAATATTCCATACATATGTACTTCATAATTACTAGGTACATTTCCAAAACAAATTCCATCATCTAAATGTTCTTCATGAACAATTATAAATTCATTATTTTTTCATTGTCTTTATCTTTTTTTTTATAAAAATAAATATTTTCATGGTCTTATATATATTCTGGATATGTAACATTGGGATGTTATAGACAATGTGAAACACATTAGAAATTTTCCATAAAAAAATGAAGACCATGTAATCAATCATTCAAGTTACAATTATAATTTAAATTTATGACATCCAATTCCATAAAAGGAATCCATAATAATTCTACAAGAATCACAAATTCATCTAAAAGATGATATTAACTTTGAATTTCTCTATTATTTAGTTACAATAATATTTATTCAGTCATGAAATTTAATTCTATAAAAATGATCCATAATAATTCTCATATAATCACCACTTCATCCAAAATATAATATTACCTTCAATCTTATTAAGTAAGGATCTTATTCAAAATTCGGTTCAAATCCTAGAAAATATGCTCCAACCAATATTCTGGGGAACAAAATTGTAGTTCCTAGATATTGTTCCTCTTAAATACATATTAAAATTAAGTAATTCATACCTTAATCACTAATTTGAAAAAAAAATAGAACACAAACAAAATGTAGGATCTTCAATCCCCCCTCCCCTTGGTATTTTTTGTAATACCAACCTTAAATTCCATGTAAATATGTTCGTCCATATTTAACATATGATTTCATTATCCCCTCATATTTTCTCTCTAATATTTTTCATTTAATTATCTTCCCCTTATTTATAACAAATGAAAAGTACCTAAGAGATGATGTTATCATTTATTTCTTAAGAAACATGACATCAATTATTCCACTCTAAGTCTACATGTGGTAAAAAAGTGTAGAAAATAAGAGGGTCTAATTTATACAACAATGTTTTCCATTCTCAATTCTGAATATGATTCTAACTAATATAAAACAACATACTTCTTTTCTAAAAAACTATTCAATTATTTATAGGTTAATAGTAATTATTTTATGCTAACTGATAAAATATGAGTGGAATTTTCCTAATACCACTTGTTGACAATAAGATTCCCATGAATCTTTCATCATTAAATTATTACAATCATCTCAGCGAACAGTTTAAAAATGTTCAGGTGTTATTAAAAGTAAATGTTCTTGAAATCATTCTTAGAATTTCATCATGATTATTTTCTCCATATCATTGTTTCATTTGAGTTCTCCCCCTTCAGGTAAAACATCATTTCATTTTTTTTGAATAGGCATGATAGAATTAATACAAACACCTTATCTATTACTTTCTAAATAAGTAACTTCCAGAGATTCCATATTTTAATAAACTATAATTCTCTAGGAAAACTATTGAAAACACCCCCTCAAGGGATGATCTGCAACATCACCTTTTCATGTTATATTTATTTCAAAAACAAATTCTTCATAATACCAAATTATTTCAATATCAATTGTTTTGGTCACATCCATGATGGTGAATTCAAATTCATTAACCATCTAAAATATCTTGATCATCATCAATAATTTTGATATTTGATTAATTTCCAAAAATTAATATTCAATATATCAATTGATAGATCAAACCAGGATAGTGACTTCTATAAATCATGGAATGAATATTCCATATTTAATATATATAAATAAAATTTACTATGACCAGTTCTCCCTTAATTATTTGAACCACTGTCAATTCCCATAATAATGATGAAACATGAAGTATATGGTAATAAGGTGGATCTCCTTTATTTATCAGTGTGAAAAAGGTTGATAATTTCCCCTTAACCATGAATCCATTTTTTTCACCTCTAATGGGGATAATCTCTTCATGATTCCTTTTGTAATTTCTTTTTTAGTCTTAGGAATCATGGAATATATACTTTATTTTAAAAAAAAATATGTGTAATTTTTTCACACAGGTTTTTAAGGCCCTATCAACACCATGCTATTTCTAATTCTTATTTAGTATTTCTTCATTAGATAGTGTAATTAACAAAAAATCATCACAAATATGTTCACCTTATTGAAACTCCCATAGAGTACTTATGTGATTCTTTAGTCATCATTTTTGAAAAACCACTCATGAAATTTGATTTCATCTATTGAAATATTCTTCATTATTTTATCATATGATATATTTTTTATCTATATGAATTTTACTTGATCTATCCAAATTAGTTTGGTTGTTTACCATTATAACATTTGAAATATGCATAAGATCATTTGAAACCCACAAGAATTCTTAGGAGTACTTTTTTCCACGTCATTCCATTTATTTTTATTTTGGACTGGTCTTCTCTTTTGGTTATTGATATTTCTTCCATTCATATGATGTCCATGGACTGTTTACAAGGATCAATGGGTTGACATATTCTACCAATAAAGAAGAAGCTTATTCTCTTTGGTATAGAACCCTTCTTGATCTTCTTTAGTATTAGCTGAGCATCAAACTTCTTATGATTCACACCCAAGGTTGAATTTTATTCTTATTTATAAACATCCCGGGGATGTTCTTCAAATAGATTTTATCCTAATTATTTCCTAACGAAGGATAATCTCCAACCTCCATCATCTATGATATTTTTCCTATGAATTATTATAATTTAATTTGGAAAATAATTATATTTTCTTACCACAAAATTGTGAACACTTACAATGAAAATACCACAGAGGTTATTTAAAATTTTCAATTTTCTTGTAATAGGAATAATTTTTTCCATTGTTTTACGGCCTTTATTTTTCTATAATTTTCTCCACCTTTTTGTGGGAATCATTTTATTTTCAGATATTTTCATATTGAACAAAAAATTAGATGCACTGTGCCTGAACCCTTCACAGAACTAAAAATGTCCAACAAATATTGATATTTCTTTTTCTGTTAGAGTTTTTCCCGATTTATATACGTACAGTTTCTATTTATTTTAATTTTTTATATTTTATTGTTTAGGGGATCATAGTATTTCATAGTTATTTTATTTTCCACATATGTAGTGGTAAGTATTTCATTTCCCTTCCTCATCCTCTTTTACATAGATTTTGATTTTGAACCAGTACTATGCATAAGGCATGAATTGTCCCAAACAATATTAATAGTTATGGATGGAACCATTTACATTGAGACCACTTGAGATTTAACATTATATTATTTCAATATTTTCATTCCACAAAATTAAGGCGTTTTAGGATAATAATCCTCTTTATATTTTTTTATGGTTATAACTAGGGAAGTAATGACTCCTCTTTAGGATTTTTGTGAGGAATCAACCCCAAAAATTTTATTAATTTAGGATTTTACATCAGGTCCAAGACACTTCATATATAAAATAAATTTCTTATCATTTTCTGACATAATTTTTTCTCTACATTCGTTGTTGAAATTTTTAACATCATCATAATTCATTTTTTCTTCTCCTGTGTCAGAGTGTTAAGATCTCTGGTCTTGTTTTCCTTAATCTCAAGTTTTTAATAATCCTCTTTAGATTTATAGTTAACTTTCTCTCTTCTTAGCTTATTATTCAGTATAGATGATTTATTATTTCTAGTTATCCATCCAAACTATATAATTTTTATTGTCTAAGGAATGATCTTTACCACTACTGATTCGTTCTTATATTTTACATTTTACAAACATATTTGATGCCTCTTAATTAACATCTATGGTATAAATATTTTATATTTCGTTGGAAGTATAATAATGTAAAAGTTCTTCAACTCCCTTGAAGGAATTTCCTTCTCAATAAAAATGAATTGTGTAACTGACTCTTCTTACTATTTGCATAATAGTGGTGTCTTATTCATATTTCTCAATTACTTCTTGTTTCTATTCTTTATAGCATTGGATGAGAAATAAGAATGATCTAAAACTGATAAAAATCCTCCTTTTGTACTCTATTCAAAATTGAGAAGAGAAAATTGATCTTCAATCAATATCCAAAAAGAGAATCCAAACCAAGGAAGAACATGTCGCTTTGATAGCAATTATAAGAACCAAATTAGGAATGACCACACTAGGAGGTGGAACAATCAGTATGGGGTGACTTTTTAAAAATTTAATATTTTATCCTTTTGTTATACCTCTATCACTTATTCATTGAATGTTTATCTTTTCAACTTCACCTATACTTAGTAAACATGAACACAAAATAGTAATTCCAAAAAGGCACAAATATTTTTTGAGTGTCCCTTCCAATATGTATGACTATGTTCTTGGTGTCCAATGGTTATTATCTCACACATAAATACATTCCAGTTTATTATAAAAATAATAATAGGAAATGGGATTTTTTTAAATCATTTTAATGGAACCAACTAGGTATATTGAAAGATTATTCTTTAATGAAATGTATTTAGGATATAAGTATATCCCTTTTTAAGTGATACCATTGTACAATTAATATTCATTAATAGAATCTAATTAATCTAACAAATTTCCTCAAAATGTAGATATCAAATGTTTGTATATAATACACCATAATCAATAGATTATACAAGATATATAGAGATCAATAGGATTCCTATTTTTCTTCTTCATTCATAAAGATATGATTATTTATTCAACTGGATTCCTCAACTTCTTATGACATTGACGATAATCAACACATATTGACTTGATCAAAAATATATTCTTTTTCTTGGTCTTTTATGACCAATATGATATATTGAAGTACTATATCATTTCAACAAAGTGTCTTCATGAAATAATGGTCACATTCATGTAATCACAACCTTGTCTCATGCGTATACAATGTGTATCATGCATGGAATATCTCAACCAACTTATGTTTTCTTTGTACATGACACAAGTATCGAATGTTCAATATATTCTTTTGGATGTTTGAATTTATTATTTATTCATGTTTCTTAATATTAAATAGTATATGTGGATATTACCTTTTTTACTTGATCATAAAAACTCTTTTGTATTATTTTTATTTAAAAAATTATTATTATCAGTTTGAACCTATAACTTGTTCATTGTGTAAGGCTTAGCAAGTGGGATCTCTTATCTTAATGAAAACAAGGTTTTCATTGTAGAACCAGTTCTATAACAATGTCTTTGAGAAATATTGTTATTACATTGAGATATTTTTTCTTCATCATGAAGCCCTTTTTTGTTCAGTGAAAAATGAGTTTTTTCTGTCCTTTTCCTTCATGAGGAAAGGAAGCTCACAATTCCTATTCATGTAAACAAGTTGTGTGTGGTACCTCTCTTCATGTAGCTAAGTGTATTATGGATATCCTTCACCATAAATAATGATTATTTAAGGGTATATGGATACAATATTTTTATGAAGAAATATAAGAGCTTGTGATTTGTTTCTATAACATATCTCATCCTTAGTGTCTCGCAATTTATATATTTTTTTATCCTTATGTAGATATGATATTCAGGTTTCTTCCATTTAAAATGATATATTGAATAATTATATAGATTAATGGATTATTTTAACATCACCACAGGTATCCATTTTTATATCTCAATGATGTTGATATTCATGAATTCCCTTCTTATATGAGCTACGCTTTTTATTTTTAAAAAACGCATCATCTTCATGAAACCAATCATCGCTATATGAATTCATAATCTCAAAACATCAGAATCCAATGTGAATAATTACTATTACATTATTTTAATCTTGAAATTATCATGTTCTTATAATATTATCATGAATTAAAGGTGAAGTTGTAGTCATTATGTTATGATGAACTGGAAGGTCACATTATTTTTCCATGGTCAATGGAGATTATTGGAAGTCAGTTGTGTCATAAAACCAATGGTGTTGGAAATCACAAATATGAAAAGGATGAGTAGAGATTTAAGATGGACGTGTTGTGATGATATAATGGTCAATATTGGTTTGATAAAATAAATATATTTATATATATATATATATGTGTTTGTGTTTGTTTCATTAAATAATGGAGTAACAGTGTTTTGTGCTACATGAGTACCACATAGAAGATTTAATTAGTTTTCCTCAACATAATAAGTAACTTCATGCTAGAGAGATGCAAGTAATAGTTTCCACTCCCAAATCCCCACTAGAAACAAACCATGTTGGTTATTACTCTACCATGACTCCCCAATAGTGGTTTTACTTATCTTCTCCCATTCACATTTTAGGCATTATCCTCACACCCTCTATTTCATCTTCAATTGACTAGGTTGACCACTCCCATTTGGTTCACTTGTTGGGTCCCAATATGTGTTTGAGTGGTTTTTATTTGGATAGGGCCTGTAAATATTTTTTTCAAAGGCCCATAAATATATATATAGTAATTCTCAACCAAAATGTATTCTCCCAAATGTTATTCATGCAAAATAATAAATCCATTCCTCTTTTTACATGGTCTTTAACTTTTCTTTATGAAAATAAATATTTTCCCGATCTTCTATATCTTCAACATAAGAAACCATGTGTTGTTTTATACAATGTGCAATTCATTATAACATGTTCTTGAACCCATGAAGACCAATTCAAAAATCAAAAATTTTATAAGGATAATTATTCAATCATGACATCCAATTACATAAAAGGAATCTATAAATATTCTACAATAATGACCACTTTTTCAAAAATATTACCTTTGAACTTCTCGAGAATGGATCTTCTAGGATAATTTTTCATGCATGAAATCCAATTCCATTAAAGGAATCTAAAACAATTCTCTAATAATCACATCCTCATCCAAAATATGATATTACCTTTAGTCTTCTTGATTATGGATCTTCCTGAAATATTTTCTAATGATTAGAATATCTACTTCAACAAGGATGCTTCGGAAAATTAATATACTTCAAAGTTGTTATTCTTCATTAATACGTATTTACATTAAGTTACTCAATAATTAATAACTCATTGAAAATAAATACAACACAATTTTGGATCATCAATAAGTTCTAATAAATTCATAAACACAATCAGATGATTGATTTAGATCATAGGAAAAGTAGTATTTAGTTTAATAATTATATTATTATAGAATCATCCCCAGTAAAGAACCCATGAATCTGAAATACCCAACCTTACAATCCATTCCACCTCTCAAAGACTATAATGAGGGACCCACACCACACCAATGTAAGTATTCATTGAGGGAGTAAGCTACACCGATGGAATACCCACGCTTTGTCAAGTATATTATTTCGATTGACCGATCACTTGATATCATACTAGACCCATTATCCGAGAATATAGGAGAGTAATGAACTCGAATAAGAATTTAGGGGACATGTTACCCCTCACAAGCACACTACTACGGGAGTTCCAAACCCAATTTCGACTCTGATCATTTCATATTATCCTTACTATCATGACTACAGGGATAATAAAATTAAACTTTTTGAAACACATTGGGTCCTATGCTAGATATAGAAAAGGGAAACACCACTGCATTTTATGAAAAATAATTATTATGGACAACTCATTATCCCAAATTCATGTTGCATGAATGAAATATGAATTTCTCTAAAACTGAGAAATGTAAATTTCAAATACTTTTGGGTTACCCTTCAGCTAAAATATGGTCATGTACTATCATTCAGATAGAGTGTGTAGGTTTAACTAAATGGTATGTTTAATGGTGTACACAATATGTGTGTAAGAACTCAGTTCTTCTTTGAGATAAAAAAACCTTTAATTTACATGAATTATCATTTTAAATGATTATGTATGTCCTTATTTAAATTAATATTGATGGTATGGAGGTATCATAGGTGTCCATGGTTGGTTTAGAGCCTATAACCCAAGTTTGGGGTGAAATGGAATGTTGAACTGTTAATGAGAACAGTGTCAGTTTAGCCACATGGACATATATTTAGGTTTAAATTTTAACAGTGGGTTTTAGGCATGGTTTCAGCACATTTAGTCAAATCATGTGGGGTAATCTTACAAGCACCCCTTCCCTATAGCTAATCATGCACGATTGGTGCTTGGTTTGGCGAAACCTTGTGGAAAAATTGTGCAGCCCTATAATTTAGGGTAAAATTACAATTTTGACCCTAATTAAAATTCTATTTTAACCGAAAAAATATTTCTTCTTTAATGGAAAGAAGACATGGATGGAGATCTCCCATTCTGACTCCTAAAGTAGAAATTAAGGGATCTTTTCCTTATGGAATCTGATTTAAGCATCTCTCACCTCGTTGGATCTACATCTGTGAGTGCTCAATTCCTTTTTAGTCATTCTTAGTTCTTATAAATATCAGATACACTATTTAGGTGAAATATAATATTTCTTATTATTAGGTTCATTTTCTGTTCTTCCATATTCTCTTGACCTGAGTCTAATTAAGAGCTGATACTGGAAAAGCTATCAAATATGGACATAAGGTGTGTGTTCTGAAGCCATTATTTAAATGTAGATGTGTTTATATATGATATTGTGTCACATGGAAAATTTATGGGTGTTTCCTTAAATGAATTTTAATTCTTTAATAGAATTGTTAGGTACGTCATATTAAATTAAAGAGACCTTTAATGAATGTTATTGGTTTCGGGACTTGATTTAGAAACACCCCTGGGTGGTTATATAAATGGACCACCATGGGTGGCATTGAAACTTGGATCCCTTAAGGTGTGCCTTTTCCTAGACATGGGTTTTAAATGGGTGAATTGAAATGAAAACTAAAGAGATGAAGTGAATTATAATTTATATGGGTATTGAAATGTGATATAAAATTTAAATTGAATTGATAAAGAAGTGGATATAGATTCCATTCCCATGTACACATTTTTTGTAATGGATTATTGAGCTTGAGATTATTATTTTAATAAAAATTAACTTGTGAGTTAAATAGAGGTTACACCATGAAATAGTTGTTTAAACATGAGGTTCTTGTTATGAGGAATTGCATGTGTAAGTTAAATAGGGGAAAGCCTTCTAAGAGTAGCCCATACCTTGAGCCACCTTATGAGGTGAGTCTAAATTAATTTTATTAAAGTGATAACCTCGACAAGTTAATTGAATTTTATTAGATGGTCTTGAATTGGTTAAAGGCTTATATACCTTGGGAGACACATGGATTCATATGAGAATGTATTGGATGGAATCATTTGGATTGAACCTTGATTATGACTGAGTGATACTTGGACTCCCCAGTGGACTACCAAGGATAGACATTGAGGTTTGATTTATATGCCGAGTGATACATGGATTCATATGTGAATTACATGGATGGACTCAATAGTTATTTGATTATATTACCATGGGTGATACTTCTGCTGCCTTAGTGGACCTCCATGGATTGAATCAATTGGAAGGGGAGTTATACAACACCTAGAGTGATACCTTGGTTATTGAGGATCACCATGGATGTGATTATATGGTTTGGTACATGATATACCTAGAGAGATTCCTGGATTCCAAATTAGGGATACCATGGATGGGCTCATGTTCATAAACGAATAAATAATTAAATTTGTTATATGACATGCCCTTGAAGCCAAATCATAAGATATGATTTGATCATGAAATATAATTAATTGATGGAATGTTTAGGCATACTTGGATATATGTGCCTATGGGGAACACTGGCCTTTTTTCTAGGTTATGATATTTGTTAATTAAATGATTTTTTTGTGTAAACTGAGCATGATTATAATGATATATACCTAGTGAACGAGCCCGTACCCGAGTGGTAAGGACTCCTGCTTGGCATCCAACCGACCTGGGTTCAAAACCGGGTAGAGGAAAATTTCCAGGGTACTGTAGCAATCGGTGTAGCATTTACTATTCGGTACTGTGGCAGCCGGAACTATTCACCCGATTTGGGCCTTCGGGCCACCAGTTTGGGCCTATGGGTCTCTAGGGACTTTGGGTCATCATAGGCCTTCGGGCCACAGGGACTTCAGGTCACGTAGACCATAGAGTAGCCCAGTTCACACAGAACAGGCCCCAGAAGAGGATCAGAGCAACAGGAGTGCAGCCACTAGATGCAAAGCTAACCGGATTGGAATAATGAGAGGGTATGGTAGCCGCCATCAGGACCTGGCACTGTGCAGCTTTGTATGGGGCAATTCTATACGATCAACAATGCATGGTGGGGAGCTAAGGAGATCAATGATTCAAGATGCAGGGGAGGGGTAGTTCTAGTGGGCTGGGGCTACGGGTCATGCAATGGACATGGTGTGCCTCTGGGCCTTCGGGTCATGTATTGAGGGTCATGTCGGGCCTTGTGCCTTGGGCCTATGGGTCATGTATGGATTCCTCTTCATTCCTTAAAAGGGGTTGATTATCTATAATAAAAATAAAAATCTGTCTTCATGACATTCTAGTATAATGATATATACCTAACTAATATATCATAGACTTGATGCATAAATGATTATGATTAATTGAATTGGTTATAAAATGAGAATCTGGACATTATAGGATGTTTACTTTTGAGAACTTATGGCATCATTATGTTTCATCCTACACACTGTTGTCATTATATATTCACTAACTGATTGGAAGCTGACCATGGGTGGTTTCCTACTATGATTATATCTCAAACTCTATTTGGCCAACTATAAATATCCAACCTAACTATATGATTGAAGGTATTGATAACGGAAAGAACCCTACTATAGGTTCGTGATTAATTCATTGGATAAGGGGAGCATGGGACTGATTTGATGCTCGTGATGCTTGTGGTGAGGATTTTTTACCATTTATTTTAATTTTGTACCATGGATAGTACTCATGCCTCGTATAATGGGTTGGATATTTTGTTAAAAAATTACATGTATCGTCATTTTTCTATGATATGACTTCTATCTTGTTTATAAAATCCTACTAGTTATATATTAACTAAATGATTGACTACTTTTGATATATTACTATTATTATATTTCCACTCCGCCATACTCTGGTTATGAGGGAATAGTATCTCCAAAGACACACCAAGTCCCTCACTGCTAGTCGGCGGCTTCTTGTGTTTGGGAAGATTCACTTGAGGCCTTCTGACCCACTAGGCTCAGTACACTGTTGAGTGGAACCCGTGTTCATGACATTACAAAGTGATATCAAAGGAATTCTTTTCTAGTTTGGTTTAAAATTTAGAGACAATATAAATAAAGGGGAAGGAATGTGAGTTTTTTCGGGAGATGTGTCTAGATGTAGCTAACCTGCATATAGGAAAAATCCAAATTACCTCAAATTTAATTATTATTTTTCTATATTTTTACTATTATAGTTGATTGATTCCATAATTGTGTGATTCACAAGATTTTTTATCTTATTATTGGTATGATTATGGGTGCTATTGTGTTATAACCTAAAACATATTAGGGTATTCCATCTCATGAATCATATTAGGCATGTGCTAGAAATCGCATTCTATCATTTTTTCCTATCCATTTTGGGTGAATTACTGATTTCATGCTATTTTGATAGGTTACGTGATAATTATGACTCTTGCTATGACAGGTATACTAAAATCTATTATGGTATCGATTATATGGGAATCATATTTTGGTTCATGAGGTGTTATGGGCTCTCATGGATTAGAATTTAGTACACCATTACTTTAAAATTTTAAATTGAAATGTTATATAAATTAGAAATGAGAATGAATTATAATGAATATGTGAATTCATGTGAAAATAAAGTGGGAACTATGTTACTTATATCATATAACATGAACCTGACTCAACATTAGTAGAGGGAAGTAGGTAGTATGTTTTTCTTACATATGATCTATATGTCTCCCAAACCTAACTCAAGGGGAAGGAATGGGAATGTATTCTTATATAGAAAATTTTTTCCAGTCCTGCTTAAATATTGGTTGGTTTGATCTATGAACCTTGATAATGATCTTTAACTGAGGACAGTGTTTGGAATTTTATAGGCATTCCACGAAGACTGCTAGTGGAAAAATAGGAGCATGGTGATTTTAATGCACTAGAGGTGGTAGTCCATGGGCAAATAGTGGATCTTAAAATCATTAAAAATATGGAACTGGTAGTTATACTAGACACTGGTGCCAAGGAAAAGTTCTGTGATGGGTTCTTGTTATTCATGAAGACCATTCGTGGAGCACTGTAACCTTCTATGACTATGGAATAGTTGAAACGTTAGTTAGAGAAGCAGCATATGCCACATTTTTAGGGGATGGTTGACCCCAGGTTGCAGAGTTAGGGATAGATGTCATGCTATCTATCTTTTACCAATTAGATATTCCTCCTGAGAGGATAGTAAATCCTACTATATATTTGCTACGTGATCCCCCCCAAGAGATGGTGAAATGTTATAACTAAGATGGATCGTCATTAAGAGATGTCCTGGTGGTAATTTCATATAGCCTTTTATGATTATTTCAATCCCTACATGTTGTGGGATGATAGATCCCATGAGTGTTTTCACCAAGAACAAGGAACGTTATCAGGGATGGATTACTCAGCCCATTTTACAAATCTCTAGTGTTTCGCACCTATTCTAATGGGTGATGAGTTATGTCAATCCAAGTTATTTTAGGAGGGTCTCAGATATGACATCTAATCTATGGTGAATTTATTTCAGAATAATTCCATTTCTATAATAGTAAATCATGCACTTATCATATAGTGTAACCTGGAAGAGGTTGGGGTGCGAGCTAGGGTGGTTTGACATCTTGATATTGTACTGCATCAACTGGTCGTAGGAAGCTTTATTTGGAGCTTCCACGTGGTGATACTAGAAGTCATACCACATTCTAGAGCAGCTTTTTTGAGGTGCTACAAGTGAGGTAGGGTAAGATATCCAAGGCTAAAGTGTAAAAGAGACCCAAACGAATGCCCATCGTGTGGTGAGATGGTCCATCTATAGCACTTCTATATAATGATTCCACCACCATATATTTAGAGGGATACAACATTGACTACATTTTGAAATGTTTTATTAGTAGGTTTTCATTAGGTAAGGAGAAGGAGTACATGTTTCCAATCATTTCAAGGTGTTGGTAGTAGTCATGGTAGTCAGACACAAATTTTATAGTGATAGAAAGCTAGATAATCTCTTGGTAGTGGAGTAGTATCACTAGGTCATAGCTCATTCTTGGTATACACAATGAAAAAGAACCTTGAGTACTAGGATCCCATACTTTCTACTTTTGGAGTTACTATTCTAGTAGCCTCCACTTTAGCTTCTGCACTTTTTGATACAAGGGATTCAGATATATTTATATATTTTTCTGTTGTGAAGAGAATTGGGCTTAGTATTTATTTGTCTAATCATTTAATGATTATTTAATCATTGTTTGGTATTAGATAAAAGGATTTAAGTTAGTATCAGTAGTACCCCATAGAGATTGGAAGGAGTCACTTCATATGGGACTTCTTTTTCCTTGAGATCACAGGTTTTGATATCATTCTCAGGATAGACTGGTCAGTCAAGTTTAATGATTTCATTGATTTATATCATTGTATGGTGACATTCACATCACTAGAGGGTGGATATTTTATTCACAATGGTGAATGTGATGTCTAAGTGAGTCCTGATGGACCCGATCATCGTCGGTTGGGTCGGATGACAGCCTCGATTCTAAGTTCAGATCTTGATGATCAAGAAAATTTTGGGGCAGATTTCTATCCAATGGTTGATCATTTTAGGGATGTTTTCTCGGATTACTTTTTCTGATTACCTCTATGACATATGTTGGGTTCTCTATCGATCATTCTCCAAGAGCTTCACTGGTATCTAGTCCTCCTTATATGATGGATGCTACTGAGATTCAAGAGCTCAATAGGTAGTTAGAGGATTTAGAGACAAAGGATTTTATCAAAACTAGTAGTTCTTTGGGGGGTTCTCTAGTTATTGTTTCAATAAAGGTGGACAGTACCCTCAGGCTATGTGTGGATTATCTGAAATTGATCCAAATTATGGTAAAAACAAGTATCCTCTACCGTGGATAGATGATATCTTCAACCATATCTGAGGAGCTCAGGTCTTCTAAAAGATTTATTTGATATTTGGTTTTCATCGGGTTCGTGATAGATCATTGATCATACCTCACACAACCATTCATACTAGGTATGGTCTATATAAGTATTCGGTCATCAGTTTGGTCACATGAACATGCTAGTAGTATTCATGTCACTAATGAACTGAGTATTCCATTCTTATCTTGATTCATTTGTGGAATTTTTCATGGATGATATATTGGTGTATTGTCACAATCGACATGACCTTTCCACATATATTGAGATCATTTTGAAAAAACTAAGAGAGCATTAATTATTTTCTAATCTCACAAAGTGACACTTTTTGGATGGATCAGATTCATTTCCTAGGTTACATTATCTATGAGATAGAAGTATCAGTCGACCCAAATAAGGTGAGAGATATAGTTTCTTAGGAGCATCCCAAGAATTTCTTTATGGTACAGATTTTCATGGTTCCATATAGTTACTGTAGGCTTTTCATATAGGGATTCTCATTCCTAGAAACACCACTGATATGCTTAACTTAGAAGGGTGTGACGTATGTATAGGAGACTTCCTTTGAGATGGCCTTTCATGAGTTTAATGGGATATTGAATTCAGTTCCAAAAATTATTTTTTTAGAGATATATGGCTGTTATATTATGTATTGTAGTGCACCATGTATTAGGATAGGAGTAGTTCTTATGTATGGGGATAGAGTCGTAGAATATGGGTTTCCGAATTTGAGGCCACACGAGAGGAATTACCTTATTGAAAATATCATGTAACCTTTAGTTTTTCATACATTGTTCTATTAGAGACATTACATAATTGGAGAGTGTTTTTTGGGGTACAAAAACAAAAAAATAAACAAGTATATATTTAAATACTATGAGATGAACATAAGAAATCGATTTTAGGTGGAATACCTATAGTATTTTGATTTTGATCTTTTCTACACACTTGGTAATGGAAATGCAATGGCTGATGAACTAAGCATGATGAATCAAATATAGAAAGTTCATCATTCCAGTATCGAGTGGAAGCTCGTGGATTTGTCCAATGAGATTCACTTGGACTTTAATGACATTCATGTGAAGAATTATCTATCATCCTTAGGTATTACCTATTCCCTAGTAGATTTAGTGAGAATAAGGAAGCTATCAGACTATGAATTCCTATTCCTATAGAAGATTGTGGCAGGTGGGGACCCTCCTCCTAGTTAGACCTTATGTGAGGATGAAATTATGGGAGTACATGGTCATGTATGGGTTTTTGTAGACATGTGCAAGGAGGTGATGCAGGATTTTCATGCTTCATATATCGAGATTTACATCCCTAGTACATGTGGTCAGTTATGAAAATAGAAGTAGTTCCTTTTTTCATGAGATATTCCACCTGCCAGCTGGTGAAGGAGAAACACCAACAACCATCCAAACATTTAAAGAAGATGCCTATTCTTGGGTGGAAGAGGAATTATGTCATGATGGATTTCATGAAAGGTTTATCAACCTCATGGAAATGATGTCATATGGTTTGTTGTTGATAAGCTCATGAAGGATTCACATTTCATTCTGATCAAGGAAACCATTAGTGTGGAAAAGCTTGGGAGGTTTCATATTCATGTGATAGTAAGACATCACAGGGTCCCACATACTATCATTTTAGATAGGGGTACTCGGTTTACTTCATGGCCCTTTCAAGGTCTATAGAGGGTTCCCAATATATAAGTGCTTCTAAAAATGGCATACCACCACCAGATATATGGCCATTCAGAGCGTATGATTTAGGTTCTATAGGAAATGCTTCGAGCATGCGTCTTGGATATTAGGGGTTCTTGGGAGAGGAATATACCCCTGGTTGAATTTATCTATAAAAACAGCTTTGAAGATAATATAATGATGGTTACTTATGAGGATTTGAATGGTAGGCCATTCTAATCCCCTCAGTTCTGGTTAGAGGCAGGAGATGCAGCTATGCTCAAGCCTTGTCTTATTTAGGAGACCACAGAGAAGGTGTAGTTGATTAGGAAGAATATGGCTACTATAGAGTCTCTATAGAAATCATATGTTAATCATTATAGATGACCAATATAGTTTGATGATGGGGATTAATTTTTATTAGTTTTTTCACCAAGTTTGGGACATAGGATAATTAAGAGATAGGGTAAGGTATCACCATGTTATGTTGGGCCATTTGAGATTTTGAAGAGAGTCCGGATAATAGCCTATCATTTATAGTTACCTCAGAGTTAAGGATCCACACATGATGTCTTCTAGATATCTCAATTATTATTCTATTATTAAAACCTATCTCATGCCTTTTAGCCTTAGGAGGTTAAGTTATAGGTAGACGCATCCATTAAGGATAATCCTATACATATTCTTGAATGTAGCATCAATGATCTCAGGTTCTGGTATGTTTCATTACTATGGGTGCTGTAGAAGCATGGTCGAGTATAGTATGAGACCTAGGAGACGGATGTCGATGTATGATCATTATGGATGATGTTATTCTGAGATACGCTTGATAACCCATAAGAAGGAAATATGGGCATAAATATCATTAAAGAGAAATGTTTGTAAGTACCAAGTTCTTATTTTATGTATTGATTTTTTAGTTTCCATCAATTATAATTTGAAATGTTTAAGTATGGCTTAATATGAATTCCCATTAAGGGTATAGATGAATCAGGGGTGTCCGGTGATGGTTTAGATCCCAGAACCCAAGTTATGGGAGAAATTTCATCGAGCAAGGTTAGCGAAAATCGTGCGAGTTTGGATGCATGGTTGTGTGTCAAAGTCTGTAATTTTTATTGTGAATTATGCCGTGATTTTTCACATGATTAGTCAAATTTTACAAGGTAACCATGTGGGTTCCCCAACCCTATAGCTAAGCGTGCACGATTGGTGTATGTGAAATAATAAAATTTTGGGTAAAATTACAATTTTCACTCTAATTAAAATTAAATTTTAACCTAAATATCATTTCTTCCGTAATGGATAGCTTATTTGGAAGGAGAGTTCCCATTTTCAAGCCTAATGTAGAAATTAACGGATCTTCTCCTTCCAGACTCCAATTCAAGTGTCACCCATCTCATTGGATCTAGATCGGGGATTACTTGATAAATTGTTAGCCATTCATCATTCTTCCATAAACTAGATTCACTATTTAGGTGAAAGACAACATTCCATATTATTATGTTCTTCATATATTCTTCAATTTTCTCCTGATATGAGTCAAATAATTATCTAATACTATATGAGAAATCATCTATGGACAAAATTTAGGTTCTATCATGAATTTCGCCAAAATTCGAGGTGTTTATATATGTTATTGTGTTGCATGCCCAATTTCTAGGCATTTCAAAAAATGAATTTATTCATTGAATAGAATTTATAAGAATGAAATATTCAATTAAATAGATATTAAATGAATTTTATAGGGTTTGAAATATTATTAGAAATCACCCCTTGGGTGTGTTGGTTATATAAATGAAGAACCATGGGAGGCCTTGAAACATTGATACCTTGAAGTGTGCCTTTTCCTAGACCTACGTATTAAATGGTTGAGTTGAATTGTAAATCAGAGTGGTGAATTGAATTATGATTGATATGTATATTGAAATATGATATCGATTGTAAATGGAATTGATAAAGAATAAGGGATGGATTCTATGCCCCTAAACATATTCCTTGTAATGTCTTATTGAGCTTGAGATGCCTATTTAAATGAAATTCTCATGAGAGTTAAATAGAGGTTATCCAATGTAATGGTTGTTTAAACATGAGAATCTTATTATGATGAATTAGCCAAATGATTTTAATAGAGTGAAGACATCTATACTTGGCCAATACCTTGAGCCACCTTATGAGGTGAGTTTAAATAGAAGTAATGATGGTGATGAACGTGACATGTTAAATGAATTTGATTAAATGGTCATGAATAAGATAAATGATTATATGTGTTAGCTAACACGTGGATTCAAATTTGAATTCGATGGATAGGATCATTTGGCTTAAACCTTGCTTATGTCTGAGTTGTAATTGGAATCCTTAAAGGACATCCAAGAACATACTTAAAAGGTTTACTTATATACCAATTGATGAATGGATTCATTAAGAATTACATGGATGGATTCAAATAAAATGTGATTATATTACCTTGGGTGATACTTGGGATCCCATAGTAGACTGTCCAGGACAGACTTGATTAGAAGGGATGTTATACCACACTTAGAGAGATACTTGGGTTCTTGTGGATCTCCAAGGATGGGATTGTAAGGTGTTGGTTCATGATATAACTGGAGTGATACCTTGATTCCAAAATAGGGATTCCTTAGATGGGCTCAGGTTTATTGACAAATAAATAATTAAATGAGTTATATGGTACGTCTTATAATCCATAGATTAAGACTGGATTTGATATTGAATTAAACCTAATATATTGTATGTTTAGGAATACATTGATATATGTTCCTATAGGGACTAATAAGATTTATTATAGGTTCTGTGACCTGTTTATCAGATGAATGTTTTTAGTTAATTGAGTGTGATTATGATGAAACAATCATGACTATTAAATCAGAGACATAATGCTTAAATTATTTTGATAAAATTAATTGGTTATCAAATGAGATCCCAGACTTTATATGATTTTTACTTTTTAGTACTTACTTTCATTTTTATGTTCCTTCCTACACACTATTATCATTATATATTCACTGATTGATTGGCACCTAACCTTGGTTTATTTCCTACTAGGATTATATCCCATAAACTATTTGGTCTATCATTAAGAACCCAAATAGACTATTTAATTGAAGGTATTGATAAGGGAAAGTTACCTACTATATGTTCTTGATTGCTGGTTTGGAGCAAGGGAGCATGGGATGAGTTGAGGTTCGTGATTCTAGCTATGATACTTATTTAACTTTTTTACTTTTGTTCCATATACCGTAGTCCTTATTTTTAAACGTTTTTTATTGTTTAATTAGAAACATGATATGTATCATCATTTTTCATATGAGATGAATTCTAGATTCTTTATATATTCATGTTAGTTATGTATTGACTGAATGATTTACTAATACTGCTACTTTATTGTTATTTTATTTTCATTGTACTACACTCTAGGGATGAGGGAATAGTACCCCCATAGACACACCTTAGAACTCATTACTAGTTGGATGCCTCTAGAATTTAGGTAGAAGTGCTTGAGGCCTTGTGACCCACTTGGCTCAGGACACTGTTGAGGGGTACCCGAGCATGTGACATTGTAGTGTAGGCCCTTATACAATACTCGACAAGTACCGTCATATCTCAAGTCATCTAGAAATTGGGGTACATTATATTTACCTATTCACTATATAGTATGTTTGCCAAGATATCCTATTAGATGTGTACTCCCTAAACACGCTGAGTTGGGTGACCTAAGAACACATGACATGAACATAAAAAGTATACACTATGTGATGTTTAACTTAGACTAAAACCATATACATTCTTACTATCATGATACAAAATGTATGTTTCTAGATCACATGTATTATGATCATGTATTTGATCTCCATATTTGTAACTCACCTGGAGACATTTCATCACCACTAATATCACCGCAATTCATGTCTAAGACATCGATAATTTTTTTTATCATTATCATGCCTCTAGTGGAAATTTTTTGGAATCCCCGTACAATGAAAATGCTCTACAATCCATATACATTTATCCCAAAAACTCACAAGCCACATATTCTTATAAATCCAGAATGACATGACTGTTGATGAGACGCCATCATTCATTGATCCTCCCACACACCATTACCTTCACTATCATGCGCCCATTTTGTCTTTATAGACCAAGATTCAGATTATTCATTGATCCAGGATAAGTTTCATTGTACCAAAAACTATGATTATGGTAATAAGTGAGTACACAAAGAATAATGAATGAATATTTGGGGGAACAAGGGTTTGATGGTCTAAATGATTGTCTAACCATCTTCTATTATGCCTAAGAGCACTAATTGAGAATAAAACATAAAAATAAATGACTATATTATTAAAATAAATAAATAATAGAATATAAATGATTTTTAATTGATAATAATTTTATAATAATAAATTATAGAACATAAATTAAAAATTTAATAAAAATTAATGGAGTAGAATGAAAAATCATGTTGTAGATATTGGTCAAATCATTCGTTAATGATTACAACATCTTTACTAACTCACTTAGAAATCCTCATAGAATTTATTCTTCATAGATTTTTTGGATCCCTAAATATAGAAAACCCCTTAGTCTCTATAACTAAGGGTTTGTAGTGAATGAAGTTAATTAATTAAGGATGAATAAATTGGGAAATCTAATTTTAATAGATATGAATATATAATTAATTAATTATATTAATTAATTACACCTATAATGGGCCTGAAGCAGTTTTCCAAATTCATAAAACAATCCTATCACTAATACGTTAAATCCAATACTCAATAGGAAATTGTGGAATCAATAATTCCATATATGGATCTATTAAAGATGAAATTATACTTCCCTATGATCACAGGTCCACAGACTAAAAATAAGATATTATATTCATCCATCAAAAATTATAATTATATGAAAACGACACACCAACCCATTATAAAAATATTTTAAAAAAACATTCTAAATGTTCATGTTGTAAAAAACATAGTCACTTAAACCATTATCACACATCATGAAAGAATGGTCATATTATAATTCAACCACATCTACATGAGGTGTGTGTCTTTGAAAATAATTTTTTTCAAACTATTTTACCCACTAAGAAATTCATTTTAAACTAAATATTCATAACACTTTATACATATTCTACAAAAATTAAATTATCAAATTTTTTATATTTTTTATTTTGGAAAAATAAAACATCATATATGCAACTTTTATTCCACCATCATCTCTCAAATATTTTTCATAATTTAATATCCCTTTATGTTGAAATTGAAATAACATATAAATATCAATTGTTGTATGTGAAATTTACAAACCACTAATAGTTTATTTTAAAATTTCCACAACGGCTCTAAATATAAACTCAACATTTTCCTTAAACTCTAAAACTTATAATTGATAAGTAACTTTAGTATTCTTCACATAAAAAAAATATTTTAGAATTTTATAACTTAAAACTGTCTTAAAAAATATCATCCTTTTTCAATAAAAATAAATCAAGAACCTTACTATGACATATCTTCCTTTTTTAACAATTTTTTATTTTTTAGAAATAGAGGATGCACCAATTTATTTCCTTTTTATCTTCCATGTTTTATAAAATTGGGGAATATTTGGAATCAAGGGTTCAATTCTGATATTAAAAGGATTAGATATTGATTTTTAATGAATAAAACCGTGAACCAACAAAAAAATGAATCAAATATAAATATAATAGTGAAAATAATAAAAATAATAATGATTGAAAATTAATATATAAAAAAGTTATAGAAATGATTAAATAAATTAATATGAAAATAAAAAGAAAATTAATAATATGAGAATAATAGTATATATTAAATAGGTTTTAAAAACATAAATTAATATTAAAAAGTTAAATACATTACACATATGCATCTTGTTATTTAATATTTTAAAATAATGATCAAAGGATATATAGGAATAAAAAAAATATTCTGTAATATTAAATAAAAATATAACTACAAAGACAATATTAAACATAAAAATACTTAGATACATAAGATTAATCACATGACTTGAAAAATAAAGAAATTATTAGTGAAGATGTATATTTACCAAATTTTAGTGTCAATAAAATAAAGAAAAATATCACTTTTGGGGTGTGATATCTAAATAGATTATTTCAAGTTCCAATTTTAATAGTTATAGAATAGATTATTTGATATTTAGAAATTTTCATTACATTAGTGTCATCACATTTGGTAAGCATCGCTATCCGAGAAGAAAAAAAATATGGTTTTTTGTATAAGGGGGTGAATTGTAGCAAAAAATGTCTAATAATTTTTATCCAAATCAATCTTTAATTTTTCTAAAACATATATCATCTGAAAAAAATAAATTTTAAAAAATAAAATTACACAGTATAAAATAAAAATCATATGATAAAATTTAACCGATTCAATTAATATACACAACAGAAAATGTAGTAATCAAAGTAAAAAAAATTAATCATAGAAAATAGACAATTCAATCTGACAATAGTTACATTATCAGAAATAATGAATTGAGTTGAGGATAAAAATATATAAAATAATAACAAAATATTATTACCAATCTGATTCCAGTCAATGAAAAAATCAACATTTATTCAATGTAGTAGGAGGATCTATGTACCTGATCTGTGGTATAAAGGTTATACAATTGGAACTTCCTCAACAACGGTATTAAGAATATATAAATTTCCTATATAACATTATTCATCACCACTGATGAAAAAATTAATCTCTATCAAAAATAACCTCCTTGATCTAATGATCAATAGAACATACACACCTAGACATTATTGAATATAAATATTTATGAAGGTAAAATTGTTATTCTTCGAATATTTTCAATATCCTCGACCAGGAAAAAAATAATTTTCATGGATGGAACCACCATGATCACATAGAATCACAAAATGAACAATTAAATGTTGAAAAAATGAGATATATTTAATGAAAATATCACTCAATGATGGATCTAATCAAGATAAAATAGAGAAATGAATACAACCAAAGTAATAAAATCGTTGTGATAATGGAAATGTCTTAATTATATATTTTAGATTGTTTTACATTCCTAAAATCCTTGGTATGTTTTTTATATAATGTCATAACAAACTCCCATAGTTGAATTTTAATATCTCTAGGCTTGGTTACAACTATATCAGATGTAATACTTTATCGTCTGATGAATATAAACTTAATTTTTATCATTATATGAGATCAATTTTATACACCACAATTACATGGTAAAATTATTTGAGATATTTAAATTATAATATTTTTAATCAGAACATATGATCAGATAATGGTTTTATACACATAAAAACTATAACAACCAATATCAAGTTAAGAAATATTCTAATGGCCTTCATTGTGACCTATGAAAATCAAAAATAAGGAAAGGGTAAATTGAATAAAAAATCTACATAATAATCTCACCAATTTAGACAATCACAGTACAAAAATGAAAAATTTATATTTGATATGATTTTTAAAATAAAACCTTATTTAATATTAGATTCATCTCCCTTGGATATTAAATTTGAGAAGAAAAAATATCCTTGAAAAACAAATAAAGTTAGTAGTAAAAAGTCACCATTAAAATATCCAAAAAAACAATCTATTAAAAATAATTTTATAAATATCAATAAAAAACTTTAGAAATTTAAATAATTCTCCCCCCATATAAAATCTCTCACAATAAAAATGCACAATCCTCCCTTATTAATAACACCTTATATTCCCTTTCAGTTCAAAATAAATGAATAATTAAGAAATGGAATTAGCCCTTAATATTAATATCTACAAATTTATCCTAAATTAAAATTAAATAAATCTTACCATCCAATCATATGTGCACATATTTCTTTAAAATATCTTATCCTTTATAAAGTTTAAAAATAACAAAATAAAAAATATATTTAAAAAATAATTAATAAGAAGCATAATAGAATAATTATAGGTAAATTTTGTGAAAATTATAAATAAAATTAATTTCCTCTATGATTCACCTCCCTCACAAACTCATATAATATAATAATAGAGGTTAGTTTTTTTATCTCATTTTATAAATTATGAACGTAAAAATCTTGTGAAATAAAAAATTTATCCATAAGTATAAAAGGAATAAACCATCAAGAATTTATCTACTCATGTCTATGAATAATATTATTTAAAAGATTATGGTTTCAGATATTGTCAAAACCAATTTTTTTCAGCTTCCATATAAATAATATGTGGATTAATTTTATCTTAAATTAAACAAATATCCTTTTTATCAAGGTTCAATCAATAAAAATAAAAAACACATAACGAAAAACATAAGAGTACCTTTAAAACAATGTATAAAAATCATAAAATAAAATAATACATTTGAACATTAGTTATTGATGAATAAATAATATTCTAAAGATCTATTAATAGATATCAGAAAATTAGGTTAAAAAAGTTGTATGATTCCAAAATTCTAATAGATTGGTCATATATAAGATATTTAATATTTTAAAAAAAGTGAGAATATTTTACATATATGATTAAAAACATAAATTAAATTATACCACTCATATATTAATTTACATTAAAATAAACTCTAAATAATAACATTTATTATATGTTTCTCTAATAGATTTTTAATAAAAAATTTAAAAGGTTTTGTTCGAATAACATGATGAATATGTATATTACCTACTTGAAGAGTTTAAAAAAACAAAGCAATGAATGCGAACCATCTTTATTTAGTATTTTTTCAAGGTAAATATATATTAAAATAATTAGTCAAAATTTCTATGAATTGAAATTGATCAAATAAAACATTTTTTTCGAATATTCAATCCCATAATAATTTAATGGTTTAGTAAAAATATCAAAAAGGTTATTTATGATTATGATAAATATGTGAATGATATCTTTTTTCCTAATACTACAGTAAGTGGTATCTTATGTCTATATTATTCACATGTGAGTTATTTGATGATTTTTTAGAAAAATAAATGATTCTTGTAAAGTCATATATAATTATAATTTTATTTAAAAATAAAATTTAAAATTTTGATTGTGTAGTGCATTATAAATAATATAGTACAACAGTTCAATTTTCCATAAATTTAGCTTCAACTATGGAAAGCTAAATTGAATATTGTTTCTTGATAAACCTTGAATCTTAAGGATCTCTTAATAAATTAAATGATCTAAAAGTTCCCTTCTGGTCAACACTATAACTGCAAAATTTATTATTAGAATAAATTTTAATACTGAAATCCATTATAAATGAATAAAATAAAAAATCCATCCAATGTTAAATTTTTTATCTTTAATCATTTTTAAGGGAAAAGGCGAGAACCCTCACACCTTTCCTGGTTTTGCATCAAAGGTCAATGAATAAAATAATAAAATTTTGAAAGTTCATTTAATTTAGTAGAAGATCTATTTCACATTCAGTATATTGAATTAAATTAGATTTCATAGGATGCTCTCAGACAAGTATACATGGTACATATTGTTTGTTCCACTATACATTAGGTAAATTAATATTTCATGCATACCTTTAAATATTATTTAACACAAAGGTTTCCCAAATTCATCAAGGTTGGATTTATAGAAGTAACCTACTAGAGTATAAAAAATTAAATAATTTTAAAAACTAAAAAATTAATTTAAATATATAATATTCTTATATTGATTTAAAAAAATTCATCTTGACTTCTATTTATTTAGATGATAATAAAATATTTAATATCACAAATCCTGTTCATTGTGAACTCAGTCTCCAATAGTTAAAAAAATATTTCTAGGTGGGTTTTCTGAGTTTACCCAAAGATAATATCATCAACAGAAATTTGAACTATCATATTACCTATTAATATTTGTCTGATACAAATATTTTTATCCTCCATTCCTTTAATAAAATATATTTTAAGTATGAAATCAGAAAATAAATCATATCAATATCTTGAAGCTTTTTAAATATATAGATTTCCTTGGTATGTAATAATACATATTTTGGAAAATTTACATTCTCGAAGCCTTGGAGTTTTATATATATAGAACTCCCCCTAAATATATTATTTATAGAAATCACTCTTTGCATCCATTTTAAATAATGTAAATTTAACGTGAATATTAAAGGATAATTTTTTTGAATCTTACATTGACAATGATATTGATGGAAAAGACTCTCCATAATAGATGTACTCTTTATGGTTATACATATTTGAAGATATTCTTTCCTTAATTTGAAAAATTATCCTGTTTTCATCACCCTTATTCTAGAATACCCATTTAACACCTATAATAAAATGGTTTTATAGGATCTCATCTTACATCCCAACCATAATCCATTTTATAAGATTAATTTTCTTTATTGTAACCATCCAACTCTCATTGGCCAAGGAATCATCTATTATTTTATGATTAAATTAACTTATCACTTAAAAATGATCACATTTATTTCTAAGAGAGCTTTGAGTTCTTTATGGATGATCTAAAAGACCATTAATATTATAACTAGGAAGATTCTTTAATATTGATTGATTTCTAGGTAAAATTAATTTCTTTTAGATCTTATGAATGATTAATGTATATTAAAGTAACTACAGGTAGTCATTATTATGTTAACCTAGATTCCAGTATGTTAGTTTTTTATGGATATGGTTTAATTTTAGGTAATAAAATTAAAGGGGTTTCAAAAATAAACATTTGGAAAGTAACTTCAATAAATTTAAATAAACATAAGGATTTATTTAATTAAAGTAAAAAATTTCCATTATTTAATAGTATGCATTAATTTAAAGAAAAATCAAAATGAATTTATTATAAATACTCTAAACATGAAAAATTCCCTTATTTTTTATTGGATAAAATTTATTGAGATTATAATTAGTATTTAAAAACAATAACATTCACCCAAAGAATTTGAAGTAATGATTTAAATCCCCATAATCTATGTCTCAAATCTGCTATAAAAAACACATACTTTATATAAAATCATTGAAACTAACTGTAACACCTTGGATTTAATCATACCATAGATACAAAACCTAATGAAAATAATGTATTACATATATTTTTATGAAATTTTAGGTTTTAAACATTTAAGAATTATGACAACCCATTAACTAATAATGTACCTATAGTTCTCAATTAATGTAATTTTCACTACATTAGTTTCTACATAATACCTTATAAGACTTATCCATCTCCCATAAATCTTATACAAATTTTATTCTTCTATACATATCTTGTATAAAACTTTTCTTTATAACTTGGGGAAATTGAATCATATGATGGGTGAGATCAAACACTCTGTAAAGGAAATATTATACCATAAGATATCATAGAATATACAAGGCTTAAATAATATGTAAGGAAATAAATGATAATAAAACAATGCAATTTAACTAATCAGATGTTCTAGAAACAAATCCATAGTTAACATCTGAAATAAACACCTGAAAGTTAATAAATAATTTCATGGTTATTGAAATAGAAATGTTAGACTATTAGAGGTATTATTCCAAGAAATTTTGGATATCCTATCAAGGCCACATGATAAGTCATCATAAATAATTGGGTTGGGATACAACAAATACCCATGCCAATTTGTCTCATGAGACCTAAAAAATGTATAAAGATGTTATTTTGGGAACCACTCATCACCAATTATATCCAATTAATCCATCATATAAAATAATTTAATAAAAATAAAATACATAAAAAATATTTCTTGTGAATAAAAAAATATACATATTAAAATAAAAAGTATGTGGACTGTCAATATTTCCTAAATCAATAAATGGAATAGGTTTCTATGTAATAATCCAACACACTAATATTGTATAATTTAATAGTATATTGTTAATTAATTAATTTTCCTAAATTGATCAATGTAGATGTATCTAAATTAATTCCCTTTATATAATGAATGAATTATAGGGTATTCATATAGGAGATGAATTAAAAAACATACCTATACACAATAAATGATTAGGAAATACTGAAGGAGAAATATACTTTCAATACGCTTTGTCCCTTAATAGAAATTAGTATGATTGGATTTAAAATTTAATCCATGAAACATGATTACAATGTTCCAAAATAATTCCTTATACATATTGGAAAAGGGATGGTAAATCACAAAATTTCTTTATAAAACATCTTTACAAATACCATAAAATAGGAAGTTGTGTCCCAATTTCAAAAATCATTTTGAAACATGTAATGTAAATATATTATTAAAATATTTAATTTTACAAATAATTGTAAATAATGGATCCAGGAAAAAGATATAATATTTTTTATGAGGAAACATAGATTGGAAGATAAAACAAATAATCATTCTAGGTAAAACTTATTAAATACACTAAAATACATTTATTGAAAACCAACAACATAAAAAGGTTAAAAAAATAATTTTAAAATGGATAATAAAAATATTAATACCTCATTAAATAATACATAATTGGTTTCATATATAATAATGGTAAAATTTTTTGGAAGAGAGAATATGGAAAAGGAGGGGAAACTATTATTAAAGAGGATGTGATTCATTTTCAACAACGATATAATTTTTAAGGAATAAATTAATCAAAGTAAATCATATCAAATAAAAATTAATTTTAATAATATATGAATAGAAAGCAATATGAAATAAACTTTTAGGGTTGAAGTATCCAATCATAGAATAACTAGAATCAATAAGGATGATTGTAACTCAATAAAATATTACTAAGATAAGAAACCCCCTTACAAATTTAGAATTTTTTGGTTCAAAATAATATAATAGGGGAAAAGTAAATATTGTTATAAATCCAATTAATGAAACTAAAATGATAATAATATAATTCAATGTTTTAAGAAATACAAATTAAATTACAATTTGGTGTGTAATAATAAATGTTTCTAAAGGAGTGAAGATTGAGAATGAATCCTTACAAGGTCATGACCATTCAAACTGAAAACTTGTGAAAGGTATAGCATTAGATAATTTAGTATATCCATTATATTTCATAAAATATAACGAAACAATAAATAGATTTCCCATATATACACCATAAATAAGGAAACATGTGATTTTTATTCATCATATCTCTAGGAAGTTAAATTGAGATTCAAAAACACTTACAGTAGTGCAAATGTAAGAATCGAAAGTGCATTAGACGGTTACCACAAAATTGAAATTTGGATACAATGAAATGAAAGATATTAATTTTAATTTGAGTAAATAGGTAAAAATAATAGAAAATAAATTATTGTAAGTATTATCAAACATGTATCATAATAGAAAATAGAGACAAATAACCCTCACCTCGGGTCCTCATTTCTATTGCATGTGCACATAACAACCTAAATAATAAATTTAAAGTTATAAAAATATTTATTAAGAATAATTTACACAAATATTTCAATTTATAATGTCTATTTAGTAATATATATTATTTATTTATTTAATATAATTCTCTTATAGCGGTTACTTAAGATGGATGGATCGATTTCTCTGAAACGTTATAATTATATTGAACATGGTTAAAAGTGGTGTAAAATAACTTCATATTATACATAATTGTACATATTTATGAATTTTGTAATTCCATTATGAAAATATTTTTTCAATTTCTTAGGTGTCCCAAAAAAGGGCTCAAAATAAGAAAGTTTCCCTAATATGTTTATTTTTGGAGGTTAAGATTACCATGATCATTTATTGTTAATGTCACTTATAAAATGTCCAAAAAAATCATAACATAATATAATTATTATCTTTGATATAATTTTTATAACTTTAATATATTATAAAATTCAATGATGTTATTGGCGAAGAAAAATAAAACATGTCATTCAGGAAGGTGGTATTTCACAGACATGCATGACGACATCTTCATTTTCTAAATGGTTTTGGTAGAAGGGAGAAAATTGATATTATATTAGTATAATAAAATTTAAAAATATTAATAGTTATTATTTTATCATATATTTAATTATATAAAATAATTTAGGGGTGGATGAAGAAAAGAAATAATAGAGATAGGTTGAGAGCATTAACTCTCGCATTGGATGTCCTTGCTTGAGTAACACCTTAAGGCTCTTTAGCTTATCTCTAGGAAGGATCATGAATTACAGGACATTAGTAGATGTATTAGGAAATAATAGGGAATAGTTTTTGTTGATAAAAATAATAGAAATGTGTAAATAAATTTGGTGAAATGGATCCTCTTTTATAAGTCATGAATATATTACCTTTGTAAATACCCATTACTTTTTCAATGATGGCATGAAACTATTCACGTTCAAATGGATCAAAACTGGTAAAAATTTATTTTGGATTGATATATGTTTTATGAATCTTCTTAAAATGAATTTGAACACATGTTGTAAACATGTTTCAATACTTTTACCACTATATTTGTTCATTTTTTCAATTTGGGTTTTACCTTGGTAATTAGTTTTTACAAAAGTAATTTCTATTTTATTTAAAATAAAATGTAAAAAATAAAATCAAATTTTTATGATATGTAACTAAATTTAATTTCCATATAATATAGTACAATTTCTAAATAATTAAAATTTAATATTTAAATTAAAACGTTTATCATATAGAAATATTTTTTGTAGAAAAATATTGTTTTCACCATTAAGTGTTCTTAATATTATATAAAATTATCTAAAAATTAAATGAATAATAATATATTTTAATATATTTTAAAAATGAAAATATCATTATATAAAATATTTCAAATAAATTTAGTCGATAAAAAATAAACTCTATTAATAAAACATTTCTTTGAAAATAACTCTCCCACTATTATCATGGTCATTAACTAAATAAATATGAACTTGTGGATATAAAATATGAAATTATTTTTCTATATATTTAATTTTACATGTTATGAAATAAAAATTTTAATTTAAATGAATAAAAAATAGTTTTTAGAGTAATATATTACCTATGTTTTAAAAATATTAAACATGGGTTTTATAAATTTAACATAGTATATTTAAATGATTTATTTTACCTTAGAATTTAATTAATTATATAATAATGTATTAAAAAACATTTAATTCATTCTTTTATTAGTTTAATTTCATTAAATAGGTGGTATAAACAAAATCTGTACTTTTTACTATTCACCTAAAATGATTAATTAAAAAATATCAAAAATTTACCCAAAGTTAATTTTGACATGATGAATTCAAAAAATTGTGATAATTTCATCAAAATAAAATTCTAAAATTTATAAATTTTTATTTTAAATTAAAAAAAATATAAATAAACAATACTTTTATTGAAATACGACTTTTAAACTTTATGTTTTCTTAATCATTTTTTGTAAGCAGTTTTGATTGATTAGAATAATTTTATTTACTAAGGGTTTTATTATTCTTATAATATCTTAATAATATCCATATAATATGTCAGGGGTAATTTTAATTTTATGTTGAATGTGTAGAAAACTATTGAACATGTCATAATTTAAAACAATGGCGTGTTACATTCTCCCCCCCCCCCCCACACAAATAAATTGTATCATCACAATTTTAATTATCACTTACTAATAAAATTAGTTAAGGGTATCTAAAAAATATGTATTACTCAAGAAATATTTTCAAATGAGGTTTTTACCTTAAATTATTAAGTACTAATAATAAACACATTTTTCCCTTCATCATGTTGACCAATTATCTCATCATAAAAAATATTGGTCTTATGCCCCATTTTTTCACAAATGAAGCATCTTACTATACCTTCTATGAATTCCATAAGGTGTTTCTTAAAAACAATTTGACATTTAGAAAATTTAATCTTATTTCATTTATATATTCATCACCATATATTCCATGAGACAAAGTCATTATTTTTTTGTCATTGGAAACTCATCTATGTTCATGATTTCCACTATAATTCATGATAGTTTATTAAGAATAATCACAAGACTTATCACTCTATCTTTTTTCCCATTTGGTTTTTCATCAATACCATCACTGAATTTTTCATCATATACTTGGTTCATATATGATATAGACATTACTAAAACCAAATATTTAACATGAGTGATGACCAATTAAAATCATAAGATAATTATGAAAAATTCAATCTTAATATTTCTTACTCTATGGAGCCATAATGATAGATTAAATATCCTTTTATATCAATCAATGTAACTCTTTATTTGGCCTATTACGATTTAGTTTTGGTTCTTTAATTATCCTAATACTTAAAAATAATGGTCCCAAAATACTATGTACTTTTTTACAATATTATATACTCAAAAATAAATGAAATCAATGCTCCTAATATTAAACTCGCCCATTATCCATAAAATCACATATAGATTAACATATACCTTCTGTTATGATTCTATATATTTTTATCCATGTTATCCAAGGCCATTCTCCTACTATGTTCTCTAACAATTATAATTAAATACTTTATAATGGTATGTTTGGTGTTTGTGAATGATCTGAAGCATACCCCTCAGGATTTTATTGTTATTTGTACAATTTTAGTTCCACCCATCCTTCACTGATTGAAGATCATGTTGATAATAAATTAGCCTTTTTTAGGTTGATTAACCTTAGGTGAATCTCTTCCATAGCTATATCCACTTTCTAGTATCATGAAAGGGAGTTAACTTCTATGACACTACACATTCAATAATTTTCCAAAATATAGATTGTTTTCCAATACATAGAATCTTCTTTACTATTTTTTCTAATGTTTTCTTAACATATTGCCCAAATAATATAATATATTAAATATTACCTCAATCAATCTAATGGTTTATCAGTATCTATAAAATTATAATCAATCTTTAACATAATAAACAGTGATGGTATCTATTACACTTAGAATATCATCAACTAATATACTAACCTATAAAGTTATTTGAGTCCTTATTTGATACTAAGTATAAATACCCAAAACAACACTCCAAGATATAGTGCAAAAAACACAAACATTGCATACTAGAATTGATACTTACATCTTATACCTAATAATACTATAATTGAATGACCTAAATAAAATATTTCATTACATTAATTTTGAAAACCTTTTAGGTTTATTGTTTTTTAAAATTATAAAGACTCATTAACTAAAAATACTCATTTCTTTTACAACTAAGTGATATTTTTTCACTGCATTTGTAACTACTTAATCCTTCATAAGTCTTCAATGTCTCTTAAAAATTCTACAAACATGTTATTCTTATAGACATATTATGTGTGAAAATTTTATTCCTAACTTGGAGAAATATAGAAATAATACATTTGAGAAAAATTTATCAGTATGGTAAAACATATAATATAATATATCATATAATAAAAAATGAATAATACTCCATGAAAAAAATTATAATCAAATAATGTCATACAATTTATCACATGATATTTAAAAAAATCAATGGTTAAAAATATAAATAAACACAAGGAAAATAATAACATATTTATTAGTAATGTATTTAATAATTATATACAAGTGAAGTACTTATGATAATACATCATAAATATACCATCAAGGCCACATTTCAAGACATCATAAAAAATTGGCCTAGAATACACTAATTACTAAGGATTTTTTGTCTCATAAGATCTATTGATTCATTGATGGAACATTGTGGGCTGCACCAATCACTAATTAATTCTAATAAATTCATCGTATGATATAAATAAATAAAAATACAATTCATTGTAAACATAAATTTATAACAAATAAATGTACTTATTAAAATGACAAGTATATGGTTTTTTAATAATTCTTCATTCAATAAAAGGAATATATTTCTATTTAAAAATCCCTAAAATAAACAACGTATAAAGTAATGGTATAGGGTTAAGTGAATAATTTTCCAAAATTGATAATTTTATGTGTATCTATGTGAATTTAAAGTAATTAAAGGAAGAAAATACAAGGTATTCTGATTGAAAAGGCATTGGAATAAAAATGGGGCCTATATACAATGGATGATAAGGAAATATAGAAATAGTAATGAATTATTTACAACATTAATACCATAAAATGAAGGAGTATGAGAGGATTTAGAAGGTAATCCATGAATAAACACTCCCATGATGGGAATGAATTATCCTAAATAGGATAATGGATGTGAAATCATAAATGTGTTTTCATAAAACATATTTAATAATGTCATAAAAAGGGGAAGTTACAAGTCACATTCAAATTCTTTTTTGAGAAAAAAAGAAGCTTTTGAAAATTTATACCTTTAGAAAGAATCATAAATAATGGAAACATGGAAAAAACATAATGTTTTCCTTTTGAAAACATGCATTTTATTATAAAACAATTGATCATGGGAGGTAAAAAAACAAAAAAAAAATATTAAATAACTTTTTAGAAAACATACATCATAAAAAGGATGAAAAACATCATTTTTATAAGGGAAAATAGAAATATGAAGACCACATGAAATAATGAATTATTTGGTTTCCATATTAGAGGGAGAACATTTTCACAAATGGAAATTATGGGAAGCATTCATGAAAGAAGATGATAATTATTTGCAACATTGATATACTTTTTTAAAAATAAATTCATAAAGGTAAATTCTCTGAAATAGAAATTATTATTTTCTTAGAGAGGAAGTGAAACATGCATGGAAAAAATTGGGTATCAAAACCATTCTAGGAAAAGAAGAGTTTAAGAAGGATCATTATAACTCAACAAAAGGTTATTGAGTTAAAATATCCTTATAGGTTTGGTATGTTTTCAATTTAAATAATATGATAGCCGGATAATAGAATTGTATCACACATGATTCAATTATAGTAAATGAAATCATATTTTCATAAAAAATAATAAAAATAATATATTCATATTTCATGGCACAAAAAAATATAATTTTATAATATTAAAATTTATTATTTACTTACTTGTTATAAATAATCCTTGAATTAAATCTTGAAAATTTCCCTTAGAAATAAACTTTTATGAATAATTGAAAATGTAATATTAAATATTAATCATTTTATTTAGTAACATTTTATAATTTAAATTATTAAATATTTATTGAGATTAATTATGATAAAAATAATTATAGGATAATTTGGATGTAAAAAAGTGATATTTTTTATAAAACAGTTTATTCCATAAAACTGTTTTTGTTTAAAAAGTCATTATCTCCATCCATTTTAATTAATTAAAATAATATTTAAAGATGAATTATTTAATTGAAATTTATATATTATATATCTAAATATATTAATTTAAATTCACCTAATTATGATTAATAGTCACATATTTAATATAAGATCATCATATGCTTGAAAAGATAATTTCATTAGAAATCATTTTTCAACACAATTTGCGTGTTTTTTTAAACTAAATTCTTCCAATTTTTTAATTTAATTTAAAATAATGGATTCCATTTTTTAAATAATAATAATTAATATTATTTAATAATTTATACTTAATTTTTTGTCATAATTAATAGTAATAATATTAAAAATTATTAACCATGTTTATGGTTAAAACATGGTTTTACACGTTACATGTACCCGTGTAAAAATTAATTTCCAAAAAATAAATTTTTTGTTTTGGAATTTAGAACTAATTTTTATAATTAATGGGTAAAAATTACTTAATATGGATACTTTTATTTTTAGTCTTAAAGAATAAAATTACTTAGGGTAAAAAATTAGCTACTATGGTGAAAGCTAAAATGGTAAAAGTAAGTAACCTTTTAGGTAAATGAAATAAAATATTTAAAACTAGTTTATTTATAGTTATTGGTGTTCTATCCACATTATCTTCTCTCCAAAACATTATTTGTCAATTTTTGAGGATAATGGTATAACAATGACTTTCCATTATTAAATATTTTTGGGTATTTATGAAAATACCACTTTTCCTGAATTATAAAAGCGCACCCCTCCCCAAATCTATTCACACCTATCAAGACATTTATATCAACTACAATAGAAAATAATTTACATACAACTTCTTTATACAAATTCTAGGGGTTCTTTTCTTCCCAAAAGACCATTCCTAGGGTCTTTAATAAGAGATCCAAATGTGGTTTTTCTAATAGAAGGTAATCATCTTCACCATGCTCTTTTTACACACTCTTTTATCACCTCCAATTATGTACTAAAAATTAAAATATAATAAATCAATTTACTAACATATAATGATATTTTATTATTTTTATGTAACAATATTTATCCAAATCCTTCTCCATAAAATGGGAAACAAATCCATCCCTCATGTGTACGCTTGACTACCACATCATGAATTAATGTAATTTTTTTTCTATCACCGACTCATAGAGATGTTAATAATGATATAAATAATGAATATATATCATAAATATTAAATTTTACTAATTATTTAAAATTAATATATCATCCACTTTCATACCCATTCACCTATTATGTAAATGATATTGTCGCTCTAGCATATTTACAGTCTATCATCCTCATGAAGCGATACGATTCATTTTACATGTACGACTTTAAAGAATGATTATAAAAAGTAATATAATCAAAAAATATGATATTTATAAAATTAATATCATGATGGAAATGATTTATCGATGTCTTATGCACAATAATCAGAACTCCTGCAACAAAACATGCTTGAGAAAATGAAGAGCGTAACACCAAAAACAAAGATACTAATGAAATAATATGAACTAACAGGTGCTAATGTGTTTTAAGTATATTATATATGAAATTATAAATATAAATAGGGTTATTATATAAATAATTAATATCATTTAAATCATTATACAGTAGATAAAATCATATACAAATAAAGGGTGGTGTGAGGTAAGGGGTTTTACCTCGATTCATACTTCATTGAGATATATCTATTATTATGAACATTTTCAATTTTATGTGGTATATATAATACCCCTTTTAAGTATTTAAACTAAATACATATTTATTAATGATTATTAATGTTTCAATTTATCTATTTTCATTCAATGGGTTATAATTTAAACGTTACCAAAAAGGTAAGAATCAATTTTACCATATCATATTCTTTTGGTATTGATATTAAATTAGTTGAAGGAATTTAAATATTTATATTTTATAAGATCAAATTATTTTCTTATAAAAATTATTTTTAATGATTTTATATATTTCATTCTAACTTTCCATATATTTTTACATGAACTAATAAAATAAATGTTTAAAATAAAAACTGCCTTTCCTTCTATTTTAATCGGATATATTATTCTTACATGTCCATGTTTCTAAAAACTAGTTTACCAAAGTAATTTTATTTAATAAATTGATTTTTTAAGAAAATATTAACTAATAATTTAATTTTAAATAGTATTTTGATGGAAGTTTTCTAATGTTTTCTGAAAGGGATGTTTTTTACTTTCTTTATAAAAATCCAAAAGAATATTTTCTATATATAGAGAGATAATAGACTTCACCAACAATATAATAATTTAATGAAATTTAGCCTCTCTACACATTTTCAATGGTTTTATAAGGAAAATTATTTTATAAAATATTATTTTAATATTTCACTTCCATTCCCTTTATCTTCCAAAGGATATGATTTTATTACAAAACCTATATTCCTGGTGAACAGATAAAAATATATTATCTCTTACGAATTTTATAGTTGTTATATTATCTTTAAATACTCATTTCCTTGTGATGGGAATTAAATTTAACTTAAATATACATATTATTTATTTAACATCCCTAGTTTTTTTTAGCAGGTTTAATTCATTTTCTGTTTTGAATTTTTGTGGTTTGGTGGGCAGACCAGCTAAATTTTTATTCATAAAAAATTATTTATCAGTGTTTATTTAACACAATACCATATTTTTGGATGGGTTTAAAGGCTTAGAAAATTAATTGGTGTTTTGGTTGGTTGTTGGGTGCATTAGATGCCAAAAAACAAAGATTTATGGGTTTACAAATAGGGGTGCATGGTTTGGAAAAATCATGCCACCTTCTCGTAGAAACTATATGCCCATCAAATATAATGAGCATGATTCATAAAACTAAGCAAGAGGGGGGACACAACCATGAAAAGACCTATATATTTATTATCAGAGGGATCAACATGTTTTTAGAATGGTTTAGGAAAACCATGTCCATGTTGCATATTTATTAAAACATAACAAGTGGTGACACATGGGCTCAACATGGTTTTTCCAAACCAAGTGGGGTCAAGCTCTTAAGAATCAAGAGACACACCATTTTCCAACCCACATGGGAAAACTATGTGGGATCTTTAAAATTGTGATTTTCTAAAATGAACCAACCTTATTAATTTTATTTTCGCATCCCAATCCTTTTATTTGAACCACACACATAAGGGGTTCTCCCAAAATCATTCTCCTTTACTATTTCAGCTAATTCTCCATGTTCAGACTCTGTTTCTTGATCTTTCTGGTTCATTGGAATTGAAATGGTAATGCCTTGAATCCTCTTTCATTATTTCTTATTTTCTATCACCATAGAGAGAGCTAAATTCATGTGAGTCGATATACCCAAATTTTAGTGTGTTCAGTAAAAACACATATTTCTTCTATATCATCTCGAGTGAGGGGAAAATATCAAACAAGTGTATATCTACCAATATGATGAAGTTGGTGTTTATATGTCTCTATGATTTAGTCATTGTTTTGGGGGGTGTGGTTTTGAGGGCAGTATTGGGTAGTCTGAGCATGACCCTGGAAATTTAATGGTTTCATTTTAATTAAATAATTAGACCCAAGAGATGACTATGGGAATGCTCAATACATTCATCAAATGGTTTGAGCCTAATAAGAGTATTTACACCTTGGTTAGTTTGGGTCGGGGTGTTGTTTTATTTGAATTGATTTTTTTTATTAATTGTGATGCTTATGATGGTTCCATGGAAATGTGACAGGATCGGCCCAAATATTGAGATGAAATTGGCGATCTGGTATAAGGTGATTTAATCTTCAAGTTGGTAGAGGTCCATATTTTATGAGTGATGGTGATCACGGGTTGGTAAAGGCCCATATTCTATGACAGATGATGATCATAGGTTTGGAGACATTGTCATTGAATTGAGACACTGATGTCATTAAGTTGTGGGCATGGATCATTTGATATTGGATGGTATTAGACATCGGATTGAAAAACTCATAAAAAGGGTCATGAGGTGTCATATGATGTAGCTTAGGGACTTATTTAATGTTTTTCTCTCACCTGTGTTAGAAAATACACCATTTTAAGATGTGTACGCATAGTAGGAATCAAATGATGAAGTGGTATTGACCACTCATGTGGGTAGACGCCTCCATTAGTTGTGACTTAGGATTGTGATTAGAGGTGTTTACTGTAGAAAATCATAGGGGTAGTGAGGAGAAAATGGTTAACAGTGTTGAGACTATTGTTTGGGGACTACAGCTCATTGTAATTTAGGACATTGTTCTAGGATTTTTGGTTGTACATACATCACCATTCCTTGGTATATTGGTTGTTGAGATGTTGGTGTTATTATCCAGAGGACTTGTATAATTTTTCCTATTACATCAGACCAAGGGATGATGGGGTTTCTTACAAGCCAAGGTTTGTCAGACAAGTTACTTGATTGGGGTGTTCCATCAGGATGTCAGATTCTGTTTGGAAATAAAGTGTCAACTAGCATGAGGTTCTGGGTGTTTGTATTTGAGGTGGAACCTGATGGTTCACCTTGATTGATTTACCTCAAAGGGATTCCTTGGGATTGGTCTAAGGATCCTCACCACTACAGTTGTTATAGTGTTGGTCAACAAAAGTTATTTCTTTCTTCTGGATGTTAAGAATATGGGAAGTAAGTCTATTTATAAAATTTTCATGTGATGATTTATTTATTTTCTATTACATGCCTGATTAATCACATATGAAAGATAGTCACAAAATGGTGGTGGTCTACTAAGATTATTTCTCACACCCTACATGGTCCCTTTAGGATGCTTTTAGAATTTATGTTTTTATCATTAGGTAATGGTTCAGGAAATAGAACAGGCCTTAGTGTCATAATTTTTCATGGGATGGATGGAAAGAGACCATGATATTCCTAAATCAGCTATATTAATCGTTTGAGTCTTCTTTTTAATATTATCATGTTTCTATATGTATATTCTAACATCATCCATTAGAAACACTTCCTCATATTGTCGATATGACCATATATATATATTCATGTTATGTTATTTTATCTATAAATGATATGTTGTGATATTTAGATTTGAAAATGCCTTTGATCTTGATTATTATTACTTCTCTGGATGAAATTGATTGTGCTTCTTCCATGGGTGGGTTACTGGTCTTATGTTTGGTCATTCTTTTCCACTACTTTACATTTATATATTTACCACAACTATATCATCAGAATAGAATATTGTCTCCCCTTATCACCAATTTATACCCACACTGCTCGTCTCTATCCTTTGGAATACGGGGTGGTTCATCTGAGGCCCTATGAAACTAATCCTGTACCACTATTCAGGTGGATAAATGGTTCTAGGTTCTAAAAATGTAATCAAATGAGTTTTTTAGGTCTTTAATAGTCATTCTATTTAGGATATGGTAGACTCGAGACTAAGATATTTTCTGAACTAGGTTCAGTGCTCCTGTTTGGGTGCCTACAACCCCATACATGATGGAATGACCAAGTTTCTAAGGGTGGGAAATGATATCCGGCTTTGGTCTTAATATAGTTGATATTATTTCCACATATAGTGGTTCAAGTGGATGTGGTTATTATATATTGTGGCATGTGACCCTTGGCCTAGTATGGTAAGGGATGATCTTTAGACCCTTTTCCCTATATGGAAAGGGGTATATGTTATTCCTTATAGTTATTCACATAGAATGTTTTAAATATATATGAATGTTTTGTGATAAAATTTGTTATTCCTTTTATTGGGAACCTAGACTATGATTAGAGTGGTTAGGTTGTTTAAAATTTCAACATAGGAAGATAAGTAGTGTTTTTCTACCTAGCCTATCTTTGGTGGAATCTTCCTCAACCAACCCGATAATGCGGTTCCAATGAAACCTATATGTGATATTATATGTATATATATATATATATATATATATATGGGTGAAAGTAGGGATTAGGATATGGGTTTCTATTGATCACAAGGTTAGGCGATCTGGTAATCTGATTGAGATTTGATGCCTGACTCTGATTTGGATGGGTGAGGGGCTATGACGCTGAACTTCTATGTGATACATTTCTCTCATATGGATGTGTATAGGGACAAGAGTTCCGATATATAGAGACATAGTTATGATGGGGGGAGTAAGGGTAGTGATATTTCATTCCCTATTACTACTTTACTAATTGGCATTATATATATATACGTGGGGGGATTTTAGTTACCAGACTACCTGTTGGTATTTAGCAGGATACGACATATATGAGATCTAGTAGAGTGTCAGGAGGAAAATGTTTTAGTGATGATTGATCGACCACTTGTTGAGTCCCCAAAGGGTCAATATTAGGCCCATGAGGGTCAAGCCGAGTATGAGTTGTAGGTATAGGCTTAGGTACTAGCTAAGGTATAGGTGGTGTAGTAGCTAAATTTGATAGCTTTTGTGTTGTGTCTTGATGAAGATATCAGAGAGAGTCTGGTACGTGTCATCTACGAGATCGAAAAGGTAGCATAGGGAGTAGATTCGTCTATTGAATCCCTGACTCGAGAGTTCTAATCATGGAACCCACATTTTTTTCATACTGACTATGGAACACAGACAACTGATAACTAGATTGAGTTGATTCAGATGATCTCTGAGTAGCCTGAGGAACCCCCAGGGTGGAGGGTGATGTTGGAAACATACATTTTCAGACGACTGAAAAATCATCGGTGGTACATACAGATTCATGTAGGAATACATGAGGAAATATCTTGGATGTTATTTGAGACCAGTTTCTTGAAGGAATAATTACTTGAGATGCTGAGGTCGGAGAGAGCTCGAAAGTTATTTAGTCTCCACACTACTACAAAACACACCATTAATTGTTCTGGTAATTATCTACGCTATAAGAAATCGTTGATAAAAGGAAAATTTATCAGCACTAATAAATTTAACCTTTTATCGGCTTCTCGTTTTTAGCGATGATAAAACAAAACCTTTATCATCCCTTTACTTTTAGTGCTGATAAAGTGATTATTTATCAATGCATTACTTTTAGCACTGATAAAGGGTATCCTTTATCAGCACTTGATTTTGAGCACTGATACAGGGTATCCTTTATCTGCGCTTTAATTTTAGTGTTGATAAACAGTATCCTTTATCAGTGCATTAGTTTTAGTGATAATTAATATTTATAGAAATAGAATTAAATAATAAGAAAAATTAAAAAAATGTGTTTATTTAAAAAATATTACAAATTTTATTTTTTAAATAATTAATGATAAAAATTAATAGATGGATTATATATTATAAATTTTTTGAAATTTTATTAATTAGATCATTATGATAATTAATGTCATTAAATATTATATTTTAAATATATAGATATATATTAATCTATATAAATATAATTTATATATTACAAAATATTTATGTGATTTACATTAAATAGTCATATGTTTATCGAATATTGGATTGTCAATAAAAATTAATATGAATTAAAAATATTGACTATAATTGCATATTACTCATATTATAATTGAATTTACTTTGTTTTTCTAATTTAACATAGATCAAATGTGTGTTATATTGATTTTAAAAATATATATAATTAATGAATTTTTATACACAATGCACAGACAGCAAACATATCCATTTTTAAATATTGCTAAACTGTACTTATTCTTAATTTATTGAATATAACTCAATTTTAACATTGATAAATGTACATAAAAGAAGATATTCATTAATAATGTTAAAAATATATTTGTAAAAAAATATTTAAAAAATATATATATTTATAAATGAACAATCACTATATTTATACAATTATATATTTATAATTATAAATAAATAAATATTTTTTAAAAGTACATATATAATTATCAGTTAATAATTATGTATATTTAAATAATTATTAAATTTATAATAAATTGACATAAATAATGAATATATGAAATATAATTATATTTATATATATTTAATATATATATATGTATTATTATATAAATATATATAATTATATAAAAAATATTTTTTAAAAACATTTCTATAATTAGAAATAAATATTTATGATAAATATATTTAAAAAGGAATATATTTACTATATTGATATTTGTATATATATATATATATATATATTAAGTATTAATAAAGTATTATATTATATTATTTATATTTATCATTATAAATCCTTTAACTGTGCTTCGTAAATAAGCACTAATAAAATAATATTTATCAGCATGGAAAAAAAACTGATAAACATGAGGATTTATCAGCACTAAATAAAACACTGATAGAATGAAGATTTATCAACACTCTTATTTTAGCGCTGATAACAATAAATCTTTATCAGCACTAAAAAGTGCTGATAAAACATTCCCAGTCTATTTTAAAACCCTAACCATTTTCAAACTAATCCTGATATCTATACATTTTAGTAGAATCTACCAGCTTCTAGAGCTCCTCCTTGGTGAAACAAAGATTGAATCACACCACCCGACTATTGTCGGAGCTCTAGTTGCACAAACATCTCATCTGACGTCTGGTTTTTTATTATGGTTGAGATGCAGGTAGGGTTTCACATCACTTTCCGGCAATTTCTCCGGATTAGGTATGTGCTTCCAGGCCCTTAAAATTTTAGATAATTTAATTTACTCTCTTGGTTAATTTTTACACACTCTATAGTTAATTTTGGTGGTGTGAAGAGGTTATGGAAATGATATGACATGCATTTTGGTTCAAAATAAATTTTCTATATAGAAATTGTTATGTTTCTATATAGTCTTATTGTAAAAAATCAGTGGAAGTGTTCAATTAAATATTTGAATAGTGAGAAATGTATTTTTGAGGATTCTTAAGTTGTTCATGTTTTGAAAATAGATTTTTTATAGGAAATGGATCATTTTGGGGAGGTTAGTCTTGTTCTGCGTGTTTGAGTATGATTTTTGAAGTGTTTAAATAATGAAAAAAAATATTTTAGAAATGAAAATTGGGATGTGGAAATGGTTTATGAAATGGTTTGAGTGAAAAAAAATATTTTTTCAAAGGGATGGCATGATCTTTTGGGTTAGGGTTTTGTCATGGGAAATGGCTATGTTTTGTGTGTCTGTTTTCATGTGGTGTTCGTGGATGGGTTTTATGGGTTGTTTGAAAGGTGAAAATAATTTTTTCAAAGTTGCATAAATACTGATAGGTTTGGAAGTATGTTCATAAAGGAAATTGACATACTTTACCATGTTGAGCATGTTGTACCTTTTTTAATGTAAATTGTAATTTTTTTAAAGGATGGAAGACATGTTTTGAAAATTATTTCGGGTTGTGTAAAAATTTATAAAAAAGGGGACTCCGTGCATAATTGATTTCAAATAGGTGTAAACTCTTGTTTTGTTAATTAGAAGTGTTATATTAATTACGTAATAGATTTATTAAATTATATAATTGTTGAAAATTATGTTATATGTGTTTATGTGGTGTGTTTTATTTTAAAAGAAGCATTTTCATTTGAACATGGGTGTGTTTTTAATGTAAAGACTTTCAGTGCCTACGAGGGTTATTTTAGAAAACATTTTAAATGAATTATTAACATAAACAATAGGTGTGAGGCATATTTTTGAAATGATTTCATGTGCATGTTTTTTCAAATGGGGTTTGGGTGTGCAAGTAGTGGAACACTATGTGTACTTTTTTGGCATGGCTTGTGTTTGTAAATGTGCTATGATTGTGACATGTGATTGTGAAACTTGATCGAGCACAAATAAAATGGAATCCTGGGTAATGGGGTAACATTATTGTTTTGTGTAAGGGAATATTTATGTTTTCATAGTAATATCGTTTTCCATAGAATTAATGTATTGTATCATATTTATGTTTAATTTATTTCTTTTTAGTATTCCCCAAATAATAATTGTTTTCTTATAATGGGGGATTCTTTTGTTTGAGTTGAGGTGCTTTGTCTAAAATTCATTCTTATTCACCCTTAAAATATCCTCACCCATGTAGTTGTTCATTTATTACTTTCTTTAATGTTACCTCCACTTCCTTTGTAGGAAGAGAAACGACGCAACCTCTGCTCAATCACAGAGGTAATCTTTATGTTTTGATAGTAAAATCAGTGTCCAAAGAATTAATGTATTGTTTCATATTTATGATTAATTCATTTATTTTTTGTATTACTCAAATAATAATTTATTTATTATAGAGGTGTATTATTTTGTTCAATTTGGGGTGCTCTATCCAACTTTATTTCACCTTCTCCCTTAAAATCTTTTCATCCATGTAGTGGTGCATTTATAAATTTCATTCAAGTTACCTCCACTACCATTTAAATAAGTGAAATAATGCTACCTCTACTCAATAATAGAGGTAATCATGATGTTTACACAGTAAAATAAGTTTCCATAGAATTAGTGTATTTTTTCATATTTATGTTTAATTGTTCTCTTTTTAGTATTACTCACATAATAATTTTTTTCTTATACAGTTGGATTCTTTTTTTTGATCTGGGGTGCTCTTTCCAACTTTCATGCTTCCTCTCCATTAAATTCTTTTCACCCATATAGCGGTGCATTTATCACTTTTTTTCAAGTTACCCTCGCTTCCTTTATAGGTAGAGAAACGATGATGCCTCTTATAAATCATAGATGTAATATCAATGTTTGCATAGTAAAATTATTGTCCATATTATTAATGTATTATCTTATATTTATGTTTAAGTAATTTTTTCTTAGTATTACTCACATAATAAGTATTTTCTTATACATTTTGATTCTTTTTTTTGAGTTTATGTTGTTTGTTCGAAGCTACTCATGTAGTGTTGGTAGTTCGACAAAGAAAGTCAATGGAAATCATGGTAACATTAATAGTTAGGATTGTTTTTGAATGTATGTAAAATTTTGTATTTTTGTAATTGTATCAAATAATGTTTGAAATGTCTATAATATAATTTTTTATTCCAATTATTTGTGTTGTAAATTTCATTTCATTTAAATTCTTTATTGTGAATTGTTTTTTTATATATCTTGCATGTTTCTAGTGATTCTAGTGCTTCTGGAGTTGCGGTGTGCTGGTATAGCATATAGCAGTACGACCTTTTATCAGCTCTTTTGAAAGCACTGATAAAGAAATATTTTATATATTCTTTAAGAGGCATTGATAAAGTTTATATTTATCAGTGATTTTATTATTGCTGATAAATGTTGAATTTATTAGTTATATTTAAGCACTGATAAAAGTTCTAGGATTTTATAATTTCTCACATTGTTTGTGCTTTTCTAGTGATGATAAATTCCATTTATAGAATTGTTAAAGGCATGTTCTGTAGTAGTGTTTATAGGGAGACATATCTGTCATTGACTATGCTGAGAAATTCAATGAGTTGTCTCATTTTACACCTAGTATGGTGGGTAATGACACCTCAAGAGTGAGGTGTTTGAAATATGGATTGCAGCATTCCATTGTGATATAGATAAAAATCTTCAGGTTGGCCTCATTCAAATAGGTGTTGAATCATGTGCTCAATGTAGAGGTAAATTTGATGGTACAACATCAACAATGTGATTCCAATGTAGGAAATCAGGTCATATATGGATGTAGTATGACCAGAAATGGAAGGAGTGTCGAGCATGCGGGCAGGTCAAAAATTTCAATAAGTATTTCAAGAAGTCGTCTCATGAAATCAATAGTCAGGCACAGGGATAGACACAGGGTTCTGAGGTTAGATCGGGGGTGTTACTAATAGCTTTTAGTAGATATATAGCTATATGCAGGGGTCATGGAAGATTCAACCGGACCTAGTGGTGTCAAGTGCAGCACTATAAGATGGCTAGGCTTCAGGAAGTCTAGCTTTAAGCTAGGTTCATTCTACATAACTTTCAGGGTTGAGTGGGATAGTGAGACGACAATAGTTAGAGGTACACCATGGGAATCGTTGGTCCCATTTTGTATTATTTTGACATTATACTTGTGTACGAATGTCTATTTTTGGTGCATGTGGTGCACGAAATGTATCTGTGGACAAAATAGATGGTGGTTAGTATGTGGGAATTAGTTTTGATGTGTTGTATATACGTGTGTATGTGTGTGTGTGTTTATGTTTGTTTGTTTGTTTATAGTGTGTTTGTGTATTAGTTTTTTAGGACCGGGATAATTTATTATCACTATTGGGTACATGTATTATGAAGTGCGTTGTCATCCAGGCATCGTTGCGATGTGGGAGTTGCTTGAGGCGAGAGGCACCAAGGATGGTTTTTACATTTGATGAGATATAGGACCTCATATGTGTCATGTGAGGCATGGAAATGAGGTGAGAATATAATGAGACGTGGGGAATGATGGATGTTGGGTATGAAAAAAGAGTACTCGATGAGGTTTAGATGTGATGATGTGTCACGGGTGGACTTTGAGTTCAAAGATGGTCGATGGACCATCTGATTTATTTTCATTTTGGGTCAGGAAGAAAATGAGGTAGGTATCTCCTAAGGTGGGGAGGTCATTGATAGATTTTAACCATGACTTGTTGACTGGGGTAGACTACATTAATTTTTGTATGATTGGTATATTTGGTACCATCATTGAGTTTTTTTAATCATTAGAGGATGATATTTGTTAAAGTGGGGATATTGTAACATCCGGAGTTTTTTGACTGGGTCAAATTCCTCACCAGTTTTGAATTTTAAGAGTTTTTTGGGTAGAAAAATGATTGTATTGTTTATTAAAACATTATTATAAGAGTTTAATTAACCAAATACCAAGTTTTTGGGAGGGGTTATTGGATTTGAAAATTCCTTAGTGTTTCTATTGGATTTCGGGTGCATCAGATGCTGAAAACCCAAGTTTTTGGGTTGTACAAACTGGGGAGCATGGTTTTGAAAAACCATATCACCACCGAGGAGAGACTATGCACCCTCCAAATGCTCTGATAATTTGTTGGAAAAAATTTAGGGGGATTCATGACCATTCTAGGACCTCTATAGTTTTTACCCTAGCGATCCATATTGTTTGCATAAATTATGGAAAAAATGTGTGCAGGCTTCATAGTTAGTTCCACTTAACTAGTGGTGATGCATGGGATCATCAAAATTTAGCCTAACTATGTGAGATAACCATTTGGGGCCTAGATCGTATATTGTTGGACCAACATGGTTTGCACACAATTTCAAAACCATGAAAGAAAACTGTTTGGGATATTTAAAAGTGTGAAATTTCTAAATTTCCCATGCCTCATTAATCATATTTTCCCCACCCTTTCCTCCCATTTGAGACACATGAATGGGGGGTTCTCCCAAACTCCTCTTAATCTTGAATTTTAGTTGATCTCCTCAACTATACTCAATTTCCTGATATATTAGGTGCATAGAGACTATAAAGTTAATACCTTTAATCCTCTTTCTTCCTTTTTTCTTTTCTCACCTCAGAGTACTAAATTTGTGTGATCCATTTTAAAAAATTCTTCGGTAATTCATATAAAACATCTATTTATTCCAAATGAAATTTAATTAGAGGTTATTATTGGACAAGAATGCATATACTAACACTTATAAGATGTTTCTTATCTTTCTTCGTGATTTATTAATTGTTTTGGGGTGCATATTTGAGCGTGTCATTGGGTAGTCTAAGCAGGAACAAAATAATTTAATATTTGTTTTTTAATAAATTAATTAGACCCGTGAGATGCATATGGTCAGCTCAATCAGGTCTTCAAATGGTTTGATCATAGTGATAGGATTCATACCAACGGAAGTTTGGGACTGAATGTAGTTTTATTTAAATTTAATTTCTTTTATTAAATGTTATGCTTATGATGGTCCCATGGGAATGTGATGATCTCTTCCTAAATATTGAGATGGTGTTGGAAATATGGAATGAGGTGATGTAATCACTAGTTTGGGTGAGGTATAGATTCTATGAGTGGTGGTGATCATAGGTTGGCAGAGGAAAAGATTCTATGAGTGGTGATGAATACATGTTAGGATACAAGGTTTTTGGATTTAGGCTACAAGGTCATCAAGTTGTGGTTATGGATAATGTGATATTTGATGTAATTTTTCATCGGATTGAGAAACATGGTCATAGGGGATTGATGTACTAGATGATGTGGAATGTGGACTTATTTGTTAATTTTTACTCACCTGTGTTGGCCAATCCACCATTTTCAATCATATAGGCACAGTATGACTCAAATGATGAGGTGTTATTGACAACTCATGTGGGTAGATGACTCTATTATCCATGTAATGGGGTTATGGTTTAAGGTTCATGTTTAAGAATTCCATGGGGATTGGTAGAAACCATTAGTTGACAGTATTGATACCATTAGTTGGGGGATGAGGCTCACCATACATGAGTTCATTGGGATAGGATTATATGGGAGGAAGGACATTGTCTTTCCTTGGGAAATCAGTTGTTGATCCGATAGTGTTATTTTCTGGACGACATGTATCATTATGCTTCAAGAATTGGGCTAAGCGATAAGGTAATTTCTGACGAACTGAGGTCTATGGAACTAGGTACTTATTTAAGGAGTTCCTTTGGGGTGTTTGATTTTGTTTTGAAATGACGTTTTGGTTAGCCCAAGGTCTTAGAATATTCTATTAGAGTTGGAAACTAAGGGTTCTCCTATATTTATTTACATTAGGGGATAAATTGGGATTACGGTAAGGATCCTCTCCACTAAATTTGTAGCAGCATTGGAAAAATTATATGACTACTTCCTTGATATTATTGAGCACATGCGAACAAAGTATACATATAAAAGTTGATGTGATACTTTATTATCTTTATAGTACATATCTAATTAATCAAATATTTATGATAGGTGCACATTGGTGGTGGCCAACCAAGATTCTTTCTCAAACCCTACAAGAGAACTTTGAGATGCATGTAGACCTGAGTGTTGAAATTTTGAATGGGATGGATGGATTGGGTCCTTGAGGTTCCACATTAGTTGGTGTTATCCATTGAGTATTTTTTTTATCATCATGCTATTATATGTACATACTAAGGTCATCCATTGGAGACCCTTGTTATTATTTTCTATATGAACTGATTGGTATGCATGTTCTATTTAATTATCGACAAATGATATGTTAGGATGTTTAGTTTTATAAATGGTATTGATCATGCTTATTATTACTTATCTCGCTGTTATTTCTTACACTTTCACCATGGGTAGGATATTGGTCTTGATTTTTGTCTTTATTTTACAATTCATTATACTTATATATAGACCAAGAATATATCATCACTAGAGGTTATTGTATATACACTCTCACCTATTTACCCCCTCACTGTTAGTTGTAACCCTTTATACATATGGGGAGACCTTCCTAAGACTCAGTAGCACTTGGCCCATAGTACTATTCGGGTGGCTAAATGGTATTAAGCACTAAAATATTTCATGGATATTCTAATTTCATAAACAAAATTTTTTTTTTACATATGTTGTTTTAATTTGAATGTTATTTGATTGATTGGGGAAATATTGATATTCCATATTATTTATCCAATACATACATTTATTGATATAATATTGTTCATGAATTAAATAATTTATTTGATATATGGTGAATGAATTTTATATGCATTGATGGGTTGATCCAGGAATGATATATCCCCAAGATGCATCAACATGTCTCATGAGACAAAACTATTGTCCCAATTAAATTTTTTTTACCCATAGTTTTAAAATATTTTAGTATAAGGTATTGAAGATATATATATCATAATATTTGACATCATGACATCAATTATTAATAATATTTTTCATTGATGATTCAGTTATTATTATCCATGAGATTTTTTTATTGATATGATTCATGGAATTATTTAGTTGCCAAGTTATTTGTCAAATAGAATTTATTTTCATTTAATTAACTTGGAAAAATGATTATGACTTATTTAATCATTATATATTATATTGATCATAACACTTACTATGAATTTTAGCACACCCTTATTTTGTTTCCATTCCATGAGATATAAAGACAATTTTTTTAAGGAGTTCAAGGATATGGAATGTTTTATATTTCTATGTTTTATATTTTATCCCAAATGTAAAATTGGAATCTTGTTTGTATTTAGATCTCCAAGAATACTAAACTGATTAATACTATGGAAATTCACTATATATATCTATGTCATTGTAATAATTTAGAAATCGACTCTGGGTTATTGGATTCAGTGTTTTTATAGTGGGTATCAAATAATATTTAGTAGAAACCTTTGGAACTTCATTTAAGAAAATAAATACAAAGGAACATAAACCTATGATAGACTTTGAGTCTATATAAATTTTATAAAAAATATCCTAATTTTTTTTCAAGTTAATAATATGTTGTTTTTCATAGAAATACATCTCTGTATAGATACCACAAGTGTACATGGTTATGGCACAACTATACCTAGGGTTAATAACTCTAAATCGGATGCATTGGCCTTTTCCTCAATTGCGGAATAGTGAAGGATAATGGACCTTACATCCCACTGGTTTTAATTCTCTAAGCATATATTCTTAGGATAATTAAAATTTCCTTCACAAACCGTTATAAAGGATTGGAAAATATTTTAATGTTTCAAAGATATTTGTAATGAAACCAAGTTTAATTTTTGAGATGAACAAAACGTAAATTTTTAATTTCTATTAAGTGTTACACTTGATTAATAATTATATTTTAATAAGTAAAATTAATAATGTCATTATATAATTTAGTTCATGTATTTGTTTAGAAATGTAGACTAGAAGAAATAATTGTATCAAAACTCATGGTAAATATAGAAATACACCTACTTGGAAATTTAATACATCTAGTATTGGAAGTGTGTATACCATGTCTATATTAGAATAGACTAACCATGTTAGGACAAATACACTTTCCTGAATGGGTAAAACATTTTTTCCACAGTTTTATTCTTCTATGTTAGATCACTTCATGTTAAAAAATCTTCCATAATTTAGTAGGACTATTAATCCAGTGGTAACAAGGTAATGGATTATGTCCCTTGGAAATATATTTCTAGCCTTGGGATGTGAGGAAATGAAAATGGTTATACTGGAAGTATATTGTCTAAAAAAATTAATCAATGGTTGTTTTTGATCCATAATAATAGGGAAGAGGAAGAAGCAGAACCCATGTAATAGCGATAATTTTAAGAAATATTATTTGATAAATATTTCCATCATGAATAATGAACTAAAATGAAGACAAAGTTCCTCATCGTAAAAAAAATGGAAGAAAATTTTTGTATGGAGTATGAATCTACCTTTACAAGAAAATCAATGTATGTAATGGATTATACACGCAATATAAAATTTAATATTAACCATTTATCAGAAAGCATTAATCCGATCTCAAAAGGGAATTGGTTTCCCAAACATTTTCATCAAATATTGAAATAGTTTTATGTTCCATCAAAATAAAAAAGAGTAATTTTCATGATCCAATATATTTAAGGGAAATTAAGAGAAGAATATTTCGGATAAACACCATGAAAAATGGAATGCTTCAAATAAAAATAATAAAATGAATCACATACCATCATGAGAAAATTAAGGGAATAAACATTTTAAAAAAGGGATGAAGGGAATGGGATTCTATTACAATTTTGGTGATAAGAGTCAAATGGATAATAAAAGAAATTAGAAGAAATAAATCAATGATTTACAATGCTTCAAAATTAGGGAAATGGGGCATTTTCTCACACAAATTCCTCAATCAGCAAGGGAAATTATGAGATAATATATTGAGGGAGAAGGCCAATATTATGTGGTCACTATAAAAATGGTGGAAGTTCTTAATGAGGTTGTGTTAGGTACATTAATTATTGCCTCAAATTTATTAAACAGTTTATTTTATTCTATATATTCTTACTCTTTTTTATGTTCCATTTTTTCCAATAAAATTATATATTCCCTTAGTACCTTAATAAGGGACTTTATTATCAAATAACGTAGTGAAAATCTCACTATGATAGGGATGTTTCACTTAGTTCCCATTTGGAAAAAATAAATATTCTTAATTTTCTAACTTTGTTGCCATAAATATGGTCAAATTGAATATAATAATTATTAGGGACTGGATTTCAAAATATGATTGAAAAAAATTATTATAAGGAAAACACAAATTATTATTCATGATAATGATAAAAAATTCATTATTATTAGAGTGGAGACCTCGTGATCTAATTCACTTCCAAATACACTCCCAGTAGCTTTTATGATTGATTTTGTTGGGGAAGAAGATAAAACATAGTCTATGGATGGAAAAGGTAGTTCTAATGTGGATTATATATATTTTTTATTGGAATATATTGATGTATTTCTTAAGGAATTACTTGGCCACCCACCGAAGCCTATTGTTGATTTTTCTATTAATTTAATCTCTGATGTAATCCCTATATCAAATTCTCCCAATAGAATGACCATTGCTGAATTAATGGAGTTAAAGATACAACTTGATGACTTCTATTATAAGGTATTTATGCTCCCCAGTGTTTCACTATAGGGATCCCTTGTTCTCTTCATTAGAAAAAAAATATTGATATGTGAGGTTTTTCATTGATTATAGGGGAATAATTACTATTATGATAAATAAAAATGATCATCTTCCTCGTATTGATTAATTATTTGATAAAAAACATAGAATTCTATATTTTTAAAATATTTTCCTTCATTATATGTATCATTAATTATGATTAACGAAGTAATACATTATGAAGATATCATTTTGAGTGAATTATAGAAATTATTATTTTATATTATTTCCATTTGGATTGGATAATGAATCCTAATTATTTATATATATAATGAATAGAGTATTCATGGGGTATTTTTATAATTTAATTATGGAATTAATTTGTGATATCATGGTGTATTCTAAAAGTTATAAACACCATGAGAATCACTTGTGAATTATTCTTGAGTCTCTTATAGGAAAATAGTTATAAGGAAAATTTGAAAAGTGTGAATTATATCTATATGATGTTTCTTTTCGTGGAAATATTACCTATATGGATGGAATCTCAGTTGATCTTATGAAGAAAATGGAAGTCAAAGAGTGTTTTAAACAAACAGACATAACTAAGTTTCATTTTTTCATTGATTTTTTAGGTTACAATTAGTAATCCATTCATAATATTCTCTAATTGGATAACCCATTAACCAAATTACACATAAAGGGGTTCAGATCATATGGATAAAGTAATGTGAGGAATGCTTTGAATAATTTAATATGAGATTGTTCAATGCTCTAATTTGGACTTCACAATCAGAAATTTAAATATTTGTGACATATAGTGATGCATCAAAAATGGGAATTGGTTGTGTCCTTATGAAAAATGATAATGTTATTTAATATGGATTGAGGAAGATAATGACTCATGAATAGAACTATTCAACCCAGGATATTCTGCTAGAAACCATAAGATTTTTCTTTTAAGATATGGATGCATTATATCTATAATGAAAAATGTGAGATATAGACAGACTGCAAGAGTCTAAAATATATTATTTCCCAAAAAGAGATCAATATGAGGAACATGAGATGGATCAATCTACTCAAGGATTATGAATTCTTAATACATAACCACCTAGGTTTGGAAAATAAGATAGTCAATTCATTAAACTATAATGGTCATGGATTTATAATTTAAATGATATTAAGAAGGATCCTATATTAATAGATCTAGTAAATGTGGATATCGGAATTATTAAGGAATGTGATACATCTCAAATTTTTTAAATGACATAAAAACCATATTTATTGGAAAGAATAAAATGTTCCCAATCTAATTATGAGAGTTGTCCGAAGAAAACTAAACTACCGAATGATGGGATGTTGGTAGACTTAATTTTGGAAAATGACATTCTAAAATTTTGAAAGATACTGTGTGTTCCATATATAATTGAGGTAAAAAGGAAATATTTGGAAGATTCTCATAGATCAAATTTCCTTATACTCCCCAGTAACACCAATATATATAGATTATTAAGAGGAAATTTTTTGTAGGATAACATGAAACTAAAAATTCATGATTATATCACAATATTCGTGGTTTTACAAAAATTGGAGGATAAGATACAACATACGAGAGTAGTCATGAAACCTATTCTTATTCCTATATATAAAGGGGATGAAATTACTATGTAATTTTTAATATAATTACAATGAAATCCTAGATAGAATTATGAATTATGGTTTATTATTGATCGATTGAAAAAGACTACACATTTTATTGCTATGAGATAAAATTAAAAACATGATAACCTCAAAAGGATCTATATTAATGAAGTTATAAGACTTCATGGTGAACCTCTTTCAATTGTTTTATATCATGATCCCTATTAATCATCCAAATTATATAAGATTTTATTATAAGTCTATTGGTATTGAACTTCATTTGAGCTCTTCCTACTATCCTAAAAATTATAGATAGTCTAAAAGTATTATTCAAACATTGGAAGAAATACTGATATCAAGATCACATTCCTTTAAAGGTATTTTGGATTATAATATACCTTTGGTATAGTGTTCCTATAAAAATAGTTTCCAATACATTATTCAAATAGCATTATATGAATCATTATATGGATAGAGATGGCGTACTATAAATTATTGGGATAAAGTTTGTAAAAGGAACCTTGTAGTCCCAAAAAATGTTTAGGAGAAAAAAGGTAAAAGCTATTTAGACTCATTTTAAATCATCTCATTGTAGAAAAATATTTCTTCTAATAGCCGGATCAAATTGTTTTAATATCAAATTGTACATCACATTTTCTTGAAAGTATCTCCTTGAAGGGGTGTTATAAGGTTTATTATGAAAGGTAAGTTGAGGACTAGGTATATCATACCTTTTGAAATTATAGAATTAATTAGATCTTTCTCATATTTATTTGAAATTACACCAATCCCCAATAAAGTACATGATGGTTTCCATATATCATAGTTAATAAAGTACAATCTATACCAAATACATGTTATCACCTATAATGTAACAGAATTGGAACATGATCTATGTTATTGTGAAGAGTCCATCCAAAATCATGACACCAGTGAGAAAGTATTGAGTAATTAGATGACTCAACGATTAAAGTTCCATTGGGAAACCATAAAAATATGGAATAAATGTTGTAAATAGAGGTTGTTATTATGAATAACCATCATCATTTTTTATAATTCAACATCCATGAAAATTTCAAGGATAAAATCTTTAATATAAGGAAGAATATAACACCTAAGATTCAATTAAAGTAAGTGAAAATTATATTTTAATAAAACTATAACACATTTATTATTTTAATATTTCATCGATCCAAAATTATAATTTTATAAGATTCATATTTATTTTAAAATTTTTCAAAATATCCATTGAATGGATTTTTGAGTATTCCGTAGAAATAATCTTTTAAGAATAATTAAAAATGTAGTTTTTCACTATTCATAGTTTTATTTAATAACATGATATAATTTATAGAATTAGAGATTTATTGAATATAAATTTTATATAAATAATGATAATATGATTTGGAGGAAAAAATTGATATTTTTATTTTTAGAGAACTGTTTTTTAGAAAACTATTTTTCTTTAAAAAGGTATAATATCTATCCCTTTTAATTAATTAAAATAAAATTTAATGATAAATGATTTAAGTGAAATATTAATATTATATACCTAAATATAATAATTAAAATACATATTATGATATTAATTATTCATATAGTTATTAAAAGATCATCTTATGCTTGAAAAATGCATTTCTGGAAAACACATTTTTCGACACGATTTATGAGTTTTTCTTGGAACTAAATTATTACACTTTATTATTTGAATTTGATAAAAAAATGTAAATATTTTAGTCAGAATAATTAATATTATTTAATATTTCAAAAATTTTTTTGTTCATAATGAATAGTAAAAAAATAAAAAATTAATTACCACGGTTAAGTTTAAAATGGGATTTTGCGCGTTACATGCGCTTGTTTTAAAATTAATTTTCTAAAAACATGGAATTTTTATTGGATAAATTATATTTAAAATTAAAAATATGTGGGTCAAAATTATCTAATAAGAAACATTTAAATTTTATAATTTATGGATAAAATTACCTAGGGTAAAAAAAATTAGTTATCTTGAAGAAAACTCAAATGGTAAAATTAAGTAACCTTAGAGGTAAAGGAAATAACATGTTTAAAACATGTATATTTTATGTTTTTTAGGTTTGGATACACCGTATATTCTATTTAACCTATTATTTATTAGTTTTTTGGAACATGGGTTGAGCATTACTTCCCAATATAGAATAGTTTTAGGTATTTAAAAAAATATCACTCCTCCTAAATTATCAAAGGGAAACCCATCTCATAAATAATTCACACCTATCAGACCATTTATCTAAAAAAAATTAATGAAAAAAAATATCCCAAATATCCTTATAAAAATTCAATAAGTTTTGGTCTTCCCACAAAACCAATACTAGGGTCTTTAATAATAAATGCAATTGAGGTTTCTCTAAGAAAATATAATCATCTTCACAAAGAAATTTCTTATTTACATATCATTTTATCGAATATAATAAAAATAGTATTTAAAATATACATAGATTTTATTATAGATATGTAATAATATTCCTCTATCTAATTCTCCATTAAAGGGGAAACAAATCCATGCTCATGTGTACCGTGGACTACCTCCTCATGAGCCGATGAAATTTTTGATCCATCACCAACTCACATGGATATCCATAATTATTGAAATAAGGAATAAATATGATACATATGAAATTATATTATTTCTTAAAAATTAATATATCGCCCAATTCATTACCCTTTCACCCATTAAGGGAATGATATCATTACTAATGTGTACGTATCACATACCATCTCCACAAATTGATGAGATTCATCTTCCATTTAAAAAATTCAAGAATGATTATAATAATGTATATAATAAAAAAATATTATATTTATAACACAAATATAATTCTGGTTATTATGGATCAATATCCTATTAATAATAATTGGAACTCCAATGAAAAAACATATTTGAGAAAATGAAACATTTAACACCTAAAACAATGGTAATAATGAAATATTATTAATGATAAGGTGGCAATATATTTTAAGTGAATCATATTTGATATTATAAAAATGACTTTCATTCTTACATAAATTAATATCATGATTAAACCAATTATACCTAAGGTTAAATATGGTTCAACTAAAGGGAACCATGAGGTATGGGATTTCATCTCAATTTGCAATCCATTGAGACTTGTTTGTTATTATACACTTAGTTAGTTTTATGTTGTGTATATAATTCCCCTTTGTTGTATTTAGAAATAATAAATATTAATTAATTATTATTAATGTTTCAATTCTATCATTCTAAAGGGTAAAAAGTTAAAAGTAACCCATGATGTAACAATTTAGTTTACAATTTCACTTTCTTTTGGGATTGATTTTATTTATGTTGAATGAATCTTGTCATTTATCCTAAAAAAGATCCAATAATCATCTTATACACTTGATATTTAAATAATTTTCATATGTTTATTCAATATATTCACATATTTTGAACAAGAATCAAGAAATGAAATTTTTAAAGGAAAACCTGATTTTATTTCCCTTTTAATCAGACACATTTTTTTACCATGAGAATGTTTTCAAAACTATTTTAATAAAGTCCTTATATGTACTCAAATGGTTTATTAAGGATATTTTAGGTTATAAATTACTCTTAAAATGTTTTAAATGAATATTTATAATGTTTTCATAACGGTATGTTTTTTCTGTCTTTATAAAAAGTCAAAAATAATGTTTTTTAATGTGTATGACAATATTGGACCTCTCTATCATAGTAACCATTTTCTGAAATTTATGTTATTCTATAAATTTTATTTTTTATTACAAATAAGAAAAATTATTGAATATTATTTTAATACTTCAATTTCATTCCCTTTATTATTACAAAGGATAGGATTTTATTACAAAACCTATATTCTTGGTTAGATGATAACTTATCTCTTATTAATTTTAGGGCCATTATCTTCTCTTGAAAAACTATATTAATAGTGATCATTGAAAAATACATTTCCCTTAAATATATATATTATTTATCATGTATAATCTTATTTTTTAAACATAATATCATTTCTACATATGGTGTTTTGGTTTAAAAGATATTTGACTAACTCAGTAAATATTTATATTTTGTATTCTATATTAAATATGGTCTTTTTTCATAAGGTATATTATTCATGAATGAAATCATTCATTCCATATATGTGGGATCATTTTTGAAATGAATTGATGGGTGGTGCCTAAAATTATATAAACACTCGATGCATCGATAGGTCTCATGATACAAATAAGTTAGTCCAACTAAATGGGTTTTTACACATAGTTTTAAAATATCTTGGCACATGGGATTAACAGTATAGATATCATGATTTCTAATATCATGACGTCCAATATTATGAATTTACTTTTGTGAGAATTAATTTATTATTATCCATTTTATTTTTCAATTAATATTATCCCTGTAAACATTTTTTGTTCCAAATATTTATTAAAATATCATGTTTTTTCATGTAGATTATGCCTTTTTTATTCATGATAGATTCAGTTTCACATAACATTTACTAATAATTTGAACTCATCCTTATTTTCATTTTCTGTATGATATAAATAATTATTATTTTAATGAGTTCAAGGGTATCAAATGTTTGCAATTATTATATTTTATATTTTACCCCCAATGTATAATGGGTAGCATGTATGTATCTATATCTGCAAGAATACTAAACTGATAGATCCTTTGAGATTTTTCTCATTGTATATATACCAATATGATAATTTAGACATTGGATCTAGGTTACTGGAATCAGGTTTTTATAGAAATATACTTGTAAATCACATTAATGAAACTTGAATTATGATAAGATATGTCAATGTGGTAGTAAGAACACCATAAAAGAAAATTTGGTTTGTAATAATTATAAGGCCCCAACCATAAACATTACATAATTCTTGAATTATTTTAATTATTCATATTGTAAATATTTTATGTTTTAGAGCTTTAGAGAATTAGGTAATAACATATACATAACAACATGAACTAACATGTAGGCACTTCTACTGAGTATCCATTTTTTTCATAAAATAAAAACTCTTAAAAGAAAAAAAAATAATTATTTTCTTGATATAAATATTCTTGAATTCTTCTTTTCTCTTACCCTTACTTATACCCTATGGAAAAAATTTCAAAAACATGGGATTAGCATAAAAATATTAGTAAGGGTAATAAAATAAGGAAAGAAAACATTATCGCATTTATAAATAAAAATCAATGAGATCATAATTTTCAATCATAAAACATATTATATTTAACATAACTCATGGAATCATAAGATTTAGGAATAACACATAGAATTCATAAATCGTAATGGTAACTTGTTTCATCCATAACATACACACATTGTAGATTTCACAACTACATAGGTATTTACGTTTGGAATACCCATGATGATATATTCCTTAAAAATATTTTGAGAAACATTAATGTTTTCATATGCCATGTTACCCACTTCATTGGAGAGATATCTTGATATCACCCACCCTAGGTTAATCACAAAACCAACCGTATATTTAAAAAATTCCCAAGAACCATAACATATTCATAACACATAAAACAAGCATAACATAAAGATAACATTTCCACACAGCAATCAAAATATATCATTTCAACATATTGACATAATCAATGATTTATCAAAATTATTTTCAATAAAAAATTACATAAAAATGGTATATGGTATTTATTTTCCTTTTAAAAATACTATATCTTGTTAAGAAATCCAAATATCAAATAATGGTCGCAGTGGCGGAAAGGTCATTGTCATCACGTACGTTAAAAAGGAAAATTATTTTTGTCATTTAGTAAAACTCTTTGTAAAAAAAGATTCACTTTGAATGAAATTAAATGTAAAAGGGTGTTATACACTGTATAAAATAATGTCATGTATAAATCAAAATATTCCTCTTTGAAGGAGATTGAGACGAAGTCCCTTACCATGAGTCTGACTTATCTGGTAACAACCTTGTTCCTCCTGAATAGTAAAATTGAGTTAATTTCTACTTTATTTTGAACCTTTTTCAAGTTTACTATTCATTTTATATCACTTATTACCACATTGTAAACATTACATAATTATTTAAGTTAATATCATTCATTTTGTCGATATTTTGTACTTGAGTCAAAAATGAACTTGTTCTAATTAAAAATTTCCCATGGGGTCAAAAGTCCATTATCTCCAAAATTATATTCATGATTTAGATGTCATATAAATCATATATCTAGTACATATATGTATTTTGAATAGTACATAACATTTATAGACAACAAAATGAAATGCACCATTCATGGAGACGGTAAGTCGTGCATACGCATGAACGCTACTTTTCTTTCGTTTTCATATTTAAAGGAATGGAAAATAAATTATACCTAGGTATATTATAATTCCAGTACAATATCTATGTTATATATGTTACAAAACATCACTAATTTCATCCTTTTTACATACCATGTATATCTTGAACGAGTCATATCACTTTGAGGGGACAATAGTCCGCACTTCCTCAAATGAAATTATCATATTTATACAGCATGAAAAGTATAAAGGTATGTTATGAATGATAATTACATAAGAATATAGATAAAATAGAAATCATATATATCATATATAATTACATTTTTGTACCAATGGCCCCCATAATACGTGGTAGGATAAGATTGAAAAATCATTGTTTCATGAGGTAGTAGTTCCCCATCTATAGAAACATTATGTTCTATACCAATTAGAGGAAGGTGTGTGTAAGTGTAGTTCTAAATCCTTCTCATAAAAAAACAAGTATTTTTAAGATACTGGTTTTTTTATAAAATAATTGAATAAAGAGTGTTTAGGGGGTTTGAGAGGTAAAATAAAAGAAATAATCTTGATAGAAGACATTACCTCAAGTCAGGTAACTCCTTTTGAGTTACGCTAAAAGGACTTATTTAATTTTCTTATGCCCAATGTAAGGATTCTATGAGGAATAGAGGAATTTTTGAAGCTTATTTGGGCTGATGGTGGATGATCCAATGGGGCTTGAGATGTGTGAGTAAGGGTTAGAGGTGGTGTCCTTTTATAAGAGGGAGGAGGGGCACTTTATGAAAGTTTAGAAGTATTATTTTGTTATCAATTTATTTTCAAATTCTAAAAACACCAAAGTGATATCTTTCAATGATAAGATAAGTATGGGTCTAATTCCTCTCATAGAAATGGGTTTTAGAAAAGTTTATGTAACAAAATAACTTTATCTTTTAGCTTTAACCCCTAGTAAACTTATTTAACTTTTACCATGTCTTCTGGTATATTCATAATATATTGTGACCATAGTTAATATAAAAATCTAAGAGACCCAAAAATGGATCATTTATGACATTTCTAACATCATATATGTTATTTGTAAAGATCATAGATTTTTAGTCAAATTATATCATTTAATGAAATATTAATTGATTTAAAAAAAATTATATCAATTTTTATACTATTCAAATCATGACTTTTTAAAAATCTATAACAACTTGATTAATTAAAAAAACATTAATTTATTAAAACAGAACAAGTAATAATCATCCATAAAATTCGTGGATGAAATAAACAGTTTCAAAATAAATTTATTTTAATATTTAAAATCTCATTTATTTAAATCATTCATTAATAAGGTTGTCAGAACATCACCATTGTGTCATAAATATATTAATTTATTTGTTGTCTAAAAATTAAAAATAGAATACCATGATGTAGGAAATAGTTTTAGATTTCTAATGAATATTTATAGTAAAAAATATCACTTATATAACTTCATATAAAATGTGTTTTACGAAAGGATACAAGTTTAGGTTATATTTTCCTTAACTTTAAATAAAAAGTAATTTAAATGTCATTTTCAGACACAAGTGGCTTCATGGGGTCCTAAAATAGACCCAAGGATTCCCATGGTCGGACATATCTCATCCCATAGGGTTAGAAAATTTTTAGGGTAATTTATTATTATTATTATTATTATATTATTTTGTTTTCCCTTTTTTATGAGATTTACCCTTTAACCATGGTAAATAAAATATTTACTGAAGTTACTATTCATAACGTCTAAAAATAAAAGTTACTTATTTACACAATTTGGACCTCCTGATTCCAAATATGGAATCTATTTTTCAAAATTTAAAATAAGGAATTTTCAAAAATTAATTTAAAATTATTTCCCGTATTCATAACCAAAAGAGCGTGTTTTTAAGAAATAATAACTATCAAAATATTGACATGTGTTTATGTCCAATTAAAATGTGAAATTAAATAAAATTAACAAAAATGGATTAATTGATAAAAATAAAATCCAATTACACTTTAAAACCAATTAAAAGTACATTTAACTATATAAATAAATTATATTAAAAGGATGTTATTAATTTAAATGTAATATTTTTCACTATTCATTAAAAATGAACTTTATTAGAAAAATACAAAACATTTAGCCAAAGTAAATTTTTATTTCTCTCTTCTAATGAATAAGTGTATTTTTTTCAAATGAAACATATAAAAGTGGCAAAAACTATATTTAAAAAGAGTTCTCCATCAAATGGTGGTAAACCGACCTTTTAAAATTAATAGTGTTTCATGCTTAAAATTTGATTAATTATTTTTATAAGCCTCTAAATTTTATTGGATAAATGTAAAAACATTTAACAAACATGTCTAATCATAATATGGTTAGTTCTATTCATTACTTCCAATACATCATCTTTGTGTTAACTACCATTTAAAATAATAGTATCATTATATTATTTTCGGTATAACTCAAAGTTGTGTACAATGTAAGATTTCAAAGAAAGCTGTTACTTCATGTTGAGTATGCTATCAGACAAATAATACCCTTTATTATAAAAATATTATCTTATTCATAAATATTAATAGAAGAGAAAAAGTATTATTATATAAATACCTGGGTTGTTGCATCCTCCCCCCCCCCTTTGGGAATTGTGTCCTTACAATTTTGTTCACTTATCAAATAGGTGGGGTATTTATCCCTCATAGCATTCTCATATTCCCATGATTCCTTTTAAATAATATGGTTTTTTCAAAAAACCTTTACCTTATGGATTACCTAATTCCACCACACTTACTCTCTATGGTCAAGAATTTGGAATGGTTGTTCCTCATAAAAAAATTATTCTCTTCTTACTGAACTACCATTGGACTCAAACCATGAGAATGATCTGGCATATAATTTCTCAACATTGAAACATGAAAAACATTGTGTACCTAGGATAAAATTGGATGTAAATCCACTATATAGGAATCTGATCCAGCTTTCTCCAGGATTTCATAGGGTCCAATGAACCTCGGACTCAACTTTCCCTTCTTACAAAAATGCATCAAACATTTTCATAGAGAAACCCTTAGAAAGACATGATCACGTACCTCGAAAGAGAGATCCTTCCTTTAGTTATTCAAATAAATATTCCAACTACTCTGATCTGTTCTCATGTGCTTCTAAATCAAAGAAACCTTTTCTTCCATCTCTTCTACTAGTTTTGGTCCCATCAACTTCCTTTCACATACTTCATCCCAAAAAGCTGGTGTTCGACACCAGTTTCCACATAATACCTCAAATGGTTCCATCTGTATACTAGAATGAAAACTGTTATTATAAGAAAACTCAACAAAAGAAATATGTTCATCCCAGATTCCCATATATTCCATTGAACAAGTGAATAGTATATCTTCCATGTTCTAAATTGTTTGTTTTGACTTCCCATCTGATTGGGGGTGAAAATTTGTACTAAAAGTTAATTCAGTACTCAACATATTCGAAAGTCCCTTCTAAAAGTTAGAAGTGAGGCTATGATCATGATTAATTACAACGGAGATGGTAAATCCATGTAACCTGACTATCTCTTTAATATAAAATCGAGAATGTTTACCTAGAGATATATTATCTTGAATAGTAATAAAATGAGTAGGTTTAGTCAATCGATAAACAATAACCCCAATTACATAGTAACCTCGAGAAGTCTTTGGTAATCCCACTACGAAATCCATGGAATCATTTTCCCATTTTCAGTCTACCATTAACAAAGGATGAATCATCCCTTTTGTAATCTTTTGTTCTACTTTAACCTATTGACAAGTAAAAAACATCACAATAAAGTCTGTAATATCACTTTTCATTCCATCCCACCCCACCAATAATACTCTCGATGATCCCTATACATTATAGTACTGCCAGGATGAACTGAAAATATAGAACTATGAGCTTCACATAACAACACTTTCTTTAGTTGTGAATCACAGGGCACACATAACCTCTTTCCAAACCTCAAAAAAATCATTATAAATGTTAAATTTGGGTAACTTACCCTTCTAAACCAATTTTACCTTTTTCTTCAACTAACTGGCTTTTTTCTATAATTTCATAATTCAATATGATAGAGATGATTTCATTTCCACCTAAAACAAAATATAGGAATTCCCTACACCAAAAACATCCAATCCAAAATTCATTAAATGAAAAACCAAAGGATATAATTAAAAATTTAACATGGTTAATGTAGAATTACCCTTTCGACGCAAAGTGTCATCCACTTTATTTTCCATTCCTGGATGGTAATGGATCGTGCAATCATAATCCTTGATTAATTCTAGCCATCTCCTTTGTCTCATGTTTAATTCATTCTGAGTGAATATATACTTCAATATTTTGTGATCAGTATATATTTCACACTTTACTCCACGAAAATGATGCCTCCAAATTTTTAAAGAAAAAACAACAGCATCTAATTCTAAATCATGTGTAGGGTAATTTATGTCATGGGGTTTCAACTGACCTGATGCATAAGAAATTACCAGATCATTCTGAATTAGGTCACAACCAAGTCATTTTAATGAAGCATCACTATATAAAACAAATTCACCATCCCTGGAAGGAAATTCCAAAACTAGAGCATTCACCAATTTTCATTTCAATTCTGGAAAACCATCATCACATTCTTTTGTCTAGATGATCTTAACACCTTTTTGAGTTTACATAGAGAGTGGTATATATATCCATGCAATGTTTTCAAAAAACCTTTGGTAATATCCTTCCAAACCAACTAAACTATGGATCTCACTTATATTTTTGGGTCTTGGTCCTTCTTCAACAATTTTTTTCAGCAGGATCAATAGTTATACAATCTTTAGAAATAATGTGACCAAAGAATTAATTTTTTTGTAACCAAATCTCACACTTTCTGAATTTCCCATACAGTTTCTTTTCTTTTTAGGTTTTCAAGACAACCCTTAAATGACTTTCATGTTCATCTTTACTTTTATAATATACCAAAATATCATCAATAAACACAACCACAAACTTATCTAAGAACTCACAGAAAATTCTACTCATAAGATCCCAAAATACAGCAGGTGAATTGGTTAACCCAAAAGAAATAACTATAAATTCATAATGGCCATATCTAGTATGATACATGGTCTTATTAATTTCTTCATCCTTAAATTTTAACTTATGGTACCCCAAAATCAAGTCAATCTTCGAAAAATACTTATCTCCCTTGAGTTGATCCATAAAATCATTGATATGAAGCAATAGATGTTTATTCTTAATAGTTATGTTATTAATGGCTATATAATCAATTCATAATCTAATTTAACTATTTTTTTTAACAAAAAAGATAGGATCGCCCGATGGTGATATGTTAGGTCGGATGAAACCTTTATCTAATAACATCTGCAATTACTTCATTGACTCTAAAAGTTCAATTTGATACATTTGATAAGGGGGTTTTGAAATTGGATTAGCATCAGGATCTAGTCAACAGTAAATTTGACTTCTTGATCAGGTATTATACTAGGAAATTAATTAGGAAAAACATCATGATAATCATTTACCACAGACACATAATTAATATGAACAGCTCCTTTGTTTTCAACAATATGTGTAAGGTAACATTCATTTCCAACTTTTAGTAGTTTCTCAGATTACTGATATGTTATCAAAAGTAAGGGTTCATTCTTGTACACAAACATAAATTCTTTCTGAAAAGAACCCTCTTTAGATCTGAAATCAAAATTAGCATGATAAATGGAAATCCAATCCATACCCAAAATAACATCAAACTCTACTAGAGAAAAAAAATAAGGTTTGCAAGTAGATTATTTCTGCACACAAGTACAAGAAGGTTCTTATATTTGTTTTGTCTCAACATTTCCTCCAGTGGTTTTTACTACATGTTTAGGATTAATATCTTGAGTTGGCATTCCCAATTTACTAGAAAATTTATAATAAATGAAATAATTTTTAGACCCTAAATCAAAAAACACATTGGAAAAATCTTAATAAAAAACAATGTACCTGATACTGCTTCATTTGATGGCCCCACATCTGCTGAAGTAGTTGTCATGGATTTCACCACCCCTTTATGCTTTTAGTCTGACTAATTTCAATAATTTTAGTTCTTAGTTTGACACTCATTTTCATAATTACCCATTTCATTTTACTTAAAACAATTTAGTGACTATAAATCGGATTTTGTCTTATCTTTACCCTGATCTTTTTTATCACAATTACGTGCCTTATGTCCCCTTTTACAACATCGATAGCACTTTCTAGAATTAAAAAGGAATTCCCCGGTGTGTGATTTTCCACAATTTTAAAAAAATGTAGACTTAAGTTTCTTACCATTATACATTTTTGAATAGTTCTTCCCTTTCATCTGCCACCATGATCTCTTATTCTGTTGTTTATCAAAGAACTCTTGATCACCCGAAAACTCTATTTCCACCTTCTCTTCACAGAAAACATGTTTTTAATAACTTTTAAACTCATGAAAAGCTAAATCCCATGGATTATTTGTATTTAATATTTGGTAAAAACGATTTATTTTACTATTAAGATCTTGTGTTAGATTTGGAAAATATCTTGTCAGTCGAGTGATTTTTTCATCATAAGAATCCACGAGTCATCTTATTTACTCAATTCCAAGAATTTGTTTTTCATACTAAGTACAACTACCTTAAGAATATATTTCTCATGAAACATACATTTGAATTCTTTCCAATCAAGAGTATATATCTCCTCACTATCCCTGATATTTTTTACAACTATCAAAACTATAAATAGCAAGACTAACCATTTGATGTTGTGAACACCCCATGACATCGAAAATATTTTCGGTTGGATTAATCCACACTTCACCTAGAACAATGTCATATGATCCTCTAAATGATGGGGGATGTTTCCTCATGAAATGATACGCTTCTGAAATGGTTGTTTGTGGTTGATCTGATTGGTATTGTGCATGTATACCACCACCATTTATAGTTTGAGTCAACTATGCCATCACTGCAATGGACTGTTCAGTTCCGATTCTAGACATCTCAGTTTGTTGATTTGAAAGGTTGTTTTCCTCTTGATTTCATCCCATCATAGTATCCCTTTTTCCTCTATGGAAGACCATTCTGAACACAGAAATATCTTAGGATAAGCAACATGGTAATATTCAAATTCTATATCATTTCAATCTTACCATAAAATAATTTATGGATATTTATTTAACAATATCTTAGCTCCTAAAGTTATATAAACCGACCTATGATACCGAAAATAAGGACCAAACCATAAACATTACATAATAGTTGAATTATGTTAATAATTCATAATGATGATATTTTTATTTTTAGTTCTTTAGAGAATTAGTTCATAACTTATACATAAAAACTTGAATACTACATGTAGACAATTCTAATCAGTATCCATTTTTATCATAAAATAAAAACTATTAAAAGAAAACAAGAATTATTTTTTTTGTATAAATCATTTGGAATTATTACTTTTTCTTACCATTACTTATAACCTATTAAAATCATTTCAAAAAACTTGTACTGAGAATAAAAATGTAAGTAAGGGTTATAAAATAAGGAAAGAAAATATTATCCCATAAATACATAAAAATAAATGTGATCATGCTTCTCAATCATAAAATAGATGATCATTAACATACCACCTGAAATCATAATATTTATGAATAACACATAGAAATCATAAATCATAATGGTAAATTTTAGTATCCATAACATACTTACATTGTAGCTTTCACAGCTACATAGGGAGTTATGTTTGGAATACCAATCACGATATATTCCCTAAATATCTTGGGAGAAACATTAAAATTTTCCTATGTCACATTACCCAATGAATTGGAGAGATATCTTGGGCTCACCCACCCTAGTATTATCCAGTAATCACTCATATATGTAAAAAATTCCCAAGAACCAAAACACATTCATAACACATAAAACAAACATAACAGAAAGATAACATTTCCACACTTCTATCACAATATATCATTTCAAGATATTGATCTAATCAATGCTTTATAAAATCTATTTTCTATACCAAAATACATAAAAAGGGTATTTGGCATTTATTTTTCTTTTATAACACTACGACCTGTTAAGGAAGTCAAATATCAAATAATACTCATAGCGGTGTGAAGGTTATTGTCACCGTGCATGTTAAAAAGAAACATTACTTTTATCATTTAGTAAAACAATTCTTCAAAAAAGATTCACCTCAAATGAAATTAAACATAAAATGGATTTATACACTTTATAAAATAATGTCATCTATAAATCAAAATATGACTCATTGAAAGAAGATTGACATGAAGTCCCTTAGCTTGAGTCTAACTTGTCACATAAGTTCATTATTCTTACAATAATAATAATCTTAAGTAAATTTATACTTTATTCAGAATCTTTTGAAAGTTTATTATTCATTTTATAACACTTATTACCACATTATAAACATTACATAATTATTTAAGTTAATATCAGTCGTTTTGTCGATATTTGGTACTTGAGTAAAAAATGAACTTGCTCTAATTACAAATTGACCATGGGGTCAAAAATCTATTATCTACATAATGATATTCCTGATTTATATATCATATATATCTCGTGTATATATATATATATGTATGTATAATATTACATAACATTTGGAGATAAGAAATGAAATGCACCATTCATGGAGACTGTAATTCGTGCATACACATGAATGCTACTTTCATTTCATTTTCATATTTAATGGAATCGAAAATAAATGATACCTAGGTATATTATAGTTATATAATAATATCAATGTTTTATATGTTACACAAGTCCACTAATTTCATCCTTTTTTCGTTACATGTATAGCATGAATGAGTCATATCACTTTGAGGGGCGGTATTCCACACTTCCTCAAATAAAATTATCATATTTATACAACATGAAAAGCACAATGGTATATTAAAAATAAGAATTAAAGAGAAAAATAGATAAAATAAATATCATATATATTATATATAATTACAATGATATTATAATTTCCACCATAAGAGGTGGGAGGAAAATACTGAACAATCATCGTTTCGTGAGGCATTAGTTCACCGTCCACAGAAATATTATGTTCTATACCCATTGGAAGTAGGTGTGGGTAAGTGTAGTTAGAAATACTTCTCATAAAAATAACCTAGTATATTTATGATATTGTTTTTTTATAAAATAATTGAATAATGATATTTTAGGAGGTTTGAGAAGGAAAATAAATGAAAGAATCTTGAGAGAATACATTACCTTAAGTCGGGTAAATCCTTTTGAGTTAAGCTAAAAGGGCTTCTTTAATTGAATTATTCCCAATGTAAGACTTATAGGAGGAATAGGGGGATTTTGGGAGCTTATTTTGGTAGATTTTGGAATATCCAAGGGGGCTTGATAGGTGTGAGTAAGGGTCATATGGGGTGTCCTTCTATAAGATTGAGGAGGGCACTTTAGGAAAGTTCGAAAGTATAATTTTATTATTAATTAATTTTAGAATTATAATAACACAAAAGTGATATATTTAGAATATAAGATGAGTATGGGTCTAAATCCTTTAATAAAATTGGTTTTATAAAAGTTTATTTCACAAAAGTAACCATATAATTTAGCTTTAAACCTTAGTAAACTTATATATCTTTTACCATATCTTCTTGTATTTTCATAATATATTGTAACCAAAGCTACTATAAATTGAAAAGAGAGTCAAAATGGATCATTTATGACATTTATAACATAATATATGTCAGTTGGATGAATCATAGATTTTTAGGATTGTTATATCATTTAATAAAAAATTAATTCGTTTTAAAAACTCATTTATGTCAATTTTTATACTATTCATATCATGACTTTTTAAAAAACAATAACAAGTGGATTATTTCGAACAACCTTCATTAATTAAAATATAAAAAGTAATAGTCAACCATAAAATTTCTGTTTGACATAAAAAGTTTCAAAATAAATTAATCTTAATATTTATAATCTCATTCATTAAAATCATTCATTAATAAGGTAATCACTACATAACCATTGTGTCATAAATATATTTATTTATCTTATTTTTAAAAATTATAAATAAAATACCATGATGTAGTAAGTATTTTTAGATCTCTAGTAACTATTTATGGTGGAAGTTATCACTTATATAACCCCAAATAATTTTTTTTACTAAAATATAAAAGTTCATGTTATATTTTCCATAAAATTAATTTTGAAGTAATTTAAATGTCATTTTCATAGAGAAGTGGCTTCATGGGGTCTAAAAATTGACTAAAGGATACCCACGGTCATAAATATCTCATAAAATATGGTTAGGACATGAGTTAGGGTAATTTAATATTATTATAATATTATTTTTTGTAACCTTATTTACGATAATTACCCATTATCCATGGTAAATAAAATATTTACTAAAGTTACTATTCATAATGTCTAAAAGTAAAAGTTTCCTATTTAAAAATATTTTACCTCCTGATTCCAAATATAAAATCCATTTTTCCTAATTCTAAACATATAAGTTTCAGAAATTAATTTATAATTAATTCCCGTTGTCAAAACCAAAAAACTTGTTTTTAGGAAATATTAATTATCAAAAGATTGACATGAGTTTATGTCCAATTTAAATGTTAAATTACATAAAATGAAAAAAAAATGGATTAAATGATAAAAATATATTCCAATTAACATTTAAAACCAATTAAAAATACAATATAACAAAATAAAAAACTTAGATTAAAAAGCAGTTATGAATTAAAATGCAGTATTTTCACTATTCATTAAAAATGTACTTTACCAAAAAAATTCCAAAAATTTACCCAAAGTAAATTTTGATCTCCCAATTATAAAGAAGAAGTTTATTTTATTAAATAAACATATAAAATCGGAAATAACTATATTTAAAAAGGGTTCGGCATCATTTGGTGGTAAACCAACCTTCTAAAATTATTATAGTATTTCATGGTTAAAATTAGATTCATTCTTATTTTGAGCATCTAAATTTTATAGGATAAATGTAAAAACATTTAAAAAATATGTTTAATCATAATATGGTTTATTCTTTTTATTCTCTCTAATACAATGTCTTGGCATTAACTACCATTTAAAATAATAATATTATTATATTTTTTTGTATAACTCATTGTTGTGTGCAGCATAAGATTTCAAAGAAACTCGTTGTTCCGTGTTGGGTACGCTATCGGATAAAGAATACGCTTTATTGTAAAAATAATATCTTATTCATAAATATTAATAGAAAAGAAAAATTATTATTCTATAAATTTTTGGGTTGTTACATTAATAAATATGTCTTAGGGAGTGAAAGTTGATAGAAGGGAGCCTTACAAATTTTTAATCATTCGAATTGAAAATTCATTAAAGTTTCAACATGAGATATATTTTTATATCACTTAAATTAAATGTAAATTTATTATAAAATAAACTAATTTCCAATATATACAACAAAAAAAGGAAACTTGGGGTGAATATGAATCATATCACGATAAATAAAAATTGTGATGAAAATGTCCTTATAGAAGTGGTAGTATCAGAATCGAATAAACATAATAGGATTTCAATTAAATTAAAATTCAAATATCCTAAAATAATATATATTAATTAAACATACTATAAAATTGGAAGTGAATACAATAAATTAAAGAAATGACAGTAACAAATATCAAACATATCTCCTGGAATTGAAAATATTGTCAAATAACCCTCACCTCATGTCCTGATTCATATTTCATGTGAACCTAATATCCTGAATAATAAAATTTAAATTATTAAAAATGTTTTTAAGAAACTTTTCCATCTATATTTGATTTTTAAGGTCTATTTTTTTATCTTTTTTTATTTATTTATTAAACAGTTTTCACTTATGGAAGTTACTTTATGTGGTTCAATTTATTTTTAGAGTTATATTTATTTTATTATTCCATTAGCACAAAATTTATACATTTTCTTATATTTCCCCATAATGATCTCAAATTAAGATGAGTTCCTTATTATGTTTATATTAGGAGGTTAAGTTTACTATGACCTTTTAATGTTAATATCACTTATTAATAATCCAATATTATCATTCAATAATATTAATAGCATCATAGATATCATTTTATTAAATTAAATATATTTTTAAAGCCTACCATGTTGGGAGGTGAATAAAAATATGGCTTGTCGTTTATAGAGGTAGTATTCTTCACAAAACGTATGACAATATCTTCTTTTTTAAAATGGTTTTGGAGGAAGGTAGAAAATGGATACTACATTCATATAATTACATTTAGTAATATTAATAATACTTATGTTATCATAATTTCATTGATTGAAAATATATTAAGGGTGTAAATAAGAAAATAAATAAGAGAGATAAGTTGAGAGCATTACATTTCCCTTGGGATGTTCTCCCCTAGCTAACAAATTAAAGATCCTTTGCTTGGTGTTGTAGAATTTAGAAGGGTTTTAGGACATAGAGATATGGTGAGGAGAGACCAGGTAAGAGTTTTGGTATAAAAAATATTAGGAATAGGTGGATAAATATAGTAGAATTTATCCCCTTTTATAAGTGATAAAAAAAGATGTTTTGTAAATACACATTACTTATTCAATGATAGCATTACAATATATAATGTTCAAAGGCTCAAAAGTTAGAAATAGTAAATTTTGGGGAAGGATAATGTTAACAAATCCTATATCTCACATTTAAACATATTTTTTAACATGATTTAAGTATTTTATCGCTTTGCTTTTATATTTTCACCATTTCGGTTTTTAACTTAGTGAATAGTTTTTTCCTATGTAATTTATATTTTATTAAACATATAAGGTGAATCCTCATAAAAAAACTTTATGTTAGGAACCTAAATTTAGTATTCATATATTATAGTTCAATTTATAAATAATATTAAAATAACTATTAAATTATAACATTTAATATATTGAAAATTTGATTGTAGAAAACTGTTTTTTTCACTATTAAGAGCTCGTAATTGTATAAAAAATTAATTAAAAATTAAATGATGTGTAATATAATTTTATATATGTGTATAAGTCATATAAAATTCATTATATTAAATAAATAAAATTAATTTATTGGATAAAAATTACACAACATTAATAGAATAATTCTTTGAAAATAACCCTTCCATTATTATCATGGACATAACTTTAATATTTTTATTCATAATTGTAGGAATAAAAATGAGATTGAATATACTAAATATTAATAACATGTTCATCTAAAATATATAATTTTTTTTTGTTTAATTTCATTAATTTATGAAAACTAATTTTTAGGACAAGTGAATATAAACAAATATGAGAGTAAAATATTAATTTAGTTTCCAAAACATTAAAAATAGAATTTTTTCAATTCAACGTAGTATTTTTTAAATTATTTATTTTAATTTATAAATATATTTTTTTATTGAAATAATTATTGAAAAAATTATATACCATTCTTTTATTAGAAAATTTCATAAAATTTTCGATTTTAGAAAAATTGAAATTTTCACTATTCACCTAAAAATAAATTATTTTCAAAGAATCTCTAAAATTCACCCTATGATAAATTTGATATGATGAATTAAAAAGTTATTTTAAATTTATAAAATTAAAATTTCATAAATTTTTAAATTATCATTTAAATGAAAATTCAATATATAAAGGAAAACATATTGCTTTATGCCCTTTTAATACATCAAGTGTTCTTAATCCTATATTGTATTAATTTATAAATGATTATAGTATTTTTATTTACTAGATTTATTATTATTATTATTATATTTTCTTATTAATATTTACCTAATATTTCATTGATCTTTTTAGTTCAGTGTATCATGTGGTGAATTTTATTTAACACATTATAATTGAAAATTATGAGGTGTTACAAAGAATGGTTAGGTTTCTAACATTCCACAATTTATATGGGGTATTACCAAAAAAATTTATAAAAATGCATTTTATGACATAATATGATGAATTAATGGTTTCGACATATAAATAATTTGCTACATAATAATCACACAATATAGACCTATAAATTTCATTATGAATTTTATTTCTTCATTCAACACTATCATTATATTATGGAGAACATGTATCCAAGAGTTTCTGTGTAATGACTATTTTATATTAAAAAATATCAAAATTTAAAATTATAAATTAATTATCATGATCACTTTGGATAGTGATTAAAAGTAGTTTTTTCAAATTTTCAATAAGTACAAAAAAAATTAAATAGAGAAAGTATGCATGACTTATGTGATAGAATATAGGTCTAGTAATAATCTGGTTCTTCTTGGAGGTATAGATCTTATGGTTTTTCCAATTAATAGTTTAAATGTTAAAATTTGACTTAATATGAATCCCTCAGAGATCATGAAGGTGTCAAGGGGTTTCGGGAATGCTTAAGAGCTTGAAACCTGACCTTTGGGGTGAAAATGTCCAAATGCATTGTAACATCCCATGTAAGTAAAGAATTTTTTATTTTCATATATATGTCTATTTATAAATTAGATAGTGTTTTAGAGGCTTAAAATGAGAATAAATTCAATCTTAAGCATAGAATACTCTAATATTTTTTAAAAGATCGTTTTACCACCTTTTGATGGAAAACCTTTTTTAAATCAACCTTTATACAATTTTATAAGATCTATTTGTCAAAATAAACTTATTATTTAGTATTGGTACATTGAAATTTACTTTGGATAAATATTTGGTATTTTTCTGACAATGTTCATTTTTTAATGAATAGAGAAAAATACTGCATTTTACATCAAAACTGATATTTCATAAAATTTAATTATATATATAGATTGTTCTATTAATTAGTTTTAAAGTTTAGTTAGAATATATTTTTACCATTTAATAATGTTTTGGTCATTTTAATTAATTTCACTTTGGAATTGGGCATAAAAAAGTGTCAAACTTTTGATAGATATTGTCTCTAAAAAACCCGCTATTTGTTTTGACAACGGGGATTATATTTAAATTAATTACTGAAATTTCTGTGTTTTGAATTTGGTAAATTGGTTCCATATTTGTAATCTGGACTTACAAATTATGTAATTAAGACTCTTTTGTTTTTGGACATTATGAATATTAACGACTGTAATTATCTTTAATTATTGTGATTAATTAGTAATCGGGTAGTTAAGGGTAATAAAATAATATCATAATAATATAAAATAACCCCAAAATGTGTCTGAATGCTATTGGTTATGTCATTTCTGACCATGGGACACCTTGTGCCAACTTAGGGACCCAATGTAATCACTTTTGTGTGATAGTGACATTTTATCATTTTCTTTTTAAAGAAAGGAAAATATAACAAAAGTATGTAACACATAAGTAAATTTTTTTTAATTTTCTCTAAATAAATTATATCTTCGACTATAAATACTAATTATAAAGCTAAAAATATTTCCTACGTCATGGTATTTTTTTTATAATTTTTAGACATTAAATAAATAAATTTATTTATGACACCATGATAATGTAGTGATTGCCTCATTAATGAACAATTTAAATAAAATAAACATATCATGTAAAATCTAAGACATAAATTTGTCAAAAACTTATTGGATGGGTTTATTTAGAACCCTTATAACCTTATACTAGAAATATATCATTTTGGGACCTTTAAAATCTGAAAAACATTTTATAATAAAGTAACATTTCATGACTTTCCAAGAGTGCCCCTCCTCCCTCTTATAAAAGGCCCCCATCTCTACCCCCTTACCCACACATCTAAAGCCATTGGCTTGGCCAAAATCTGCTCATTTTATCTCTCCACATACCTCTCTTTATTATAGAATCCTTACCTTATGTAGAAATCTCTTCAAGAAACCCTTTTGGTTCAAACCAAGGGGAGTTACCCGATTTAAAGGTAATGTATTCTCTTATGTTCTTTTGTTGTATTTTGCTTCTCCAACCCCCTAAAATCTTTTTATTCATTTCTATTGAAAAAAACCAGTATCTTCAATATACTATGATTTTTTATGAGAATTAATTGATTTACACTTACACACACTTCTGTCTAATGTTTAAAGAACATACTGTTTCTGTGGGTGGCGAATTACAGCCTCACGAAACGATGATTATTCAATATTATTTTAACACCTCTCATGGTGGCCATTAATTTGTCACTATATTTATATATGATATATGTTATGTTTATTTTTTCCTTATTCTTATGTATTTTTCATTTATGGCATACCATTATGGTTTCCATTATGGGTAAACGTGACAATTGCATTTTAGGAAGTGCGGACTACCGCCCCCTCAAAGTGATTTGATTCGTTAATGCCATATGTGATACGTATAAAGGATGGAGTTAATGGTATTATATATGATTTTATAATATAATTATAATATACCTTTATATCATTATGATTTCATTCCATTAAATATTAAATAGAAATGAAAGTAGCGTTCATGCGTACGTACGGATTACCGTCTCCCTGAACGGTGGATTTCATCTCTTACCTCTAAATGGTATGTAATATAATAAATGCATGTACATACTGGATATATATGATATATATGATATATATATCTTGAATATAATTCTGTCGATAATGGATATTTTATCACATGAACAACTTGTAATTATAAGAATTTTATTTTTGACTCAAGTGCCAAGGATTGACAAATCAACCGTTATTAACTTAAATGATTACATAATTTTCATAACATGGTAATAAGTGATATAAAAGAATAATTAACATTGAAAAGGTTCTTAACCAAGTATAAATTAACTCTAGATTATTATTCAGTAGATTAAAGAACGATCGAGTCATGTCGGACACGAGGTAAGGGACTTCATCTCAATCTCCTTTTATAGAGGCATATTTTGTTTTATACACAACTTTCTTTTATACGGTGTATAAACCCCTTTGAATTTTAATTTTATTCAAAATGAATTTTTTTTATATGAATCATTTTACTAAATGACAAAAGGGAATGTTTTTGTCTTACGTATGCAGCGACAACGACTTCTCCGCTGCCGTGACCATTATTTGAGTTTCGACTTCCTCTACATGCCATAACATTTTTTAAATGAAAAATAAATACCATGTTTTAACTTTCTTTTATTTTGGTATTGGAAATGGTTTTGATAATATTTTGATTATATCAATGTTTTTTGGATATCTTTTGATTGAAATGAGGAAATGTTATGTTTTTTATACATGTTTTATGTGATACTATTATGTTATGGTTCTTGGGCATTGTTTTTGAAGATAGGTGGTTCCATGATAAACTAAGGGCGGGTGAGCCCGTGATAGCTCTCCAATGCATTGGGTAACACGAAGGGGTTAAAATATAAGGTTTATCCAAAAAGATTTAGGGAATATACTATAATGGGAATTCCAATAGTAACCATGAGGGTTAGTCCCTACGTAAGAATGTTATGAATGCCTCAAGTTACCTTTACGTCTTATGATTTCTATGAGTTATTCATGAATCTTATGATTTCATGAGGTATGTTAAAGTGCTTAAGTTTTATTAGTAAAGTATGATTTCATTTATTCTTATGTATATATGGACTAATGTTTTCATTCCGTATTTTTTATATCCCTTACTGAGCTTTTTATGCTCATCCCATGTTTTTGAAATGTTTTTCGCAGGTCAAGGGAAAGGTACATGATGTGATGATTGTGTCGAGGAAGTGTCAAGAAAAATCCTTGTTTTATTTTAAATATATTTCCTTTTATGAAACAAATGAATACTATATTTGATGTAACCACCTAGTTTAAATGTGGAATATAATGCATGATTTTTGATCTAATTCTCTAAAACTCTAAACCTGAAAGGATCCTCAATGTGTATTATTAAAATAACTCAAGATTAAGTAATGTTTAAGGCTGGGGCCTTATAAATTTTGGACTGTATGTTTGGGCAGAAGTATTTTGGATAAGTAGAGTTTGAGATTATTTTTGTATTTCCATAAAAAGGACAACACGAATACCGTGTGACAACCTGCCATGTCAGACAAAGTTGCGGGAATCGAACCCACACACATAGTGCGATTGGGATTTATCATCTACCACTGGACTATGTGAAGTCCCTGGATTAAATAATGTAGTTTTTTAAAGGTCTGGTAGATTAATTATAAATTCATTTTTGGAACCCTATACGAATAGGATAAATAGAATATTTTTACTTTCTATTATCTTTAAGAGTGAAAGATGAGTTTGTGGTAGAAATTAGTTAACGGATGGAACTCTACTTGTCAAGTATATATTTTTCTTCTTCTCTTATTCTATAATGAAATTAATTCTTATACTTTATTGAAAAGATATTAAAACCAAAAAGTTTTTATCCTAAAACCTTATGTTTTGTTGAACCGATGGTTTTTCAAATCATCATTGATTGATGAATATAAGGACCTCAATTTTACACTTGTTTGTGATTGATGTCCAAAATCACTACCTATAAATTTTTATGTTTTTCCTCCAACTATATGTCTCTAATTTCCACCAATTTTATCCTAATAGAGATCATAATTTGGTGGTGACCCTTTCATTTCTCTTTTCCTCTTATTAACACTAAATTTTATTAACCCAATTTCCGATGTGGGTTTTCCCACAATGATATTTTCCATTTTCAACCTTTTATCTTCAAAAAACAATTTCAAATTGAGAGGACTCAATTTATTGAAGGAGGGGAGAATGTAAAACCCCATGATTTCATAGAGCATTATTTTTTCAAAATAATTCAGTAACTTTCACTACACGTAACACCGAGTTCAAGCGCACCACGACTTACCAAACTAGCCGTCAAAAAGCGGTTATGAATAGTATTAACTAAATTTTGAATATTATATAATCCTAATAATTTTAAAATCTATATTATGAGTTTCTTATACAAAATTTAAGAACAAATTATTTTTTCAGATAAAAGAAGTATTTTTCAAAAATTCACTTTTACCAACTTTTAATAGTGAACCCTTTTTAAATAAAAATATTTTATATTTTTATATTTTCAATTTGACTAAATAATTTTATTCTTTAGAATGGGGAAATCAAAAATTTACAATGTAACACCACACACTTCCACAGTACGCTTCTCTTTGAATAATACAGTAGCGTGTGTTATACGCAACTTCCAGTTCTAACACACACCACAACCAATCAAACTAGTCGTTATGAATAGTAATACCTACTTTTTGAAATTTTATAAATTTTATCTCTCAAAATGGAATTCATTTTTGGATTTAGAATGTCGAATTTATCCTAGGGTAATATTTTGGTACTTTTCGGATAACTTTTTTATTTTGATGAATAGTGGAAATTACTATTTTTTAATTAAAAACTAATTTTTTAATCAAAATAATTAATAGTGATAAATTATGAATTTGAGTGGCTTTAAATTATATTTAGAATATATTTCTACCATTTAATACAATGTAGGTCATTGGATATAATTTCACAATTAAAACGAACATAAACAAGTGTCAATATTTTGATTGTTATTATATCTTAAAAACACAATTTTTGTTTTGACAGCAGGAATTAATTTTAAATTAATTTTTGCCACTTCTGTGTTTTGAATATGTAAAAATGGATTCCATATTTGGAATCATTATGTCCAAATTCTGTAAATAAGTAACTTTTATTTTTAGACATTTTCAATAATTACTTCGGTAAATATTTTTTTTACCATGGTTAAAGTGTAAATCCAGTAAATATGGGTAAAACAATAATATTATAATATTAATAAATTACCCTAAAACGTGTCCTAACCTTATTGGTGGATACATTTCCAACTCTGGACATCTTTGGGTCGATTTTGGGACCCCATGGAGCCACTTTTAGGTGATAGGGATACTTTATTTTAATTAAGTTAAAGTGAATACAAAAATGACATAAGCTTATATCTTTTAGAAAAATAATTTTTACATAGGGTTATATATGATGGATTTTCTACTATAAATATTTATTAGAAATATAAAAAAATTTCCTACATAATTGAATTTTATTTATAATTTTTAGACATTGAAAATGTAAAAATATATATAACTCAATAATGATGCAGTATTTTTCTTATTAATGAAAGAATCAAATAATAGGTATTATAAATGTTAAAATAAATATAATTTGAAACTTTTGATGAAATAAACGAATTTTATTGGTTAATATTACATGTTATTATTTCATAAATTAATTTTTTTCTAATTAATAAAGTTTTTAATATTTTAACAAAAATTAATTATTGAGTAGTGTCAAAATTGACATAAATGAGTTTTTAAAACAAATATTATATTATTAATTTATATTCTATTCCTAAATATCTAAGGTTATTCCAAAGGACTTATATAATTATTTTTGTTTCATTAATGGACCACTTTAGGGTCTCTTGTATGAATTTAGTAAGTTTATTAACTATATATTATAAAAATAAAAAGTTTCATGGTAAGTGTTAAACTAATTAACCAAGAGGTAAAACTAAAAGATAAAGTTAATATAATGACAGAAACCTATCTAAAATCTATTGGTTGAAAGGATTTAGACCCATAACCACCTTATCATTTGAATAATCCACTTTCTTGCCATTATAAACCGAATATTAAATTATTATAAATTAATACTTTATGTTTTTTCTAAAGAGCCCCTCCTCCCCTTATAAAATGACACAACTTCTTACCAATTCTTCATACCTTAGAAGCCTTTTGGATAGGCCAAAACCGGCCCAAATACTCTCTAAACATCCCTCACTTCAACCTAGAGACCCTAGTTTGATCAGAAAGACAACCTAAGGATCTCTTTTGATCAAATCAAAAGGAAGAACCCAAAGAAGAGGTAACGTCTTAACCACCCTCTTTAAAGTTTCTTTCTTCTTCAACTTCTTCTTTCCTTGTTATTTCCATTCTAAAATAATAACTCCAGTACCTTCTATATACTATGATGTTATTATAATTATGGAACAAACAAATTCATTATTCTATCCATCCCTTGAATGACATTTCACCATACGTGTGTACGTACGGCCTACCGTGTCCACATTGTTGTGTAATTGTTATTCAGTATACTATTATTTAGATGGCTATAATAATGATGTATAATTCATGTAAATAATAAATATAACATGATAATGATTCTGTATATATCTTATATCATCCAATTATATATTATTTTAATATCAAAATAATGATATTGTAACTCGTGTGTACGTACAGATTACCGTCTCCACAAACGTGATGAGATTCATTCCCCATTGTATCCATTCAAGAATAAATTTTATTGGATGATAAAAAATAATATTTAAGGACATAATATCATTCTGTATATGAGTATGATATAACCTATCCATAACAATCATGGCTTATATAAAGGAAAATGAGTAAGTTAACACCCAAAATGCCGATAGTACTAAGATTTTATTAACAAAGCGATGTTAAAAGATCATATATGATTTCATATTAATATATATGATTATTGTATAAATAAATAACAATTATTTCACCATTATACAGGAGGTTAACCTACCATCAACCATGGAAAAGTATTGGGTAAGGGTTTATTTCACAATCTCTTCATTATCCGAGGTTGTTTATACGTAGTTATCTACTGGGACCTCTTTATCATCCACATACATGTTTCTTAAAAATATATTTCAAAACATTCTTACTATTTTACAGAATATGGGTTAAAGTCATTTATACCCTTGTTTTAATTTTTATAATATGTTGATAAATTAATATTTTCGTCGTTTTCCAAACAAGGTCCTTTTTAACCTTTTTGACAGAATTAAGGTAAGAATGTCTTTTTTTTAACTTATACGGTGGGTGCGGCTGTTTTCTACCATTATAAAATCTTCAAAGCTTCCCTTACAAGGTTATAAGGATATTTTCAAAGAAAATGTTTTATTTTATAATTATGTACCTTTTAAACGATTTCAAAAAATATATATTTCTCTCAAATAGTTTTTATTTCATCTATGTCAATATCCTTTGATGGATTTTAAGTTAATTTGCTGTTGATTTATTATGATACAAAACGTCCATATTATAATAAAGTTTTTGTGATATGTTTTACTGTGGATGTGCTATTTTTATACCATTCATGGTTTATGGTTAAAGTATTGACATTTCGTATTCTAGATTTAATATGAATGTTGATGATATTTTTAAACCTTTTCATATGAGGAATGTATTGGACTTAGTAAGTAACGGGTGGAGCCCACTAAAGCTCATCAATCCATCGGTAGGTCTCATGATACAACTAGATGTGGAATTGGTCGAGGCCCTTTCCCAATTTGATTTATGGTTTGGGCTGAGTCCATAATCATTTTAGACGTCTTGGCCGAGGCCTTGACAAAATGTTTCAGAATGTCTGAAATTATACATTCCCTCATTATGGAAATAATATTGATGGTTCATGTGGTCATTCGACTAGTAGGATACCCAAGATTATGTTTTATTATGTCATTACTTACTCAGATCATATTCATTCCATAAAATTATTCATGTTTATTTTTTTAAAGGCAGGTGGTTACAATTATTCACCATTCTTAATATTTATGTCATTTTCCGCTGTATTACTTACCCTTACTGAGTGTTTGAGCTCACCCCTTTCTTATGTTTCATTTTCCCCGGATATGAAGAAGTTATTTATGAGTGACCTGCAGGCATAATCTTAGAGGCTTGGATGCTTCTAATGAAATATATTGTTGTTGTATTTCTCTTCAAGCTGTAAAATGGATCATATGTATGAATCTTGTTCCCAATAATACTAAACTGATCGGTCTTTCGAGACCTGATTTCCTTGTAATCATGATAATGTTATGTAATAATGCACCGACTCTGGGTAACTAGGGTCGGGGCGTTACAGTTGGTATCAGAGAAGTTTAGTACAAACCTTGGAAGCTAGATTTAGATAAACTCTGATTAGAGCACATAGACTGAAGATGGACTTTTAGGATTAGTATAGAAGAACATCCTAGAATTTTGGTATTGGAGAGAGTTTGTGAGTTTTCCGAGCAATACATCCATGTCTGGATATCAGCAGGTAGAGTTGGCTCTGGAACAGATGTACCTAGGTGTAAAACCCGAAAACACCGCTTTGAGCTAGACTTGAATGGGAACTAGTGCACGACAATGGGCATTGCTTCACTCTTGGTTACGACACTCTCGGGGGATATGCTTAGGATAATTATGATTTTCTTTACAAACCATTATGAAGGGTTTATGAGTATATACTTCCTCAAAGAAAACCTTTTTATGATTATGAATTATATCCATAAACTATTTAATTTATGATTAAGTGTTTTACATGTTTGGGATTAGGTATTGCTATTCATAAACTAATCTAATGTATTCCATTGTTTAGAAATGGTGCCCAATAGAAGGAATGAGAACTCCAGAAATATGCATGATCCAAAGAGTAAGAAGGATCATATCTTTCATGGTCTTAAGCCAGAATTTAGAAGGGAAATAGTCTCCCACGTTTTATCCTCATATGAAGAAATAGTATCATGTTTTGATAAGATAAGTAAAGAGTTCTCGGAATCCTATGGATTCGAAGGGAAGCCAGAAAATGATGGTAGAGAGAAGGATAGATAAAGGTTAGATGGTAAAGAAGGATTTTCACATATGTGATAACTATGGAAAGAATCACCTTGGAAAATTCATGAAGGTAATGGGAGTATGTTATAAGTGTGGAGAGAAAGGACACCACGTTTGTGATTGTGAGGGCAAGAAAAGGGTTTCAAATGTACAATGCTTCATCTGCAAGGAGAGGTAACACTACATGAATCAATGTTCAAATCATCAGAGTATGCCCCAAATTATGTTATTGGATAGTAATATAGTTATGATACTACCAAAAATGATGAGGAATGACTAGTGTTACTATGTTGTTATTAAAGAATTATTTCACTTGACTGTTGTATCAATGATGTACTGGTTATATGAATTATGGAGATAAAAAAGGATTGTACTATAGTACTATTTCATTGAGGATTTGAGATTATATGGTACTATGAAAAGTGACTCAACAGCAAGTTAAACGTTTTTTTAAATACATGGTTGAAGTAAAGGTAATCCTTAATATGGTTTTGATACTATGGTTGTAATTTTTGAATAAGAGATGGTTGATTTGGATAAATTATATTGGATATTCTTGACTACCTTGGTACTGATTAATGGTTTGATTATTTCATCATTGTTGGAATATTCAAATTATTTGGATATAAGGAATATATCTAATATTCTATAATGAATAAGGGAGCTTGAATGTAATCAATAAGGTTTTATGGCAATTCAGGGTGTTACAATATTTTAAAAGAATCCATGATGAAGGTGTTCACATGCTATTACGTGGAAAAAAAGGATCTTCGTTGTGTTTACATACCTTATAAATTTTGGACTGTAAGTTTGGGAAGAAGTATTTTGGATAAGTATATTTTCACATTATTTTTTGATTTCCATAAAAAGGTCAACACGAAGACCGTGTGACAACCTGCCGCGTCGGACAAAGCTGCGGTAATCAAACCCACACCCATAGTGCGATTGAGATTTATCACCTACCACTGGACTACGTGAATTCCCTGGATTAAATAATGTAGTTTTTTAAAAGGTCTGGTGGATGAATTATAAATTCTTTTTTGGAACCCTATACGAATAGGATAAATAAAATATTTTTAAGTTCTATTATCTTTTAGAGTGAAAGATAAGTTTGTGTTAGAAATTAGTTAAAGGATGAAACTCTACTTGTCAAGTATATATTTTTCTTCTTCTCTTATTCTATGAATAAATTAATTCTTATACTTTATTAAAGGGATATTAAAACCAAAAATGTGTTATCCTAATACCTTATGTTTTGTTGAACTGATGGTTTTTCAAATCATCATAGATTGATAAATTTAAGGACCTCAATTTTACACTTGTTTGTGATTGATGACCTCAATCACTACATATAAATATTTACATTTTTCCTCCAATTATATGTCTCAAATTTCCCCCACGGTTCTTCTAATCAAGATCATAATTTGGTGGTGACCCTTTCATTTCACTTTTCCTCTTATTAAGATTAAATTTTATTAACCCAATTTCTGATGTGGGTTTTCCCACAATGATATTTTCTATTTTCAACCTTTTATCTTCGAAAAACAATTTCAAATTGAGAGGAAGAAATTTATTGAAGGAGTGGAGAATGTAACACCCCATGATTTCATAGAGCGTTATTTTTTCAAAATAATTCAATAACTTTCACTACACGTAACACCGAGTTCAAGCGCACCACGACTTACTAGACTAGCCGTCCAAAAGCGGTTATGAATAGTATTAACTGAATTTTGAACATTATATAATCCTTATAATTTTAAAATCCATATTATGAGTTTCTTAGACATAATTTAAGAACAAATTATTTTTTCAGATAAAAGAAGTATTTTTCAAAAATGCACTTTTACCAACTTTTAATAGTGAAACCTTTTTAAATAAAAATATTTGAAACTTTTATATATTCAATTTGACTAAATAATTTTATTCCTCAGAATGGGGAAATCAAAAATTTACAATTTAACAACCCAAGATTCCACGGTACTCTTCTCTTTGAATAATACTGTAGCGTGTGTTATACGCAACTTTCAGTTCTAACACACACCACAACAAGTCAAACTAGTCGTTATGAATAGTAATACCTACTTTTTGAAATTTTATAAACTTTACCTCTCAAAATGGAATTATTTTTTGGATTTGGAATATCGAATTAATCCTAGGGTAAAATTTTGGTACTTTTCGGATAACTTTTATATTTTGATGAATAGTGGAAATTACTATATTTTAATTAAAAACAACTTTTTTACTAAAAATAATTAACAGTGATAAATTATGAATTTGAGTGGTTTTAAAGTATATTTAGAATATATTTTTACCATTTAATAAAATTTAGATCATTGGAAATAATTTCACAGTTAAACCGAACATAAACAAGTGTCAATCTTTTGATTTTTATTATATCTTAAAAACACGCTTTTTTGTTTTGACAATAGAAATTAATTTTAAATTAATTTCTCCCACTTGTTTGTTTTGAATTTGGAAAAATGGATTCCATATTTGGAATCATTATGTCCAAATTGTGTAAATAAGTAACTTTTATTTTTAGACATTTTGAATAATTCGGTAAATATTTTATTTACCATGGTTAATGGGTAAATCCGGTAAATAAGGGTAAACAAAATAATATTATAATAATAATAAATTACCCTAAAACGTGTCCTAACCTTATTGGTGGATAAATTTCCAAAAATGGGCATATTTGTTTTGATTTTTGGACCCCATGGAGCCACTTGTAGGTGATAGGGATACTTTATTTTAATTAAGTTAAAGTGAATACAAAAATGTCATAAGCTTATATCTTTTAGAAAACCAATTTTTACATAGGGTTATATATGTTGGATTTTCGACTATAAATATTCATTCGAAATATAAAAAGATTTCCAACATAATTGTATTTTATTTATAATTTTTAGACATTGAAAAAGTAAAAATATATGTAACACAATAAAGATGCAGTATTTTCCTTATTAATGAAAGAATCAAATAATTGGTATTATAAATGATAAAATAAATATAATTTGAAATTTTTTATGAAATAACCGAATTTTATTTGTTAATATGACATGTTAGGATTGCATAAATGAATTTGTTTCTAATTAATAAAGTTGTTAATACTTTAACAAAAATCAATTATTGAGTAGTGTCAAAATTGACATAAATGAGTTTTTTAAAAATAATATTATAATATTAATTTATATTATATTCCTAAAAATATAAGGTTCGGCCAAAGGACTTATAAAATGATTGGTGTATTATTAATGTACCACTTTGGGGTCTCTTGTATGTATATAGTATGTTTATTAACTATATATTATTAAAATACAAAGTGACATGGTAAGTGTTAAACTAATTAACCAAGAGTTAAAACTAAAACATAAGGTTAATATAATGAATCAAACCTGCCTAAAATCTATTGGTTGAAATAATTTAGACCCATAATCACCTTATACTTTGAATAATACACTTTGGAGCCATTAGAAACCGAATATTAATTTATTATAAATTAATACTTTATGTTTTTCCTAAGGAGCCCCTCCTCCCCCTTATAAAATGATACAACTTATAACCAATTCATCACACCTTCAAAGCCTTTTGGTTCGCCCAAACCCTGCCCAAATACTCTCTAAACGTCCCTCACGTAAACCTAGAGACCTTATTTTGATCATAAATCCAACCTATGGAGCCCTTTTGATCAAATAAAAAGAAAGAACCCGAAGAAGAGGTAATGTCTTAACCACCCTCTTTAATGTTCTTTTCTTCTTCAACTTCTTCATTCCTTTTTATTTCCATCATAAAATTATAAATCCAGTACCTTATATATACTGTGATGTTATTATAATTATGTAACAAACAAATTCATTATTCTATCCATCCCTTGAATGACATGTCACCATACATGCGTACGTACGGCCTATCGTCTACACGTTATGGTGTAATTGTTATTCAATATACTTTATTTAGATGGGTAAAATAATTATGTATAATTCATGTAAATAATAAATAAAAGATGATAATGATTCTGTCTATATGTTATATCATCCAATTATATATTATTTTAATATCATAAGAATGATATTGTCGCTCGTGTGTACGTACGGATTACCGTCTCCACGAACGTGATGAGATTCATTCCCCATCGTATCCATTCAAGACTAAATTTTATTGGATGATTAAAAATAATATTTAAGGATGTAATATCATTCTGGATATGAGTATGATACAACCTATTCATAACAAACATGGCTTATATAAAAGAAAATGAGTAAGTTAACACCCAAAATGATGATAATACTAAGATTTTATTAACAAAGAGATATTAAAAGATCATATATGATATCATATTAATATATATGATTATTTTATAATTATATAATAATTATTTAACCATTATAAAAGAGGTTAACCTACCATAAACCAAGGAAAAGTACAAGGTAAGGGTTTATTTTACAATCTCTTCATTATCCGAGGTTGTTTATACATAGTTATCTACTGGTACCTCTTTATCATCCACATCCATGTTTCTTAAAATTATATTCCAAAACATTCTTACTATTTTATAGAATATGGGTTAAAGTCATTTATACCCTTGATTGACTTTTTATAAGATTTTTATAAAGGAATCTTTCCATCATTTTCCAAACAAGGTCCTTTTTAACATTTTTGATAGAATTAAGGTAAGAATGCCTTTTATTTAACTTATACGGTGGGTGTGGCTATTTTCCACCATTATAAAATCTTCAAAGATTCCCTTAAAAGATTATAATGATATTTTCAAAGTAAATTTTTTACTTTATAATTTTGTATCTTTTAAATTATTTCAAAAAATATATATTTCTCTCAAATAGTTTTGATTTCATCTATGTCAACATCCTTTGATGGATTTTAAGTTAATTTGAAGTTGATTTATTATGATACAAAAAATCCATATTGTAATGAAGTTTTTGTGATTTGTTTTACTATGGATGTTCTATTTTTATACCATTCATGGTTTATAGTTAAAGTATTGACATTTTCTATGCTAGTTTTAATACTAATGTTAATGATATGTTTAAAACTTTTCATATGAGGAATATATTGGACTTAGTAAGTGACGGGTGGAGCCCTCTATAGCTCCTAAATGCATCGGTAGGTCTCATGATACAACTAGACGTGGAATTGGCCGATTCCCTTTTTCAATTTGATTTATGGTTTTGGTCGAGGCCTTAATCATTTTAGACTTCTTGTCCGAGGCCTTGACAAATATATCAGAATGTCCGGCATTATACATTCCCTCGTTATGGAAAAATATTGATGGTTCATGTCATCATTTGACTAGTATAATAACCAAGATTATGTTTTATTATGGCATTACTTACTCAGCTCATATTCATTTTATAAAAATATTCATGTTTATTATTGGTAAAGGCATGTGGTTTAAATTATTCACCATGATTAATATTTATGTCATTTTCCGATGTATTACTTACCCTTACTGGGTGTTTGAGCTCACCCCTATCTTATGTTTCATTTTCCCAGGATATGAAGAAGTTAGTTATGAGTGACTTGGAGGCATAATCTAGGAGTCTTGGATGCTTCTAATGAAATATATTATTGTTTTATTTCTCTTCAAGCTGTAAAGTGGATAATATGTATTAATCTTGTTTCCAATAATACTAAACTGATCGGTCTTCAGAGACATGATTTCCTTGTAATCATGCCAATGTTATGTAATAATGCACCGACTCTGGGTAACTGGGGTCAGGGCGTTACCCCATATGCTAGCTGAAGGGTGGATTAATGTACTAGAGCAGATTTTCGATGTCATGGGGTGTTGAGACAATCCAAAGGATAGTCTCTCTATTTACCATTTGGAGGTTGAAGTAGATCAGTGGTGGTCGATGGTTAAAAATATCATGTACGCTGATTAGATTGTTGCTCTTGACTGGGATGAATTCAAAGGTATGTTTCTTGAGAATTATTTTCTGAAGGCTGTTCTGTAACGCCCCGACCCTAATTATCTAGAGTCGGTGCATTATTACATAACATTGGCATGATCATGAGAAAGATCAAGTCTCGAAAGACCGATTAGTTTAGTAGCCTTGGAATAACTAGATACATCCATAAATTTTTACATTACATCATAAAAAAAACATCTTGTCTTCATATCCCCTCATACTATCCCTGCAGGTCATTCATAAATTACTTCTTCATAATCCTGGGAAAAATAAAACATTGAAAGGGGTGAGCTCGGATGCTCAGTAAGGATAACATTATAGCAGAAGCTTTCATAAATAAGCATAAACACTTAAGGCAATTTATAACTAAAACAAAAGCCTTTTAAAATTGAACTTCAACATAGTATGGAAAAAGTAAAATGAAATAATGCCATTTACTTACTCACATGGATATTCTACTAGTCGAATGATCACATGCAATATCAATAACCACTTTCATAATGATGGAATGCATAATGCCAGACTATCATAACCACATAGCCAAGGCCTCGTGCCAAGACTACAAATAAGATTTTGCCAAGGCCTTGTGCCAAGACACTAGTTTGTCTCATGAGACCTACCGATGCATCGAGGAGCTATAGCGGGCTCCACCCGTCACTTATTAAGTCCAATGCATTCCTCATATGAATAGGTTTAAGCATAAAATAAACATTCGTATTAAAACTAGCATACGAAATGTCAATACTTTAACCACAAACCATGAATGGTATAAAAAAAGAACATCCACAGTCAAACATAACTCATTTGATACAATATGAAAGATTGTATTGTATCACATTAACCTCAATCATGAATAATGAAGGATGTTGACATAGATGAAAATAATCATCATAACTATTTGATAGAAATATCCCCCTTTTCTTGAAAACTTTTAAAAGTCACACTATTTGTCAAGAAGACATTCAAAAATAGATTTTTGAATCAAAGTGTCCCATACCACTTTGAAACTTTTAAAAGGATTTTTAAATTTAAAACTTTAATGTCCATAAAAATAAATCCTTAAAACCATTTTTAAAATATGGACATTAATGAGCATGATTTAGAAGAATAATTCTTTAAAACATTTTAAAATGGTATTTTGGTTAGAGTTTCTAACCAAAAGAGAGACACTTGAATACAAATAATTGAGGTAATCAAAACATTTTAATATCATGAGAATAAAGGAATTCATGATATACTATGTCAAAGTACATTATATACACCACATAGAAGTGATTTGGTGTATATCATCAATGAAGTCTCAATGGAATGTAAATTGAGATGAAATTTCTCAAAAAGGTTGTATCCTTAGGTTAAGGATAAATCAATGACATAATTATGTGTGACAAATATAAATACACTAAATATGATTGGATATTCAGTGTAAAACAATCAAAGGACATTCACACATATTCTTGTAAAAAAACAATACCAACGAATTGGATGTTTAACTCAACAAATGGAGAATGAGTTAAAATTACTCTTATCAAATTCATATCAATGAATTGAGAATTACCAATGGAGTGATTATGTGTATCAAACTTCTATCCACAGGAAGGGGAGTGGAAATTATGACATAATCAAATGAATAGTGATTCCGCACATAATCTTGGGGTAATATAATCAATGAAATATGTGTAAAGCCAAATGAGTGGAAATTGAAATCTCAAATTCCCTTATCGATTAGGTAACTTACGAAACATACACCCATGAAAGAAGTATCATACCATGATGATGTAAATACCCATAAATTAAAGTATATTACACAATGAATACGATCATGGGCAGTACACATACACCACATGCAATAATTAAGTGGTGATCAATGGAATTCTCACGGAATTAAAAGTGAGATAAGAAAACCCTTACTTTGTACTTTTTCCTTGGTCGATGGTAGGTTTACCTCCTGTATAATGGTGAAATAATTGTTATTGAATAATACAAGAATCATTTACTTTAATATTATATCATATATGATCTTTTAACATTGATTTGTTAATAATATCTTAGTATTAACGTCGTTTCGGGTGTTAACTTACTCATTTTCTTTTATATGTTTTGTTACATAAATCATGTTTGTTGTATCTTATTAATATCCAGAATGATATCAAGTCCTTAAACATCATTTTTAAATCATTAAATGATAATTATACTTTAATGGATACGATGGATAATGAATCTCATCACGTTCGTGGAGACGGTAGTCCGTACGTACGCACGAACGCTACTTCCATTTAATTTTTTTAATTTTTATTTTAAAAGAATCGAATCCAAATGATATATAGGTATATTACTATTCCAGTATAATATAATATTTTATATATGTTACTTAAGTTCATTAACACCATCCTTTATACGTTCCATGTGTGGTATGAACGAGTCATATCATTTTAAGGGGGCGGTAGTCCGCACTTCCTCAAATGAAATTATCGTATGTATATACAACATGAAACGAATAATGGTATGAAATAAAATGGAATTACAGAAGCTTATATATAAAATATATATCATTAAAATCATATTTAATTACAGTTCCATCATAATGTCCACCATGAGAGGCGGTAAGATGTATTTGAACAATCATCGTTTCGTGAGGCGTTAGTTTGCCATCCACAGAAACATTATGTTCATCATCCATTAGATGGAGTTGTGTGTATGTGTAGTTTGAATCATTCTTATAACAACATCCTAGTATATTGAGGATACTGGTGTTGTTACAAAAGAAAGGAAATAAAAAGATTTTGGGGGTTGGAGAAGGAAAATAAATGAAAATAATTTAAGAGAAAACGTTACCTTTAATTTAGGTAACTCACTTTGGTTGGAACCAAAGGACTTGTTGAAATGCTTTCTGCCTAAGGGGAACCTTCAAGGAGGAGGAGAGGGATGTGGGGAGCTTATTTGGGCAGAGTTTGGACGAGCCAAGTGGCTTGAGAGGTGTGAAGAAATGAGAAGGAGGAGTGCCCTTTTATAAGAGGGGTGAGGGGCACCTTTGGAAAAGCTAGAAATATTAATTTATAATAAATTCATATTCGGTTTCCAATGGCTCCAAAGTTGATTATTCAAAGTCTAAGGTGGGGATAGGTCGAAAACCACTCAACCAATAGAATTTAGACAGGTTTGGGTACTTATATTAACCTTATCTTTAAGTATTAACTCTAAGTTAATTAGTTTCACTTTTACAATGTCTCTTTGTATTTTTATATAATATGGTTGATAAACTTACTATATACATCCAAGCGACCCACAAGTGGTCCATTAATGATGAATATATCCTGATATAAGTCTTTTGGCCGAACCTTAGATTTTTAGGAATTTAATATCAATTAATAATATAATATTTGTTTTAAGAACTCTTTTATGTCAATTTTGACACTATTCACTAGTTGATTTTTGTGAAACTCATAACAGATTGATTACTTCGAAAAAAGTCAAATAAATCAATCCTAATATATCATATTATCCTAGAAAATTTGTTTAATTCATTAAAAGTTTCATATTATAATTATTTGGGTATTTATAATATCAATTATGTTAATTTTTTACTATTTTAGTAATTACTGCATCATCATTGTGTCATAAATAAAATAAATTATTTAATGTCAAATAATTATAAATAAAATATAATTATGTAGTAAATCTTTTTAGCTTTCTAATTAATATTTATAATCTAAAATCCAGCATATATAACCCTATGTAACAATTGTTTTTCTAAAAGATATATGCTTGTGTCATTTTGTATTCATTTTAACTTAATTAATATAAAGTGTCATTATCACTTACAAGTGGATCCATGGGGTCCCAAAATTGACCCAAAGATTCCCATGGTCGACCATGTATCAACCAATATGGTTAAGACACATTTTAGGGTAATTTAGTATTATTATAATATTATTTTTTTTAACCCTTATTTACCGGATTTACCCTTAACCATGGTAAATAAAATATTTACCGCAGTAATTATTCAAAATGTCTAAAAATAAAAGTTACCTATTTACACAATTTGGACATCCTGATTCCAAATATGGAATCCATTTTTCTAAATTCAAAACACAGAAGTGGCAGAAATTAATTTAAAATTAATTCCCGCTGTCAAAACAAAAAGCGGGTTTTTAAGAGATAATAACTATCAAAAGATTGACACTTGTTTATGTTCGGTTTAATTGTAAAATTATGTCCAATGACCAACATTATATTAAATGGTAAAAATATATTCTAAATATACTTTAAAACCACTCAAATTCACAATTTATCACTATTAATTATTTTGATTAAAAAAGTTGTTTTTAATTAAAATTTAGTAATTTTCACTATTCATCAAAATATGAAAGTTATCCGAAAAGTACCAAAATTTCACCTTAGGCTAAATTCGATATTCCGAATCCAAAAATGAAGTCCATTTTGAAATATAAAATATATATAATTTCAAAAAGTAGGTATTACTATTCATAACGGCTAGTTTGATTGGTTGTGGTGTGTTAAAATCTCGAAGTTGCGTACAATGCACGTCATTGCATTATTCGAAAGGAAACATACCGAGGAAGCTTGGGGTGTTACATTCTCCCCTCCTTCAATAAATTGCGTCCTCGCAATTTTTAAAATTTTGCTTGGGAATATAATGGAAAGTCCCACATCGGAAAAAGAGTCAATAAAACTGTCACTTTAAAAGAAAGAAAGAGAGGTATAAGGGTCATCCAAGATAACCCATACTAGGATTCCATGTAAGAAAACATGGATATGGATGATAAAATAAGTGTCAAGTTCTGATGGAGAGGGATAGAAATCATGATCAGGAGAAAGTTAACAATGAGAAAACCACAAACTTGTGTTGGGACAAACGACCATTAGTCTCCTAGTAGGAAAGTAAACGGACAACATTTTTTTTTAAGTTACATTACATAAGGAAGAGGAATTCATTTATGATATTGACTAAGAACATTATGAGATATACTTACATTTTAAGTAGATTTTCATTCTTTAATAAATTTCCACCACTAACTCATTTTTTTTAAATGATGAGTATTCAAGAAGACTTGGTCACACTGGAAGAGATAGAATAAACTTCTATAGAATCACATGATCCATGAAGGATAAACCATATATTTACATTGTCTTTGAAGATTAATCAAAACCAAAATGGTCAGTGAATGATCTAATGATCCCCCAAAAGGATATTCATTGAGATAAATATGCACTAATCTTAATTTCTAAAGTTAAACCAACAATACCCCAAAGTTAAATAGATACCATTCAATAACCAATTGTCCTTAAAATCCTTTAATATAATCCAAACTAATATTGAAACCCAAAACATAGAAGAATTTGATTATGTAGTCTCCCATGTTAAATTGTATCTCCAAATGACATCAGATACTCTTAAAGTCACATACTCAAAATTAATTAACCTAATCACATATTCTCTATTATAGGTTAATCATTTCCATAAATAACCCAAATCACTATAAATCCACAATAAAAACGTAGATAAAAATCTATCATTACTCCACAAATGAAACCCCATAGTATTCTATTTTCCTTGGACATATAGTGTTTCCAACAAAGCGAACATCTTCCAAAATAACATTTATCACTTAATCACCAAATCATTTTCCTATACGAAGGGTATTCTTTTGATATGAAATAAGAACCCAAATCAACTTATTATTGATCAATAAAATCATTTAACTAAAAAAAATAGTCACACTAACCAGGGACTTCACGTAGTCCAGTGGTAGGCGATAAATCCCAATCGCACTTTGGTTGTGGGTTCGATTTCCATAGCTTTGTCCGACGCGACGGGTTGTCACACGGTCTACGTGTTGTCCTTTTTCAAAAACTATATTTTATAATATTTCCAAAATGAGATAAATTCCTCAAAATACTATATCATAAATTTAACCACAAATGTTATATCATACCTTGAATCTTCATCCCAAATTAGAATAACTTATAATTCTCTCAAACCCCAATGATCATATAAATCCAAATGGTTATTTATACCCAAATCCACAAGAGAAGAGACAATTCTTCCTCAAATATCATTCTCACATGGCAAACTGCGGGGTTACAAATACAAGAGAAAATTATTCCATAGTAAACCCATCAACAAGGAGTGCTAATACTTTTTAAACATTTCTCCAACCATTTATTCCCACATAGCTTCTTCTTTGACCAAGAAAATATCCTATAGAATAGGACATTCACTCGGGTAATGGCCAGGTCCCCTACATTTACGGCAAATGACTGTAAATGGGCTCTTGGGACCATTTTTATCTTCTTCCATAGTACTCTTCATTTTTCTTCGGCAATTCTTTACTTTATGTCCTTCCTTCCCGCACGTAAAACATTTCGTTGTCCCATTGAGACATTTTCCTGGGTGTCTCTTTCCACATTTCCTGCATGATGAAAATTGAGGGTTCTTTTCTCCATGGTCTCCATTGCTGGAGCTCTTATCATTTATCACCTTTCTCTTCCTTGTTGAGTCTGGGAGTTGGTTAATATATATGTTGTTGATCATATTTTTGGAAAACTGATTTGGCATAAAGACGATATCTTTTACGCCTATCAACATTCCATTTTGTTGCTCATTGCCACCACCGTTCCCATCTTGTACATCATTCTCAAAGTCACTATGACTTCATTGGAATCCAGCCATTGACTAAAACCATAAAGCATTGTGTGAGTAATAGTAGTCGTAAAATCATTTAGAGATTAAAATGTCACCATATTCTCAATTTGAAACATATTTGGATTAACCAAGGTCATTTACTCTCATCATATATATATATTACTTAAATTGGTTTGTAAAGAAAATGTAAATTATCCTAAGCATATCCCCCGGGAGTGTCGTAACCAAGAGTGCAGCAAGGCCCGTTGTCGTGCACCAGTTCCCGTTCGAGTCTAGCTCAAAGCGGTGTTTTCGGGTTTTACCCCTAGGTACATCTGTGCCAGAGCCGCCTCTACCTACTCGTATCCAGACAGGGATGTATTGCTCGGAAAACTCACAAAATCTCTACAATACCAAAATTCTAGGAAGTTCTTTTATACTAATCCTCAAAGTTCATCTTAGGTCTACGTGCTCTAATCAGAGTTTATCTAAATCTAGCTACCAAGGTTTGTACTAAACTTCCTCTGATACCAACTGTAACGCCCCGACCCTAATTATCTAGAGTCGGTGCATTATTACATAACATTGGCATGATCATGAGAAAGATCAAGTCTCGAAAGACCGATTAGTTTAGTAGCCTTGGAATAACTAGATACATCCATAAATTTTTACATTACATCATAAAAAAAACATCTTGTCTTCATATCCCCTCATACTATCCCTGCAGGTCATTCATAAATTACTTCTTCATAATCCTGGGAAAAATAAAACATTGAAAGGGGTGAGCTCGGATGCTCAGTAAGGATAACATTATAGCAGAAGCTTTCATAAATAAGCATAAACACTTAAGGCAATTTATAACTAAAACAAAAGCCTTTTAAAATTGAACTTCAACATAGTATGGAAAAAGTAAAATGAAATAATGCCATTTACTTACTCACATGGATATTCTACTAGTCGAATGATCACATGCAATATCAATAACCACTTTCATAATGATGGAATGCATAATGCCAGACTATCATAACCACATAGCCAAGGCCTCGTGCCAAGACTACAAATAAGATTTTGCCAAGGCCTTGTGCCAAGACACTAGTTTGTCTCATGAGACCTACCGATGCATCGAGGAGCTATAGCGGGCTCCACCTGTCACTTATTAAGTCCAATGCATTCCTCATATGAATAGGTTTAAGCATAAAATAAACATTCGTATTAAAACTAGCATACGAAATGTCAATACTTTAACCACAAACCATGAATGGTATAAAAAAAGAACATCCACAGTCAAACATAACTCATTTGATACAATATGAAAGATTTTATTGTATCACATTAACCTCAATCATGAATAATGAAGGATGTTGACATAGATGAAAATAATCATCATAACTATTTGATAGAAATATCCCCCTTTTCTTGAAAACTTTTAAAAGTCACACTATTTGTCAAGAAGACATTCAAAAATAGATTTTTGAATCAAAGTGTCCCATACCACTTTGAAACTTTTAAAAGGATTTTTAAATTTAAAACTTTAATGTCCATAAAAATAAATCCTTAAAACCATTTTTAAAATATGGACATTAATGAGCATGATTTAGAAGAATAATTCTTTAAAACATTTTAAAATGGTATTTTGGTTAGAGTTTCTAACCAAAAGAGAGACACTTGAATACAAATAATTGAGGTAATCAAAACATTTTAATATCATGAGAATAAAGGAATTCATGATATACTATGTCAAAGTACATTATATACACCACATAGAAGTGATTTGGTGTATATCATCAATGAAGTCTCAATGGAATGTAAATTGAGATGAAATTTCTCAAAAAGGTTGTATCCTTAGGTTAAGGATAAATCAATGACATAATTATGTGTGACAAATATAAATACACTAAATATGATTGGATATTCAGTGTAAAACAATCAAAGGACATTCACACATATTCTTGTAAAAAAACAATACCAACGAATTGGATGTTTAACTCAACAAATGGAGAATGAGTTAAAATTACTCTTATCAAATTCATATCAATGAATTGAGAATTACCAATGGAGTGATTATGTGTATCAAACTTCTATCCACAGGAAGGGGAGTGGAAATTATGACATAATGAAATGAATAGTGATTCCGCACATAATCTTGGGGTAATATAATCAATGAAATATGTGTAAAGCCAAATGAGTGGAAATTGAAATCTCAAATTCCCTTATCGATTAGGTAACTTACGAAACATACACCCATGAAAGAAGTATCATACCATGATGATGTAAATACCCATAAATTAAAGTATATTACACAATGAATACGATCATGGGCAGTACACATACACCACATGCAATAATTAAGTGGTGATCAATGGAATTCTCACGGAATTAAAAGTGAGATAAGAAAACCCTTACTTTGTACTTTTTCCTTGGTCGATGGTAGGTTCACCTCCTGTATAATGGTGAAATAATTGTTATTGAATAATACAAGAATCATTTACTTTAATATTATATCATATATGATCTTTTAACATTGATTTGTTAATAATATCTTAGTATTAACGCCGTTTCGGGTGTTAACTTACTCATTTTCTTTTATATGTTTTGTTACATAAATCATGTTTGTTGTATCTTATTAATATCCAGAATGATATCAAGTCCTTAAACATCATTTTTAAATCATTAAATGATAATTATACTTTAATGGATACGATGGATAATGAATCTCATCACGTTCGTGGAGACGGTAGTCCGTACGTACGCACGAACGCTACTTCCATTTAATTTTTTTAATTTTTATTTTAAAAGAATCGAATCCAAATGATATATAGGTATATTACTATTCCAGTATAATATAATATTTTATATATGTTACTTAAGTTCATTAACACCATCCTTTATACGTTCCATGTGTGGTATGAACGAGTCATATCATTTTAAGGGGGCGGTAGTCCGCACTTCCTCAAATGAAATTATCGTATGTATATACAACATGAAACGAATAATGGTATGAAATAAAATGGAATTACAGAAGATTATATATAAAATATATATCATTAAAATCATATTTAATTACAGTTCCATCATAATGTCCACCATGAGAGGCGGTAAGATGTATTTGAACAATCATCGTTTCGTGAGGCGTTAGTTTGCCATCCACAGAAACATTATGTTCATCATCCATTAGATGGAGTTGTGTGTATGTGTAGTTTGAATCATTATTATAACAACATACTAGTATATTGAGGATACTGGTGTTGTTACAAAAGAAAGGAAATAAAAAGATTTTGGGGGTTGGAGAAGGAAAATAAATGAAAATAATTTAAGAGAAAACGTTACCTTTAATTTAGGTAACTCACTTTGGTTGGAACCAAAGGACTTGTTGAAATGCTTTCTGCCTAAGGGGAACCTTCAAGGAGGAGGAGAGGGATGTGGGGAGCTTAGTTGGGCAGAGTTTGGACGAGCCAAGTGGCTTGAGAGGTGTGAAGAAATGAGAAGGAGGAGTGCCCTTTTATAAGAGGGGTGAGGGGCACCTTTGGAAAAGCTAGAAATATTAATTTATAATAAATTCATATTCGGTTTCCAATGGCTCCAAAGTTGATTATTCAAAGTCTAAGGTGGGGATAGGTCGAAAACCACTCAACCAATAGAATTTAGACAGGTTTGGGTACTTATATTAACCTTATCATTAAGTATTAACTCTAAGTTAATTAGTTTCACTTTTACAATGTCTCTTTGTATTTTTATATAATATGGTTGATAAACTTACTATATACATCCAAGCGACCCACAAGTGGTCCATTAATGATGAATATATCCTGATATAAGTCTTTTGGCCGAACCTTAGATTTTTAGGAATTTAATATCAATTAATAATATAATATTTGTTTTAAGAACTCTTTTATGTCAATTTTGACACTATTCACTAGTTGATTTTTGTGAAACTCATAACAGATTGATTACTTCGAAAAAAGTCAAATAAATCAATCCTAATATATCATATTATCCTAGAAAATTTGTTTAATTCATTAAAAGTTTCATATTATAATTATTTGGGTATTTATAATATCAATTATGTTAATTTTTTACTATTTTAGTAATTACTGCATCATCATTGTGTCATAAATAAAATAAATTATTTAATGTCAAATAATTATAAATAAACTATAATTATGTATTAAATCTTTTTAGCTTTCTAATGAATATTTATAATCTAAAATCCAGCATATATAACCCTATGTAACAATTGTTTTTCTAAAAGATATATGCTTGTGTCATTTTGTATTCATTTTAACTTAATTAATATAAAGTGTCATTATCACTTACAAGTGGATCCATGGGGTCCCAAAATTGACCCAAAGATTCCCATGGTCGACCATGTATCAACCAATATGGTTAAGACACATTTTAGGGTAATTTAGTATTATTATAATATTATTTTTTTTAACCCTTATTTACCGGATTTACCCTTAACCATGGTAAATAAAATATTTACCGCAGTAATTATTCAAAATGTCTAAAAATAAAAGTTACCTATTTACACAATTTGGACATCCTGATTCCAAATATGGAATCCATTTTTCTAAATTCAAAACACAGAAGTGGCAGAAATTAATTTAAAATTAATTCCCGCTGTCAAAACAAAAAGCGGGTTTTTAAGAGATAATAACTATCAAAAGATTGACACTTGTTTATGTTCGGTTTAATTGTAAAATTATGTCCAATGACCAACATTATATTAAATGGTAAAAATATATTCTAAATATACTTTAAAACCACTCAAATTCACAATTTATCACTATTAATTATTTTGATTAAAAAAGTTGTTTTTAATTAAAATTTAGTAATTTTCACTATTCATCAAAATATGAAAGTTATCCGAAAAGTACCAAAATTTCACCTTAGGCTAAATTCGATATTCCGAATCCAAAAATGAAGTCCATTTTGAAATATAAAATATATATAATTTCAAAAATTAGGTATTACTATTCATAACGGCTAGTTTGATTGGTTGTGGTGTGTTAAAATCTCGAAGTTGCGTACAATGCACGTCATTGCATTATTCGAAAGGAAACATACCGAGGAAGCTTGGGGTGTTACATGTTCAACTTAGGATGGAAAAAACAATTCTTGGAATTGAGGTAATAGGATGACTCAGTGGCTGCTTATGAAGAAAATTTCACTCGATTGTCAAGGTATGCTCTAAATTTTATCTGAGACCTTGATAGTAAAATCAATCTTCTTTAATCAGTATTAAATCCAAAATATCCAAGGGCATTATCTTCTCGTGAGTTAAAAAGTTATGAAAAGCTTGTTCGATGTGCTGAGAAGGTGGAAATCGAGTTTGTCGATGATCAAGTGTTCTATAACAACTAAGAGAAGAAGAGACCGAGGTGGCAGGAGAAAGGGAAGAATCCTTCAAAAAGGTATGATGGTAAGAAAACTAAGTTTTATGTTTGTGATAAATGTGGTAAAAAGCATGCTGGGGAATGTATTTTGAATTATGGAATGTTCTAACGATGTGGTAATATGGGACATAAGGATCGTGATTGAACTGGAAAATATCAGGGTGATGGTAAGGCCAAATTTGATTTATAGTTAGTGAAATATTTCAAGTGCAATGAGATGTATCATTATGAAAACGAGTGTTCGACAAAGAGCTCGAATGATGGGAAGCAGTCAGACTACATGCAGAAGGGTGTGGTGAAATCCTTTTCAACTACTTCAGTAGATGTTGGTCCATCAAATAAAGTGGTATTAGGTACTTTGTTTATTTTCTCAGATTATGCCAATGTGTTGGTTGATTCAGGGTCTACACATTCTTTCATCTCTAAAAATTTTCTAGTAAATTGGGAATTCCATCTCAAGAAATGACTCCTGGACTTGTGGTAAAAAAACAAGGGGAAAATGTTGAGGAAAAAAGAATTTATAAGAATCTTCCTATCCTTATCCGTGGATAGAACCTACTTAAAAACCTTATTGTTTTACCTCTAGTAGAGTTTGATTTTTTCCTAGGTATGGATTAGCTCTTTGTTTACCATTCAAAGATTGATTGTAGATCTAAAGATGTTTCTTTTCAAAAAGACTTTTAGTTTGTGTACAAGAATGATCCCTTACTATTGATAACATAACAAGAGGCTGAGAAACTTGTAAAAGATGGAAATGAATGTTACCATGCATATATTGTTGAAAACAAAGGAACTGTTCAGATTAATGATGTCCCAGTGGTAAATGAGTATCCTGATTTTTTATTGATGAGTTTCCTAGAATAATACCAGATCAGGAAGTTGAATTTACTGTTAACTTAGTTCCTTATGCTAAGCCAATTTCAAAACCCCCTTATCGAATGACTCAAATTTAACTTTTAGAGTTGAAGGAGAAATTGCAAGATTTATTAGAGAAAGGTTTCATTCGACCTAGCACATCACCATGGGGTGCTTCTGTCTTATTTGTTAAAAAGAAAGATGGTTCAATGATACTTTGCATTGATTATAGAGCCTTGAATAACATCACTGTTAAGAAAAAATATCCTTTTCCTCATATCGATGATTTATTTGATTAGCTCTAGGGAGCTCAGTATTTTTCAAAGATTGACTTGAGATCGGGTTACCATCAATTAAAGGTAAAGGAAGCAGATGTTCCGAAGACCATGTTTTGTACAAGATATGGAACATTAAGAATTTGTAGTAATTCCTTTTGGGCTAACCAATGCACCTGCTGTATTCATGGACCTTATGAATATAATTTTCCATGAGTTCTTGGATAAGTTTGTGGTTGTATTTATTGATGATATTTTGATGTTTTCTAAAAGTAAATAGGATAATGAAAGTCAATTAAAGTTTATTTTTTAATCCTTAAAAGAAAATAAATTATATGGGAAATTCAACAAGTATGAGTTTTGGTTGCAACAAATTTCTTTCCTTGGCCATATTGTTTCTAAAGATGGAATAATTGTTTATCCTGCAAAAACAAAGGTTGATGAAGAATTGTCAAGACCCATTAATGTAACTGAGATTCATAGTTTTCTTGGTTTAGAAGGCTATTACTGAAGTTTTGTTAAACAATTTTCACAGTTATCTAGTCCAATGATTGTTTTCAGGAATTGAAAAGAAGATTGGTGAATTGTCTAGTTTTGGCACTACCTTCCAGGAATGGTGAGTTTTTTATCTATATTGATTATTCATTAAAAGGACTTGGTTGTGTCCTAATGCAGAATGATATGGTAATTTCATATGATTCACGTCAGTTGAAAACTCGTGAGATAAATTACCCTACACATGATTTGGAATTAGCTGCTGTTTTATTCTCTTTAAAAATCTGGTGGCATCATTTGTACGGAGTAAAGTGTGAAATATATACAGATCACAAAAGATTAAAGTATATATTAACTCAGAAATAATTTAACATGAGACAAAGTATATTTCTAGAATTAATCAAGGATTGTGATTGTACAATTCACTACCACCGAGGAAAAGAAAATAAATTTGTTGATTCATTGAGTCGAAAAATTAATGCTTTATTAACAATGTTGAATTTAGAACGTGATCCTTTGGTTATGGATTTGATGAATTTTGGCTTGGAAGTTGTTGCTGTACAAAATTATTCTGTTTTGTTTGAGGTATAAGTGAAATATTCTCTATAAGACAGAATTTAGCAAGCATAGAAGCAAGACACAGAGTTGCATAAAAAGCTAGAGCTGGTACAGAAGGGTATGTTACCTGAATTCAACATTGATAATGATTGTGATTTGAGATTTTGGAAAATATTGTGTGTGCCTTGTGATTCACAGTTGAAGAGAGAGTAGTTAGGTGAAGCTCATAGTTCTCTGTTTTCAATTCATCCAGGCAGTACTAAGATGTATAGAGATCTTCGGGAGTATTACTGGTGGGATGGAATGAAAAGAGATATTGCTGATTTTACTATGAAGTGTTTGACTTATCAATAGGTTAAAGTAGAGTTCTAGTTACTGAAAGGGATGCTTCAGCCTTTACCACTACCAGAGTGGAAATGGGAGAATATATCCATGGATATCATTGTGGTATTTCCGACGACACCTCGAGGTAATAATGAAATCTGGGTTATTATTGATGGCTTGACTAAATCTGCTCATTTCCTTGCTATAAGAGATACTTTTTCCTAGATAAACTTTCTTGATTATATCTTAAAGAGATAGTCAGGTTACACAGAGTTCCCCTCCCAATTGTATCTGATCGTGATCCCAGGTTTACTTCTAACTTTTGGAAAGGACTTCAGACGTCGTTGGGTACTGAATTAAATTTTAGTACCTCTTTTCATCCTCAATCAGATGCACAGTCAGAAAGAACAATTCAAACATTGGAGGATATGCTACATTCTTGATTGATGAATTCTCAGGGAATTTGTGACCAACAGCTTTCATTGGATGAGTTTTCTTATAATAAAAGTTTTCATTCTAGTATACAGATGGCACCATTTGAGGCATTATATGGGAAGTGGTGTAGAACTCCTTCTTTTTAGGATGAAGTGGGTTAAAGGAAGTAGATGGAACCATAATTGGTAGAAGAGTTGGTAGAAATAGTTCAGCTGATATAGAAACACATGAGAACAGCTCAGAGTAGGGAGAAAATTTATGCGGACAATAGGAGGAAGGATCTCTCTTTTGAGGTAGGTGATGTTGTCTTCCTCACAGTTTCACCATGGAAAATAGTGATGTGATTTGGTAATAAAGGAAAGCTGAGTCCAAGGTTCATTGGACCATATGAAATTTTGGAGAGATTTGGATCAGTTTCATACTGAGTGGCTTTACCTCTGAGTTTATCTCAGGTACACAATGTTTTCCATGTTTCAATGCTAAGAAAGTACATACCAGATCCATCTCATGTTTTGAGTCCAGAGGTAGTTCAGCTGGAAGAGAATCTATCTTATGAGGAACAACCGGTCCATATTTTTGACCATAGGGATAAAGTATTATAGAATAATTTGATTCATTAAGTAAAGGTTTTGTGGAAAAACTACATGATTGAAGAGGCACCATGTGAATCTGAAAATGCAATGAGGGATAAATACCCCCACTTATTCGATAAGTAAATAAATTGAGGGGATGCAATTTTCTAAAGGGGGGAAGGATGTAACCTCCCCTGTAAGTAATGAATTGTGGATTTTCATATCTATGTCTATTTATGAATTAAATAGTGTTTTAGAGGATTAAAATGAGAATAAATCCAATCTTAATCATATAATACTCTAATATTTTTAAAAAGAACGTTTTACCTCCTTTTGATGGAAAACCTTTTTAAAATAAAACTTTTGATGGTTTTATAATCACTATTTGTCAAAATAATCTTATTATATAGTATTGGGACATTGAAATTTACTTTGGAAAATTTTTGGTATTTGTCTGACAATGTTCATTTTTTAATGAACTAAGAAAAATACTGCATTTTACATCAAAACTGCTTTTTCATAAATTTAATTATATAGATATATTTTACATTTAATTGGTTTTAAAGTTTAATTAGAATATAGTTTTACCATTTAATCAAATTTTGTTCATTTTAATTAATTTCACTTTGGAATTGGGCATAAAAAAGTGTCAAACTTTTGATAGATATTGTTTCTAAAAAACCCACTATTTGTTTTGAAAATGGGAATTATTTTTAAATTAATTACTGAATTTTATGTGTTTGGAATTTGGAAAAATGAATTCCGTATTTGGAATCAGAAGGTCCAAATTATGTAATTAATACTCTTTTGTTTTTGGACATTATGAATAGTAATGATAGTAATTATCTTTAATTATCGTGATAAATTAGTAATCAGGTAGTTAAGGGTAATAAAATAATATCATAATAATATAAAATGACCCCAAAATGTGTCCTAATGCTATTTTTTGTGTCATGGACGACCATGGTATTCCTTCTTCCAAGTTAGGGACACCATGGAATCACTTTTTTGTGATAGTGACATTTTATCATTTTATTTTGAAAGAAAAGAAAATATAACAAAAGCATATAACACCTAAGTAAAACAATTTTAATTTTGTCTAAATAAATTATATCTTAAACTATAAATATTAATTGGAAACATAAAAAGATTTCCTACATCATGGTATTTCTTAATAATTTTTAAACATTAAATAAATAAATTTATCTATGACACCATGATGATGTAGTGATTACCTCATTAATGAACGATTTAAATAAAATGAAAAGATAATGTACAATCTAAGACTTACACTTTTCAAAAACCTATTGGATGGGTGTATTTCGAACCCTTATCACCATATCCTTGAAATATATCATTTTGGGTCTTTTATAATCCGAAAATCATTTTATAATAAAGTAACATTTCATGACTTTCCAAGAGTGCCCCTCCTCCCGCTTATAAAAGGCCCCCACCTTTACCCCCTTACCCACACCTCTCAATCCATTGTCTTTGCCAAACTCTACTAATTTTATCTCTCCACATCCCTCTATTCAGCATATAAGCTTTAACTTAGGCAAAAATCTCTTCAAGAAACCATTTTGGTTCAAACTAAGGGGAGTTACCCGATATAAAGGTAATGTCTTCTCTTATGTTATTTTGTTTTATTTTTCTTCTCCAACCCCCTAAACTATTTTTATTCCATTATTTTGTAAAAACACCAGAATATTGAATATACTAAGATGTTGTTATGAGAATTACTTGATTTACACTTACAGACACTCTCGTCTAATGGTTAAAGAACATATTGTTTCTGTGGGAGGCGAATTATGGCCTCACGAAACGATGATTGTTCAATCTTCATTTAACGCCTCTCATGGTGGACATTAAGATGTAACTATATTTATATATGATATATTTTATGTTTATGTTTTCCTTATGCTTCTATATTTTTCATTTATGGAATACCTTTATTGTTTCCATTATGGGTAAACGCGATAATTTCATTTTAGGAAGTGCGGACTACCGCCCCCTCAAAGTGATTTGATTCATTAATTCCATATGTGGGATGTATAAAGGATGGATTTAATGATATTATATATGATATTATACTGGAATTATAATATACCTTTATATCATTAGGATTTCATTCCATTAAATACGAAATAGAAATGAATATAGCGTCCATGCGTACGTACGACTTACCGTCTCCATGAATGGTGCATTTCATTTATTACCTCTAAATGTTATGTAATATTATAAATGCATGTATATAGTGGATATATATGATATATATGATATCTAAATCATGAATATAATTCTGGAGATAATGGATATTTTACCACGTGAACAACTTGTAATTATATGAAGTTTATTTTTGACTCAAGTACCAAGGATCGACAAAACGATCGTTATTAACTTAAATAATTAAATAATGTTAATAACATGGTAATAAGTGATATAAAAGAATAATGAACTTGAAAAAGGTTCTTAATCAATTATAAATTAACTCTAGTTTATTATTTAGGATATTAAAGAACGATCGAGTCAAGGCGGACACGAGGTATGAGACATCGTCTCAACCTCCTTTCATTGTGGCATATTTTGTTTTATACACAACTTTCTTTTATATGGTGTATAATCCCCTTTGACTTTTACTTTTATTCCAAAGGAATCTTTTTATAAGAAGTGTTTCACTAAACGAAAAAAGGGAATGTTTTTGTCTTACGTATGCGGCGATAATGACTTCTCCACCACTGTGACCATTATTTGAGTTTTGACTTCCTATAAAAGCCATAACTTTTTTTTAAATGAAAAATAAATACCATGTTTTACTTTTCGTTTATTTTGGTATTGAAAATGGTTTTGATAATATTTTGATTATATCAATGTGTTTTTGATATCTTCTGATTGAAATGTCTAAATGTTATGTTTCCTTCATGCATGTTTTATGTGATGCGATTATGTTATGGTTTGTGGGCATTGTTTATGAAGAAGGGTGGTTCTGTGATAAACTAAGGGTGTGTAAGCCCGTGATATCTCTTCAATGTATTGGGTAATGTGAAGGGGTTAAATTCTAAGGTTTCTTCGAAGAGATTTAGGGAATATACTGTAATGGGTATTCCAAACGTAACCATGAGGGTTACTCCCTACGTAAGAATGTTATGAATGCCTCAAGTTACCTTTATGTATTATGATTTCTATGAGTTATTCATGAATATTATGATTTCATGAGGTATGTTAAAGTTCTTATTTTTTATGATTAATTTATAATTTCATTGATTCTTATGTATATATGGACTAATTTTTTCATTCTGTATTTTTTATATACCTTACTGAAATTTTTATGATCATCCCATGTTTTTGAAAAAAAATTCACAGGTCAAGGGAAAGGTACATGATGTGATTATTGTGTTGAGGAATTTTCAAGAAAAAATCCATGTTTTATTTTAAATATGTTTCCTTTGATGAAAAAAAAAGAATATTGTCTTTGATGTAACCACCTTGTATAAATGTGGAATGTAATGCGTGATTTTTGATCTAATTGTCTAAAACTATAAAACTAAAATTATTCACAATGTTTATTCTTGAAATATCTCAATATTAAGTAATGTTTAAGGCTGGGGCCTTATATGCATGGTTAGTTGAAACTATGTGGGGAAACCCACACAGTTTAACAAACCGTTCATGGGAAAGGTAGGGAGCAAGAATTTTCTACATGATTTTAGATAAACCATGCGACTTAGTCTGCACGGTTGTGTGGTCAACTATGTAATATTAATAGTGTCTTTTGTTGGAATTTCTTCATGTTTATCCAAACTTTTTGGAAAAACCATGCAGGGGACCATTCCCTATAGTTAATCGGTCACAATCGGCACATGATTTTTCAAACCATGCGCCTAAACCATGTGACCCCTTAAATGTAAGGAATTTTATAATTTTTTTATAAAAAGAAATATCTTTTTTTAACAATAAATTCCAATTTCTTCCCCCACATAGAAGCTTAATAGTTTTGAATCTCTCCTCTTAGGCTAAACTTGTATTTGAGGTATGTTTTTTGTCTGAGCTCGGAATCAATATCTGTCAGAAGCATTGGATCTATCTCAGTGAGTTCGTCATTCCATTTTTGTTGTTCAACTTTTGGTTTGTTATTAGTTAAAATATTTGGGTGCAAGTTTATTTGTCCAATTATTAGGTTCTTGGTTTGTTCTTTTATTTTCTCCATATTAGAGAAGAATCAGAAGTTGATACTGGAGAAGCTATCGACTACGAACCTAAGGTAGGTCGCATCATGCCTTTCTCTTATAGTAGATCTATTAATATATATATCATCGTGTTGCGCATCCAAATTTATGGTTATATGCTTCAAATGAAATTGAAACCTATAGTTTCTATGCATGTTCAATATGATTAAAGAGGATTATTGATGTTTTTTTATTGGTGGTGAACCTTGAAATGAAACTACTCCATGGGTGTGTTGATTATTAAATAGACCATTGGATGGATTTTGGCCTTAGAAACATTTATGTGTTCCTTTAACCATTTCTTGGGAAATGAAACATTAATTTAAATATTAATTATATTTTCATATGGATGAATTTTAATTGAATGAATTAGTATGAAGGGATCGATGACCATGCCCTTAGCCTTGGCTATGCAATAGATTTTTGAAGCAAGACTTTCCCTAAAGTGAATCTCCCATGTGAGTTATACAGATACCAAGCTATGAAAATGCTTGAGGAATCACGATTTTCCATATTTATTGAGTTTACCATGTGAGATAGATAAATATTATTCCATGTAATGGTTTATTTAAGCCTAAGTATCTTGTTTTAAAGATTTCACCATATGATTATTTTAAAGGTAATACATTAATATTGGCCAATGATATGGAACACCCTTGGGTGAGGTTTGAAATGAGATGTTCTTAGTGTTGGCCTTGACATAGTTAATTGATATTGATGAAATATAATTGAATTGGTTAAATTATTATTATCAATGGGTAACACTTAGTATCATAAGAGAATTATATGAAAGAACTCATTTGTTTATTTCCTTTTATTACCTCGTGATACTTGGTTTTCCAAGGACGGACTCATAGGGGGTTATACTATTATTTGTGGTGTGATGCATGGATTGCTTATAGATTTCCAAGGATGGTCTCAAGGGAATTATTTCATGTATTCCATGGGTGATATATGGGATCCCTTGTGGACCGACAAGGATGGACTCGAATATATGACAATTTAAACTGCACCTACAGCGATACATTGTCTCTTGAGGATCACCGTGGATGTGCTCACAGGGTGTTGGTTCATGTTACCCATGGAGTGAGACATGGTTTACAACTTTTGTATTTTAAGGACAAGATCAAGTACAAAATTAAATTAAGAATGAAATTAATTATGAATCATCTACCAATACAAAGATCTATATTGGATTAAATCTTCACTTATAATAATTAGATAGAATGTTTAAGAATATATTATGCTTATGGTTATACGGGAGATGTCAGTCTTGCATTGGGTCTCAATAATAATAAACTGAATTAATTTGGTTATTTAATTAACTTAATTAAATAATTATTGAATGAATGTTAAATCATAGGATCAAATCTTAAATTGAATTAAATAAAGGAAACCGGTATAAAATTAGAACCTATAATTATTTGTTGTTAAATTTGGAGAACTTTATTATATTGTATATCTACCCGTAAACTATTTTTATATATATTCACTTAATAATTGGCACATAACTTGGGAGGTTTTTTATAGGTATTTTATCTCCCACCCTATTTGGACCACCTTTGGGGATGTAAAAATATTATATGATTGCAGGTGTTGATAAGGGAAAGTTACCAACTATAGTTACTTGATTGCCTCTTAAAAGCAAGAGAACATGGGACCGAGAATAGGCTTATGATTCTACTGGGATACTTTTTCCCTTTTTGTACTTTTGTTACATGTATCATACACCAAACATGTATTACTTTTTTGGGTTTTTTGTAGAGAAACATAGAATGTATTATCATTTTGTATATGAGATGTCTTTTGGAATTGTTTATTTATAACTGTCTTCCATTGTTTACCATTGTTATTTTTCTTTTGGTTGTTATGAATTCTTCTGTTTATCATATATTCATACTCTAAGATGTTCTATTATGGTAATGAGAGGATAGTATTCCCATAAACTCACCTAGGCCCTTGCTGATAGTCGGTAGCCTCTGGTATTTCGTGAGATATGCTTGAGGCCATGTGACCCACTAGGCTTAGGGCACAGTTGAGTGGAATCTGAGTCTACGAGGTTAAAAAGTGGTATCAAAGGGTTATTATTTAATTTTTTTAATTATTTGGAGAAAATAGAAAGGGATATAAAGGAAATGGGATTTCATAATGTGTTGTGTCGTGTCGTAGCTAACTCATGTATAGGAAAAAGATAATTACCTTCAACTTAGTTATTGTTTTTTTTACTTTTAAAGATGATTTGATTCCACCATTGGATGATGAACATGATTTATGATGGTATTATTGGTATGATTATGGGTTCTATTTTGTTTCAAATGGATGAGATAACGGTATTAAATCTCGTTCATAATATTGTTCACTTGCTAGAAATCAACATGTCATACATTATTCCATGTCATTTAGGGTGAATTGCTTAATTTAAGATGTTTTAATGAGTGTCGTGAGTGTTATTAATACTATTATGATAGGTATGATGATATGTGTTGTGGAGAGGATTTTATGGGAACCATATTTTGGTTCATGAGGTGTTATAATCCCTCATTGATCGGAATTTGGTGAACCATTGGTTCAACATTTTATAACAAAATGTGATATAAATGAGAAATGAGCATAAATTAAAATGAAAAATGAAAATTAATATGTGAATTCAACATAAAATGTAATGTAAACTGAGTTTATTATAGTGGAGATCATGACCTAGACCTAACCATAGTGGTGGTTAGTAGGTAGTATCTCTTTCTTACAGATGACTTGTGCATCTCCCATACCTAGATGAAAGAGTAGGCAGAGTGGAGTGTTCATATAGAGGAAGTATTTTACACATCCTACTTAAATATATTTGATTTTGAGCTACAAACCATGATAATGATTATGAACTGAGACATGTGTCTGGAATTATAGAGGCATGCCTCCATGACGACCTCCAATCATAAGCCAAGAGGGTGGCCAAAACCACACAACGTAGGTAGTAGTCCATGGGATACCAGTAGATCCTCTAGTTGTGAAAAATGTGATACCATTTATTTTACTGAATAGAGGTGTTGAGGCATAGTTACACAAGGGGTTATTTACTTCATGAAGACCATTCAGGCAGCACCGGGACCTACCCTAACTAAGGAAAAGATGATGTGTGAGTCCCAACAGTATCATCTTCCCACATTTTTGAAGGATGGTGGACCACAGGCTATAGAGTCATGGTTAGAGGCTATGGTATCTATCATATATCACTTAGAGATTCCTCCAAATAGGTGGGTAAAGTTATCTATGTATATGTTGTGTGATTCCACCAAGAGGTGGTGGGATGTTATCACTTATATGGATAATCGTCGATGGATTTCCTAGATGGATCTTCATACATAATTTTACTATTACATTTATCCTGAGACATTAAGGGAAAATATAGCTTTGGAGTTCTTACATTTGGAGTAGGGTTCCCTATCGGTTATGGATTACATAGCCTATTTTATAGAGCTCGAGTGCTTCATAGTTTTTATGATAGGGGATGAGTAATCAAAATCAACGTGACTCGAGGATGGTCTCAGGTATAATATCTGATCGTATGTGAATTTATTTCATCTGAATTATATTTTTAGAATAGTGAATTAGGTTTTTGTCATAGAGTGTAACCTGAGAGAGGCATAAGGTGAGAGACAGATTGTTTTAGATTCTAGATCTCATACTGCATTGAACAACAACATGAATCATTTTCTAGATCATAGGTATCGTGATGTTAGAAGATAGAGCACACAATCAAGAACCTAGGTAAGGTGATACTAGTTCTTTAGGTTTTGATATAAGAGGCCACATGGTATGAGGGACCCACTCTAGTGTTGATATTGCGTAAAGATGGTCCACCTAAAACTCTTCTATAGAAATATTTCCACCACCATCCAATGAGAGAGGTTATACACCAAATCCATGTTCAATAGTATGGTAAACAACTTCTCATTGAATAGGATGATGGAATATAGTTATTTGATCATGAATAATTGTTGGTTGTGTCCATGGTTGTTAGACCCAGTTTTACAAAGACAGTAGGGTGGAATCACTTAGGGTATCCAGGCAGTGTCATTAGGACACTATTCAGGAAAGGAATATGTAGTTCAATAGACCCTTGAGGAGTAGGATCCTAAACCTTCTACTACCAGAGGTACTATTCTAAAATCCTTAACATTATTTCGTGCACTTTTTTATACAATGTCTTCACATAGATTTATATTTTCTCCCATTATGGAGATCCTTCGTCTTAGTTTTCATACCTTTAATGATTTTATGGAACTTTACACTTCATTGGAGTTTATAAAGGAGGTTATATGTCAGTTCATGGAGTTCCCCCTTGGTATTTGGGGGTTTCACTTCTTATGGTACCTATTTTTTCTCAAGATGGATGGTTTTGACATCTTTCATAAGATGGAATGATCGATACAATTTCATGATTCCATTGATTTCTATCACTGTTGGGTGAGTTTCACATCAATAGAGGGAAGATATTTTATTCAAAATAGTGAAAGGGAAGTCCATGAGAGACACTCTAGACCTGATCATCGTGGGTTGGGTGGCCTGACAGGCCAGTTTTGGAGTTTATATCTTGATGACATGGGATATTTTGAGGTAGGTTCCACTCCAGTAGTTTATCATTTCATTGATGTTTTCATAGAAACGTTTTCAGGATTACCTCCAGCGAGATTGGTACATTTCTATATCAAGAAAGTGCCAAGATCTTAACATGTATTCATTCAGCTTTATAGGATGTGTACTACTAAGATGCAAGTTATCAAGAGGAAGCTAGAGGATTTTGAGGGAAAGGGTTTTATCTGACCCAGTACTTCTCTAGAGGGTTCTCTGGTCCTTTTGTAAAAATGGCAGTCGATGCCCTCAGGCTGTGTGTGGATAACCATAACTTAATCCAGTTGATTGTTAAGAACCAGTATCCTCTAACACTAATAGATGATATCTTTAACCATATTCTTGGAGCTCAGGTTTTTGTAAATATTGATTTGATATCTAGTTACAAATAGGTACATGTTAGACTATAAAACATACCTCTCAAATCCTTTCGTACATGGTATGGTCTACATGAGTTTTTTTTTATGTTTTTTTGTCTCACGAACATGCCATCGATCATCATTACACTTATGAATAGAGTGTTTCATCCTTATATTTATTCATTTGTTTTTGTTTTCATGGATGATATATGGGTGTATACTCAAAATCGATACAACCATGACAAACATCTTGAGATAATACTGAAACACTAAGAGGTAATCAGTTATATGATAAGCTCACAAAGTGACACTTATTGATGCATATGATTCACTTTTCCGTTACATTATCTCAAAATTGGAGTAATCTTAGACCTAGAGAAGGTGAGAACTGTTATATCCTTGCATAATTCCAAGAACTACTTGGGGTGCGAATTTTCTTATGTATAGATAGTTAATAAAGGTATTTCATAAAAGACATATAATGATTAGCAGCACTACTGACGATATTGACTAAGAATGGTGTGACGTTCATATGGTCAAATTCCTATGATATGGTCTTTTAGAAGTAGAAAGGGAGATAGAATTCAGTGCTGATAGTAATTTTTATTGATATAGGTAGGATTTACACTGTGTAATGTGATGAATCATGTATTAAGCTAGGATCTATAATTAGGTAGAGTGATAGGGTGGTGGAATATAGGCCTTGACTGTTGAGTACACATGATAGGGATTACCTGACACAAGATCTCATGTTTTCTATAGTTTTTCATGCATTACATTTTTGTAAAAATTACTTATTGAGATGGAATTTTGTGGTGTACATGGACCACAAAAGCCTCATGTGCACTTTTACATTTCATGATCTAAATTATAGGCTATGAAGGTGGGTTGAGTACCTACAATATTTTATTTCGAGGTTTCCTACATGCCTAGTAAGGGAAATGTGGTGGCCAATGAATTGAGTAGGAGGAATTTAGTATAGGAAGTTCATCAATCCAGTAGAGAGTGGAAACTCATTTCCTTGTTCTTTTAGATGCACTTTGAGGTGCATGATTGGCAGAGTCCAACTTATCATTCTTCCTTATCTATTTCCTCTACCATATAGGATAGAGTTGGGATGATGTAGCTATCAAATTTTGAGAGCCTAATCCTATAGGAGAGTGTGGCCGGTGAGGACCCTCCTCTTGGTTGGACTATAGGTGAAGATGAAATCCTGTGAGTATATGGTCATGTATGGGTCTTTTCAAACATGTGTGGGGAGCTTATGAGGGATTATCATGCTTTGGTTTGGGTAGTTCATCCTAGTGTCACCAAGATGTATTAGGATTAACATATCTAGTACTAGTGGCTAGGTATTAAAATAGATTTAGATAGTTTTTTCAAGAGGTGTTCCACCTATCCATAGGTGAAGGAGGAAAACCAGCGACCATCTAGGATTTTACAGTAGCAACCCATTACCGATTGGAAATTGAATGATGTCACGATGGATTTCCAAAGAGTTTTACCAAGGTCACATCAAGGTAATGATGTTGTATGGGTTGTTTTTGATAGGCTCACAAAGGTCTCAAATTTCCTACCTATTAAAGAGTAATTTTTAGTTTATGATATTGGGAGGTTGTATATTCGTGATATGATATGAAATCACAGGGACCCACATATTTTCATTTCATATAGGGACTCCTTGTTTACTTTACATTCCTAGAATAATCTATAGACTGTGTTGGGTATACAGTTGAATCTCAGAAAAGCATACCTCCCCCATATAGATGGACAAATAGAGTGCATGATAATGGTTCTTGAGTACATGCTACGAGCAAGTGCCCCAGATTTCAGGGGATCTTTAGAGACACATACACCCCCAAGTCAATTTTCCCTACAACAATAGCTTTCAGGCCTCTATTTAGATGGTTAATTTTGAGGCTTTTTATGATAGGTCATTATGATCACCCCTATACTGGTTAGAGGCCAGATAGGAAGACATTCATAGACATCATCTTTCCTAGGATACTATGGAGCAGGTTTAGTTGATTGAAAATCAGATGGCTACTGTATAGTCTTGTCAGAAATCATGCGTTGATCATTGTAGATGAAATCAAGAGTTTGAGTTCAGGGATTAGGTTTTATTTCATGTATCATCAAGGCTGGTACAATGGAGGATTAGGAGAGAGGGTAACCATTCATCGTGATATATTATGTCATTCAAGATTATAGAGAGGTTCGGGTCGGTAGCCTATCAGTTGCAGTTAGTTTAGAGGTATTGGGCCATGCATGGGGTCTTCCATGTTTCTCAATGGGAATGCTATTATTTATACCTATATCATGCCATTCAGCATAAGGATTTTTAGATATAGAAGGATTCATCCTTTGAGGAATATTCTATATGTATTGTGTATAATAGCATGAAGGATCTTTAAGGCTCGTCGATTCCTTTAATACGGGTGTTATGGAAGCACGACTGAGTACAGGTTGAGACTTATAAGCGAGAGGATGATGTACAATCGTAGTGGCTGATGTTATTAAAAGATCATACATCACCATATTTGGAAGGGAAATTCATGTATGAATTACTTTAAAGGGGAGTTTGAAATAACTTAGTTCTTCTTTGAGGTAGTGATCTTATATTTTCTATCAATTCTCAATTTAAATGTTTAAATGTGACCTAATATGATTTCCCTTTGAGGTTATAGTGGTTTCAGGGGTGTCTAAGGTTGGTTCGAATACTGACACCCACCTTTGGGGTTAAAATGGCCTCATTAATGGTTTTTTGAAACAGTGTGGGGCAGGCTATACGATTTAACAAACTGTACGAGGTATAGGCAGAGTGTAGAAACAGTCTGCATAGTTTTAGTAAAACCGTACACCTCAGTCTACATGGTCATGCATCCAACTCTGCAATATTAAAAATTAATTTTGTCATGGATTTCATATAGTTTCCCAAATTGTGCAGAAAAATCACTCAGGTGCCCCTTGCCTATAGTAAATTGTGCACAGTTGGCACACGGTTTTTCAAATTTTTCCCCTAAACCATGCAAACCCTTAAACTTGGTAAATTTTATTATTTTTAATTAAATTAAAAATATATTTTAAACCTAAATTTGTTTATCTTCTCTCATACAATAACTCAATGATTTTAAAGCTCTACTATTCAACTAAACTTGGAATTGCAGTAATTTCTTTATGGAATCTTGGAATCAACCACTATTGGACGCATCAGATCTATCTCAGTGAGTTCCACTTTTATATTATGACATTGATCTATTTGTTTCATATTGGTTGTGCTATTTGGTTGAATGATGATCTTCCATATTATTAGGTTCTTCATCTATTCTTCAATTTTATATCAATTGGATCAAAATTAATAGATGATACTAGATGACCTATCTACTACAGACCTAAGTTATGCGGAATTTTTCCTTTCTCTTAAAGTTAATATATTTATATATGTCATCGTTTCGTGCACAAAAATTTCTAAGATTTACCTTCAAAGGAAATTTAACCCCTAGATTTTTTACGCCTTTTCAATGTGATTAAAAGGGAATTTTGATGGTATCTTATAGTTTGTGAACCTTTTAAACAGAACCACCCATGGGTGTGTTGATTATTAAATAGACCATTGTATGTATTTTGGCCTTGGACACCCTACGGTTTGCCTTTTCCCCATTCCTAGGATGTTAAATGTGAGTTTAAATATGAATATGATTACATTATGGATGAATTGTAATTGAACAAAATAATAGGAATGGATGGTTTACCATGCCCTTGGACTTGGCTATGCAATATATTGGTGAAGCTTCACTTTCCCTGAAGTGAATTTCCCATGTGAGTTATATAGAGACCATGTTATGTAAATTCTTGAGTAATCATGATTTTCTATCTTTATTGATTTTCCCATGTGATATAGATAAATATTATTCCATGTAATAGTTCATTTTATATTGGGGATATTGTTATAATGATTAAACTATGTGATTATTTTGAAGGAAATCCTTTATGGTTGGCCAATGACTTGGAACACCCATGGGGTGATGTTTAAAATGAGATGTTATTGGTGTTGAAATTGACCTAGTTAATTGATATTGATGAAATGTAATTCAATTAGTTAAATGATTATAATACATGGGTTACACTTGGGTTCATATTAGAATTCCATGGATGGACTCATTTGGATTTTGGATTTTATGCCCAAGTGATACATGGTTTTCCTAGAAAGGACTCATAGGGGAATTGACTGTTGTATGCTGAGTGACACTTGGATTACTTATCAATCACCAAGGAAGGTCTCAAGGTAATTTGATCATCTATTCCATGGGTGATAATCAGGCTCCCTAAGTGGTCTTCCAAGGATGGAATCGAATGGATGAGACTTTATAACACTCCTAGAGTGATACCTGGGTCCTTAGGATCTCAATGGATAGGGTCATAGGGTGTTGGATCATGTTACACATGGAGTGTGACTTGTATTCCAATGTAGGTATTCCAAGGATGGATCTGGTTCTAAATTTAATTAAAAATAAAATGGATTATGACATATATGCCAAGCCAAAGAACATTCTTTGATTTAGTCATGAATTATACATTTTGAATGGAATGTTTAGGAATCTTCTATACATATGGTTATACGAGGGACATTGGGCTTGTATCGGGTCTTAAGACTTATAAATTGAATGAATTATGTTTTTGAATGATCGTCATTAAACAAAATTGGCCTAACTAGTAAATCATATGATTAAATCTTAAATGTAATTGATTAAATGAAATGGATATAAAATGATAACCAATATTAATTTTTTGTTTAATTTAGAGTACTTTATTATATTTTATATCTTCCTTCACACTTTTGTTACATATTTTCAATAACTGATTGGAACATACCATAGGAGGTTTCCTACTAGGATTATATATCAAACCCTCTTTGGGACACCTTTCGGAATCCAAAAAGAATATTTGATTTCTGATGATCATAACAGAAAGTTCCCTACTACAGTTACTTGATTGCTGCTTAGGAGTTGGAGAGCATGGGACTAAGATGAGTCTTTAGATTCTACTAGGATAATTTATTCCATTTTTATTTTTGTTAAATGTATCATAAAATTTCTTTATATTCTTATTTTTTATGTTTTATCGAGATGTATGAAATGTATCATAATTTTTTATGTGAGATGTCTTCTACCATTTTTTATTTATATCTCTCTTCTTCTGTTCACCTTTTTTATATATCTGTTGGTTGTTACTTATTCTGTTGTTTATATATTATTGATACCTCTCTATTATACACTCTGGTGATGAGGGATTACTCTCCCCATAAAATTACCTAGGCCCTCACTACTAGTCAGAAACCTCTAGAGTTTGGCGAGATACACTTGACGTTGTGTGACCCATTAGGTTCGGAGTACTATTGAGTGGCATATGAGTCTAGGACGTTATACGTCCATGTATATCAATTTTAGTCATCAACAAATAATTTTATATAGTTTTTTACATTGACTATTCTAGTTTTTTTATGTCAAAAATGTTCCATATCCACTTACTATAAAGTACTAAGAATTAATACTTCACTAATAGGTTTAAAACATGGCCTATTTTTTACTATATTTGAAAGTGTCATATACTCAGATGGAGTTAATCTTAATTTTTGTAAGATCCCTCAATAATAATTTTGTAGAGTTTTTAGTTTCACTCTAGAAATCTTAATGACCTAACCTTATATTCCAAATACAAGAACAATAAACTACATCACTAAGGAAAGGTATTTACTAATTACTTTGGTCTTCTAAGTTGACATTGTAAAAATTATTTTCCTATAGGTAGATAAAGTGTGTACTCTATAAAAACTATTAAAATGAATTTGTCTTTCCCAAATTTCACATAAAAACCACCATCAATTAAGTGGCCTATAATAATGAGGATATTCATAAGTCCAAAAATAGAAAAGAACATTTCTAATTAAATTTTTTCTTAGGAAAAAAATAAGAAAATCCAATAATCTTACCAATCACATTCTCTCCAAAATTTAATTGTCCACCCATCACGTTATATAAGTTTCAAGAATGGTAAATGTCTCTATTAATCTGTTTACAAATACTATTTACCATGTTCTATGTATTCCAAATGCTGGTACTCAACCTATCTTCCTGAACAATTCATAGATAAATTATTGGCACCCCAAATTTCCTATGTCTTTTAAGGTTATCCAAAATACATTTTAAGGGCCCATATCAAACAAAATATTTTTTCATTCAAAAAAATAGTCTATTCATAAATATAATCATTATCATGTATGAGTGATTTAAATTTATTCAAAGGATAATGTTTTCTCTATTGACCTCCTCTCTGACACATAGTAAAATAAGGTTCACATTTAGGGACAACATAATTCAACTGAAAATACGAAATTCTATATATAAAACCAAGTCTGAAATATTTACTCTTTGGATTCAAAAATATTAATAGCTTATATGAATTCCCCTAACTAAAAGTAAAATTATGTATAATATTTTTTATAATTTTAATTTTAATATATTACTTTATCAATGAACTTCTAATAATTATGAGTCAAGATGAGTTTATATTTAACATATAGTTTAGATGTAAGATTATAAATTTTAGGGGTAGTTTATATATTTCACATTATAAAATATCAGCTTATCCATGTAATGGTATTTCTTCTTTTTTTATGTTTTTTTCCATGAATGTCATAAATCTAATAATTTCATCAAATGATGGAAAGGAATCATAATGAGGAACTTGAAATATTATGATCATCTAAATTAAATGTGACATTTCCATTAAGAAATAATTTTACAGGGAATTGATATTTACCATCCCTATTATGTATAGATCATTATGGGGATAATTTATATAAAATTTAATGGCCTTGTCACTATCATCACTGTATGGACCACTGATACCTTTTGAGATAGATCCTCACTGGCACTCCATGTATCATTGTTCACTATAAATGATTTCCTCTATATTTTCATCAAATGTTTCTCATATGTATTTTTCCTCTTCAACCATGGGTTATCTAATCTGATACACACCCATTTATTAAATTTATAACACACAACTTTTGATGAATCATTCTTCTCATTTTTATCATTTCTACTCTTTTAATAATCATATTGTTAATTATTATTCCTGGTATTATTATTCGTATACCTTATAAGATGGGAGAGTTATCATTCATTATCTTCCAAATTATAAACATTTGATTGATGTTTAGATTTATTATTCAAAGTATTATGTAATTTTTTTCCAAGCTTGGGAAGTTAGAGAACCATAATTCAAACTCATTTCTACTATATTATAACGTTTCTCCTTATTATAATCTCTATTAAAATAATTCTCGTATTACCTGATATTCAAAATAATTCCACAAATAATAAGACTATTATATTCTTAGTGTCATTTATTATTGTACTCTTAGATTCCCAATCCTTTTTAAGAATTCCTATAATCTTATCTAAAATTATATAATTAGTAATTACATTATCACCAAAATATTGAAGTCCATTAACTAACATTATGAAAGGTTGAGGCATATGTTCCACTGTATCACTAGCTAAGAAAATCAATATCATGATATTCATTATGAAGTATATATCTATGAGTCTTAATATATTTTTTTGTTATAAAATGATTAATATTCAAAAAAATTCAAATTTTATTCATAGTATCACATCATAAGATATGAATGTAGATATTTCTATTCATTGGTCTTAAATATTATTCCAAATAGTATAGTTTAAATGATACTCAAGATTATATTCACGATTAAACATTAAAAGTTCCTACTATATGATTCTATAATTTCTATTCATTGTAAAAAATTATCAAAACCTATGTTGACAAAAAATCATTATTATTTAATGAAATTATTTATAGTCTACACCATCAAATATTGATGGAATATTATGTCCAATCTCATAATCATTAAAATTAGAATTCCTTCTATGTTGACACAAAAATTTCATTCCTCTTCAACAAGTTAGTATAAGAAAAATTATAAATTCCAATAAATGAATGGAAAATATAAAATAACTAGAGTAAAGCCTTGATAACAATTGTTTTACTAGAATATAAAAAAAATATAAGGTACAATAGGGTTTGGTTTTAGCCTAAAAATTACATATAATTTTCATCAGACAAAATGTATATGTTTTCCAGAACATATATTTTTCAAAAAAAAATAGATTAAAATTTAAAAGAATATAGTAGAAAATAAACTATCATATGTTTAAAATATACCCAATATAATTAATTTATAGATTGAAAAATATACTAGTGGAAGAAAAAACATAACCATATACAATAAAAAATTTAATCTTCCAATAAGTATGTTATATAAAATGATGTATGGAGTAAAGGATAAAAATATATAAACTCCAAAAAGTAATTGTTTTTCTTTAATATGATTCAAATTAAAGGAACTATTCTCTTTTATCCAAAGAGGTCAGAGGATCTATAAACCTGATCCTAGGTATCTAATTTCAACACCTGACACATATTTAAAATACCATGGTCAAAAGATATCATATTATCATAGAATCTTATTTAACACCACCATTATTAATTGGATGCCCTAGCCTAGGGATCATACCTGATATGATGATTAGTAGTAATTACGCACTAGGTATTTTCTGAATATAAGACTATTAGATTGTATAAATTCATATTTCTAGAATATGATTAATCTCCTATAGTTGAAAATGCTAATATCTTACGTTTGGAACCTCTTCTATCATGTGGGATCAAAAAATGAACATTTATAAGTAAAATTATATGATATCTTTTATGAAAACCTAAATAAAATTCCTCTAAGAAAAAATCACAAGAAAATATCAATAAAACTAAAGCATTTACATTAGGGAGATGATGTAGATGACTCGATTATAGATTTTCCAGTGAGAAATTTTCATCTCATCCTCATAAAAATTTATAAATGATGTTATAAAATAATACCATCATCGAATTCTAAAATCTCCAAGTTCATTTTAAACTACATGAGTTACAACACTTCATCATTGGGTGAATGTGAACTTCATCTCTATCATCAAATGAGTTTATCTTTTTACATCATTAAAGCATAGTATAATGTTTTGGAATATTTAAAGTCTAATTCATTTCATCAAAAGATATGATCATATAAAAAATATTAATATATCGAAACTCAAATAACCAATATAAAGTTAAATAAAAATTCTAATTTTGTCTATTGTCACTTATCAAAACCAAATATAAGAGTAATTTGTGATTGACTCAAAGGTCTCCCTAACAAGAACATGTTCGTAATTAAAATTCTATTGGTTAAAAATTTGTTTTCTCTATAACACTTGAGCATAAAAATACAATCTATAACATTTAATACATTCATTGTATCTAATATAACAACGTGTTCTTTCTTACTAGACCAATAAACTAAATATATTCCTAATAAATGACATGTTCTCAAGGTCCTCTTCCTATCTAGTTAAAAACCTCCAATGTAAACATTATAATCTAAAATCAAATCAAATATAAAGTTTTTGTGATAGAAAAAATAACATAAAAACCTGTTAAAATAAAATAAAATTATTTTAGAATATTTTTTATGAGATTACATAAAATTAACATGAAATCTAGTATAAAGACCCACAAAAAACCTGATTTCTGATATAATATTATTATGATAAAACTATCTCCCAATTATTTACCATTATAATTTTATTTCTACAAGTTTCCCATCAACATTTATGTCAATCATAATATTATAACTCCTTATAGTTACATATAAATTACTATTTTCATGTCCAAACATTTTTAATAAATTATGTGTATATTTTTTTTCTAATTTAACACATTAGAAAACTCATTTTGAAGGATTTGAAAACATAGGAAAAAATTTTACTCATCCATCATTATCATTTCGAACTCCTATTGTGTGAGTTTAAAAAAGTCATTTCATAAATTTTATTCTATTGAAACAAAAACACACCATTGGTATATATTTATTTAAAAAGATAATTAAAGATGAATTTTTTTAATAATGTAGGTTCTTCCTTCCCTATAGAAAAAATAATTTACAAAATAAAAGAACATACCCTTTCATATAAAAATATATTATTTTTTAAGAAGATATTATGTTTTGGCATGTTTAAATAAATAATTTGGAATGATATGATATTGAAAACTAGGATATTTATAAACAAAAATTTCCTAAAAATAAAATATATTTAATAAAAATGATTTAACATATATCTATAAAATATATAAATTTACATGAGATACATAACCAATGATAATTCCAAAATATTATAATCTAGTAATAGGTGAAAAGGTTTCCTCATAAACTATTCATTCTTCATGATTATGACATTTAACTATTAATCTATCCTTATTCTAAGGAATCACACATTGATCACCACTCTTATCTTTAAAACCACATTTTAATCCCATAATAAGTTAATCATAGAGTCTCTCTACCAGTTCAAAAACATTATTTCTCTCAAAAACATTAATCACTCAAGGATTAATATATGATTTTAGGTTAATGTTGTAAGATAAATTAATAAGGATTATCTATATTTCCAACTCTTCTTATAGTCCTAAAATATTAATATAAATAAAAAATAGTAAAATATAAAGGATTTTTTTAAGATTATATTATATGTAAGAAATAAACTCTTAGGTTCTTTAGATTTGAAAATTTCATAATATGGTTTTCCAAGAACATTTTCTATGTCATCATCTATTTTTTACATAAAAGTAGTATCATGTATCAATTTTGTAAAAGAACCATTAAAGATGTCACCAGAAGTTCTGTTATGAGTAAAATGATAACATTCATAAAACTTCACATGAATTTATTCTTAAAATATCATTTCATTTTTATTGAAAACTCTATAATCTTTATAAGTATTATAAAAACAAAGAAACATTAATTCATCATCCTTTAGATAAAATTTAACATCATTATCATTATTATTAGTTATATTAATCTTTTATAAAAAATAATTAATTTATCTAATAACTGGTTTTTTACTTTTTGATAACTTATATAGTGTTTTATTTCAAATATGCCTTATTAGAACAGATTTTATGATAAAGAAATATATGCTGAAAATATAATATAATTAAATAATACCTGATCTATATTTACATAACAAAATTATATAACATTCATGTAATTTTTTCTTTATCCTTTCAAAAATCCCACGATATTGATGAGTTATAAGGGAATACGATTTGTATTTAAAAATGAAATTTAAACAAAATTTGTTAAACTCGTTATATTGAAATTATCCACCATGTTAAATTCTTATTAAAAAAAAATTTAGAATCCTTTTATTTATGAATTGGTTTATAAAAATTCTTGAATACAACATAAGATTCCCTTTTATGCCTGAAAAAAGAAACCAATGTAAATATAAAAAATCATCAATAAGAAATATTATTATTCACAATGTTTTTTTGTTGAAGATGGTATATTAAAATTCACATAGATATGCTATAAAGGTATATAAGTAGTAACCTCATTTATTTATTAAAAATATGATTTTTATTTCATTTCTAGTTTAAATACTTCACATAGCCTCATTTTTATAAACATTAGTTTTTAAAAATTAGAAATATAATTCTTCTTAAATATATTTCTCAAGGAATTAAAATCAAAATTTCCAAATATTATATAAAAAATAAAATATTCATTAAATTTAGTACATAAAAAATTATATTCTACCAACATAGGGAATCAATATTTGAAGTATAAAAATTTTCCGTTCGAATTTATTTAAATCTAATAGATTTCCCTTTCTAAATAGAACATGAATTATTAGAAAAAGAAATATAATAACTATCTTTATATAATTGAGAAATAAAAATTTAACTATGATTTAACCCCTCTATAAATAGAACTTTCTTAATGATAATATATCCTATATATCCAAATAATTTAACTCAAATATATTTCCAACTTCATTATCTCCAAAAGTGATATCACTGCCATCAATCTTTAATAAATAATAGAAATTGAAAAATTATTTTTTCAGGAATCTTGAACATATATTGTACATATTCCACTTTGAACAACTATTTTTATAATTTCTTCCCTAAAAAATTTAACAAGTATTTATTTTGGAAAAAAAATCCTTTTTAAGCAATGTTACCAATTAGCAATTTAAGAATATAAAATAGAATAATTTGACAATAGTTTTTATCCACTATAGTAGATAAATCATTAAAATATTTGGAATTATTAAAACCAAAAAAAGAGGTTATTTTAAACATTAATCAAATTAAAATTTTCAATAAATTTAAAAAAATATCCATCATTGATATATTATATTATTGGTGATAGGAATTGAATAGATCCTCTAAAGGTTTTACTTTTTTCTATCTCTTATAACTCTCAAAAAATATTAAGCATAATACTTATTACTAAGAATCATATTGAGATTTTTCTATATAAGATTAAAATTATTATCATCCATGTTTAAAGTATCAATCTCAGATGATAAGTCATTCATTTTACTTTCATTTATTATAAAATCAGAATCATATTTATCAAATTGAGATTTTAACTTCACAAGATCATCAGAGAAAAACATTATTTACAAAAAGAAAAAAATTATACTATTTTATTATATTCTACGTACTATTTTTTCTGAAAATAAATTTTAGTTTCATGTATAGAATAACATTTATTAAGCTCAAAAAAATCATCAAATTATATAATATGTTGTATTACGTCTGGATGGTTACCAATTGAGAGGGGGAGTGAAAAGTGGTTCTCTTTTGTGAATACATTTTCTTTTAATTCAACCACTTGATCATATTAATGTTCTAGATCCACTAAAAAATAAATACAAACCTATATTCATGAGTTAAGGTAATTAAGGATAGATAATCAGATAGTATTTATAAGGTTTGTATGAAAGGCATATTCCTTTCTATTTTCTTTATTCACCCTGACATGGATTCTCCACTATAATCTTATTATTGATTAATTTATTCTCCAGAGTAAAAGAATATGTGATTAGTTATACCTACACCCTAATAACCTTATCTTCCTCAATTTTTATAATCCTTATTCCTAAAACTCATTAGAAACTAGTAATAACCCCTAGTTATATTTTCCTTCACATTTTCATTGATCAAGCATACAAAGATATCCTTCTTCCCCTTGGTTTATTCTAAACTATATATTCCTCCATGATAAAATATATCAGAATTTCTATAGTTGTATCTACTAAATATATTCAATAGTTTCTTTTAATAGGTATAATGCTCCAAAAACTCAATCCTGATCTGATGTGATCAAGATTCTTCTCTGCTTCCTCAAACACTTAGGTTTATCTCCTCAAATTGGATCACCTTCATCAATTATCAATACTAGTTGTGTCAAACTATCTATAAAATCTTAAATTAATAATAATTGTTATCTAAATTATATACTCTAGACTTAATTCATCACATGTTCCATATATTTATATTCAAAAACTCATTCTAAATATTATTATTAAAAATGTCACAGTCAATATTTCCATATTTGAATTATGGAAAACTCGTGATCATTAGTGGAAGGACAATATCATTTTAATCAATAAATTGATTCAAATTTATCCTTAATTTAATCTCAATTTAATTCCCATGGAGGTATTTATTTTTATCTCCATAAGGCTCAGTATTTTTCTCTTTTATATCCACTACAAAAATTCAGTTTATTAAACTCATTTCAAATCATCACTTGCATGGAAGAATGTTCCTTTCCATGTTGAAATTAAAATTTATATAATATCATATTCTCAATATCATCATCATAACGTAGGGATATAATCCCTTATATCATTCTCAAATACCTATGTAAATCCCATATATGACTTTAATTCACCTATGTGTTTCACTATAGTATCACAACGACATTTGGATACATTGTTAACTTCAGTTATGCAGATGAATTCAAATATGTTGATTCACCTATGATACCAAATTTTTCTAGGCATGATCATTCATTTTCATAGATTCAACTACATCAGAGAATTAACTATATGGAGATACACTCTGCTACATCATAGAATTCAACTATGTGGATCCGTATTTTGTAGAATTGTTTCTACCACAAAAATGCATTGTCAGAACTCCACCCTTTAACAATGATAAAGAAAACTCTGATAAGGGGTAATTTTAATAGTGATAAAAAATTTCTGTTAAAATTACCCCTTTATCTATGCTTTTTTGAACGCTGATAATGGTACCCCGTTATTAGTGCTATTTTTAACACTACCAAAGGGGATATCTTTATCAGTACTTCTTTTTAGTAGCACTGATAAAGGGGGGTCTTATCCGCACCTTTTTACTAACACTGATAAAGGGAAAATTTGAAAAAAAAAACTAATATATAAATATATTCATATATTTATATTAATATAAATATAATATATATTCTTTAAAAATATTTTAAATAATTATAAATATACATTTATAGTTAATATATAACCAATTTAGTGAAAATAGAATATAAAATATTTAAAAAATATTTTTAATTATTAATTTTAAAATTCTCAATGATTAATAATAATTTAATAACAATTTTTTGACACAAAAAAATCAAAAAATTAATAAAAGATCTATAATAAGTTGAAAACGTAACTAAAACTTCAAACAGTCATAACCTTTGATCTGAGTGTCCGTTTGAGCTCTACCATATATAAAATTGAATCCAGTAATTATATTTACATGATAGAGGCATGGGTTAATCTTATGTCACATTTACCTAGGCCAAAATAATGCCTATAAGGCCTCTAAAACTGAGTTTTTTACCCGTATACCCAAATTCTTTAACATTCGATGGAATTTCAGCCTCGTTTCCAAGGTTATTGTTTTCCTTTTCCATTGGGAACTAGATTTATTCCCAAGTATTACATTAATATTGATATTATGGATTTAAAAATTTATCATTTTTCATTATGTACTATTATTTATAATCAAATATATTAATATATATACATATTATTTACTTATTTACAAAGAACTTTAAATTTTATAAATAAATAATTAAACATATTTACATATAAAGTATATTTATCCTTATATAAGTCTTATAATATCCATTTTATTTAAAATAAAAATATTTTAGTATATATATATAACTATATAATATGTGTGTGTGTGTTTACAGTGTGTCTGTATGACCAAAATGATATTCATTTTCTATATATTCTAATATATGAATATACATATGAATCTATAATATATTTAAATATATATAAATATATATAATGATCCTTATAGATACAAAAATAAAAAATATATATACTTGTGTATGTATTTGTTATATATGTATGTATGTATTTATTTATTTTAAAAAACAAACAAAAAAACCAATTTTGAAATTTATTTAAAACTAATCTAATAAATATATATTATTATAGAAATAAATATACAGATAAAAAAATATAACTATATATATATATAAAGATATATCATTAAATAGAGAACAAAACAAGATGGGTGAGTGGTAATGTTGTAGGCATGCAAAAGAGAGGTCTTGAGTTTGAATACAAGTAGAGGTAGGGTGTGTGGGTAGGTGCAGGGGGCTACAACTATTAAAGGGTGAGGGTGGGTGTGCCTAGCACTATTAAAGGGATTGGAGGGGCACAGGTGGGGAATCTGAGCACTGTTAAAAGGGGGATCAAGTGCTGTTAAAAGGGTGGGTCTCTGATTTAATGATTTTATTTATTTATTTTACGTTTTATGATTATTTTAAAAAAACAAATAAGAGACTTTTTTATCAGTGATTTTTTTAGCATTGATAAAAAAGGGACTTTATCTTCACTTTTTTAGCACTAAATAAAGTTGGACCACTTTTAATATGACCTCGATTATCAGTGCTTTTTTATCACTAATAAAGTCCTTTTTATCATTGATAAAACCCTATATTTTAGGTTGTGGGTATATTTGGCACATTAGAAAATTTCTATTTTCCTACATTGCATGAATTCCCAATCTGAAAATTTCTAAACTTCGCTCAAATTCACTCACCTTCACTTAATCCATCTTACAAGACTTCCCAACCATATAAACAGTCCTAAAATATATTTTAGATAGTTATCCTTCATCCATTAACACATACTATTGATTATTTTAAAGGTCAAATCATCATTCATAAAGAATAATTAATTCTACTATTTCTTGAGTCTGTTCATAATATTTTTATGCAAGTATCCTCACTATTCCTTTTTTTATAGAATAAGGTAGAATCTCAATCATCTTATTGACTTACATGGATTCTTTATCATGCATGATATCGAATTTATTATAATAAATCCATTACAATCCTATAAGAATATTCATCAACTCCTCTAAACACATATTGAACCATTAATTATAAATTAAATACTTACATGGTCAAAGAAATATCCCTCTTTGAATTTTTTCGGAATACCAATCATCAATATAAATATGTTTTCTTGTATGGATTCTCTATTTATTACGCTTATTGAAAATCAAATTCAAAGGTCGATTTGAGGGACATCTCATATCTTCTTTAGATTTTGAAGTCACTCCCATTATCTACCCCCTTTTCCTAAGAGAATGAAGTTACCACATATTTATATTAGTAAAGAGACATTAGTTAGTCTAATCTATGTTTTTGTGGGAAAACCAGAGTGTAAAACAAGATAGACAATACTATGGTTTTCTATAATGTCCATACACTACCATGCATTTGATATCATGATCAATATATCATTTCATAAATAGGGGTTTTAACAAATAGATCATGAGTAATGGATGCATATATATATATATATCATCAAACCAATCAAAATAGTTTATTTTTGGGAAAAATGATTTCACCCATTTCCATTCTCTAATTAATCAATGTTCCTCATTAATAAGTTCATTGAAGGAAATAAAAACTAAGGTCTGTAAGTGTAATTATCATACCTTGAACTAAAAATTTCATAGTTGTCTAGAAATTATAGATTTTTTAGAAATAATAGATTGAAAGTTTCCCTCTCAATTTTTCTCCCCCTAAATAGACGCACTCTCTTTCATTATCATGGTGTCTTATTTTTCGGTCATACTCTATGAGAACCTCATCTTTCTTGTTGAATAGCGTGTATAACTCTCAATATTCCCCTTTAATTCCCAACATATTAGTTCCAAATGCATAAAATAATAAGTAATAAGGGGAGACCTATTTTTTCTCAGAGGAAAATTTCAATATGAGAACTTCCTCTCAACAAGGGATATTATTTTATTTCAATTAGGTATGGGAATATTTATTAATAATATTATTTCTTTTTTGATTATATTCTTCATTCTATTTAACTTCTTCTTTATGTAGATTAATTGTTTCTAATGTAGACTTATAGATAATAAAGTTTTTAGTTTTGGATAACATCTCATCATTTTTTTAAATAATATTCTAAATCTACATGAGTCATATTATCCTCAATAATTTTTTTCTACTTACTATACGTGTACAGATAATTTCAATTGATTTTGAAAAGAAACAAAACACTATTTATTGGAATTATTAGTCTTATATGAATCTTCACATAACTTACCAATTTTTTTTTAAATTATTTCTTTTCGTATCTTAAGGAACCTATCCTTAAAAAAATTTCATGCATACCTTGGCCATGTGACCATCCAAATATCATCTTCCATAAAATTCATCCAAAATATTAAACTTGTTTTGAGTACATAATTGTGGTGAAAATATAGTCATAGGATATTTCCTATGTTATTTTTATCAGTATTGAGTAATCTAGATGAATATTTTGGGGTAGGTATTTGAAATGTTTCACTATAGATTGAAATAACTACACCATCAGTGATGAAGTGAAGCCTCGATAAAGGATCAATAATCCCACATGAAAAATTTTAGGCACAAAAAAATAAAATAATTTATTATTTCAATATAAATCCACACTTTCCATCCATTCATCAATATTTTATTTTTATTTAAGGAACCAAATTCAATTCCCTCTAGACCATCCACATGCACTTTGAAATTCTATAGGTGAATCGATCATCAAATTGTGAGTGCTACCACATTAATACGATGAGTCTTTGATGTCACAATGATCACCGCTATATTGTTCCATCGATATGTGAAGAAGAACCACAATCAATCTCTTGTAATGTGAGTTCATCTATCAAGGAAGTGTAAGGTATGAGAGATATGCTCTCATCATTTGAGTAGTGAATAGTAAATTTCATGGGATTCTTTCCTCGCTTATTTAGTGAGTTATTAAAATTACCTAAAAAGGCTCATCAGGCTCCGAATATTTATTACTCACAACATATAATAAAAACAACATATTACGAACATCGAACTAGGTGATAAAAATAATTGATATTTTAATACTTGATAGTAATATAATAAATACATTAAATTGTAAAACTAATCCATTAACTCAAATTTTAATTCCTAAAAATACTAAAAACCCCTCAATATAAAAATTATTTGTGTTCGAATAAGATTCTCCCATGTATTTACTTTAATTCATTACAATAAATTTAAAAAATAAATTCACTACCAATTATTCCAAACATGAATAATATGTATTTATTAATTCCATGGTGATCATATATTCATAGATAAATCCAGAACCCCATTACGGGGTCCACCATATCATATACTCTTATACATCATAATAGGCCAAAATATTTAATATTCTTAGTTTGTAACCATCTAGGAACTTATCTCGATGACATTGAATAATATTCATAGAATATGAGTAGATTATATCAACTAATCAAGGCCCCTAAAGTGATAATGAAAATTCATTACAACAATAACCTTTCCTATGAAAAAATAGTATGTAATATAATATCTTTGTCTCATGATATCTCATAAATCATGATGCACACTTCATCACATCATCTGTTCTTGATTTATTGTTCATTGAACTTACTTGATAGACTCACCACATTCTACTGTGGTCGTGAATTTAGTAAAGGTACTACCATCCAGGTCAACTATGCCCAATATATCACTTTCTTTTAAAATAAATAAAGTCTATCTGTATTATCAATCAATGGGATACAACTAATGTCATGGACAAAGCAATATACCCCACTATAACATCAATTCCATAGGGTTTTCCTTTCACCAAAGTATGTGATAAAATAGTATATAATGATAATAGTCACTAGTTATGAGACCATTAAACATATCCCCATATAGAAACTACCAGTGATTCCATAAATATTTAATGTCCCTATGGATGCATCAATACTCTAGATCTTATTTACAAGAGATCACTAGGTGAAAACTTCATGATAAGAGGTATCAATTCTAATAACCCCACATCACCTGATAGTCAAACATCATATAGGTCTTGTCAGTATGATGTATCTTTACCATATGACATGTGTTTATGATTAATGTTATGTATCTTGAATTTCTCAAAATACCTTTGGAGATTCTATAACCTTTCTATATGATAATTAATCTATGGAAATTACCATAAATAGTGGATTTAAAAATATAAACACTATTTTGGTAAGAATGCATAATTCATAACTCACTCTATACATTATATGGTAATAAAAAATTATTATTCAAGTTGGGTCTAAGGAACTTACTTTTACTACAATCACACTTTCACTAGATCCCATTTGCTAATAATCCTTTTTAACTGTCACATGAAAAGATAATTTATTTGATGAGTTATGGATTTAGTCATGGGATTTCCACATATCTACTACATGGATATTAAACTATCTGTGACACCACCTCCTTGAGAATGACACCTCAAGAGTTGATTACCTGAGAAAAATTATTTTTTTCCACTGTCAAAATGTAACATCTTGTCAACTACCATTAATAGTATTATAATAATTTATATTATGATAAAACTTTATATACTATGTAAAATTCCAAGATCTAAGACAAATTTTTCATTTTATACACTACTTATTTATCTTCCTTAGATACACAAGGCAACAATTTGTTGTAGACATGTCTACCTCTATATTAAATAACCTTATCATTATCATTACATTAGCCTGATGGTGATATTAGAGTATATTGATCCATAGGAAAACAAGTTTTTTCACCTTATAACTATTATCCATTCTTCTCAAAGTATAAGGAAAATACCACTAATAATATCTCATCTACATATGGATAGTTCTAACTATGTCCAGTACAATTCTTTTGGATACAACATATATATACCTACCATAAAAAATATGTTGCAAATATCATATCAATTACATAGAATGAAAAATGTGATTGATCCATCATAAATGTTAATGGAATTAAACTCACCATATTAATCTCCTCTTATATCCCATGAATATATTATTGGAGATATTTATTCCATGTGAATTTGTAAACAATTCCGTCTCAAATCGATCTAACATAAATTTTTTATATCATTTTTTGTATATATACTATTAATTTGGTCCAAGAAATTGTTCGATCTACATTTTTCTATAATGTTCATGAAAATAAAAGATACTAATTTAATTTAATATCTAGAGATTTACTTTCATTTTAGTCATAATTAATTGTAATACCCATATCTAATTTCAATAATATGTCAAACAAATATTTCCTTGGAAAACTATGGTGATCCCACAATCCTTTTGTAGAAACAATGAAATAATTTCTTCCAAATGAATTTTCTATGATATTTTTTCTTATTGTAATAAAAAAATGAATTTCGAGTAATTTTCACCCCTTATTGGAATTCTATAATGTCACCAACCCTTTCCTGTGTCATAGTATAGACACCTTCTAATATTTTTGGTCTTGGCATCCAATTCCCAATTTAATTATTATAGAAAGTAGTTGTGATAAGTAAAATTAAAAACGATTTTATAATGAATACCATGTATAACGAATAGAGACTTATTAGTCAATTATAATACCAACCATGTCTAGTCATACTTGAATACCCACCACAATATTAAAAATAATAAGACCCGATAATTTGATACACGGAAACCATTATTGAATTTTAATTAATCTTTTCAATATTATCTTTTTTCCATTTACTAGTTACTTGTAGCATATACTATTCAATGGATAACATATCATCAGCTACAGACAATAAAAAACCATTACCATGGTTTTATCCTCCATATTCATTATCTTTATCTAGAACATACAATTTCCACTAGCTCTAATGGAACTTGTTCTTATGAAAACTAATTTTGCATCTCTGATATTTACTAAACTCAATCCAATCTTTCACCCACTATCTAAAATAGATATGCACACCCTTTTATAGAAATATATTCCATTAATTGACTACTATTTTTCTATTTTAGGTATTTTTTAATACCCTTATTAAACTAATGGATAATTACTTAAGATGCTCATTATGGTATTCTAAATGCAATTAATTTTATATCGTTAAAAAAAATTTCATATAAACATATATCATTATGAAATAATGTATTTTTATCATATTAAGATATCCATTTTCCATTATAGTACGAATGTGGTTATGGGATAATTTCATTATTTGTAAATCATGTCTTGAAAAAAAAATTATGTTGATGCAATACATATTAGTCTCAACATTGATACTCATTTTACATTCATCATAACTCTGATGTGTATAAGAAAATGTGTATCTATGAATTATTCCACACTACATTTTATTGATCAATATTAGAATTTATAACCCACCATTGATCCTACTTATCAAAATCATAGATTTTATGTGTATATGGAAATGCACATTTAGGAATTACTAAATTCTATATTTTAGGATCTATGAATGCTTGGTCTTGTTATTATTCAGATCATAGGAAAAATGAAAATCATATCTTATAACCATAAATATACCATACCTTTCCCATAAATTACATAAAAAATTAGGTAATATTATTATGTATATAAATTTACCTCTATCTTAAACATAGAATATTTAACACTCTCTAGATGAACAAATTTTGAATGATTTATATCTAACCTTTAATTTTAATTGTTTCTTTGTAAAAAAACTAAATGAGTAAATGTGTAGATAATACCTGAGGAATTTAACCCCCAAGAGTCCAAATAAAATAAAGGGTATATCCTTGAATATTTATTTTAGTTTCACAAGAAAACTAATTATCCTTCCACAATTGGGTATTAGATTACTGAATTTTTTATATTCATTATTCATTGCCAATGACTTATGCATTACTAAACAATAAGTTAAGTATTATACACCACAAAAAAACATTCATTCCATAACTAGAATAATTTCTCATTATTTCCATCATAATAGATAAATTTTTTACTAATAATTAGAAACAGATCATCTAGAATCAATTAACTTGGAAATTAAAAGATGTGATCCACTCACTGTCTTAAAAATCACCCTTTCTTAGCCTCTTTCATAATTACCCTTAAATATTTTAACATTTCTATACTTACTTGATTACTATATTTCAATACACATATGTGATAGGAATTTTTTATATAATTATTAAGAATTATTATTGAAACATTACATAAAATTGATGAATATAAATAATGAAAAATCTACTACTTATTCAATTCAGTTTATTTAATTTTATCTTCCATAGAAATATCTCATGTAATGCAAAGAAAATAACCTCTTATATGATGATCGACCTCAATTATTTGAAGGAGTTTGTGAAGGTCCATTTTTAATTACACTTTTCATTCCCCTTTTCTCCTTATCTTAAAACAAACACCATAATAACAAAATATTAATCATTATTTATGTTTTTATCTTCTTTAAGAACATTACCCAAAATGTTGTGAATCATTTTGTCCATACTTTTTATTATTTTATGTTAAATTAAAAAGGATAAGGTTTATGTTAGAGATATATGAATGGGGTAATTTGAAATAAAGTGTTTTTACTTTCAATTTACATGTATTTAGTGAAATCGTCACCTCATTCATATCTTACTTCATTATCTCCTCACAAGCTTCTCAGAGATAAGACAACATGTGAAATCATCCATGTCCCAATGTTATATCGACAACCCACATAGGACATTGATGATAGGATTATGATATATCTATCAAATGTTTTATACATGGTATCATGTAAAAACCATTCACACCCTCGCTTTATTACTATCTCAACTGATATTAGGGACTCTAACGCATTGAATTTCTTATATCTTAGTAATTTTCGTAAGCGCGTCTTACAATTTTTGGAAACACATTATGGAGATGAAATGTTCTTTATCCAATAATATTTATTTTATATGTGTGTTATTTATTTACATTTATTCATCAAAATAAAATTTATCAGATCAGTACTTTTATCTTTATTACCAGATATGACATTAGTGATCAAATCATTAAATCTGTACCAATATTTTTTTTATCAAACTCTAGCATCCCCCACTACTAGATTTGCAATAAACAATCACTAGAGAATTCTAGTGGAAATAATATGAAAAACATCTATTTATAGTCTATGTTATGGGTATGCCACTACTTATATAGTTCCATGGTAGGCATTTGACTATCAACCACATTCACTCATGGATCCTTGACCCGTTGAGTGAATTCTCATCTTATAAAACCATCAACATGATTTACATAGTGATTTTCCACTAAATATTCTACAATCTAGCTATGTATTTATCTATGCTTCTATCTTTAGCTATGTGGATCCATATCTCTCATAAGAAATCATCAGTAGAAGAATGAACCCTCATATAGGGATGATAAGAAATCCATACACTTAGTTTTATTAAAATTTAAATGACATAAGGAATTTAACTTAATATTACTTTGAGGGGGGTTTTATATCTTGATGGATGAAGTTGTTTTCTATGTGATATGTATGTACTATGTGATCACACTCACAAATGACCATGAAATAAATAGAAATGCATGCATATATACTTTTATTTATTTAATTAGTTAATGTTATGTTTATTGTTTTATAAGATTGTGCAATCTTGAATATTCATAAAAATAATAAACAATTCATAAAATAAATAAACTGCCTGACTAAACTTGATCGTATAGTCTTGGATGATTCATTTAAACTCAATGGATCAATGATGAACTAGGCGTATAATACCTAAGTCAATTCTTCACTTGTACCAAAAGTTTTACCACGGTACAATGTATCATCATCTCATTTAGAATAGTGCCTCATCTTGGAATTTTACACTTCTTATAACATCCTAGACTCAAAAAATAAATAATTGCATTTAGGTGAGGGGATCTCATGAATATGTAAAAAACATTCAATACTGATCTCCTGGAAATGCATTTCTTTATACATATTATGTGAGATAAATGATGATGCATAGATATTCTATTTAAATCAATTATTACCTGAATCACACTTCGTAGTAAAAAAATTAAATTAACTAACTTCTAGACATACATTAATCACTCTTAGCTCAAGATCTGTCAGGGAAAAATTTAAATATGAAATTTAAATTAAAGATGCAATAAATTTATATTGAGGGTGTTTATTGAAGTAAAATAATTCATTCATGTTTAATTTAGTTAAAATATCACTCATTCAACAAGAGTTCTTACTATTTTTTAAAAAGATATTCATATTTCAAAAATATATCTTATTTTGTAATATAAATATATACAGATATATATATATATTATTGAGACCAGACATATAATCGGTGATAGAGTAGTGATTCATAGCTAGAGGGATTATCATTGGAATCCATACACTCGGGTCTCTCTATAGTGGATCCCTGGGGTGATAGGTTTCGATTTGAGACCAACCACATCATCAGTGAATGTGGCCATGTAGGAAGGGTGGTGTGGGATTTGATGGAGTGGGTCTAGGTGTGGGAACCCATATTTTTTACATGAACATGAGATTTGGGAATGGTCGATAGATCATGGATTCATATCTAGAGGTATTGTAACTAGAATCCATACACTCGGTGGTGGGTGGTGGTTCGATGTGATTTTGTCGTTCTACAGGGTGATGAGCTGGAAACAACATGTGGTGGTGGAGGGGTATGACCATGGTTCAGACCATCATGGTAGTACTGGATGGTATTCTTGAGATAAGAGACACTAGGTGGGGAGGGGACCAGTGATGGGGGCATGCATAGAGGATGTCCAAATGGAGGTTGGCCAGTGGTGGTAAGAATATCTAGTAGGCCTATGGCGTATTTGAGAATACTGCCCCATATTTGTTTTTGATAAAATAAGATAATAGACCTTTTGAGATTTTTTTTAAGTGGATGTACTTTTTTTAATTTTATTGGTGTATCCCCAAAGACATTTTTTGGTTTTTAAAAAATTTTGGTCTGTGCTAGAACCTTCTATTCCCATTTTTCATTAATTTGTTTAATTATTGATTTTTTAAATTCCTTTTTTACTAACCCAAGTATAAGGACCCATCCTTAATCCTTACTTAATCTTGAGTTTTTTCAAGAATACACATTGATAATTCTTTCAAGTTTAGAGTTTTAGAGAATTAAATCATAAATCATGCATTACACTCCACATTTAAACAAAGTGGTTACATAAAAGATAGTATTCATTTTTTCCCATCAACAGAAACATATTTAAAATAAAACATGGATTCTTTCTTGACACTTCCTTGAAACTATCATCATATCATGTATCATTCCCTTGACCTATGAAAAACATTTCAAAAACATGGGATGAGCATAAAAAGCTCAGTAAAGGATATAGAAATGCGGAAAGGAAAGATTAGTACATGTATACATAAGAATCAATGAAATAATACATTACCCATAAAACATAAGCACGTTAACATACCTCATGAAATCATAAGATATATGAATAACTCGTAGAAATCATAAGACATAAAGGTAACTTGAGGCATTCATAACATTCTAACATTGGGAGTAACCTTCATGGTTACATTTAGAATACCCATCACAGTATATTCCCTAAATCTCTTCGGAGAAACCTTAACCTTTAACCCCTTCACATTACCCAATGCATTGGAGAGCTATATCGGGCTCACCTGCCCTTAGTTTATCACGGAACCACCCGTCGTCAAAAATAATACCCAAGAACCATAACATAATCATAGCACATAACTTAAGCATAAAGGAAAGATAAAATTCCCAAATTTCAATGAAAATATAACATTTTAAGATATTGAAATAATTAATCCATTCTAAAAACCATTTTCAAACCCATTTAAAACATTTAATAAAGATAGTTTTGAATAAAAGTGTCCCATACCACTTTTAATATTTGAAAATTTTAAACCATTAATATCCATATGAATAAATCCTTAAAACCATTTTGAAAACATGGATATTAATGAGAAATATTTATAAGAATAAATCATTAAAACATTTAAAACGATATTTTAGTTAAAGGGTTTTTAACAAAATGGGAGACACTTGAATACAATAATTGAGGAATAACATTTAATCATAACTTTATAATATCATGAGAATAAAGGGATTCATGATATAGTATTCCAAAGGACAGTATATACACCATATAAGAGTGAATTGGTGCATAACAATAATGAAGTCTCAATAGAAATGTAAAATGAGATGAAATCCTTTATAAAGAAGGTATCCTTAAATTAAGGATAAATCACTCTCATAATTATGTGTGAAAAATATAAATACACCAAATATAAGTGGATATTAAGGGTAAAACAATAAAATTTCATTCACACTTTTTTAAAGGATGACATATTCAATAACTACATGTTCAACCCAAAGAAATAGAAATTGTGTTAAGAAGTTCCCTTGGTAAAATTCGACAGCCTAACGACGTCACATTAAAATTCATAAAATTAGATTATGAGAGAGAAAATTTTATCTCATCACTTTGACATATAATTTATATCAATAAGGATATAAAATAACATATCCCAACATAAAAATATGTAAATTAAAATACATAACAAAAATAAGTCTTTTAAAAAGTGGAGTGTGAAAGGTTCCCTTACTGATTTGGGAAACTTTCAAAACATACACCCATGAAAGAAGGACCATACAACGGTGATGTAAATACTCATAAAAGAAAGTATATTACACAACGAGTAGAATAATGAGAATTACATACACCACTCAAAATAAATAGTGGCATGTGTATCATAAATCTCAAAGGAATAAAAGTGAGATGAAGAATCCCTTACAAAAACTCGGCAGCCTAACGGCGCCACCTAAAACATCCAAAAAACGGATTGATGAAATAAAATATGGTCTCTAATAATATTAAAATATAAATTAAAGTAATAGAAATATAAAATAACTTCCCCCAAAATAAGAAATAGGAGATTAAAGTAAGTTACATAAAAAATAGTACTTAAAAAGAAAGAGAGAGGTTGAATCCCTTACCTCAAGTCCGACTTGTCTTGTTCATTTCTTTATATTTCTGAATAATAAAATTTTGTAATTTTATAAATTATTAAGGACCTCCTTTAAAGTTTATTATTAAATTCATATCACATATTATAATGTTATAATAATTAGTTAATTATGTGAGTTCATATCAGATGTTTTTATCGATGTTTGGTACACGAGTCAAAAAAGAACTTGTTTGAAAGGAATTTTCCATGTAGTTATAAGTAAATCATCTAAAAAATAGTATTAATGATTTAAATATCATATATATCCAGTAAATATTCATTTTATACTATTCCATAACATTTGGAGGAAAAAATAAATGAAATGCACCGTTCATGGAGACAGTAGGCCGTACGTATGCATGAATGCTACTTTCATTTCATTGTCATATTAATGGAATTAAAAATAATTGAGAGATATATATATTATAATTACAGTATAATATATATGTTATATAGGTCACATAAGTTCATTAATTTCATTCTTTATACATTCCATGTATTGCATGAATGAGTCACATCACTTGAGGGGGCGGTAGTCCATACTTCCTCATATGAAATTATCGCATTTGCACAACATGCAAAGAATAAAGGTATTTTTTAAATAAAAAATACAGAATCATATAGAAAACATAAATACCATATATATCACATATAAAATATAGTTACATCATAATGTCCACCTTTAAAGGTGTTAAAAGAATATTGAGCAATCATCATTTCGTGATGCGGTAATTCACCATCCACAGAAACAGTATGTTCTTTAACCATTAGATGGATGTGTGTGTAAGTGTAGCTCGAATCCTTCTTATAATAACATACTAGTATATTTAATATACTATTTTTGTTACAAAAGAAATGAATAAAAAGAGTTTAGGGGGTTGGAGAAGCAAAATAAAACAAAAGAACACAAGTTAAGACATTACCTTTAAATCGGGTAACTCCTCTTAGTTTGAACCAAAAGGGTTTCTTGAAGATCTTTTTGCCAAAGGTAAGGCTCCTCGGATGAAGAGAGGTATGTGGATAGATAAAAGGATCAGATTTTGGTTGAGCCAAAGGCTTGAGAGGTGTGGGTAAGGGGGTAGAGGTCGGGTCCTTTTATAAGAGGGAGAAGGGCCACTCTGGGAATGTCTTGAAAAGTAACTTTATTATAAAATTATTTTCAGATATTAAAGGTACCAAAATTATATATATCTAGGATAAGGTGATAAGGGTTCTAAATACACCCATCCAATAGGTTTTTTACAAGTGTAATTCTTAGATTTTACCTTATCATCCCATTTTATTAAAATCGTTTATTAATGAGGTAATTGTTGCATCATCATGGTGTCATAAATAAATTTATTTATTTAATGTATAAAAATTATAAAAAAATGATATGATGTATAAAATATTTTTTTATTTCTAATTGATATTTATAGTAAAAAATATGACTTGTATAACCCCATGTAAAAATTGTTTTAGTAAAACAATACATGTTTGTGACATTTTTATTTTAACTTTAAATAAAAAGTTATTAATGTCATTTTCCAACAAAAGTGGCTCCATGGGGTCCTCAAGTTGACCCATGGATTGTCTTGGTCGGCCATGACACATCCAATAAGGGTAGGACATTTTTCAATGTCATTTCATATTTTTATAACATTATCTTTACCTTAAATTACACTAATTACCTTTAGTCACGATTAATAAAACTTAAAAGTTACTATTCACCAAAAAATTATTTTAATCCCATTGAACCACATTTTACAACCTATTTAAAACCATGTATGTCGGATTTTTGAAATTCAAATCACAGAAGTGGTAAATTTTCATTTAAACAAAAAATCGGTTTTTTAACTACCACTTGGTGGTTTCACTATTCATTAAAAATTGAAGTTTTTCAGAAAAATACGAAAAATTCACTCTAAGATATATTTGATATTCCGAATTAAAAAATGATGACTATTTTGAAAAATTAAAAACATAAAAGTTTCATTATTTAATTTAATAATTAATTCCCACTGTCAAAACAAATAGCGTGTTTTTTAAGAAGCAATATCTGTTTAAAGATTGAAACTAGTTTAAGTCCAATTTCAAAGTGGAATTAATTCCAATGACCACCATTGGATTAAATGGTAAAAATATATTCTAATTTAACTTCAAAATAAATTCAAAATATGATATAATAATATAAATAAATTTGATTAAATATAGGTTTTGAATTAAAATACACCATTTTCACTAAAACTGATCTTTATCTGAAAAATAACAAAAATTTACACAATGTTAATTTTGATGTCCAGATTCTAAATAAGGATTTTATTTTGTCATATAAAATATTCAAAAGTATATTTAAACAGGGTTCTCCATCAAAAGGTGGTTAATCGACCTTTTAAAGAATATTAGAAAATTTATGCTTAAAATTGGATTCATTCACATTTTAAGCCTCCAACATTTATTGGAAAAAAGTAAAAATATTTGACAAACATATATAATCCTTTTGAAGTTAGTTCTATTCATTCCCACCATTTCAATTTCTAGGCATTAACTACCATTTAAAATAATATTATTTTATTATTAGATTGCAACGTAAGATTTCAAAGAAACTCATTATTGCGTATTGGGTACACCATCAAGCATAGCGTTCCATTTAAATTAATATTATCATTTTATTCACAAATATTGATAAATATGAAAAGTAATATTCATTATTTACCTGGGATTTTACATCCTTCCCGCTTTTTGGAATTGCTTCCTTGAAATTTTTAAAATTGGGCTTGGAAAATTCATTGAAAGCCCCACATCGGAAAAGGTGTAAATTAAACTGTCATTTTAAAAGAAAGAAAGGAAGTAAAAAGGTCACCTGAGTTAACCCATACTAGGAATCCGTGTAAGAAAACATGGATATGGAAGAAAAAACAAAGGGTCATGTTCTGAGGGAGGGTGATAGAAAACTTTTTTGGGAGAAAGTTAACCACCAGAAAATCACAAACTGGTGATGGGTGAAACGGTATTTGATTCCCCAGTAGGAAAAGTTAAGAGACAACATTTTTTTAAGTTAATTTTCATTGAGGAATTTATTTATGAGCCTAACTAAATCATAAGGAAACATACTTAATTTTCATATGGACTCTCATATCCTACTAGATTTCTTACACAAACTCATATTTTCTCAAAAATACAAGTATTTAGGATGACTTTCTCACATTAAGAGAGCTATAATCAACTTCTAGAGAATTACCTAATTAAAAAAAGAGAACTATATATTTCCCATGCCTTTAGACCTTAACCAAAACCAAAATTGTTTGAACAAGATCAGATAATCCACAAATGGATAATCCTTTATAAAAAATAAAATATATTCTTAATCTCCAAAATTTGTCCAACAAAACCCAATGTTCAATGAAGACCATTCAATAAACAATTTGTCCATAAAATTATTCAAATAAACTAAACTAATATTGAAACCCAAATATTTGAAGGATTTAATCACATAGTCTTCCAAGGTAAAAATTAACATTTATCTCCAAATAACATCAGTTGCTCTTAAAGTCTCATATTGAAAAGTAATTAACATAATCACATATCCTCCATGATAGGTTAATAATTTCCATAGATAACCCAAAATCAGATTACTCTTGATTCATAAAATCATCTTACTATAAATAATTAGTCAAAATAACCAGGGACTTCACGTAGTCCAATGGTAGGCGATAAAAACCAGTTTCACTTTGGTTGTGGGTTCGATTCCTGCAGCTTTGTCTGATGTGACGGGTTGTCACACAGTCTGTGTGTTGTCCTTTTTCAAAAACTATATAATTCTTAAAACATTCTCCCAAACGAGATAAAATCTTCATAAATAATCATATCATATTTTAACCTCAAGTTTATCTCATGCCTTTCATTTTCCATCATAACATATAGTAACCCATAATTACCTCAAAAGTAAGGATCATATAAACCCTAATGGTTACCTTTATAATTATCACCAGAACATCCACATCGAGTTGGTTCTCTCGTACAAGATGCATTAGAGAACTCACCAAGGTTCAAGTGGTTGATCATGACTCCTAATAGTTGGTTTAGAATAACAACGAGATTTCTCATTGAATCCCCCATTTCATCCAGTCTCTTAATCAAAGAACTACCATAGTTTCCTTCAAACCCATTGTAACTTTGGTGCCTGCTAGATCCATCCATTTACTAAAACCAAAAAGTTCAGTGTGAGTATATCAAAAAAATCATCATGTACTAAAGAGGAAGATAAACACTAATATATACTTATCCAAGTTATCTTAAATTCATCCCAACATTCAAAAATAACAATGACTCTATCTAATATAATAACCATTGTGGTTATACACAACTTGTCACTTATGCTTAAACAGCACTCTAACCTCTAAAGTTATCTAAACCGACCTCTGATAGCAACTATGAGGACCCGGCCTTAAAACCTTACTTAATCTTGAGTTATTTTAAGTATACACATTGGGGATATTTTCAGGTTTAGAGTTTTAGAGAATAAGATCATAAATCATGCATTACATTCCACATTTAAACAAAGTGGTTACATAAAAGATAGTATTCATTTTTTCCCATCAACGGAAATATATTTAAAATAAAACATGGATTCTTTCTTGACACTTCCTTGACACTATCATCATATCATGTTCCTTTCCCTTGACCTGTGAAAAACATTTCAAAAACCTGGGATGAGCATAAAAATCTTAGTAAAGGATATAGAAATACGGAAATAAAACATTAGTACATGTATACATAAGAATCGATGAAATCATACATTACTCATAAAACACGAGCACGTTAACATACATCATGAAATCATAAGATTTATGAATAACTCAAAGAAATCATAAGACATAAAGGTAACATGAGGCATTCATAACATTCTTATGTAGGGAGTAATCCTCACGGTTATGTTTGGAATACCCATCATAATATATTCCCTAAATCTATTTGGAGAAACCTTAACGTTTAATCCCTTCGCGTTACCCAACTCATTGGAGAGCTATATCGGGCTCTCCCGGCCTTAGTTTATCACGGAACCACCCGTCTTCATAAACAATGCCCATGAACCATAACATAATCATAGCACATAATATAAGCATAAAGGAAAGATAACATTCCCACATTTCAATAAAAATATAACATTTTAATATATTTAAATAATGAATCCATTCTAAAAACCATTTTCAAAACCATTTGAAACATTTAATAAAGTGATTTTTGAATCAAAAAGTCCCATACCACTATGAAGATTTTATCATTTTAAACCATTAATATCCATATAAATGATTCCTTAAAACCATTTTCAAAACATGTATATTAATGAGAAATATTTATAATAATAAATCATTAAAACATTTAAAATGATATTTTAGTTATAGGATTTTTAACAAAATGAGAGACACTTGAATACAATAATTGAGGAATAACATTTAATCAGAACATTATAATATCATGAGAATAAAGTTATTAATGATATAAGATTCCAAAGGACAGTATATAAACCATATAAGAGTTAATTGGTGCATAACAATAATAAAGTCTCAATAGAAATGTAAAATGAGATGAAATCCCTTATAAAGAAGGTATCCTTAAATTAAGGATAAATCAATCTTATAATTATGTGTGACAAATATAAATAAAGCCAATATAAGTGGATGTTAAGTGTAAAAAAATAATAGGTCATTCACACGTATTAAAAGGATGACATATTCAATAACTACATGTTGAACCCAAATAAATCGAAATTGGGTTAAGAAGTTCTCTTGGTAAAATTCGACAGCCTAACGATGTCCCTTTAAAATTCATAAAATTAGTTGATGAGAGAGAAAATTGTATCTCATCACTTGGACATACAATATACATCAATAAGGATATATAAGAACATATCCCAACATAAAAATATCTAATTTAAAATACCTAACAAAAATAAGTCTTTTAGAAAGAGGAGTGTGAAAGGTTCCCTTACTTATTTGGGAAACTTTCGAAACGTACACCCATGAAAGAAGGACCGTACAATGTTGATGTAAATACTCATAAAAGAATGTATATTACACAATTAGTAGAATAATGGGAATTACATACACCACTCAAAATAAATAGTCTAAAGTGTAGCATAAATCTCACGGGAATAAAAGTGAGATGAAAAATCCCTTACGAAAACTCGGCAGCCTAACGACGCCACATAAAACATCCAAAAAATGGATGGATGAAATAAAATATAGTCTCTCATCATATGAACATAGAAATTATAGTAATAGGAACATAAAAGAACATTCCCCAACATACGAATGAGGAGCTTAAAGTAAGTTACATAAAAAAGAGTACTTAAAAAGAAAGAGAGAGGTAGGATCCCTTACTTGAAGTCTGACTTCTCTTCTTCGTTTCTTTATATTCCTGAATAATAAACTTTTTTCAATTTATAATTTCATAATTACCTCATTTAAATTTTATTATTCAATTCATATCACATATTATAATGTTATAATAATTTGTTAATTATGTGAGTTCATATCAGATGTTTTTGTCGATGTTTGGTACATGAGTCAAAAATGAACTTGTTTGAAAAGAATTGTCCAGGTAGTTATAAGTACATCATCTCCAGAATAGTATTAATGATTTAAATATCATATATATCCTGTAAATATTCATTTTATACTATTCCATAACATTTTTAGATAAAAAGAAATGAAATGCACCGTTCATGGAGACGGTAGGCCTTACGTACGCATGAACGCTACTTTCGTTTCTTTGTCATATTAATGGAATTAAAAATAATTGAGAGATATATATATTATATTTAAATTATAATATATATTTTATATATGTCACATAAGTTCATTAATTTCATTCAGTATACATTCCATGTATTGCACGAACGAGTCACATCACTTGAGGGGGCGGTAGTCCACACATCCTCATATGAAATTATCGCATTCGCACAACGTGCAAAGAATAAAGTTATGCTTTAAATATAAAATATAGAAGCATATAGAAAACATAAATACCATATATGTCACATATAAATTATAGTTACATCATAATGGCCACCTTTAAATGTGTTAAATGAATATTTAACAATCATCGTTTCGTGAGGCAGTAATTCGCCATCCACAGAAACAGTATGTTCTTTAACCATTAGATGGGTGTGTGTGTAATTGTAGCTCTAATAATTCTTATAAAAACAATATATTATATTGAATATACTGGGTTTTTTACAAAATAAAGTAATAAGAAGAGTTTAGGGGGTTGGATAATCAAAATAAAACAAAAGAACACAAGTGAAGACATTACCTTTAAATCGTGTAACTCCTCGTGGTTTGAACCAAAAGGGTTTCATGAAGAGATTTTTTCCAAAGTTAAGGCTCCTAGGATGAAGAGAGAGATGTGGAGAGATAAAATGAGCAGATTTGGGTCGATCCAAAGGCTTTAGAGGTGTGCGTAAGGGGGTAGAGATGGGGGCCTTTTATAAGAGGGAGGAGGGGCACTCTTGGAATGTATTGAAAAGTTACATTATTATAAAATTATTTTCGGATATTAAAGGACCCAAAATTATATATTTAAAGGATAAGGTGATAAGGGTTCTAAATACACCAATACAATAGGTTTTTGACAAGTTTAAGTCTTAGATATTACCTTATCTTCTCATTTTATTTAAATCGTTTATTAATGAGGTAATCGTTGCATCATCATGGTGTCATAAATAAATTAATTTATTTAATGTCTAAAAATTATAAAAATATTATATGATATAGGAAATATATTTATCTTCATAATGGATATTTATAGTCAGAAATATGGCTTGAATGACCCCATGTAAAAATTGTTTTAGTAAAACAATACATGTTTGTGACATTTTTGTTTTAACTTTAAATAAAAAGTTATTAATGTCATTTTCCAACCAAAGTGGTTCCATGGGGTCCCCAAGTTGACCCATGGATTGACTTGGTCGGCTATGACTCATCCAATAAGGTTTGTACATGTTTCAAAGTCATTTCATATTATTATAACATTATCTTTACCTTAAATTACACTAATTACCTTTAATCGCGATTAATAAAACTTAAAAGTTACTATTCAAAAAAAATATTTAATCGCATTGAACCACACTTTACATCCTAATGACAACCATGTATGTCAGATTTTTGAAATTCAAATCACAGAAGTGGTAAAGTTTTATTTAAACCAAAAATTAGTTTTTTAACTACCACTTAGTGGTTTAATTATTCATCAAAAATTGATGTTTTTCAGAAAAATACCAAAAAATCACCCTAATCTATATTTGATATTCCGAATTTAAAAATGATTTATATTTTAATAAATTCAAAACATAAAAGTTTCATTAATAAATTTAATAATTAATTCCCGTTGTCAAAACAAATAGCGTGTTTTTTAACAAACAATATCTATTAAAAGATTGACACAAATTTAAGTCCAATTTCAAATTGGAATTAATTTCAATGACCACCATTGGATTATATGGTAAAAATATATTCTAATTGAACTTTGAAAGAAATTAAAAAGATGATCTAATAATATAAATATATTAGATTAAAAATAGGTTTTGAATTAAAATACAACATTTTCACTGAAACTGATCTTTATCGGAAAAATAACAAAAATTTACACAAAGTAAATTTTGATGTCCAGATTCTAAAGAAGGATTTTATTTTGTCATATAAAATCATCAAAAGAATATTTAAAAAGGGATCTCCATAAAAAGGTGTTTAATCAACCTTTTAAAAAATATTAGAAGATTTATTCTTAAAATTGGATTCATTCGCATTTTAAGCCTCTAACATTTATTGGAAAAAAGTAAAAATATTTGACAAACATATATAATCATTTTGTAGTTTGTTATTTTCATTACCTCCATTACAACAGCTAGGAATTAACTACCATTTAAAATAATATTATTTTATTATTAGAGTGCAACATAAGATTTCAAAGAAACTCATTGTTGCGTATTGGGTATGTCATCGAGCATAGCGTTCCCCTTAAATTAATATTAACATTTTATACACAAATATGGATAAATATGAAAAAGTAATATTCTTTATTTACCTGGGATGTTACACCAAGTAAAATCACACAAATTTTAAATTATTATATTTATTTTTCATTTCTGACTTTTCCAAATTATGTGAATAAACTTCCAATTATTCCACAATTGGTGGAATAATAACCATTAAAAAAATAGTTCCCACCTCTTGAAGAATTTTGGAATATGAAGTTTCACCATAAATGTTTACCACTTTAAATACCAGTTTAGAGTCAACCACTAGATATCTAATAACATATATATAATTTAAACCAATAACAATGATTTTGATCCATTTTATAAATTTCAGATGGCTAAAACATGGTCATCTGATGTCAGATTGATTTTTTGTATATAACATTGGTATTGTAGAGATTCCAACTATATTAATTTATTTCAAATTTAATTTTTATTTTATTGAAATTTTCAGGCAGTCTCTCTCATACCAATTTTAGGTACCTGGGTGTTCATAAAAAACCAATGGGCTGAGGATTTGAAATATTTCATCGGTTATCGACATAACAAAATTTTCCCGGATGACACATACCCTAATAAAGGTTTTAGGATCTCATGTGATAAATTTTAATCAAAAAAATTACACTATTGTTCTGAAACCACACTCGACATATACTCATCTTTGGTGATCATTGCTTGAAGGACCTAAAGTAGATTGCATCTACATAATCCAAACACACTTCAGAATTTTTTTGGAGCATCAATCTTTTAATTCTAGGTGCTTTCATTGAAAGCTGATGAAACCATTGATGTCCTGACAATTACCACTTAACCATTCCATTGATCAACAAAGAAAAACCGTGGTTGATTTCTTGGGATTATATCTCTTCTTCCTAAAAATGGGTTGGAGATTAGAGAGGGTCTCATTGATTGAGAAGTGAACATTTAATCATATGGGAGCCTCTCCTCACTTATATTGTGGGGAAAAAATTCCTAAAAATTCTCCCTAGACCCTGAGTATTTATTAACCACTACATAAGTCATAAATGACATTTTATAACCAAATAACTATGTCATAGATTTCATTTATATTTTTAATTATTACCTTTAATATAAAAAATATATTGCATGATAACACTGAGTCATTAATTAGACTTTTCATTACCACAAATATTAAAAAAACCTTGAATATGAAAATAATACTTGTTCAAATAATATTGTCCCATGTATTTACATTAATACTTGTAGATAAATTTAATAAATAAATTCAGTTTCAATTATTCTAAACATGAGTAATATAAATTTATTTATTCTATAGAGATTATATATTCTCAGCAAAATCCTAGACCCAGTATTGGGGCCCACTATATCCCATACTCATATTAATCAAAATCAGCCATACTTTTGAATAATCTAAGTGTGTGAACATGTAGGTTCTTATTTTGATAGTAGTGAATACTATTTATAGAATAATAGTGAAATACAGCTACCCATCAAGGCCCATAAAAGAGAGAAATAAAATCAGTAGTAATAAAAGAATTTCCTAAAACCACACCCCATTTAATATAATCTCTTTGTCTCATGATATCTTATAAAGGAAGACACATACTTCATTTCATCATCCTTAATTTCGTTATTATCCACTAACCTTACTGGACAGAATTACCTTATTCTACCATAGTAATGGATTTATTTAATATACTAACATCCTGATAAATTATTCTTTAGATATAATTTCCATTTAAAAGTGAAAATTTTTATATTGGTTATTAAATAAATCTCATACTACCAATTACACACCCAATGCAAGCTACTGCTCTATGACTTCAATGTTATAGTTTTTTTGTAATTATGAATTAAAACTTTTATGTCTCTCTTTATGTTGATAAATTACTCTTACATAACTTTTATTTAAATTATGTATTGTTTAAAAAATTATTTCCCATTAACATTTTTTTATATAATTTTTTGTTAATTGGTTATTTTTTAATATATATTATTTTTATTATTATTTTGTTAAGTGATATAAAATTTATGTTCATCTACACAAGTTGTTTAGTGAAATCCTATAACCACACTTAGGGGGACTCAAGGGTCAACCCTCATGGGTAGTCTATACCTTAAGGGTAGTAGCAAGGCTAGGATAGGTATAGTGAACGCATATCACATTTTTACCCATGTATAAGGCCCACTGTGTGCAAAAATTGGTGCATGGGTTGGGAATAGGTCGATTGTTGGTCCCATAGGCCCATGTGTGTAACACCCCAGGATTTCATAGTGTGTTATTTCTTAAAAATAATTCAATATCTTTCACTACACGCAACACTGAGTTCAATCACACCATGACTTACAAAAAAAAAGCCATTCAAAAGAGGTTATGAATAGTATTATCTAAATTTTAAACTTTATATAATCCTTATAATTTTAGAATCCATATTATGAGTTTCTTAGATATAATGCAAGAACAAATTCATTTTCATTATTGCACTTTTATCAACTTTTAATAGTGAACCCTTTTTAAATACAATATTTTAAACTTTTTGACTAAATGGGGACATCAAAAATTTAAAATGAAACATCCCAAGCTTCCACGATACACTTTCTTTGAATAATACAGTAGCGTGTGTTGTACGCAACCTTGAGTTTTAACACACACCACAACCAATCAAACTAGCCGTTATGAATAGTAATAACTACTTTTTGAAATTATATATATTTTATATTTAAAAATGGACTTCATTTTTGGATTCAGAATATCAAAATTAGCCTATGGTGAAATTTTGGTACTTTTCGGATAACTTTTATATTTTGATGAATAGTGAAAATTACTAAATTTTAATTAAAAAAAACTTTTTTAATCAAAATAATTAATATTGATAAATTATGAATTTGAGTGGTTTTAAAGTATATTTAGAATATATTTTTACCATTTAATATAATGTTGGTCATTGGACATAATTTTACAATTAAACCGAACATAAACAAGTGTCAATCTTTTGATAGTTATTATCTCTTAAAAACACGCTTTTTGTTTTGACAGCGGGAATTAATTTTAAATTAATTTCTGCCACTTCTGTGTTTTGAATTTAGGAAAATGGATTCCATATTTAGAATCAGGATGTTCAAATTGTGTAAATAGGTAACTTTTATTTTTAGACATTTTGAATAATTACTGCCGTAAATATTTTATTTACCATGGTTAAGGGTAAATCCGGTAAATAAGGGTTAAAAAAATAATATTATAATAATACTAAATTACCCTAAAACGTGTCTTAACCCTATTGGTTGATACATGGTCGACCATGGGAATCTTTTTGTCAATTTTGGGACCCCATGGATCCACTTGTAAGTGATAATGACACTTTATTTTAATTAAGTCAAAATGAATACAAAAATGACACAAGCATATATCTTTTAGCAAAACAATTGTTACATAGAGTTATATAAGTTGGATTTTAGATTATAAATATTCATTAGAATGATAAACAGATTTCCTACATAATTATATTTTATTTATAATTTTTATACATTAAATAATTTATTTTATTTATGACACAATGATGATGCAGTAATTACTATAATAGTGAAACATTAAAATAATTGATATTATAAATACCCAAAAAAATATAATATGAAACTTTTAATGAATTAAACTAATTTAATAGGATAATATGATATATTAGGATTGATTTAATTGACTTTGTTCGAAGTAATCAATCTGTTATGAGTTTCACAAAAATCAACTATTGAATAGTGTCAAAATTGACATAAAAGAGTTCGTAAAACAAATATTATATTATTAATTGATATTAAATTCATAAAAATCTAAGGTTCGGACAAGAGACTTATATCAGGATAGGTTCATCATTAATGGACCACTTGGGGGTCGGTTGGATGTATATAGTAAGTTTATTAACCATATTATATAAAACTACAAAGAGACATTGTAAAAGTGAAACTAATTAACTTAGAGTTAATACTTAAAGATAAGGTTAATATAAGTACCCAAACCTGTATAAATTCTATTGGTTGGGTGGTTTTATACCTATCCCCACCTTAACCTTTGAATAATAAGCTTTGGAGCCATTAGAAACTGAATATAAATTTAATATAAATTAATATTTCTAGTTTTTCCAAAGGTGCCCCTCACCCCTCTTATAAAAGGGCACTCCTCCTTCTCATTTCTTCACACCTCTAAAGCCTTTTGGTTCGGCCAAAATCTGCCCAAATACTCTCCCAACATCCCTCAATACAACCTAGAGGCCTTAGTTTGATCAGAAAGCCAACCTAAGGAGCCCTTTTGATCAAATCAAAAGAAAGAACCCGAAGAAGAGGTAATGATTTCACCACCCTTTTCTAAGTTCATTTATTCTTCCACTTCTTATTCCTTTGTTCTTACCATTATAAAATAATAACTCCAGTATCTCACATATAATGTGATGTTATTATAAATATGGTACAATCATATTCAGTATTATATCCACCCTTTGAATAACATGTCACCATAAGTGCGTACGTACGGCTTACCGTCTCCACGTCGTGGTGTAATTGTTATTCAATATAATATTATTTGGATGGGTATAATAATGATGTGTAACTCATTTAAATAATAAATATAACATTTTAATGATTCTGTATATATGATATACCATCCAATTATATATTATTTTAATATCAAAAGAATGATATTGTCGCTCGTGCGTACGTACGGACTACCGTCTCCACGAACGCGATGAGATTCATTCTCCATCGTATCCATTCAAGAATAATTATCATTTGATGATTTAAAAATGATGTTTAAGGACTGGATATCATTATGGATATGAATAAGATACAACAACCATGGCTTATGTAACAAAACATATAAAAGAAAATGAGTAAGTTAACTCCCGAAACGACGATAATTCTAAGATATTATTAACAAATCAATGTTAAAAGATCATATATGATATCATGTTAATATATATGATTCTTGTATAATTTAATAACAACTATTTCACCATTATACAGGAGGTTAACCTACCCCAACCAAGGAAAAGTACAAGGTAAGGGTTTATTTCACAATCTCTTCATTATCTGAGGTTGTTTATACGTAATAATCTACTGGGATATCTTTATCATCCACATCCATGTTTCTTAAAAATGTATTTCAAAACATTTTTACTATTTAAAAGAATATGGGTTAAAGTCATTTATACCCTTTTTTGACTTTTTATAAGAGGTTTATAAAGGAATCTTTCCGTCGTTTTCAAAACAAGGTCCTTTTTAACCTTTTCGACAGAATTGAGGTAAGAATGTTTTTTTTAACTTATACGGCGGGTGTGGTTATTTTACGCCGTTATAAAATCTTCAAAGCTTCCCTTACAAGCTTATAAGAATATTTTCAAAGAAAATGTTTTATTTTATATGGATCTTAAATTATTTCAAAATAAAAGGAGATATTTCTTTAAAAAGAATTTTGATTTCATCTATGTCAACATCCTTTGATGGATTTTAAGATTATTTGAAGTTGATTTATTATGATACAAAACATCAATATTGTATTGAAGGTTTTGTGATATGTTTGACTATGGATGTGCTATTTTTATACCATTCATAGTTTATGGTGAAGGTATTGACATTTTGTATGCTAGTTTTAATACGAATGATTATGTTATGTTTAAACCTTTTCATATGGGAATGCATTGGACTTAATATGTGACGGGTGGAGCCCGCTATAGCTCCTCGATGCATCGATAGGTCTCATGAGACAAACTAGTGTCTTGGCACAAGGCCTTGACAAAATCTTATTTGTAGTCTTGGCACGAGGCCTTGGCTATGTGGTTATGATAGTCTGGCATTATTCATTCCAACATTATGAAAGTGGTTATTGATTTTTGCATGTGATTATTCAATTAGTAGAATATCCATGTGAATAAGTAAATGGCATTATTTCATTTTATTTATTCCATACCATGTTGAAAGTTCATGTTTGAAAGGTTTTTGTTTTAGTTATACATTTCCTTAAAAGTTTATTCTTATTTATGAAAGTTTCCGCTATATTGTTATCCTTACTGGGCATTTGAGCTCACCCCTTTTCTATGTTTTATTTTTCCCAGGATGTGAACAAGTAAGTTATGAATGACCTGCAGGGATTTTATGAGGGGTTAATAGTGTGGAATGTGGAAACATTATTTTGTTGTAGTAGTTTTTCATTTTATGATGTAATGTAAAACTTATGAATATATCTAGTGTTTCCAAGGCTACTAAACCAATCGGTCTTTCGAGATTTGATCTTTCTTGTGATCATGCCAATGTTATGTAATAATGCACCGACTCTGGGTAACTGGGGTCGGGGCGTTACAGTTAGTATCAGAGGAAGTTTAGTACAAACCTTGGAAACTAGATTTAGATAAACTCTGATTAGAGCACGTAGACCTAAGATGAACTTTGAGGATTAGTATAGAAGAACTTCCTAGAATTTTGGTATTGTAGAGATTTTGTGAGTTTTCCAAGCAATACATCCCTGTCTGGATACGAGCAGGTAGAGGCGGCTCTGGCACAGATGTACCTAGGGGTAAAACCTAAAAACACCGCTTTGAGCTAGACTCGAACGGGAACTGGTGCACGACAACGAGCCTTGCTGCACTCTTGGTTACGACACTCCCGGGGGATATGCTTAGGATAACTCTCATTTTCTTTACATATCATTTTGAAGGTATTATGAGTATATACATCCTCAAAGAAAACATTCTTATGATTATGGATTATATCCATAAATAGTTCAATTTATGTTAAGTGTTTTATAAGTATGGGATTATGTGTTTTGATTCATAAACTGATCTAGTTTATGCCATGGTATAGAAATGGCGCCCAGTAGAAGGAATGAGAACTCCAGAAATACACATGATTCAAAGAGAAGGAATGATCATATCTTTCATGGTCTTAAGCTAGAATTTATAAGAGAAATAGTCTCCCATGTATTATCATCATATGAAGAAATAATATCATGTGTTGATAAGATAAGTAAAGAGTTTACTGAGTCCTATGGCTTTGAAGGGAAGCAAGAGAAGAAAAGGATGGAAGAGAGAAAGATGGATAAAGGGAAGAGGGAAAAGAAGAATTTTCCCATATGTGGTAACTGTGGAAAGAAACACCCTGGAACTTGCCTGAAAGGAATGGGAGTTTGTTATAAGTGTGGAGGAAAAGGGCACAAAATACGTGACTGCAAGGGTAAGAAAATGGTTTCAAATGTACAATGCTTCATTTGCAAGGAGTTTGGACACTACGCGAGCCTATGTCCCAGTCATCAGACTATGCCGCAAATGATGTTATTGGATAATAATCAAGTTATGATACTACCACAGATGAAGAGGAATGATTAGAGTTCTTATGTTGATTATGTCAATTGAGTGTTGTATCAACAATGTACTTGTTACAATAATCATGGAGTATATAAGGATTGTACTGCAGTACTATTTCATTAAGGACTTGAGATTGTGTGGAACAAAGAAAAGTGACTCAATAGCAGGATAAATTTTTGGAAAATATATGGTTGAGAGAATGATAAATCATAATATAGTTCTGATACTGAGGTAGTGATTTTGGAATAATATGTGATTGTTTTGGATAAATTATATTGGATATTCTTGACTACCCTGGAACTGATTAATGATTTGTATATTCCATCATTGTTGGGGTTTAAAACATTTTTGGATTAATGAAGTATATCCAACTTTCTATATGTAATAGGGGAGCATGAATGTAATCAATAAGGAATATGGTAATTCAAGATGTTTCAGTTTATTAAAAGAATACAAGATGAAGGTATTCATATGCTATTGCGGGGTAAAAAGGATCTATATTATGTTTACCTTTTTTATAAATGTTGGACTGTGAGTTTGGACAGAAGTATTTTGGATAGTTCTAGTTTGGATTATTTTGGATTACCATAAAAGGAAAACCCGGAGGTTGGGCGGCAACCCGTCGCGTCCGGCAAGGCTGCGAGACTTGAACCCGCAACTGAAGGGCGACAAGGGTGTATCACCTACCACTGGCCCATGAGATGTCCTGGATTAAATAATGTTGTTTTTTTTAAAAGATCTGGTAGATGAATTATAAATTCATTTATTTTGGAACCATGTACGAATAGTATAAATAAATAAAAAATTACATTCTATTATCTTTTAGAGTGAAAGATGAGTTTGTGGTAGAAACTTATTAATGGATAAAACTCTGATTATAAAGTAAGTATATCTCCTTATGATCTTAGCCAATCTCATAAATAAATTCTTCAACATTAATAAAAGGAACTTAGAACAAAAATGTTTCCCTAGATGGTACCTTAAATCATCACTAATTTATGGCTTTGGGATTGTTGGCCTTTTCATAGCCATGTTCTCTACCACTCTCCATCAGATAATTGATGGTTAGATTTCTCCTCCATATCCATATTTTCCTACATGGAACCCTAGTATGTGTTATTTTCGGTAATCTTCATACTTTCCACTCTTTATTTTAAATATAGGCCTCATTAATTCATTTTTCGATGTGGGATTTCAACTAAGATATTTTGAAACATCAAAAATGTGTTATCCCAATACCCTATATTTTGTTGAACTGATGGTACTTCAAATCATCATAGATTGATGAGTTTAAGGACCTCAATTTTATACTTTTTTCTGATTGATGACCTCAATCACTACCTATAAATATTTACGTTTTTCCTCTAATTATATGTCTCTAATTGCCACCAATGTTCTCCTAATCAAGATCATAATTTGGTGGTGACTCTTTCATTTCTCTTTTCCTCATAATAAGACTAAAATTTAGTAACCTAATTTCTGATGTGGGTTTTCCCACAAAGATATTTTCTATTTTCAACCTTTTATTTTCGAAGAACAATTTCAAATTGCGAGGACGCAATTTATTGAAGGAGGGGAGAATGTAACACCCCAGGATTTCATAGTGTGTTATTTCTTAAAAATAATTCAATAACTTTCACTACACGCAACACTGAGTTCAATCACACCATGACTTACAAAAAAAAAAGCCATTCAAAAGAGGTTATGAATAGTATTATCTAAATTTTAAACTTTATATAATCCTTATAATTTTAGAATCCATATTATGAGTTTCTTAGATATAATGCAAGAACAAATTCATTTTCAGTATTGCGCTTTTATCAACTTTTAATAGTGAACCATTTTTAAATACAATATTTTAAACTTTTTGACTAAATGGGGACATCAAAAATTTAAAATGAAACATCCCAAGCTTCCACGGTACACTTTCTTTGAATAATACAGTAGCGTGTGTTGTACGCAACCTTGAGTTTTAACACACACCACAACCAATCAAACTAGCCATTATGAATAGTAATAACTACTTTTTGAAATTATATATATTTTATATTTAAAAATGGACTTCATTTTTGGATTCAGAATATCAAAATTAGCCTATGGTGAAATTTTGGTACTTTTCGGATAACTTTTATATTTTGATGAATAGTGAAAATTACTAAATTTTAATTAAAAACAACTTTTTTAATCAAAATAATTAATATTGATAAATTATGAATTTGAGTGGTTTTAAAGTATATTTAGAATATATTTTTACCATTTAATATAATTTTGGTCATTGGACATAATTTTACAATTAAACCGAACATAAACAAGTGTCAATCTTTTGATAGTTATTATCTCTTAAAAACACGCTTTTTGTTTTGACAGCGGGAATTAATTTTAAATTAATTTCTGCCACTTCTGTGTTTTGAATTTAGGAAAATGGATTCCATATTTAGAATCAGGATGTTCAAATTGTGTAAATAGGTAACTTTTATTTTTAGAAATTTTGAATAATTACTGCGGTAAATATTTTATTTACCATGGTTAAGGGCAAATCCGGTAAATAAGGGTTAAACAAATAATATTATAATAATACTAAATTACCCTAAAACGTGTCTTAACCCTATTGGTTGATACATGGTCGACCATGGGAATCTTTGTGTCAATTTTGGGACCCCATGGATCCACTTGTAAGTGATAATGACACTTTATTTTAATTAAGTCAAAATGAATACAAAAATGACACAAGCATATATCTTTTAGCAAAACAATTGTTACATAGAGTTATATAAGTTGGATTTTAGATTATAAATATTCATTAGAATGATAAAACGATTTCCTATATAATGATATTTTATTTATAATTTTTAGATTTTAAATAATGTATTTTATTTATGACACAATGATGATGCAGTAATTACTATAATAGTGAAAAATTAAAATAATTGATATTATAAATACCCAAAAAAATATAATATGAACCTTTTAATGAATTAAACTAATTTTTTAGGATAATATGATATATTAGGATTGATTTAATTGACTTTGTTCGAAGTAATCAATCTGTTATGAGTTTCACAAAAATCAACTATTGAATAGTGTCAAAATTGACATAAAAGAGTTCTTAAAACAAATATTATATTATTAATTGATATTAAATTCCTAAAAATCTAAGGTTCGGCCAAGAGACTTATATCAGGATAGGTTCATCATTAATGGACCACTTGGGTGTCTCTTGGATGTATATAGTAAGTTTATTAACCATATTATATAAAAATACAAAGAGACATTGTAAAAGTGAAACTAATTAACTTAGAGTTAATACTTAAAGATAAGGTTAATATAAGTACCCAAACCTGTCTAAATTCTATTGGTTGGGTGGTTTTCGACCTATCCCCACTTTAACCTTTGAATAATAAGCTTTGGAGCCATTAGAAACCGAATATGAATTTAATATAAATTAATATTTCTAGCTTTTCCAAAGGTGCCCCTCACCCCTCTTATAAAAGGGCACTCCTCCTTCTCATTTATTCACACCTCTAAAGCCTTTTGGTTCGGCAAAACTCTACCCAAATACTCTCCCAACATCCCTCAATACAACTTAGAGGCCTTAGTTTGATCAGAAAGCCAACCTAAGGAGCCCTTTTGATCAAATCAAAAGGAAGAACCCGAAGAAGAGGTAATGATTTCACCACCCTTTTCTAAGTTCATTTCTTCTTCCACTTCTTCTTCCTTTGTTCTTACCATTCTAAAATAATAACTCCAGTATCTCACATATACTGTGATGTTATTATAAATATGGTACAATCATATTCAGTATTCTATCCACCCTTTGAATAACATGTCACCATACGTGCGTACGTACGGCTTACCATCTCCACGTCGTGGTGTAATTGTTATTCAATATAATATTATTTGGATGGGTATAATAATGATGTGTAACTCATGTAAATAATAAATATAACATGTTAATGATTCTGTATATATGATATACCATCCATTTATATATTATTTTAATATCAACAGAATGATATTGTCGCTCGTGCGTACGTACGGACTACCGTCTCCACGAACGCGATGAGATTCATTCTCCATCGTATCCATTCAAGTATAATTATCATTTGATGATTTAAAAATGATGTTTAAGGACTGGATATCATTCTTGATATGAATAAGATACAACAACCATGGCTTATGTAACAAAACATATAAAAGAAAATGAGTAAGTTAACTCCCGAAACGACGATAATTCTAAGATATTATTAACAAATCAATGTTAAAAGATCATATATGATATCATGTTAATATATATGATTTTTGTATAATTTAATAACAACTATTTCACCATTATACAGGAGGTTAACCTACCCCAACCAAGGAAAAGTACAAGGTAAGTGTTTATTTCACAATCTCTTCATTATCTGAGGTTGTTTATACGTAATAATCTACTGGGATATCTTTATCATCCACATCCATGTTTCTTAAAAATGTATTTCAAAACATTTTTACTATTTACAAGAATTTGGGTTAAAGTCATTTATACCCTTGTTTGACTTTTTATAAGAGGTTTATAAAGGAATCTTTCCGTCGTTTTCAAAACAAGGTCCTTTTTAACCTTTTCGACAGAATTGAGGTAAGAATGTTTTTTTTAACTTATACGGCGGGTGCGGTTATTTTACGCCGTTATAAAATCTTCAAAGCTTCCCTTACAAGATTATAAGAATATTTTCAAATAAAATGTTTTATTTTATATGGATCTTAAATTATTTCAAAATAAAAGGAGATATTTCTTTAAAAAGAATTTTGATTTCATCTATGTCAACATCCTTTGATGGATTTTATGATTATTTGAAGTTGATTTATTATGATACAAAACTTCTATATTGTATTGAAGGTTTTGTGATATGTTTGACTATGGATGTGCTATTTTTATACCATTCATAGTTTATGGTGAAAGTATTGACATTTCGTATGCTAGTTTTAATACGAATGTTTATGTTATGTTTAAACCTTTTCATGTGGGAATGCATTGGACTTAATATGTGACGGGTGGAGCCCGCTATAGCTCCTCGATGCATCGGTAGGTCTCATGAGAGAAACTAGTGTCTTGGCACAAGGCCTTGACAAAATCTTATTTGTAGTCTTGGCACGAGGCCTTGGCTATGTGGTTATGATAGTCTGGCATTATGCATTCCAACATTATGAAAGTGGTTATTGATTTTTGCATGTGATTATTCGATTAGTAGAATATCCATGTGAATAAGTAAATGGAATTATTTCATTTTATTTATTCCATACCATGTTGAAAGTTCATGTTTGAAAGGTTTTTGTTTTAGTTATACATTTCCTTAAAAGTTTATTCTTATTTATGAATGTTTCCGCTATATTGTTATCCTTACTGGGCATTTGAGCTCACCCCTTTTCTATGTTTTATTTTTCCCAGGATGTGAAGAAGTAAGTTATGAATGACCTGCAGGGATTTTATGAGGGGTTAATAGTGTGGAATGGGGAAACATTATGTTGTTGTAGTAGTTTTTCATTTTATGATGTAATGTAAAACTTATGAATATATCTAGTGTTTCCAAGGCTACTAAACCAATCGGTCTTTCGAGATTTGATCTTTCTTGTGATCATGCCAATGTTATGTAATAATGCACCGACTCTGGGTAACTGGGGTCGGGGCGTTACAATGTGTGTGCACTGTTGACCGGTGATGATCCCTGATAGCTTGATCAGACTAAGGATTGGTGGATCCTAATTGAAATACTTATTCCTATCATATCTTCTTTTTTATATGGGATTGTGAATTGATCTTCACTATTCTTCCTCTATTAAATTATTGAACAATAGAATTTAGTCTCTCAGTTGTCCGATATTAACCCCATTAGCTATCTGATCTCCTTTTTTATCCCATGCTAATTTTTTAAATTACCATTCTTCCTTCTATTAAAATTCTATCATCATATTCAGAATTACTCCCATTCATCTTTACACGGGTGCTTTTCACGGTGTTTCTATTGAAGATAACCAATTTTATTCAAGCCTATGGTTTTATCTTGTTTATTCTTGGTATCTATTCTTGAATTATAACTCTATATAACAGTGTCTTGACCACTTATTCTTCTTCAGCATTCCATATTTTCTACTGAGCTTTTCTTACAGGCATTGATATGAGCTTTTGTTCATCTAGTTCAATTTCCTTCTATTGGTTTCTTGATAATTTCACCACTGATCACTAAGCATGAGTCATGAGCCACTATTGTAACCCAACAGTGAGTCACAAGCCACCATAGTACCCAAAAGTAGGTCAACGAGACACCAACAGGCATTAATGGCCGGTCATATTACCCATCATTGGACATTAACAGTGGATTATGTTTTACCCATCGGTTGCGTTTCACTTAATGTAAAATGTATCCTTAGGATTTGAGTTATTATTTGGGTATTTAATTTCTATTCACTGGGTGTTATTTATCTATATTGTATAATGACTCAACAAGATCTTCTTTAAGATCCAATACGAGCTCCTCCCTCTTATTTCAAGTGTAGTTTTTTATTTCATTATGTTTTAAGGTGTTTCTATTTGTTTTCGGATTTATATCAAAAAATTATTAAAAAAATCATCTTGTTTATCATATGCTTCTTTGGATTACTTTTCTCATTTTTCCTCCATTGCAAATTTCCAAAGAGAGTGCATGAGTCTCCTTTGGAATCCAACGGTTATTCATGCGTCACTGTTGGACAACCAACAACATAAAAATATTTATTTCTTCTCTTGAGCCCTTAAGTCGCTAAGTTTCATGGAATTAATTTTGTTTTGGTTGAAACTTTTATTTTTTCATGAAATTGAAATTATTTCCTTTTCTCTATTTTCAATAGTAGGTCATGATCCCCCGCACTCTGTTTTCAAGGGTAGGTCATGAACCACTACTCTCTATTTTTATTAGTAGGAAATGAGACACCTCTCTCCTCTTTCAGTGGCATCTCATTGATCCACTGTTATTTTAAATCATCTAAAAAAATTTATTTACTATTTATAAATAATTTTTCTAAAAATAAATTTATTTCTTAATTTTTTTATAATTATATGTTGAAATAAAATTGATATAGTCTTTAAAAATAATTTTAGCACTATTTTATATTCACTTGTTTATGTAGAATGATATTCATGAAAAGACTTATTTTTATAACATCCTTTAGTCTTTAATTTCAAGAATATTTTTTATTTAAATTGTTTTAAAAATGTAATTTGTTTTTATTTTTTTTATAAAATATTAAATGCTTTATTTTGATAACACATGAATAAATATAATGTATGGTTGTGTTTTATTTTTAGTATGACTTTAATAAAAAAAAGGTAATAGTCATATTGTTATATTTTTATACACTAATAAGTGTTGTGTAGATATTGAATATAGATATAATCTGGATGTAGTTTTTCTTTAATGATCTATGGGATCTATTTAAGGATAAATAACATATCCTGGTGCAGATAATTTGATGGATACATGATAAGAAAATTTCTACTTCTCTAAATTGATCAAGAGACTTCTTTAACTTTTGTTCTTTTTTGTGATCAATATAGTTATTTTTAACATTCATATTCCACCACTAGAGTGATCAATGAACTCGAGCATCACTGAATTTCTACATCATTTTATCTTCTATTGTTTTATTTATTTCCTTAATTTGATCATTATAATTATTCCTACAATCTATTTTTTCTCTAATGTTTGGTTTAATATTTTACCATCCAAAGGATTTCATAGGGTTATTACTCCCATTTAAAAGGGATATTTGGTTGTTCCTTATAGAAGAAAGGGAGGTAAGTTTTGACTCCTTTAAAAGATAGGGGTTATACCACCATGCATGAAAAAGGTATGTTTCATCTATATGTAAATTGGTTATCAGTCCCTTTCAAAAGTGAGGATCTATTTTATACTATTATAATTATAGAATGACATAGATTTATGAGAGGAATAATATCTTGGGGAACCTAAAAATCATTTGGAAAATGCCTTATAAAGAAATAATAATTGTGATGTAAAATAGATTCACAAAAATTGTCAACAACATGGATTCATTCAGAGAGAGCATGAAGAATGAAGCTATCCTTGAAGGAAAAAATATAGATCTATCAAAGAGATATAATTAAAATAAAGTTTATATTGATGAAATTATTGGCAATAATATGAAAGAATTTGGGCAGTGTCAACCCTCCTTCCATTCACTATAGGGTTTCCCTCAATGGAAATTTTTATGGGGGAGGAATGTTTTTATTTGATGGTGCCTCCCCCTCCCCACCACTTTCTCTTCTCCATCGTTCTAAAATTACTTAGCTCTCATCTCACCTTGGTCCTTAGTCCTCCTTCTCTGGTGGTGATTTTATTCAGTTTGGGTCATCTCCTCATAGATTGGATTTCATTATCACCATTTTTTTGGTTTTCTGGATCTCTCTTTTTTATTTTCGTCATGGTTGCGTCACTTTGTTGATTTTTTCGATGCCTCTTCCTCGGCACTTACCATTTGTTTCTATGTTCTATCCTCCTTCGTGTCCAGAGTGCTGGTTATTCAAGAACATTTGGGATATGGTGGCTAAGTCTTCATTGGTTTTTGATGCTATGTAGATTGTAGAAGATCTTTCGGTGTGGCGGTCATTTGTTTCTTCAATGTTGGGGTTTTCTGATGTTTTTTTAGTCCTAACGATGGGTGTATCCTACTGTTGAGTCCATTGAGAACTAAAACTCTACTCTATAATTCTTTACCATTTCTCCTCCCTAATTCATTCTGGTGTGGTGGTTGTCAAGAAGGCTTTAGGAATTGATGTTGGGGTGGGAAATTTCCTAACAACCAGCTTAACCTCTATTTTATTTTCTTCTTCCTCTATGGTTTAGCATTGATGTTCTTAATAGTTCAATATTTTGGTTTCTAATGGGTATGGTTGTTTTTTGGTGATGTCATATGCCTTGATATATCTTTTTATTGTATGTGTTTTTTTCTGAAGACTATTTTTTTCATGTGTCTATGATGGACCTAATGGGTTGTAGTGGCATTTTTTGAGTTTTGTGAAGTTGTGAAGAGTGGACCTCTACTAAATTGATGATGTTTTTTTATTATTTAACGATTTTTTCTCTAGTTTCATTGGTGATCTATATGGTGAGGTGGATATATTGACAAGGTGATCGTCTTTCAGGGGCATAACTCGTGGTTTTTTTGCAAACCGAGGAGGTGGCTCTAGGATTGATGCACATTTCAATTTCATTTTTTAATTTTTAATTTAGGTATGTTGATACCTTGGGTCTGACTATGATGGAATTTTCATTTTAATTTTTTTGTGGATTTTGGGTTGTTTAATATGATTTAGTTTTTTTGTGAGGTTTCACACTTAAAATGTAATTTTTTTTAAAATTTAAAAAATTTTGATTTTGAGGAAGAAAGAAAGGATTTCACTAAATATTCAATGGATGAGTTGATAGGATCACAACATCAATATGAGTTAGTATTGAAGAATGAAAATGCTGATGAACATGATGATAAGAAAGTTATATTATTTAAATCAAATAAAAATCTTATTGTTAATTACTATTATTCTAAGTTATAGAAAAGTTAGAAGGATGAAATTTAAAATTTCACAAAAGGATTTTACAAGTAAATGAAGGGTAATAAAGGATTTAAGAAGCTTCCCAGAATATATTATCAAATGGATGATATAAAGAGTATTAAAAGAGTTCAAATTAGTAATTATGATATTTCCAAATTAATATAATATGAGTGGAGGAAAAGGGTGAATATATAGTCAGACTATCACAAATTAAAACAAGATTCAAACGAAAAGAAATACAATAAGGGTAAAGTAAAGGAATATAATGTAGGATAGAGTTGTACAGAAGAGTCAGACTCAAGTATTGGTGGTTTTGAAAGTGAAAAAGAATATATCAATAAATTTTTGATAGCTAAAACTATAAATGAGGTTCACTCTAATTACAACTATAGTTCTTTTTATAAATCTAAAATTAAAAAATAAGTTAAATAATTAACTTCCCCAAATAAAAATTTTCAAAATGATATTTTGAAAATGTATAAAATATATGGAGATCTAAAAAGAGAAAATAAGAAGATTAAATAAGATAATAAAAAATTAAATTATTTTTTTTAAGTAATATAGAATAGAAATGGGTTGTAGATTCTGAACTATTAAAAGTTAAATTTGAGAATATGATAATAAAATATTTCATGACAAAAACTAATGAAGAACAAAATAGAATCTTTAAATTAGTTTGTCATGATTTAGATAAAATTGAAAAGGAATATACGAATCATAAACATGAAAATAAGAGAATGAAAAATTCAAGATCATGATCAAATATAAAAATATGTGATGACATGGACGTTATTCAGAAAGTGAAAGAAAAATATAAATAGGAAATTACTATATTAAAGGAAACCATATATATTATTGTTTGAGTCCAATAAAAATTAAATATTATAATGTCCATGAAAAAACCCAAAAATGATATAACAGGTTATAGCAATAATAATAAGCTTCCTAAGATATATAGAAGCATTTTTTTTAAAGGGATAAATTGGAATATTTCAAATGTTACTTGCTTTAGATGTAACTTGAAAGGGACCCGAGATCAAATTCGGGTTACTTGAAAGGGACTTGAGACCTAAGATCAAATATGAGTGGAGTAATATTTTTGGGTTACTATAGCGGGTATTGTAGCAGGAACTATAGAAGGTACTGTTATAGGGACTATATTATACAGTATCAGCTGTAACTATTCATCTATTTGGGCTTTCAGGCCACTGGTTTGGTCGTCGTGTCATTCAAGGACTTTATGCCACCCATGGTCTTTGGACCATTAGGGCATTCAGACCACCTCTAGACCTTCAGGCCACATCATGGACTTTGGGTCACCACAATTATGGCATCCCACCTTTATATTACTTAACTTTTCAAAACATTTTACAAATAGAGGATCTTTAAAGTCTAGTGTCTTAGAAATTAGGAACATAAACATGAAAACAACATAAAAATTTATTCTAATTGGTTTTAAGGCTTCATCATAAGTTCATCCTGGGTAAAATTACTTCATCTCATAACCTGGAGACATACATCAAAGGAAAGGGTGAGCAGAAGGCCCAATAAGGAAATCAAGGAAATCAGTTTACATATGATATCAATAAGAACTTGATGAAAACCACAAGACAAGAACAATGGAAGAAAGTTAATATAATAATAAAAAGAACATGAATGATAACTTAAATAAGTCGTTACAACATTTCATTTAGACATTCATGAACATATCACCAAGGTTCATCCCCAAGGTGTCTTAAAAAATTACCAAGGTTATTATCCAAGGTATCGTGAAACTTGGCATCTCTAGAGATTAATTCTTTACCCAATGAATTAGAGATCTATCCAGTAACACCCTTGATATGTATTTATTTTCTGGTGGTCCCCATATATCATAATCAAACATTTCATAAATAACCCAAATAGAATCAAAGAAATGTGTTTCATGTCAAAATTTTGATGTTTAAAAAGTACATAAAAATAAGATCATTATGATACTGATAACCCATGGAAAGGGAGTGAGGGCTATATGTATGTCAATTACAGAATCAAATAGATCAATATTATGTATTTATTAATACCCCTTAAAATTAAAATATATTTGGGTATCCACATAAATAATACAAGATAATTTTTTGAAAAAAAGAGAGAGATTTTGATATGAAAATTCTGTAGCATAACGGCTACATAACATCATTTCAGAAAACATTAAAAAGAGAGGGGGCAAGGGTCAACCACTCATAAATAATTCATAATACAGTATGGGTACATAATAACATCATGATATGGATATTTTAATGACATACCACATTAAAAGAAACATGAAAGAAAAGAGAAGATGCTATTTCTTTTATGAAAAATTCGGCAGCCTAATGGCGTTGCTTAAAAATTCAGAAAATAAATTTATGAGACCAGAAAGAGTCTCTAATAATTTTTATATAAAATGGATAGTAAAAATAATATATAAGAACATACCCCCACATAAGAATATGGAAACTAGAAGACATAAAATAAATGAAATCATGACTAAAAAGAGAAGGGTGAAAGGTTCCCTTACCTTGAAGAGTGTCTTAAAAAGCTCAAATGTTGGGACCTTGGGGGGATTGAGGGAAACTTGAGAGAACTCCTTGTGTGGTAGAAATACCAGATATTCATTGAGGAGGATTTTGGAATCAAATTAATGAAGGAATGTATTGGTATTTATAGGAAAACTGAGGGAATATATAATTAATTCTCAAGGGACACCTCATCGGTGGTATTTGAAAACCCATGGGCTTTCCCATGGTATTATCCCATGTTATTGGCCACTTGGGACACCACATAACATATATTACTATTAAAAAGTTCACCAGATTTATTATATCATGATTACATCATCAATGATATCATTAAACACCTGAAACTCAAAACTGTATTTTTACTATTAACCAAAAATTCAACTGTGTCAGTAAAATCCCAAAAAAAATCTCCTTAACCAAATATTGATGCTCTAAATTCAAAAATGAACTCTATTTTATGAAAATAATTTTTTAAATATTTTTAATTTAATTTTTAAATAGAATCATTATTTATTCCAAATAATAAACTTTAAATCTATAACCCATTTTGTAACACCTTGAAAAAGTAATCAACATCCCATAAAATTATTTTATAACCATAAGACAATAAAGTAATAATTTATGATTACATTTTATGAAAATAAATTCCCATTTTAATTTATTAAATTAATTATGAAATTGTAAATAAAGTATTTATGGAATACAAAAATACCAAAACTTAATATATAATCATTTTTTCACCTTTTAAGATGTATAAATTGTATTTATACATTCATGGGTGAAGTTTCTATTTTTTGGCTGATTTACTATTCATTATTATTTATAAGGGTATGTTACTATTAATACTTAAATATTCACTAAAAATTAATTTGATCTTATTAGTCTATAAATTTCATACTTGTCACAATGATAGAAGACCTTTTTGAAAATAATTTTAAATTTTTATCTATTTAAATGTTATATAAATATTTTAAAATACCATTTTTTCCAAATTTCATTAATAATATGGAACTTCCTTAAATTCATCCTACATTTATCTGGACATTTGAAATTCATAAATTTTACCATATGAAAAAATAAAAAAATTATTTATACCAAGGGAATACAAAAAGTATCTAAGGCCTCGTTGCATATCCCCTTATAACACCTACATAGGACCTAAGTGTAAGGTGTGCTATGCTGATGGAATCTTGGGGTGGCTCAGACAACATTTCCTAAGTGGTGATTTCTATCCGCTTGAACTTATCCATTTGGAAATTTCATTCAAGCTTCACATGTTTAATCTTAACTTGGGCTTGGTCCAGAGAAAAGCCTAGAGATGCTACCACCGTCCCAAGCTCTGACAGATTGGCTTTGTATGGCCCGAGTCTACTGGATGAGTCCATCGACTCTTCTTTCTGTATTAATTAAATAAGATCACTTGTATTTATAAACAATAATTATAACGTTAAGAGTTTAGTTTCCAACTGTTATATTGACCAATAGTCATATAATAGTCAAAACCCAATGGTATAACTTCATTAATTAAAGGATATAGTTTTGTGGTGTACAAAATGGAATAACACACAAATTTTGTAAACAAATATTATAAAAAAGTTCAGGTTGTTACATTCTTCCCCCTTAAGAAATTTCATCCCCAAAATTTTAACTCATGCCCTAAGAAGAGAAAAGGTGTGGGTACATCTGCCTCATAGAATCCTCTGGTTACCACGTGGCTTCTTCACATTTGTGGTTCCTCCATAACACCTTAATAAGGTGGGTAGTCTTGTTGCATAGAACCATGTCTCTACAATCCAATATCTACACCGATTTCTCCTCATAAGAGAGATCATGTTTCTATTGTACCACCTCAAGATTTAGTAAATGTTAAGGGTTGGGTATGTACTTCCTCAAGAGGGATATGTTGAAGACATCATGAACTTGTTCTAGATTTGGAGGAAGTGAAAGCCAATAGGCCACTACTCCTACACGATCAAGGATTTCATATGGGCCAATGTACCTAGGGCTGAGCCTCCCTTTCTTCCCAAATATCATGACTCACTTCCAAGGTGAAATTAGAAGAAAGACCTTATCACTAACATCAAACTCCATGTCTCTTGGGCGGTTATCAGCATAGCTATATTTTTGAATCTAAGAAGACTTAATGTGTTGTTGGATGGCACAGACTTTTTCTGTCATCTCTTGCACAAGATCAGGCCCAAGAATCTTTCTCTCACCAACTTCATGCCAAAAAGTAGTAGTTCTACACTGATTACCATATAGATCTTCATAGGGTGACATTTGAATTCTCGATTGGAAGCTGTTGTTATAAGAGAACTCAACTAAAGGGAGATGTTTATCCCATCCACCTTTAAATTCCATTGATCATGTTCTCAGCATATCCTCGAGTGTTTGAATTGTCCTTTCATACTAGCCATCAGTTTGGCGGAGATAAGTCATAAGGAAATTCAATTCCGTACTCAGAGCATGTTGAAGACTTCTCCATAATTTTGATATAAACCTTAGATCATAATCAGATATGATAAAATGTGGAACTTCATGCAGCCTTACCACTTCCTTCACGTAAATCCTGGAAAGCTGATCAAGAGATAAATCTTCGCAAATGGAGATAAAATGGGTAGTCTTGATAAGAAGGTCAACAATAACCCATATCGCATTGTTTCCTTTGGAAGTAATTGAGAGACCAGTGATGAAGTCCATAGTGATATTGTCCCACTTCCATGTTGGTATGGGTAGTGGTTGCAATACCCCTTTAGGAATTTGTTGCTCTGCCTTCACTTTCGTACATACAAGACACCTTGAAGTGTAGTCAGTAATCTCCCTTTCATATTATCCCACCAATAATGATCATGAAGGTACCTATACATTTTTGTGATCCCAGGATGTATAGAGAAAGCAGAGCTATGAGCTTCACCCATCAGATCCTTATTTATTTCTAGAATAGATGGAACACGTAATCTTGTGCGAAATTTCAGTACACCTTGATCAATATTGAACTCATGAAACTTCTCATCATTCATAGCCTCAAACTTCTTCTTTAACAAAGGATTTTCATTCTGAGATTTCTTGAACTTCTCTAGTAATGACGATTGAGAAATCATTTGGGTTAGGGTTTATGATGTCCCGTCCCTTATAATTCCCATGTCCAGATTTACTAGGTCATTGATCAAAATATCTATTTGAATCCTTGTCATGGAAAGAGCAACTGGGTCTTTCCTGCTTAATGCATCAGCGACTTTTTTGCTCTTCTAGGATGATAATGAATTGAACAATCATAGACTTTGATAAGTTCCAACCATCTCTTATGTCTCATGTTCAATTTCTTTTGTGTGAAAATATACTTCAAACATTAATGGTCTGTGTATATATCACATTTTTCCCCCAAAAAGATAATGCCTTCATATCTTTAGAGAAAAAACAACTGCAGCCATCTCCATATCATGCGTAGGATAGTTCTTCTCATGAGTCTTCAACTATCGAGATGCATGAGCAATGACTTTTTCATTTTTCATGAGGACGCACCCAAACCCATTCATAGATGCATCGATAAAAATACCAAATCCTTCTCTATTTGAGGGAAGAGTCAACACGGGTGCAATAACCAATCTCTTCTTCAGCTCTTGGAGACTTTCCTCACACTCCTTTTTTCAGATGAACTTGAACCCTTTACGAGTAAACTTTGTTAATGGATTATAAAGTCATGAAACATTTTTTACAAACCTCCTATAATATCCTACTAATATAACGAAACTTTAAATATAAGTTATCATTGTAGGTTGAGGCCACTCCTCTACAACTTTTTTCATTGTAGGGTCAATTGTGATTCCTTCATTGGTAACAATGTTCCCCATGAAATCAACTTTTTGTAACCAGAATTCACATTTGATAAACTTCCCAAAAATCGTCTCCTTCCATAGAGTTTTCAAAATACCCCTTATATGATCTTCATGCTCCTCACGGCTTTTGGAATATATCAGAATATCATCAATAAAAACATCCATAATGTTATCTAGGTAGTTCTTAAAGACTCTAATCCTCAATTCCAAAAAAATAGCATGTGAATTAGTTAGTCTTAAGTGTGTAACAACAAACTCATAACGACCATATCTTGATCGGAAGGCAGTTTTTGGAATATCTTCTTCCTTCACCCTCAATTGATGATAACTAGAACGAAGATCAATCTTAGAGAAAAATTGATCCCCATGAAGTTGGTCAAATAATTCATCATTTCATGGAAGATGGTATTTGTTATTCACTATGATCTCGTTTATTTCTCTATAATCAATGTATAGCCACATAGATACATACTTCTTCTTCAAAGAGAATAGCTTCTCCCCAATAAGACACACTCGGTCAGATAAAACCCTTCTCCAAAAGATCTTGGAGTTGTTTCCTTAACTCCTCCAGCTCCACATTTTACATCCTATATGGGGTCATTGATATCAGATGTGATCTAGGTATGAGTTCAATGGATAACACTACCTCTCTTTCTGGGGGAGGTCTGCGTAACTCCTCAGGAAATACCTAAACATATTCCTAGATGATGGGGACATTTTCTATCCTCAAACTCTCATTTCCTTCATCTTCTTCACTAATCAACTCCATAAAGAAGATATAAGACATTCTTCTAAACAAATATCAGGTTGAGATATATCTCCTTGGAAGATAACTGTAGGTTTTCCATTCAAGACTACTGATATTTCCTTTCTTATAGATTTTATTGTAGCATTATACTTTGAGAGCCAGTCTATACCTAGTATAATGTCAAATTCCAGCATGGGAATGACTACTATATTTTTTATAAGGTTGTGCTCACTAAAGTAAATACTAGAGTTTCTAAACACTGATGATGCTTTAATAATCCCACCAGGAGTCTTAACTGATAACTCTACTTTTAGAATATCAGGGGTTGATTCTAAATTTTTTGCAAACTTAGATGAAATAAAGGAATGTGTGGGACCAGAATCAAAGAAAGTACTTGCTAGCTTTGAGAGAACAAAAGGGGTACCTTTTATCACATCATTTGGTGCTTCAACTTCAGCCATGGTGAATGAATAATTATTACCTTATTCCCTTGGCTGTTGCTGAGGCTGATGGTGATTCCCCTCCATAGCCCTCGGATTTGGACAGTGATAGGAAAAGTGCCCAAGTTGTCCACACTTATAACATTGGATGTTAGGTAGGGCCTGCACCATCTTCCCTATTTCGTTGGTGTTGGGAAGTTGTGGCTTCACGTCACTAAGAAAATTTCGGGCAATGTCGCCATCTCTACCACACTGGTAGCATTTCCCGCTCCCGAGCAGGCAGTTCCCCGAGCGTTTCTTCCAACATTTATTACACATGGGAAGTTGTACATTCTTTCCTCCTCTTCCTTGATTAAAGCTCCTCCCTAATATTGGATCCATTGATATATTCTTATAATTGGATTTATGAGACCGTTGTGTCTCCCCATACTCTTGTTTGACTTTCATCGCACTTCGTACGATCTCCTCATAGCTATCATAATCTTGGTTGGCTAGATTCTTCCGCATATGAGGTCTTAGTTCACTATAGAATCTATCAACAATACCATTTGGATCCATGAGAAATCTAGAGGTGTTAATTGAAAGCCTTATGAAGTTCATCTCGAAGCTTCCCACAGATTCATTTTCCTTCTACTTCAGCTCGAGAATCATCTTCTCCATTCTTGTTCTCATCGATCGAGGGAAATACTTGTTGAAGAATATCCCTCTATACTCTTCTCACTCCATAGCTTCAACATCCACTCTTGGCCTCATGTTCTTAATTAGTTCCCACCACTAATCAGCTTCTCCATCTAAGTGATAAACATACAGGGTGACCTTTTCTTAATCTGAATAGTGGAGCACAGAAAATATCTTCTCGATAGAGCTGATCCACTATTCAGTAATCAATGGGTTGGAAGATCCACTTAAGTTTAGTGGTCATTGACGCATAAAGGATTGAACATAAATTATTTCCCTTAACTATTATATTGGTATTTCAGCTTGATTCAAGTTATTTCTTATAAATTGAGTCATTTTGTTCATCATTCACATGAAATTTTCCATTCCGACTTCCATCGGAGGGTCGTCAGCGTAAGGTCCATTGTGGTCACAATTTGCACGGTTCCTCCCATTTCCAGTCATTTTCTAAAAGAATAAAACCTTAGTGAGAAGATTATTTAATTTATGAATCTTTTAACAATGAAGGATTTAATATCTTAAAACATCATGCTTTAAACAATTACATTTCTCAATAAATCCTCATAATGATTCCTAAAAAGCTTATGATTAACCAAACATATCCACCGGGATTGTTGTAACTAAGAGTAGAGCAAGGCCTGTTGTCGTGTATGAGGATACCACGAGTCAAGCTCAAAACTCCTTGTCAGAGTTTTCACTCCTAGGTACATATATGCCAGAGCCGCCTCTACCTACTCGTATCCAGATAAGGATTTATTTTCTTGATAAACCTCTTACTCAATACTCACCAAAATACCAGGAAGTATTCCTATATTTAAACTTTTCTAGAGAGCTATTACTATTTTTTTCATAGCCTAATTTCCATAAATAACTAAACTTTACTTTGATACGAACTATGGAATCCCTCCTTTATATTACATAACATTTCATTACATTTTACAAACAGAGGATCTTTAAAGTCTAGTGTCCTGGAAATTAGTAACATAAAACTTTAAAACACCATAAAACATTATTCTAATCCAATTTTAGGGCTTCATCATAAGTTCATCGTAAGTAAAATTTCTTCATCTCATAACCTAGAGACATACATCAAAGGAAAGGGTGAGCAGAACCCCTGTAAGGAAGTCAAAGGAATTAGTTTACTTGTGATATCAATAAGAAATTGATGAAAAACAAAACACATGAGCAACAAAAAAGAGGAATATAATAATAAAAATGAAAATGAATCATAACATGAATATGTGGCTACAACATTTCATTTAGAAATTTATGAACATATCACCAAGGTTCATCCCCAAGGTGTCATAAAACATTTACCATAGTTATTCACCAAGGTATCGTGAAACTTTTCATCTCTAGAGATTAATTCTTTACCCAATGTATTGGAGTACTCTTAGTGATCAACCTTAATAGGTATTTATTTTCATTTGAGCCACATAGATCATAATCAAACATTTGATAAATACCCCAAATTGAATCAGATAAATGGTTTTTATGTCAAAATCATGACATTTAAAAAGTACTTAAAAATAATATCATTATGTCATTGATAACCCATGGAAATGGAGTGAGGGTGTAACACCCCAAGTTTCCACAATACGCTTCACTTTGAATAATACAATAGCGTGTGTTGCATGCAACTTCGAGTTCTAACACACCACAACCAATCAAACTAGTCATTATGAATAGTAATACCCACTTATTGAAATTTTATAAATTTTATTTTTCAAAATGGACTTCATTTATCGATTTTAAATATCGAAATTAGCTTACGGTGAATTTTTGGTATTTTTCTAAAAACATTCAATTTTTTATGAATAGTGAAAAACACTGAGTTATAGTTTGAAACTTGATTTTTATTTAAATAATTATTTATTTTATTTAAATTTTTTTTAGGTAAAAATATATACATAACAACTATATATGTTAAATTTAATTCATTGATGTCAGTTTATAATAATTTTAGATATATAAAAATTTTATTGAACTTTTTACTATATTTTACCCACCTCCTAGGAGGATTTGCACTTTTACATAAAACATAATTTTACAGCTTCTGAGAGTTGAATTTCAAAAATCTGAGAGACATGGTTTATATAAGTAAGTAAAATGTTATTCAATAAGATAAAAATAATTTTTGGGGAATAGTAACTTTTTACTTCTATTTACCGTGGTTAAAAGTAAATAGGGTAATTAAGGGTAAAAATGATATTATAATTACCCTAAAACATGTCCTAATTCTATTTGATAAGTATAATTCGACCAAAAACAACCTTAGTAATTAAATATTAACCTCATTGGTCCACTTGGATTAGATTAGGACATTTATTATTATTTTATTTAAAGAAAAGTTAAAAGAGTTAAAATCAAAGTTTAATAACTAAAACATTTTTAATATAGGGTTATACATAAGATAAAATCTGCTATAAATATTCATTAGAAATATAAATAACTTTCATAAATAATGGTAGTTTACTTATAATTTTTATACATTAAATAATTAAATTTATTTATGACACGATGATGATGCAGTAATTACCGTATTAATGAAAGATTAAAATAACTGATATTATAAATATACAAATAAATGTAATTTGAGACTTTTTATGAATTAAACTAATTTTATAGGTTAATATGACATGTTAGGGTTTGTTAGATTAATTTTTTTCAAAGTAATAATGCTGTTATGAATTTAGAAAAAACAAAATATCAAATAGTGTCAAAATTGACATAAAAGAGTTTTTTAAAAAAATATTATATTATTAATTGATATTATCTTTCTAAAAAGCTATAGTTCAGAAAAAATACTTATATAATGATAGTTGTATTATTAATGAACCACATGGGGTTCTATTGGAAGTTTTTAGTAAGTTTATTAACCATATAATGTAAACATACAAAGAGACATGGTAAATGTCAAACTATTTAACTAAGAGTTGAATCTAAAAGATAAAGTTAATATAGTGACCCAAATCTGTCTGAAACCTACTGTTTGAGTGGTTTGTGACCCATCCCCACATTATCCTTTAAATAATTCATTTTTGAGGCATTAGAAACCTAAAATTATTTTCTTATAAAATTATTTTTTCTAGTTTTTTCTATGGTGCCCCTCACCCCTCTTATAAAAGGGATCATCCCCTTATCTCTAATTCACACCTTCAAAGTCATTTGGCTCTGCCAACCCCTTCCCAAATACCCTATCAACTATCCTACCTTAATTCTAGAGTCTTTTTTTTAGTCAAAAATCCACCCTATGGAGCCCTTTTGATCAAATCACAAGGAAGAACCCGAAGAAGAGGTAAATATTTCATCACCTCTTTGAAGTTCCTTTCTTCTTCCACTTCCTCTTTATTTGTTGTTTCTATTCTAAAATAATAACTCCAGTATATTCTATAAACTGTGATGTTATTATAAATATGGTAAAATCATATTAATTATTCAATCCATCCTTTGAATGACATGTCACTATACGTGTGTACGTACAACTTACCGTCTCCACATCGTGGTGTAGTTGTTATTCAATACATTATTATTTAGATGTGTATAATAATGATGAGTAATTGATATAAATAATTATAATAACATGATAATGATTCTGTATATATGATATACCATCCAATTATATATTATTTTAATATCAAAATAATAATATTGTCGCTCATGCGTACGTACAGATTTCCATCTCCACGAACGCGATGAGATTCATTCCTCATAGTATCCTTCAAGACTAATTTTCATTAGATGATTAAAAATAATTTTTAAACACTTAATATCATTATGAATATTAATAAGATACGTCCTATCCATAACAAACATTACTTACATAACAAATCATATAAAGGAAGATGAATTAGTTAACACCCAAATTGACGATAATACTAAGATATTATTAACAAAGAAATGTTAAAAGATCATATATGATATAATATTAATGTATATAATTCCTGTGTAATGTAATATCAATTATTTCACCATTATACAGGAGGTTAACCAACCCTAGACCAAGGAAAAAGTACAAGGTAATGGTTATTTTCACAATATCTTTATTATCCGAGGTTGTTTTATGTAAGTATATACTGGGGCCTCTTTATCATCCACATCCATGTTTCTCAAAAATTTATTCCAAAACATTTTTACTATTTACTATAATATTGGTTAAATTCATTTATACCCTTGTTTGAATTTTTATAAAATGTTTTGAAATTAATCTTTTCATTGTTTTCTAAACAAGGTACTTTTTGACCTTTTCGACAAATTTAAGGTAAGAATGTTTTTTTAACTTTTATGGCTGGTGTGCATATTTTCTTCCATTATAACATCATCAAATCTTCCCTTAAAATCTTATACAAATATTTTCAAAATAAATGTTTTCTTAAATTATTTCAAAATAGAAAGAGATAATTCTCTAAAAATGGTTTTGATTTCATCTATGTCAACATCCTTTGATGTATTTTAAGCTTATTTGAGGTTGATTTATTATGATACAAAACTTCCATATTTTATTGAAGGTTTTGTGATATGTCTGATTTTGGATGTGTTATTTTTACACCATTCATGGTTTATAGATAATTTATTGATATTTTGTATGCTATTTTTAATATGAATGTTTATGTTTTGTTTAAACCTTTTCAGATGAGGAATGCATTGGACTTAGTAAGTGAAAGTTGGAGCCCTCTATAGATCCTTGATGCATCGGTAGGTCTCATGAGACAAACTAGTGTCTTGACACAAGGCCTTGACAAAATCTTATTTGTAGTCTTGGCACAAGGCCTTAACTATGTGGTTATGAAGTTTGGCATTATGCATTCCATCATTATGAAAGTGGCTATTGATATTGCATTTGATTATTCGACTAGTAGAATATCCATTTGAATAAGTAAATGAAATAGTTTGATTTTAACTTTTCCATATTATGATGAATTTTATGTTGAAAATGATTTTGTTTATGTCTATACATTGTATTAAATGATTGTGCTTATTTATGAAAGTTTCTAATATATTGTTATCCTTACTGAGCATCTGAGCTCACCACTTTCTATTGTTGTACCTCTCGTATCCCCTCGTGGTTTAATTTTCATGATCACAATCACTTTCATGTTTATCTAATTGTGTTTTAAGTGTTTTTGTTGATAGGCAATTGATTGCCAAAGGATTGGCCCAAGAAAGCTGGCAAAATGGACTGAATTGCAGTCCACCGGCCAACCGGTGTGATAGCGCCGGCCAGCCGGTGGACCTGGCAGAGGCATTGCCCACTGCCAGGTTCCACCGGTCAGCCGGTGGCTCTGTCACCGGCCAGCCGGTGGCACCCAGACCAATGGGCCAGCTACTGTCTCCCCACCGGCCAGCCGGTGGCTCCTCCACCGGTTAGTCGGTGGAGCCTGGACCAAAACTCTTCCCCTCTGCCAAGGCACCGGCCAGCCGGTGGAGCTGTACCGGCCAGCCGGTAGCCCAGTCAAACTAGCTGTTGGCTTTGACCAGTCAACTCCCACTTGGCTCCCAACGGCTCTTTAAGCCTCTCCAACGGCTCCGAAGAATCCCCAAGGGTTCCATGCCTATAAATAAAGGCTGAGGAAGCCCCGGACACCAACCAGATCATATACAAAGCCCACAGACACATTGTTCATCATTTGGCGTACCTCCGGCGGACTTCCTTCAAGGAACCCACCTTGCTCCAACAACTTCCACATCCAAGGAGCTCCTCCAAAGAAGCTTGGAAGCGGCCTTCAACATCTCCAATCAATCTAAGGCGCCCAAGGCTTCTCCCAATACGGTTTTTAGTGTTTTATTTATTTTGAGCTTAATTTGGGTTTGTGTCTACAAACCACTCTATTTCTCATCCCCTCTTTCTTTTGGGTTTCACATCACCATTAAGGTGTGAAGAGGTTGTCAAGCTTTCCTTTAAATAGCTTGAGACATAGGTGAGCTAGCCTTTACCAGTAAGAAGGCTAGTGGGTTCTTGCTCAACCATTAAAAGCAAGTGGGTTCTTGCTAAACCAATCCAAAAGCAAGCTGTAATAGGTTCTAGTGCTACCTCAAAGCCTAGTGGGTTTCTTGCTAAAACCATTGAAAAGCAAGCGGTAGAATCTCTCAACGGTTTAGTTGGGAGCGGAGACGTAGGCCGGGTTTTGGCCGAACTCCGTTAACAATTTCTTGTGTGATTGCCTCCTTTATTTTCCGCTGCATTTCAACTTTGATTTTAATTTGTTAATCATTTTTTGAAAGGCAATTCACCCCCCCTCTTGCCATCCTTCCCGTTTTTCTCCGCCCATCAATTGGTATCAGAGGGTGGTTGGTCTCGGGACCGGTGTGGGCTTGGGGGGGGGGATGTTGTGTCCTGGGCCCAGGATTGTTGGGCCCCCGCCAGGATTGTTGGCGCCTGTGCCCCGGTAACTAATCCCACATCGGTTGTGGAGGGAGATTGGTGGGTGCTTGAAATTCTCGTGCCTACCATCCCCTCAGCAACGCGTTTTAAAGCCGTGAGGCCTGGGATAGCAACTGGGCCAGAGCGGACAATATTGCTGGGCCGAGGGATCCAATCCATCATTAGGAACATTACATAACAAATTAAAACATTAAATACACCTCTTTATTGAAAACCTCTTTTACAGGACCACACACATTCTTTCGTACTTTGAATTGCATGGGATAACCTGAGGACATGAAAAAGAAAAGAGAGAGCTATAATGTCTAGTAAGAGAGTAAACAAGTAATAACATGAAAAACACAGTACATGTTAGGAAATAGGCATGTCAATGGATTATAAGAGATACATGAACATAAAGGTATGATATAGCATTACTATCATAACATGGAAATGTGGCATCAACATTTAACATGATATTAGCATGAGCCATGGATCATTGAAAATAGAGCATGATTTATCCCTAATTGAGCTTGAATTAGCATGAGTAAACTCTAATTTCACTTGATGTATCATGATACTAATCTTTACCCAATGCATTGGAGCTCTATCAGGGTGCACCCTTCTTAATCATTTCATTTCATTCATAAGTGTGCCACATGGATCATATAACATGGATTAATTAAACATCATCATTTATTACACAATAAAGTAATGTGGAATTAATAAATGAAACTATATAAACAATAAGTAAATGTTAATAAAGGTGAATACCCTTGATAGAGAAATTTTCATGGTATTCGCTACACAATGAGTTTGTCTTGGAAAAAAGTGGTGCAATTTCGGCACCATAACGGCGTGGCATAAGAATTCATAAAAATGGTTGATGAGAGATAAAGGGGTGTATCATAATATTTGCATCAAATTATAATTAAGGGGTCATATAGATATATGTCCCAACATATTTAACTGAATTTATATTCATAATACAAAAGAATTTCTTGAATCTAAATGTGGAGAGACAAATCCCTTGCAGAATTTCAGCATAGTAACAGGTGTACATGGGAGGTATTAATGAGATATAAAGGGGTATATTATCCTTAAGAATGGAGGGTAGTATTAGGGAGGCGTGAAATCATACCCAATATTTTTAATTGAAAATAAAATGGCATAACAACATAATGAAATTTGGACAAAATGATAAAGGAAGAAACCCCTTAGTTGGAAGTGTGATCCAAAAGGCCTGAGAGAGGCTTGATAGAGGATTCTTGGGAGATTGGGTTTCCTTGGGAGGATTATATATAGAGGAGCGAAGATTTTAGTCGATCTCAAAAGGCTTTTAGTGAAGAGGAAGTGGGATTTTTGGTGGGTTTACATATAAAAAGATAGGGAATTATTTATTATTTTGGTTTTAGACACCACACATTAAACTAATCAAAACCACAAACCAACCTGTGCTTTTTGCCCATGGTTTTTTCCAAAGGTTAGTGGAAAAATTATTTTATAAGTCCTATAGAATAAATTCATAAAATATTAGCCTTTTTAATGTGGAGGTGAGTCACACTCTCAAGGAAATCATTTTAAAATGGCAAAATGTTTTATAAGTCTTGGAGGGTCCATTAAGGCTTTGTAAAATTAATCAAAAAACATAAAATCACATTATTTTAATGGTAAAACCTATATTGTTAGAACATTCCCATTTATAGTATTTTATTTCATCACTATTAGGTCATTATGATGTATTAAAACACATAATATATTTAAATGATATTTAATTTTTACCCAAAAATTCGACAGTCTTAAAAAATTATGAAAAATTCCCCATTAGAATATTTCAACATCCTAAATCCAAAAATAATATTCATTTTATATAAATATTTTTATAAATAATGTAATAATAAATTTTAAAATAGAAGTCATTGTATCTTGAAAATTCACGGGTCTTGACAAAAATAGTTTTCAAGCCTTAGAAAAATTCAACTGTATTCATAAAAATTATACGATTATTTATATTTAATAAAAAGAAATTTATAAATAAAATTTTATTAAAATATTATTTAATTCAAAAATACATTAATTCATAAAAATATATTTCTTAATTGAATATTAACTAAAAGTACTATATGTTCTTTAAAAACTATTTACCAAGTAAAAATAATAAAATGAATGTATATTCTTTACTATATACAGAAATAATACATATAATTATAGTGCTAAGGTATTGTTACATAACCCATTATAACACCAGTATAATACCTAAGGTTAATATGTGCGATGGTGATAGACTCTAGGTGTCACTCGGATAACGTCACTCGGGTGATAATCTCTATAAACTTCCACTTCTTCCGTATGCAGTTTCGTTCCAGCGTAATGTGTTGAAGCTCATATTAGGCTTGTTCAAGAGCAAATCCCAATGACGCCACCTCATTTCTGTGCTCCGACAAATGGTCTTCATATGGAGAAATTCTACTAGATGTGTCCATCGCTTCCTTTGTCTGATTAAATTGGATTAATTAAATCCACATATTTATACTAATCATGTTATCACTATTCAACGACTATATAAGAATAGGTAAAAATTCTTAACGGTATTTTGAAATCCAAAACCAAAGAATTACTTATGTTATATAACAATTTTACATAATAAGACATTTAATTAGATCAAGAGTAATTTTCAATAATAAAATTTTGGGTCGTTACATTCTCTAGACAAGTTCAACTAGTGCATATTAGTGAGACATTTTTCTTTTTCCTCAGATAGCTCTTCTTTATTTGTAGTTAGTTTCTATTCAAGATCACACACCATTTTTCCTTGTCCAACAATATTTAAATTATACATCATGATATCATTAATATAATCCTTCTCTTTATTATCCAATTATTTTTTCTCATAATTCATATTGGCTTTATTATTATAATCCTTTTTAGAAAATATCTATTTATTCTCTTTCTTTGGATTCTTCATTTCTTTCTTGGACTATGTAGTCTTATCAAGAAAAGATTCCAAATTATCTTTCAGTTACCACTCATTACTAGTCTATTATTCTCAATCATCATCACTACTTGAGGAATAAAATACATTATTTACATAATCAAGGAATCTAGCCTCATAATCTGATGAATAAAATGAGTTCTCTTGTTCATCCTATCCCATTAAATATTCTCTTTTATTAGTAAACTACTTATCCGTCAATATGTCTTCTCAACATCCTCATTTAATTCAGATTCTTCAACCTATTTCATTGGGACATATATTAAGGTATTTAAAAAATTATTACAATTATTTCATCTAGGTATATTATTAACTTTACCTTTCCATTAAACCTTACAGAATTATGTATAGTGAAGAGCAACAATCAATTTAAAGTTGTGTTAATCCTCAACATTTGAGTCCAAAAATTATTAAACATCTTATTCAATGAATTTTCCTTTAATTATGGATTCAATATTCATTTCATCTTTTTCTATCATTATGAAATCAGGTTACTTTCTCATATCATAATCTATGACTATATTGTGTATCTAATTAATTTTAAAGTCTTAACTTTCTTCCATGGATGGTATTTTTAAATCAATAAAATATAGAAAATTCCTTATTTGTTTTTTATTGATGAAGGAATCCTCTAGATTGTCATGAAATCCCCAGATGTTTCTCATAATCTCATTTAACCAAGTAAATTAGTCATTGATATTCTAATCATCATCCATATTAATATCTTCAAATTGGATCCTCTAGACTTATAGTTCAACTTTTTTGACTTTTACATTCCCTTCTAAGATATTTTTTAATTTCTTCCAGATTTCATGTGTAGTTTAAAGACCCATAAACTGGTATATACCATCAATGACAAGGATATTGAGATGGATTTTTTTTCATAAAAATTCATATTCTTTCATTATTATTGATTCAAATCATCACCAAACTCAATGGGTTAGACACAAAAAATTGTAGCATCTCTCATTTATAGTCCAGGTGATAAGAGGTGGGGTTATATCATTTTCCTACAAATATGACAATTTTACAATCAAATGTGGGACTGACTCGGTCATTAATAAAGTTAACATTCTCCATCTCTCAAGATTCCCTCATGGATCTTTAGAGGGAACCTCCCTCTGATACCACTGATAGTTCCCTAAGATAGTTAACGATGGTGGATGGGGTCAACAGTTGTCCTATTTTACAAAATATTTTTATTTTATTTCAACATATTAAATCTATTAAAGTTATTGATCTAGTAAAAAATAACTCACAGCCTCACATAAAGTGTAATAGTAATGAAAGAGAGATCAGAACACTATATTTATGTGTTTCAACTGAAATATATACTCCTTTCTATGTTTGTTATTCCCCCAACATAGAATCAAAAATATAATCATATTATCAAATGAGTAATCTTCGAAGTCCATAAGAGCATGATTAGTTATACCCTTGATCACTTTCTCTTCCATAGATTGATATACTCCCTAGTCCTAGGAATCTTTAGCAATTGATTTTACCCCTAGTTACAATCCAATTCAAATTTTTTATCCAGTATACAATGGTCTCTTTCATCACCTTGGTTTCTTATTAACCACTTGAAAATATGATCTTCCTCCTTAAGTATATGGATCAGTACGTTTTCATTTACACCACTTCAATGTTGTAAATTGTTTCTTGGAATAGTTCTAATAGTCATTAAACTCCCTCTAGATCATGTATGATCTGGATATTTCTAGTCTTCCTTGAATACATAGATATATATTCTAGATTCATCTCACCTTATTCATTTTATGATGTTGTATTTGTCATAATCTCTCAAAATTCTCAAAGTATGTATGGTAGTTTTTTTAATTCTCTTCTCCACACATTCTCTGATGACTACAACATATATTTATATTTAGAAAATTTTCATGAATATTATTCTCAAAAATATCATAGTCAATATATCCATATTTAAATTATAAAAACCAAAAAATCATTGGGATTAGGATCATCTCCATGGAATCAATTAGTATATTTATGATTTATCCATTATTTAGACACATTTCAATTCCAATTTATATATTTTTTAAATCTCATGAAGACTCATGTGTTTATCTCATCAAACTTCTCAAAAAAACATGCTTCTTTAAACTCATTCAAAATCCTTACATGCATGGAAGCATGCTACTTTTCTTTGGGACCTTCTTATTTCTGGAATCTAGAATTCTAGAAATATGCCCATGAACATAATGTTATAATACCTCACATCACACTAAAATTCCTATATTAATCCCATACAAAAATTTAATTATCATAGGTGTCTCACTTTAGCCATGCCGTAGTTTTTTCTACACTTTTCATCTCAACTACATGGATGAATTCACTTGTTCAGAATCAGCTATATTACTATATTTTCATAAACAATAGGGTTCACTTATGCGGTTTCACCTTTATCATTGAATAGACTATGTGGATCTTCACTTAGATATATCATAGAAATTGGATATGGGAATTTACACTTTGCAGAATCACATATGTGGTATATTATAATATATAGATATTCCCACATCAACGTAACTGTCTACGTGAATCTATAAAATTTACAACTTCACTCAAATTTGCTCACCTCCTCTTTAAATAACTTCCAGGCCTTCACAACCACTTCAACTCTTCCAAACTATGGTTTATAGTTCTCCTTCTTCCACCAAACACATTCCTTTGATTATTTTTCAGGTCATCTCATCAATCATAATATATAATAAATACCACTTTTTATTTAGTATTTTCATAATATATTTAATCAAGTGTCTTCCGAGTTCCTTCCCCATAGAACATGGAAGAATATAAATCGTATTATGGTCTTAAATGGATTATTTATCAAGCATGTCATACAATTTATTCTAATGAATCTATAAAAATCCTCCAAGCATCATCATAATCTCAATTAAACACATATTGAACCATTAAAAAATAAATACTAATATAGTCACAACATAAGTGAAAAACAATAACATTCCTCTTCAGTCTAATCTATAAAACACATATTAGCATGTTGATTTAATTTTTTTTCCCAGATTCAAAAAGAGAAATTTCATTTGAGACTTCATAATCAATCTAAGAGGTATGCATTATTATATTTCACATTATTCTTCTAATATATCCTTCCATGATATTTCCCTTATAATTTTTACTTTACTTTTAATTGAGATCAATGAAGATTGATATATAGATATCTTTTTAAATCATAGGATGTTAAATTTTTTAATATCTATTTTAATTATTAAAATTATTAAATAATCTTTTGACTCAATTTTATATCTTATAAAATTTATTAAATATTTTTTTCAAATAATATTTTTCATCACTACAATTGGAAATAAAAAAAACCTATTCATTGGAAAAATTACAAAATATATTTTTGAACTTATTTTATTCTTTTGAAGAAATGATTTTAAGAGAACTGATATCCTTATTGAATAAATTTTTATCATCATCATTATCTTGAATTTAAATGTCATATATCATTACAGTACCAATCATATTTTTCATTTACAAATCATTAAAATATGTAGAATGTGTTATGGTAATTAAAATTCCACTATATATAGATGGTAAAACTCTCAAAAAGTGGAATTCTTGATCATATTATAGTTCAATAGGACCCAAGGAAGTCACATTATTAACATTCTCAATATGTATTTTATTAATTTAATTATTACACCCCTAGAAAATATCAAAAATGTATCAAAATTTAATTTATAAATATTTTATCCCAACAATCATAAATTGATCATGCCTTCAAATAAATTGAATTGATTTTCCATATATCATTAGTAGTAGTAAAATTTGAAGCTCTATTAAATTCAAGAGGTTATAAAACATAAATAATAGCATTCATCGATATTGAAATGAGATCATATTCATCCTCTTTTTCAACACTCTAAACCCATGTTAACTATCAGGTGCATTGAAAATTTTTACTAATTTCATATAAACTTTTAGATAGAAATTATTATGGTGTATAATCATCTTTTCTTTCAAACAAGAATAATTTTTTCATTGAATTAAGCTTCCCAAAAAATTGATATACTTTACATAAGATTATCTATTGTAGACTAAAAAAGATAAATCATTATATTTCATCATCGAAATATAGATAAATAAAATTATTTTCATTGATACCTTGTGTTTCACCAGTTATTTTGATTAAAATAACTCTAGAGGGGGTGAATTGAGTTCTTGAATTTCACATTTAAATCTTTAAATTACCTCTTAAAATTATTTCTTTAAATCTATTACTTTATTAAATCATATTTAATGAAGAATAGTATATAGAACATCAAGATAGAGAAAATAAGGATTTTTATAGTTGTCTGAGGTCTCTAAGATAATATTATGCTCTACTCCACCAACACCCAATGAAAGCTTGGTGATTTTATTAAAAACATGTTTCTGAGGATCTTTATAGATGAGTGTAACCAACTACTGCTTACTATTTATATAAATTAAGAGCTTTAAACTAATATCTATTTCGGAAACACCTCATCCTTGGTCTCTTACAAAAAACATATTTTAATATGTGTGAATTTCATGAAATATTGAAATGATTATTATTGAAATTAAAGGCACAATTTTGTAGGGACATAATTTAAAAATGTTGAATCTTATTTAAAAGATATGTCTCCAAATATTAACATTTCTAAATTTATTTTCAAAAAAAATAAATATCTCAATAACACATTGAAGTAGTATAATTATCACATTAATCTTTATGTCACTTGATCTTAAATAATGTAAAATAAAATGATAAAACTTCTATAGAAATCATAGTAGTATCAACAGTGAATATGATTTCAAAAATATGAGGCAATTATTTTAAATACTAAATAGATAAATTCTTTGTGAATTTATACTATTTATTTCCTTGATGATATAATATATTAGAATATTAATTCAAATTTTATAAATTTTTATATTCCCTTCATCTTGTCCACATAAATAGGAAACCTTCTTCCAATTAACAACAACTTCAATCATCTATATATAATATCCAAAATTAACCCATCGAATCATCTCCAAAAATATTCCCTTAGTTAAAAAAATATTTCTAACATTTTGAATATATTTTTCATTTAATTTAGTAACTAAATAATCCATGAAAATATCATAAAAAATGAACCATGTATAAAAATTATTATTTTCTTTCTCAAAGTAATATATTTATGGAGACACATTTTCTACCTAAGTGAATTAAATATTCTTAAGTATATGTACGAGTAAATGTTTCTATGAACTTTTGTGATACTAAATCATTAATTAAAAAATAATAAACCTTGAATTTAATAGGATATGTATGAAATTATACTTTATAATTTTAGTTATGTATGAATCAACTGAAACATTTATTTATCACATATGAATAAAAACATTATGCATAAGTTATTATAGTAAGTTGATTTCCTATACATAGAAATAAATTAATAATTCTATATTTTATGTTTAAATAACATTCATTAACATAAAACTTTCCACTTTAAAAAAAATTCCTTTATATGAGAGTAAATCCTAAATTATTTTGATAATTTATAAAAAAACGTAACTTTAACATACAATATTTTCCTTGTAAAATTTATTACAAAAAAAAAATGAATATGTCAATTTAAATTAATATTGGAGAAAATATTTTATAAAAAATAAATAACCCTTAACTCAATACGAGTAAATTAATTAGAATGGTGGGAAATGATTTTTTTTTTAGTATTAAAACCAAGGATATGTTAGAGAATATTGGGGTACAATAACCGTATAACTATACTGACAACACATCATCACATAAATTCTACCACACTACAACCACCCCTAACACCTCTAACTACATAAAAACATTCCCCATGACCACCCAATATCCACAAAAAAAACCATGAAACTTATTTTCCTGACATATTTCATTACTAATTCATCATTAATCACTTTCAACCCTATTAATTTTGTTATCCACGTAAACATGATCACTTATTAATTTACATAAACCATCATACACTTCCAACATAATTCATCATTAATATTTGTTAACAAAATATTACTTAGTCAACATATTTTAATTTATTCATCCCTACACTAATTTAACAAATCATTTCTCTATTTCACATATTCTATTCTTTCATTAGTTAAATACATAAAGATACACCAAACTAACACCTCAATAAACCACTTCATAACATGTACCACTTACACTTAATAAAACCACACCAAATCACATCAATATTATTAAACCACTATAAAAAATAAACTATATAAACACCTTTTACTATACCACATTAACTATTCATACCAAACTTCTCCCACCACCACAAATATTCAGAAGGAAAACCCTACCACATTAATAAAAAAATATATTCCATTATTCACTACTTCTTTATAAAATTTTCATTCCATTATCAACAAAACATTATTCAATCAAAAAACATAAAATTTGAAATTATTCATAAAATTACCATATTTTAAATTACTAAACTAATTTAAAAAATAATTTCAGATATTAGCAGTAACTTTAATCAAAGTAGAATATTTGCAAAAATAATGACGCATAAATAAAAATAATAATAGAAGAAATACCAAAAAGATTATATTACCCATTACTCAATTAATTAAATTCAATTAACTATATTTATTAAGGCTAATTCCATCCATGAACCTAAATATAAATTAAAAAATTCTTAAACAATAGCAGTGGTAATATTAAAAATACAATTTAAATCACTTATATTGTATGAATATCCAAGAGAGGATAAAACTCCAATAATGTTTCAATCATCCTCCACCGGTCCTTATAATAAAATTAAGTAATCTCACAAGGATATGAACTAGATAATTGACATTAGGTGTCAAAAACTATCAAAGTTTAGATTCTAAACCATGTGGCATTTCAAGAAGTAATGAGTAACCAAATGATAAGAAAGAGAAACTAAAATTTTTATTGAAAACATTAGTTTCCAAAAAAGGGGTGGAGTGACTAAACCATAATTTTTTTTAGCTTGGTAAATGTTTATCCAAAACCCATTTCACTTTAAAATGATGAGTCCCATTTATCTATATTTTTTACATAAAAAACATGAATCAACTATACCATGGGATGGAAAACATAAACCACAACCATTTTATCCCAATGTCATAAAATCCAAATGAAAAAACCATGATGTAATGTTTATAAAACCACACCATTTTCCACCAAAATGAGCACTATAATTATTTTCCACCTTCTTATGGAAAAATAAGGATTCCACCAAAAATACACCAAAAAACATGACAACAAGATAGGGGAAATCACCCTGACTATGTAGTTGAATTTTATCCTAAAATGGATAGATGCAATTCAAGCTCCTCATTCATAGAAAAATGGACACTCCACTATGACCAATAAAACCACCAAAATAAATCTAGACCAACCCCGATGTGGTGAGGTAAATATCATGATTTTTTCAGTAAAGTCACAATATTCGACACCTCAATCACAATCCTCCTTCCAAATCACATACAAAAATACCGACATTTGGATAACACAAATTAGGGGTCAATAAAAAAATTAGTACATTATATGATGGTACATATAATTGGAGCCACCAAATCTCGAATGCATTATGGGTTTTCACACTCAAATTCACGGTGGAATCCACATAAAAGGCTACCATGAGAGTATCAAATTCCCTTTTGTTTATGATTAAAGTTTTAAAAGGTCTTTCCTAGAAGATAAAGACTATAATTTCCAAGGTTCTAGTAATAAATAAGATGGGGTTCCATTCATAGAGACCCATTATGATGTAATTCACTTTTAAGGATTCTAAGACGAAATCTATTAGGTGGTTTTTCGATGAGGATCCCAAAAAAGTGGTATTTCTTATATAAACTATCATAGATTCCATATTTACGAATATAATGTTTTTATATCAATAATTATTCCATCCTAGAAAATATTTTTTAGTTCTTTTTGTGAGTTTTAGTATCTGGTTTGTTAATGTATTCTCCATCACTAGAAGTAGAGATGACCTTGGAAATATTATGCATTAGTGACCGAGTCCTAAGGTGATATTGACCTTATATTTTGTTTTGTTTTGTTATTTTCATTAGTCTATATAGCGTCTTCCACTAGTGTTCAGGGGTTTATCATTTATGTATCATTTTATTCTACTTTGTTGTAGTTTCTCTTTTCTGGTATGATAGTCCTACGATTAAGTTCATGAAACTTTTATAGATAATTTTTTAGGTTTTTATTAAAACATATCAAAATTGGTATAGGTTTTAAGTTTTTTTCAAACTAAGCCTCAAAGTTGATAAAACTGGATAAAAAATTCAAATAAATCTAAAAGGCATTGAGGGAATGAATTCCTTTTTTTAGATCAATGATGTGGAAAAGGCATTGATGTATGCATTGCCTTTTTCCTTTTAATAGGTGAAAGGAATTGGAGAAATCAAAGCCTTATGTCCCCACCACTATAAAATGTCTCTTCCCTTATCACTAGAAACCCTTGCCTCTCTCTAATCCTCCCCCATTTTGGATCCACCTCTCTCTAAATTTCTGTTTATTTTTTCAACCTTCCCCATGACTCTATATGTAGCCTTAAAAGATTACAAATTTTGTGAAGCTTCATTAAATGGTATTTTTTCATATTTTTTTTAATTTTATTTATTCATTTGGTTGTTTAGTTTTTAGTTTATTTTATTAACATAGTTGTTTAGTTAATTAGATGTAATATTTAAATAATATTTTATGTTATTGAGTAATTAATTATTATTTAATTAAAAAATATTTAATAATTAATTAATAATTATTCATAGTTGGTAATATAAAAATTATTATTAATTGATTATTATTCAGTATCATCTATTAGTTTATAATAAGTAGTAAACAATAATTATTGACAAATATATAATTAACACATAATTATTAACTAATATATTATTAAATTATTCAATAAAAATAGTTACTTAACTAATAATTAATTACTAATAAATAACTAATAATTAACTGATAATTAAGTAATAGTTAACTAAAAATTAAAAAAATAACTAACTACTTATTAACTATTAAATAAATGTTAACCGGTATTCATTAACTAATGATAAAATATTAACAAACTACCAATGAAATAATTATTTACTAATGATTAACTAATGATTAAATAATGATTAAATAATAATTAACTAATAATTAACTGTCTATTGACTAAATGTTAACTATTCATTAATATTATTTGGAAAATAATTTAATATTTATTAGCTAACGATTAACTACTAATTAACTAATAATTATCTAGTAATTAACTATTCATTAAATAATAATTAACTAGTAATTTTCTAATAATTAACTAATTATTATCTACTAATTAACTACTTGTCAACTTATAATTAACTGGTAATTAATATTCATTAGCAAATGTTCAACATAGAATTTACTATTTATTAGTTAATAACTAACAAATAATTAATTATTTACTAACTATTAATTAACTAATGAATAATAATTAATTAATTTTTTATTAACTAATTATTACTTAATAATTACCTAATGAAAATATAATCATTAACTAATTATTATATAATCAATAAATAATCTTTGAATAATGATTAACAAATGGGTAACTACTATTAATTTACAATAAGTTAGATGTTATTAAACTATTAGTTAATTGTTAATTATCAATTAATTAACTATTGCCAGCCTATATATGAAATATTGTTTAACTATTAATTAACTAATTATTAATTAATTACTAACTTAATTAATAAAAATTCGTTAATAATTAATCACTTAATTACTAAAAATTAGGGGAAATTATTTTCTAACTTCATTACCATGAAATAACATCACACTTATTCAACTTTCAACCCTACATGATTATTCCCCATAGTGAATATTGTATAATAGTGAATATTGTATAATAGTCAATTAATAAAGTAAATATTGTGTGGTTCACCAAAAAATGACATCCATGTCTAGATAAGAATAAGGGGATGTCAGCACTAGAACAGATGCACCTAGGGGTAGTAACCCTAAATGGGGCATATTAGGAATTAACTCAACTGTCATTTGGTGCATGTAAAAAAGGGCTAACAGGACACCATATTTCATACTTATATAGGATCTTAGTTAGATATTCTCATTTTATTTACTCCACCAATATCGTACTAATTATTATATTTATATACTTTTATGAATATAAAATTTTGTTCTACAAAACATTGGTAAAAACCACAAGGATAAGTTTAAATACAAGAAAACGTTACAAAATTTTGGTAAAGTAAATATTTTCTTTTTTTTAAAAGAAATGAAATCAATTTTTAGATACTCTAAATAGATACAAGTTCTTTCTTAGATATAGATTGTGTAATAACTACAAAAAGGAATGGATTGAGAATTAACTCAATCATCACCTAATGCACGACAAAGATACATAATTGTACACCCAGTTTTAAAATCCTGGGAGGAAATTAATTGGTTAATAACATTTTATTTACTCCACCAAACTCACACTAATTGATATATTTAGATACCATTATGAATAATAATATTTATACAACAAAACATCAGTGAAGACATTAGGGATAACTCTAAACCTAAGAAAAGATTATAAAATTTCAATAAAATGATGATTGGATGGTTTTTTGAGCAATGACATACCAATCCAGATACTATAAGTGGATGTGGGAACTAATACATATTCACATAAGGGTAATAAACCAAAAAAGGACACATTTTGTATTAACTCAATTGACACTCGATTGATGAAAAAGTGTCTGATTTTCACATTAAGTTTGACACTCCTTGGGACTTTTCTTTATATTATTCATATGCTCTCCACAAAGTATTAATCATTTTATTATATCCTTATACTTTGAAATTACTTTAAACAATTATTATATAATAATCCCCACAAAATTATTACTCATAGTAAATATTTTTTACACTATTGCAATTATGATCTCAAAAAATAACATAGATAATGATGTCTACCTATATCTACTTTTATGGGAAAGTAACTCAAACAGATCATGTAACATCATATAGTAGACAACCTACATTAATTTTTATCATAAGTTTTTGTTTTACCCTATGATAAATTCATTCAATAAATCATTTTTGGTTAAATCTAAGACCTGATTAGCAGATCTAGTCTATTAGTTATAGCCATTCTCAATTATTGGATACACTATGGAATCTCACTTATCTATTGGCTGATAATGAGGGATAGTTTCAAGAAAAGAAAATTATAAACCAATATTATGATAATGTTTTAATGTATTTATATATGTAGGTTTATACACTCCAGTATTAGCTTGTTATTACAAGATAATAGAGGCATAAAATAGTTGATAGAGAAGCTACATCCCAAGATTTTTCTACTATTTCATATTATACAAAATAAGAAATCAAAATAAATAACCTAGATACGGTTCAAGATTATTTTTATGGTGAATAATTTTATAATGATGGGACATAATGATATATTTGTGATGGTGAGGAGAAATTTAAAGAACTAAGGGAACAAGATTTTGGAAATTAAATAGTTGTACATCAGCATTAACACACGATTAATCATCCACCACTCTTTGTATCATGGCAAAAATCTATATCATGATTTCTTAAATTCAAAAAGAATATTATCACACTTAAAACTATGTCTTATCATGTTATATAGGATAAATTTTGTTCAAAGGCAAAAAAATTATATCTTGGAAGTTATTTTACAAGAAAATATGCACTAAAAATTATAATAAAATGATTTAATATTGAGATACATTTTAGATATTTAGTTAAAGAGTCAAAAAAAACATTCATCATACAGTATGAAAAATATAGTAATGATTTTAGATTTTAGTTAAGGGTGAATCAAGATTTTACTCTTAGAGGGTGGAGAATTTTTATGATTGAGGCATCTCATACATTCATACTGCCTAACTTGCAACTAAATAATACACCACTAGACAATGAAATTTTATTATATATTATATTAAATAGGATCATAAAATACTAACATGTGCATGTATCCCTTATTTAAGAGAGCATATAGAAATATTTTGTTACAATATTTCCTATGGAATGTCATGGAGGGGGGAACAGAAGGACATTATCAAGGTGAATGGTGATTGGGATGAATTTTAATAGCTGTTACCATAATATTTATAAATAATTAGGTAAAATAAAAATAACTTATCATCCAGCATGATATGAACAAACATTTTTCTCAAGATAAATAAGTTAATCATTCTCATATTAAATTCTATTGGTTTTTTTGTTCATTCATTAAATTTATTTTCAAATTTTATTTATTTTATAAGGTTATATATATTAATGAAACATTTACCTAGTGTAATTACATTGAAAAATTTCTGATTGTGTAAAATTAATATGGTATAGGTAATACTATTTCAATTTCATTTTCTATAGTGTATGAGGAAAATAATTAATCTTTTAGTTGGTTTTTTCAAGTATTAAGAACCATTTAAACAGTATTTAGGGTCGATGTTTGATATCTGATTTTCATCTGGTAATCAAAAATTCAACCAATGTAGAACCTATTAAATAGAAATACTTAAATTCATATCTTTGATATTACACTAGGAATATTTCTAGAAATTTGTGAAAGACTTTTCATGATTAGGTTTCGAAGAAGGTTATCAAAAATCTTGGTATACAATCCATTTATTATAATTTTTACTTCTTTAAAGTGATGATAATCTTAATTTATATGTAAAATGGTCACTTGTGTGTAGAATATGAGTTAGATCAATCAATATTTGAATTTTTATTATAAGTAATTCATAGGTATAATTAGGGATTTTATGAATACATGGTTCAAATAAAAAAAGAGAGATGGACATTGGAATACGATGAGGAAAATGGTGTAGACACATGACCAAAAACATTATGGAGTGTATCAATGGTGTCTTCAAGGGGATACTCACGTTACCCATAACTAGAATTTTTTTTGTGAATTTTTATTATTATTTAGATTAATTCATGGAAGGAGTAAGATATAATGTTGATGGGGTTTATTAGGGTTTATGTAATACACTATAACACTCTAAGAGGGGAATGTTGAATAATGGAGTCAATTTTTTTTTGAATAAGATGGATATTTTCCCTATATGGGTAAGAACTTGTTAGACATGTATGTTATAATCATGAAATTATCAAATACCTATAATCCAAAATAAAAACATTACCAAGTAGTTTCACATGGTTCACCACTACGGTCTAGTCCAATGAGAATACGTTGAAAGTATATCAATCTTACCATTATCCACTAAGATTCACTAGATATTTTGGATTAAAATTGATGAAACATGGTCACTCTATGATAGACACACTAAATTTAAAATTATTTTAGATATAACACACTGCCTCCCTTGGATCACTTCCATTGACCCCCCCCTTCTCACTACTTTTGGTGAATTGTTTCTTAGTTTATCAACATCAAGGTAGTATTAGTGGATTAGACACATAATTGTTTATATTTAATTATAATAAAACTCTAGTTGCACCAAATTCTAGAATTGAATCACTTTAATAAACTGTTCAATAAAAACATATGTTCAAAAGATTCACTTTGAGAAACTCTTTCACTTTCGCACAATAATTCAGTTTTTAATGAAACTTATACACTCTCATACAAAACCTATTATTTCATGAAACTTCATTTTTCAAAAAAAAACTTATAACTTTCACTCATAACTAAATGTTTCATGAATCTAAATTCTAATTGATATACAAAAGTTATTTCTTCATGAAACACTAATTCACGCAACTCTACATTACGCAACTATGCTTCACACAACTCTTCTGTGGTGTACTGGCTGCAGATCATCATTGAGAGAGGGATATCATAATGGTGGTTCCCGCCTATTTATAAACACAGCTGGCCCTTCAATGGACTAACATTCAGGCCAAAAACGTTGCACGCAACATTCTAGGTTCACCAAACATCATTGGTTTGTCAACACCTTTAGCATGCAAATATACTATATTTTACAGGTTTATTCAACATTGGTTTTCATACATCTTCAAGACTTTCGTGAAACACATTACGTAGACTTATTTCAATGATTCTACTTTGAAAAATCATTTGTGTAAAACTCTAGGGAATTAATTCACCCTTTCATTCAACAATTGTATTTATGCGATAATCTTTCATTTTCCAAAAACAAATTTCAATATCCTCAAAATTTTGAAACCCAAAAATTTGGTGAACACTAGAAAACTATTCCACCTTCAATACTAAAGCAACCTACATTGGTCAGATCACTTGTATTGACCAACCCAATGAGTATTGAAAGCAAACACATCAAACCATAAATTTCATGATGTTAATAACCTTTGTTCCAACATGATAAGATATATATGATAATTTTAGAGAGAGATTGAAAGAAACATTAATGAAGCTTATATATATTTATTGTGAAATTTAAATAAATAATCTACAAAATTTGAAGTGATAGTGTGTATGGACCCCATCATAGGTATTATTTTTCATGTGTTAGCAGTATTACAGGATTTATGGTATTGGGATTGTAGATACTTTTAGGCATTAAAGTTTTAATATGAACATTTTTTTATTTAATGTTTCATTGTGAATATTACATGGGAACCATTTATTGATCTATTATACTACCTTGATTCAATTGATAACTAATATAGTGCACCATGGATTCTAATTAGGGAGTTTTGACATTTCCCAATGCCAGAAGATTATCCCACATTGATACCTAACATTGATAGGTTGAGATCACAATGTAGACTGAATACTAATAGGATTCAGAATTATTTGGATCATCATTAAGAACCACATTACTGTTTTACACAAAGCACATTTCCAAGGGGAAGTCATAACAACAAGTTATATCCAAACATTACAATAACGCATCATCATTCTCTTCCATGATGATGTATTTCACAAAAAATAATTTATGTTCCTAGGGGTTTAAAAATTGGATTAGATTTAGACCCTGGATATACATTCTGGGTGTTCTTGTAAAATTTTTAGTGACTAAAAATCAAACTTATAAAAATATATTACATACGAAATTGAAAATCAACCTTCTAAAAATACTCAATAAACTCCAATGATTGTTCAAGTATAATAAACATGTTTTGTCCAACTCTTCTTCTAATTATTCACAATTCTAATAATATTTATGACCTAATAAATCATTTAAAGTGTTAAAAAAGTCTCATGAAAAATATTAATGGAAAATTATGAAACTATGTTTTCAAGAAGAAAGAAAATATAATATGAGAAATAAAATCTACAATAAAAAATGATCAATACATGTTATCATCAATAGAAAGAGAAAAGGGTGTTAAAATAACTGTTATATACTAAATTATACAAATAATAAAATTCAACTAACCATAATTTTATATTTACATTTTACACTTTCATCATAGTTATTTAAATTTGTTGTGCAGAGATTAAGGATTTTACTCTACTCACTGAGTAATATAGATATGTTCACATAATGTGATAGCGAATTATAAGGCTTCATGGGTTAAGTTGTGTATGGAACACCATTATCATCACATTATGACTCTAGATGATATTATACCATATCTATAACATGATTGATTTTATGGAATTGTTATATCATATTTACCATTGTTGATAATCATCTCCTTTCTACCATCAATGAGAAATAGAGACCTAAGACTCACATATTCCACTTGCCTGAGGGAGGGATGACCATCACCCTAGAGGGCATGGATGTTATGCTCGATTGTCTTATCTAGGGTGATACAGTTATAAGACCCATATATAGAAGATATCCTAAGATTTTACGGTGATTCGTATGCCTAGTAATTATGGGAGGTGAAACTACTATAGAATGAATTTATATTCCTTTTAAATGGTTTGACATGAACTTCACACATTTACCCGATGAGACTGATGAGTAGAATATCATGAAAAACACTCATTAATATATATTTCTGCTCCATGGATGGATAGTGTGCACTGATCACTAGGGTGTTCTTGTCCAAATGTTGTATTGGAGGCTACTTGAGGTCAATGATCTGGCTGGAATATATATCAGGGCATCTACAGACTTGGTTTACACAGACAAATCATTATAGACAACATATCAATCATATTTTAGTGATATTCAGGGATCTATCTTCCTCATTAAGATGTGGTAATTGGAGTACACGCACCCCCAATATGATACTATTATTGTTCAGGTTCCTAACATACATATTTTGCATGAAACTTCACATGGAAACTAATGTGGTCAGTATCTTTATTGTTTTCTCATGATCATATGAGTAATTGTACTTAACTGCTTATTATTTATCACTTTTTATAGTGTACATTATAATTGTAGTCAGTAACACCATCTCTTCAGGAAACTGAGACACAATTTCGGTGAATACCATCATAGGTTGGATAGTCTACTACTTATCTGTGTAAGTATAAACATTCTTCGATTGACTAATAAATTTCATATTATTAACATTTTCTAAATTTAGTGGAAAAATATTTTAATAAATTTCACCATCCATTTTAAATTTCATAACTTCCATGCTAGGTTATGTTAGACTATATTCGTACATACTGAATTGTTGGGAATGGCAATGATAGGGTTACAGTTCCTCTCATGCGCTTTCATATTTTTGAGTGTCAACAACCTAATAAAGTAAAGCATCAGTATAGATGGGTTCAACGTATTCCATTGGAATCCATAAATCTATCATCACTTCATTCCCTAAATTTGAAAGGTAGTAAGGATTTAAACTATTGATGGAATCATGTATATTATATTGACATATTGGATAGACATGCATGATTTCATATTCAAGTCATGCCTACGATGCAGCTTCATCTGTCACGATTTCTCATGTTTTCACATGGTATAGACTAATGTTTATAATGTATCGTATTCCCCATGATATAGGGAACTAGGATCTAGTAAGTCAATAAATTTACATTACATTTTTATGTTGTATATTTTTTTAGTTCAGTTGGAATATCTTAACGTTATACTCGACTAGAGCATATTATCCACATGTCTTATCCTGAGGAGAAAGATGTATTTTTTCATGAAATTCACCATACTGTAGTGTGGAACATGATGTTGTGATATCATATTCTACACAAAAAATATATTCAGTAATCTACCTTAGGGAGAGAAGGTTCCTGCTTAAGGATCTCCTCCATTAAATGTAGATGTTCAAGATCCATGATGGTGATGATATAAATCACATCAGGCTGCATGTGATTCTTCAATTATTCCATGGGAAGAGGCAGCACATCCAGAAAATATGTCTCAACTAATTATTGTTGTACACCATCATCCATGGGATCCATTTATATTTTCAACATATCAAAAACAATTCCTATTATAACATTTCTAATCTTATATAATGAGTCATTTCTCATGACATCGTATTTTAAGATTGAGCATTCATGGGACATTAGGCTCCCTCAATAGATGTTAGGTCCTTCTATTTATGAAATTGGAGAATGCTTGAGTTCACATTTCAACATCCTGATGGCACCTCCCCCTGAGGATTCATAGATTGAGTAGCAAAAAGTTGAGGATCCTATTACTGAGTAAGATCTCCATCTAGCTAATAAGACTCCACCACATCACAGAGGTCGACAATCTAAATTCAGGCATCTCATTTCCAATCCAAACTGTGGGGTGATATCTCATCATAGAAAATGTGAAAAATAATTGTACACGTTGATTTATATTTTTTCTTTTGACTTAAATTATTTGGTATTATATTCAGTGCTCTATATTATTTATAATGTTGAAATTTTTATACAAACTTTTGTTAACTAATTAAATGTCATACATATATATCAATAAAATGAAATTGCATGGAATTTTGAAATTATAATTAAAATTATAGGATTTAATTATTATAATTTCTTTTTTACTACTAATGTTTAACCAAACAATTTATTCTAAAAAAATTCAAATACATACAAATAAAATTATTTTTTTTATAATTACAGTAATTATTTAGAAATTAGATTTTTTTTCAAATAGTCTATAAGTAATAGTTATCAATTTATATTTATTAGGAATAATTACAAAGTATTTTAATGAAGTAAATTGTAAGAATTTAGTTATTAATAATTAGTAAATAAATAAAACTAATTAATAATTACATCAATAACAATATTTATTATGTATTTTTAATAAATATTAAAAAAATTAATTATTTTATAATAAATAAATAATTTTAACTACCTAATAAATATTTTTCTTTAATAAATATTATTTATGTTATAAATAAAAAACAATTTGTTAATTACTTATTAAGTAATAATTTTTATTTATAATTATAATTAATTACTATTTAAGTGATTATAACTCATGGAAATAGGGAGATAAAATGTGATTTGAGATATTCTCTCTCTATGATTTAATGGAATTTAGGGGTCTTATTGTATGGGTTTTGATCCACGCTACTATTTTTATCTGTGTGATGTGTTCATTTGTCCCCCAAAGAAGACTGAAGTCACCAAAAAAGGGTTTGGTGAAGGTTTAGTGGAAAAATCCATGATTCTTGGGAAGGGTAATTTTTATCAAGTGATTGATGGACCAATGAATGAATTGGTTTATATAAAATTTATTCATCCTCCCTCATCTGAAAAAAAAAGTCTTAGTTAAAGGTTTTTCTTAGACTCCATCTCTAATTCAGAAACCTCTCACCAGATTACGAAGAATGTCTCATTAAAATCTATAAAATTGAACCCTAATTGTTTTAGGGATCGAATCATAGACTGAAAAAATTCCATTATTTCATGGTTATCTCTACAACTAACCTCTAATTTGTGTAACATTGATGATTTAATGAGATATCTTCTTCAGGTCTGGGGCATTGATGGCTGGCACATCATCTTGAATAGTGTGGTTTTTTTCTACTACATTTTCATTTCATGGGAGTTGAACTTAAAATAACGGGGCTTAAATTTTACCTACTTTAAGATGGGAATATTGATATTTCAGTACTAGGATCCATTTTTTGATCCGAAAAAGGTTAATATCCCAACATCCCAATAATGGATCAGGTTCATAGTTCTAAACATATTTTTTTAGCACCCCAATATACTTTGGTATGTAGCCTCTGCTATTGGGACTCCCATTAAGTTTGTTAAAGAGAATCAACCATCCATATTTGGGAATTTTTTCATATTTATCATTTAATTTGATCTTTTCTCTCCACTCATTGAAACTGTTTCTTTAGGGTCTAATAAAATAAAGTTTGAATTGTCAGTTGAGTAAATGAATAAGCCTAACTTTTTCATTACATTTAATTATATTGGGAATGTAACTGAAAAATGTTATATGGGTCTAAAATGATCAAAATCCAAGAAATTTTATCACCTAGTTGTGAATTTTAGGTTTATATTTTCTTTGATAAATAATGATGCTTATATGAAGGGCCTTGGAATGAATGAACATATGGGTCAAGGAATATTGAATAGAAGAAAATAATTGATTGAGGGATCTAAGAATCACTTGACTATAGATTGTGGTGGCCCCTCGACTAAGGACAATAAATATTGTAGAAAATGGTAGGGTACTTATATTTCAATTAATTCCTTCCAGTAGGGCCCTCTTTCCCAATCAACTTTATAACATCCCTTTGATGGAACTATACTAATGTTAGTGGGTCGAGCTATTGGAAAAACATAATAGGTTCAAAAATTTGAGTATTTATAAAGATAGTGTGTATTCCTGAATTTTTGGTCATGATGGCATCTAGGAATTAGATCTTAATTCTAAAGATAAGTTCACTTCCTGGGATGAATAGTAACTCAATATAGGTAAATACATTCTCCATGAGACATATGATATGAGTATTAGTAATGATAATTAGGGGCCTTTATATAGTGAACTTAAAGAAGATAAAGTTTATGTATTGGAAGAACACGTCATGTTAGTAAGTTCTTGTAAAAGTAAGAGGTAATTTGACTATTCTAACTCAGTTCAACTCAAATTTAGGAAATCCCAGAATACTTACAAGGACAAGCTTACAAAAACTTTTTGGATCACATTTATATAAAATAGATCTATATTGAATCTCACTATTTTGAGATATGTGGATCCTAGATAAACTGGATAGAATAATGATGGAACCAATGATAAGGTGGATTTAGAGCTAGGCCCTCAGATGGATTCCATTTTGGATGATAATTAAGAAAGCCCTTCTAGACCAAACGATCATGTTCCTTTTAAGGACTCTGACCCGGGGCATGTACATTCCCTCACTCAACTGGATAGAACTCCCAAGATATAAGGGATCTTGAATTGGATGTGGCTATTTCTGACATAAGAAGAGGCATTGGACATAATGTTTTGGACATGAAGGACTTGCCTAGAGAAATGGGTGAGGCTTATAGGGATGATGCCTCAAAGGATGTCGTGGGAAATGAGAACTATTAAAGGAGTACCCACCTTCGACCAAGAATTAACATACTCTATTTATTGAACTCTATTAACACAACTATATTTTAATTTACTTACCTTCAAGGACATGAGGATTCCATATGAAAAAACTAGAGAACGTTCCTCTGATGACTACATCTAAACTCGGTTATAATCAGTCACCTGATCTAACACATGGGAAGACTGAATATCATGGAAACATGGATGTGTGTCTTTTGGATACCAAAAATTAAATAAAATGGGTCACTCATACTTCACTATGTGGTAGGAACCTATATGTGACTGGTATGTTGTGACCATATGAGTTGGGTGATAGTTCACCTCTTAAATATGAGGAATGAAAAGTGTCGACTAACCATCCCAAGAAGGATCAGAAACCAAATGGACCCATGCAATAAGAATCTTCCATAACTGTAATGGAGGAGGATTTTGGGGATGAAGAACTCACTATATGACTGATTCTCCAATGGAAGAGAATGTTGAACCCAACTAATTGGGGAGGATTTCAAAATCGAACTAGACAACCTAAAAAGAGATGAATACTATTAGGTATTATTTGGAAAATATGAAAGGATTTTCCAATTATGTATTCTTCTATTAATTTTTATATTTTTGGGTGGTGTTGAGTAGCCACCCTTCATGATCTCCATCTCTATGTTCCTTTGTTTGTGTGTGTGTCTTATTTTAATAAAAAATTTCGGACCACGGATATAGGCTTCTAAATACATGGTTTCAATTGCTCATAATTTATCATGGGAATGATTTACAAATAATTAATTGCTATTAATTATTGAAATTCAGAATTATTATTAATATATATTACTTTGTAAAGTTCAATATTTATTTCTATGAAAATATATACCAGTTATAAATAATAGATATTTTTATATTAATGTTAATATTTTATTAAAAAGTTGTTTATCATGGAATATATATATTTAAATGTGAAAATGAATTATTATTTATTAATATTTGTTACTTATTATTAGTGATATATCAAAATTATTTATTATTAATAATTATTTCTAAAAAATTAGTTTATGAAAAATAAATTTTATTTTTTATTTTTATTTAAACATAAGGCATGAGAGGGTCTCATTACTTATTTAAAAAAAATTAAAGATTGTGTTTAATACCTTTGCACATTTCACCTTTTTTAAAGGAGGTCAAAGGTGTGAGGGCTTCAATGCATTCAAGGCATATTTAAAAAACATTACATATTTTCATTTTAAAAAACCTATGAAAAACATTCTCTTGTCCCTTTTATCTCATAGTCCTTTCATTTTATCTTCATGGTCTTTTTTAAGGTTTATATTTTTGTAGTATTTTCTAACGATGTAATCTCTAGTGGAGGTGGTGCATTGGTTCATTTGTGTTCTATGGGGGGGCTCTAATGCATGGTGTCATGGTCAAGGGGACTGAGGCACATGTTGACGAACTTATTGAACACCATCAATAAGCTCATAGGTCTCCTTGTCTCGCTCACCCTAGGTCAACTAACTTGGCCTGTCAGGGTTTCCTTTATCTAATGGTTTTTTTTATATGTGTTTTGGTTATCTCGAGTTGGACCACCCTAAAAATATACCATACATGTTTTTGACATATCTATGTTCCCATTATAGCCTGTAAAAGTGGTTTTTATAAAATTTAGAAAAATGGGGTTTGGATAAATTATATTTAATAGAATATAAATAAATATTTAAATCACAGTTTACTAATTATTTCATATTTATAGAATAAATTTAATTTTTTGAATATATTAATAATATCATTATAAATTTAATCATCAAAGTATATATGTATATATATATAATACGCACTCATATGTATGAAAGGTAATTATTTAAATTAAATTAAATTTAAAATTTCTATTTTGTATAAATATTTAAAATTTATATGCTTTAAATAATATTTTCATTATAATTTTTTCAAAATGACATAAATTCAAAAACATATATATAATATGAATTTATATATTATAAATAATATATATATATATTATGTTTAAAATTTGATTAAATATTTATATATAATAAATATAAATGAAAAAAATAGAGACATGTATATACACATTTTATATAATTTACATTGATATAAAAAAATATTTAAAAAAATATTTTTTTCATTTAAAGAAACATTTATCATCAATAAAAATAAGTGTTCAATACCACCAAAATTAGAACCCTAGCGGTGACCATTCTTAGTACTTTTAATAAGCAATGAGTAAGGTTAATTTGTAATAAAATAATATATATATATATATATATTATAAATATAAATAAAATAAAATGTCTATTTATCAATATATTTGTATATTTTTTTCTTTTTATTTTATATGTAAATCAAATTTATAGAATATATATAAATTATAAATAAATAAATATATATATATATATTATTATTTATCACATTTTATAAAAATTAACATATATATATATATATATTATAATATTTAAAAATTATATTAAATTTATATTTTAAATGAAATTATATTTTAAATAATTATGTTTTATATAGAAGCATGTAATATAATATTTAGTCATTAAATTTGAAATATTATTATGTATAAAATATATATAAATTATTTTTTAAATATAAATAAATGAATTTTAAATCTTGAATATATATTTTAATAAATATTTTTGGTAATTTATTATTAATAAATATTATTTATATTTAAATATAATTAATAATATATTTTTTATATATAATTAAATTTTTAATATATTTTCTATAAATATAATTTTTATTTAGAAAAAATATATCTCATGGTATATATATTTTCTATTTGAATATTTAATTAATGTTTATATATAAAAATAAAATGACAAGATTATTATAACAATAATAGAATTTGATGTTAAAAGTGAATATTGATTTTTATAAAAAAAAATGAAATTTAATATGGAAATTAAAATTGAAATGTAATATATATATATATATATATTCATGTGTGTGTGTGTTAATATAAAATTGAGGGAATATTTATTTATATATTAATTTGTGTTAATAAACTATTATTATTATTATTTCTTTAATAAAATAATATATTATTATATATATTTATTAATGTTTCTATAAATAAATAATTAAATTAAAATTTGTATCTTTAAATAAATATATATACATGTATATATATCTGTGTGTGTGTGTGTGTGTGTGACTATATATATATATATATGCATGTTATTAATAACAAATGAACTCACAGACAAGGGTTATTGGACTCCTCCTCAACTTCAAGGATAAGTGTCCAATCCCCACTGACCTCCCAAAGTATGTGATTTTTTTAGGGGAACTATCCTCAATGATGAAATAAGGGTTCTGATAGGGTCAATTATCAGTGATAAATTTTTTTTGATAAAGACCTTTATTATCAACTCTAAATTATTTAGGACAGACAAAAGGTGACATTATCAGTGGTTTCTAATTAAAGCACTGCCAAAGGTCACCACCTATTTATTTTACCTTAGTCACTAATTCTTCTTTTTCTTCACTGAACCCTTCTACATTGCATGAAGCCCTACCAAAATTTTATCTGATTGTATGTATTCTTTGATGAGTTAATTTATAAACCAAAAGTATTCCCTCAAAATATATATTATAGTACTTCGGTATGGATATAATATTTTTCATATGATTTAGTTCACTTATTTTCTATATAGAATCAATTATGTTCAATTATTATTATATATGTCTATGTGTTTGTTTGGGTATATATATATTGAATAAATAATGCACAAAAAAATATTTATATGGAAAATATAATGGGTATATTTACATATAATATGTATATATATATATTCTTATATATATATATATTGGTAATATTTTTTCTCCATATTGTTTTATGTGTTTCTTCATGTATTATGTATATATATTGAGAGTCTTGGTGGATCATGTAGTCACCAAAGTGGGGGAGGGTGAATCAGGTGATCCATTTTATTGAATTGTTTTCTTTTTAAATAATCCCCTCTACGCATTAAAACCATTATCTTAGTAAAGATGTATGGATATACTCTCAACACCAAGCACCACATGAAGTATAGTAAGTAAAGAAGAGACTAAAACACACAATATTATTACAAGTATTTTTCCTAATATGTGTACCTAGTCCTTATTGTGTTCGAGTTCCTTTGAGATACATTTTATCACTTTGAGATTGTACTTATTACAAAATCATTAGAAGGTATCATCTACTTCTCAATTCTTCCAAATGGTGGGTGGAATAATCCTTTATGACTTAGGTAGGTATCACCCTTTCCCAATGATACCTTTTTGTAGTATCTACCTCATGAAATCCCTTTGGTCTTCTCACTAGTAAGGATATTATTGTAATGGATCAATCCAGACTTATATGGTCCTTTTCTTGAACTCGTGAACAAGATCATTTTTCTTCATCAAATGAAAATGCATCAATAATAAAAGATATTCTTCTTTAAGAAATAGGTCTTTGAGAGAAAAGGTATAAATAGAAACACTACATTCATGTTTTCATTGTTATATTCTTCACTCAAAATCATAATGATTACCATATGTTGATAGCCAGTTACTCCATGTTTTTGTTGCTTTACTTTTATTTATATTCTTTGATACATATAATATAAATAGTAACAATTTTTCCAAACATTCTCAACAATTATTCTTCTCTCCCTCCTTTTCATCCATGATATATCAATATCATAAGGTAGATATTCAAACACTTTTCTCCTTCTTATGATTCTTCAATACAATAGATCTTCTATCATTGAATGGTGTTTTATTCTTCTTCTTTGATACACCAAAGTTCTCTACGAATAAAGTATCAAGTTATCTCTTCTTATTCGATGCAAAAAATATTCAATATTGTAGCAGCATTAGATAATACATAGATTTTTTTCTTCTTGTCAAAATATATAACCATGAAACCATGTGAATATTATTGCACTCCAATTCTTCTTCACTTTTGGTGTTTAATAATCATTTCATATGGATCCCAGTAAATATATACTAAAATATAGGATTTATAATTTTATTTGTTAACATGAATTATGACAACCATTAGTTCTCTATAAAAATTGGTAGTAATAAACTCTCCACATATTCTTGGAATCATGTACTAGACACTTCCATGGTTATGGTATCTTGTTTTGTAGTGGGAAATATCTCTATGAAACTCTTCTTCAATATTCCTTAAAGTGTGAATGGTTATACATTTTTAACTATCTTTTTCATCCATTTTATTCTTATAATTCCACATGGTGTGGTCCTATAATTCATGGTTTCAAGCTAATTTTCTCAAATTCAACTTTAATCACAACATTTTTTGAATAATTTTGATTTTTTATACATAAAGAACCACACCATCATTGAAAAAGTTTACATCCCAATTATATTCTAGATATTATTAATCTCCTAAAATTTAATTAACTAATAAAATCCTAGATATCGCATGTTACCCACTTTAAGAGTAAACTATTATTTTGTGCCACTATGAGTCTTAGTAAATTATTAATATTTAATTCCGAAACACTTTTTAAATAGTATATGATAGTAATGATTCCATGTGAGTTCATGACTTTATTAAATTATATTGTTCTCTAGAATAACTCTTATGAATTCACTTGATTTTCTATTAAAAAACAATTATATGTATCATATGTTCTCTTGGTATCTTCACTATGTATGTTATATTTTGGCCTCACGCTACTTAAATGAATCTTATGAAACCAAATTTATTTTACAAGAATTAACTCTAAGTGTCATGATTACTCTTATGAACTCAATAAATAACCCTTACAAACTTTGGGTAATTATTATTCTTTTACTAATTCTCAAAAACTATTGACACTTAAAAATTCATTGAATACCATTACAAAATATGAATCTTACTCTTATAGAATTATGTGATGACACTTATGAATATAATGAGTTCTATATTGAATCTCATAAAATTCTATTATGGCTCTTGATAAATCCTATGAACTTCTTGAATTATCTATTTTTCAACTCCAGTATAAAATTTCCAGAATTTCATTCAATCAATATAAAAATACATAAATTTATCTAAAAGATACTCTAAAAACTTCTAATTAACTCAAAAAAAATAAAATGTATTTGAAAATTTTTAAAATATTTCTAAATCTCTTAAAACTAATTTTTAAAGTCATTTTATTAAAGAAAACTCAATTTTGAGTTTCTTCATGAATTTATTCATTATTTTAATTTTATATCCATTTCAAACATATAAAAAACTTCATATAACTGGTATCATTTATTGATTACAATAAAGTTTATGATAAATAATCTTTGGATGGAATCTCTACACTTATAATTTGATTTATTCTCCTTCAAACAAATCTTATTACACTTTTCATTTTCCAGTTTCTCCAATATAGTTCCAAAAATATTATAGTTAGTGAATTCATCCTCGGTCAAAACTTGACACTATTATATTATAATCCATATCACCAATCATTAGATTCATATGATTCATTATTGAATATGTTTGACCACATAGAATTAATCTTTAATTCTCATTGGTGATGTAGTTTACAAAATAAAAACTCAAATGAATCACTAACTACTAACTAACTAAAAATGTGTAATAAATGGTAAGATCAAGGATGAACAAACAAAGATCATTCAGAAACACATAGAATGATTAGAAATGAAAATTAAAAATATTATTTTTATTTATAGATACTAAATTAAAGAAAGAATGCGAAGAATAGAAAATTCAGGTTCATTCAATTAGAAAAGTAAAACTGATATTATTTCAATTAGTGATTGTGTTATAATTAGATCTAAGTTAATCCTGGCCCAATTAATCACTCTCTATTATAATATTCACCTTTTATCATCTCAGTATATAAATTTTTAAATAAAATTGGCAACCCAAAACCCTATTTAAATATAAATACCCCATTCAACTTGATGGTTACAAAATTAAAATAAGTATCCAATTAATGTATTTATGGCATAACAGCCACCATTATTTTATAGTGGTCATGAATGATATGGAAGTGATAAGTTTGAGAATAGTATAATGAATGAAATTATCTAACTCTAATTGAGAAAAAATAAAACACTTCACTAAGTAAAGTCCCATTCCAATTCATTACTTGAAACTAGAAAAAATCATCCCTTCATTCCAGTCATGAGAGTGTGAAATGAAAATAAAAAGAGGGAACCTAGCATACTAAATCCTCTCGTATTTGCACTCCTCTACCCTTTCATCTTCTTGAAATCTAGACCCTTTACAAGTGTTCAAAGAACGTCATATTTATAGGCAAACTTTCTAAAGATAACTCCTCTGCATATATCAGTGTATCTCTTTTTTATTTTAAATATTTTCTCCTCATACATAACGATTTAATTTGACATATTACTCCACTTTTAATCCTCTATATACCTTACTCTAAAGATATCACTAATTATACATGATTGAGGCTTTTCTTTCCATGAATATATATATATATATTTATTTTCTATATGTTTGTAGTTGTATTCCATCTTAAATATCTAGATTTATCTACCCACTTATCCTTAGTAATTTAATCCCCATATGAAATCTCTTAGATGTACATGAAATCCCAAATTCATGATCTCTTATTATATCTAATGAAAATATATATTGTACATGCATGGAGAAAATTTGTCCAAACTATGAATTTGTATAAATAAAGCTTAAATGGTGTGGGTTAATGCTTGGAGTGTAGAATTCATCTCTATAACTCTTCTTTGGAACAAATCCCCATCAATGATTTAAGAATTCATATTAAATTTATGCACTACAATATAGAGATCATACTACATCATAGAAAACCCATTGAGAAATAACTCCACCCTCTTCCATTCTTAGTAACTCAACAATATAGTAGAGTGTTACACCACATCCATATCCTCCTAAAAATAATTTCCTATCTAATTTTTTGCACACACTAAATCCATGAACCATATCCTTCCTCAAACCAAACTTCTTTATCCCAATCCAAAACAAGGACCTCCATTATGCTTGGAAACCCCCTATTCCATAAGGTTCGTATATGTTTCACAAGCCTTCTTCATTTCTACAAACTCCTATAGTGAAAGGATTCCACCTACGGCTCATATCAATATTGACCTCCTTTTTCATTGTTCATGCATCTAAAACACCTCCTAGATCCTACAGTGGTGAGGGTGATATTACTAGGTGGTTTCCATTGAGATCCTTAGTGGACATTTACAATGGTGATATAAAAGCATACACCTAGGAGTGGTGGTGGTTTATGTCTGAACGAGGATTAGTGGTTTCACACCAGGAAGTCGATGTTTTTTTAAAGTGAACAATGTCATGGGTGAAAGCTATCCCACCTCAGTCGAAATCCCTGCCTAGGATCGATTAATATATTTGGATGAGATATTATTGGAACCTAAAACCCCTTAGTCCCAAAAAGGGTGGTGACCATCCTCCTCTATTCATCAATATAATTTTTACATCGACCCATGCATGGATTCTTTATCTATTCTCATTCCTAACCACCATTTTCATCTTCAGAAAACACCCATTTTCCCCTTTGTAATATTTATTCAATGTTCATGAAAATATACTTCTTTTTTTCTCTTTTTCCATAATTACATAAAAATTTAAAATTACCAAAAAATATAATAAAACAATTGGTAAATGGGAAATTATAATAAATAAAATATAATTGAAATGAAAATAAATTCATGAAAAGTATGTATAAAATATAATCAGAACTATATATTCTACAATTCCTAAAAAGCATAAACTATTATCTATTATCAAGGGAAATGTTTTCATATTTCTTATTCATCAATGGATGATAGATTCTACTCATGTAATATACATTATCATCCAAGTTTCATATCATTTTTAATTTAATGGTATCTTTACCATACCTCAAATTCACCGTCATAATGTATTGAATTTATTTATTGTTGATTTATTACCAAAAAATAAAACCAGTGCATATATTATCCATAATGAAATTGGTCACTTTCATATCCACATTTATTTTTTTCAAAAAAAATTTCAAATATAATAATTTAAATTCAATATGATCCACCCCCACATTGACAATAAATTCAAATTTTTAAGTTAAATGGAAAATATCTCTGATTTCTATGCTCCTCCCATGATTTTGAAACATTTATTTCTATAATTTATTCGAACATACATCCTGATTCAACACTTTTATATAAGGATGGAATTTCACCTCACTGCAAAATTTTTCATCAATTAACCAACTCCATGTCAACATGGGAAATTCTCAATATAAAAAATAAGAGTGACTGATGTAGGCACCATAGATATCTGTAAACAAATCTAGCATATGATACCAAAAAAAATTTCTTTATCTAGGAGTTGTATGATTTGAATCTTTATTAATGCATGTTTCCCACATTTTTTATGATATTTTTTATTTTTGTGTTTAAATGATCTTTCAATGGTGACTACTTTATAATTAACTATCTTGTGTCAAAATTATGATTCTTTGAATATTTTTTTGAATTTTTGTATTTCTAGGTGCCAAATTTGAAATGTTAAATGTTATATTTTCTTGTTAATTAAGAAAAAAATTTGAAAGGTTTTTTAAAAAATATTAATTGATATATTAATTTTCTATATTTTTTTGGGCGTTGGAATTAATAAATCATCCAGGATATACTATCACAATCATCTATTGTTGGAATAATTTTTAATTATTTTTTTAAATGTGAAAATTAATTGATGAATTTAATATTAATCCTTATTGATGTTTAAATTCATTTTATTTAACTTCAATTAGTTTTCAATATGTATATATTTTTCTTTGTAGTTGTAAATTTGTAGGACTCTAAAATTCAACATGTAATAGGTCATATAATACCCTAGAAAAGTTATAAACAACAGATAGAAAATTAGTCATGTATGATATTTCAGCTTCCCCATCATGTAAGAATAAGTAATATCTTACATGATCATAAGATAATTCCTATGTAAGAATTTTTATCCTCATGTAATAGAATTTCAAATCTCATATAAAATTTATTCTAAATTCTAAATGATAATATTGTAAAGTTCCTAAGATGTTATCTAACAAGACTCCCCAATCTCAGCTGAAGATTGTTGTTTGATGTAATTTTATCAACCAAGAAAATTATAATTAAACCCATTTATTGAATCACAACTTGTGAATAATTTTATTAGAAGAAAACTGGTTGGTCTTGAAATGTTTCTTGAAAACAATTATGCACAGTTGAGTTAGTGGAACCAATAGATCGAGTAAAAGTGTAATTCTATGATTTAGGAAAAGTAAAATCTTACTTCCAAACAAATAGATCGTTTATTAATTTTTGCTTGAATGTAGGAACATAACTTATGGAAAGCGTTATTGTTTGGAGAAGAAGCTCAAGGGGAATTAAATCTTGAAGGAAGACTCATCTTGATAGAGAATGAATTCCTTCATTATTTTTATTTAATTTATTTTTTTTATCCAAGATGATTTCACTTCCTATATTTTTGGTTTTTTAATATTTGTAGTTACATTTTCTTGGGGGAAATGATATAGAATTGAATTGAATTATTCTCTATTGGTCTGGTCTAGATTTTTTATAGTGGGTTGGTGTTCATACTTGGTCAAATTAATTACCTTATTATATAATTTATCTAATAAAAAAATCATAAATTAAATTAGATTTTTCCTACAGGGTAAATTCACCTCACATTTTTTCCTCATACTAGGGTTCTAATCCTGACATCCACCTTTGGGGATATTTTATGTAGGTCACTACCGTAAGTATTGTGCACTATATATTTTGGGTATAGTATAAGGTACTATATTAAAAGTATTATTGTAATAATAATAACTACTTAAGGTGACTTTGGGTCACAAAATTGGGCCTTTGGCTAGTATGAAGGGGTATTCTGGCTACAAAATTTTAATGGGCTAGTTTTGGAGTGGGTCAACTCTTGTAGGGGGATGTATAATATCCTTTCTAGCCCAAGGGTGTATAAAGATGTTTCTTTTTTTAAAACCTTAATGACATTAAAAAATATTATATAAATTAGAGTTTGATGATTTCTTGGTAGCTTCGAATAAATTAACTCTCCATAAAAAATTGAAAAAATGAGTCGGGTTTTTTGGTAGATCAATAGTTTCTTTTTTTTAGCAATGTTCTCAAATTTTATTCTTACTATGTTTTAATTTTAAATTTAATCTAGAACTGATGGGTGAATAGTTTCTTTCATTAAGACCTATGAACCTCAACTGAATTACTTCAATTGGTAAAGGTTTAGGATATAATTTCTCCATGAATGATAATCTATGACATATGTTTTTTATTGACACGTCATCTTTAGGAGAATATATTGGTAGGGTTGATCACCGATGATATATTAGTGTTTTGAATTACTTCCTCCACAAGCATTTGGAACCACTTTGTCTATTGTGATGTAAGAGAAGAGTCTTATATATATTAAATTTAGTCTAGTTTCCCTTATATTCAATCATTTTCATTATTTACAGAACATTACCAATGATTCGTATCACCTTATATTCATTTCATCAGTAACATTTGATCAAACGTTACTTCTTGTTTTCTTTTTTTTTCTTTTTTTTTCTTTGATTTTGGATTTCACACATTATCCATTCCCTGTTGATTCTCCCTACTTACCACAATAATAGTCTTATATATGATTATAAGTAAATAAATTTGATTTGGTTGATGACTGAACTATTAAATTATTTGTACTACTGTTGAGGAACGAATTTGTAACCCTGAAAAGAAACAATAACAAAACATTAAATCTATTTAAAATAACTAAGAAAATTGTTAACTAATTTTATGTCTATTTTGTTATTTATTTTAATATGTTTAAACATAAATTTTCATGCACACAAGGGAATCATCTAAAAGGTAATAGAATCCTCTCATTCTATAAATTGAACAATTTTTCACTTCTCTAATAAAGTTAAGAAAAACTAAAATGGAGAATCTGGAAATTAAGAGAGATGAGAACCAAAATGAGTAAATATTCCACATCAACCTAGGAATATAAATTTTTAGAAAATTAGAATTAGGGATTTAAAACATTATATAGTTTCTTGAAGCATATCATATTTATGGTTGTCCCATTAATCTAGAAATTATGAGATAAAACAATCATACCTCTCTGCGTTACCCTCTTTTAATGGACATACTGATAAATATTATTTGGTATTTGTTAAATATATTTATAGTTTAGTCCAAAAATAACCTTTACATGAGCTTAGTGTAGTTTATCTTAGGTTAAGATTATTTCCATTATGATTGTAAAGTAAGTCAAGGAACTAGTTCCATTAGCTAAATGTTGATATTTTTTACACTTCGGACAAATTTTTCAATGAATTTGTCCTAAAATTATATCATAATAATATGAAAACTAAGGTGAAATATAAATTCACTAATGTTTTCTTAGATGATTGAGAAATCATTAATTTTACTTGGGATAGGTTTAGATCACTCCTAAGACAGTTTCCTAGTTACCAACTTACCTCCCATATATTGATAGATACATTCTATAATGGTCTCACCCCTTACCGCCAAAATATATTAGATCAATCCACTTATGGTGATTTTTTTGACAAGACATCCAAGGATCTTAAGAAATTATTTTATAAAATTTCTCAAAATTATCAATATAAAATTTCATGTAAAATAACTATCCGTCAGAGTGAGTCCCATCCCTAGGATATTAGATTTTATAGTTAGGTTTGGGATAAATATCTTATGTAGTAATATATCTATTGTGAAATGTATGGGCATTCCCAGAATTGTTTCCCTAATTCTGATTTACCTTTTCTATATGATACGAGTGCCTGAATTTTTGGATCATAGATCTAAAAACTAGTGTAATGATGAATCATTTTCCAATAACTATAACACTGAATTTAGGAACCATGTTAACTTTTTATAGACACACCATGGTTTTTAAAGATATTTACTACCTTTAAATTGTCAAATTAACCAATGATTAAATTTTAAAACATTTCCAGACCATCTACTTCAAACACTAATTTGGATGATTTGGTCAGGTAGTTGATCAATATAGTGGATTCTAAAGAATCTAGTAATCATAGCCATATATTAAAATGGGATAAGTATCAAGAGACCATGATGGGAGAGATAAGGTAAATATTCCAAGCACAAAAAATTTTATTATTAAATAAAATAATATAGATTTCATCATAATATCATATTTGGAAACATGATAGAATACAGGTATACAACCTAGTGAAAATGGGATAAAATGTATAAATGGTTCTGAAAATAAAAAAATATAAAATGACAAATATATAAAATTGGATGTAATTATCCAAACTAAACCAAATTATAAATGTTAACTTGAAAGAGGAAAGAAATAAAGAAAAGTGAAATGGAAATTGATCCACAAAGGGAAAAAGAAATTTTGGAATAAGGAGATGGAGAAAAATCAACCTATTTTCCATCATTATCATCCCCATTACATTTGAATAAAGATTAAATACAAATGATTATGAAATCTATTACCTGAAATTACATTATATTTTTAAAACATTTATCTTTAACATGACCTTTTCTAAGGCCTTAAACAAAAATAAATCTTCTTTCAAATTCCACAAATGTTTCTTGGATAATAAAGGAAGCATTGAAGAAATGGACACCATAAAACTAACTAAAAAATACATTGATATCCTATAATGGTAATTTATTATAAATATAAAAAAAATTAATGAATTGTCAAAAAAAATTAATAAAATAATATAGGCAGTAAAATTACATGTATGACCTATGACCTAGTGTAAATCTTATGCCTTACTTCTTATTTAATAAACTAAGTCTAGGGGAGTTGAAATATAATTTTGTTTCAATATTTTGGATAATAGTTCTATTACTCAACACATTATATGGGTATATTACCTATTAGTTAATAATGGAAAAAATCACATTACCCAATAATTTCCTAGTTCTAAAAATGGGGTATAATAAGAAGGTTCTTATCATTTTTTACAAGCCATTTTCAACTACTGGTTGTGTAGTTATGGATATTTCAAAGTGAAATTTAGTTTCTCATGATATATATGATCTTGTGGAATTAAACATATTTATGAAATATATAATATAGGTAAGTTGAAATAAAATTAATGTGGATTCTTATGTTCTTATAGTTAATATTAATAAGGATACACATGATCCTTTGGAAAAATGATTCAATGTTTAGCTCAATGTTACATGGGAATAAATGTTGTTGAATTATAATATAATATTTAACTTGATATATTAGGGATATTTGAGAGTATAATTGAGAAACTCATTCTTAAGGAAAATAAAAATGTTCACAAAATAAAGTTGTTATGATGAAAATATTTCTCAGGTTGGGGGTTAGTGCTTACAACCCACTTGTTGTGAGGAAACCCTCTCCCTTGAACCCATATAAGATTCATATCATTATGAATTTTATATTGGGATCATCTATTTCAGCAGTGAGTCAGATATAATTTCGTGTTTAAATTATATGTTTTACTCTCAGGGTTTTCCCCTTTAATTGTTTAGAATATGTTTCCCCCATGTGTTGATATTTTTAAATATGAGAATCTAGACATTTTTTATGGAATGAAGACATATTTATTCCTATTAAAATTATATATTTAGAAGAATAATTTTTTTATCTTTGGGTTTATATAATTTATAGGAGATCTTGAGGACGTTTTCCCACATTCGAATAAGAAATAACATTGTCAGAGTGACTATCTGGGAGATTTTAAATAGGCTGTAATAGATCATGCATATTTTTCTGAATCATTGGGTTCCTTAAGTATCGAGGAACCTTGGGATGATTTTTATTGTAAACTTAATTATTTTTTGGTATAATTTCTATAATTTAATGTTCTATTTGTGATATTGTTTTCCTTTAATAAGTAGTCGATAGTAACTTGTGTCTGATGGCCTTGGTTGAATTCAGCATAATATGGATAGAATATGGTATTCTTGAAATTCAAAATGATAAAAATGAAATTATACTACAAAACAATGTTGTACAAACTATCAATAAATCATACCATTAATATAATATTAGTTAAACCCATAATGTAAATATATAATTTATTACTCAAAATTTAACACTATATTGGAGGCAACCAGTGGGTTTTCAAAAAAAATTCTGGTTTTTTAATAAATTCCCCTTCCTAATCACCTTTTTCCATAGATTATATTAAACCATTTATAGTGCATAGTTTCATTAAACACTCTCCCATTTTTCATGGTTTCATATTGTTCTGTTATGTAATTTTATTCCAATGCCGATTTGTTTTACTATTTTAGGTACTTAAATGGGATAATTTAAGTGGAGTCTTAAAGGAGTGTAATTTTTAAAATGATTTTTAATAGTAAATCAACTAGAAAGGGTGTAACTTTTTTAATTATATCAGTATATTTTTATTTTTCCATGGTGGATTAAACAACTGAAATCTCCCATGAAAACATGACTTAAATTGTTTTTATAAATCATGGTTTTAAATCAACTCCATACTGGAAATTAATAATGGGGGTCAATGGTTCACTTTTAAAACTAAATAAAAGTTCAAATTGTGATGAAATTTTTGGGTGTTATTATTTATTTTACCCAATATATTGAAAATCATATTTAATCATCATTAAAATCTTTACATAAAACCCTTATACATTTTTTAATTTTTGTAACTATATAAATTTTACGCTACATGAGCTAGGAACATTTTATACATGTTATTTTTAAGATATGACTTGAAAATTATTTTGTTCGTTCAATAATGTAGTGTAAAATACATTATAGAAATATTTTGAAATTATGGAATCATTTTGGTTTGATCAATATTATCAGTCACACACATGATTTTGAATCACTTAATTTCAATCCTTGTTTAACTTAAAAAAATATTAATTTCTATCCCATATTAGTGTTAAATATTTGGTAACATGTTTAGTTTTAATTGTGAGGGGTCCTAATTATGTGTTAAATTGTATTTCTTGAAGTTCATATCAAAAATACAAAAAAATAAAAATTTATCATTTTCTTATTTTCTCTTACATTTTTAGTGGTTGTGAGTTTTTATTGAATTTGAGGATTACTTTTCGATAATAGAGTTATTAATAATTTATATTTTTAACTAGATTCAATGAAGTAATATAAATTATATTTCCCCCTTTTAAAAATAAGTACAATTTGTAATTAATTTTTAAAATTTCCATTGAATTAGAACCTTTTTATTTCTGTTAAATTAATAGTATTTTCGTTGAAATGATTTAAGAATGAACTCATAAATCCTTGAAGATATCTCTTTATTTTCATTAAGTTTTTAGATGATTTAATTATTCATTTAAATTAATTATTAAATTCACCCATCCATAATTTATCAAAGTATGTTGAGTTTCAAAAATATTTTTTCCTTCTCACCATGGTTGGAAAGATAAATTTTAAGATAAATTAAATGGAAAATGAAATTTTTTAAAGCCTTTTCAAAATTTTCAATTACAATAAAATTTTTAAAACATGAATACATTGTTTTACCTAAAAAATATTTGTGACAAGCGTAAAAATCCATTTTTAGTTGAGATGGTTCATGGGGAATGTTTTTTGGAAAGTCATATATTTATAGGTATATAAGTTCTTTCATTATTGAGATTAATTTTCTTTCACTGGATATGCATAAATGATTAATTTGGGATAATAAAAATGTTAATTTTAGTGGAATTTGAGGTTGATCTATTTTAGTGAAACTTTTCTACATATTTTTGGTGATATTTTGAGTTTATATCTATTTATATTTAATTTAAATGGTTAGTACTTAATAATTACCAATATTGTATTAAAATTGTGATTATTTTAACAATTTCTTTGAAACTAGGGATTTTTGTGGGACAAATAATCATAATTTATTTGTTTCATTTTCTTATGATTTAAATGAAATTAAAGGTATTAATAAAACATAAATTGAAAAATGAATTATTTTCAGGTGTTTTTTGTGTTGGAATTAATAATTTCAAGTTATAGGATTTTTTTATCTCAATCATCTATTGTTGGAAAAAAATTAACTCTTTTTTTAAAATGAAAATTAATTGTTCAGTTTAATGTGATGCTTTATTAATGTTTATATTCATTTTACTTCACGTTAATAAATTTTAACTGTGTATATGTGTTTCTTTATAGCCAAAAACATTTATGACTTTCAAAGTCATCTAATAATATATTTTTATCAACTTTTTGAAAATTTACTAAAACAAATAAAGAGAAAATAATATCATAAGATATTTCAATTTCCCCAACCCATAATAAGATGAAATATCTTATGCACGCTTAAGATAATGTTTATGTATGATGTTTTAGCTTCATGAAGGGGAATTGAAAATACCATATGATATTTGGATAAATATCATAATTGAATTTTTTTCAAATTTATAAGTATTTCTACCTCAAGACAACCTGATATCAATTGAAGATTTTTTTTTTTGAAGAAATGAGATCAACTAAACCATAAGATCTTTTCCCTTTTGAGTAATAGTACCTATGATGACAGAAAATCATGATTCACTTATTCATAATGATGGTGAATCTTGATAGAATTATTGCACTTGATATAAGAGAAATAATTTTGGTCTCACATGTAGGATATTGAGGAGGTGGATCCAAATTAATTAATGGACCTCACATCATAATTCACTTGAGATTATACTAAACTCTTTCAAAATGAGAGTAAAGCCTTGAATTTTGATGCATAAATAATAAATGAATTCGAGACATATTTTTGATACATGAGAACCCAAATATGATAAGAATTGGATCACTAGGTTTATTCCTTGTAAGAGTTATATTTGAAGAATCATGGAGTATTTGATGATTCTTAATGAAAACGATGTGAAGATAAAAATAAATTCATGTTAGGTGTTTGATTAAATTCAACTAACAATGACTCTTAAAGAAAATCCAAGCGAGGACTTTTTGAGGATAACTATTTTTCATATGATGATATATGTTTTATATTGTTGTAGACCAATTAAATTTTATCGGTACTCGATATAGATAATCATCAATATGGTTTTTCAGTAAGAAGTTATGTGGATGAATAATTACAACTACACCATTTCAAGTTTGCTGTAAATTGATGTTGTAATGAAAATATTAAACTAAATATTTTTTATATTATATTATAAATGTAAATATGAATCAATTTTTCCTATTATTACACATGAGTTGTTGATAAATATAATTTTTTTTGGTCAGATTTACCATGGTTTTATCAAAGTTGGTCTCAATTTTTTTGTTTACGACTAACTATAGTTGGGTAAAAAATATATTCAGTGGTCTATTTTTCATTTAATATCGTGAAATATAGTTATTTTCTAGATTTAATGGAACCAATTTCAAGTCGTTGAGTTTATTAAGATGGATTATTGTTTTATATATTACCACATGAATGGTTTTGTAAATTTTTTAACTAAAGTAATAAATTATCATTATAAAGATGAATAATAATTCATTATATGGGAAATTATGAAATTTTATAATATATGATATATGATATATATTTCATTAAATGGATAAGATCTTGAATTTATTCCAAAGTTGGGGGTTTACAAAATGTATGTTGCAATACAATCGATTGTAAAAGTAAGCATTATTGAAAAAAAATCACAGTTGAGGTGGTGCAACTAACATGGAAAGTAAAATAGTAATTCATTGATTTTGGAAATATAAAATAAATAATTAAACACTTATAAATCAATCAATATGTCAATATTAGAAGGAGTAACCAAACCATAAGAAGGGGGAGACACTTAGGGAACCAGTTTAAGGGGAGTTTGAGTTGTAAAGAGGATTCAACTTGACAAAAAATGACTTATTTACTTCTTTTTATTTTATTATTTTTTTTATATCAGAGTTGATTTTATTGTATATATTCTTTATATAATTTATTGTTAAATTTTTATAGTTTATGATTTTATGAATTAAATAAAACTATTTTCTATTTTCCTTGTTCAATTATTTAATAGTGGGTTGTTGTTCTTCTTGGGTCTAATTCATTGAAATTTTTATACTATAATTAATGAAAAATTGAAAAATGGTATTATATTTTGATAATTTATTGGTACCTAAGAATAAATTCAATCATTACCAATAATTGTAAAGTCAAGTTAGGATTATTGGGAATTTATAAGAGTCTTATTTTACCAGTGTTCTCATATTTTTTTCTTTTTTAGCAATAATTTTACACTTCTGTATGAACCAAAGGGTGGAGTGTAGCGAACCTTAATCCCTATGATTTTCAAATTAATTACTTCAATTAGAAAATGCTGAGGATATTATTTCTCTATTATTATTCAACCATGTCCTTTGTTTTTTTGATACATCATCCCTATGAGAGTCCACAAGAAATGTTGATCACCAATGATTATTAAGTGTTTCAAAAAAAATTATTACATTGCATTTTGGCACAACTATTTAAATCAGGATAAAAGATAAAAAATTATTTATCAATTTATTTGAGTCTAATTTTCCAAAAAATTATTTATTGTTTACCCTTTTTCTATTTTCATTTATTTTTATTAATATTAGAACATTACTACTAATTCATATCACATTCTATATATTTCACTATTATCTTTTTTCATTATTTCTTCCTTGTTTAATTTTTTTTGTATTTGATTTTGGATTTAACACATCATCTATTCCATGTTGTTAAACCTACTTACCCCAACACTCATCATCAGTATGATTATAAAAATATTTGTAAAATCATTTCAATGACCATGCTACCAAATATTTGGAATATATTTCTCAATAAATATGTTACCAACACTCATATTTAACAAACACATCCAAAATATTCGAGTAAAATATGTATTAGACCCCTTTAAAGAAACATTTTATAATTATAATCACTCCCACTTAATTCATCATATTTGATATAGTTGAAAGATAATAAAAAAATAGATTATCATGCCTTAGTTTTCAATATCTTTATATACTTTTCAAATTTCAAACTAACAGGAATTAACTATATCTAAAATCTTATCTTCTGGTATTATCCCCCTTAAAGTACACAATCAATTTATCTTAATCATGATTCATCCTCCTTAAAATGTTATCAAAGAATATATGTTGTGATAAATTTTTGAACTTTTTTAAGAATTTAGCAATTAATAATACTCCATGATGAATTAACCTTCATATTGTATGGTTACCATACCACTCATATAGTTCTCATTTTAAGAATCTCCTTCAGTTCATAAGTAAAAGGGAAACATAAATATAAAAACATGAGAAAAAGGGGAGTTTCGCTATTTCGTCTTAATGAGAGAAACATAAATGATATTTTTTTATCTACCCAAAAATCCTTTTCTTCTTATCTCTCACATTTTGATAAATATTTATTCTTTATTCTATTTTAACTTCTTATATTTGAACTTCTTTGTAAATTATGGGTTTCTTACATTTTTCAACTATATTCTTGTGTGGTTTTTAGTTTTTCACTATTTATAGTAAAGCATTTGAAACTAATGGTGCTTCAACATTTCTTTTCATCATTTCTATTATCTGATAATCCATTCCATACATTTATTATAATTATATCTATCATTTTTTCAACCTCAGTATAAATCTTCAAAAACTCTTAGTTCATACCATTTAGATATCCTCACATTAAATTATAGTTCTTCTTTATATGTAATGGTATGTTTCCCTTTAATACTTTAAATTTCTTAAGATTTCTCATTTTTTATAGCCATTTACAATTAGGAAGGATAAATAGTTTGGAATTCCTTTTAAAGATTCCCATATTTCATGAATTGTTCTCCTAGTTTCTCATGAATAATTAAGTTTCTAACTTTGATAAAACTTTTATGAGACTAAAATTATTTTTTAAAGAATGGAAACCATTAAACTAATATGTTTCCTTCTCACTATGTAACACCCCGACCCCAGTTACCCAGAGTCGGTGCATTATTACGTAACATTGGCCTGATCACAAAAGATCAAGTCTCAAAAGACCGATTAGTTTAGTAGCCTTGGAAATAATAGATACATTCATAAATTTTACATTGCATCATAAAGTGAAAAACTAAAATAACACAGTCCCTATAGTCTGCACTCATATCCCCTTCAGAATATCCCTGTAGGTCAGTTATAAAATATTTCATCACATCCTAGGAAAAATAAAACATATAAAGGGGTGAGCTCAGATGCTTAGTAAGGATAACAATATAGCAGAAGCTTTTATAAATAAACATAAACATTTAAGGTAATGTATAACTAAAATATAAGCCTTTTAAACTTGAACTTCAACATAATATGGCAATGATAAAATGAAATAAATCCATTTACTTATTCACATGGATATTCTACTGGTCGAATAATCACATGCAATATAAATAACCACTTTCATAATGATGGAATGCATAATGCCAGACTATCATAACCACGTAGCCAAGGCCTCATGCCAAGACAACAAATAAGATTTTTTCAAGGCCTCATGTCAAGACACTAGTTTGTCTCATGAAACCTACCGATGCATCGAGGAGATATAGCGGGCTCCACCCGTCACTTATTAAGTCCAATGCATTTCTCATATGAACAGGTTTAAACATATCATAAACCATTACATAATTATAACACATAAAACATGCATAAAGGAATCATAACATTTCCACATTTCAATCACAAGATATCAATACAACACATTGATATAAAAAAACACTTTCAAAACCATTTTCAATACCAAAATAAAAGAAAATTAAAACTTGGTTTTTATTTTTCATTTTAAAAAACATATGGCTTGTAGAGGAAGCCGAAACTCAAATAATGGTCCCGGTGGCGGAGAAGTCGTTGTCGCTGAATACATATGACAACAAAAAAAAAATTGTTTAGTAAAATTCATTGTATAAAAATATTCCTTTTGAATAAACATAAAATTGAAAGGGTTTTATACACCGTATAGAAAAAAGTTGTGTATAAAACAAAATATGTCTCAATGAATGGAGATTGAGAAGAAGTCCCTTACAAAGATCATTTTTTTAAAAATAAAATATATCTATTATGTGTATTCACTATAAGTACACATAAATAAAGTACAAATACAAGATAGGACATAATAATATCATGACATAATTTGAAAGTAGGATATTAACCCAAAGAACGGAAATTGGGCTAAGAAGTTCCCTTACCTCGTGTCCGACTTCACTCGACCGTTCTTTAATCTCCTGAATAATAAAATAGAGTTAATTTATATTTTCTTAAGAACCTTTTTCATGTTAATTATTACTTTTATATCACTTATTACCATGTTATGAACATTATGTAATTATTTAAGTTAATAACTGTCATTTTGTCGATCTTTGGTACTTGAGTCAAAAATAAACTTTCTATAATTACAAGTTATTCATGTGGTGAAATATCCATTATATCCAGTATTATATTCATGATTTAGATATCATATATTTCATATATATCCAGTATATACATTTATTCATAATATTACGTAACATTTAGACGTAAGAAATGAAATGCACCGTTCATAGAGACGGTAAGTCGTACGTACGCATGAACGCTACTTTCATTTCTATTTTTTATTTAATGGAATGAAATCATAATGATATAAAGGTATATTATAATTCCAGTATAATAACATATATAATATCATTTAATCCATCCTTTATACATCCCACATATGGAATTAATGATTCAAATCACTTTGTGGGGGCGGTAGTCCGCACATCCTAAAATTAAGATATCACGTTTACCCATAATGGAAACCATAAAGGTATGATATAAATGAAATATACAGAAGATTAAGTAAAATATAAACATATTATATATCATATATAAATATAGTGACATCTTAATGGCCACCTTTGAAGGTGTTATATGAGTTTTGAACAATCATCGTTTCGTGAGGCAGAAATTCGCCATCCAAAGAAACAGTATGTTCTTTAACCATTAGATGTAGGTGTGTGTAAGTGTATCTATAATAATTCTTATAAAAACATCATAGTATATTGAGTATACTATTTTTGTTACAAAATAAATTAATAAAAAGAGTTTATGGGGTTGGAGAAGCAAAATAAAACATAAGAACACAAGAGAAAACACTACCTTTAAAACGGGTAACTCTTTTTGATTTGAGCTTAAAGGCTTCCCTAGGAAGAGTTCTTCCCAAAGTGAGGATTCTAGGAGTAATAGTGTGATGTGGAAAGTCAAAATTGGCAGTGTTTGGCCGAGTTAAAGGCTTGAGAGGTGTGGGTAATGTGGTATAGGTGGGGGCCTTTTATAAGAGGAGAGGAGGGGCACTTTTGGAAAGATTGAAATGTTACTTTATTATGAAATTAGTTTCGGATTATAAAGGTCCCATAATGGTATATTTAGAGGCTAAGGTGATACGGGTTCGAAATATGCTCATCCAATAGGTTTTTGACAAGTTTATGCCTTAGATATTACATTATCTTTTCATTTTATTTAAATCATTAATTAATGTGGTAATCGCTGCATCATCATGGCTTCATAAATAATTTACTTTATTTAATGTCTAAAAATTATAAAAAAACTATCCTAATGTAGAAAATCGTTTTATCTTTCTAATGAATATTTATTGTCAAAAATATGACTTGTATAACCCCATTTAAAAATTGTTTTATTAAAACAACTCATGTTTGTGACATTTTTATTTTAACCTTAAATTAAAATTTTTTAATGTCATTTTCCTACCAAAGTGGCTCCATGGGGTCCCCAAGTTGACCCCATGGATTTTATTGGTCGGCCATGACTCATCCAGTATGGTTAGTACAAGTTTAAGGGTATTTTCATATTTTTATAATATCATTTGTACCTTAAATTTCACTAATTACCATTAATTACGATTAATTAAAATTAAAAGTTACTATTCACCAAAAAAATTATTTTAATCCCATTGAACCACATTTTAATTCTTAATGACAACCATGTATTTAATATTTTTTAAAATCAAATCACAGATGTGGTAATGTTTCATTTAAACAAAAAAATCAGTTTTTTAACTACCACTTAGTGGTTTCACTATTCATCAAAAATTGAAGTTTTCAGAACAATGCCAAAATTTCACCCTAAGCTATAATTGATATTCAGAATTAAAAAATAATGTATATTTTACAAAATTCCAAAAATATAAGTGGAATTAATTAATTTTATAATTAATTCCTACTGTCATAACAAATAGCGTGTTTTTAAGAAACAATATATATCAAAATATTGACAATTTTTTATTTACAATTTCAAAGTGAAATTAATTCTAATGATCACCATTGGATAAAATGGTAAACATATATTCTAATTATAATTTAAAACCACTAAATAGTATAATTTATCACTAAAAATTATTTTTATTAAAAAGGTTGTTTTTAAGTATTTTCTCTATTCATAGAGAATTGGATGTTCTCAGAAAATTACAAAAAATTCAACTTAGGATAATTTAGATATTCCGAATACAAAAATGAAGTCCATTTTGAAATATAAAATTTATATAATTTCAAAAGTTGGGTATTACTTTTCATAATTGCTAATTTTATTGGTCACGGTGTCTTAGAACTCGAGGTTGCGTACAACACACGCTCCTCTATTATTCAAAGAGAAGCATACCATGGAAGCTTGGGGTGTTACATTCTCCCCTCTTTCAATAAATTGAGTCCTCACAATTTGAAATTTTTCTTTGAAAATAAAAGGTTGAAAATAGAAAATACCTTTGTGGAAAACCCACATCGGAAATAGGGTTAATAAAAATATAACTTTAAAAGAAAGAAAAAGAAGTACAAAGGTCACCTGAGATAGCCCATACTAGGATTCTATGAAAATATGGATATGGAGGAAAAACAAACCATCAAGGTCTTATGGAGAGTTGTAGAAAATAGGATTAAGAGAATGTTAAACACAAGAAAATCACAAACTTGTGATTGGTTAAACGGTCATTGAATCTCCAGTGGGAAAAGTTAACTGATAACGTTTTTGTTTTAAGTTACCTTTCATAAAGTTGAGGAATTTATTTAGGATATTTACTGAGAATGTAAAGAAATATACTTGCTTGTCATGTAGACTTTCATTCTTTAATAAATTTTTACCAAAACCCATCTTTCACTCCCAAAGCTAATAGAACTCAAAAATATTCTACTTATCATAATTGTATAAGGTTCCAAATATTAACACATACCATTTAGATTAGGAAAACTATTTTGTAATAACCAGGGACTTCTTGTATTCTAGTGGTAGGTAATAAAGGCATGTCGCACTATGTTTGTGGGTTTGATTCCTACAGCTTTGTCTGACGCTACGGGTTATCCCCCGACTGGCAGGTTGTACTTTTCCTAAAAATATAGTATTATAATATTCCAAAAATAATCTTCAGAAATGTCTTATCCTTAAAAAATACTTTCCAAATTTCAACTTAATCCATTCCAACCTTTATAGTTATCCAAAATACCTCTGTCCAGAGTTTCTCTAAAAGGTTTCTAAATTCCAAAATCAATTGTAACATCATATTCCCCAAACAAAGTAAATTTTCTCTTATTGTCACTTATAAAAATATGATTACCTTCATCATATTAAAACCTTAACGAAAACAAAAAGTACTGTAGTATAATCCTTATATATATCACATTATTATTATAACCAGAATATAATCCTTGAGTCCAAAAGCACCAATACATTAATTATTCCACTTCAACTGTAGTAACATCATAAGATTGTCCTTGATCCCTTGGCCTTTTCTGAGGTAAGTTTCCATGACTCTTAGGACATTCATTTTCATAATGCCCCATTTCTCTATAATTTTATCATTCAACATTGATAGCCTCTTTCTTTACCTTGCAATCACAAGCCTAGTACCTTTTTCTCCACATTTATAACAAACTCCCATTTCTTTTAGGCAAGTACCGGGGTGATTCTTCCCACAATTGTCACATAATGGAAAATCCTTCTTTCCCTTTTCCCCTTTATCTATCTCTTGTTCCACCGTTCTCTTCTTCTCTTGTTATACTTTGTTGTCATAAGACTTAGAGAATTCCTTTCCTATCTTGATAGCACACGAGACTATATCTTTGTATGTTGAGAAATATTGTGATACTAAAGCTCGATGGATAAATGGTTTTAACCCATCAAAGAAACGATCAATCTTACTTATTGGGTTACGTATATAATCTGCAGCATGCCTCGCTAACCTTGTAAAGTTAGCCTTATACTTTGCGACATTCTCATCCTCCTTATGCCTCAGACTCAGAAATTGCCTTCCCATATCTGCTCGATGGTCATGTGGAAAGTATTTTTTCTAAGAAAATTTCCTTAAACTCCCTCCATTCCATACTTGATACTTCTTTATATTCCTTTGTGTTTTGAATCAGCGACCACCATTGATCGGCATCTCTAGTGAGGCAGTAAACTACCATGACAACCTTCTCCCTTACGCTACTCCCTAAGGCGTGGAATATTCTCTCTAATGAGTTTATCCATTTCTCAGCTACTAATGGATTTGTACCCCCAATAAATTTTGGTGGTTTTTGCCTCATGGAGCGGTCTAACATTGATCCTCCACGTTGCGGATCAGGGTGCTCCATACGAGTAAGGTTATTATTCATAACTTGAGTGAGTTGTCTCAGTATGGTTATAAGCTGGTCAGCACCAGTTGTATCACCAACTCCATTATAATTATCTTGAGCATGAGGGAAATCCATACATGGAGTGCGTGCATTGATACGGTTTCCATTCCTCCCACTAGGCTCCATTTCTAAACAATTTCATAAACTAGATTAGTTTATGAATCGAAATACATAATAACAAACTTGCAAAACACTTAAAATAATTTGAACTATTTATGGATATAATCCATAATCATAAAAATGTTTTCTTTGAGGAAGTATACACTCATAAACCCTTCATAGTGGTTTGTAAATAAAATTAGAATTATCCTAATCCTATCCCCCGGGAGTGTCGTAACCAAGAGTGGAGCAAGGTCCGTTGTTGTGCACCTATTCCCGTTCGAGTCTAGATCAAAGCGGTGTTTTCAGGTTTTACCACTAGGTACATCTGTGCCAGAGCCGCCTCTACATGCTCGTATCCAGACAGGGATGTATTGCTCAGAAAACTGACAAAATCTTTGTAATTCCAAAATTCTAGGAAGTCCTTCTATACTAATCCTCAAATTCTATCTGAGGTCTATGTTCTCTAAGCAGTTTTTATCTAAATCTAGCTTCCAAGGTTAGTACTAAACTGCCTCTGATACCAACTGTAACACCCCGACCCCAGTTACCCAGAGTCGGTAAATTATTTCGTAACATTGGCATGATAACAAAAGATCAAGTCTCGAAAGACCGATTAGTTTAGTAGCCATAGAAACACTAGGTACATTCATAAATTTTACATTACACAATAATGTGAAAAACTACAACAACATAGTCTCCATAGTCCACACTCATATCCCCTTCAGACAATCCCTATAGGTTAGATATAAAATATTTCTTCACATCCTGGGAAAAATAAAACATAGAAAGGGGTGAGCTCATATTCTCAGTAAGGATAACAATATAGGGAAAGCTTTCATAAATAAACATAAACATTTAAGGTAACGTATAACTAAAATTGAAGCCTTTTAAATATGAACTTCAACATAATATGGCAAAGATAAAATGAAATAAATCCATTTACTTATTCACATGGATATTCTACTGGTCGAATATGCACATACAATATCAATAACCACTTTCAAAATGATGGAATGCATAATGTGAGACTATCATAACCATGTAGCCAAGGCCTCGTTCCAGGACTACAAATAATATTCTATCAAGGCCTCATTCCAAGACACTAGTTTTTCTCATGAGACTTGTCGATGCATCGAGGAGCTATAGCGGGCTCCACCCATCACTTATTAAGTCCAATGCATTCCTCATATGAACAGGTTTAAACATATCATAAACCATAACATAATCGTATCACATAAAACCTGCATAAAAGAATCATAACATTTCCACATTTCAATCACAAGATATCAATACAACACATTGATATAAAAAACACTTTCAAAACCATTTTCAATACCAAAATAAAATAAAATTAAAACTTGGTTTTTATTTTTCATTTTAAAAAAGTTATGGCTTGTAGAGGAAGCCAAAACTCAAATAATGGTCACGGTGGCGTAGAATTCATTGTCGCCGCATACGTATGACAAGAAAAACATTACTTTTTGTCATTTAGTAAACTCACCGTATAAAAATATTCATTTTGAATAAATGTAAAAGTCAAAGGGGTTTATACACCGTATAGAATAAATTTGTGTATAAAACAAAATATGTCTCAATTAATGGAGATTGAGATGAAGTCCCTTACAAAGATCATATTTTTTAAATAAAATATATCTATTATGTGTATTCACTATAAGTACACATAAAGAAAGTACAAATACAAGATAGGACATAATAATATCATGACATAATTTGAAAGTAGGAGATTAACCCAAAGAATGGAAATTGGGTTAAGAAGTTCCCTTACCTCGTGTTCGACTTCACTCGACCGTTATTTAATCTCCTGAATAATGAACTAGTGTTAATTGATATTTTCTTAAGAACCTTTTTCTTGTTCATTATTCCTTTTATATAACATATTACCACGTTATGAACATTATGTAATTATTTAAGTTAATAATGGTCATTTTGTTGATCTTTGGTACTTGAGTAAAAAATTAACTTCTTATAATTACAAGTTGTTCATGTGGTGAAATATCCATTATATCCAGAATTATATCCATGATTTATATATCATGTATATCATATATATCCATTATATACATTCATTCATAATATTACGTAACATTTAGTGGTAAGAAATAAAATGCACCGTTCATGGAGACGGTAAGCCGTACGTACGCATTAACGCTACTTTCATTTCTATTTCATATTTAATGGAATGAAATCATAATGATATAAAGGTATATTATAATTCCAGTATAATATCATATATAATATCATTTAATCCATCTTTTATACATCCCATATATGGAATTAATGATTCAAATCACTTTGAGGGGGCGGTAGTCCGCACATCCTAAAATGAAGATATCGCGTTTACCCATAATGGAAACCATAAAGGTATGACATAAATGAAAAAAACATAATCTTAAGTAAAACATAAACATATTATATATCATATATAAATATAGTGACATCTTAATGTCCACCTTTGAAGGTGTTATATGAGTCTTGAACAATCATCGTTTCGTGAGGCAGAAATTCATCATCCACAGAAACAGTGTGTTCTTTAACCATTAGATGTAGGTGTGTGTAAGTGTAGATCGAATCCGTCTTATAACAACATACTAGTATATTTAGTATACTGGTTTTGTTACAAAATAAATTAATAAAAATCGTTTAGGGGGTTGGAGAAGCAAAATAAAACATAATAACACAAGAGAAAACACTACCTTTAAAACGGGTAACTCTTTTTGATTTGAGATGAAAGGCTTCCTTGGGAAGACTTCTGCCCAAAGTGAGGCTTCTAGAAGTAATATTGGGATGTGGAGAGAACAAATGTGCAGGGTTTCGCCGATCCAAATGCTTGAGAGGTGTGGGTAAGGTGGTATAGGTGGGGGCCTTTTATAAGAGGAGAGCAGGGGCATTTTTGGAAAGATTGAAATGTTACTTTATTATGAAATGATTTTCGGATTCTAAAGGTCCCACAATGATATATTTCAGGGCTAAGGTGATAAGGGTTCGAAATATGTTCATCCAATAGATTTTTTTACAAGTTTAAGCCTTATATTTTACATTATATTTTCATTTTATTAAAATCGTTAATTAATGAGGTAATCGCGACGTCATCATGGCGTCATAAATAATTTAATTTATTTAATGTCTAAAAATTATAAAAAAGAATATAATAATGTAGGAAATATTATTATCTTTCTAATTAATATTTTTAGTAAAAAATATGACTTGTATAACCCCATTTAAAAAAAATTTAGTAGAACAACTCATGTTTGTGAAATTTTTATTTTAACCGTAAATAAAAGGTTTTTAATGTCATTTTCCTACCGAAGTGGCTCCATGGGGTCCCCAAGTTGACCCATGGATTGTCTTGGTCGGCCATGACTCATCCAATAGGGGTAGAAGAAGTTTAAGGGTATTTTCATATTTTTATAATATCATTTTTACCTTAAATTTCACTAATTACCTTTAATCGAGATTAATTAAACTTGAAAATTACTATTCACCAAAAAATTATTTTAATCCCATTGAACTACATTTTACTTCCTAATGAAAACCATGTATGTCAGATTTTTTAAAATCAAATCCCAAAATTTTTAATGTTTCATTTAAATGAAAAATCATTTTTTTAACTACCACTTAGTGGTTTCACTATTCATCAAAAATTGAAGTTTTTCAGAACAATGCCAAAATTTCACCCTAAGCTATAATTGATATTCCGAATTCAAAAATGATGTTTATTTTACAAAATTCAAAACATATATGTTTAATTAATTAATTTTATAATTAATTCCTGCTGTCACAACAAATAGTGTATTTTTAAGAAACAATATATATCAAAAGATTGATAATTGTTTATGTCCAATTTCAAAGTGAAATTAATTAAAATGACCACCATTGGATAAAATGGTAAAAATATATTATAATTATAATTTAGAACCACTCAATAGTATAATTTATCACTAAAAATTATTTTGATTAAAAAATTTGTTTTTTATTATTTTCTCTATTCATAGAAAATTGGAAGTTCTCAGAAAATTACAAAAAATTCAACTTAGGATAATTTTGATATTACGAATACAAAAATGAAGTCCATTTTTAAATATAAAATTTATATAATTTCAAAAAGTGGGTATTACTATTCATAACTGGTACTTTTATTGGTTGTGGTGTGTTAGAACTCGAGGTTGCGTACAACACACGCTGCTCTATTATTCAAAGAGAAGCATACCATGGAATCTTGGGGTGTTACACTGAAAGAGAACTGTCGTGGGTTCCCTCAAATGATTAGTGTGATTTTGGGGTACTTAGGTGCAGCAGAGTGGCTGACCAAGGTCGTCTCTCAAAGGAGGAAGTGAATTAAAACAACTTTTCAGAGGTATTCTAGAAACAAAATAAAAGGGAATAAAAACACTACTTGAAAGTATGGGGGTGGTTTTTTTATAGTTTATAAATCTAGAAGAATTTTTCTGGAAGAAGATTTTATTTTTTTTGTTTTTAGTTTTGAAATGAAGTTTCATTAAAATGACACAACAAAAAGATGTTTGTTTAGAAAATATTTAAAAGACGTAATCGATGTAACTCTACATCTTCAATCATTTGTTAATAATTATCATTTAAATTAATATTCACTTAATTATGATCCCTTAATTTGTTAAATCCCGAACCCTACGAGAATTAACTTTACCACGAAGATTGAAGTGAATTTAACCTTAGGCTAACTTCGGAACATGCAATCGCAACACCCTGCTTTGATTGATGTTCTAAATTAGATTATGGTCAGTGGTAAATTAAGGAACATAACAACTCTGGAAATGAGGATTAATTGAGTTTAAGGATTATATTTGATCTCTACAAATTGATCCCATGTGGTTTTGAATTACCGGTTAAGGTTGCGCTCTCACAGTTCACAAATTCCCGACCTCGCGTGTTTTGTGTTAACTATTCAATTGCATGCTTAGTTTCATTTAAATTAAAACTCAATTAATAGATCATAATATTTGAATTACAGTAGCTCGTTGATTCAAAATAAATGAATGAAGAAGGATAGAGGTCGATCGATTACTAAAAATAACTACTCTTCCATGGGTGGTGTAGTCATCGTGGAGACATTTTGCATAAGCAACGGATTGAAAGGGTAGAACCCAATCTTGTATCCACTCTTGATTCCAACCCAATTAAGAAGATTAAGATAATAAGAATAGGTATGAACACAGAAAATTATTTGAAGAAAAATTCAAGAAACAAACATGAAAGAAAAGAAATACAAAGAAGTGGTGAGAGAGGAGAGCCTTTTTGGAAGAGAGGTTTGCACAAAGTCTTACTTCTTCCAAGAGTTGTGAGGGGCTTCCAAGAGACACCCTTTCGTCCACACCTTCCCAAAGCCTCAACCGGACCTCTCAAAGAGTTAAAACCCCATTTAAATAGAGTTTGTGAGGGCTAGGGATACATAACTTTTTAAGTGTGAAATGAAAAACTCGGCCAAATATTTTATTCCAACTTGCACCGCCCATTTGACATCCAAAAAGCGTGAATTGACCAGCCTTCCAGAAGTCTTATTTGTGAAAAATGAGGTCCCCGAGGTTTCCCCAAACTTTGGGCTCAATCCAAGCCCGTATGTAGATGATATGGCCCAACTACAGAACCCATGTCCATTCTGCCGAGTCCAGCCCACCATTGGATTAATGGCTCATTTACTCCATCCAAATGCACTCTTTAGCTCTAGTGTTCTGAATGAAAGTTTTATAAAAGAAGTTAGGAACACGGTTACAAAATTTAGAATTCAAATAATAAATATAAAAATATTTATCTTCGAAATACTACAGTGCACTATTAAGGGTAAAACTGGAATTTTCATCAAATTTTCAAATGAATGATCAAATCCCAAATATTTTATAAATAAACATATTTAACACAATGTGAGGAAATTATTTCATTTATTACCATTAAAATATTCAAAAAAATAGTGTTTTATCAACTCCCCCACACTTACCCTTTTGCACTCCTGAGCAAAATCTCATTTCAAGTAAAAATCAATATCAAATCAAAACCAATTTTGAAACACATATCTTTGAGATCAAACAATTACACACCAAGAAACAAAAGATATCATGCATCATAAAAAAACATTATTTCAAGTTCTCCATTTATATCATTCAATATATTTTCACTTCATTTATCCTCCCATGCACAAAACACTTACATCGCTTGAATTTTCTCTCATCACTCAAATATCAATTTTTTTTTTGCAGTGTCTTTCTCATCCAAACTCATACAAGCGTCACCATAGGCTTGATAGATTCCTACATCGCTACCCGATGCGAGTCAAGGACATATGTTTATCATGAGGACTTTTCAGGGTTGTTCTGTGGCTTTCGGTTGGTAGGATTATGATGTGAAAAACTCAAAGGCTGAATGAGGAGGGTTTGACTCTTTTGAAGAAAAATTGCATTAATCTAATTTTCACATAAATATGGTCTTCTCCTCAAACCCCATAGTATCAATTCAACTCCATCATCATGAAAAGTCATGAAAGGTTTACACCATTCATCATTTCAGCATCAAAAATTTCAGTCATCTCAAACATGATTTTCTTGAAAGCTCCAGATGGGCACAGCTTTCCACCTCAATTAGAAGCTCCAGAAAAGGCACAGCTTCACTTGTCATGAAAGCTCAAGAAAAGGAACAGCTTTCAATATAATGACTTTCTTTAGCAGCAAACACATCTCTTCGTAATTTAATTTTACACCCAAAGTATCACAGAATGTGGTGGCAAAACACAAGACAACTTCCCCCACACTTAAGCTCAACAAGATTGTGCAATTTCACTTCAAGACTTGGTTGGATAGGGAAAATTGGCTTGTAATGTGGCTAACCTAACAGGATTTTCATAGATTCTAAGGGCTACAAGGATTAAATATTCAACGTAGGCCATTATAAAAAATGATTCTTTGAAATAGGGGCTTTAATACCAAACAAATGCCTCAATCATTTAAACATATAAACCACAAATCCTCAAGTTTTGACAGGAATAGATCAAATTTTGGTTAAATCAAGTATGGTTTGGTTCTCTCAATAAGTGAGGTGAATGTAAAGAATATGAAAATAATGCTTTAGAAGCCTCACAGGAAAGTGATTTCAAATACAAAGATAGTGAGATTGGCATGGGATTCAAAATTCGGCGTACTTTTCCTGAAATTGCTAAATATTTGAACTTGAAACAAAGTCATTTTAGCATTCATTTAAGCTTAGTTTCAAGGGGTAAATTTTTTCACTTATTGATATGGATTTAAAAATGGTGATTAGAATCATTTCAGATCAAAATTTTCAAAAACACACACAAAATTTGAAAAACACACAATTTTTTTTGGTATTTTTTTTGAACAGGAAAGAAATTGAAATTACTAAACTAAAAGGTTCCCTCCCCCACACTTAAAATATTGCATTGTCCTCAATGTGAACCTATGAGATGATATATTCACCTGAAATGTAGAATTTTTAAATAGGACAAATAATATAAAACTGAAAGGGTTAGGAACAGCCTGATGTGCTCAAGTGATTATGGGGTCATGCAGTGTGATAAAATCCATTGCATTAGTAGGAAGTCCCTCAATGTATCTCTTCAAATGTTGCCCATTGACTGTAAAGCTCCTTCCAGTGTCCTCTTGTGTGATCTCCACTGCACCATAAGGAAAAACATTAGTCACAACATAAGGACCTAACCATCTGGAATGAAACTTACTAGGCATCAGCTTCAGTCGTGAACTGTAGAGATGGACTTTCTCTCCAACATGAAACTCCCTTTGTTGGATCATTTTTTCATGAGCTGCTTTTGATCTTTCCTTGTAGAGCCTTGAGTTCTCATTTGATGATAGTCGAATCTCCTCAATCTCTTGAATTTGCAACTTTCTTTGAATTCCAGCTTGGGCTAAATCCATGTTTCATTTCTTTATAGCCCAATAAGCTCGATGCTCGACTTCCACGGGGAGATGACACGCTTTCCCAAAAACAATCCGAAATGGGAACATACCAACGGGGGTCTTGTATGATGTTCTATAAGCCCACAATGCATCATCCAAGAAATTGCTCCAATCCTTCCTATTTGGCTGCACAGTTTTGTCCAAGATTTTTTTCAACTCACGATTTGAAACCTCAGTCTGGCCATTTGTTTGGGGGTGGAATGGTGTTGATGTTTTGTGTGTCACCCCATACTTTTGAAGGAGGGAAGAAAAATTCCTATTGCAAAACTGTGTCCCTTGGTCACTGATGATGGCCTTTGGTACTCCAAACCTGCAGAAAATTTGAGCCTTGAAAAAATCCACTACAACATGAGAATCGTCAATCCTGGTGGCCTTGGCCTCCACCCATTTACTCACATAATCAACATCAACCAAAATATACAAAAATCCAAATGAACTAGGAAAAGGACCCATAAAATCAATGCCCCATACATCAAAAATCTCACAGAATAGTATGGGTTGTTGGGGCATCTCATGTCTCTTAGAAATGTTCCCAGTGTGTTGGCAACGAGAGCATGACTTACAAAACACATGGGAATCATGGAATAATCTAGGCCAATATAATCCAGAGTCCAAAACCTTCCTAGCTGTCCATTGGGGTCCAAAGTGTCCACCACAAGAAAGTGTATGACAGATATGAAAAACAGACTCAAACTCATGATCGGGAACACACCTCCTAATGACTTGGTCACTACACATGCGCCAGAGGTAAGGATCATCCCACACATAAAACCTAGACTCACTTTTTAATTTTTGTACTTGATATTTCTTTAAATTTGCATGGATTTCAGAAGAAACAAGGTAGTTAAATAAATCAGCATACCAAGGATGCGTACCTGAGATGGTATAGAGATGTTCATCAGGGAAAGTGTCCCGAAGTGGTACCTGATCCAAGGTGTCATCCTCTAGTGTGTGAGTAAGCCTACTCATGTGGTCTGCCACCATGTTTTCTGACCCATTTTTGTCCTTTATCTCGATGTCAAACTCTTGAAGAAGGAGCATCCAACGGAAAAGTCGTGGCTTTGCATCTGGCTTCTTCAGGAGGTACCTCAAAGCTGCATGGTCAGAAAAAACAACCACTTTAGAGCCCAATAAATATGAACGGAATTTATATAAAGAAAATATGACAGCAAGAAACTCCTTTTCCGTGGTTGTGTAGTTTGATTGGGCTGAATCCAATGTCCTTGATGCATAGGCAATCACATGTGAACTTCCTTCCACCCTCTAAGATAAGACAGCTCCAACCGCGAAGTTGGAGGCGTCACACATAAGCTCAAATGGAAGGTCCCACCGTGGGGGCTGTATGATAGGTGGAGTGGTCAGACACTTCTTCAGCTAATCAAAGGAAGTCCTACAAGAATCATCAAACACAAAATCAGAATCTTTTTGAAGTAATCGTGACATAGGAAGAGCGATCTTACTAAAATCTTTGATGAATTGCCGATAAAATCCTGCATGCCCTAAGAAAGATCTAACATCACGCACACATGAAGGATAGGGTAAGGATGAAATAATTTCTACCTTAGATCTATCAACTTCAATGACATGTTGTGAGACTATATGACCTAAGACAATTCCCTTTTCAACCATAAATGACATTTTTCAAAATTTAAGACCAGATTCTTCTCAATACAACGATGCAACACATCACCCAAACTAGAGAGACATTCATCAAATGAGGACCCATAAACTATAAAATCATCCATAAATACCTCCACGCAGGTCTCAATGAAATCTGAGAAAATACTCACCATGCATCTCTGGAAGGTACCTGGGGAATTCCAAAGTCCAAATGGCATCCTTCGGTAAGGAAAGGTACCGAATGGGCAGGTGAATGTTGTCTTCTCCTAGTCCTATGAAACAATGGGAACCTGAAAATAGCCAGAAAATCCATCCAAGAAACAATAGTGTGTCTTACCATCTAGTCTCTCAATCATCTGGTCAATGAATGGAATTGGGAAATGGTTCTTACGAGTGGATTGATTTAGTTTCCTATAATCGATACACACTCGCCAACTGTTTTGTACTCTCACAGGAACTAACTCATCATTTTCATTTTTTATAACAGTGAAACCAATTTTCTTTAGTACAACCTGAACAGGGCTAGCCCATTGTGAGTCAGAAATAGGGTAAATGATACCCGCCTCATGTAATTTTTCAACTTCTTTCTTAACAACTTCTAGGAGAGTGGGATTAAGTCTCCTTTGTGGCTGTCTCACTGGTTTAGCCCCATCCTCCAAGAGAATCCTATGCATGAAAATGGAGGGGCTAATACCTGATATGTCTGCCAATGTCCAACCAATTGCCCTAATGTTATCTCTCAAAAAATTCAAAAGTTTTTCTTCATGTTCAAAAGAGATATTGTTAGCAATTATGACAGGTAATCTATCACCACTGATCAAGTATGCATATTTGAGATTTGGGGGCAATGGCTTGAGTTCCAATGTAGGTGGGTGATGTATGGATGGAGAAATTGATGCAACAGACATATCTGCACAATGAACATCAGTATCAGAATAAAAATCATCACAATCAGAGAATAAAGAACCAAATCCATCAGCATACTCAATAGCCATGTCATAATTAGAGTTCACATGATCAAAATCAGAATATGATTCCATTTCAAAATCAAATCTCAGAGAGTCTTGTTCCTTAAAAATGGGTGTAGAAGTATTCTTAGACATCAAAATAGAACCAATACTCATAATCTCCCTAAGCATAGGACAATCCAATTCCATGATGTTTTTACATGGTGGTTCAAAATGGGAGATAACAAAAGCAGAATGGTCCTTTGAGGGGTACTTCCTGGAATCCATACATTTAAATATCACAACTTCATCTCCAAACTCCATGGAAAGTGTACCCTCATTGACATTTATGATAGTTTTTGCAGTTTTGAGGAAGGGTCTACCTAATATAATGGGGGCATGAGAACTTACCTGATCATCCTCCATGTTAAGCACATAGAAGTCTGCTGGAAAGATCATGTCTCTTACCCAAACAAGTACATCCTCAAGAACTCCCGCTGGATATGTTGTATCTCTATTCGCCAATTGCACCACTACTCTTGTTGGCTTCAACTCACCAACCTGCAAGGAGGAGAATACAGAGTGAGGCATCACATTTATTGAAGCTCATAAATCACAAAGAGCATCAGAGAAGTGAAACACCCCTATGGTACATGGGATGGTGAATGTTCCAGGATCCTTTCACTTTGTTGGCATTTCTAGAGTTGGTGTAATAAGTGCTGAGACATTCCTTCCAAGGTTGATCCTCTCATTTCCCTTGATCCCTCTTCTATTGGTACAAAGTTCTTTTAAGAATTTCACATACCTTCGAATTTTCTTAATGGCTTCAAGTAGAGGAATGTTGATCTCCACACGCTTGAATGTGTCTAAAACCTCCTTTTTCATTGCTTCTTCATCCATCTTCTTGGTTTGAATAACCCTTTTTGGAAAAGGAAGTGGCTTAAGAGGTACATCATCAATATTTTTCTTACCTTTATCTTTCTCCTTGGATTTCTCATCAGTTGGTATGGAATGCGGCTTCTCTAGAGAAGAGGTGAATCCTGGTGGAATGGTAGGTCCAGATGTATCATTCATTTGCTTCCCACTTCTCAATGTGATGGAACTAACATTCCCCTTTGTATTTGGAGTTGGTTGGGAACGTAGATTTCCATAATTCTTACTCACAAGTTCAGGGAGGGCGGTGGTAATCTGACTCATTTGAGTCTTCAACTCTCTCAGCTCCGAACCTTGACTCTTCATCTCATTCTGTTGATTAAGAACAATTTGTTTCAAAAGATCATCAGTGTTAGAGTCTACCTTGTTTTGGATATTCCCTTGTTTCTGACTCGTTGATGTTTGAGCTTCGAATCTCCTTTGGTGTTGTTGGAAACCCTGTTGGTAAGGTGGAGGCTGCTGGAAGTTTGGTTGAAAAGGGGGCCTTTGTTGTTGTCCAGAGCCATACCTCATGTCTGACTGATCTTTCCACCCTTGGTTGTATACTAGAGCAAATGAATCAAACTTCTTTTGGGGATATGGTTGTTGTTGCTACTGAAATGGTCTCCCTGGGAATACTGCTGCGCAATCCTCTGTCTATTGTAGTTATGGGCAACAGTCAGTTGGGTGGCTTGTCTCAGTGAAAATGCCACATGACCTTGAATGAGGGGGTTGGGATGTCTTTTGAGCCAATTCAATCTGCCTCACCATAGTTGTCAATTCTTCTAACTTAGTATCAATCAAATTACTTTCAAGAGAAGAAGGGCTTACTTGATATACTCCTCGAACATGTGGTGTACCTCTATCACCGAATTGTTGGGTGTTTTGGGCCATTTTGTCGATCAATTCTCGTGCAGCTACTGGTGTCTTGTCCACCAATGCTCCTCCAGCTGCAGCATCCACCATGCTCCTCTCCATAGGTGTGAGTCCTTCGTAGAAGTATTGGATGAGGAGTCGCTCACTGATTTGGTGATGTGGGCAGCTTGCACACAACTTCTTGAATCTCTCCCAATACTCATACATTGACTCGCCTTGTGCTTGCTTGATCCCTGAAATCTCCTTTCGAATGGATGTGGTCCTTGATACTGGAAAAAATCTCTGCAAGAAAAGACGTTTAAAATCGTTCCAACAAGTTACATCTTCGGGTTGTAAATAATACATCCAGTCTTTTGCAGCTCCATCAAGTGAGAATGGGAATGCTATTAATTTGATTTGATCTTCAGAAACATTTCTTGGTTTAAGGGTTGAGAAAACCACATTAAATTCTTTCAAATGATTATTAGGATCCTCACCAGAGAGGCCATGAAACTTTGGAAGTAAGTGAATTAACCCAGATTTTAGTTCAAAGTCTGATTCGAGATTTGGGTACGCAATACAATTTGGTTGATAGTTAATATCAGGTGCAGCCAATTCTTGAATGGTTCTATTAAGTTCATTTCCATTGTTTCCATCCATCGGTTACTCTTTTATGTTTGAATTTTAATTTCTTCCAATTTCAATGTTTCCAAAATAGAGGAATTCACCAACTGGTTGAATATTGAAACTTCCAGTAGACTAAGAATTTCTGATTCGAGCCCTAAGGCTACGTTCAATCTCAGGGTCAAGATCTAAGAGATCTTCAGGATTAGTTCATGTCATAGATCAAATAAAAATGAAAAGAAAGAAAGTGGACCATAGTAAAATAAAAATGAGATGTTTGAGTTGATGGTCCAAAAAGAAGTCGATGAAAATAAAAGAAGCAGAAGAAAAATCAGATTGGGTACAGAAGGAAGAATGAAGAGAGGAAGAGAATAAAATGTAAAATAAAATAAATACCTCTAATTGGTTGAAATAATTACTTGCCTCCCCGGAAACGGCTCCAATTTGAAAGAGTGCTGTCGTGGGCGCCCTCAAATGATTAGTGTGATTTTGGGGTACTTAGGTGCAGCAGAGTGGCTGACCAAGGTCGTCTCTCAAAGGAGGAAGTGAATTAAAACAACTTTTCAGAGGTATTCTAGAAACAAAATAAAAGGGAATAAAAACACTACTTGAAAGTATGGGGGTGTTTGTTTATAGTTTATAAATCTAGAAGAAGTTTTCTGGAAGAAGATTTTATTTTTTTTGTTTTTTGTTTTGAAATGAAGTTTGATTAAAATGACACAACAAAAAGATGTTTGTTTAGAAAATATTTAAAAGACGTAATCGATCTAAATCTACCACTTCAATAATTTATTAATAATTATAATTTAAATTAATATTCACTTAATTATGATCCCTTAATTTTTTAAATCCCGAACCCTACGAGAATTAACTTTACCACGATGATTGAAGTGAATTTAACCTTAGGCTAACTTCGGAACATGCAATCGTAACACCCTGCTTTAATTGATGTTCTAAAATTAGCTTATGTTTAGTGGTAAATTAAGGCACATAACCACTCTGGAAATGAGGATTAATTGAGTTTAGGGATTATATTTGAACTCTACAAATTGATCCCATGTGGTTTTGAATTACCGGTTAAGGTTGCGCTCTCACAGTTCACACAATTCCCGACCTCACGTGTTTTGTGTTAACTATTCAATTGCATGCTTAGTTTCATTTAAATTAAAAAATCAATTAATAGATCATAATATGTGAATTACAGTAGCTCATTGATTCAAAATAAATGAATGAAGAAGGATAGAGGTCTATCGATTACTAAAAATAATTACTCTTCCATGGGTGGTGTAGTCATCGTGGAGACGTTTTGCATAAGCAACGGATTAAAAGGGTAGAACCCAATCTTGTCTCCACTCTTGATTCCAACCCAATTAAGAAGAATAATATAAGAAGAAGATGGATGAACACAGAATATTATTTGAAGAAAAATTCAAGAAACAAACATGAAAGAAAAGAAATACAAAGAAGAGGTGAGAGAGGAGAGCCTTTTTGGAAGAGAGGTTTGCACAAAGGATTACTTCTTCCAAGAGTTTTGAGGGGCTCCCAAGAGACACCCTTTCGGACACACCTTCCCAAAGCCTCGACCAGCCCTCTCAAAGTGTTAAAAACCCCCTTTAAATAGAGTTTGTGAGGGCTAGGGATACATAACTTTTTAAGTGTGAAATGAAAAACTCGTCCAAATATTTTATTCCACCTTGCACCGCCCATTTGACCTCTAAAACGCGTGAATTAACCGGCCTTCCAGAAGGGTTAGTTGTGCCAAATCATGTCCCCGTGCTTTCCCAAACATTTGGGCTAAATCCAAGCCCGTATGTAGAAGATATGGCCCAAATATTGAACCCATGTCAATTCTTATGAGTCCAGCCCACCATTGGATTAATGGCTCCTTTCCTCCATCCAATGCACTCTTTAGCTCTAGTGTCCTGAATGAAAGTTGTATAAAATAAGTTAGTAACACTGTTACAAAGTTTTGAATTCAAATAATAAATATAAAAATATTTATCTTCGAAATACTACAGTGCACTATTAAGGGTAAAAATGGAATTTTCACCAAATTTTCAAATGAATGATCAAATCCCAAATATTTTATAAATAAACATATTTAACACAATGTGAGGAAATTATTTCATTTATTACCAATAAAATATTCAACAAAATAGTGTTTTATCATACACACTAGGATTAAATATTTCTTTTTTTACTGTATATTTCCTCCATAAACACCAATTTCCACTCTTTATTCTCAATGGTATATAGTTTTACCTATTCTTCCATATTAGAAGTAATTTCTTATCCTTGGTGTGACATTTATATCATCCTTCTTGGGTGTAATTTTATCAAAATATTTATTTTTCACATAATAAGAAGTAGTCTCACCTATGTTTCTTTATTCACTCATCAAAATTTATGGTATTGTGTTTTTTATAGGTTGTAGTCAATGCCTATTAGATCCATATAAACACTTTTGTACTATTAAAACCATTATTTTAGTAATCCAAAAGTTCCCAAGACATTGAAAACTTATATTTTGTAATAATATTTTCATTCTCTATAGAAATTATATCTAGTCTCCCTTTATCCCACTTGATGTAGGTTTTCAATAATCATTAGTAGTTTAAATATTATTTCGTCAATAAATTTACTCATTCCCAAAACATTAACAGTGTCAACAATGACTAATATTTCTTCTTCTTTTCTTTTTTATAATAGAATTTCTAGCTTTAAAACCTTCCTATTTTTGGAAAAATCATTAATTTCATGATGTTTTTTGGAATAATAATTCATGTTATTTATTACATTAACCTTTGATTAAGTAGTGGGTTTTTATAAAAATTTCCCCATATTTTGAAAATTTTATTTTTTGACCAACATTGGAAGATAAAACAAAATAGTATATAAAACATTTTCTAGGAAAACAATATTTCTTTTTCCATGATCATGAATTGGATATATTCTTAGATGTACTGAAGCTATTCTTTCTACTAACATGATTCTCTTTAGAGGAATAAATCTTAATATAGGCATCCAATGTATTTCCAATTATCTCACCTTAGTATGAAGACATTACTTTAGCCACAACTATATTTTTCAATTTGACATAAAGATCCATGAAAATCATATTAAGGATATTCTTCTCATCCTAAACCGTATTTATTCAATCATTACATTATTATATTAACACTAAAATTTAATCATCATGAATCTTATTTACCTCATTTTTAAAATAGTTTATATCTTTTATCTTCATTAATTTAATTTCCAATTAATCATATTTTAAATTCATAACATATTTTTTAGTTATTACAATGAATTAATCATACATTTTAATATTTTACTAATATCAACTTTATCACTATATTCTCTTCACAATTATTCTTTATACATGTAAAAATTTAATTCACAAAGTGATACAGATTATTCATTTTTCAAATAATTCCAGTGAGGGGTTTTCACATCTAAAATTTCTTGTTCGATGGTTTCTCTATATATCCATCTCCCAACTCCAACTGTACTTTTTATTCAACAAATACATTTATTGACACAAATATATAAGTGAACACTTAAATAGTAACTTTATTAAAAAATACATAACTTTAGTGAATATTTCTTAAAATATTTCAATTGACTCATTCTCATCATAATATTTACAATATGATCTTGATAATTCACTGATTTTGAAGATGAATAATTACCACTTTTATCTTCATCAGGTAGTGGTGTATCTTCATTCTCACTTTTAATATTTAATAAATAATTGACCACACGTTTCTTCTTTTTCTTCACATTTTTTCATAAAACCTCCATATTAGTGTTGATAGGGATACAAATTTTAGTTTATATCTAAGGAAAATTCGAATATAATTCATAGTTTTTAAATCATATTTATCTTATTAAAATAACATAGAAATAAAAATAGATCCAATCAGATAGAATTTGGATTAGTTATCATATCATTGGAGTGTCCCAATGGATCGTTCAGCCACCTGAGAGGTGGTTTTAATAATGTGGACTATTTTACTAAATTATTTTATTTTTAAATTATTGATAATTTTTAATCAAACATCTATATTATTTAATATGTATAAACCAAATTATGTAATTTCAATACCCAACACCACATGAAATATATTATGTAAACCAGAGACAGTAGCACACAACATTTTTACAAGGATTGGTCTCGATGTGGGCACCTGATCATTGTTATTTCTTGGGTCCTTTTAGGACATATATTATCACTATAAGATTTTAGTGATTACATAATAATGATCTTTTATCATCCAAATCTAAATTTAAACAATTAGTGGGTGTAATAATTCTTCAACCCTTAATTAGGTACCATCCTGGACCAATGCAACCCATGGGTAGCTTCTATCTCTTAAAATGCGTTCAGTAAACTAAATTATATGACAATTATTATATTATATCTCTATAATCTTCTAGGTTCCTCCTCCCAAAATCCTAAATAATATTTTTTTCTACACCATATTATACTCCATCAACAAAACATGGTATTCTTACTCAAGAAATAGGTCTTCCACTACAAAGGGATAAATATAAACACTGTATAAAAATAATCTGTATTGCCTCATTCACTAAAACTTATAATTATTATGGTATATAGATACATAGATACACCATGGGGTCTTCATTCTCTTTTATTCTTAATGTTCTTTAACACTCATTGAATAAATAGGAACTATAGTATCATCCTTTCTCAATACTTCTTATATTACTGTTCTTCTTCCATAATATAAAAATGGAACCGATTATGGATTCAAAAATAATTATCCTTCCTCTAATTCCTAAACATATAGGATATATTTATTGGAAAATGGATTCTTCTTATTTTATACACTATGCATCTCCTATAATATAGTATCAAGTTCTCTCTTCTTATTTGACTTATATAACATTCAATATTGTATCAATGATGTATCATTTTTTTTATTTTAAATATTTATATTCATAGTACCAAATGATTATCACACTAAAATTATCCATTATTTTCAATAATAAATAATAATTTAATTATGATCCCATCAAATATCTCATGAATACTCATCTTTTAAATTCCAAAAAATAACAAGATTTATTATGGCCTTTATTTATACATAAAATATAAAACAATAAACTCTACATGTATTCATGGAATCATATATTGGATTCTGTTATGGTCATGGAATCATCTGTTGTAGTGAAAAATATCTATTTGAAACTCTTCATCAATATTATGTTTTTTCTGATTAGTTCTCAAATTCCAATACCAAATTCATCTTTTATTTTGTTCTCATAATATTATGTGGAGTGCTACACTAATTCAATGAATTAATCTCATTCTATCAACTTTATCTTGATTAATAATATCCTACAAATCATTATGATTTTTTATACATAAATAAAAACACTAATATCAACTGATTTTACATCCAAAATATCTTCCGAGTATCCTTCATCTCATAATATTTGAATAACTAATTGAATCATACATATCATGTGTTACCCATTTTATTATCATAATTATATTTACAAACCACTATGAGGGTCAATAATTTTTCTAATATTTAAATAAAATACACTTATTTAATATCATAGAACTCTTATAATTATCTAGGAGTTCAGGACATTGTTAAACTCTCTTTCTTGGCACTAGAATGACAATTATTGGTCCACAAGAGTCAAACATTCAAATTGGAAATAGATGATGACTCTGATTATGGGAATGAAATGTCTTATTATGATCTATAATTTTGTGCTTGATGGATAAAGGAAATTCTCTTGGTTTGACCCCACATATCTCCCTTAAATATTTTCTTTTATTTTTAATAAATGGTCAGAAGATTAACTTCTAGCTGGACTTGCTGGTTATTATATCACCAATAAATAGAAAAATGTCTTCTTCACACTATTTAAATGACTCTTAATAAAAATTCCTCCTTTTCCATATTTTCAATCTCTGTATTTGGATTACTCTTAAGAACACATAAAATAACCCTTTTGAGCTCAAGGTAATGTTTATGCATCTTTTAATTATCACCAACTATTTGTCCTTGTGAATTTATGAACGACCATTATGAAAATAGAATCTTAATTTTATGAAATTTAGTGAGGACCCTATTGAATATAGTTTGTTAGCCATTGAATCCTATAAAATTATATGATTACCCTTTTGAAATCTGGTGAACATCATGACTTTTCTATTTTCACCTCTAACATGGAATTTCTAAAAAAACTCAAACTATTACAAAACTCATTTAATTTATCTCAATGATTCTTAAAATACTCCAAGTAAACTCAAATGACATAAAATGAATTTGGAAAATATCATAAATGTTATAAATATCATAAAAATAATTTCCAAAGTATTTACTACAATATAATACTGAATATTAAGTATTTTAATGAATCGATATTTTATTTTAATTTTAGCTCTATGTTAGACTTCTCAAAACAACATCCAATTGATCTTATTCATTGATTATATAAACCTTTTCACTAAATAATCCTTTGATGGAATCTTTAAAATTCTAGCCATCCTTGTGCACATTTAAGCATAGCTTATCAATATTTCTAGTGGATAACTACTCAAATTCATTACAAAATCATTATAATCAGTGAATTCATCCTCCTTCATCACTTTAAATTTATTAACTATAGACCATAACACTAAACATGATATCTATATTCTACTAACTTTAATCTATTCGTACATAAATTCCAAGAAGTAACAATATTTTGCAACTATTAGGGGTAGTATATTCAAATTATTTCCATTAATATAAGGAATGTGTAACTCATGTACTCTGAATTATATTCCAATGAGTATCTTGATTTCTCATTCATGGGGCTCTTCACTATCAATCAAATTCATTAGCACCATATATTGACTTCATTCCTTATATAATATTGATAGAAAATAAAACCAATTAATATATTCATAAAAATAAAATTTATAAATTCATATATATATATATAATTATTATTATTAATGTGACCAATACCTCTCAATATATATATATATATATTCCTTATAATTATGCACATTGCTTTGGAGAGGTATCACAATATTGGGGAATGACTAGAAAAATTATATATATTGCTTTACTAATTGAAAACATGGAATGTGTTCATTTAAGATAATGACACTATAATAACAAGCTATGTATGAGAAGAATAAAATCTCATTGTTTATAATTGGTAATATATAATTTTTATATTTAATTTATACTTATTTTTTTGAAATAGTTTGTTTAATGACGTATGAAAATAATGATTCTTTATAATTTATTTCAATAAATAAAGAATTAAATCACATGGTCTTTGATTTATCACTTTTGATTGACCAAAGATAGTAAAACATTACATAATTACATATTTAAGAATACTAGGGAAACACTATAATAGATATTATTCACTAATCGAACAAAATCATTTATTTTCTAGTTTCCATTTGAGAAGGAAGGAATCTCTACTATTGTTTGAGCTTAGTTGTTCATGTGAGTTATAATAGGGTCAAGGTTTCACAATCTATAACACCCAAACCCCAGTTACCCAGAGTCGGTGCATTATTACATAACATTGGAATGATCACATAGATTAAGTCTCGAAAGACCGATTAGTTTAATAGCCTTGGAAACACTAGATACATTCATAAGTCTTACATTACATCATAAAGTAAAAAACTAAAACAACATAGTCTCCATAGTCCACACTAATATCCCCTCAGACTATCCCTACAGTTCAGTTATAAAATACATCTCCACATCCTAGGAAAAATAAAACATAGAAAGGGGTTAGCTCAGATGCTCGGTAAAGATAACAGTACAGCGGAAACATTCATAAATAAGAATAAATATTTAAGGCAATGTATAACTAAAACAAAAGAATTTTAAAATTGAACTTCAGCATAATATGGAAAAATTAAAATGAAATAATTTGATTTACTTATTCACATGGATATTCTACTTGTCAAATAATCACATACAATATCAATAACCACTTTCACAATGATGGAATGCATAATTCCAGGCTATCATAACCACATAGTCAAGGCCTTGTTCCAAGACTACAAATAAGATTTTTTCAGGGCCTTATTCCAAGACACTAGTTTGTCTCATGAGACATACTGATGCATCAAGGAGCTATAGCGGGCTCCACCTATCAATTACTAAGTCCAATGCATTCCTCATATGAATAGGTTTAAACATAACATAAACATTCGTATTAAAACTAGCATACGAAATGTCAATATGTTCTCCATAAACCATGAATGGTATAAAAATAACACATCCACAGTCAAACATATCGCAAAACCTTAAATACAATATGGATGTTTTGTATCATAATAAATCAACTTCAAATAATCTTATAATCCATCAAAGGATGTTGACATAAATGAAAATAATCATCAAAACTATTTGATAGAAATATATCTTCTTTTGAAATCATTTAAAAGTCATATAATTATAAAAGAAAACATTTACATTGAAAATATTCATATAATCTTGTAAGGTAAGCTTTGACGATTTCATAATGGCATAAAATAGCCGCACCCACCATATAAGTTAAAAAGACATTCTTACCTTAATTCTATCGAAAAGGTTAAAAAAGACCTTTTTTGAAAATAACGGAAAGATTCCTTTATAAACATCTTATAAAACATTAAACAAGTCTATAAATGAATTTAACCCATAGTCTATAAAATATTAATAATATTTTTAAATACATTTTTATGATACATGGATGTGGATGATAAAGAGGTCCCAGTAGATACTTACTTAAAAACAACCTCGGATAATAAAGAGATTGTGAAATTAACCCTTACCTTGAACTTTCCCTTGGTTGAGGGTAGGTTAAACTCTGGTATAATGGTTAAATAATTGTTATTAAATTATAAAAGAACCATATACATTATTATTATATCATATATGATCTTTTAACACTGCTTTGTTAATAATATCGTAGTATTATCGTCGTTTAGGGTGTTAATGGATTTGTTTTTCTTTTATATTCCTGGTTATGTGAGTCATATTTGTTATGGATGGGATGTATCACACTCATATAAATAATTATATAAAGTCTTTAAATGTTATTTTTAATCATCAAATGAAAATTATTCTTGAATGGATACGATGGAGAATGAATCTCATCGCTATGTAGAGACGGTAATCTGTACGTACGCACGAGCGACAATATCATTCTTTTGATATTAAAATATTATATAATATTATGGTATATCATATATACAGAATCATTATCATGTTATATTTATTATTTACATCAATTACATGTCATTATTACACCCATCCAAATAATAATGTATTGAATAACAATTACACCATGACGTGGAGACGGTAAGTCGCACGTACGCACGTATGGTGACATGTTATTCAAAGGATGGAAATAATAATGAATTTGGTTGTACCATATTTATAATAACATAAAAATATATACAAGATACTGGATTTATGATTTTATAATGGAAACAACAAATAAAAAGGAAGTGGAATAAGAAAGGAACTTCAAAGAGGTGGTGAGATATTTACCTCTTCTTCGGGTTCTTCCATTTGATTTGATCAAAACGGAACCTTGTTTTGGATTTATAGATAAATTAAGGCCTTTAGGATTAAGGGAGGATATTTCAGAGGATATTTGGGTAGGGGTTGGCTGTGAAAAATGGATTTTAATGTGTGAATTAGAGAGAATGTGGAGTTCCCTTTTATAAGAGGGGTTAGGGGCACCTTAGGAAAAGCTAGAAATATTATTTTATAATAAATTAATTTTTGGTTTCTAATGGATCCAAAATAGATTATTTAATGTATAAGGTGGGGATGGGTCTAATACCACTCAACTAATAGGTTTTATAGAGGTTTGGGTCACTATATTAACTTTATATTTTAGATTTAACTCTTAGTTAAATAGTTTGACATTTACCATGTCTCTTTTTATTTTTATATTATAATGTTAATAAACATACTATATACTTCCAAGAGAACCCCAACTAGTTCATTAATGATACACCTATCATTATATAAGTCCTTTGGATGAACCTTAGATTTTTAAAAATATAATATCAATTAATAATATAATATTTATTTTAAAAACTCTTTTATGTTAATTTTCACACTATTTGGTATTTTGTTTTTTCAAAATTTATAACAGGATTATTACTTCAAAAAAAATAATCTAAAAAACCCTAATATGTCATATTAACCTATAAAATTCTTGTAATTTATAAAAAGTCTAAAATTACATTTATTTGGATATTTATAATATCAATTATTTTAATATCTCATTAATTAGGTAATTACTGCATCACCATTGTGTCATAAATAAACTAAATTATTTAATGTCTAAAACTTATAAATAAAATACTGTTATGTAGTAAATATTTTTATATCTCTAATGAATATTTATAGTTGAATTTATCTTATGTTTATCCCAATATTAAAAATGTTTTTGTTATTGAACTTTGATTTTAACTCTTTTAACTCTTCTTTGAATTAAATAATAATAAATGTCCCAATCTAATCCAAGTGGAACAAATAGGTTCATATTTTATTCCTAAGGTTTTTTTCTGTCGAATTATACTTATCCAATAGAATTTGGACATGTTTTAGGGTAATAATAATATCATTATTACCCTTAATTACCCTATTTAATTTTAAACATGGTAAATAAAAGAAAAAAGTTAATATTCACCAAAAATTATTTTAATATTATTGAACCACATTTTACTAATTCATATTAAATGTGTCGCTCATATTTTTGAAATTCCACTCACATAAGCGGTAAAATTATGTTTTATTTGAATTTGTAAATTCTTCTAGAAAATGGGTAAAAGATGGTGAAAAGTTCAATAAAATATTTATATATCTAAAATTATTATAAAATGGCTCCAATTAATTACATAGAACTTATATAGGTATTATGTATATATTTTTACCTAAATTAAATTTAAATAAAATAAATAATTATTTAAAAAAAATTGGTTTTATACTATAACTAGGTATTTTTCACTATTCATCAAAAATTGAAATTTTTCAGAGAAATACCAAAAATTCACCCTAAGCTAATTTCGATTTTCCAAATCCAAAAATGAATTCCATTTTAAAGATAAAATTTATAAAATTTCAAAAAGTGGGTATTACTATTCATAACAGCTAGTTTGATTGGTTTTGTTGTGTGTTAGAACTCAAAGTTGCGTACAACACACGCTACTGTATTATTCAAAGAGAAGCGTATTGTAGAAGCTTGGGGTATTACACAATCAACATCCAAAAATATTTATTTTCTTAAAATTTCTAGTCTTATAATGTTTTTATTTCTATGTATATATTTTTTAAGTGGTTTTATTTTCTTTATTGAGTTTTATCATTCAACTCACACACAGATTGGGCCTCCAACTAAAAGGTAGGCTTGTTTATTTTCACCCAATACAAAAAACACGTATGTTCCTCAACCAAACATAAATATAGTTTCTTGTGTATTATTTCCACTTAAACAAATCAAAGGGAAGTGTTTTATACCTACCATTTAAATAAAAGTCTATGGTTTTCCCTCCATGTGTGAAAACTGCATGACTTGTAAAGGGTATTCACTCCCTTAAAAGGTGATTCCTATAGTGCTTATCCACACCTATTTGTATTTTTGAGTGTAAATATTAGTGTATGGATTGATTTGAACCAATTTAAATTCCTTTTTTTCTTTTTTAGGATTTTTTTGTTCATCTATCTATATTACACACTAACAACATATTCTTATCAGTTAGTTATGATTTTTTAATCTATTTATCTGCCAAAATTATCTCACATTATTTTAATACTATAATTATTTTTGATGGAAAATTTCCCACCTCTTATCCCTTACCATAATCTGGTATAGAGACTTCAATTTTGTATTAGATACTACCATTTTTTGATATTTTTCTCCATCGTTACTCGTTTTGAAACTTAACTTGTGATATCCTAGTATGGAAATGTTAAAATGTTTATAAGTTATTGTTATTATGGTATAATTTATTTTTTCACTAAATTAATACCTATACTTTATAAATTGAAGGGGAATGATGTTTTTTATAATATATTGTTAAGGATTTTATATAGGATAAATTATAGTTATACAACTTCTATTTAATGGAAGTGATATTATCTAAAATAAAGATTAGAAAAAGGAATTTTTCATAAACATATGTATTGAGTACTCGATTATATTAATTAACTATATAAGTTGCCTAAATGTAATATTGAGACTTAGGTTGGGAATTGTGTTTCTAAATATCTTCTAAATTATAATCTTATGAATTATATTAATTATTAAATTAATAGAATTTTTTATGGGGCCATCTCTTTTTTTAAGTGTGTTTATGATATATATATATATATATATATATATTATAGAATTTACATATCACTAATTATGATACTAGAATACTTTAATTAATAAATAATAAAATATGCAAGTATAAATATCATGATTTATGAATAATATCGAATAAAAGTGTTCATTATATGTTTCACTTATTCTTTTACATTGTCAATAACATGACTTCACTTAGAGGAATATTATAAAATATTATATTCTTAGAAAGAATAATAATATCCATTAATAAGAAGTAGCATTTAGTATATGGTTTTTTTATAACCGAAAATTTATGTTGAATATTATATAGAAGAGTTGATTGGATCTCTCATATAAAATGTTTTATAATTTAAAAATATTTGAAAGAATGAAAATAAAAGATAAAAAGAAAAGTATTGATTTTAAACTCATTTTTTTCATATATTTATTTCTTGTGTTATACATGTTCTACCACTGATCATGAGAAAGTTATAGAAACTCTAATCTAGAAGTTTTGCAATATCTACAAAAAAATAAAGCAAATAATTAGAGGATGGTAAGAATAATAAAAGTAAAATTACTATTAATTTATAACTAAATTGTTTTGGATTAAAATAAACCAGTTCATTTGAATCTTCACTATTCAAAGAAGAAGGATAAAACACTTCCAAAAGTATTAAAAAAATTATTTATTCCTACATGGTATTGTTCAAATTAAAAATCCCTAAAATATTCAATTAGGGGGATAAAAAAAGATATAATTTGTGCTTGACGGTTAAATCTATTAAGGTAACATCTCATATTCCTCATCTATTGAATCTTATGATAATGATTCTAATAATATGGATTTATAAGTGACATGTGATTTTTTTTATAATTAATTTATGGAACTCACCAATAATTAAAATAAGCCAAAAGAGAATCTTGATTTTGTTACAGATGATATATCTAGGTTAAGGGAAGGTAATGAAAAAATGTGGAATACTTATTCATATAGTAATTATCATATTTATGATGATTTTGGTTTCATTAAGAAGTGTAATGAGAGAATGAAAGTAGACGTTGATGGTTTGAATAAAGCATTTTCAATGTTTGGTGATGGAAGTGTTAATATGGAAACATTAATAAAACTAAAAATAACTACAATAAAAGGTAATTATATTATCAATTGTGAAAATTATCATAAAATTTATGAAAATTTATTTTTGAAAGGTTCTATTTGATTTATATCTACTGTAAATTTTTTTAGATATGGTGTTTATAATTATAATTCTTCTAACAACATTATGATATTTACACAGTCACTTGGTTGCATGAATGATTTTATTTATAAATATTTTTATCATATTAATATGTATAATACATTATTTATTATTGTTCCCAAATGATTAATGTAGAATATAGTTATTCCTAAACATGTTTACATGAATTGTTAGTGTGTTTTGGTTAGCCAATATGAGCACCCATTATTTTTTATCTCTTAGTATACTAGTATGTGAAAAATTATTTATCTTATAGATTTGTGCTTGAATTATGAGTACAAAGAAGATTTTATAGTATTTTTTATTTAATTCTATTATTATTATTTATAAATTCATTAAAAATAATTTACCAATTTAGTGGGTCCTTGCGTCAATTGTTTTTCATTTGGCGGAGTATATAAGAGATATATCTATATTTTTATGTCTTTCTCAATTTATAGGGAGTTTTTCTCTCATATTTCTTTTATATGTTTAATTTATTGGTTTAAAATTATATTAAATTAGTTTTTAAGGGTTATATTTCATATTTACTGGGTAGATATTTGTTTTTATTAATGTTTCAGTTTATTTAATGTAGTTCATGAAAATTGTCTTAAGAATTTTAATAAACTATTTTATTTTGGGGATATTAATTCACTATTGTATACGTTTTATCTCCACTATATTTATGTTTTCATGTTTATTTTGACAATATTTTATGTTTTTAAAATTTTTTATAAATTACTTAATGGGTGATAATTGTTTGGTGTGTTTTATAATTATCAAAAATGGGGGAATGTTTATTTTATTCTCAAATCATTAGGTCCATGATTTTAATAATTACAATAAATGTTTCGTGGTATTTTTTATAAATTAATTTTTACATTATCCATTAGTTAAATATTTTTTCCTTGTTTATTTTATCTTGAGTTTCAATATAGGATTAAAAATCGAAATTAATCAATATATTTCTTATATCATGATTATACGTTCTATAAAAATTCATAATGAAAATTCATTCATTTTTTACTCATAAATATAATTTTTATTGATTTTGGATCATTCCAAACATCATCCCAATATTTATTAGGATAAAATAATGGAGTACGAAAGATTGATTTTATTTTTATCTGTTTTGAAAAATAGGGAATATATTGATTTCACTACCATGAGTCACTACATTTCTAGATGTTAAAAGAAACTATTTTCATTTATATCATGATCTAATGAACATAATATTTCATTTTTCATATTTAATTGGAAATATAAAATATTTATCTATATTTTATTTAACTATAAATAAGTGCGAATTGTTCATTTTTATGTTTTAAAATATACTTCTAGTAACTATATGTTTTCTAACATATCCTATATTTATTAAATTTCATTTTCTACTATGTATTTATGATATATTGTTTTATATATTTCTAACCGTATTTTTCATTAATGTGTTTAAAATCTTGGATAATTATCTAAATATTATTGAAATTGTCAAATAAATAAATTATCAATTAATTCACTTAAAATTTGGTTTAATTTTTTTTCCTGATATCTGAATTTTATCCAATAAATAATTAAATTTTCAAGAAGAACAATACCTAAGTTATAGTAACCTTTTTCTATTTAAATGTTATATTTTATACTTCATTAGTAAACTATTACAAAATATTTTTTTAAAGATTTATTTTTTTAGAAAAGTTTTATTTATTTTAGATTGATATGAAGGAAAATAGTATACATTATATGGTGTTTATGAAAACACTACATGAAACATATCAACATACACCTTCAATAGTAAAATATTGTATGAATATTTAAATAAAAATGAATTGAGTAAAGTTAACTAGATAGATTAATAATGAAATAAATCATTATGTAAAGTTATATTTACCAAAATATAATGAAAATGGCCTTGGAGTGATTTTTATTTCAATAATTGAATAGACATAATGTTAAAAAAACTTATCTATATAATAAAATTCCAAAAACTATGAAAAGTTGTATTTCCCCAATTGTGATTATTAAGTCCCATAATAGTGATGAAAATAGACGAGTGGGGTGAATAGTCAATCATAAAAAAGATTGAGTAATTTAACAAATAATGTACAATTTTTTAGAATAAAAGATATAAAAATTATAGTATAAATAGATATTGAATATCATGTGTTAATAGTAAGAAGTAAACAAGAGAATATAAGATAATAACAAATTTAAAGTAGTTCAGATCACAAATTTCATACATCTACACTTTACATCCAAAAACCAAAGGGTTTGGATATCTACTAAGTGAGGCCTTACTTTTAAAGGAGAGTCACAACTCTTACCATTTTCCTCTTTCACGCCTAGAGGGACATCTTAGGATATGCCTTTTTCAAACAAAAAGTAAAAAACTAAAACAAACATTTAATAGAAGAATAAAAAAACTACTTCCTTTTGATCTAATTATCATGACCAAAAAATTCCATTTATGGAGGTAAAACTATGTGTGAGTCATTACTACAACTTGGTAAAGACATTACAATGCACAAACAATTACATAACATAAAAATAAATAAAAAATGAAACTATTAATTTGAATATGATTATTTATGGGGTAAATAGTGATCATAGAACATTTGAAGAAGTAATAGATGGATGTATCTTTGAGAAAAAAGAAATTCATAAGTAAATTAGGATGAAAAAAATGGAATAATATAGATTTTAAAAATTACATGACTTCAATATCTTATATCATAATCCACAATAAATTTATGTTTTCTTCAGCCTTTATATAGAAAAAAAACATATTGACTAATTTCTTTTTTATAATATCCATGACTTTTCACATATTCAACGACCAATTTATGTGGATCATTGATTTTTCCCATGACCCTATAATTTAATGGTTATAAAAACATATATATTGAATTAAACCATTACTTTTATTTTTAGATTCATCTTTGTTCTATAAAATATAGTCTTTTGTTTCTCTTTAATATAGAATTATCCCATAAACATTACCTAAAATTAGTATTTGAAAATAAATTTTCCAAGATACAACCTCATAAATTTTATGAGAAATATATTTTTCATCTAATGTAGGCTTACGTATACTTCCTTTATATTATGATGGAAACAAATCATATCCTACAAAATAATACCATAATATGTTTAATATAATGTAGTGCATCATTTTATCCATGAAATAGAATATTTCAATATCATGTTATCACGTATCATAAATTATCTACTTCTAGAATTAATTACATTTGATCCTACACCAAAAATATTTTAATCTCTTTAGAAATGGAATTACTAAGAATAAATATTTAAATGATAATTAACAAAAAAACATGAATACACCATAAATGGTAAGATAATAAAAATAGTGTGAAAATAGAGTATCGTGATTCCAACTAAAGTGGTTTTGACTTTATAAAAAATAATTTCACCCTTATAGAGAATTTCGAACCATAAGGTATCATGCTTTACTTAACTATAAATCGTTAGAGTTGGATGCACTTCTATTGATTTCTCAATAACACATTTCCCATTATTAAAACATTTTTTATCTTTTGTATCCTATAATTAATAACAAAACATGATGTTTTTTGTAAAACATAATATAAAATATTGATTCATCATTTGTTTATCCACTAACATAATTTCAATATTATTCACATAAGGCACTCTTACGATGTTCTAATGTTAACCTTAGATTTGGATAGTGTTATGATATTATCATAAGCTGAATTATATATGTCCTACTTAGTATTTATATTTTATAATAATGATTAATATCTTTAAATCTCCATTATATCATTGCATTAAGAATTCCTTAGTTGTGCTGCAAAGTTATGACACATCCTCCAATAGTATTCTCATGTAGAATACATCCTCAAAACACTTTCTCTTACGTAACATACATCCTAAAAACATATCTCATACTAAAAATAAATAAATTCATTTCAAACATACTATAATTACTTATAAAAATAAAATATTATTATATAATAAAACAAAAAAATCATGTTCATATATAAGTCACACAATATAAATATCTACCTAAATTAAATAATCACATATAATCAAAAATAATAATATAGTGGATAGTAATTATCAATAAATAATAATCATAGTGAAAAGAATCCACCCAACATTCTCCTCAGTATTGAAAATTTTAACTCAGCAGCATCTCTCCCCTTTTTTATAAGATCAAATAGTTAAGAAAATATTGAGTATTTCAAACAAAAAAATATTAAAAAGCATATAATAAAATAAATAAGAATCGACTCATATGTTAAAAAAATAATATTAAATATAAATGATATCCATTAAGAATAAAAGACAAGATAGTAATTATATAAATAAAATAATCATTAAAAAGAATTCTCAACAAAAAAATTACCCCGCCCTCCAATCAAATATTTCAACTCTTGAAATGATAAGATAGTGAATACACATGTGGTGAACTCTTATTATATAAAATAATCACAATAAGGATCCAAAAAAAATTCCTGATATTCAATGAATTAAAAAATAGTCTGTAGTTTTAAATATTCTTGAAAACTAAATATGAAAATACTGAATACATTATAACTAGATAAAATAATAACTTACTCATACCATCATACCAATAGGTAGAACTATAAGGGTATGCATTCCAACAAAAACAAAAAATAATTACCTGGGTATGTAGACCATCTTGGGTCTAATAATATCTTTATAAGATTCATTAATAACCTATGATATATAAGGGTTATGAAGTTAATAATTTAAATAATAAACGAAAATAATATCCTTATTGTGAAAAATATATAAAAAACACTATAAATAGTTGTGAAATTCATAATCTCTAAATAAACTACATTTAAAACGGTTAATAATTGAAATAATTTAATTTTTTTCTTTATTCAAATTTGTCTCTATAATGTTTTGATTTATATTCATAGTATCCAATATAGTTCCTATTCTTTCTTATTCTAGTAATTATTTTCAACTTCATAAGCTCATCAAGATATTATCTTCTAGTAGTGAACTTATCTAAAGCATTATTCAATCTTAATATTAAAAATTTGATCTTCCTAATCTCTTTATGAATAGTTTTTGGATCATCATTACCTTTATCTATGATACAATAAATATTATTATTAAACCATTCATTTTCATTCTTCATCTTGGATATATCATCCATCAAAAAATTAAATTTTTACTTCTCATATTCATCAATCATAGAGATAGTATGTTTCAACCTTTCATTTTCTTGAGTTCAAAACTCATTCTTTTTAACCACATTTCTATGGAATTTATTTAATTTCTAGTAAAAATCAATTAAACAAAGTATATTATTTTAAAAAATCTCATGATTCTATTCTAACTAATTTATTATAGACTTATCATAATCCTATTAAATATAGTCATAATTAGTATGAATATTATCATTCATAATATACATAAAGTATAGATTTAAATATTCATTTTTTGTTCCAAATTCTTCACTAGAATTAGAATCCTCTTTAATTATTCATCTTATAGCCAATGATATTTTCTATTTATTCATAAAAGATTTATCTTTACTTTAATTTTTCATCCTAATAAATCCATAATTAGTATAACTGAATTTTTATATTCTTAAAAACAATATCAGTTTGAATTTTACATAGATGGATGTATTATTATCCTCACTAAAATTTTTTCTATATATTATATACTTATTAATATTTTTATATTCTTTTTTCTTAGTATTCTCAATTTGAATTAACTCATCATTGTCACCACTCTGCGAACCATAATCAAAAAAATTAGTAGAAAAAACATCAGTTCATTGGAAATTTATATCCTTCTTCTTTTCAATATTAATATTATCAATATTGTTTAACATCATCTCATACTAAAAATGTGAATCAGTATTATCTTCTATAATGTAATTAGGGAAATAATTTCTTTCTTTAATCACGTACTTCTTGGAATTCATTATTTTACATAGTTATCGTTTCAACTATAACTTTATTCATCAATGAATCTCTTAGAGAATTTAGGTTATTCATGTAATTTTTAATCGAATGATACATCTCGTTTACACTTATTATCAAGTATTACAAATTATGTAAATTCTACCTTTTTCATGACAAGATTAATTCGCTACAATTTTTTTATTACCATGATGAGTAGCTTTTTAATTCATCCAAATTTTAGTAGTGGTTTTACAAGAATAAATATGTCTATAAAAACTTATAATAATAGGGAAATAATGATAATTACTTACTTTTTAGTTCAAAATGTGTTTAATAGAATCAATACCAAAAATGTACCAGGCTCACATTAAATTGGTTAATAAGGCTGCAACAATATAGTCCAATATTTAATACTTATATTCTTCAAAAAAAACCCCATTTTATATTTCTAATAATCATAGTCATTTCCATAAAAATATTGTTGTCTTTGTGGATTTGATTTATAAATCATCTCAAGACACTCCATAATTGAAAAATATCTTTCCATTAGACAATTAATTCTTGGATAACATTACCAATAGAATATAATCTAGAAGATATAATTCTCTAAAACCAAATTTTAGATATTATATAGGGTAGCTATAAATGACAACTCTTAATAGAGAAGGTTTTGTTAGGAAATATTAGTCCCATAATAGAGATGGTAAGAGATAATAGGGTTCTATTTAAATCTTAAAAAATTTGGGTAATTTAAAAAAAAATTCAAAATTTGGTTGAATAAAAGATATAAAAATTTGATCATAAATAGATATTGTAGAGGGTACATTAATTGTAAGCAATAAAGTAAAGAATAGAAGAGCACAAAAAATTTTATAGGTTGAGAAAAAAATTTCTAATGGTAACTCTTCACAACCTCAAACCCAAGAGTATGGATATCCACTAAGATATACCTCACTTTTAATGAATATTTAATACTCTTACAAATTTCATTTTCTATACCTAGAGGAACAAACCATAACCTTCCTTTTACATACTTAGAGACACCACCAAAAATTCCTATTATTATGAGAATCATAAGCCATGTGAAATTTATTTTTATTTTGTGAGAATAACAAAACATTACCTTTTATAGAATAACAATCATGTGTGAGTCATGATTACAACTCAATAAATAATTTACAGCTAAAACTTAAAAAATAATTAAATAAATAAAATAATGCACCCAGTAAGTGGAATAATTCTAGTGAAGGTAGTTATCCTCATCCATTTGATGAAGTAATAGTCTGGGGAACTAGTATTCCCTCATCAAATAATATGATAGTAGATGGAAAATTGTTCACTTTAAACATTTTCTAACACTATTATGAAATATTAGATTTATTTTTCACTTTTATGTTTTATTTGGAATTTATATAGACAAAATCCACTGGATAATGTATTATATATAATATCCTGAAAATTTCCCACATAAATTCTCAACAGTCACTTCATATTGGTCCATAATTATCTCCACGATTCGGTAATGAAAAAAATAGAAATATAAATATATTGAAATAAATTGTTACCTATATTTTCAATATCATATTTCTTTTATCTAATATAATCCCATGATTTCTGTTAATACTATTCTCCCTTCAATGTAATCTGATATTATTAATTGAAAATATATTCTATCCAACACTATCTCACAACCTTTCTTAAGAAAGAGTTATTTATATAACATATCCTCACACACCCTTCCTTAATATTATTTTTTCATCATATCATATCCAATTAAATATCCCCATAATAATATATTACCTAAAATTTAGCTTACCATTTCATCTCATAAATACAATATTCAAATATCATTGTCTCACATTTCATATTTATACTTCTTCCAGCATAGAATTCATTAAATCCTCAACCATTTGTTTGAATATATTTAGATATATAATCATTATTATCTAATCTTAAATACTAAAATGATAAATTAACACAAATAACTATAATAAACTATAGCATGTAAGGGAATCAAAATATTACAAAAATTTATCAAGATTCCATTTTCATTTTCTTAATCTTTGTAAGCATACATTTCCCCTCTAAACGGAATTTTCACCATGATGTATCATTTGTTTCTTAAATATATTCCTTTTTCATTGATGGAACATTTTTTGGGTTCCATATATTTCATTTACCAATATTTTAACATTCATTTTGGTTGACTTATTTTATTATAAATAATACATCTTGTTGCTCTTAAAATGATAGAGTATAAACTCTTAACACATCAATTGTTTCTATGATATCAAAATTTCAAGATCTTTCATAGATATAATTCCTATGATTATATAATTTCAATATTAGACTTGGATATTTTTATGATAATATCATACTGCACGTTTTTGTTTATCTTGTCCATCATTTTTCTTCTATAAAAAAAAGTTATATAATTAGATCTCTTTTATATCATATATTTTTAAAATATTGATCCATAGTTTAATGTTCTGACATTTCCACTAATATAATTCTCATATTTAATAATTCTTCAGAAACCTTACTATTATATATCATGCTTATTAGAGACATATATCTTATGTAACAAACATTTATTTCTTATTATACTAGTTACAAGATTATGAAATATTTACATACATATAACATAAATCCAAAACATCATTCACATATATAAATAGAAAAATATTAAAAATTAACAAGATTAATTAGTAACATATAATCAAAACAAATAATATAGGGATTATTAAGTACGAAAAATATAATAATCAACATGATAATAATCCAATTAATAGTGAAAAGATCAAAAAAATAGTGTGGATTTGATTCTGTTATATTGATAAATAATGCCCAAAATGGTGAATAATGTTTGATGGATTAAGGATAAACATTGAAAAAATTCACATAAGTTCACCAAAAAAATTAAATTGTGGACTAAATTGATAAAATATCAATACATTACTTAAAAAATGGATAACTAGAATAGGAAAATTTCATGGTTTATAATTTGTAATGTATACTTTTCATATTTCATTTATTATATCAATTTTTAATGATTGTTTTTGAATGGATTATGGAAATCATAATTAATTGGGTTTGATTATTATAAATTAATAATGAAATTTAGTGGTGCATTAATCATTTATTTTGATTGATATAATGAAGTTAACCATTATATTATTACTTATATAAGGAGAATGAAGTTTCATCAGAAGATAAATGTGACACTAATCAAACATCATTATTTTATGATCTTATTTTAATTTGAGAGGAAATGAAAATATATTTCTACTCAAGCATCATTATTCAATTGAGCCATCAATGGATGAGATTTCACTCTCAACATCATGAATCTTCATCATCTTAAATTATGGAGTAGAATCATTTTATTCATTCATTTTGTGTATATTTTATGTTTTTTAATTTTTATTATCGAGTTGTATCATTCAACTCACACACTTTTTGTGCCTCTAAAAAAAGTTATTCTTGGTTATTTTTAACTAAATAGAAAAAGAACATATAATTTTTCCTCATCCTAATAAAAAGAAACTTTTTGGTTTATTCATTTCAATTAAAAAATTATGAGGGGAACAGTGTAATCTTACTATTAAAATAAATTAGCTTGGGGTTGTCCCTCTAAGTGTGGGAATAGTAAATATTGTAAATTCATCTTACTCCCTTCAAAAGTTAGTCCTATAGAGAAGATCCACCAATCTCTAAATTTATGTGTCTAAAGAGTTGTGTAGAAATTTACCTAAACCACTATAAAATCCATTTTTATTTATTATTTATTCTTGATAGGTCCATCTCCCTATGTTACATATCTATTTTCAATTATAATATTCTAATATTGACTTGTTTAATCTATTTATACATAGAATTATTCTTATACTATTTTAATAGAATAAATATTTTGGATTACCAATTCATCCCCTATTATTTATTTCTACCATCCTTTGTGGGATCTAATTTTTTTTTCTTATTATTTTATATATCATTGTATTTGTATGTTATGTATATATACATATATATGTATGTATTGTGTATGATGTATTGTATATATATTTTTGAGAAGGATAATTTTATTAAAATATTCTCTTTTTTTGTTGAATACCTTGGAACATTAAAGAAAAAACAATATAAGAAAACCAAAAAAAATACATAATTGTTAACATATAAGAGAATTATTTCTATCGGAACTCCACCTATACTATAGAAATAACTTTTTGATTATTTCCAATGACTCGTGTCGTTACGGGTTGGAATTTTCTTAAGAGAAATTGAATTTTTCATCTAGTGGGTAGTTTATTTTGAGAACCAAGAATTAGGTTTGGAACTCATGGGATTTAAACATTCTAAAATAATATTTTTGGATGTGTTTTAGGGTTTCCTTGATTCCCTAGTAGTTTGGAATAACATCAATGGAAGGATAAAGTGGTCAGGCTGCTTAAAGAAGCTATAGTAGGCCATTCACATTTTCAAGTAGGGCTTCATGAAATGAAAATTTAAGATACTGGAAACCACATTTCCTAGGAGGATGAAGGAATTAACCATCATTTAATTCTTTGATAGTTTCCTTATGCCTTTTTAAAAAAGGGGGTCAAGACCCATTTTTAGTTTGATCCAACGCACATGTGGGGGGTCATTCATTCTACACCTCCCCCTCCCTTCCTACCTTATTCCCCATGATCTAGGGTGTAAATTCATGGATTTTCCTATAATTATCACCTTTTAAACTACCTTTATTCTTATTTTCCTTTAATGTGCATTTAGTTGGATGACTTTTCTTATATTTTGGGTTCTGAGTCCACCAGATCATGGTTGAATCAGTCGACTCAGATGTGGCGTTCATTTGTGGTGACTAAAGAAGGTTCTAGAAGGACTTAAAAATTCAGTTTTTCATTGTTGCATTGGTATTAATTTTCTACCCTATTTTATTTAGGTTATTTTTTTGAAACCATTCGAAATTGATGGTTGGTCAAGTTTAGGGTGATAGATATTTTGGTCGATATGGTGTTGGGTGTGTGTCATTAACATTCTAAAAGTATTTGGTCAAGGTTTTGGTGTAATGGAGGTTCTAAGGCAGTGGTTCAAAAATTATTCATAGTTGGTTTTAATTAAATAATTAATTATAAATTGATTCAATTATTTATTTATGTTGTATGATGTGAGAAACAAAATATCAGGAGTCATTAGAGGCTTAGAAAAATAATGGATGATCCTGGATTTGGCTTTGCGGAGCTTATCTTGGGTGTTAAATCGTTGATGAAGGTAGTTGGCCTCTTTAATTAAAATAAATATTCTTATTTTGTTTGATTTCCTACTACATGCATGTGTATAAGTTCGGGTATGGATTTTTTGGATTGAATGTGGTCGTGTGATAGAGATAGAATGGTGTTTGGTTTCCTATGATCGAGATAAGTGATCCTTATCACTTTGTGTACCATGGTTCTCCTAGTGAATATTTCTCCATGGTATGAGATAAAACTTTGAGTTTAAAATATACGATAGGTGGTCTCAGTATGTGAGATGAAATATTGAAATCCTAGGACAGATTTCCCTTAGGCTAGTCAAAAATGTATGAAAGGATTATTCCGGGTGATAGTGCATGGAATGGTCATATGTATCATCCATGAGGAGTGACACTCCCCTAAGGGTGGTTTGAGGTTCAATGAGAATCATGAGTAGGATGAGTACTTCAGGACTAGACAACATATGATGGAGAGGGTAAATGCTAAGTGACAGGCTGATATGTCTCCCTTAAGTGATGTGATATGGAACCTAGGTAAGGATTTATGGTTTTTATTGGGACATGGCATCATGATGTAAATGGGTATTAGAGTGTAATGGTTTAGAATGATTCCTAGGAAGAAATACTAGGTTTTTTGATGGTTTTTGTACCAATGTGGATCAGTCCCTAAGGTTTGTGTTGAGGGAGAATTTAGGCAGTACTATCACTGGTGGGTAATGGCTTCCAGATTCTATTGATGAGTAGAGATGATGATGGGTCTGGATGACTAAATGAGAACTCTAATGGGTGAGGTGATATTTCTTTGGGGAGGGGATAGGTTTTGAGAGACTAGTTCTTTGGGATTATATGGAGAGAAGTGTGTGGGCTCCAGACCCTGTGTTCTTAAATGTTCTTAATCGACCTCCCTATAGCCTTTTAGGATTGGTTGGTGCCATATGAACTACACGAAATCTATGAGGATGGGTTGATCTCTTGACCATGCCCTATTTATTTGGGTATTGGGTCACGGACCTTTCCATTCATGGATTGGGTCTTTTTTATTAAATTATACCTTTACTTGACTAGGTTAGAGGCATGTACTTCACTATGGATAGGTTCGTGGGAGGATGTGATAAGAGGTAACACAATTGGACCCCACCATCAATGATATGGAAATCTATCAAGATGTGAGAATATGAACATGCTTGGTTTCTGTAGGTACTGATTTAGTGTTTGGATAGTGCCCTGCCCTGAGTGTTCAGGTACAAAATTGTAATCAATTTAGTTTAATGAGAATATGAGTTGAGCTGATGGATTCTAGTATAGTGCAGAAGGAGTTATGTTCTGGCTCCATGGTGTCCTAGTTACTACATGGTAACTGTATGTGTAGGGATTGATGGTTGTATGGTTAACACATGATGTACAAGGAGTTTGGGTGAGACCCTACTGAGATGTATTTCTCACACCCTACATGGGAAACCTAGTGCATGTGCAGACCTTATGTGTTCTTACATGTTCATCATAGAATATTTTATGGATCAAGTTGGTGCTACTCAAGAGTGTAGAATAAAGGGTGTTTGAGGCTCACGGATAGAAGTAGGGATTGTGTTCATAAGGTGTACTATTGTTTTATTTTTTTATTTGGGATTGGACCAATGGTAAATCATTTAATTTATGGTCTTATGAAAACATTACATTTTCTTTATTTCCTAGTGGTTTTTTATTTATGCATGATCTGATTATGATCGATATTGTTTGGGTAATTTATCCATTTTTGTATAACTCTAATTAGAGGTCATATTCTCCCCACTGTATGGATGAGGCCCTTCAGGATAGTCTGCAGCCTCTAATATATAAGGAGGTATGCCTGAAGCCATGTGGAGACCTCAACCAAAGTATTACTGAGTGGCATGGGGCTAAGGCTTTACAAACTTTTATCAAAGATTGTTTTTATTTTATGGTTTTTAGGTATGGTGGATATAATATCTAGCAATTTGTTATATTTTGTGATGGACCTCATATTGGTGTGTCGTAAAAACCTTTTTTTATGGGAAGTTCATTATACCATGTTTAAGGGATTGTTATTAATGGTTTGTGTTGTTATCGATGAGATTATGATTGGTCATGATGTGTTTACTAGGTTTTTTTATTTATATTATTTTCTTATTATCTTTTTGGAAAGAGGAATATGTATATGCATCAAGACTAGTCACATTGGACTCACATAAAATACACCTATATTTGTGTGATTGGATTTTATAATGAGATGTTCTATTGTTTAAAATATCAAAAACAACTTATCTAATATTTTCCCACTTAAATTTTTGATGAAATTATACATAGTTGATCCATATTAATTTATTTGACGGTAAGGTCATGTGGATCGAGGTTTTGGATATTCATTGGTGATGAATATCGATTCACTTCTTCAAGGGATGTATAGAGACCCTTAGTGGGTCATGTCAGAAAATGGATGATCTGGTAATGACATGATGATTCCATAGTACTCCTAAGAGGTGATCTAAGGATGTTGATATGATTCCCTAGGATTAATGATATCTTGTGGGTCATTTTGATGCAATTTATTTTATATAAAGTATATAAATAAATCTATATAGTGTTTTCTCATATATCTTTCAATTAAAATTCTATGTAACCAAACTGAGAAGTTGAGGAAAGGCATGGGAAATTTATTATATTTCATGATAAGAAGAACTCTGATTGATTATTGTATTGAGGATAGTTTCATAGGGCAGTACTAGTTTGTTTCTTGGCCCAATCGTTTTGGGATGTGATTTTGGTAGTGTTTTAGGAGCACATATGAATGCTTATGGATTTTTAATAATGCATGTGTAGTGTTTGGATGTGTGGTTAGCATTGGAATGGAAAATTCCTTCGACTTTTGGGAGTGACTGACATGCATATAGCACATGGTTATTGGGTTAGGCATGTGAAACTAGATTTGGTGAGATTAAAATCATTGGAGCATGATTCTAGGTGTATATAAATGTTTAATAGGAGAATTTAGTCATTGGGTTCAAGTGACATTGAGGTGTATAATTGGAGAGAACCTATGAGGAGATTCCTAACAAATCACTCTATCTTGGTAGAGGGGAGGGAGTTTTCATGTTTATTTTTTTGGTAAAAGGAACAGTGTGTGATGGAAGGCATGCATTGGTTATGTGAAGTTCCTAGCTAACTTTTGAATCAATGATCATTCTTTATACAATTTCATTGAGTATTGTTTCATGTTATGGATAAACCCAAGTAGTATTGTGGAGGTAGTACACTGTTGAGATTATTATGGGAATAGAAGCCTAAGGTATCTAAGGATGTTCCACTATACAAGATGTGGGATCATAAAATAGTTGGGATACTATGGTATGTTCGACTCAAGGATTTGTTCCTTGACATGAGTTTCTATGGGTGGGAAATCATGGAATGGGCAGAGAAAAAAGGGTGTGTTTTTGGGGCCTGTTTAGGGTTTTCATTAAAGGATATGTATAAGGCAATATATAATTTGGGGAGTACAGTATTGGTTGTGGGAATAATTTTGTTCCTTGTAGGTTAAGGATGATAAGTATTAGTATTATTTTATTGGTGCTCAGGTATGAGTGGGAAAACCACATCCTATTATTTTTGTGGTAATGGATGGAGCATAGGATATGGATATTTGGGAGTTGGTTCGGTAGAAAATGATAATGATACACTTATAGTGGGTGGCATCAGATCAGTTATAAAAGAATGTCCCTTATGTCAGACAGATCGTGGATCTAGTTAGACTGGTTAGATGATGGTTGAGTTGAAACTAGAGTATCGATGTGTGATAAGATCATATGATATATGGTTCATTGGGTAATACCATATTTGGCATTTAGATGTTTTTGTGGTTGGATTTGGTGTGTTAAAATAAATATTGATGTGGTATTAGTCTGATCTGAGGGTGGTTTTTTGGGGTAATATATAGTTCATCACATGTTTGGGGGGGTGAAATAGTGGTTCATCTTGTGGTTCAATAGGTTAACCCATTTCACAACATGTTTCTAGGGCTGAACCTATTTTTTCCCTAATTCTAGGGGTGAAACCCAATTTTTTGACATGTTTCATGGGATAAATTTTAATTTGTGACATGTTTCATGGGTTGAAATGAGGTTTATGATCTGATCAAGGGAAAAATCATAGATTTCACATGGTTCTTTGGGTGAACCATGACTCTTCATATGATTCAGGGGTAAATCATGGAAAGAAACCTATATATGTTATCCTTTGGGAAAAAATCTTATAAAGAATGTGAATTTGGTATCATGAATCATGGGAATGATTGGGACCCTATGTGATGAGGTTGATAGTAAAAATGTTGAGTATGAGGCATCTTTATTTTTAGGACTCATCAGTGGGTGAGATCGAGTGTTTTTTGAAAAGTAAACTAGAGGATGTTTGATTGGTGATATTTTGTGATATAGAAAAAAGTATAAGGGATCTATTCTGGAAGCATTAAGATAGAGTCATTTAACATGTTAGTAAACATATAGAAGAGTGTTTTAGGAGGTAATTCCAATGGTCAGAAGCACCATGGCTTGGAATCTTCCTCCCTGAGTGGATCCTTATTTTAGGGAGCACCATAAGCCTTAGTTTGATTATGATGAATACATATTGGTGTGCCTGGAGAGATGGTTGTAGTATGAACCATATCCATGTTGGTGTTGGTAGGTATGGGGTGGATTGGATTCTAGTGAATGGTGAGTTTTTTGTTTTGAGTTACCTAGTGGAACCTTGGTTGGTTTTCAGAGATGGAACATGATTAGTAGATGGAAAATTGATGACTGAGGTAAGTTAGGAGATATAGTTTTAGGGCTTCCATGACTTCTCAAGGATGGGAATATTTCTTTTGTGTATTTTTTAATGACTTGTGTCATTACAGGTTGGAAATTCTTGTTTAAATTTTAATTTTCCATCTAGTGAGTGTCTTAATTTGAGAAATGATACTCAAGTTGGTAACTTGATTTTTTCCATTCCCTAAAATTGTGTTTGTTTATTGGGGTTTGGTTGATTCCATGGGGGTTTGAGAGAGCATTGGTGGAAGGACGAAGTGTTCTACTAAAATAAGGAAGGTACTAGAGTCCATTCATTCCAGGAAGTAGGGATTCAAAACATAAAAAACCCAAGACACATGGAAACCGCTTTCCTTGGAGTTTAATTATATTTATGTTTCTCAATTCCTTTTTAATAATAGAGACCATCCACTTTTTAGTTAGGTCAAACATGGTAATGGGAAGGGTTATAAGGTTGCTTCCTCCCCCACCCTTCCTCCCCACCTTGATCTGGGGTGAAATTTCATGGTGTTTCCATGTAATTTCTTCCTCTCATATCCCTCTATTATTTCTTCCCTTTACTATGCACAGATTGCACTGTGATTCCCTATTTTATTTCACCCTTACACTACTATATTAAGTCGTCTTTGTTTTTTAAATACATTTTAAAAAAAAAATCAATTCATGTTTGATTCAATCATTTAATGTTTACCACATTTAAAGATTTATATTTCACTTGTTTTTCTGTTTTCATTATTGTTGGATGTTATTTAGAGGGCTCACGATGAAGTTGAAGAAAAATAGACTAGGCTATATAAGATTCACAGCATAATTATGGGCTCAAAAATAAATTATAGATGCTTCATTCATCCAATTGGGATAACATTATTTGGTCTGCTCCTAAATTTTGTGGTATATAACTCCTCTGAATTTACACAACCAACTGCTTCCATTAAGGGGACCAACAGAACCGATCTATCCAAGAAAAATATTCTTTTCAAATTAAAAAGTTATATTTTTTATTTCATCCATATAGCAAGATGTAGTTTAAAAATCGAACAAAATTTTCATTGAAGATATTAAAGTGGTAGGGTAACAAATTTTTATTTTTCTCTAAATTGAGATAAGTCTATCTACCAACCCAAAATCATGGTCTAGTGGGATTCTTGAAATATGGGTTCCAAAAACCACCTTACAATTTTCTTATAAATTGTCACCTTGGGAACCCCATTTATAAGTTTCATCAGGAGGAAATGTGTTTCTATTTTGGATTCTGAAAGGATTCCTCTAATACATTTGGAGGTTTTGGAGCTCCTTGTACTCATAGTGAGATATGAAATGAAGAATAAGATCGACTTGTGGTTCTAGCTCCTCTCGATGGCAGGATAAACACTATGCATTCATTGTGAGGGATTTTTTCACATGTCAAGGGAGTTAAAATGAATTCAATATCTACTGGTTCAGATTAATTTGGGTTTTAAAACATATCATTCCATTTATCATTCATTATTTCATATTTGAATACTTGTCTTGATAAATATGAGTGGTATGATATTAATTTCTAAATGATTGATGTGAGGTTTTGAGTGATTTAATTGTATTTTTATAATTACAGAACAAAAGAATCATTTTCTTACCACCTTTATTAAGATTTAAATAATATTTTTAAGCTCTTATTCCTTGTGTAATAACTAAACCTTATAAATATGATAGTTATGTCAAGGTTTGGTTTTCTAGGCATTGATATAAAAGCTTAGGAAGTAATCAGGATTCCGATTAATTTCAACCAAATAATTACTTAAAACCTAAATGAATACCTAATAAAAATGACCATAAAATGTGTGTGATGAACTCAAATTAACATTTTTTTCTTATATTTGTCAAAATGAAACTATTTTAAACTATTAAGATCTAAAAATTAAGTCATTTTATTTTTAAAACTATTTTCAAAACCACCCCCTCTTTTTGTAATTTTTATTAAAAATACACACAATAAAACACTAAACCACATTAAGAGATGAACTAAGGTATTCCCTATTCTATTAATACAATTTTGAAATAGAATAAATTTATATTTTCATGAAAACCCTGTCAAAACTTTCCACCTTTTTCGGGGGAGCACTTGGGGTTTTAGTGTGTTTGTTTATGAAAACATTTTTCATTTTGTAAATATTTTTTTCATATTTTATTCCATCATTTATTTATTTTGATTTATAAAATATTCATTTTTTAGGAATCATGCATGATGAAATCTTCATTGGAGGAACTAATTCCTTTTTTAAAGCAACCTAAGATGATCTTGTATCGTCAACACCAAGAAGCACTGAACGATTTATTAATGTTTGGAAACACAAAACATCGACACAATTTTAGATCCTTCTTATTCATATGATACGAACCTCACAAAGGAAATAGACATGTATTATATGGATGAAAATAACCAAAAATTAAATAAACTAACCTAGCCTGGTGTATATATACATTCCGTATACATTCAAATACATGGAGAGGCACCAAATTTTGAAGTTAAATATGGTTTAATTCACTTATTACCAAGATTCCATGGACTCAAGGGAAAATATTCACATAATAACTTAAAATAATTTAATATTTTGTGTCCTAAATTAATATATACTAATGTGGATGAAGAAAAATTAAATCTTAGTCCATTCCTTTTTCCATTAGAAGATACGGCAAAATATTAGTTGTATAATGTTAATTCCCCTATTAGAGGCTGGGCAGGAATGAAAAATATTTTTATTAAAAAGTATATCCTGTCCTCTTGATCTAAATCAATAAGGAAATAAATTTTTAGGATAAGATAATCAGATGGTGAAACACTTCATGAATAATTTGAAATATTTAAGAGGTTATGTTCAATCTATCCACACCACCAAATAAGTGATCAACTTTTAATATAATATTTTTATGATGTTTTAATTTTTATTGATCAAAACACGATTGATGATGTGGTAGGTGGTGTGCTAGTGGATAAGTCCCCAATTGTTGCAATTACCCAAATTGGATATATGGAACATAACACACAACAATTTTTTTCAAGGTCCAGTGTTCACATTCGAGGTGTCCATGAGCTGTAGAATTCTTATTTTGAGAAAAAGGGTGTACATTATGTGTTAAGAGGTAAGTAACATTCTCTATTAACCTGAAATTTACCAAGGGAAATCCCAATCTCCTCCTCCCATCCATTGTGTTATATTTTTTTCTAAAACCCACAGTTTTCACCAATTCCCTCAACTAATAGAACCTTCTGAGAGTTTTGAGGCAATCTTACCGAGACACCTCTATTTCCAACCCAATAGGAATGAACCATACTATTCATACATCCTTGGGTGGAAAGATAACCAAGAAAATATTAAAGGGGGAATTCAAACCAACCTCAAAAACCATGGGACCAACTGAGGTAGAGTATTAATCCTACATCACCACCTAGAAATTCTCAAACTCCATAGAGGTTATAAATAATCTCAAATTCCAACAAACCAAAAAAGCTTCCAGATAATACATAAAACCCTAATTAGGAAAAATTCCCTAACTCAATGGGGGGAACCCAAAGTTATGATTTGGGTAAACTACCCTATAAATCACTATTCAACCCTTGGGATAATGGAAATTTCAGTTCCATCACTCTTAGGAGTGGAACACGACTTAAAAAATCCAAATGAACTCTCCATTAGAGCCATAACCTCATAAGGAAACAGCCATACAAACCACTAAAAATGGTCCAAATGAGGAAAAATCATGTCCTAAGAGAATACCTACCAAATAAAAGAGAGTTTAATTTTATGTACCACCAAGCCAAACCATTCATCTTCTATTTCCCTAAAGGTCCACCAAACCATGGAAACAAAAAGAAAACCAAAAATGATAAATGAATTTCAGAAAATTTCAAAATAGTGGAGATTAACATGAAATTGATTATTATTATGAAGAAAAATCCTTGATACACCACGTTTATAAAGGATATGTATACACCTTGAAGGAAACTTTAAGGCTATGGAATGGGGATCTTGGGGAGGAATGTTCATCATTAATAGATACATCACTCCCTACCAAATGAAATAATCTGGGAACATTCTTGATTCCATTCACCATTTAAGAGTATTTATTTTCTAATGTTATTCTTGATTTGGGTGCCTCAATAAATGTAATTACTCAGAATATTTTCCACTCATTATAGGTTGTAGGACTAAATCCCACTGTAATTATTGTTCAATTAGAAAACCAGGGTATAAAAAACCCTTCTAGTTTGTTAGAGTATTTTCTTGTGAGGGTGAAAATTTTAATTTTTCATACTAATTTTTATATTCTTAAAATGGAATATTATAGGATCAATGCACATACCCAAATTATATTGGTGATTACTTTATCAAAAATGAGAAAAAAAATTAATGTCCTCAATGTTACATTAGCTATGGAGTATGGTGGTGAAATTTTCCACTTCTGTATTCTTCATCCAATGATGCACCCGTCTGAAGAACATATCTCACTTTAAATTAATAATATTGATGTACTCCATTCCCTTAAAAAACTTCTTTTCGTTCCTCTAATACCCTTTCTAATTTTTCATCAATGATAGACATTATAGGTAATGATTTATGCATTGAATTTTGTAATACTTTAGAAACATTTCAAATATGTTTATTAATTATAGATTTCTTAAGCATTGAGGATCCCATGACCATTAATGATACTACTAAGATTGTAAAATCCCATTCCTCATTTGAGAATGATACATTGAGTAGTTATATGAGATTAGTGACCTCTCAATTTCACATTCACTCCCATCAATCCAAAATCTCCATGAATGGGAATATAAACCACTTACTAAAAATTTTAAATATTTAGACCTTGAGAATATAGACAATATTGCTGTCATTCTGTCTAGTTTAATCCATCTAGTGCATAAATGGACAAAATTTGAAAATTATAGGGAGTGTAAAAAATAATTGGTATGGGAACTTACTGATATTCTTGATATTATATCACCAATTTTCATGCATCATATATTGTTAATTGATGAGGCTAAATTAGTTAGTTACGAATAACATCCAATGAACTCAAACCTATTATATGTTTTTAAAGAAGAAAGTTAAAAAAAATTATTTTCTGGAATCATTTACCGCATATATGATATAAAATGGGTATCTAGTGTAGGTTGTTCCCAAGAAAACTAGTTTAAGAGTAATAAAAAAGTAAAATAATGAATTGGTTCCAACCCATGTACATAATAGTTGGTGTGTCTGTATAGACTATCAAAAACTAAACCAACACACTAAGAAAGACTATTTCCCATTGTTTTTCATTAACCAGATACAAGATTGGATAGTAGGGAAGTACCACTATTATTTACTTGATGGTTATTATGGATACTTTTTTATCCATATTTCCCCATAGTATCAGGAAAAGACAATCATTATACCCCCCTTTAGAACATTTTATGATAGGAGGATATCATTTGGTTTGTCCAATGCTCTATTTACTTTCTAGTGATGCATGGATAGTATTTTTTTCAGATTATCTGGATAATTGTATAAAATTATTCATCGATGATTTCACTATTTATGGATCCTATTTTGATCAGTGTTTGAGTAGTCTAGGTTCTTTCTTACATCAATACATCAAAAACAATATTGAATTATATTTTGAGAAATTACATTTCATGGTGAGATAGGATATAATACATGGACATGTAATATTTTGGGATGATATCCAAGTAGATAAATCAAAATTGGTTGTCATTTCTTCCTTACCGATTCCAAAAAATGTGCGGTATGGAAATTCCTTCTTAGCTCTTACAAGATTTTACAATCGTCTCATTAATGACATTAGAAATATTGCACTTCCCCTCTCCCAATTACTCTAAAAAGAAAAAGAATTTGTTTTTTGATAAATAATATGAGTAATCATATAATGAATTAAAATATAGTCCCACATCACCCTCGGTAATCTAACCACCTTAGTGAGTTTTTTCATTTGATCTAATGTGTGACACCTCTAACTATGTAGTTGGGGTAGTCTTATCATAATGGTTTAATCAAGATCCATATGTCATTTTCTATGCCCCAGGAACATTATACCATACCAAAGAAAACAACATCACAACTGAAAATGAATTCTATTCTATTGTGTTTTCCTTTGATAAATATATATCATACCTTTTAGGATTTAAATTAATTTTGATCTCAAACCATGAATTCGTCTGGTATCTCCCTTAAAAATTGAAAGCTAAAACATATCTCATTCATTGGATTCTACTACTTTAGAAATTTAATTTATAAATTAGGGATAAAAGGAGTAGATAATGTGGTGAATGATCATAACAATAGGATTCTTCCATGAACAGAAATTGACTCAGCCGCCTGTATTCTTATAAATGTCATGTTTCCTGATGAGAAATTGTATTGATTATAAGATTTTATTCCCCAGTATGCTTAATTTATAAATTATTTTGTAGCATCCTTCATTATTCCAAAAATATAGTTGACCGTCTAAAACATGGGTATCACTCTTACATTTTGGATGATACTTACATTTGGAGAATATGTAGTGAAAAAATCCTCAGGATTTTTGTTCCCAAAAGAGAGTTTCAGTAAATCCTTAAGTTATGCTACACTCTTTATTATGGGGACCACTTTGGTCCCCTACAAACTACTCACATGTTCCTTGATTCTACTCTCTTTTGGAAAATACTATTTAGGGATTCCTATGATTTCTATAAATATTGTCCTCAATTTAAAAAAAATAGGTAATTTATCTAAAATAAATGAAATTCCACAAAAACCATTGATCTTCCTCTATATTTTCAATGTTTGGGGCATTGAATTTATGATTCCATTTCCCAATTCCTTTGGAAACATATACATTCTTTTGGAAGTTTATTACAAGTCAAAATTATTAGAGGTGCTATCCACAAGGATAGATGACTCCAAAGTAGATGTGTAATTTTTAAGAACCCAAATTTTATGTAGGTTTGGATATCCTAGGATTATCATTAGTGACTAGGATTCTAATTTCTACAATTGAACAATGCAATAACATTTGAATCGGTATGGTCTTGGGCCTCGAGTGCCTACTGAAAATCACCCAAAAACAAATGGTCAAACTGATGATTCAAATAGAGAGGTAAAACAGATTCTTATAAAAATAGTTAAACTTAATAAAAAAGATTGGTGTAGTAGACTCAGTGATTAATTATGGGCTTACTGTAACACCTTTAAATAAACTATTGGAATTTATCCATATCAACTTGTCTTGGAAATATTTTCCATCATCCAATTGATATAGAGAACCGGGCCTTTTATTCCATTAAATAATGAAATTCTAATCATTCTCATGAATTTTATCAATAGAAAATATAGATTCAATAGCTAAGTGAAATGTATATAGATTCATATGAGAACTCTTAAATTTAAAAGGATAAAACCATGTATTCCCATGACTGTCTCATCCTTCATCATTAATTTCTCATTGGGAATAAGGTCCTTCTTTTTCAATTCAAGGTAGAAGTTTCACCCAGGTAAGCTCCGTTCCCACTAGTTTTTCCCATACACTATTATTAATTTTTACCCATTTAGTGTTGCTCCAGATCAAAATTAAGAAACAGAACAAATCTTCACAGTCAACGAGAAGCAGTTGAAGCACTTTACGAATCCATTCCAGAGTCCCCAACATAGGAAATCAATGTTTAAGAAGAAATCTACCATTCAAACCCACTATGGGTCATCCTTGCTTCCCTCCTTATATTTTATTACAGTGAAGAAACAGTATAGTCTATGTGTGTGGGGGGGTACATTCCTAGGATAGTTAGGAAATTTCATTATCTTTTTTCTTTTTTCTTTTTTTCACTTTCTGACATCCCCCCCATCATCCCCCTCACTTTTGTGCCATAATTTTTATTTTTTCCAACATAAGCATAGAAATTATTTAAAATTCTTGATTATTTTCCTTAATTAATATTGTTTTATCATTTAAAAAATTCACATATAGAATGCGTGTTTAGGAATATATTTTACATTGAGGTGTGAAATTTTCTATTAATTTGGTTTTTTTCAAAAATATTAATCGTTGTATCATTTTGAGACCTTTGAGATGAATGGTACCCTCTGTGTAAGTAGTTTCTGGAAACATTGTGTCACTTAATATCTCCACACATCTTTGAAACCAACCATGAAATGTGAATATTTTTTAATTAATATAATGTAAATATAAGTCAGGTTAATATATATATAGTTTCCAAAATTATTTTTCCATACATTCATCCTTAATCTGATCTATTTAATTACTATACCAGATTGACCTATGTGTGTGCACCTATTATCTGACTGTTGTATTCCCTCAAAAAAATAAAAAAATAAAACTAGAAAAACACAATACTATAGATTGTGTCATGGGAAGGTCATAAAAACACTCTTCCTCAACCTTTTATCTTGTTATAATTTTTATAATTAGTGTCGTGAGGATATCAAATAAGGGTTGAGTGATAACTCTGAGATTTTATCAATGTTCAAATTTTGAAAAAAAAACAAAAATTATAATAAATGAGGTTAGTGGTGAAATTTACAAAATATAGTGATATATATATCAAGATCTTACGTTTGGACTTTTGAGAATGCTCAAGTTAGCAGGTCTTGAAATTTTGTTACAAAGGATGTAAGGTAGGTTTAGTGGAAAGAGTCATATAAGCATATTAATTTTAAAATAACTAATATTTACTAGATTGATAGTGGAATGAATATAATGAAATAGTTTTCACACACATGTATAAAGAGTTAGTGATATTGTTTAATTGTAAATTAGTTTCTCAAATTTTTATCATGCATCTCCTAGAATTTCATTATGATACAATTTATAAGACATCTTTTTCCATTAACACTGGGAATAACACCTTAGTGTGGTTTTTTTAATCATATTACTATTAGGAATTAAATTTTTATTGGTTTTGATTTTTTTGGTGTGGTTTTTGTTGTAAATATCTCCATAGAACATTATTTGAAATGTAAATTTACCCAGGAGTGAAAATATTTATGTTTGGGGGTGTGATCGCACCGTGATACACTGCTTAATTTCACGCTTATACCACTATAATAAAGTAATTTTGTTTTAGAAATTCCATTTATTATATAACATTGAAATTCATATTTCATTCAATTGTTTATTTTTTATCAATATTAAAATGGTATATTTCACTTTTTTTATGTTTTGTTTGTAGTTGGAGGTGATTTGGAGGTCCCGAGATAATATTAAATAAAAATGGGCCAAATTTTGCACGATTCAAAGCACACCTTTAGACCCAAATGGAAACATAAGCTTATAATTCAATCCAATTATGATAAAATTTTGTGTAATTTTACTAAATTCAGAGGGATGCAACTATTCTAAAGACACCCAATCCAAATGGTGCCACATTTTTTGTGGAGATATTTAATATTTTCGGTAACAACTTTTCATCTTCTCCAAATCAAGATAAACCTTTATACTCATCCAAAACCAAGTTCCAAGTGGATTCTTGGAATCTATGTTCCAAAAACCACCTCCACTTTGCCTATAAATTGTCCCCTTGGGAATCCCATTTTTAAGTTCAACCAAGAAGAAATGTGCATATATTTTGGAGTCTCAAAGGAGTAATATAACCCATTTGTAGGTTATAAAGATCCATGTCCACATAGGGAGTTCTGAAATTAAGAAGGATATCCACTAGAGCTTCCACCTCCACTCGATGGCAGGTTAAATGGTGTGAATTCATTATGAGGGAGTGTCACACATGTAAAGGGATTTTCTATGCATAAAATATTTACTAGTTTGTATTAATTTGGGTATAAAACCATATCATTACTTGCATATTACACTATTACATATTTGGATTCTTGTCTTGATGTATATGATTTATATGCTCTAAATTCCTAACTAATTTGTGTGAGGTTTTGAGTGTGTAACTTAGGATTCTCTGATTGGAAAAATAAGAATCCTTTTCATACCCACTTTATTGAGATTTCTATATTCATTGGAATCTTGTATTCTATTCATAAGGGAGAAACATGCAAATATAATTCTTATGTGGAGGTTTGGTTTTTCAATCGTTGATATAAAAGCTTAGGAATTAATCCGTATTCTGATTAATTTCAGCTATAGACATACTTAGAACCTAAATGAATCCCTAAGAAAAATGAACTTGAAATATGTATAGTAAACTCACAATGAACCTTTTTTCTCATATTTTTTAAAATTCAATTTTTCTAACTATTAAACTCTTAAAATTAAGTCAATTTATATAGAAAATATTTTTCAAAACCACCCACCCCCATATTTTAGTACATTCTATTAAATATTCACACTATTAACCACCAATTATTCGTGAGATAAGACCTAGGGTCTGATCAATGTTATAAATGACATTTGAAAACATAATAAATTTTTTGTTTAATTAAAACACATTCATTCACTTATTTAGATGATTTTATTTTGGGTTTCAGTTTTGATTCCCCTAGATCAAGTTGGTATCAGTTGATTTGGATAGGGATTTCATGTGTAGTATCGAGAGAAGGGTATGAAAGGATTTTTTGTGATTTCTATCATTGTTTTGTTGGTGGTAATATGATTTCATATTTTATTTAGTCTTTTTTTAAATCATATGAAATTGATGGATGTCGTGTGTTGGGTGATAGGGATTTTGGTCGGGGTGGTGTTAGGGGTGTGCCATAGACATTCTATGGGAAGTTAGTCGAGGTTTCAGTGTAACATGAGTTCCTGATTCGTTTTTCATCTATTATGGATATTTTTTAATTTTAAATAAATAATTATAAATTTATATATTTAACTTCTTATAATTTATGATGTGATATAGGATCTTGGGAGGTGGTAATGTCTCAGATGAGGCATAGATAGGCTTGGCTACTACTTGAAAGAGGTCGGTTTGGGTGGTAACTCATTAAAAAGGGAAATGGGCCCTTAAATATAAATCCATCTACTCATTATGCATGATTTCTTGATAAATTCATTTTTCATGGGTTTGGGTATGGGTTTTGGGGATAAGAAGTGGTAAAGAGAAGGAGATAATATTGGTTTCAGACTCCTATCCTTGAGATAAGTTATCCTTAGCACTATAAGTATTAGGGAACACCTAAAGGATTTGTTTACAAGGACATAGTGTGATGATTAATCTAATGAGAGACCTTTTATGGTCTCATTATGTGAGGTTAATAGTGGGTATCATTGGATTGTATTCTATAAGGCCATTTGAGAAGGTATTAGAGGCTTAATCCAAGTGATAATAGGTAGGATGGTCATAAATCTTGTCCATGAGGAGTTGCACCCTCATGTGGCTAGTTTATGGTTTTCTAATCATTATGAGTATGATGAGTCCTCTGGGACTAGATAAAATGTGATATAAATAATTACCATCATGACGTTGAATGATACATCTCCCTTAAAATATATAAGTGGGTTTTAATCTAAAAATGGCATCGATATATCAATAGGGTTATATCATGGTAGTGTGGGATGATACCTCTGTAGAAACAGTGTATTATTGAGTTTTTTAGAAGAAATATGGATTAATTATTGGTTGGAAGACCTTTAGGAAGTGATATTACTGGTGGGTGATGAGTGTGAGATGGTATCAAAAAGACGATACTATAAAGGGCATGGAGTAAAAAATTATTTCCTTAAAGGGTTAGGTGATATTTATTTATTTAAGGGAAAGATGTTGGGAGAATAGTTCCTAGGGATCATTTGTAGAAATGTGTGATGGGTTTTGGAACTTATGTACTTGCATGTGCTTGATGGACCTCTTCAGAGTGTATGGAGATGGGTAAGTGTGCTTGTGACCACCTGAGAGCGTGTGAGGATGGGTTGTTGTGAATAGATATCCCCATAAACTATATCGATAGGTTTATGTGATGTTACATTCCCATAGTCAACAAGGACAAGTTAGTGTGATGATATTTCCCAATTCCATCAAGTATTGGTTGGAGGACCTTTGAAATGAATGTCTTGGGTCAGTTTTAAGGAATTATACCTTTCCTTTAGTAGGTTTAGATTGAGGACAAACCAAGGGATTGGGTATTGGGGTGATTTGATGTAATACGACATCGACGGAACCCACCTTGAATGATATGTTTGTGGATCAGGATGGGAATGTATGATCATTCCCAATGCATATGGGTATTGGGATGAGGTTTGGATGCCACCCTACTCATATTCTTTAGGTATATGGTGGGAATCAGTGCAGTCACATGAGATAATGATTCAATTAGGTGGATTCTGATATGGTGCAAAGTAGTTATGATTAGGTGTGATGGTGGACTGGTCAGCATAAAGTGACCTGATGTGTATGGAGTAATAGTGTCCTGGTTAGCACACAGAATCCAAGGAAGATGTGTGACATGTTTATTTTTTTCCTCATTCATACACACATATGGTGGAGTATACTAGGTGAACTTGGTGAGATTATACTAAGATATATTTCTCCCACCCAGCATAGGCACCTTGGAGTATGTTCATCACTTTTGACTACTTTCAAGTTCATCATATTAGATGTAGTGGATTAGGCTGGTGTAGCTTGAGGTTATTAGAGATAGGGTGAGTGAGTCTCGAGGATGGTAGTCGGTCCAGTGAGTGTTAATTTTAATTTTGGATTATATTTTTTTTGGTATTATCCTAGTGGGTGATCGGTATATATATGATTGTATGATAACAATACATTTTGTTATAGAATTATGGTTGTTTGTTTTTGTGTACTCTAATTGTAATAGATGATATTTTGGTTATGTATCAACTATTTTATAACTCCTATTTGAGGTCATGTCTCCCCACTATATGGATTAGTCCCTCACTGCTAGTCAGTACCCTTTAGCAAACGAGATGGCGCATCTGAGGCAATACAAAAACCTTTCCCCAGGCACTGCTAATTGGTCGTGGGATGGGGAGCCACAATGTTATCCAAAAATCATATAAAGATGAATGGAATGAAATGAATGTGGTCATATAAAGAAATTTTTATCAATTTCATTCTTGAGTAAATAATAATATATTATATGACATTTCCATACTCGTGTTCCTTATATATGTATGTATGTATATATACTATGTAATCTACACACACACACACACACACACATATATATATATATATTTCATTCTTATGTTTATACATTATATATACACACTTTATATAATTTATTAAGTATAATTTATATGTATAGTTAATATTATGTTATAATATGTTTATACTTTATATGATTAATTTGTATACATTATATATATATATATATATTATACATTATGTGTATACATTTTTCTGAATTTTATAAAACTTTATATGTATTATTTATATACTTTATATTTGTATACATTATTATTTATATATATATATATATTTATATATACTTTATATAATTTATATATTTATAAACTATACTTTATATATATTCTTTAAAAAAATTATTTATATATTCATATCTATGTATCTATTTGCATTTTTGTTCTTGTGTGTGTAAATAATTTCATACAAAAGTTCATATTTTTGTAATAATAATATTCTTTTAAATATGAATATTGTTTATCCAAAATTAATAAATATCAATTGAAAGTGTATAGATATTAATAATATCATGACATAGTATGTGGATGGGGTCGAAGGCTTCATTTATTTTACATGAGATCATGAAAATAACACTTCTTGGTTTATGTGTCTCTTTTTATGTTATTGCTAATCATATAGAGTTTTTTAAAATAATTTTAAAAAATACTTCATATATTATTGAAAAGATCATATTTTTAAATATTTGAATAAACTTGAGGAAGAAGTAAATTAAGCTATTGAATAGAAGAATAGTGTGGTTTATGGATCATCTGATATCAATACAAGTGTATATGAGGAAATAAAAATGTTTATTGAAGATAATCCTTTGAATTTTTCAAAAAAAATTAGAGGGAAAATAATTAAGAAAATGTGTTTTTTAGGATAGTTAATCCATATATACATCAGTGTCTATTGTACTGAAATATATATAATTTGAATATTAGGAATGTATGGAGGGAATATAGTTTTATAAGACTACTTTCTATTAGATAATATATTTTACTAAATGAAAATTATCTTCCTTATCAAACCTATGAAGCAACGAAAATATTATGTTTCATTGATATTGCCTATATAAATGTTTGTTTTAATGAATTTAATTTATTCGAAAAGGAAAATGTTTTAGTGAAAATCTCCTATAAGTATAATGTATCGTGATAAAAGAAAAATGAGTCAATTTCTTCAAAATTTATATTATACTTTCCATTAATTATAATATTAATATAATTTTATAGAAGTGTGGAGAATATATATCTATTTACATGACCTCAAGTTAAAATAATTCAATATGGGGTACTTTAACACCTGTTTCATTCCCTTTGGTTGAATAAAATTATTCACAGGTATTTTGAATTTTAAAATGAGTCATATAAATTTCAACTTTCAATAACAACAAGTCAAATAAATCCTTCCAATATATAAAATATAAATCATAGTATATGGTAAATTATCATGGTAAATTATACCATACCAGAGAGATTATTCATAAAGTAAAAGTATATTATGCTTCCTATACTTATTTCACTACTGAAATAACTTGGTAATGATTTTCATGTTTATTTATCTTTAGTGATTTAGCATCTAAAATTAATGTGTGATATGGGTATTTAAATTTATGATTCCCATAACATAGAATATTTCATTTTGAAATCCATGTGTGTTGGTAAGAAAAATCTTTTTCATGTTTATAGTAATTCTTTTCGGTATACCATTAAACTAATGATAGGGAATCCTATAAGTAATGAAGATACAAACTCAATTACATTTAAATGTTATATGAATATTTTATTTCTTATTCATCATAACTTTTTACCTTAATAAAATAAATATTGATCATAGATAACAAAATTTGATGGGAATATGGAATAAGTTGTTTCAAATTTTTCATTAAAAGTTTATTAACAATTTGATAAAGTAAAAGATATTTTCATTGTATTTTTCTAAACAATTTCAAAAAATCCTAAATAATTAACCATAGAAAATTTTATATGTAACACCCCAAGATTTCAGAGTATGTTATTTCTTTAAAGTAATTCAATAACTTGCACTACACGCAACATTGAGTTCAAGCGCACCACAACTTACCAAACTAGCTGTTCAAAAGCTGTTATGAATAGTATTAACAGAATTTTGAAATTTATATAATCCTTATAATTTTAGAATCCATATTATGAGTTTCTTAGACATAATGTAAGAACAAATACATTTTTTTCAGATAAAAGAAGTATTTTTTTTAAAATGAAATTTACCGCCTTTTACTGGAGAACCCTTTTTAAATACAATATTTGAATCTTTTATATATTCAATTAGACAAAATAAACTTATTCTTTATAATTGGGACATATTAATTTAGTTTCAATAAATGTTTGGTGTTTTTCTGATAACTTTCATATTTGGGTGAATGGTAAAAAATACTATATTTTAACTGAAAACTACTTTTTTAATCAAAATAATTTATAGTGTTGAATTATATATTTTAATGGTTTGGAAGTATAATTAGATTATATTTTTACCATTTAATCCAATGATAGTCATTGTAAGTAATTTCACTTTGAAATTGGACATAAACAAGTGTCAATATTTTAATAGTTATTATTTCTTAAAAGTATGCTTCTTGGTTTTGACAACAGGAATTAATTTTAAATTATTTAATTCAACTTATATGTTTTTAAATTGGTAAAATATAATTAATTTTTTAATTATAAATATCAAAATAAGCTTAGGGTGAATTTTTGGTTTTTTTCTGAAAACTTTCAGTTTTAGATGAACAGTGAAAAACACTGAGTTATTGTTTAAAACTGACTTTTTATTTAAATAATTTTTTATTTTATGTAAATTTATTTTATGTCAAAATAGATACATAATACCTATATAAATTAAATGTAATTCATTGGAGTCAGTTTATAATAATTTTAGATATATAAAAATTTCATCGAACTTTTTACTGACTTTTACCCACCTCCTAGGAGCATTTGCAAATTTTCATAAAACTTAATTTTACTGCTTCTATGAGTTTAATTTTGAAAATCCGAGAGACATGATTAATATCAAGGAGTAATATGTGGTTAAATAAGATAAAAATAATTTTTGGTCAATAGTAACTTTTTACTTTTATTTACCACGGTTAAAAGTAAATAGGGTAATTAAGGGTAAAAATGATATTATTATTACCCTAACACATGTCCTAATTCTATTGGATATGTTTAATTCAACCAAAAACAACCTTAGGAATACAATATTACCCTTTAGGTCCACTTGAATTAGATTAATACATTTATTATTATTTTATTTAAAGAAGAGTTAAAAGAGTTAAAATCAAAGTTTAATAAATAACCCCATTTTAATATGGGGTTATACATAAGATAAATTCGACTATAAATTTTCATTAAAAATATAAAATTATTTCCTACATAATGGTATTTTATTTAAAAAATTTAGAGAATAAATAATTAAATTTATAAATGACACAATGATGATGCAGTAATTACTTTATTAATGAAAGAATCAAATAAATGGTATTATAAATATTAAAATAAATATAATTTCAAAGTTTTTATGACATCCACGAATTTTCTAGGTTAATATGACATGTTAGGATTGATTCAATTTATTTGTTTTTCGAAGTCATAATTTTTTTTATTATTTTATCAAAAAAACAAATACCAAAGAGTGTCAAAATTGTCATAAAATAGTTTTTCAAACCTGAATATATTATTAATTAATATAATAGTCTTAAAAATATAAGGTTCAGACAAAAAGACTTATATAATAATATATATGACATTAATAAACCAATCGGTGTTCGATTGGCATTTTATAGTAAGTTCATTAACCATATGATATAAAAATACAAAGAGACATGGTAAATGTCAAACTATTTAACTAAGAGTTAAATATAAAAGTTAAGGTTAATATGGTAAACTAAACCTGTCTAAGACGTATTGGTTGAGTTTTTTTCGACCCATAGCCACCTTATATTTTCAATAATTCAATTTAGAGCCATTATAAACCAAAAATAAATTTTTTATAAAATAATATTTTATGTTTTTTCTAAGGTGCCCCTCACCACTCTTATAAAAGGGCAGTTCTCCTTATCTCAAATTCACACCTCCAAAGCCATTTGTCTCATCCAACATCTACCCAAATATCCTACCAACTATCCTACCTTCTTTTTATAGGCCTTCCTTTGGTCAGAAATCCAACCTAAGAATACCTTTTGATCAAATCAAAAGGAAGAACATAAAGAAGAGGTAATGATTTCACCACCCTCTTTCAAGTTCTCTTTTTCTTCCACTTACTCTTTCTTTGTTGTTTCCATTATAAAATAATATCTTCAGTATCTTATTTATATTGTGATGTTATTATAAATATGGAACAACTATATTCATTATTCTATCCATCTTATGAATGATATTGTCACCATGCGTGCTTATGTATGGCTTACCGTCTCCACGCCGTAGTGTAATTTATTATTCAACACTATTTTATTTAGATGGATACAATGATGAGTAATATGTATATAAATAATGAAAATAACATGATAATGTCTCTGTAAAATTAATATACCATCCAATTCCACACCATTAAAGAAATGATATTGTCGCTCGTGCGTACGTACGAATTACCGTCTCCATGACTTGATGAGATTCATTTTCATTTTCACCATTCATCGACGATTATAAAAATATATATTACTAATAAGTATGTAATATATGAAATAATAATGATACTGAAGATATATATATATATTTATATACTTCCATATATATTTTTCACTTAATTCTGTTCAATAAGATATGAAAACGGAAACAATGTTTATGTGTACGTACGGACTACCGTCTCCATAAATGGTGTTTTTCATTTCATATATATGTCTATTATACATATTTATATTCAACATATATATGATATATAAATCATTTTTTTATAATCTATAAGTATTTAATTCTTGATCTAAGTGATACAATCAAGAGTAACAAGTTAAAACACGTACGATAAAGAAAACGATTATTACCTGAAATGTTAATTTTATATAGAAATTATTATTAAATGGGTACTATAAAGTCATAAATGAATCATGTATGATATCATAAATATTAATATGGTTCTTGTATAATTTATTAACATACTACTATCTTCATACAAGAGGTTAAACGTACCCTCTACTAAAGGAAAGTGCAAGGTAAGTTTAAATTCTTCAATCTCATTATTATCCGAGATTATTTATGTGTAAGTATTTACTGGGACATTATTATCATCCATATACATTTTTCATAAAAATGATTTCAAAAATGAATATTTTAAGGATTTTGGAAAGGTAATCTTTATCAAGATCATAATTTTAAATGTTTTAAAGTTTTATATTTCTAAATCTTTATAATTAATGTCCATGTTTTCAAAATGATTTTAAGGATTTATTTATATGTACATGAATTTTTTTAAATGATAATTCTTTTTAAAAGTTTCAAAGTTGTATGGGACACTTTGATTCAAAAATCACTTTAAAAATACATCCTTTATAATTTTGTGACTTTTAAATGATTTTACAAAAAGGATATTTATCTCAAAAAGTTTTACTCATCATTTTCAACTATGTCAGCATCCTTTATTGGATATTATTTTTGATTGAGGTTGATTTATTATAATAAAATATTCCATATTGTATTGAATGAGTTATGATATGTTTGACTGTGGATGTTCTATTTTTATACTATTCATGGTTTATGGTTAATGTATTGACATTTAGTATGCTAGTTTTCATATGAATTTTTATGTTATGTTTCAACTTTTCCATATGAGGAATACAGTGGACTTAGTAAGTAATGGGTGGATCCCGTTATAGCTCCTCGATAAATCGATAGGTCTCATAAGACAAACTAGTGTCTTGGCATAAGGCCTTGACAAAAACGTTTTTGTAGTCTTGGCACAAGGACTTGACTATGTGGTAATGATGTCCAGCATTAGGCATTCCCTCATTATGAAATTAGTTCTTACATGTGATTATTTGACTAGTAGAATATCCATGTGCATGTTTATATGGTAATTTTTTATTTATTTTTTTCATATTATGTTGAAGTTTATGTTTAAAAAGGAAATTGTTTTTTTCAAACATCTTGCCTTAAAAGTTTATAGCTTCCGCTAAATTATTTACCCTTACTGGGCATCTGAGATCACCCATTTCTTATGCTTTATATTCCAAGGATTCCAAGAAGTGTAATATGATTAATATGCAGGGATAATATAAAGGGAATAATGGTTTTCTCAAAGAACTTTTTTTTGTATTATATGTTAGAAAGTGTAATGTAAAGTTCATGTATTCAATCTATTTTCCAAGACTGCTAAGCTGCTCAGTCTTTCGGGACTCGATTCCTTGTAATCATGCCAATTTATTAAAATAATTCACCGACTCTGAAAATCTTAGGTCGGGGCGTTACATGATATATTTTTCGAACTACCTTATTACAAGTATCTATATGTCATAAACTTTTTTCTATTATACATATCACAAAAAATTGAGATAGAATCCAATGAATGTTTCTAAATGTATAATTAAATTCCAAAGATAGAATCAAGGAATGTTTAAAAATTATTTATATATAGATAAGGTAATTTTGGTTCTGATAATGGTTTAAATATGAAATTTTATTCCTCCAGTAGGTCATGTTCTTTTCATGCATCGGAGATTTCAGTTCTGTAACTTCCTAAACAGTGTAATGATTATATATGAAAGTTTATAAAATATTAATAATATTATATTGATGAATTAATTAAATTAAAAAAAATTGAAATTAAATTAAATCCATGTTCTAGTGTAATAATTAATGATTGTGTATATAGTTCCTATTTGTTCTTAAAAATGATCAACATAACATAATTGATCCTTTTTCCGAATCAATATCTATATCAAGTATTAATTTTGTAATGATTTAAACAATATAAAAAACATTCTCTATTATTTTATGCGAATTGTAGATGTTGAATTCCCAATAATTTTTTGATATTATGATTCACTTAATGGTTAAGTTAGTATTAATTATCTGACATTATAATCCTATACATTTCAAACAATTGTTTCCCATTGAATAGTACATGAAGATATTTTAAAGGGTATGTTAAAAATAAAATTATTCAAAAAGGTTGTATTATGAACTATTATATTTTTAAATAATCCATTAAATTCATTACTAAATATCGATCTATTGTGGGTAACATTGGACCCCCAAAAAATCGTCACATCATGCACATCGAGGAAATTTTTTGGAATTGATATTGTTACAATATTCATCATATATTAGATCATGATCACATATATTTTTTACATAATATTATATAAGTTAAACTATAATTTTAAAATCATAAATAAATTCATAGAAAATTGAATGAAATAAGGGTAAAAATTTAGATGTCATGGACACATGATGAATAGTTTTATGTTTGTTTTGAGACCTAATTGTTAAAGTGGTATCTATAAATATCCAATAATTTTTTTGAATAGTATGATGTATATCCAGTCTACCATATTTAAATGTATTATTTTATAATGGTTTTATACTTAGTAGTTATAAATTATATACCCCATAAGAATATTTTTGTAGTGCAATGAAAAATATTATAGCTACTCATGTGGATAAAGAAATGAATATATTCAGAAAGAGTGAAAGATATATAATTTATAGGAATATTCCTTATTTTGGAGTCATCAAAAAATATGGGTGTTGAATTATAAAATTATCATATGTTGATATTTGAAGCAAAATGGTTTATAATAAGAGTCTAGTTAAAGTTGGAGAATTGAGATATATAGAAGTAAAATTTAGTGAGGAAGGGTATTAAAATAAACCATAAATAATGTTATTATAAGAACTACAATTATTTTATAAATTGTGTATTGTAAATAAAAATTGGTCCATTATTCTATTAAAAACTAAAATAGATATAAAATTAATTGATAATTACCTTGATATTGATCCTTCCATGGGTACATCATACTAACTTCATTTTCACCCAATGTATATTTTGTCTTATATATAAAATGGGTCCATAAAGAGTAATCTTTTATAATTAATATACTGGAAAATACCATTTAACATTAAATAAAATACAAATATTACGATAGTTTAATGACTTTGAGGTTTTATATATATATTATGTGTTTTTTATTTATCTGTTGTGTTTAAAATAAAATTTGTGTATTTAAATTTATTTTTAAAACATGTAATGTAAACAATAAATTATTCACCTATTGAATCTACCCATATTTAAGAATAATATAACAATGATCCCAATGGTGAGAAATTAAACAAAAGTGAGCAATATGAAAAACGGGTCAAATATAAGAAAGAAAAGATCTCAACCAAATGATATTTTTATTAAACTTTATTAAAAGAATACTTTCTATTCTCATTTAGAATTTTAAAGGAATTCTATGGAAAATTGAAATAAAATAAATTCTTATTAGTTATATTATAGTTACGATTCATATAAAAAATAATTGGTATTTGATATAAAATATTAATAAAACTTTTATAATTCTAAAATCAAAAAATGATTTGTGATATTATGTTTATATTTAGATTGATCAATTGAATTCGTATAATTCCATCATCTCACATCATGTGGTGTAGATGGGGGATCATGTAAATAAAAAATTTCAAGTAGTAGATGAAAATATGAAAAAATATAGGAGACAAGTGTAAGTATAAATTAGTTGAAATTTATTTTTATTTAGTTTATTTTAAAACTATAATGAATACTTAGTTTTGTGTTTTTATCTGCTCTAGAAAAAATATTTATTAACTTCTATAAGTGAAGAGGAAATAATTATAGTTTCTCCATACCATCTTAAAAAGTATATTTGTGTTTAGGGTAATGTTTTTGGAACCTTACTGAGATAATACATTGGGATATCATGAGAACATGTGCCTTTTGTTAAGAAAATTAAAGGGTTAAATACTAATATGGTGGCCCTAGTGGATAAATAAAATAGATAAATTGAATTATTAATTATTATATTTTGAATAGATAAATAAAAAAATTAATGACTCAGAAAATACATTTCATAGATCCACTCATACCAATTATTTTAGGGTGGGCATTTTTCCCATATTCCCACCCTGGCCACGAAATCAATTTTTCCTATGTTTTATAATATTTTAAAAACAAATAAGTATTGATAAATATCTTATTTTAAAATATTACAGGGTGAAACTGATTGTGATTTATATTTATGAACACTTACTCATAGCCTTATTTTAAGTGATGTGGTGTACATTATTCATAGTGATACCCTATATAACAAATAACATGCATCAAGTAACTTATTAGTTTATATTCAGGTAGCTTTCAATATGAAATTATATAATGGAAGCTATATTTTGAGATAAATATTCCCATTGATGACGTTGGTATTCAAATAATGTGACATGCTATAGAAAATTTCATAGGGAAAATGTACTAACTTATAAATCCATATAGTAAAATAGTGGTATGTCATTTCCAACTTATATTGTATTCAAATATCTATTATCATGAATAAAAAGGGTTTAAACTAATTTTTGTAATGATGGTTAGAGGAATAAAAAATGGGTTAAATAGAATATAATGATCATCTTTTGGGTCCAAAAATAAAACCAATGATTTCCTTTATAACAATCAGAGATACCAAACATAGTGAGGTACAAAGGTTTTTGTTATATAATGTTATAAAATGGTTATATGTTTGAAATTATATTCATTGAAAACTAATACAGCACCAAGACTCTCGGAGTTATTAGTAATGGGATTGTAAATTAAAATCTTAAAAACTAGTTGTTAGGAGCCTTTATTGTTAATCTATATGTTAGGTACATTCTCATAATTCTTATATCTAATTATTGATGAACTATTTTTATTAAAACCTAATAGTATTAATTTTTTTATTTTCATGAATATAACATTGATAATGACCCAAGATTTTACTAAATATTATCGTTAAGTAAATAATATATTAAATATCATTCTTCACACATTATACCAAACTAAAAAAAACTTGATATATATTACAGATTAAATATGACCTTTGAAACTTAATGATTAAATTATCTTATATAAATTGAAGTAACCATATCAAAAAATAAATAATGAACATAGGAAGAAGTGGAATCTTGAAGAAGAATTCTTCATTTCAAATCCTATTTGTATGATCATGGAAGGGAGTTATCTTCACTAGGGTTTTCCATTGACCATGTCCAAGCTAGACTCGAGTAATTACAGATTGACTAAAATAGTTTGTGGCAAAATCAAAAGCTTGTAGAACTCTCTATGAAATCTATTCTAACTAAATCACCACCAACGACTACCATTACTAGTTATCTTACCCTTAAATATTTTTTGGATGTTACAATGGGGTTTTAAGCATATAATAGTATGATAGCTATATGTAATTATTACTTATATATTTGAATGAGCGTGCCAATATAAAATTCATTTTAATCTTAATATATATTTTTCCAAGTTATGAATTCTTATATTAAAATGAACATATATCACGTTTAAATATGAATTTAATATACATAAAAATAATTTTTCATTCATACGATATAGTTTTAATGAAAATAAAAAGGAATACATTCACATTATACTTATAAAATATGTTTTTCTAAAAACAATTGTTATGCACCTTACACATTTGTATTCTAGCAAAGTTTTATGAATTTTAGATTTTAAAATTAATAAAATAAAATTCATTTTTCATTTAAATATAACAAAATTTACGTAGTTTAAATTTTTAATATTTTTATAATATAATCGTTTTAGGTAAATTGTGAAAGATATAGATCTTGCTAATAGAAACACTTTTAAATGATATTTTTGAAAAAAAATGATATAAAAATATATATTTAAAAATTAAAGTAAATAGTTTAAGAATACTATGTTAAATTTATAAAATCCTTGAAAATAATTTTACAAAATCAAGATATATTTTATGAAATTAATTTTTCATCTATTTCTTTAGTTAAATATATGCATAGGGAAATTAGGTTTTGGGATTTATTTAAATGTCACATAAATATTATTTTAAAAATAATAATATTCTTAATATCACTATAATCAATAAACTATATAATATTTTCTTATACGTAACCCTTATTATTAAAAATACACTTTTCTTAAAAATGGGTTTCTACCTGTTACATGCGCTAACGTTAATATTAATTTCCCTAAACATAGAAATTTTATTTGATAAAATTATTCTTCTATTTGAGATAAAAAAAATATTTTTTAATATGGACAGTTTTATTTTTAGGTAAAAGTTTTATCTTATTAGGATTAATGCTAATTACCACGATAAAGGTGGAATGATTATTTTAAAATTGTTTTTTTATTAATAGAATAGAATTTATATCGAATCAATTAAAATAAATTCTTTTAAATAATTAATATTATACTATGTGTAAACACATAAAAAAATATATCAGCACTCATTTAATGGGTTATAAATACTAAATATTATTAATAATCTTTATGGGTCAAAATATCATTTTTCTACTAAATCGAGTTTTTCCCACATTAACTGTTTTAATTCAAAATTTAATTTCATAATATTTAAAATTGAAATATAAATAATATATTTTAAATCTAGTTCTATAATTACCAAAAGAAATATATGGGTTATGTTATATGTTTTAATTAAACATTCAATCACTTAGTTAAAAACTAGTTACACAGTTTAAAAGTAAGAGTAAAATGTAAAAAGTTAATGGTAAACCCCCTATAACAATTTTAAGATATATTTGTAAATATATTTTTATTTTTTTACCCAAATTCACCCCAAAATCCATCATTTATAAACTTGTTTTCCATTGAAATTTCAATATTTTCATGGAAATATTAAAATATAATGGGTGTTTCTAAAAGTTCCATTCTATCTCTTATAAAAGGGGCTCACTTGCACCCCTTCAAACATACACATACCATTATAAATTTCATTTTAAGTAAGCCCAAATATACTATTATACATTTTAATCACACTTTATTAATACCCTTATTAACACTAGTATATCCTTATGACTCAATTATAAGGAGTTTTTCAAGGAAAGATCAGGTCTCTAACATAAGTATGACCACATTCTTAAGTTTTCTGCTTAATATTCCTCTTAAAAATATATTATATACTTAATAGTATAATTAAATCAGTATAAATGTTATAATAATATTTTATTTTATTAATTTAAAAACCATTATATTTTCATATCCATCCACTAAGAAAAATAAAAGAACCTTTAGTGCACTGCATGGACTACCGCCTCCACAATGCGACGTCTTCTGTTTTTTATCACTGCAATTCACAGATGATCAAAAGCATGTAATTATTAAATAAATATTATATATATAATATTTATATGATTATAAAATTTCAATTTATCATATACCTTATTTCATTATCATTCATTGATAAATGGAAACATTAATCAGGGGTATATGCAAAGTATCACCTCAATAAGAAATGAGTTTCATTTGTCATCACAAACCATCATTGTTGTATTTAATATAAATATATATATAATATAAAAATTATTTCGATAAAAATAATAATATTATTTTTAATATTAAACTATTTTACAATGATTTACACCATCTTCAACATACATAAAGAGTAATGGAAAAATTTACTGAAAAACCTAAAGTAACTAATATAGGCAAGAAAGCTATATGATAAATAAATATAATATAATAGTTAAATTACTATTTAATATTAAATATAAATTAATAATATACTTTTATATATATATATATATATAATTAACTCAATTTAATTATTCTCATAGTTATCAGTGAGTATATAGCACTTTCAGACACATGTAAGGGTTTCCATATCAATTTCCGCTCTTTGATACATGTTTGGTAATATGAAACTAATTTCATTTATATGGTTTATATACTACTTATTTTAGATATAATATCATGAATTATATTTTAAAAATAATGTTTTTTTTATATTTTAATCAATATCTATCAACGGTTTTTGATTTGATAGTTCCTAATGTCATAGGGGTCTTGTCTCAAAACATCCTTCTTTGCGACATAGGTTCTTTTATGCACCAAATTTATTTTTAATGGTGTAAATTATTCAATTGGATATCTCATATAATTTTTTATCATTATTCATGATATTTGTATTTCATATTAAATATTTTTATCTTTAAAGGGGTTTTATTATATTTTTTCTTAATTCATAAGGGTTCTATTTCAATTCCTCTTTATTGAGACATGTTTTAATTTTATACACAAATTAATTATTTATGTGGTGTACATAATTACCAAGAGTGTATTTTTTTCATAATAAAATATTTTATGCATGTTATCTTCATATAAATATAATTTTTAACCTATAAATTACTTTTAATTCAAAAAATTTTAAAGTTGTAAGGGTTTTGTCTCAAAATTTACTTCCTTGAGACACATTTTCGTTTATACACATGATTTAATTTAAATATTGTACATAATAAAACTTTTATGTTTAATATCATTTATTATCTTTATTCATTCTATTTTATCTTCAAATTAAATATATATCTCTTTTATGTGTTCTTTATTATAATATTTCTTAATCTGTATGGGTTTCTGTCTTAAATTACCTTCATTTCACTTTGTTTTTCTCTGTCCATAAATGTAAATTTAAAAAATTTATATGATTTATTTTTTCCATATTATATCATGATTTATATTCTATTTGTGTTATTTTATGTTAAATTTAAATATCTTTCTCTTTCAGTCATTTTCATATAAGCATTACTTGAGACACGAGGGGTTTTGTTTTAACTTCCATTATTTGCGACATTGTTTGTATGTATGCTTAAATTATTATTAAAGTAGTTTTTGTACATAATATTTGATATAATATATCAAGAATTATCTTTTATTATTTTTATTTACTGTTTAATTTCATTCTCAAACATTCATGGACTATTTTCTTGAATTATTTTACTTGGGTCATAAGGGATCATGTATACCTCCTTTTGGAATAAAAATAGTAATGTTGATGATGATCAATACCTCCTTCGGGAGTTTCTAGTTACAAGTTATCTTTATTTTTATATGTTTTATAATATATTATTCCAATATAAATAAAATATATTTTGTAAATATGTCTTCTAATTATATAAATTTCCAAAATATACCTTTCATTTCTGGGGCTATACATGTTTTTAGTACCCATTAAAATTCCCACTTTTTTGTAAACTCAATTTTTAGGGAACTTCCCTATTTATTATTTCACACTAAGAATCACCCCAATAAAATTATTTTAATCCAATAATATATTCTAAAAACAATAATTTTTTTTAGGGAAACCTATTTTATCAATTCTAGTTTTATGGAAAATAATATGTTATTTCCTTCTTTAAAAATATCCTTTACTTTTTTCATAAAGCTTCACCCATGTGGTACATTTTTATCTGTTATTATTTTAGATAATTCTCATAAAATATATATATTTGATATCAATGATAAAGTACTATATTTAATTTTAAAATATGAATAAACAAATGATTTAATCCTTTGTTATCCTGGTAATCCTTATTATTTATCCTTCAGTTATTCCTTGAATCAAAATTATGAAACCATCTTCCTTCTCATATTTTTTGTCATGACTATGATTTATGTATGGTTTATTTTCAACATGTGAAATGAATTTGTATGATTTCCATTTCTGTGATGTGTGGTCCTGGGATTATATCACACTACTATTCATTGAGTAAATATTTATATCATATGAGATGTCATTTAATGGATTACAGAGTGAACCTAATCTAACATAGAACATATTCCACTTTATGGTGATAGTCTTGGGAGTGAGCCTTGACTTGTGTTTATGATATAATGTTTTATATTCTTTACATGTGTTTATTATCTTATTAAATCATTAATTTATTCCATGTATCCATTCTTATCATCATCCTATTTATGATATCATGTTATGCCTCATGAATCTTGTGTTATGTTATATTTTCATGCTTATTCACATTCTAGGATTTTTGTCCCACCATATTCCTTATGTATTTTCCCCAGGATATCAATTTAAAATTTATAATAATAATTTAATTTATTATAACTATGTGCATTTTTAAATAAATAGGATGTTTTTATATTTAATATAGTGTATTTGTATGCTTATTCTTCCAAATAAACTATACCACTCGATCCTCAGTGTGTATTTAATGAAAAAATATGTTAAGAATTACAAAATAATATTTATTTGAGGATTGTGTAACTATAGTTAGTATAAAAGTAATGTATAGTTATTTTTTGAGATTAGGAATATATTACATTTTTGAAAACCCTATGTAAAAGTCTAAGGGATAATCCTAATCATAGGATAACATCTTGATGTTTTGATAAATCATAGGTTGTGTGGTTTCAGAGAAAACAAATCCCTATCTGGATACTGACAAGTGGATATAGGCTCTAGAATAGTTGTATCTAGGGGTAATAATACTAAAGATGGAATAAAGTGTATTAAATCAATCTTGACCAGGTCCACTATAAAGAATCCAAAATGAACAACTGGAAAGAAACTCCTCGGGGATATTCTCTAGTTGATCATAATCTATTTTAGAACCACTATAAAGGATTAATGTTCTAGTTACATTAACATAATAGGATGATAAGTTTACGATAACCCAACTTAAAGTAACCTAGGTTGAACCAGGATTGTTTCTGGATGAAATAACTATAACACTTTTGAAATAAAATTATCATAGGTTGAAAATGATGTTTCATTGAATAATACATCATGGGATTGAGATTTAATATACATATGATCATTTACTTTTATTATATTGATAATAATTTTAGGGTTTAATATTCTATTGAAACATGGTCAAGGAAATGAAACTCGAAAAGTTATGTACCTCTAAACAAATATATCTTACAACCAAATAAGGAAGAATACTTAAATGATTGAGAATCTTGGTATATTCATGTCATGGTAGAAACTGAGAGTTTCTTAGTCATTCCTATGTTAGTGAGGTTGATATCTTAATTGAAATTAAATATTTATAATATCATAAATTGTGATTATAAATTGATATTTATCAATGATATTCAAGTATATTCTAAATGTTATGAGGTTTATGTAAAACATATGAGGATTTTTCTTCATTTTTGTTTCTTTAAAGGTATGGAAACATATATTAAATGGTATCAACATCCTTGAAAAAAATGATTTCATGACAGGGTTATATTTTTTTGATAAAAATTTAAGAACACATGATTGGTGTATATATAACTATTTGGTTTAATATATTATTTACTTTGAGGTAATAAAGGGTTTATTTATTTTAGAAAAGTGAGCTAGATTGTATTAGTAACCTTGGGATTGATAATTAATTCATTATATTTTTTTGAATTTTACCTTCTGTTTTGGGATTATATGATATATATATATATACTAGTGTTTGAATTTATGAACTAGTGGTTAATACCATTTAGGGTTAAATAAATAGTTAAGTTTTGAAGGAATATGTAATTTCGCTTTGGTTTAATGTCTTAGAGATCCAAATGATTTTTGGGAAGGAATGTAACGGGGAATATATGATTAAGGAATATACATACTGAGGTACTTTATTTTATCAATGATAAATGTTTTTCAGGAAAGATAAGTAACTTTTTATAGCCTAATAAAGTAAGTTATATGTATATTATATGTTATTTCTCAAATGATTAATGTGTTAAGAGTATTCTCACCTACATTCATTAGTTTGGAGTAATTAAAATTGAGAAAATGAAATTTATATAAGGGGGAGAATGTATCAACCCAATAGTTAATTTCATATCCTCCTTGAATAAATAATAAATCATATAAAATTTTTCAAAAACTACACTAAACTAAAAAAAATAAACCTTCATATGATTTTAATAATGAAAATGATCATTGAAACTTAGTCTCTAAATTAGCTAGTATAAATTAAAGTAATCATATCAAAAAATAAATAAATAAAGTAGAAATAAATAGTATATAGAAGAATAATTATTCCTTATAAATCACATTTTTCTAATATAATAAGAGAGGTATATTCTTTAGGGTTTTCCCTGGACTAATCCCAAGTAAAACTCGAGCAATTTAGGCTTCAGCGAAATCATTTTCAGAAAAATCTTAATCATATAGAAATTTTGGTGAAATCCATGATAGCTAAATTACTAAAAATTACTTCAACTACTGGTTATCATAACCTTATATATTATATAGAGGTTATAAGGTATTTCTTATATATAAATTAGTATGACATGAATATATAATTATTATCTATATAATCAAATGTGAGTGTTAATCTATAATTCATTTGAAATATAATAACATTTTTTCTGAGTTATCTATTCCTATATTAAAATTAACTTATATAACTCTCATATATAAATTTAATATGCATAAAAATAATTTATCAATCATAAAATAGATTTTTCTTGACATTAAATAAGAATAAAATCACATTATACTTAAAAATATTATTTTTCTAAAAAATTATTGTTTTCTATCTTATTAAATTATATTGTAAAAAAATTCGATGAATTTTAGGTTTTTAAATTAATAAAATCAACTTTATTTTTAAATTATTAAAATCTAAATTAACATAGTATAAATTATTTATATTTTTAAAAAATAATCTATTTTTAGGAGAATAATGAAAACTACTGATTTTCTAATATCGTCACTATTATATGACTTAGAATATTTTTTAAAAAAATTATATATATAATATATATTTATAAATAAAAATATATAATTTTAAAATATTATGTTAAATTTTTTAAACCCTTGAATATTTTCATGACCCCTCCCCACAAGGTGTACCCCTCCTAGTCTGGAAATGTGAGAAGGGAGAAAATGACCCCCCGAGTCCCGCCTCTGGTAGGTTCCGGGTTGGCGACTAGCACCGAGGGTATAGTAAACACACAAATGGGAGGCATTACCCTCAAAGAGAACACATGTGAAAGAGAGTGATAATACAGACACCAACCTACTCCAACTCAGACATCAATATAAATGAAATCCCAAGTACACATATGTAATGCCATCAAAAACTACTACAAATGAAAGGGGAAAACTGAAAATACCAAAAAGAATGTAAAAATAGTAGCAACCACAAGCCCGAACTGCTCCTACAACCCCAAGCTAGTAGAAACCATCTTGATCTTTAACTTGCTCTGAGTGACATGAAATACAGTTTATATATACAAAGGCTGAGTATAACAGTATACTCAGTAGGATCCTCCCCATATCCTCTTGTGCAAAAGTAAAGAAAGCATTCTAAATCACAGTGAATATCAAGTGAAACTAAATCATCACCTAAATAGGTATACTAAGATACCGGCTTCACCATGGCTACTCTCACTAAGAAACACATACAAGAGTATATAATATAATAAAGAATATAAATGTTACCCCTCTACTACATCCCCACTAGTTTTCCTCTTTTCCCCAACATCGCATGTCCAAAGCATCTCTCTCCAAAAAGGCTTTCCTGCAGACAATTGGGCGAAGCACCACAACATGCAACTCCTACAACAAAACCACCACTTCCACATAATGAAAGTAACAAAGTAGTTTCCAGGATCCACCAAATCTCTCATAACATGTATCATATGTAGTACATTATACATCTAGCCATTAGATCCCATACACCAAGTAAGGATCCTCAAGCCATCACACCCTATACATGTAACACCTATAGTATTCCATAGGAAACTATATCCAGAATAGATGTGTGTGAATAACCATAATACATTACATCCCTCTATAAACATATATGGGTAAAACTAACCATTCTTCCTACCAACACTAGTAACTACCAAGAGAATAGAGTGGGGCCAAAGGGGGTAGTCATGCATCCATCCTCCCCCCGTAATGATGGGGAAAACACCCCACCCCCCAGGGCTTAGAATCCCCCTGGGTGTCAGTTTCCTTAACTGACAGGGGTGGAGTAGTTTATAGAAACACAAAAAGTATAGAATATACTATATCTCACAACCACACTATGGGAATAACCTAGTCTTATACTCAAATGCAACAAACATCTATCTGACTCCCATCTTCCACTTTTAAGACTAGTTATCCTATAATCACACAAGCATTTAAGAGCTTTAATACATTAGTTCGTTCCCTTTTTATCATTTTAACGTTATGATGATTAATTATTTAAAAAATAATTAACCATTTATAATTTCCACATTATATTTCATTATCATCACACCCAAAGTTCACAGTTCCTTTAAATTTCAACCTCAGCATTACGTCCCAGCAAACTCAAACCCCATGGGTTAACATTATTTATTCAATCATTTATTAACAAACTTATTACTTTACCATATTCCCAGGCATTCTAGAAAAAACATTATAAGCTACTAAACTCAAGGTTATCAACACGGTGAGTAGAAGAACTAACCATCTGGTCTTTTTCGCCTATAGCAAGAGCATAGACCAATCCTACCTTAGGAAGCTAAACACCGAAATCATGTGGCATACCCCGCGCGTCTTTGCCCTTTTTGTGTAACAACCCTATATTTTATGAGAATTATTATTTTTAATTTCATTAATGTCTTGTGTTGTACACTACACCAAAATAGTCTTTCACTACATGCATCCCGGACTTGGCTTGTATTACATGCAATAGCAACCTTCCTCGATAGCGTGTGTAGTACGTAATATCGGGTTTCACTAAACAAGGATATATTGTTATAATAGTATTATGGACTAGCCGTTATGAATATTATTAACTAAATTTTTTATTTTATAACATTATTATTTATCTTATATATTTTCTAGAACATGGTATGAGAACAAAATAAATTTTTCGGGTAAAATAAGTATTTATCAAAAAATGCAGTTTTGCCACCTTTTAATGGCGCACCCACATTAAATATAGTTTTTGACATGTTCATAAGTTCAATTTGTCAAAATAAAATTCCTCTCTGGAATCAGGATTTAAAATTTTAGTTTGGATAAATTTTTCATATTATTCTGATAACTTTCATATTTTAATGAATAGTAAAAACATGCTATATTTTAATTAAAAACAACTTTTTTCATCGCAATAACTTATATGTTTAAATTATAATTTTTAATTGTTTTAAAGTATAAATATAATATAATCTTACCATTTAATATAATTAATGTCATTACCATTAATTTTACATTGAATTCATAGGTAAAAACATTTCAATCTTTCGCAATGTTTTAACTTTTAAAACCCATTTTCTTAACAAAATTATTAATTTTAAATTAATTACTGAAACTTATGTGTTTTGAATTTTGAAAAATGGATTCCATATTTGGAATCAGTAGGTACAAATTATGTTAATAGACTACTTTTTATTTTTGCGCACTGAATAGTAACTGCGGTAAATTTGATTTACCCTAGTTAAAGGTGAATCGAGTAATTGAGGGTAAATATAATATTATACAATTACCCTAACACTTCTCTTAATATAATTGGATGATTATATTTCTTCCTATGGAATATTTTGGTCAAAATGGAATCCATTTTAGCCCACTTGGATGTGATTAAGACCTTTAATTTATTTTATTTAAAAAAAGTGAAATATGTCTCACTCAAACATTAATAATTAATCTATTTTAATATAAGGTTATACAGAATATAAATTAGATTATAAATACTCATTTTAAATATAAATTTTTTTTTTTATCATGGTAATTTATTTTTAATTTTTAAGAATTATTTATTTACCATATTAGCTTATACATTAATGATGCAGAAATTATTTATTTAGTGAAAAATCAATAATATAGTTTTTATTGAAATGATAATAAAACTCAAAAGGATCCAATACTTGACCAAGACTTATTGGTAGTGTGTATATAAACCCTAATCATAAAATGGAATAATTTGTGACCATTTGTATCCTTATAAAGTAGATTATGACACTTATATTATTTTATTTTAAATGATTCCAAATTTATCACCTTCATAATTTAATAAATATAACAATTTACATGTTGTGATTTTAAGATGATAAATTATATTAAAAGTATTATTATGAAATCTATGAGATTTATATTCATCATATGATTTTATTTTTAATTTTTATGCAACAAAAAAGTATTTTAAATAATTATACAAAAATGTTGTACTAATTATTTTATTAAGAGATATACCAAATAAATAGTTTTAAAAATATTAAAATATATATTATATGAACTATTTAATGTGCGACAAGGATTTTCTAGACATATTAGACATGTTAGGAATCTATTAAATATTTGTTTTAGAATATATCCTCTGTTTGGATGTTATTTAAATTAAAAATAAATGAATAGTGTTAAAATTTACACTATTGTTATTTTATAAAAATAACATATTATAAAATTGTATAAAAATCACAAAAATATTTAAAAATTATAAATTTAAATGTATATGGTCTAAAATTTCATATATTATCCAATTATGAACAATTCACAACACATAAGTAATTATTTATAACAATTTAAAAATTAGAATCTTATTACCACAAATAAAATTAAACAGATTAAATAAGGATAAATCAAGTTGATAATGTCTAAAATAAATTCCAAACATGTCTAAATTTTAGTTTTTGATTATATTACAACCCTATATCATCTAATATTTTTATTTGAGCCATGTTTGGAGGTTTTTAAGTGATTTTGAATTTTTAATAAATTAATATTTCTAATGTTACCAAAGGTGCCCCTCTCCTCCCTTATAAAAAGGTCACCCCTTCCCTCTTCTCTTCACACCCTTTAAGCTGTTAAGCTCAGATAACCCCTGAAAATTACTCTTTTCAACATCTCTAGTTATATCATAGAGGTTCTTGTCTTCTCAAAAGACCAACTCTAGTGCCCTAAGAAGAAGTTTAAAGGAGGTGCGTTGAGGAAGAGGTAATCTCTTCTACCGATTCTTTCAAGTTTATTTATTCTTCAAATTATTCTTATTTAGTTTTTTAATTTTAAATTAATAACATTATTATCACTAATATAATGATATTTTATTATGAAACAACCCCATATCACCTTCTATCCATCCTACGGAAAACGAAATCACCGTGCGTGCGTACATACAGAATACCATCTCCACACTGTGGTGTAATCTGTTTTTCTATTACCACCATACTTGGATGGGTATAATGGTGTAACTAATAACTATATATGGTTATTATAACATCATACGGATTCTAAGATATTATATCATCCACTCCAATTCAATTGAATAATTATGGGAACGATATCATCGCTCGTGCGTACGTACGGATTACCGTCTCCACGACGCGATGAGATTCATTCTCCATGTTAACCATGCAAAGAATGATTATAAACTATATATAATGAATAGAAATCAAATATATGAAATTATAAAGCTACTGGATTTATGTATATATATATATATATGTCATCTACTTACTTCCATTCAAGTCAATAAAGAAAGGAAAATAGCATTCATGTGTACGTACCGCCTACCGTCTCCATGAACAATGTATTTCATTTCATTTATCTATCTGTTATATATATATATATATACTGAATATATATGATATATAAATCATTATTTACATTCTGGATGTAATTAAATCGTGATATAAGTAATAATAATATCAAGAACAACAAGTCCAAACATGTACGATAAATAAAATGATTTTACCCAAAACGCTACTTTAACAAGGAATTTACAAAAGAATGGATAATATAAATTCATAAGTGAACCATATATGATATCATAACAATGAATATGATTCTGTAATAAGTCAATGACATTATTTAAATCATTATATAGGAGTCTCGAACACATATGGAGGAAATTGGACAAAAGGTAAGGGAGAACTTTTCCAATCTCATATTTATCCGAGATTGTTTATTCGTAAGTATTTAATGGGGTTATATTTATCATCCATGTCCCTGTTTTCTAAAAATGGTTTCATATATTTTTAAAGTTCTTTTTAACCATTTTTTACTTTTACTACATGGTATGTAAGTAATCTTTCTTTTTCTTACCATACGAGGTACTTTTTGACTTTGCCAAAAAAAAGTACAAGAAGAATGTTTTTTTAACTTATATGGCATTAACTGGTTTTTATGGTTTCATAATGCCTTATTTTCAGGAAGTTTACTCTACAATATTTCATGGTTATTTTTGATAAAATCCATTTCTTATAAAATATCATGGAATTTTGTGAAAAGAAAATGATTTTTAAGAAGAAAGGATATATTCCTCAAGAATTATTTTCAAGTATTTATTTAGAACCATTTTCCATCTAAGATGATATTATTTCATATGTGTATGTTTCAAGTATAATGTCTCTATGATTTATATGGTTTAACTTTTCTTATGATGAAATTATATCCATTTGTTATATTTGGACTATGTTCTGATGGGATGATGTTTATGAAACCCATTTTATTCATTGGGTTATGATGAATGATTTTTGCTTATTTTGTGGCATAAGTAAGAATGATTTCATTAGGAGATGGGTGGGACCTATATCTCCCTCAAATGCATTGGGTAAAGATTTATATCTCCTAATATAGACATGTATATAATGGTAGGTTAATCTGGTTCAGTGATACAGGACCGGAACGAGGAGTGAACTCGATTCAGAAAGGGACTCTGTCCACTAAGATGGTCTTGGAAGCAATGCCTTGGCTACTATGGAAATCATATCATTTGCTTAATGGTTTTCCACAATTACATGTTTTTTCCCATGCTATTTTATCATGATTGATGTTACATTATGATATATTCCTTACGTACTTCCAAGATTTATGTATTTGCTCAGGATTTTGATGTTTAGATTTTATGTTCAAGTTTTTGCATTCAAATGTTTATGGATTGTTTTATGTTCTCAATATTCACCCTTAATGAGCATTTAAGCTCACCCTTTTTATGTTTTATTTTCCCCAGGATATAAAGAAACGTTTTAGGTAATAAAACAAAAGTGGAAGATCTTTATAGGAGATGTTGAAAATATTTCACCATGATTAGAAGATTATGTTCAGAGTTTCCAAAGACACTAAACTATTATTGTCCTTTGGTGTCTATATTTGTTATGTATTAAGTATTCCAAAAATGTAATGTAATGTCTATGTACGTCAAGCTTGGGTATCTACATTTGGTATCAGATGAAAAGTTTAGTAAACCTTTGGAAACTAGGATACGAGAACTTAAGTGAGATCCCTAGAGATATTTCTAAGGTATTTCTAGGGATGTCCCTAAGGTTAAGTATAATTATAGGTTATAGTCCTAGAATTATGGTAACGATATTAGAATTAAACATAAGATGCTAGATATTGGAGGTACTCCCCCATTTTTATGTTGTTTTCCTATCATGATTTTTCCTCTCACACTATTCTTTTTGGGTTTTAGAGGATGGCTAGAACCCAAAAGAACCGTGTTGATCAATGTAATGGACGATGTAATGATTTTCCTCCAGAACAAACCAACGTTATGGGAGATGGAGTGTAAAATATTATTTCTATACTTACACAATCTATGAATCATTCTGGATTTCCAAATGATCAGAGAAGGGAACAATATTCTATTGTGTCCTTCATTAGGCAACGTCCACATTCTTTTAATGGGACTTCTGATCCACTTGTTGCTGAACAATGGATCAGAACCATTGAAAATATATTTTTTATAATTCACTATTCAGAACATGAAAAAGTCATTTTAGATTTTTACCATTTAGAAGGTGAATCAGACCAGTGGTGGACTCTAATTAAGAATACAAGGCCCCAAGATAAAATTGAATCCATGGAATGGGAAGAGTTCAAGAACATGTTTTTCAATAAATACTTCCCTCGTATTCTAAGAACAATGATGGAAAAGGAGTTCCTTGAGCTTAAGAAAAATGATGATGAATCTGTTGTTATATATGAAGTGAATTTTACAAGGCTTGCAAGGTATGCATCTGGTTTTATCATCCAACCTGAAAGTAAATTTGATCGATTATGCAGTGGCTTAAAACCAAGTCTTCGAAGGGAATTACCTTTAAGAGACTTCAGTAGCTATGAAGAAATTGTGTGCTGCACTATCAAGGTAGAACTAGAAGTTGGTGTTACATATCCATATCATTGTTTTGACAAAAAACGAAAGATGGATTTCAAGGATAAATCTCATAATAATGGTGAAAAGAAGATGAATGTTTCTTTATGCTTAAAGTGTGGAAGAAATCTTGGTGGAGATAGTCTTAAAGGGACTAGAAAATGTTTTAAGTGTGGAAAATAAGGTCATCGAGTAGCTGAATGTCGAAGTAATGAAAAAAGGTTTTCTAATGATGTGAATAAAAGAAATACTATAGAGAATGCACCACCAAAACTTCAATGATTCAAGTGCAAAGAAATGGGGCATTATGATAATCAATTCCCTAATCTAAGGGTTAATGATGATCAATGTGAGCAACCTCTTAAGGAAAAGGATAAAGGGAAGTCACATGTGATCACTATTGTCAATGTTGAGTATGACAATGATGTAGTGGAATGATTATGTGTTTATGTAAAGGGATTCCAAAATAATGTTGCAAAATCTAATTTATAGTACTGTAAAATATTGTAATATTTATGTATTGGTTTATTATCGTTTTCAATAATTATATGGTACTGGTAACCATGAAAAGTAATTCAAATATTTTGTAAAGCAGATGATATGTGCATAATGAAGGGATAAAGAGAAAAAAATATTAATGATCTCCTGACTGATTTAAGGACAAAGTGATATCATGGTTTGAGTATATAGAAATTTTGGGATTTTGGTATATGGAAAGAGTTACCTTTTAATAGAATTCATGTTTTTACTATAGTTCTATGGTAATTCATGTTGCAAGAGAATAAAAGATTAAGGTATTCACATTTTTGGAATGTGACCAACAAGATATATCGTGTGATATATGGGGGATAAATGATGGTATTCACATGCTCGATAGATGAAATTTCTAGTAATTGTTTTTTTATACTATGAGCTTGGACAGAAGTATTTTAGATAAGCCTAAATATTGGAATAGATTATGTTGGACATAAGTTAGCATTGTTTAAGGATGGAACTTTTTTCGATATTATTGATGGGATGTTATAATAATGTAGTTTTAGAAAAAGGACAACCTGCAGGATGGGCGAAAACCCGTCGCGTCAGACAAGGATGTGGGAATCAAACCCACAACTGAAGTGTGACAGGCCTTTATCGCCTACCACTAGCCTACAATAAGTCCCTGGTTAGTAAAAACTAGTTTTATTTTATTAATCAATATGATAGATGAAGTATAAGTCCATTTATGGAATCATATACGATTAACCTCACCATAGATGGACTTATGTATATTTGATAACTTTTTCTAACCTTTTGTTTGAGACATATTGAATGACCTATCATTCCATCACATGATCTGCTAACACTTCATGAATGACAAATTCAACTTCATTTCTTTAAGAGATGAAGTGGAAATTGTTCAAGGCATGAACAACGGTAAGATTATACCAAAATAAAGTAAGTATTTATTCTATTTCAAATTATTCAACTTTAGGGAAATGATCTTGAAAACCAAAAATTTTGTCCTAGTGCCCTTATATCCAATGAATCAGATGGTACATTAGATCATCACAAATTTATGGCTTTGTGATTTTTGGCTTTTTCATAGCCATGTTCTCTACCACTCTCCATCTGAAAATGATGTTTAGGTTTCTCTTCTGTATCCATATTTTCACCTATGTTTTCCTATGTGGAAACCCAGTGATGAGTTAATTTGGGTAACTGATATGTTTCATACTTCACTTTTTTAAATTATGTTTTAGTATTCCTTTTTATGATGTGGGTTTCTATGAATGAAACCTTCAACTAGTAAACCATTTATAACCCCGACGAATTTCGAGGGCGAAATTAATTTTAAGGAGGGTAGAATGTAACAACTCAAGATTTTATGAGAATTATTCTTTTTAATTTCATTGATTTCTTGTGTTGTACGCTAAACCACAATAATCTTTCACTACACGCATCCCTGACTTGGCATCATTACACGCAATCACAACCTTCCTCGATAGCGTGTGTAGTACGCAATACCGGGTTTCACTAAACAATGATATATTGTTATAATATTATTATGGACTAGTTTTTATGAATAGTATTAACTAAAATTTTAATTTTATAACATTATTATTTATCTTACACATTTTCTAGGACATGGTATGAGAACAAAATAAAGTATTTGGGTAAAATAAGTATTTTTCAAAAAATGCAGTTTTGTCGCCTTTTGATAGAGCACCGACATTAAATATAGTTTTTGACATGTTTATAAGTTAAATTTGACAAAAAAATTCATCTTTGGAATCAGGATATGAAAATTTAGTTTGGATAAATTTGTCATATTATTCTGATAACTTTATCATTTTAATGAATAGTAAAAACATGCTATATTTTAATTAAAAACAACTTTTTTCATCAAAATAATTTATATGGTTAAATTATAATATTTAATAGTTTTAAAGTATAAATATAATATATTTTTACCATTTAAAATAATTTATCTCATTACCATTAATTTTACATTGAATTCATAGGTAAAAATATTTCAATCTTTGGCAATGTTTTAACTTATAAACCCCGTTTACTTAACAATGAGATTAATTTTAAATTAATTACTGCAACTTATGTGTTTTTAATTTTGAGAAATTGATTCCATATTTGGAATCATTAGGTCCAAATTATGTTAATAAGTTACATTTTATTTTTCAGCCCTATGAATAGTAACTACGGTAAATTTTATTTACCATTGTTAAAGGTGAATCGGGTAATTAAGGGTAAATATAATATTATAAGATTACCCTAACACGTGTCTTAATATAATTGGATGATTATATTTCATCCTATGGAATATTTCGGTCGAAATTTAATCCATTGGAACCCACTTGGATGTGAATAAGACCTTTAATTTATTTTATTTAAAAGAAAGTGAAATATGTCTCACTCAAACTTTAATAATTAAAATATTTTAATATAAGGTTATATAGAATATATATTCCGTTATAAATACTCATTTTAAAGATAAATTTTTTTTCTTTATCATGGTAATGTATTTTTAATTTTTAAGAATAATTTATTTGCCTTATTATCTTATACATTAATGATGCAGAAATTATTTATTTAGTGAAAAATAAAAAATATAGTTTTTATTGAAATAATAATACACATGAAAAGGCTCAAAAACCTGACCAAGACTTATTGGTAGTGTATATATAAACCCTAATCATCCAATGTCCGAATTATGGACCATTTGGATCCTTATAAAGAAGATTATGGCACTTATATTATTTTATTTTAAATGATTCCAAAGTTTTCACCTTTATAATCTAATAAATATAACAACTTACATGTTGTGATTTTTAGATGATAAATTCGTTTAAAAGTATTATTCTGAAACATATGAGATTTATCTTCATCATAGGATTTTAGTTTTAATTTTTATGAAAAAAATAAGTATATTAAATAATTATAAAAAAAATTGTACTAATTATTTAATTAAAGATATACCAAATAAATGGTTTTAAAAATATTCAAATAAATATTATATGAACAATTTAATGTGACCCAATAATTTTCTAGACATCCTTTACATGTTATTAATATATTAAATAGTTTTTTTTGAATATATTCTCTGTGTGGATTTTATTTAAATTAACATAAATGAATAGTGTCAAAATTGACACTGTTGTTATTTTATAAAAATAACATATTATAAAATTGTATAAAAATCACAAAAATATTTAAAAATTATAAATTGAAATTTATATGGTCTAAAATGTCATAAAGTATCCAATTATGGACAATTCACTACACATAAGTAATACTTTATAATAATTTAAAAATTAGAATCTTATTACCACATATAAAATTAATTAGATTAAATAAGAATAAATCATGTTGATAATGTTTAAAATAAATTTCAAACATGTATAAACATTATTTTTTGATGATATTACAAACCTCACTCATCTAATATTCTTATCGGAGTCATTTTTGGAGGTTTTTATGTGATGTTGAGTTTATTATAAATTAATATTTCTTTTGTAACCAAAGGTGCCCCTCTCCTCCCTTATAAAAAGGGCACCCCTTCCCTCTTCTCTTCACAATCTTTTGAGCCTTGAAACTCGTCCAAACCCTTCCAATACCTCTTCTCAGACTCTCTATTTATGTTATAGAGGTTCAGTTCTTCTCAAAGGACCAACTCTAGTGCCCTAAAAAGAATTTTATATGAGGTACGTCAAGGTAGAGGTAATCTCTTCTACCGATTCTTTCAAGTTTCTTTCTTCTTCAAATTCTTATTCTTTAGTGGTTTCATTATAAATTAATAACATAATTATCCCTAATATACTGATATGTTATTATGAAACAACCCCATTTCACCTTCTATTCATCCTACGGAAAACGAAGTCACCTCGCGTGCGTACGTACGAAATACTGTCTCCACGCCGTGGTGTAATCTGTTTTTCCACCACCACCTTACTTGGATGGGTATAATGGTGTAAATAATAAATATATATGGTTATTATAACATCATACATATTCTGAGATATTATATCATCCACTCCAATTCAATTCAATAATTATGGGAACGATATCATCGCTCGTGCGTGCGTACGGATTACCGTCTCCATAACGTGATGAGATTCATTCTTCATTTAACCATTCAAGAATGATTATAAAGTATATATAATGAATAAAAATGAAATATATGTCATGATAAATCTACTGTATTTATGTATATTTATATATATATATGTCATCTAGTTACTTCCATTCAAGTCAATAAGGAAAGGAAAACAGCGTTCATTCGTATGTACGGCCTACCGTCTCCATGAACGGTGTATTTAATTTCATTTATATATCTGTTATATATATATACTGGATATATATGATATATAAATCATTATTTAAATTATGTAAGTAATTAAATCATTATATAAGTAATAATAATATTAAGAACAACAAGTCCAAACACGTACGGTAAATAAAACGATTTTACCCAAAATGATGCTTTAACATGGAATTTACAAAAGAACGGGTAATATAAAGTCATAAGTGAACCATATATGATATCATAATAATGAATATGATTTTTTAATAATTCAATGATATTATTTAAATCATTATACAGAAGTCTCGAACACATACCGAATAAATTGGACATAAGGTAAGGGATAACTTTTCCAATCTCGTTTTTATCTAAGATTGTTTATTCGTAAGTATTTACTAGGGTTATATTTATCATCCATGTACCTATTTTCTAAAAATGGTTTCATGTATGTTTAAAATCCTTTTTACCCATTTTTTACTTTTACTATATGGTATGTATGGAATCTTTCTTTTGTTTACCATACGGGGTACTTTTTGACTTTTCTAGAAAAAGTATGAGAAGAATGTTTTTTTAACTTATATGGCATTAATGGATTTTTACGTTTTCATAATGCCTTATATTCATGAAGTTTACTCTAAAATATTTCATGGTTATTTTCAATAAAATCTTTTTCTTTTAAAATTCCATGGTATTTTGTGAAAATAAAATGATTTTTAAGAAGAAAGGATATTTTCCTCAAAAATTATTTTCAAGTATTTTATCAAAACCATTTTCCATCTAAGATGACATTATTTCATATGCTTATGTTTCAAGTATAATGTCTCTATGATTTACATGGTTTCACTTTTCTTATGATGAAATGATATTCATTTATTTTATATGGATTATGTTATGATGGTATGATGTTTATGAAACCCATTTTATAATTTGGGTTATGATGAATGATTTATGCTTATTTTGTGGCACAAGTAAGAATGATTTCATTATGAGATGGGTGGGACCTATATCTCCCTCCAATGCAATGGGTAAAGATTTATATCTCGTGAGATATACATGGCTGGAATAGTAAGTTAATCTGGTTCAGTGATACAGGACTAGAACTAGGAGTGAACTCGATTCTAAAGGGGACTTTGTTCACTAGCATGGTCTTGGCAGCAATGCCTTGGCAACTATGGAAATAATATTATGTGCTTAATGTTTTTCCACAATTACATGTTTTATTCCCATGCTATTTTATCATGATTGATGTTCTATTATGATATATTCTTTATGTACTTTCAAGATTTATGTCTTTTCTCAAGATTTTGATATTTAGATTTTATGTTCAAGTTTTTGCATTCAAATGTTTATGGATTGTTTTATGTTCTCTATGTTTACCCTTACTGAGAATTTGAGCTCACAATTTTTATGTTTTATTTTCCCCAGGTTATAAATAAAGGTTTTAGGTAAGAAAACAAAAGGGGAAGATCTTTATGGGAGAAGTTGAAGATCTTTCACCATGACTAGAAGATTATGTTCTGAGTTTCCAAAGACACTAAACTATTACGGTCCTTTGGTGTCTGTTTTTGATATGTATTAAGTATTCCTCAAAAGTAATGTAATGTCTATGTACGTAAATCTTGGGTCTCTATATTTTTTACGGAGGGTAATTAAACCATCTGCCTTGAGCAGTGGGAAAACTAAGGATGATAAACAACCAACAAGAAATAGAAAGCATCCAAGAATTCACATCCAACCTGTTCCATCAGCTCTGGTGTCTTCCCTGACACCCACATGCACAAACTGATGCATCTCTCCACTCTAGGAATCAATTACTACCAGAAATAACAGGCTTATCTACCCCCACATATCACAACTTCCTTCCAAGATCACATCACAACATAAGCAGTAGGAAAACAAACATCATATCAATTGGGCTATTGGCCCTTAAACAAGAAAGAGGGTAACTTAGAACCCTACAAGGAATTATCTTTTATCTAAAAACCATTTATTTAATCCATCTTCAATTAATGATTTATTATTCATAGCTTCCAACTTTGGGAAACCAAAACATTAAGCAATCACAAATTTATTAAACATGCTTACTGCATAAATTTGATTAACATAAAATTACAACAACCAGATTCATTTACATGCCTTTTTATCTTTAGCTGAACAATTATCCATTAATTCTATCTTTACATTTGTTACCAATTTCCATCAAGAATGAAAATATAACAAATCAAGCATAGATATCACACTATCTATCAAAACATGATGCAATACCATACAATCGATATCAATTTATTTATCTAGTTCAAATATTTAATATGTCAATTCCATTGTGATAAAGTGGGATAAAACATTCTAACTCTATAGTTGCATGTAAAAGAATAGAGAAGCAATGAATCCCCTACCTCAAACGGTTTTTTACACACTTTACATGAGAACAATCAATGCAACTGATCATGATCTCCTCCCATATGACAAAAGTATCCACCCAAAGATGTAGAGACACCACCACACCGATCAACACCCAAGGAATTTCCACTAGGAACATGGAGACAGAGTTCCATAAAAGGACAAGGAGACACATAAGAAGATTAACCCAAAATAATGATGACAGATCATACCTTATATCTAAGATTGATTGATACTGCTAGGATTCATCAAAAATAAAGGGTACACTTACAACAAGAAGAAATTCAAGGGGAACCAATCCAAGGAGGAAAGTTTGATAACACAAATCATATGGTAAGGAAGGAAATGTTTGATAATATCACACTAGAGAACAAGGTAGGAAGATATCTTATCCCCTTAGAATATATAACAGAGTAGTGGATTAAGATATGCTGGATTTTCCATTAAAATTTGATCACATTAAACCTCACGGTTTGACCAAGTAAATGCATCTTGAGCCATAGAAAACTTAATATAGGATTTATGGGCTTTGAATTGGCCTTAAATCCCTTAAAACAAGGTTTTTAATGCGTTTAACATCAAATAAAACGTTATTTTAGAGAAACCGGAAAAATTTGGAAATTTGCAAAAGGAAATATTAAACATTAACTTTGATATAGTAACTGTGACACAGTAACTCTGAGATAGAAACTCTGAGACAGTAATTGTGAGATAGTATCCGTGGGAAAGTAATTGTGTGACAGTAACTGTGAGAAAGTAACTGTGAGACAGAAAATGTAAGACAGTAACTCTAAGATAGTAACTCTGAGACAGTAACTCTGAGACAGTAACTCTGAGACAGTAACTGTGAGACAGTAACTCTGTGACAGTAACTATGAGACACTAACTCTGAGACAGTGACTCTAAGACAGTAACTATGAGACAGTAACTGTGAGATAGTAACTCTGAGAGAGTAACTGTGAGATAGTAATTCAGAGATAGTAACTCTGAGACAGTAACTCTGAGATAGTAACAGTGAGACAGTAATAGTGAGATAGTAACTCTGAGACAGTAACTGTGAGACAGTAACTGTGAGACGGTAACTCTGAGATTGTAACTATGAGACAATAACTGTGAGACACCATGAAATTTTCATAAAACTAGAAACATTGTTTATAGAACTGAAAATTTGGAAAAGAATTGGGGATGAGTCATCTTGACCTCTCAGAACACCTCAACCACTAGATTTCAGTAAGGGAATATACCAAAGTGGTATGGTCAATTACATCAGATACCTCTCAAAACATTCTCATCCTCAATAATCCAAAACCAACCCAAAAGGAAACTAAAAAGGGGTCTGAAAAATAACTCATCGAGATACCTATCAAAAGAGAGCAGGCCATAAGAAGAAAAAATGAAATCCATCTTAAAAACAGGAATGTTCTATAACCATAAAGTGAACATCGTTACGTTAAGAGAGTTAAACATAAAAAAAACTCTGGGTACTATGCACATATCTGTGACTCACGTTCCTATGTACTCCCATCCACACCACCGTGTCACCATAAGACACGAACCAAGGTGATAGAACTCCCATGAAACACCTTCTCTGTGCGGTCTTGGATCTCTACACATCGCTCCTCGAATGTTGCATCATCATTAACATCGATCTATCCCCAATCGATGACATGACATTCATCATGAAGATAATGAAGAAGTTGTGACACATGAAAAACACCATGTATCCAGCTCATATGTGGGGGAAGTGCTACTCGATACGCCATGGCTCCAACATGATCCAAAACCTCAAAAGGACCATCAAACCGGGGCGAAAGATTAGTCCCACGACCGAACTATCATTTTCCACAATAGGGAGTCACCTTCAGAAACACATGATCCCCAAAATCAAACTCTAAGGGTCTCCTCCTTTGATCGGCATATGATTTCTAATGATCCTACACTGCTTTCATCCTCTCACGAATCACTTGAACCATCTCTTTCGTATTCTATACTAGTTCTAGTCTGAGAATTGATGACTCTCCAACCCTATTCCAGTACGACGAAGAATGGAATGGTCATCCATAAAAGGCTTTAAAATTTTCTATACTGATGGTGGAGTGAATATTATTGTTGTAAGCACACTCAACCAAGGGTAAGTGCCTCATCTACGAACCTCCAACATCCATGACACAATATGGAAACATGTCTTCAAGATTTTGGATGGTTCGCTCTATTTGATTGTCCATTTGCAGATGAAAAGCAGTGTTAAGGCATAGATAAGAACTGAAATCATTTTGGATACCTCTCCACACCCTAGATGTAAAATGGTGATCTCGGTCAGAAATGATCATCCTTGGGACTCCATGAAGTCTAACCACCACCTCTATATATTTCCTAGACAAAAATTCCACTGATCTTAACTCCTTGATCGCACTGAAGTGGGATGATATTGATAAACTATCCACTACCACCAAAATAGTTTCATGTTCTCCCTGAGATTGAGGTAAACCAGTAACAAATTCCATTGAGATGTCCCCTCACTTCCAATGAGGAACATCTAACAGCTGAAGCATACCACTAGGAACACGGTGTTCAGCCTTCACCTTCTGGCAGACCAAACATCGAGACACAAACTCTGTAACCGCACGCTTCAGGCCAGGCCACCAAAAATGGCCCCTCAAGGCTTGGTACATCTTTGTTACACCAGGTTTCACTTCTAAAGGTGAACAATAGAACTCTCTGAGAATCATCTCATGCTTGGACAAAGGAATAAATAGCCTTCTGTGATACAACATTTAGTGTTGTTCATCCTCAGACCAACCATCAAGGGCCTCACCATAAACTACTCAGTCTCTCCAGACCGCCACCTCAAGATCCCCCAATAGGGACTCTTCGACATTATTCACCATAGACAATTCTTCCTCTATCTATAAAAGAGAACATATGCCCCGAACTTCTCCCATATTGAGATGTAATGCTGAGAGTTCTTCCATAACTCTCCAGAAATCACCAGATTCATGCACTTCATCACTATGTGACTTCCTGCTTAGCGCATCAGATAAAACACTCCTTTTTCTATGGGAATACGATATTTCAATGTTGTATTCCTTTAAAAACTCCATCCATTGATTCTTTCGTAAGTTCAAGTCACGCTGGGAGAAAATATACCTCAGACTCTTATGATCGGTGAAAACCAAAAAGCATTATCCAATGAGGTAATGTCTCCATAACTTTAGAGAAAACACCACGACTTCCAAATAGATATCATTGGTGTAATAGTTATGTTCATGGGGACGCAACTGCTGATACACATAAGAAACAATTCATCTTGGCTGCAACAAAACACAACCTAACCCTAGATGCGAAGCATCGTAAAAAACATCAAACTGAACTCCCTCTGCTGGAAGACAAAGACCTGGAGCACTTACTAACTTCTTATTTAGATACTCAAAAGATACCTGACACTGATAAATCCACATTAATTCCTGATCATTCCTAGTAAATAACATCAAAGGAGTCGCAAACCAAGATAAATCAGCTATGAAACTCCTGTAGTATCCTACAAGACCAAGGAATCTTCACACCTCTGCTACTGTCTTGGGGGATTCCCAAGACACAACTGCTTCTATATTCGATGGATCCATAGAAACTCCTGGTTAGGACACATCATACACCAATAAAAAGACTTCTTGAACCAAAAACTCACACTTAGACAACTTATCAAACAACTGATGTTGATGATGAAATCCCAAAATGGCGGGTAGATGCTCTGCATGCTCCTCCTCACACATGGAGTACACAAGGATTTCATCGATTAAAACCACCAAAAACATATCTAGGAACTCACGAAACACCATGTTCATCAATACCATGAACATATCTAGATAATTTGTCACACCGAATGTCATTACAATGGAGTCATAATTCCCATGATGACAACAGAAAGCAGTCTTCGAGATATCCTCATCCTTCACACGCATCTGATGACATCCTGACCTCAATTCAAATTTTGAGAACAAACTTGAACCTTTGAGTTGATCGAATAAATCATTAATTTGTGGAAGAGGATAGTGATTATTCACTGTCACTTAGTTTATGAGACAATAATCAATACACAACTGCAAACTGATGTCATCCTTCTTCAAGAAAAAAACTAGTGCACCCCATGGTGACACACTTAGCTGAACAAAACCACACTGTAACAGAACATCAAGATGTATATGTAGCTCTTGTAACTAAGAAAGGTCCATAATATATAGAGACATAGTGATAGGAGATGCTCCTAGTTGTAGCTTTATCCCAAACTCAATCTCTCGTCGAGGGGGTAATGCTACAACCTCTTCTGGAAAGACATCAGGGACCTCTTCTATGACCCTAGGAAACGCCAACTATTGAACCTCTGAAGAACTCAAATTCAGCTCAGGCATCAAGGATGATAAGGACGGAACACACCTTTAACCCAACCAGGTGTCTCGCTCACTAGCAGACACCATTGGCTCTCTATCCTCATCGAAGAACACAACCTTCCTCCTGAAGCAAACCATGATAGCCTGCACTGAATAAAACCAATCCATGATAAGGATGAAATCATATGGTTGTATCTATAGACATGGGAAATCTCCCCAAGAGCGGTGCTACCCCAACACTAGATCACAGTCTCTACATACATCAAAAAAGTCAGATCGACCTCCAACTGGTGTAGTTAATGCCAAGGGCATTAGAAGCATCTCTACCTCAAGTCTCAAAGCATGGAAAAGGTTAGGTGATAAGAATGATTGTGTTTCTCCTGAATCAGACAATGCATACACCCAAGTAGAAAACAAGAAACAGGTACCTCGAATGACATCTGTCTCTCCTGGAGCTTGTAATGCTAAAGCATGAAGTTAACTGCGACCTCCTCCATGGCCTCTCGGACCCTGATTACGACTACCATCATGGACACGCTCTGCTTTATGAGGAAGGAGAGCATCAAGGGGTTTCCCTATGCCTGCCGCATCCACCTTCTTTTGATCTAAAGCAGGTTTAACCTGCTGCTACTACCACGACTAGAACTGCCTCAACGGAGGAACCTGGAGCGGAACACCTGGTGTACCTTGACTACTCTGAAAGGTTGGGCACTCTCACTACTTATGACCTCGTCCACCATAATAAAAACAAGTGCCTAATCCCTTGGAATAGGCCTGAGATCCACTTCCCCCAGAGAAATGAGATGCTAAGGGCTGGGACCTACCCCTGGCCGAACAAAAACTCTTAGGCCCTGAAAACTGGGAACCCTAGACCACAACTCTGCTTCGTGAGTAATCATGACGACTCCCCTCTCGTGAAAATTCGGTTCTTACCAATGACCTCTCAACGACCTCTTCCCTCTCCAGCACCTCAAGATATTTCTTCATCATAAATGGGATTACCTAGCGCTGGATCGCTGGATGCAAAGCCTCCTCGAAATGAGTCACCCTGCCCTCCTCGTCTGGAAACATGTCCGAAGAATATTGTAAAAGGTTCTTGAAACGGATTCCAAACTCTCAGACACTGGAGCTCCCCTGTCAAAGGGTGATAAGATCCTAGCGACTGGACGCCATTATGGTCGAAGAAATAAAATCAACTCTAAAAGTTTCTCAGAACTCTTCCCATGAGATCTTCGACTCCTCACGATCCCCAAGGAACAATAACCACCACTGCCTCACTGTTCCACACAGCATCGTCACAACCAAGGACACTCAGTGCTCCTTCTGAGCATAGATCGAACTGAATCCTATCTCAACCTCCTCCAACCAATATTCTGTAAATTCATGTGAAACAGAGCCCTCATACTTTAATATACTCTGGTGCTAAAACTTGTGGATTGTCCTCCTCCAAGTGTCATCATCCTCAACGTCTATCATGCGGCAATCTGCTGGCACAACTTGTTGGACATATTCCATGTGATCTGGATGAGAACATCGACTTGGATCCATACCTATAAAATAAAAAACATTTATATCTCCTAAACCTATAATATGGATGACTCAACATTAATTGATTAATTATTTTATTTTATTCATTTTAGGTTAACCTATCCCAAGGTATACCCATTACAACATAGTTACAAAGAAGAATAATGCATGATCCTTTCCTAGGTCTCTACCCTACAACTAGTATAACCTAGTTTAATAGCCATTGTAAATTTAAAGGTTTGTTCATTAGATAACATGGGGCCCTAAACTCCTATGTCGCAGCCGGTCTCCAGTGTTTACATCACTTGTTAAACTTGACTAACTCTATTATCATACCAACCCATGAAACCTCTAATGTGCCTAACACCAAACTTAATCCTATCCCCCAACCTCCCTCTGATACCACTCTTCCACGACCCCCTCCCCACAAGGTGTACCCCTCCTGGGCCGAAAATGTGATAAGGGAGATAATAACCGCCAATTCACACCTTCTATAGGCCCCGGGTTAGGGACTAGCACTGAGGTTATAGTAAACACACAAATGAGAGGCATTACCCTCTTAGAGAACACATGCGAAAGAGAGAGATAAGACAGACACCAACCAACTCCAACTCAGAAAGCAATATGAATGAAATCCCAGGTATACATAGGTAATGTCATGAAAAAACTACTACAACTGAAAGGGGAAAAAATGCAAATACCCAAGATAAAGTAAAAACATCAGCAACCACAAGCCCGAACAACTCCTACAACCCCAAGATAGTAGAGACCATTTTGATCTACAACCTTCTCCAGGTGAACTGAAAACCCGTTTAAATATACATGGGGTGGGTATAACAGTATACTCAATAGGATCCTCCTTGGAGCCTCTTGTGAAAAAGTAAAGAAAGAATACTAAAGCACAATGAATAGAAATTGAAACTAACTCATCGCCTAAACAGGTATACAAATCTCCCAGCCTCACCATGGATACTCTCACCAAGTAACGGAAACAAGAGTATATAACATAATAAAGAATATCAAGGGTACCCTACTACTACTTCCCCACTAGTTTTCTGCTTTTCCCCAACATCTCACATCCTAAGCATCTCTCTCCAAAAAGGCTTTCCTGTAGACACCTGGTCAAAGCACCACAACATGCACCTAGAGCAACAAAACCACCACCTCCACATAATAAAAGTAACCAGGTGGTTTTTGGGAGCCACCACAACCCGCATAACGTGTATCATATGTCAGAAATTATACCTCAAGTCATTACAGCCCATACATCATATAAGGATCCTTAAGCCATCAAATCCTATACATGTTACACCTATAGTAGTCCATATGAAACTATATCCAGAATATATGCGTGTGAATAACCACAACCCATTACAAGACTCTACACACATATATGGGTAAAACTAACCGTTGTGCCTACCAAAACAAGTAACTACCAAGATAATAGAGTGGGGCCAAGGGGGGTAGTCAGCCATCCATCCTCCCACCGAAATTTGGGGGAATACACCCCCCCCCCCCCCAGGCCTCAGAATCCCTGGTGTGTTGGTTTCCAAACAATTATCAATTAATTATAGCTTAAAATTTGTTACCAATTTCCATCAATAATGAAAATCTAACAAGTAAAGCATAGATATCACACTATCTAGAAAAAAAAGAGGCAATAACATACAATAAATACCAATTTATTTATCATGTTCAAATATTTAATATGTCAATTCCATAGTGATCTAGTGGGATAAAACATGATAACTCTACAGTTTCACATAAATCAATTGAGAAGTAATGAATCCCCTACCTCAAACAGTTTTTGAAATTCTTGACATGAGAATGATCTACGCAATGGATCATGATCTCCACCCCCATGACAAATGTATCCACCCGAATATTAAGAGACAACACTACACCAGTAAATACCCGAGGAATGTCCATTAGAAACATGGAGATAGCATTACATAAATGGAAAGGGATAAACATAAGGATATGAACCCAAAATAATGATGATAGATCATACCGTTTATCGAAGATTTTTCGATACTGCTTGGTTATATCAAAAACATAGGGTACACTTGTAACAAGAATAAATTCAAGGGGAACCAATCCAAGGAGGAATGTTTGATGGAAAAACTCATTTGGGAAGGAATGAAAGGTTTTAGAATCTCACACCAGAGAACAAGGAGGAAGAAGAAGGGAGGAAGATATCTCATCCCTTTAGAAGATTTAACAGAGCAGTGGTTTAAGATATGATGGGTTTTCTATTAAAAGTGAATCACATTAAACCTCACTGTTTAACTAAGTAAATGCATCCCGAGCCTTAGGAAAATTAATATATGAGTTATGGGCATTAAATCATCCTTAAATAACTTAAAAAAAGGATATTAATGCATTTAACATCAAAGAAAACTTTAAATATGAGAAACTAGAAAAATTTAGAAATTTGGAAAATGACATATTAAACAGTAACTGTGAGATAGTAACTGTGAGACAGTAACTGTTAGACTATAACTGTGAGATAGTAAATATGATATAGTAACTGTGAGACAGTAACTGTGAAATAGTAACTCTGAGACAGTAACTGTGAGATAGTAACTCTAAGACAGTAACTCTGAGACACTAACTCTGAGACAGTAACTGTGAGACACTAAATACGAGACAGTAATGGTGAGATATTAAAAGTGAGGCAGTAACTATGTGACAGTAACTATGAGAGAGTAACTATGAGACACTAACTCTGAGATAGTAAATGTGAGATAGTAATTTTGAGATAGTAACTCTAAGACAGTAACTCTCAGACAGTAACTCTGAGACAGTAACTCTGAGACGGTAACTGTGAGACAGTAACTCTAAGACACTAACTGCGAGATAGTAACTATGAGACAGTAACTATGACACACAGTGACACTGTTCATAAAACTGGAAACATTTTTCATAGAACTAAAAATTCAGAAAAGTGTTGGGGATGAGTCACCTTGACCTCTCAGAACACATTAACCACTAGATTTCATCAAGGAAATGGACCAAAGTGGTCCGACCCATTAAAAATATCATTTTAGAAAATCAAGTAATATTTTAAGAAAAATATTTTCCACCTCTTTCATTAATTAAATTTATGAATGAGAAAATTAGGTTTTGGGAAATATTTTAATGTAAAATAAATCTTATTTAAATAATTAAAATATTATTAGTATCCTAATAATCGGTAACATTGATATTTTTTCTATACATAAACTTTATGCTTAAAAATACACTTTAAAAAAACTGTTTTTTACACATTCCATCTACTAACGCAAAAATTAATTTCCCTACAGATATTAATTTAATTATATAAAATTATTCTTATATTTGAAATAAATAATTTTATATTATTTTATATTTACAATTTCATTCTCAGGTATAAAAGTTTGACTGTTAGGATTAAAACTAATCATTCTGATAATGTTAAAACATTATTTTAATATTATTATTTTATTAATATCAAGTAATTTATATTGAATAAATTAATATAAAATAACATAATTCATGGATATTATATTATTTATAAAAACATAAATAAATATATTAATACTCATTTAATTAGTAATTCAAATTAAATATTATTAAGAATCCATAATGGTCAAAATATCACTTTTTTACTAAAACTGTTTGCCTATACATTACCTATTATTATTTAATAGTTAATTTTATAATATTTTTAAATTTAATTGAATTAATATAGGTTATATGTAGTTCTACAACACCAAAATTTTTTATATGGGTTATGTTATATTTTTTAATAAAACATAAAATCACTTAGTTAAAAACAGGTTACCTAGTTTTAAAGTAAAATGTAAATAGTTAATCATAATAACCATGTAAAATTTTTAAAAAATGTGTTGAAAGAATTGTTTTAATATTTATCAACCTAAAGGAACCAAAAAATCCGTTATATTTAACATTTGATCCACTCACCTTGGAAAAGTTTCAAGGAGTTATTAAAATAAAAATGATATTTCCAAAAGTCCCATTTTCATCTCTTATAAAAGGGGTTCACTTACAGCATTTAAAACATACACATAAAATTAGATATTTCCTTAAAAATATAGAAATATATAATCTCCTATAATTCCAAAAAAATTCTTAGGCCCATGCTTACACTTTATTAGCCTAAGCCATTCAATTGCAAGGAGTTTTTTTAATGAAAGATCAAGTATCCAACGTAAGTATTATCTCCTTCTTACGTTTTCTCCCTAGTATTTAACACAAAAATATATTATATAGATAAAAATATAATTATATAAGTATAATTATTATACTGATATGTTATTATACTAATTTAATTATAGTTATTTATTCTTCCCTATTCTCTAAGAAAAACAAAAAAAATTGTTAGTTCATTATGCAGACTATAGCCTCTAAAAAGTGATAACTTCCATTTTTCATCACCACCATTCATGGATGATCAAAAGAATTTAAGGGATATATAAACATGATATATTTGATATTATTATTAATATTAAATTTCAAATTATCATTTAACTAATATCCCTATAATTTGTTGAGAAATGGAAACAATAATCATGTGTGCGTGCAAACTATCACCTCCATGAGCAACGAGTTTCATTTATCATCCCCACCCATCATGTTTGGATTTAAAAATATATTAAATATATAATAATTATTTCCATAACACATTTATTATTATATATATTATGAAAATAAATTACAAAATTTTCTACCCTCATCAACATACTTAAGGAGTTATGGGAAAATTGACTGAACAACCTCAAGAAACCAACGTAGGTCAGAAAACTAAATTATACATATACAACATATAAATGAAAAATGAACCTGAAATATATATGAATAAATTAATTTTATATATATATAATTAACTTAATTTAATTATTTATGATGTTAAGTGCAAGTGAAAAATGCTTTCGTATACAGGTAAGTGTTTCTATCTCAAATTCATCTCTTTGTGAAATGTTTGGAATTATGAATTGAATTTCATTTATGTGGTTTCAAATATGCTTATTTTTATATAATATCATGAATTATATATTAATCATGGTATCTTAAGTTCAATTGCACACACTATATTTCTAGGGGTTTTGATTTTAATGTGTCTAAAGTCATAGGGATTTTGTTTAAAAACATCCTTTGTTGAGACACATATTCATTATACATATAATTTATTTTAAATAGTGTGAATAATGAAAATTGGATATTTAATATCAATTTTTATCTTTATTCATGGTATTTTAATTTCAAATTCAATATATCTCTCTTTTAAGAAGTTTTAGAAAATGTTTCAAGTCATAAGGGTTTTGTCTCAATTCCTCTTTAGTGAGATATGTTTTAATGTTATGCACTAAATTATTATTTATATATTATATATATTATCAAAGTGGATATTATGGAATATTCCTTGATTTAATTCATGGTATTTTTATAACCATATTATTTTCAAGCTTCAAATGAATATTGATTAAAAATTTACTAATGTTGTAAGGCTTTCGTCTCAAAATTTCTTTCATTGAGCTATATTTTCTTTTATACACCTAATTTATTTTAAATTGTGTGTATACTAACTATTTTATTTTTAATATTTTGTATTATATTTATTTATTTTATTTTAACTTTAACTAAAATATATCTATATTTCAAGGGTTTTTATTTGAATGCTCCTTAAGCCGTATGGGATTTTGTCTCAAATTCCATTTGTTGATCCATCTGTTTCTTTAGGCACCAATTTACATTTATATGGTCTATATGATTCATATTTGTCATATTATATCACAAATTATATTATATTAATGGTATTTTATGTTCAATTTCGATATCTCTCTCTTTCTAGTGTTTTGATATATATATTACTCGAGCCGTAATGGATTTCTTCTAAATTTTCCTTCATTGAGACATAGTTCATATTTATGCATAAATTATAATTTAAGTGTTGTGTATACAGAATATTTGATATAATACATCATTAATCATCTTTCCCTCATTTTATTTGAAGTTTAATTTCATATTGTCCCTTTTATGTGGTCTTTGATTGAATTGTTTTACATGGTTCGTATGGGATCTTCTATACCCCTTTGTGACATGTCGGTTATAGGTTCTCTTTATATTCATACCTTTTATGAAATATTATCATCATGTACCTACTCTATTTTTGTATATATTTCCATTTAATATATAAGTATTTTAATATCGTATTTTATTTCTAGGTTTATTCTTGTTTTTAGTTCACTTTGAAATTCCAACTTTTAAGTAAACTCGGTTTTAGGGAACATTTATATTTCTTATTTCATATCAAGCATCACTCACATTAAATGTTTCCAAACCATGAAAATATTATAAATACTATTATTATTTTATTTAGAACTATATTGGTTCAATTGTTATGTTATGTAAAATAATTAGGACATTCTTTCTTTAAAAATATCATTTACTTATTTCAAAAATCATTACCCAAGTAGTATGTTTTTATTCTTTCTTCTCCTAGATCATTCACATAAATCTCTATATTATATATCAATGATAAATATCTATATTTAATTTTAAAATATGAGAATACAAATGATTTAACCCTTTTTATCATTGTAATCCTAACAATTTATCCTTTGGTTATTCCTTCAATCTGAATTATGAAACCCATATACTTCTCATGGGTTTGATCGTGCTTATGATTTATGTATGGTTTATTTTCCTCATGTGGTACACATGTGTATGATTTTTATTTATGTGATGGGTGGGACCATAATTATATATCCTTATAATTTATTGGGTAGTGATTTATATCTCATGAGATGTTATGCAGTGTATTAGGGAGTGACCCTAATCCACCAGATGGGACTTTTCCACTTTATGATGATGGTCTTACATGATACCATTGACTTATGTTTATAATATCAAGTTTTATATTGTTTCCAAATGTTTATGATATTATGACATCATTATATTATTCCATGTCTCTATGATTTTGATCATCCTCTTTATGATATCATGTTATGCCTCTTGATTCTCACGTTATTCAATATTTCCATGTTTATTCACTTAAGGATTTTCATATAACCCTTTTACTTATGTGTTTTCCATAGCATATCTTATAAATTTTTATAAGATATATGGGAGTTAATATAAATATGTATATTTTTAAATAAATATTTTTTTTATTTTTAAGAATTTTTGTATTTATGTTTAGTCTTCAGAATACATTAGACTTCTCAATAATTGGTGTGTATTTGTTGGAAAATTATTTTATGAATTGTGAAACGATATGTGTTTAAGCACTAAAATAAAAGTTATAATTTACTATGGGTTATTTGTGATAGAATCTAGTCCATAAAAAATAATCATGAGTAAGTACTTTTTGTGACGTAAAGTATTAACCATTGCAAAAAAAAATCAATGGATTTTTTGTAAAAAATATATAGCAACTATCGCTATTATCGATTTTAGCAAGTGTTTTTGTGACAAATTAGTTAATATATCGCAAAAAATGACAACATGATTTTAAAACCATATAGTTCATTGCGAAAAAACATTTCCAAAAAATAATTGAACCCCATTCCACCTACCTTATTCCTTTCCCCGCATAGCTTCTGTAACCATAACCCCCCCCCCCACCTCCCATTACCTATCAAACAACCCGCACTGCCTAGCGGTCACCATCAAGCACCCCCCCCCACCTCTTATTCCCTATCATGCAGCCCACACCCCCAAGTCCTCATTGTCACACCCCTACCTTATTTTCCCAATTTCACATCCTGCACCCACCGATCATCACCCTCACCCCCCTAATCCAATTATACATTGCATAGCCCGCACCCCCAGGCTACCATTGTCACGCATACCCACCTCTTATTCCTTATCATTTGTCACCATAATACCTTTCCCCATCATGTAGACCCTCCCCCATCATGTACCTATCATTGTGCACCCTTCATTGCCGCTCCTATTTGTTGATGATCATGCTTTGAATCCCCCTTATACGAACACCTCCCTCACTACAATTGGGTTTTTCATACCCTAAATCGAATAATTTACCTTATTTTTATGGTTTATTTTTTATTTATTGTTATTTTAGGTTTATTGTTCTCTATTTTGGTTTTGGACATTAAATATGACAAGTTTTGACTCTACATGGGTTATTCCCCTAAATTTAAGATCGTTTTCCCAATATTAACCTTTTGATTTAAAATATTTTCTATATTTTTTTGGCCATATTAGTTTATTTTTATTTTTATATATATTTTCAATAATAATTTGGTGTCGAATTCTTTTGAAGTGTAGTTTTCATGTTTTTCAAGATTAAATTAAAATTAGATGTTTTCTGTAATTTTTAAAAATTATTTCCTATTATAAGGTAAACATTGTTTGATCCTCATATTATTATTCATATATTATCATTGGTATATTTTGAGTTGTGAATGTTAATTGTTTTATGATTATGTAATTTTAAGTTGGTAACTTATTACTTGATTAATAATATTATTAGTTGATTTTTTTAGGTTTAAATTATTATAAAGTATGATATATATGTAATATTTTAGATTATTTTACATGTTCGTGCTAATTTTTTTAAGTTGTGGACAAAGCCACTTTTTATTATTAACCAAAGACCTCTTTTTATCTAGGAAGAGGAAAACCCGTTTGTTTGGATTGTAGGCCCATGAAACATAAAGACCCCATATACAAGCCCGAAGGATCCTAGGTCCAAAATAACCAATTTTCCTAGCCCATTCCCATCAACAACCACCTCAGACCAGGTGCAGCACCTAGAAGGCTTGCCCTTGTCATCATGTCGGACTCTCCAGAATAACACCCACCATCAAGCACTTCTTCTGCTCACTGGAGGTTCCCCATGCCATCTTCTAAAGCATCGTCTATCCGATGACCCACCCATCAATAACTAGTGTCCAAAGATCCCCTTTACATCAAGTATTTTTTATACTTTCCACTTCCACCCACTAGAAGTCCCCTTAGACATTGCCGATTCTATCAAGCTAGAAGACAAGAAAATCAAATCTTGTCGAAGTGGACAATCAGGGGATTCGATCCCCTGAAATCAAATGTCGTATGTGGGGTGCATATACCAATGATCTACAAACCCATTGGAAAAACATTTTCTATGAACAAATCATGCTTCTTGATTGTACTAATTATTTTAACGTTACATATCATTAGTTAATGATATTTGATTACTTGTTGTATTTGATTTTTTCCCGTGTTTGAAATTAGTTATCATGTCTTGGAAATATTTATTAATACTTTAGTATAATTAAAAAATAATTAGTATTACATATTATATATTTGTAATAATTTATAAAAAAATTGTATTGACTTATAAAAAAATATCAAAAATGCTAAAAAAAATTTAAAATTTCTAATAATTAGTAAAAATGTATTAATAATTAAAAATAATCATTATTATTCATTACATTTTTTAATAATTTACAAATAATTAGTCAATGTGAATAATAAATATTAAATTATAGTAATATTTCATCATTATTCTTAATAATTTGTAAATATAAGTAAATTATGATAATTTGTAATAAATTGTAAAAATATACATGAATTGGTAATAATTATTAAAAGTTAGAAATATTAATTAAATATTTAGTTATAACTAGTAAATAATTATTATCATTAATAAATAAAAATAACAATTTGTAAAAAATAATAAGTATTAGTAAACAATTGTAAAAAAATTAGTAATAAAATGAAAAAATTATAAAAATTAATAGTAGTTATTAAAAAATTGAATGAAAATTAATAATTTAGTAAAAATTATTAAATAATCAATAATGATTAATAAATAAGTAGTTAATATTGGTAATAATTAATAAATGTTAGTAAAACTTAGTAAATATTAGTAATCATTTGTAAATATTATGTAATTATAAAAATTTATAATAAATTAATTTTAAAATATATAAAAAATTATTATTATTTTTAAAAATTCACAATAAATTGTAAAAAGTCTGTAATAATTAAAAAAAATTATATGTCGTTATTAAATAAAATGTAATAATTAATAAATAATTAGTCAATATTAGTAATTATCTATAACTCATAATAATAATTAGTAAATGTAATTAATTATTTATAAATATTAGTAAAAATTATAATAATTTATAATAGCCATAAAAAATATAAAAATTAAAAAAATTATAATTTATTAATATTTATTAAAAATTGTAGTTATAATTAATACGTATTTGTAATAATTAGTAATAATTAATAAATATTACTAATTTTAGTAAAAATTATAATGAATATTCATGATAAGTAGTCATAATCACCCATAATTAAAATTTAGTAATGATTTGTAAGAATTAGTCATAATGAGTAATAATTATTTCTATTTATTTTTCTTTTTTAGATAACTATAGACTCATGTAGTATACACTCGCTTATATTACGTGGTCATGATGGGATAAATCATCATAAAAATCTAAATTTATCTTGTATAAATTCTTTCAAAATTGAGGGTGTTGAAACATTTATATCATTTGCATCATAAATTTCAGAATTTTTTTTATGGAAAAAATTAAATTTACATATAAGAAATGTGGTCTCAAGAGATTCAAAACCACTGATAATATTATAATTCATCTACATTGTTTTAGTTTTTAGAGAGATATTTTTTTGGCATCAACGTGGTGAATAACATTCAGTAAAAATACAAATTTTTGGGTTCTAGATCCATCATTTTATAATTTAGTACAAGAGGTTTTTGGATCATCTATTTAGGAAACGAAAACATAGAATGATATTTCACATCCTGAATCATAACAATATCAATTTTGAAATTTTTTGAAATTTGATGAGGAGTCCTTATATATGGGATGCATGATAAGAAAACCTGTAATTGTAAAAAAAATTGTCGATATTAAATAATATTTTAGAAATTAAAATAGTTATTTTGATCAATTATTTTATTACTTTAAATAGTTTTTGTCTAAAAGAAATACAATACCACAATTTTCTAAGAAAGAGGAAAGTTTTTTCGTAATTTGGGTCTTAGTTATCAGAATTTCCATGCATATTTAAATAATTTAATCTTATATTATGGTTATGAAACATTAGTTAATTATCCAACATATGGATAATCAATGTGTAAAGAGGATTAAGAAGGTAAGTCCATATTTCTAATGAACCAATTGAGGTGTTTTCCAATTAGACCTTGATTACAACATCGATATATATATCACAACACAGCTGCACTGATGACATGGATTAAGTCAAATATTTCTGTTAATAAAATTTGAAATCATCTATGTAATGGCGATTCATGGAAATACTTTTATCAGGTGATTCCTTCATTTTCATCAGAACCTCATAACTTAAAATTTAATCTTTCTACTAATTTTTTTCTTCCATTTGGTGATTATAGTAGTCAATATTCTTATTGGCTTGTTTGTATAACTCAAAAAAACCCAACTCATTGGATGCTGATTAAGGAACCATATAAATATATATATATATATTGTGCTACTAATTCAAGGTAATTAGAAAATATATATTGATCTTTATTTGACAAAACTATTTGATGAATTGATTTCATTATTAAATGATAGTGTAACTATATATGATATAGTTTCATATCCTAATTTTACACTGAAAGTTTTATTAATGTTGGTAATAAGTAAATTTTTGGCATATGGTATGTTATATATATGGAGTAAACATGGTCTATAATAATGTCCATAATGCTTGGATAAGAAAAAAGTGTTCATGATTATTAATAAAATAATTATTAGTTGTTTTTATATTAATCATAGGTTTCTTTTCATGGATCATCCTTTTTGAAGGAATAAAAATAACTTTACAAAATGTAAAACTGAAAGATACAAACCTACAAAAGTTCCATCAAGTAATCATGTAAAATATATCATCTATTAATTACCAATTCTTAATTTTGGACCAACTATAAATGAAGAAAATATGGATTTAGGGGAGATCATAATTGGATAAAGTTGAGTATTTTTTGGGACCATCCATATTGTTCTGATTTGTTGGTTTTTCAAATGTTATATGAAATGCATATTGAGAATATTTTTTGATATCATATTTTATACTATTTTGGACACATCTAATAATACCATATATAATATAAAATAATTATTAGATCTTTCCCAAATTTTCAGGCATCTTGAACATGAATTTGTTGAAGATGAAAGATCACACTATTTAATAAAGGCAAAATCATCTTATTCACTTTCTAAAGAAACTAATTTATTATTTTTTTAAATGGATTATATATTTGATGTTACCAGATAGGTTTGATTCAAATTATACTCATAAAATTATAAATGGGTATATTATCAGGTTAAAATTATATGAATTTCATGAAATAATGAAAAGAAAACTATGTGTCGGTCTTAGAGGTCTAGTGAGTTCTTTAATATGGGATGTGTTGACAGAAATATCATATTTATTTTCATATATTTGTATGGAAACATCATATTATAATAAGTTGAGCTTAATATAAAAATATATTGTTCTCATTCTATATAAATTTGTGAAAATATTCCCATTAACCTTCTTTGACTCAATGTAACATTTAAAATTAAATTTTTCATATAAAGATAAATATGGAGGGCAGGTACAACTCTAATAGATATACCCATATGAGAGATGTATGAAAAAATAAAAGTATAAAGTACATAAAAAATTGTTTGAAGTGTTAAATGCATAATTGTACTTTCAAGAGGAAATATTAAATTTCTATTTTTATTTTATTCAATCTAAATATCATTCAAAGTATAATCACATGGGTTGAAATAAGGATAATTTTATTGATTTTACTTACCATCAGTTGTTAGTTTTAAATCATCTCGTCTAGGTTTTTTTGGTTGTCTTGAATGACATATTTCAGATAAATAATTACACCGAGATCGTACATATGCTCTAATCAATTGTGAAGAAATTACATGTTCTGTGTAGTAAGTACTACTTTTTATTATATTTTTAAATTTTATTAAGAGATAAATTTATTTATATTATTTCTTTCTAGACTATATGATGACCATATTAATAAAAAATTGAAAAAAATTACCCCTTCTACTCTTGAGGAATGTCTATAAATTAATTTATATATTAATTTCTAAGAATGGTAAGAAAAGTTGTTTACGATGGAGCATTAAATTAATTTCTTATTATTAATAAATTTAATTTTTTGTAGGAAACACAACATGAAAGTTAAATTGATAATAAATTTTTTAATTCAAAAATGTATTAACTAAAATCAGTAAAATATTATAATGGGTATGTTGTTAATGGATTTAGATTTCATACATGCATATATAGTGAATCAATGAAATAAAATGAATAGTGGTGTTTTTTGAAAGGATCGCATCATAAGTAAAGTGAAGTTTACTTTTAGGGCATTCTGGATGAAATAATTAAATTATGTTATATAGGAAAAAATTATGTATTAATGTTTAAATTCCATTAGTTTGATTCTGGTTTAGGATTGTGAGTTCATCCACAACATAGAGCCACTTACATTAAATATATAACTCTTCTTAACTAAAATAAACTATTAATATTAGTGAATCAATAATTTCAAGTTTATTATGAAAATTAATGTTCTTTTTTAGAGATTTAAATGACTGGTGGAGTGTATTAAAAATGAAAACTCATGAAAATTAGTTTCTTGAAAATGAAAATGGTTCTATGGATGTGAAACATATATAATTGTTTAGAGAAAAATCGCAGATACATATATCACCCTATAAGATATAAATATCCATGATGAATCCCCATAGCTAAGTGTTGATGATATTGATAATATTAAAAAAGTGATACGGGATGATCAAACTAATATTCATATGGGAGTTCATAATGATGAAGAGGAAGATGAATACATTTTCATCAATGAAGTTGATTTTGAATATAGAGAATGATGTATTATATTCATGTATTTATTAATTTTTTGTATATAATATTTGTATTAAAAGTTATTTGTATGTGGGATTATTTGTTTCAGATGGTTTTAGATAGTATCTTGAATCTACTTTGTCCCCATACATATGTCAATATTTTTTAGTTTTTTATATTTTATATATGTATTAACAATTATTTAGATGTAATATTATTATATTATGTAGGATATTTATTATTTTTTATGTTTGATATTGGTATTAATAATTATTTATATGTATTATTATTATAGTCTGGTATTTATTTACTACTAATTTATATGTTATGGTAATTATTCGTTATTTATATTTGATATATATATTAATAATATTTTATAGGTATGAAAAATATTTTATTATGGTATTTATTAGTTTTTTATATTTGATATATGTATTAATAATTTTTTACAGTTAGTATTACTTTTTCAGTTATCCATATATAATTATAATGATCCAGTTTTTTCTCTTACTGATGTTGGGCTTCTTGATGATGAGGCTAATTCATTTGACATTTAGGATACAACTATAGAACCATCTGTTAGATGGGGTGCGGCCTTACTAGATTGATAATTCTAGACATTGTTCTAGAAAGGAATCTATATATCGATTTTGATCATTGGTAATGTAGGTATGATAAATTGTTAAATTTATTTATATTATCTTATATTTTTCTATTAATCTTGGAAATATATTTTGGATTATTTTTTATTAGAATAGTTTTTCACTTTTATCTTTTGAGAAGGATGGTGCAATTTTATAAAAGTATTTTTCTTCTTCATGTGTGTCATGGGATTAGCTTCTCATTGTTGTGAGATATCATATGTTCGACCACTGGATTGTACATTAATAAATAATATAACTTATTTTAAATTTATATAATTAGTACCTTATTGTTTTTAATTGTTTTTCAAAATTTATGGTCTCTGATCGATGATATCATGAGAGATCCTCCGTGGGGGTTGTGGGATATTTTTATACATGAATTTTTTGTTTTTTTTACATAACCAAATAAAGTGGTTCATGGATAGATCTTCTATTATTGGTTTAAAATTTTTTCTTCTATCATCGACCTGACTATATCTCAGATCATGTATGCGATGGATTGTGCTTATAATATATAGGAGAAACTTATAAGAGGAGATCGCAATCTAGGTTTCAGAACTAGGGGTGGGAGGAGGTCACACATAAGACTAGGAATCATACATTTGGTATATATCAATGACATATATTAAATAATAGTATTCACAAATGTATATATACTTTAAATGTAAAATATTTTTATATTATATAATCTTCTATTGAACCCTATATTATGAAGTTTGAAGTTTAAAATAAGATATGCATAGATCCTTGTACATGAAATCTTGTTAGTGATAGACTATTATATATTGTGTTTAGGACTTATAAATAAATTCCTTAAATCAATTTATATTTTTTTTAATTGTATTCGAAGGAATTGTATGGGATAGTGGCTTCTCATTAATGAGGGAGACAAATATAGACTAAGTTAGATTCCAATTATGATATAGTGTTTGATGATAGGGCTTATATATATGTGATTATGCATGGTGTTAAGAAAAGTCGGGTGACCGGTTTTAGTTTTTGGATTGACACCTACTAGTTATTATGGTACTTCTCTGGTGTATTTGGTCATCTTGAATGGACCTTGTGTAGATTATTCATCTTCATCTAGCGCATGGTATATTTATATATTTAAAACTGAAGAGTAGATGATATCATGGAATTAGATAGATTTGGAGGTGGACCGTGGGAAGTAGTGTCAAAGAGATTAGCAGATGTTGGAGTATATGTGATGGCCTTCTAGTGGTGTTTGTTTAGAGTTCCCTCCACTAACCCTTAAGGTAATCTTCCTCCCTATAATACCAATTTATCTGCATTTTTTTATTTTTTTATGTTTTTTAGTGTAATATAAATATTATGTTTAAAATTTCTTAAAAATTCAATGCATGTTTTTTTATATTTAAGTTTTTTTCTTTTTTTTCTTTTTTTTCTTTTTTTATGATTTTTATTTCTTTATTTTTTAAATTTTTTTAATAAGTAAATAATTATTATTGATTTTTTAATATATCATAATTGGTTTTTTTAAAATGTGCACTTATTTGAAATGGGAAACACATTCCCTCATAAATAATAATTATTTTCAATGGGTCATCGCAAATAAGTATATTTGTGACACTATTTTTTGAGACGTTTCTTTATGAATTCCCATCAGTAATGACTTTTATAAATGTGAATCTATCTAAAGAACAAAAAACTCCATTTGTGAAGGCCTAGTTTACTATAATAATTACACAATCTAATCACATATTGATAATCCTTTTTTATTTTAAATTCCCAGTGTTTCTTCTATGCTAGAGAAATATTAATTTAATCAATATTATAAGTAGATCAGAAAATTTTTCCAATGTGTTTGAAAAAAATAATATATAAAGGAATTTATTAAGACCCATATCACCATGGTGAAACTATATAATATGATTATAGTTAAGATAGTTATTTTTTTAACATTAATTAATTATTATTTTAAAAACAATTTAGGGTTCTTAAAAACATTTTGAGAATATTGGATGCGCATTCTAATAAATCATGTTAATTTGATGATATATTTTATGGATCTATTGATATATAAAAAATAGGTGACAAACGATGCCCATTTTTTAATAAGTTTCACATCATGATCAATATTTTATATAAAATATTTTAAATATATATTTTATAATATGTTTTCCAAATTTTTTTCTATGATATTCTAGTGCCTATGTATTAAAATATATATGGTATGATTATACTATGTGAACATGAAAAAATTATGGATTTCTATATATTGATTTGTGTTTAGGTATAAAATTTCTCTGTTGGAAGATATATCATAACAAATTTCTTATATTTTTCATTGTTTTTGTGGTATATTAACTAAATGAATGGATTCTGTTATGGTTATTAAAATTAGATATTTATAAAATATGTCATAAACCATTAGAAATATAATATCATTGGACTGATATTTATGATTTGTGCCTAATTTTTTATAAATGTTTTTTTTAATGATATGTATTTACCATTTATATTTTTTTATTATTATAGGTATACCTATAATAAAACATATACAAATGTTAAAATAAATTCATTTATAAATGAGTGGGTAGCTAACATGGTTTAAGAATGTTTCCAAACATCTTGAAGTGGTGTTTTTATATCACTTATGAAAAAAATTATTTGTTGATTCTCAGGTAATTTTTCATTATAAATATAATAAGATTATTTATTCATCTAGATTGTCTTTTTAAAAATATAAGTATTTTATGTTTTATAAAAATTTATATTAAATAATCCAAACTAGGAAAATATGCTCTTTTAATTTTTAATATTTAAATAAATTCTCATTAATTCATTTGTGATGTCTAAGAAGAAACAACATGTTAATTAAATATGAGATGTGTATGGAAATTATATATCTATAATTTAAAGTATTTATTATTTTATAGTCATTCATAAAAAACAAAATGATAAAATGGGTTTTTATTATTGTAAAATATATGAAAATAATTTATGATTCATTTTCATATGTGCGAATAAACCACATGTCAATCTGAAATGAATTGTCACTAGAATGATTAATATTTAAATTTTTAGTTTGAAAATTCTGTGTTAATTAATAAAAACCAAACAAAAGTGCATGAATCATCATATAAATTTAATATAATAATCACCATTTCATTTATGAAATTTAGGAATAAAACAAAATTATATTTGTTTTTCAATTATCCTAGGATGTTTAAAAGTCAATTTTTATAATGTAAATTTTCTATATTTTATAAACAGGCTTCTAATGATAAGATCCATGGAAGGATTCTTGGGTTAACATAAATATTTATAAAAATTATCATCTATTCATTTATTACAATTTAAAATAAATCCTATATAAACCTGATGTGTGAATTTCCTAAAATGATTCATAATATTTTCCCAGTTATAATTATATTTTATGATAAATAAACAAGAATCAAGTTATTATATTGAGAAAACATGATTTAATTGCCTTAGAATTTTAATAAAGCTATAATTGATTCATTTATAGAATCTATTACCAAACCTCACATCAATCTCACATTTTATTTTCATTAAATGAATACATATCTAATGTGATGTTGTGGGAGGAGTTGATATGATGGGCATGGGTGGGGATGGGTATTTTTAGTGAGGTTTGGACAAGTGTAGTGGTGTGGCAGGTTAGGATAGGAGAAATTAGTGGTCATACATAGGGGACTCAAATAATGGTTTGTTTTTTTAGAAGATTTTGGGAGCATATTTAACCACCACAAAGTATTTTTTTAATATATTTTTTTATAAAATATTTGATCAGGGATTCAAATTTATTTTTTAAAATATATTTTTATAGAGGATTTTTGTAACACCCTGATATTTTTAAAATAAAAAAATTATGGTTTGTGTTACAAAAATTATAGTGTTCAGATTCTGTTACATAAAACATTTAGTTTAAATAAATCACTCATTTTGGGTTATATTTACTAAATTTATATATTCAATATTGATTATAATGTTTAACATTATTCCTATGTGTAGTCTAAACAATAGATAAATATAAATGAAAATTTAAACTTAAAATTATATTTTTCAAAAAAAAGAAATTTTGAATCCATTCTACGGCACACTTATTAATTTTTTAAATCATAATTCCAAAATTATCTTAGGGTGATTTTTTGTTATTTTTCTAAAAAGTTTCAATTTTTTATGAATAGTGAAAAATAATGCATTTTAATAAAAAACTATCATTTCATTTCATTTAATTGTAAAGTTAAATTATATTTTTTATTGTTTTTAAAGAAATTTTAGTTAAATTTTATATAAATTAATCTAATTTAGGTCATTGGAAACATTTTTATATTGGTTTTTGATATTAAAACATTGTTAGATTTTGAATATTTTCACTTTAAAAACCTTTTTTCTCGTTATGTCTATTATATTAATTATAAATTAAATTCAGCCACTTAAGTGAGTTTAATTTTTTCCAAATGGATTAAATAATTTTATTCATCATAATTTATGTTATATAATATATTCAACTTAATTTTTTACTATAATGATTAGTGAAAATAGTTAAAATTAATTAAATTGATTAGTGTAAAAACGAGCTAACTTAGTGGTTAAACATAGAATATAAGGTGTAAATTAAAGAACCAACTTGTCCAATACCAAATTTATGGACATATTTTGATCCATATCACCTTAGGCTCTATTTTTAAGAGTTATTGGAATATTATTACATGAAATTGACCTATATAATAAGTTATGTATTGAAAAGGACAAAAAAGGAACCTTCTTTTCCTTTAATATCGATAATGCTTTGGGATAGGTCAAAAAACAGAATGGATTTGGTTATAAATATATATATGTTTTATTTGTAAATATAAATTAGTTATTTATCATAATAATTTATATTTAATTTTTATAGATGAATTACTTACTTAAAATAATTAACAAACGCTAAAGTTGTAATTATGTAGTAAATAATTAAAAAACATAAATGATATTAAACATATTAAAATTGTGGTAAATTAAATAAATTATTATCTTATATTATTTTTTATATTAATATATCATTTCACATAGGTTTTAACTTAATATATTAAAATTCCATTTTGGTATTGATATTTATACATTCAAATTAAATAAATAATTTCAAAATTTACATTAATGTAATTTTATTTTAAATGATATTTTCTTAAATGATTTTAAATTACTAAAAATACTACATTATATAAATTGATTTTTAAATGTTAATAAATATAAAATATGTCCCATTAGGGGACCAATTTAATTTTTATAAATAATATAATTAACATTAAATAATAAAAACTTTGTTATCACGGTTAAAGTTAAAGAAATGTTTTTGCGCTTTACATCTGCTTCTGTAAAAATTAATTACCAAAAAACGGGATTTTTTTTATAAATTAGTTATAATGTTTATAATAATTGGGTGAAAATATTATAATAATTATCAATTTATTTTAATATTAAAAAATAAATATCTGAGGTTAGAAACCTAGTTACCGTGGTAAAAACAAGAAGGGTAAAATTGAGTAAACTTAAATACTAAGGAAAAAATGGAAAAAATGATTTTATTTTTTGTTTTGTGGGTGTTTCTCAAAAAAAATTAAATCTAATGAATTATTTTTTAATTTTTGATGAACATGAGGTATGTGATACCTTTCAATAATGAATACTTTTGGGAATTAACAAGAATATCACTAATCCTCTGTTATAAAAGTGAATTCACTTCCATCACTTATCCACAACTCTAAAAAATTATCATCCAAACCCAAACTAAATCACTTATAAGATTCCCTAATATCATCCATAAGGCTTAATTTGAGAATATATACAACCAAGGAATGTCTTGGTTGCACACCAAAAGGATCTACCAGAAGAAGAGGTAACGTTCATCAACAACCATTTGTATTTTATTTATTTCTTTTCCCCTTAATTTTTTTTGACATGATGATATAATAACCACACTATATTACATATAATAATTTGTTTTTATTTTAATGTTATGACCTAAACCCAAAAAAATCCAACAAATGGGTTAAAAATCATCATTTGTGTGTACGGAGTACTACCACCTCACGAAACGATGTCAATATTTTTTCCATTACCACCGTTCATGATTGGGTATGATGATGGATATAAAGTTTACATATGATATTTATAAAAAAATTATATATATGGAGTAATTATATCATATATACCTTTTTTATATTCCAATAGATAAGGGATACAATAATGTCACTCTTGTGTACGGCGGACTACCACCTTGCAAAGCGATGTGATTCATTTTTCACTAATAATTTAAATGGAAGGTAATAAGGGTAAACATAATGAATATATGTAATATAAATTATATAATTATGATATTAATGGAATATTTATTATTATTTAAAAATAATATATCATTTTATTTTTATCTTTTCACTCACTAAAAAAATGATACATTCATTTGTGGAAGTGTGGACTTCCTCCTCCTCGAGGTGATGTGATTTCATTTTTCATCACCACGTCGCAATAATTACATATATAATTATATATAATTAAATAATATGGTATTTATGATATTATTATCATTATTTAAAGATAAATTTTAATTTATTTCATTCCATAATGGTTATTGAAAATTTTAAATGTTACTCATGCGTATGTATGACCTATCGTCTCCATGATTGTTACTTTAGTTCATTTTTCATAACCATATTTCATGATTGGTTTTAAAATTATAATTTATTTATAAATATTATAATTATTTCATGATTGTTATTCTGGATATAATTAAACTATATTATATGAATAACTAATGGATCTTTCATGATGAAACATGCATAAGAAAACTATGCAACTAACACCTGAAACAATGAAAATAATGAATAATTACTAAACAACGGATGATAATATGTAATAAAAGGATCATAAATAATATTATAAATTTTAATATGGTTTTTTCATAAATTAATAAAATGTTTAAAAGCACTATACATGATGTTAATGGATTTTTAAACAAAAGGAAGTGCAAGGTAACAGTTTTTTCTTATGTCACTTTTATTTCTATGAGATATATGCCATATTCACCTGTTATTTTTATGATTTTGTTTTTATAATTCCAATGAATTTATTTTATGATTATAATAATTAAATTTATGGGGATTTACATATTTATTTTAGGATATCTCTTTTATGGGGTTAACGGCTACAAATGTGGTAAGGTATTTTTGTCTCAATTTTCCTTTTTTAAGAAGTTCGTTATGTTATACATCTATATTCGTTTATAAGGTGTATATAATTCAAATTTCAAATGTTATATAATAAACCTCATTATTTTCATGATATTTTAAGTTTCATTTAATTTTATCCTTTCATGAGTCTTATCATTCAACGTTGCCAAAGGGGTAATAGTTTTGTTGTAACAATCTCATCATTTATCAGGATTGTTTTGCAATTAAGCCTTCAATATTGAAATATTATGATCTAAATCTAAATAATTATAATTAAATTTATTATCCTATGTTTATGTCATTAAAATAATTATTTTTTACTTATTTTTACTCATTTTATGTGATTAAGAGTTTAAAATAATTGTTTTAGGAAAAATAATATTTTCGGCAGAAAATCATTTTTCTTCCAAAACCATGCTTTCTAAAAATGTTTTCTAAAAATGTTTTATAAAATGTTTTAAAAAGGGTTTTTAAATGTAAAAGTATATATTTCCTCAATAAATTTTTTAAAATGATATTTAACATCTTACTTTTTAATATTTCAAATCTATTTTCAAATAAAATAATTTTCAAAATATTTTATATTTTAAAAAAAAAATCAAAATCAGAAGGATATTTTCCTTAAGAAGGTTTTTATTGATACATTAATGGTATTTTAATTCATAAATTTCAATAATGCCTATTTTTACATATTCTGTAATGGAGATATTTTTTAATGATACCATCCACATTTTTTATCTAGATAGATTAAGACTATCTCAATGATATTGTTATAGAACATGTTTATTTTCCACCGGTTAACGATGTTTCAAAGAGTTTATTATAGAACACATTTATTTTCCACATTTTAATAATGTTTCAAAGTGATTGGGATGAAACCCATTTCATTTCTATGACTTAATCAGGTAATAGGAGAATAATGATTATTTCCATTAGTTTTATTATGAAATATCTATAATCTTTATTCATCTTGTGGTTCGTGGAAACCTTATATGATGGGTTGGCACAAAAAACATAGAGTGAGCCTATTACAGCTTATACAATGGGGAGAACTAGATAGAACCAGGTTAGCACATTATAGATTATGTGATGTGGTGGTCTAGATAGCATCAGGTGATCCCATTGTAGACTATACGATGGGGTATCCAAGATAGCACTAGGTAAGCCGGTTGTAGCTTATATGATGGGTTCACTCATATAGCACTCTGATTCATAGGGTAATGATTATATTTGAATTTTTCCATATGTTTATTTTAATTCAAATGGTTTTGAATGGTTTTTATTAATATGATGATCCAACTTACCAAAAAGGGTTTTAATTTCCTTCTATGAGTTCATAATGTTTCTTATGATCAGTAATGATATCACATGGATCCTAATTGTTGATTCAAATGAAACTTACCTTTTAAATGTTTTCATATTTTATGATCCAGATATTGATTGGTATGAGTTCATTTATGATTCACTTATGCACTTTGATTATGTATACATACCCTTATGCACATGTTATGCTCATTTATGACATACAATTGTTAACTCATAGGTTTACCCTTATTGAACATTTGATCTCACCCTTCTTAGTTTCATTTTCCCTAGATAATAAAGAATGACATTAAACAAATTATTTATAGCAGGTACTTCATAAGGATAATGATGTTGAATAAATGTGAAATAATAAAAGTTGGTTAAGTGGTAGAAATTCTCATTTCATGACATGGGTATTATTTATGTTGGAGTTTTTCCAACTTCTATAAAACTGTAAATTTTAAAGGTCCTCGAGAATGTAAGAGATCCAATTTTTACTTTTGATGTTGTATGGTTTCATTTATAAAAAATTGGTCACAATTATTGACATCAAATCCAAAAACGTAAAGTTTAGGATTTCAACACCAGAACCGAGTGTGTGAGTTCTAGGTTGTTATAGTTTTAACAATTAAAATAAGTGATGATAAGAAATTCAAAAACCCATGTTTTCTAAAAAAAGGTTAATAAAAGTATGTTGTGATTTTATTGAACTTTTTCATTATAAACACTAAATTAGCAGGAATTAGTTATAACAATAACTAATTAAAAAATATATTTATAAAAAACATTATTTTATAGTTATTTAAATCATATTGTTACAAAAATTCATGATGATTTTCAATAATGCATTTTCACATATATGAACAAACTAAATGTCAATATAATTTGTAATGTAACATGAATTGTCTAATATGAGTTTTCATAACTATAATTTTTTTATAAACTTGAATCAAGAAAAAAAAATTTATAAATAATATCATATCATCGTAATTATTTAAGACACTAGTCATCAATTAAATTATCACATATTATAAAAAATTTAAGAATAATTCTGAAATTTGTTTTCGCTTAGAGTATTAAAAGAAAATTATTAAAATTAAATGTATTTTAACTTTAAAAAATGTTTTTTTAGCAATAAAATTTTAGAAAACAAACATAAATTTTCTAAAAAAAATTTAAAAAAAATTATTCATTTTTTGGACTGTAAGAATAAACGTTGTTTCAATATGATATGTGATTTTGCCAAAATTTTAATAATTTTATTTTCTATTATAATATTATTTATTTTATATAAACAAATTTCAAAAAATCACATTGATAAAATGAGATTATATTAACTTGAAAATTTAGTATGAAGTTAATCGATTTTTTTATATGTAGGAATAAACCTCACATAAATCTAATATGAACATTTCATTGAACAATCAAAACTTCCTTTTTAGAATTATCTTTCTTTATTAAATTCCAAATGATTGAAAAATGATATCTTCAAAGAAAATGGCCTTGTATTTTCATTAAAATTTTGGATAAGCTTCATCAATTAATCTATGACTTCAAAGGAAAAAATAACTTAAATATAACTTGTGATTTACCCAAAATTATTGAAATTAAATTTTTACAATTATAATTTACATTTATCCTAATGTCATTGTTTTTGTTTATTAAATTTTTTTTATTTTTAAAGTTATCATTAACTATATTATTAGTTCATTCTTGTACGATCATTTTTATTTATCAATAGATGATAAACGTTTCAATTATATCATTTTTTCACAATATTTTTGATATTATATCATTACCAAATAAATTTATATAAATATAATTTAGAACCATTTTTCTAAAATTGAAACCCCATGAAATAATTTCCAAGTGAATAAATATTATGTGGTTCATTCCTTGCCACATGGGCACAATATACAATTTTAGAGTGATAAATTTGTGTACATTTCATATGGAGAGGGGAAATAAATCATAATGAAGGAAATTTATATTGTAATGATAGAGTACTAAGGATATTCAAGAAAAATATGATCATATATCATAGTACATTTTTTATCATGTGTAATCATTTTATTTTTGTTGATAGTTGGGTATCAACATACATTATGAGATATATCCATATTAAAAACAGTATATTTGATATGAGTAGATTTTTATTATTTTAAAGATTGAAATAATTAAATAGTTTATTATTTTATTCTTTTTTAGTGATTTATTTTATATTAGTGTCTTATGTAATATTCCATAAAGATAAAAGGCTTTGAATCACTTAAATTTCATCATGTTATTATATAATGATTTAATTTTATTTAGTTTTCATTTTTAATGTAGTATTAATAAAATTAACAATGTTCATATTATAAGAACATTTTTTATTAATATAGATGTAAGGAGTCAGCCGGGTTAGAATGACACATCTCCCAAGAAAGCCTTCTACAAGATTAAAGCATGTCCCTAGTCAACACAAGCTGGTGATAAGCCCCTTGGAATCAATATATAAAAGAATGGAAATGATTTAACCATGAAAAACATATCTCATATATTAAAGAAAATATATATATATCCAAAATAGAGTAAAAAATAGGAATTTTGGAACACACATGAGACATAACATTACAAAAACATGATGGTCCAGAATACATGATAACTATGACCCAAGAAACTATCTATATGTGAACATTGGTCACTACCATCCCAAATCACATTAACATGAGGTCATAGGGAGTATCAACCAGGTTACATGATGTCTTTCCCTTTACCATATTCATTTAAAACAAGTTTACATATTCCCAACAACATTTGTAGGGTCTGAGGAAAAACCCAAATAGGATAACACCATGAATATATACATAGTATTTATGTAATGAACTATAATTTTATCAATAGAAATTTATTTTTTATAATTATGACATGTAGCATAAGAACACAGATCACACAGAGAAACAAATAAACTTTTATTAAAATAAATGAAGAATAATACATTAGTCATCAAATAAACCAATAATAATTCCAAATATTATAGCAGGATAATAAATAAAAAATAAGAGCATAAGAATTGGATAATTTGGATCTTCACGGTCCACCAGAATGACCATACTCATGTAAAAAGACTATAGAAATAAAACAAGGCGTTAATAATAAAATACTTATTTTGAAGATGAAAGTATATATAAAATTGAGAGAAAAATAGAATATAATGAATAATGAATGGAACAAGAGTTATTTATAGGAAGTATATAACCCATATGACCATTATAAATATGATTGTTGTAATAGTAACTTGACCATTGGAATAGAAATATTACAATTAAGAATACTAATATGACTATTAGAATAGTAATAAAGCCTATGTAAATTTAAAATGATATTTTTTTATATTATTAAATGAAGATATGATTTATTTATATCATGGTAAAAGTAAATAAATGTTTTAAAATTGATAAATTAAGTGTTGATATTTTTATAAAATGTAACCATTTTATTGGTAATTTTATAAAAAAATATATTGATTTAAATGAATTTTTTGAAAAAAAAAATTGGATTCCTAAATTAATAGTATTTTTTATTATAATTATATGATAATTTTAGGAGACAATAAGTAACTTTTCAAAAGGTCATAAAATAAATTATAATATTCAAATAGGAATTTTTCGAAGAAATGATTATTTTATTTAAAAAATTAAAATTATCACATTTATAAAATTATTTAAATATAATTGAGTCCATTTTTTTAAATCTATATTTCAAATAAAATTATGGTGAATTTTTTATATTTTTATTAAATAGTTGAATTTTTATTGAATAGTGAAATTTTGTTATCTATGGTATTTAACATTATAAGCGAAATAAATGAATTTCTGAGTCATGTAGGAAGTAAGCATCCATTATTTCAAAATCACATTCACTAGTTACAACATATAATCAAAAAATAAACACTATTGATATTCTTGATCAAAAATAATAGACCAATGAATATAATAATAAAAAACACTCCTCTCATCATCTTATAAATACCACCCCTCATAGACCCTTTTCATTACACCTTATAAGCCTTGATGATTTCCAAATATATTTAAAACCCTATTATACCCAATCCTTATATCCAAGTGCTTCTAGTCTCACCAAAAGACCAATTCTGTGTTCCTTAAAGGGTCCTTCAAGGAGGTGATATTCGAGACGTAACTCTCTCAAACCATAGCTCTTAATTTCTTTTCTTCTTATACATTCTCCTCACCTCATTCATCTCTAAAATAATAATAACTCTAGTATCATTTATATACTATAATTTTATATTTCTAATTTATTATCTTCTATCCAAACATTTTTTCACCTTCTCTAATTCAACGAAACGAAACCATTTTCCAAATTATGACAGTTGACCGTCTCTGTGGATAATGATTTTTCATTTTCAATTACTACATTCCAAGATGATCATAAAAGTATTATTCAGGATAAAGGATATGTTAATTGGTATATTATTACTTATTTTATGTTTTAAATCTAATATAAATACATAATGTTAAATAAAATTAAACCACTTTGTGATGGTTGGAAAAACTGCAAAATAAACTAAAAATTTATCATTAATGTTTTATAAAATGAATCAAACTCATAACATAAATAAAAATTATATATGAGACCATTTAAAAATTTATTTTCATTAATACTATATAATTTAACTTCTATAATACTATTATCATTTGACAATAACATCCATGAATATACACAAGTTAACCAAACATGAAACCATGTAACTAATGCTCCTAGAATGATGAAATTAAATTTTATAACACATAGAAATTCCCATAAATGAAATTAATAAAATCATAATAAATAAAATATAGATAAAATGAAATTAATTAATTAATTAATTAATCTAAATTTATTATCCAGGATATTAAGTGCAAGTGCAGAACACATTCAGACATAAGGTAAGGGATCTCTCCAAACCTCTATATTCCATTTGGGTAATTATTTATCTCTATTTTCCTCAAGTAATAACTCCATTATTAGTATATAATTATTATATATTCTATATTTATGTTCCAAACATATATATATGTCTCAATTCATCTTTATTTAATGGGTAAATACATATTTTAAAATGATCCCATCTAAATTCATCTCGATAAGAAAACCCTATTAAAGGGAACTTCTCTGTTTCTTATAAATTTTCATGTACAATCCATAAAATATTTTAATTATAATTTTTTTATAAAATCACCCATTTTATAATGAAAAACAATTAGTTCATTTATGGTTTTATGGAAGTAATTATGACTTTATCCTCTCTAAAGTTTCATTATTATTTTCACTAAAACTGTGCTAAAGTGACACAATTCTAAAGTTACCTAACCATTATTTTTTATATTTTAACTCTAGTTAGACATGTTTATTCATGATATATTCTTATTTTTCCATTATTACTTTCCAATAATGATTTGATCCCTTATTTCATGGATACTATCATGATTCCTTTTGACATGATTATGAAACACATTTCTTTCCATGGGTAACCCTTATGTTTGATTCTTTATGTGGCATACATATGCATGAAAATGTTATGATGGTTTCACCTAGATAGTTCCCCAATGCATTGAGTATTGTTTTTTATCATGATATGTTTTTTTATTAGAGAGTATACCTAATCCATTATTGTACTTTGTCCCCCATGTGATATCATCTAGGCAGTTATCCTTGACTCGTGTTTATATCATGTTATGTGTTCCTTGAACATTAACATATTATCATGATCATATGATTTCATGTTATATATTTTATGTCTCTACATGTTTATTCATGATCTGTTCCCTTTTATGTAACCATGTTATGCCTTCTGACATATGCTTTATGCTTCAATTCCATGATTATTCCCTTACTGGGACTTTTATCTCATCCCATTTATCTATGTATTCACTGAGTTATCCTATGCAGTTGTAGGAGCTTAAAGAGATTTAGGAGCTAAGTATGGATATTAATAAAAAAATTATTCTAGTTTCATGTTTTCTAATTATGTTCCTAGTATCCAATGTCACTAGACTTTTTTACCCTTGGTTTTTATTTAATGGGTAATTATGATTAAAATCATGTAATAATATGTGTAAAAGGATAGGAGAGTCTAGTTATTTTGGGGGATTAGGTTTAAAAAAATTTATTAATAACCCTATGGATAATTCTATCACCATGGATAACATGGATTAAAATTTATAGAATCATATGTTAGGATATACTTTTCATTTATTACTTTTTCCTTCTTTATTCATAGTTTCTTTTTTATATACTCATTAGATAATTATTAAATTCCCCTAATTTTATTTTGTCTTTTTTATTTAATGGAATTAAATAAGATAACCCACCTGATAACTAATGCGGCAGAAAATGTGATTATTTCCCTAATAATATTCCCAACCTAGTGAGAATAAGAGATCAGAACTTCATGTTAGTACTAGCTCAAATAAAACAAGTTATGAATAATAACTTGAATCGTGGGAACACCCTCCTTCTCCTAACAAATAGAAATTTATTGTTAAACAGTTTATGTGTCAAAATCCTCCTATATTTAGTGTATATTTTTATCCCCTCACTATGGAATAATGGATTAACTCCATTGAGAATATATTATCTATCCTACAATTCTAATAAGAATAGAAGGTCATGCTGGTGGTTTTTTATTTTAATAGGGAAACTGATCTATGGTGGAAACTGATCAAAAACAAAAAGTCTAAATAGTAAATTAATTCCATGGAATGTTAAGGATTCAAGAAAATACATTGAATAAATATATTCCTCGAACTCTCCATATTAAAATGGATTGGTAGTTCCTCAGACTGAAGCAGAAGGAAGAAGAGTGTATGGGGTGTATGTTGAAAAATTCACAAGGCTTGCACGATATGACTCTAGCATTGTCATGAACATTGAAACTAAGGTGGATCACTTATTTAGAGTATTAAATCTAGGTCTATGAAAATACTAGGTGATTCAAAAATTTAATATCTTTGAGAAAAAAGTTTTTTGTGGCCTTATGGTTGAGATGAATATTGGAGACTCTTAGTGGTATCATGGGCTTAGAGATAAAAACTGGATAATAGAGTTTAATATGGGATGATAAATAGATAAATCCCATGGAGGCAAGAAAATACATCATCTAACATGTAAAAATTGTGGGAATAAGTATCTTGGGAACTATTTAAATTGAACTAGGAGATGATTTGAATGTGAAAAAAGGGGCATCTGGCTAATTAGTTCTGAAGGAAAATGTAGAAGCCCATTAATGCAGAAAAAGAAAGGAAGGTTCATATCAACACTCAGTAAGTGGTACATTGTTTCAACTATAAGGAACATGGGAATTATGTGATTCAATTCCCTAATCCAATGGTTATCAGAGTTAATAAATGATAACAATCTCTAGGGTAGAAAGTAAGGGAATATGTTATCACTACTATTGGGTTGGTTCATAACAATGATGTGGTGATAGGTATGTTGGTTATTCATTCAAGAATAAAAAATTTATATTTTGATTCTGGTTCTACACATTCTATCATATCTTTTAAGTTTAGTTTAACTATTGAAACACCACCTCCAAATATAGAGGTTAGGTTATCTCTGAGAACAGAGAAAGGGGAAATTATTTCCTCTCAAGTATATAACTCTTCCACGGTCAATGTTTTTGGAATAAACCTCCATGAAAATATAATCCTACTTTATTTGGTGGATTTTGATTCTATATTTTTCTTGTATTGGATGCCTTTATTTAAATCCAACATCAACCGTTGGAAAAGGAAGATCAATATTCAAATCACAAGCCATACTCTAATTCTATAGAAATTTAAGGAGAAATATGAATATCCTTTAGAATATTCTTCTCAGGCATGGATACTCTTTCCTTTTGAGAAATCATATCTAGCTCAAATGAGTAAGACAAATCAGAGGATCATTCTTAAAGACATTCTCATTGTGAGGGAATACTCTAATATATTCCTTGAAGAATTTCATTTTCTTCCTATTGATCAGGAGGTTAAGTTCTCAATATAACTTATACCAAGTTCATTGCTCATATTAAAGAATTATTATAGGATGGACACCATTTAGTTGGAGGAACTGATGAAGTAGTTACAATAGAATCTATACAGGGGATTTATATGCCTATGTGATTCATCATGGGGTTCACCAATCCTCTTCATCAAGAATAAGGATGGGTCAATTCACCTATTAATTGATTATCATGAGCTCAAAAAATAACAATAAATAATAATTATCACCTACCATAGATAGATGAATGTTTTGATCAACTACATGGGGCTAAGTATTTGTCAAATGTGGACCTTTAGTCAAGATATCACCAATTAAAGGTGAAGAAGGAAGATATTCCCAAGACTTATTTTGAACGAGGTATGGACACTATGATTTCATAGTGATGCTCTTCAGACTCCCTAATGCACCTGTAATAGTCATGGACATAATCAATAGAGACTTTTGAGATTACCTCAATAAATTTATGGTAATATTTATATATGATATTTTCATATACTCTAAGAGAAAGGAGGATCATGAGGATACATTAAATAATGTGATAAATAAATTAAAAAGGTATAAACTGTTGAGAAAGTGTTGTTTTCAACAATATATAATGTTTTATTTAAAGGGAGAGTATGTTGAGAACAATACTATATCTCTTTATGACAATTTTGATTCCTCAAAAATACCCTTACTTATTTTCTAATGATTTTATGTGTTAAGTATTTTTTAGGAATTTATTATTCATTATATGTTTATTTCTGGATGAAATATTTAAGTTCTTGAATCATGAGGTTTTATTTCTAAAGTATTCGCATTTAGCATGTTCTGGAAACACTATTCATACCCTACTTATTTAGGATCTGCTTTAACATGTTCTGGAAACACTGTTTATACCCTAAGTGGAGAGACGTATCGTAAGGATAAAATGTAGCGTATTCTTTATGAGATAAGTGAAAAGTATATTAAATTAACCATATGTTATCGGCAAAGTATGAAAAAGAACCCTACGTTGGGAAGGAACCCTACGTTTGGGATATCAGAAAAGTATGGAAGGAGAACCGTACGTAAGTATTAAACATTACATTTGTTTCTCCAAAGTATGGTTCATCAACATTACTTTTTTAAACAACCATGCGTTCTTGGAAAAGTTTGGATCCAGTTAAAGTATGGATCTTTTACCATATGTTTGAAAGTTGAAGAGAAAAGTATGGATGACCAACCCTACTTTTATGATCAACCTTACATTTGAAGAAAGTGACATAAACCTTACGTTTGTAATCAAACATATGTTATCAACCCTACGTTTGAAGACTACATCATTAACCTTACATTCAGGGGATGCATATAGTACAACTCAACCTTACATTTGGCGTCGGAGAATTTAAAGTCGATATTTTTATGCAAAGGTCAGCAAGCTGATTATTATGCAGATTTCAAGCCGGATTTCAAGCTGATTTTAAAGTGAAACTTTCACTGATTCAAAGTCGATTTATCAATGGTTTAAAGATCAAATTAAAAGGAGCTTTTTATGCTGAATTTTTAGGGACATTATGACTACTCTTTAAATTCAAATGTTTGAATGTCGCGAGTCAAAAGGCGACTTTTTTGGATCTAAATTTGAAGGATAAGTCCTTATAATTTATATATATATATGAGATTTTTAACAGCAACTAATGGTGTTATGTGATCTCTCGATCATTCTGAGAAAAGGGACGAAAAATAGAGACTATCAAAAATTCAGATCTGCTGATTCAAGAGAAAGACAAAGATCTGTTTTCTGAAGAAGAAAAATCACGATAAAAGATTCATTTTTTCTACATCGAAGATCATTTTTGAATCTGCTACTGCTGAAGTTGTCAGTTATATTTCTATATCTACTGCAATGGGATCGAATCAGAATGACTCTTTTTGTGAAGATCACTATTTCTTAAGGTGATGATCCATCTATTGTCAATTGCATGTTGTTTCAATTGTGAAGAACATCTAGAAAGTATTTTCAGAATACAGAAATCTTTCTTTTCTATTCTTGAGTGACCATCTTCACGTACTAAGCTGTGTAGGTTTTTTGAGTGAACTATAAGGCATTGTTTTTCCTTAAATTTTAAAGGTGTCAACTTCCTGTACATAGTTGTGGAAACGTTCTGTTGAAATGAGGAAAAGTTAGTGAAAATCACCAAGCTCGTGGAGTAGAGCATTGGTGGAGTGAACTAGGGGATTTTTATTCCCTAAACCACTATATATCTTGTGTCTCTGATATTTAAATTTCTGCTTCATTAATTCATCTGATTAAAGTTAAAGGGAAGAACACAATCTCACAACGATTTCTGAAAATACATAATTCACCCCTTCTTGGGTATATTTTGTATTATCTAATCCAACAATTGGTATCAGAGGTTGAGCTTTCTGAAAAATCCTTAACAAGATGAAAGTGATTATACATAGAGCAAGATGAATGATACAAGAGAGGGAATGTCTATGGTCAGAGCACCATACTTCAATGGAGAAAACTATGGATGCTAGATGTCGCGAATGATTATCTATCTGAAAAACCTTGGATACAGAGTATATTCTAATATTATGACTCCATATAAAATACCAGAAAAACCTGAAACATGGAGGGTAGCTACTGAAGTGGATTATGACATGAACTTGAAGGAAATGAATGGCAATATATGTGGTCTAGGACCTGATGAATTTAATAGAGTAACTCAATGCCCAACAGCATATGAAATGTGGAAAACTATTGTTGTTGCTTATTAAGGAACTAACAATATCAGGTAAATGAGATATGCAACTACTAAGCTTAAATGCAATACTATTAGAATGGTTGAAGGTGATATTATTACTCAAATGAATGGAATATTGATAGAGATTGTCAATAATATAACCACCTTGGGAGATCCCATTAAACAAGATGATCAAGCTTTAAAAGTATTGAGAGTACTGCCTACAAAATGGAATGGAATCTATGCAGCAATCAGACAGTCGACAACTGTCAAATATTTAACCATGCGAGAACTAATTGGAACATTAATGATGTATGAAGATGAGACGCAAGATGAAGAAAATGAACATAAAGTGCTTATCAAAAGAGATGAAACTACCTTTAATGTATCATCACAGAGAAAAAATAGAAAGATAAAGAAAAGTGTAAAAGAGAAATCAGAAAGTTCTGATTTATCTATTTCTGATGTGGAACTAGCTCAGGTAGCCAGAAGATTCACTAAGTTCTATAGAAATAATAAGGGCTTCAGAAAATCCTTCAAAAATGATGACAAGGAAGTCGGATGATATGGATGCAAGAAAATGGGGCAAATCAGACCTGACTGTCCTCAGCTAAAATAATACAAGAGAAAGAAAATCTTCAAATGAAATGTTTACGAGCATAAATACAAGAAATATAAGAAATCTACATGGAGTGTATCTGAAGACTCCATTAGAACTTTTGAATCGGACTCAGAGAAGGAAGAAGCAAATCTGAAAGCTAACATTTGTTTTATGGCAGAAACAGATGAGGGAGCAAGTCACAAAATAAAAACGGACATATGGTAAATGGACAGTGGTTTCTCAAGGCATATGAGTGGAAACTCATAGAATTTATCTATACTCACTCGAAAAGATGGTGGACTTGTCACTTTTGGTGACAATGCCAAAGGGAAAATCAGTGGTATTGGAACAGTTGGAGATGCAGAAGTTGTCTCAATCAACAAATTACTTTATGTACAAGGGTTTAAACGCAATAAAATAAGTATCTCTAAACTATTTGATGATGGTTATGTTGTTGATTTTTCTAACAATTGTTATTCTCTTTTCAAAAATAAATTGGTTAAATTTAGAGCACCTAGAACTGACAATGTGTATACCCTGGACATAAATTCCTTGTGTAAATAAAAAGTAAATTTCATAACTGCTAAAGTGAATGAATCTTGGATCTAGAATAGGAGACTTACACATTGTAATATATATATTTTATATAAATTATCTAAGAAGCATTTAGTTTCTGATTTCCCAAGTCCCAAATTTGGAAGTGACAGATTCTGTGATGCATGTCAACTTGGGAAGCAACAAAAATAATCGTTCAAATCTTTTAACAGAATTGCTACATCTAAACCTCTAGAACTTATCCATATGGATTTTTTTAGACCTTCATGAGTAGCAATTTTGGCTGGTAAATCATATGTATATATTTTAGTTGATGACTATTCTAGATTTACTTGGATTTTATTTGTAAAATTTAAAAATAAAGCTTTTACTTTATTTGAAAGTTTTTGTAAAGATGTTCAAAATGAAAAAGGTTTTAAAATAATTTCATTAAGAAGTGATCATGGTGGATAATTTGAGAATCGGGAAGTTAATTCCTTCTGCTAAAATATGGGTATTAAACACAACTTCTCTGCACCAAGAACACCTCAACAAAATGGAATTGTTGAAAGAAGAAATAGGACTATTCAGGAAATGGCTAGGACTATGCTAAATGAATACAGTCTTCCTACCTATTTTTGGGAAGAAGTTGTAAGCACAGCCTGCTATAAAATGAATAGAGTTTTAATTAGACCAATTTTGAAAAAGACACCCGATGAACTCTGGAATAACAGAAAACCTAAAGTAAATTACTTTAATGTTTTTTAATGTAAGGTTTATATCTTGAACACCAAAGACAAATCTTGGTAAGTTCGATCCAAAATCTGAGGAAGGCATTTTCATAGGATATTCAGCTACCTCCAAAGCTTATAGAGTCTATAATAAGAAGTCAAGGATTTTTGAAAAGTTAGTTCATGTGAAATTTGAGGAATCTAAACCCTTTGAGAAAAGGACATATAAAATGGATGAATCTGACTCTAAGGATAACATGAGACTTGAGAACGTGAAAAATGATTTTGAAAAAGATATAAATGAAATTTAGTCCAGTTCAGAGGAACATGATACTGAATAACCTATGAGTGTGCTACCTAGAAAGACTAGAACTCTAAAGAATCACCCTTTAGAGATTCTAATAGGTGACTTAGACACAGGAATAAACACTAGAAGAAATATATGCAATCTTGTAGAATTCTCTGCCTTTATATCCCAATTAGAACCCAACTCTATAAGAGAATCTTTAGATGATGAAAGTTTTATGATAGCAATTCAAGAAGAATTAAACCAGTTTAAAAGAGATGAAGTCGGGGAATTAGTTGAAAGACCACAGAACTATCCAGTGATAGGAACCAAATAGATCTTTAGAAATAAGAAAGATGATAAAAGAATAATAACTAGAAATAAAGCTAGACTTGTAGATAAATGATATAATAAGGAAGAAGGTATAGATTATTATGATACCTTTGCACTTGTATCTAGATTAAAATCCATTAGAATCCTTTTAGCCTATGCATTTCATATAAACATTTAATTATTTCATATGGATGTTAAGTATGCCTGTTTAAATGGCTATTTAATGGAGGAATTTTATGTTTAGCAACCTCCTGGTTTTGAAAATTCTCAAAAACCTGATTCTATTTTTAAACTTACTAAAGCTCTTTATGGACTTAAATAAGCACCTAGAGCTTGGTATTAAAGATAAAGCTATTTTTTATTGAAAAATTATTTTACTTTTTGAATGGAAAATCCAACCCTTTTTGAGAAAACTGTAATTTCTAATATTTTATTAGTTCAAATTTATGTTGATGATGTAATTTTTGGATCAAATAATAAAACTCTTTGTCATGAGTTTTCAAAGTTAATGAAAAAATAATTTGAAATGAGTATGATTGGAGAATTAAATTTCTTCATAGGACTTAAAATTTATCAAAAAGATTTTGGAAATGTTTCAAATCAAAGAAAATACATTACTGATTTATTAAAGAATTTTTGAATTGAAAACAGCAAGACATATACAACTCCTTTGTGTACTAATATAAAACTTGATTTTGATGAAATTGGAAAAAACAGTTAACAACAAGTTATATAGAGGTATGATTATTAGTTTATTATATATTACTGCTAGAAGGCCAGATATAATGTATTCAGAATGTCTTTGTGCAAGATTTCAATCAAATCCTAAAGAATCTCATTTAACAACTGTTAAAAGAATTTTTAGATATTTAAATGGAACTTTTATCCAATCTCTTCTTTATCCAAAAACTTTTGATTTTAATTTAATTTCATATTCAGATACAGACTTTGGAAGTTGTAGATTAGATAGGAAAATCACTTCAGGAACTTGTTAATTTTTAGGGAAATACTTAGTGTCATGGTCAAGTAAAAAAAATATTCAGTTTCCCTATCAACAGCTTAGGCAGAATATTTTTCTGCTGGCAGTTGTTGTGCACAAGTGTTGTGGATGAAAAATACTCTTATGTACTTTGGACTAAATTTTAATAATACGCCTATTTTATGTGACAATACTAGTGCTATAAATATTTCAAAAAATCCTATTAATCATTCTAGAACTAAGCATATTGATATCAGACATCATTTTATAAGAGATCATGTTCTTAAAAAGGATATATCTTTGCAATTTGTAAGTAATTAAATTCAATTAGATGATATTTTTACTAAACCACTTCCCACTGCAAGGTTTGATTTTATTAAGGGGGAGCTAGGTTTTTTTAATTTTAAATAAAGTTTTATTTTACTATGTTGTTTCCTTATTTTAATTCTGTTTAAAATAATTTGGCTATTTGATTTTCAAACAGAATAAGTTTCTTTTCCCCACGTAATCAATTTTATTTATATTTAAAATCTATGTAATGAATAATTAAAACACGAGAATCAAGGCTATCAGAAACCCTTTCGACTTCTAAACTGTTTCATTTCTACCAAAAACTTTTTGAACCTGTGAAACCGCACCACTTCTCGTCAACCCTAATTTTTGAACCTCTGAAACCCTAACCTTCAAAACTTCATAGATTCTCACAGAGATGGCTAAGACTAAGAGAGTTGATGAGCCTGAGACTAGAAATGCCAAGAAACAGCACTCAGAAGGAAGGAAAATATTACAGGGAAAGGTGATTGATCTCGACTGGCTTTTTCAAACAAACCTCATATTAAAAAAAAATTGTCGTTTCAGAATCTCGAACAGACATTAAATAGTGAGAATATGCAATTTTTTTATGAGGTAGAACATCGATATTTCTTCAAGTCTGTACAGTTTAGTCTGGGATACAATGAGGAAACTATGCTGGCTAAGATAGAGGATAAGGATTTTTCGATCTCTTTAGTTGAAATTGGTCAGATTTTGAACTGCCCTAATGAGGGAGTCTTTTATTTTGATTTGAAAAATATAGAAGATTTTGTGCATAAATCTAAGGAAATTATGTCTTTTATATTTTTTTCTACTTCTATAAAGAAGATGTTCATAAAGGACATGGATCTCGATCATAAAATTTTAGTAAAATTTGTGCAAATAGGGATTGCACTGAGGATGTCTAAGATGGAGAAGATATTATATCCTGACATGTATATAATGTATCTTTTGCTCAGTGATATCAAACTCAATTTTCCTAGGTACATGGTGAGGTATCTGAATTACTACTGTCACAGTGAAGCCAGAATGAACTTCTACCCTTTTGGTAGTTTCATTTCCAAATTGTTGTTCAAAAACGATATGGTGAGACTAGTGGATGCCAGAGTACGATTTCATCACAGTAATGTTTTTAATGATGGAACTTTATAAAAGATTGGTTATTTTTGGAGTACTATAAAAGGAAAACTCTTTCCATTAGGAGCTGAGGAAGAAATAGAGAGTGCTCAAGCTCAGTCTGTTAAGTCTAAATAGGGACAGGCTGAATCAAGAGTCATCACTACTGCAATGAGAATAAGATATGAAATGGAAGACACTGAGAAAGAAAGAAGTCAGTAGGGACTTCACACTTAGAGGAAAAGAGCTATTAATGAAGAACTTTTTCCCCTGTAATAACAACAATATATTTACTCTCTTATAGCTTTGTCAGAGAAAAATTTATTGAACAGTCTCAGGAACAGGATGTGGCTGTTACAGAACATGACCCTGAAATAATTGAAGTGGAAATAACAAAACCACAATTTGTAGCTGATGTTGAAGTTACACTTCAACAGGAAAGGGAGGCAGAGCCTGTTGAGAAAGTGGCCAGACCTCAGGACAATCTAGAAGATATTATCTTAGAAAATCAATTGGAAGAAAAAGTTGCTGATGTTCATGATGATCATTTTCTGATGCTCAAACAAAATTACTTCAAGAGGATTTTTCTATGGAAGAGTCTGGAAAAGGCTCTGAGGAAAAATATGTGGACCAACCTGCTCAGGAAAAGGAAAAAAGACTAGTCTAATGCAGACTCACTACCTTTAGTATTTCTACATCACACTGAACCTGGGAATGAGAATCAAGCACAGGGTGCCTCTGATTCAGGGAATAATGAAGTTGAAGAGTGGTATAGACAGGTGTCTCAATTGGAATCTAAAAATGATACTCTCAAGAGAGCCTTAAAATCAGAACAGTTCAAATTTTATAAATTTAAGGATATTACAGTTTCAAGGAAAGAAGTTGAAATTTTTAAGAATGATATACTGAATTTTGTTGCAAAATTAAAGTCAGAAATGGTTATTAAGTCAGATTTAACAGATCTCAAATTATTTATGGAGACACAATTTTCATCTGTCGGAACTAGTGTTGCTAGTGGGTCAGGAATTTCACCTGATTTACTCAAAAAATTTCAGGATATCATAGCTGCAATAAGCAATATGAGTGATAGATTGCATAATCTTCAATGACACAGTGCTCCTTTATCATTCCTATTAGACAATCAAAAAATTTTGGTTAATCAGTTGACATCCAGTGAACCAGGAATTAGATCAGACTTAAATAAATTCACAGAGAAGTTGTCTTTTTTTATGGAGAAGGAAGAAAGACTTCACGAGTTTTTAAAAGTCAATATCATTGAAGATATTCATATGACTCAAGAGGCCAGAGATCTTATTATTAAGCATGGTGATGGAATGATGCGAAGACTCAGGGAGTAGTTGACAGAAATCAAGTCTGTAATTCAGAGGAGATAGACCCTATTTTATACCCTGACCAAACCTTGATTCATGTGTTCATCATAATTGTATCTATTCTAACAACTCAATGAAAAATTTTAATTCTTTTATTTATCAATTTTTGTAATTTTAATGAGATTTTGTTTCTTTATATTTATTTTGTTTTACTTTCATTGTTTCTATAGGACAGTAATCCAGATTTAATTATTTCCAAACACTTAGTTGTAGCGTTTACTTAATTTCAGCGCAACATTAAATGTGTTATATTCCATCTTTTATCGTTCTTTTTTAAATAAAAAAAAGGGGGAGAGATTTGGATAAACACAACATTTTTTTTGTTTCATTTTATTGGGGGAGAAATTAGAATACAGAAATTAAAATGGATAATTTAAAGGGAGAAATTAAGTTAAATATAATATTGTATTTATCTTTTAAAAAAAATTCAAAACTATACGTAATTAATTTTTTTTGTGTAAGTTAATTTCATTAATTATTTTATTGGTTTTGTGATCATAAAAAGGGGGATATTGTTGAGAAAGTGTTGTTTTCAAAAATACATAATGTTTTATTTAAAGGGGGTATGTTGAGAACAACACACTATCTCTTTATGAGAATTTTGATGCATCTCAAATACCCTTAATTATTTTCTAATGATTTTATGTGTTAAGTATTTTTTTTAGGAATTTATTATTCATTATATTTTTATTTCTAGATGAAATATTTATGTTCTTGAATAATGAGGTTTTATTTCTAAAGTATTCGCATTTAGCGTGTTCTAGAAACACTGTTTATACTGTACTTATTCAGGATCTGCTTTAGCGTGTTCTGGAAACATTGTTCATACCCTACGTGGAGAAACGTAGCATAAGAATAAAATGAAGCGTATTCTTTATGAGATAAGTGAAAATTATGGTTAATCAACCATACGTTATCGGAAAATTATGAAAAAGAACCCTACGTTATGAAGGAACCCTACGTTTGGGATATCAGAAATGTATGGAAAGAGAACCGTACGTAAGTATTAAACCTTACATTTGTTTCTAAAAATGATAGTTCATCAACCTTACTTTTGTAAACCACCATATGTTCTTGGAAAAGTATAGATCCAGTTAAAGTATGGATCTTTTACCATACGTTTGAAATTTGAAGAGAAAAGTATAGATGACCAACCCTATATTTATGATCAACGTTACGTTTGAAGAAAGTGACATAAACCTTATGTTTTTAATAAACCATACGTTATCAACCCTAAGTTCGAAGACTACTTCATCAACCTTACATTTAGGGGATGCATACAGTACAACTCAACCTTACGTTTGGCGTCAGAAAATTTAAAGTTGATATTTTTATGCAACGGTCAGCAAGGTTATTATTATGTGGATTTAAAGCTGATTGTAAAGTGAAACATTGACAAATTCAAATCTATTTTATCAATGGTTTAAATATTGAATTAAAATGATCTTTTCATGCCAAATTTTTAGGGACGTTGCGACTACTCTGTAAATTTAAATGTTTGAATGTCCTGAGTCAAAAGGTGAATTTTGTGGATCTAAATTTGTAGGAGAAGTTCTTATCCTTTTTATATATATGTGAGTTTTTTTTAACAACAACTAATGGTCTTATGAGATCTCTCAATCATTTTGAGAAAATTGAAGAAAAACAGACACTATCAAAATTTCAGATCTTCTAATTCAAGAAAACGATAAAGCTCTATATTCTGAAGAAGAAAAATCACGATAGAAGATTCATTTGTTTTACATCGAAGATCATTTTTCAATATGCTACTGCTGAATTTGTGAGTTATATTTCTATATCTACTACAATAGGATCGACTCAGAACGACTCTTTTTGGGAAGATCGTTATTTCTGAAGGTGATGATCCATCTATTGTCAATTTCATGCTGTTGCAATTGTGAAGAACATCTGGAAAGTATTTTCAGAATAAAAAATCATTATTTTATATTCTTGAGTGACCATCTACTCATACTAAGCTGTGTAGGTTCTTTGAGTGAACCAGAAGGCTTTTTTCCTTAAATTGTAAAGGTGTCAAATACCTGTACTCAATTGTTGAAACGGTCTGTTGAAATGAGGACCAATTAGTGAAAATCACCATGCTCGTGGAGTAGAGCATTGGTGGAGTGAACTAGGGGCTTTCTATTCCCCGAACAACTATATATCTTGTGTCTCTGCTATTTAAATTTATACTTCATTAATTCATCTCATTAAAGTTAAAGGGCATAACACAATCTCGCAAAGATTTCAAAAAAGACACAATTCATTCCTCTCTTGTGTATATTTTTTATAATATGATCCAATATAAACTATATAAAACATATATTAAATGTGATTTATAGATAGACGTAGTATCATTCTTAGGGAATTTTATCACCGGAAAAGGAATATCAGTGGACCCTTCTAAGAAAAATGCAATCGAGGAGTGTCCTAGGATGATATCTAAAATGGAGATCTGTAATTTTCATGGTCTAGCTGGGTATTACCAATTATTTTTAAATAAATTATCTGGATTCTCAAACCCATTAAACAAGATGACTCATAAAAGAGTAATTATTTTATGGACTAGTGAATGTGAAGACTGGTTCAAAGATTTCAAAAAGAGTCTTATCACTACACCAGTACTAACACTAACCACGAGTGGGGAACTCTTATTGGTATATTGTGATTCTTTAAATAAGGGATTAGTACATGTGATAATGAAAAATGATGAAGTAAGAGAATATTCCTCAAGGCAACTAAAACTTCAAGAGAAAAACTATGTGACGCATTTTTTGGAGTTAGCGACTATAATCTTTACATTGAAAATATGGTAGAATTATCTCAATGGGAAGAAGTGTGAGATATATATTGATCAAAAGAGACTCAAATATATATTCACACAGAAGAATATTAATATACACCAGAAAATATGGTTAGAGATAATCAAGGTTTTTTACTGCTCAATACACTACCATACTGGTAAAATAAATAAAGTGTAATATGCTCTAAGTAAAATAGGATCATGCAATCTTATCAATGATGGGAATTGAGAATCATACAATATTCTGAGAATTGAAAAGGGTTGAAAATGGAATCATAATGGGAGGAACATAATCATTTTTTTTCTCAAATTATTTTTCAACAATCCATTTTAGATTAGATAAACAATGCTCTAAGAGATGATGTGTAAATTCAAAAGTGGTTAGAAGATATCAAAAAAGGAAAATCCTCATAATTCAAAATTTATGGGGAATGAGTTGTAAGATTTTTTTCACAACTATGTTTACCAAAAAACTTGATATAAAGAGGTATATTTTTAATGGTTCACATAGATTTACCTTCTTCTTCCACCCAGGGATCACAAATATGTGTTGAGATCTATAAGATCACTGTTAGTATGACAATTTCAAGGAGATTTATAAATATACATCAAAGTGTATGGTATGTTAGGAAGTGAAGGTTTAAATAAAATATTCTTAGGGTATGATGAAAATAATTTTCACTTCATTACATCTAGAAGAAATAATTCTATATGGGTTTTTTGGATCATCATTAAAAAACTACTCACATAATTACAATTAAGTAGGACTTATCACTCGATCAACATGGATGGAAATACATGAGAGAATTGGTGAGACTGTATGGGGTACCATTATTTATTGTTCCTGGTCAAGATTCTAGATTCATTTTCATGTTTTAGAAGAGTCACAAATATTCTCTAAACACTAAACTGAACTTTAATACAAATTATCATCATCAAAATGATGGCTAGTCTTACCAGAATAATCCTTCACTGGAAGATATTTTTAGAGAATACTTGATGGAATTGAAAGGAGTATAGGTCCAACATCTTCCTCTTGTAGAATTATCTTACAAAAATATTTTCTAATCAAGCATCCAAGTGGCTCCATATGAATCCCTTTATAGGAAGATATGTGTAACAATTATATGTTGCGATAAATTTGGTGAACATAAGTATTTGGGACCTAAAATGGTTGAGGAAATATTATAAAAGGTGAATACCATTTAGTAACCAATCATAGCTTCCCAAAGTTGACAAAAGAGCTAGTATAAAATAATCGATGGGACCTGTAGTTTGAGTTTTGGGATAATTTATTTCTCTGTATATCTTCATGGAATAGATACATGTGATTTAAGAATAAGGGAAAGCTAGGTCCTAAGTATATTGTCCCCTTTGATATTCTTTATTATTTCAGAGTTGTAGCCTATCAACTATCACTTCCACAAACCATGTCTCAAGTACATGATGTATTCTAAAAATCCCTCTAAAGGAAGTGCATACCAGATCCCCTATATGTACTAAATTTAGAGGTGGTAAATTTTGAAAATTATATCTCTTATTAGCTAAAACTATTGAATATCTTGGACAATATGGATAAATTTCTATGAAACAAGATTACTCATCGGGTAAAAGTAATATGGAAAAACCATAAATATAAAGAGGTGACAAGAGAACTGGAGGAAGAAATGAAGGAGAAGTACCCTCACCTATTTTCACCTTAGTATGTAAAATGAAATTTCAAGGGTAAAATTTATTAAGGGTAAAATAATTTAATGACCTCAAAGTTTATCAATAGAAATCCACTTCTTATAATTATGACATGTAGTATAAGCACACACATCACATAGAGAAATTGACAAAAAATTATTCTCATAATTGAATAATGATACATTAGTATATAAATAAACAAGTAAAAAAATACAAATATTATATCAAGATAATAAATATAAAATAAAAGAATAAGAATAGGATAATTTGGATATGCTCAATCTACTAGAATAGTCGCACTCACGAACAAATCTATAGAAGTAAAACATAAATTTTTTAGAAAAATATTAATTTTGAAGATGAAATTATATATAAAATTGATATAAAAAATTAAGATAATTAATAATTAATGAAATAATATGTATTGATAGGAATTTAGAAACCCATATGACCGCTATAAATCTGACATTTGGAATAGAAACCTGACTACTGAATTAGTGATTTGACCATCGGGAAGAGTAATTTGACTGCTAGAATAGTAAAATCACCTAGGGAAATGTAAAAAAATATTAATGTATCTTATAAAATAAAAATATGATATATTTATATCTTGGTAAAAGTAAATAAATGTTTTGAAAATGATAAATTATGTGTTAGTATATTTGTAAACGGTAACTATGTTATTTGTAATTCCATAATAAATATAATGATTTAAAAGAAAATTTATTTTCATAAAATAGAATCATAAATTTATATTATGAGGCATTATAATTATAATTTAATTTTATAAGACCATGTTTAACATTTTTAAGGGTCGTAAAATAGATTATAATATTAAAATAGGAATTTTTTGAATATATGATGATTTTATTAAAAAATTAAATATCTCAAATTTATTAAATTATTTCCATAAAATGTAGTCCATTTTTTAAATATAATTGTTCAAAAATGGTTAGGGTAATTTTTTGGGATTTTTCTAAAAGAGTTGAATTTTTGTGAATAGTGAAATACAGTAATTTACGGTATTTAACATTATAAGACAAATAGATGAATTTTTGAGTCATTCATGATGTAATGACCCATTAGTTCAAACTAAAATGAACTATATACCATATATAGTCAAAATAATCAACACTAGTGATAGTATTGAGCCAAAATAATAAACTAATTAATATAATAATAAAAAATACTCCTCTCCTCCCCTTATAAATATCACAAATCACAAACCCTTATCCTCACACATTATAAGACTTTAATATATCTAATTATCTACAAAAAAATCTCCTCCCCTCTCTCCCCACATACTCTTTATTCTGGTCTCACCAAAATACCAATTCCAGTTCCTTAAGGTGTCCCTCTAGGCGGTGATATTCAAGAAGTAACTTTCTAAAACCACCTCTCTTAATGTATTTCCTTATTCTACCTTATCCAAACCTCCTTCACACATAAAATTATAATAACTCAAATATAATTTATATAATACATTTTTATATTTCAAGTGGAATATCTTCTATTCATCCCTTTTCTTATCTCCTCTTATTTAAAGAAACAGAATCTATTCCCAAATTATGGTGGTTAACTGTCTTCATGGATAATGATATTTTGTTTTACATTGCCACCATAGATGTTGGTCAAAAAGGTATTATTCTAGTTAAATAAAAATTTAATAGGTATATTATAACTTATTTCATGTTTTTTAACTACTATATATAGATAATATTTAATAAAATGAAACTAGTTTGTGATGGTTGAAAACCCGCCAAAATAAACTAAACATTTATTATTATTGGTTTATCAAATGAATCATCATCATACAAAAAATTAAAAAGATATACAGGACCATTAAAAATTATAAGAGTTTGTGAATACTATATAACTTCACTTTTGGAGTACTATTCCAATTTTACCTGAACATCCATAAATATACACAAGTTAACCAACGATGAAACCGTGAAACAAATGCTCCATAAACAAAAAAATTAAATATTATAACTCATAGAAATTTCCCTGAATAAACTTAAAAAATTATAATAAATCAGATATAGATGAAATAGGTTTTGTATTAATTAATTTATGAATCTAATTTGATTATCTAAGACATTAAGTGAAAGTGTATAACACATTCGGGCATAAGGTAAGAGATCTCTCCGAACCTCCATATTTAATTTGGGTAATAATTTATCTCTATTTTCATAAATATATCTCTTAATTATTCTTATATAATTCATAAATATTATATATATATATATATGTTTTATACATACATATCTATCTCAATTAATCTTTCTCTGATGAGTAAATACATATTTTAAAAGGTTCCTTTCTCAATTTCTCTCGATAAGCAAAACTGATTAAAGGGAACTTCTTTGTTTATTAACCATTTTCAATTACACTCAATAAACCATTTTAATCTACCAAAATTTTTCATAAATCACCCATTTTATCATGAAAAACAATTTTTTTTCATTTAGGTTTTCCAGAAATAATTATACCATTATGCTATTTAAAGACTCTCTATTCTTTTCAATTAAACTTATCTAAAGTGGGACATTTATAAAGTTATATAACCATTATTTTTCATGTATTCAATTTAATTGGACATATTTATTCTTTTTCTATAATTATTTATCCATTGTTAATGTATAATAATTATTTAATCACTTCTTTCAGGGATACGGTCATGATTCCTTATGACGTGATTGTTAAAATCATTTCTTTCCATGGGTAACCCTTATATTTATTCCTTAAGTTTGATTCTATATGTGGAACACATATGCACGAACATGTTATGATGGGTGTGCCTAGATGTTTATTCAATGCAATGGGTATTGTTTTGTCTCATGAAATGTTATGTATAGGATTTGGGAGTAAAACTAATCCATTATGGGACTTTGTCCACCATGTTATATCATTTTGGCAGTTAGCCTTGCCTCTTGTTTAATTTTTGTTATGTGTTACTACCACATTACTATATTTTTTTTGAATATATGATTCCATGTTCTGTATTTAATGTCTCATAATGTTTACTCGTTATCCATTCCCTTTTATGTTATCATGTTATGCCTTCTGGCTCATGCTTTATGCTTTTTATATGTATATTCTATTACTATGATTTTTAGCTCATCAATTCTTTATATGTATTACCCAAGTTATCATATGTAGTTATATGAGCTCAAATGGAGTTAGGAGGAGATACCTACTGGTGTGAACCTTGATAATATAAATTACTATGTCAAAACATGGGTGCAAGTGGTGGAAGATGAGTCAGAAATTGGTACTATTGAGGATTCGGCAGCATATACATTTCCAGATCAAAGGATTCTAGATGAGAAAATGATTGCTAAAAACAGTAAAGTATAACAAAATATGGATGAAATAAAACCCTTGAGAACAAGAAAATCATAATGGAAACAAAGAAAGTATACATGACAAAGCTATCATAGCTATGCATGATTCCCCTTCTAGTTTAGATCAATCTATGAAGTATGCTGACATTTTATTGGAAAATAAATATGTTGTTTCATATCTAGATTTCATCCAATCCTAGGAGGATGGTAATGTAAGGGTTCATACTCATGTTCATAATGATCCATCCGATTCACATAACTTTGAAATGGTGAAAACTAACAATCCTTATGGTTCTCTTGTCACTACATAAGTGAATTCTGAGGAAATTCTATATGGCCAAATGTAGGTGAATCAGTCTAGTGGGAATAATAATCGAAGGGAATTGGATGTTAACATGGATACATCCTCCTTGAATATTGATAGTAAGGTGTACAATAGTCAAGGCACAAATTTTCATCCATCCTTTCATATTGACATAGAAAATGAAAGGGAGTTATCCCCTATAGAGATGATCTAATATGATTTAGAAGGAACGTAAGGGACTTGCAGAAAACTAAGTCACGGAGATAGGGATGGCACCAGAAAATCCGTGGAAGAGGTCTTGGTCATGAGGATTTGGTTTCTAATAGGGGTATATACAACTAGTGGATCCTAATTCAGATATTTCTGACATTGAAATCTTACTCCATCAAGTAGAAGGCCTAATAGAGAGAAATTCTGGGGATCTAGTCGCAGACGTTGTCACGAATTTTATTGGAATGCTTTTCAGGAAAAATAACATAGAATTTTGATGATGATTAGGAAAAACTTTGGTCTTGATCATCCTTGGTACGAGAAGTGATGCTTTGTATGTCCCCATTTTCCATTTTATTTCTTGTTTTTTCTTCAATAAATGGGGATTTTCCCCTACCATTTCAAAAAAAATTGATAATTATGATTAAATTCATGTAATAATATGTGTAAAAGGATATGGTCACTGTAATTTCACAATGTAACCATTATTTTTAGTTTGAAAACAAAACATGTTTCATAAATAAGTATATATGAAAACACATTTCCATATACATCCCTTTGATTTTTCCCTTTTAAGAAAAATCATCATACCAAACCTTAAGAACATGGATGAAAATCATTTTTCATTAAATAAAGGGTAATAACCAATAAATCCATTCATAATAAAACATATGGTCATGTAAAACACAAGAATCTGGGTAATTTATACTAACAGTGAACAAATGGGAAGAATGTTAGAAACTATGATTCCAAGTCATCCAAGGAACTCTATATAGCATAGTGAATCCTAGGTCCCAACAAATACACAGATCCATACATTTACCCCATGTTCCAAATTTTACTATTTCAAGATAGATAATATAATACAAATAATTTAATATTATATTTATGTAATTTCATAGAATAGTTAATGTTTATAACACTATTTTTAAATAGAATCCCAATTCAAACATTTTTTATCCCTTCCAAACATCAAGTAAAAATATGGATTTGAATACATCCCTTACAAATATTAACATAATAATTTTTATATGAAAAAATAAAATTATTTCATAATAACATTCAAGTATTCCATGGGAAAAATCCATTGGATAGAGATGCCTACCTCATCAATAGAGGTAACATTGAAACCTTTTATTTTAGTGATAAAAATAAGAGATAAAGTCTTAACAATCCTATATCTACAAATAAAATCTTCAACTACCCAAAAACACCTCTAGACTTGAAAATCACAACCCAATTGGGTTTCTACAGATTAGGTGGAATAGTTATTAGGGATGGATCTAGAGAAAGAAAAGGAATCAATATGAAAACCAAACATACCATAAAGATATCCACCCTAATTGATCGATGATCCATAAGGAATCATGGATAAAGTACTTTAGAGTTTCATAGAAGGGATGGTTTGAAATTATGATTGGTTATGAGGAGATTAGAGTTTTAAAAAACCAAGGGTATCATAGTAATTTTCCATTTTGATATGTTCGGATTAAGTTACATGGTTAGGTTGTGTAGTTAAATCCATTTTCTAACTATGTGGTAGCCATTATCCCTTAAAAACAAGTCTCTTTGTTTCTTGTAGATAGTCGTATGGTTTGAAAAACTACAATCAATTCATTGGAAAACTCTATAAAAAACCATTAACTTTCTTGGTTTTTATGGAGACTCACGCCTTTTGAAAAACCATCATAATCCCATACAAAATATCACTCGAACTAATAGATCCATATCACATGGATTTCACACAGTTACTACTAGTCATGTGCCTAAATTGTGCACCTGGTCTGTTCCCCCATACTCCAAATTTTTTACAACTGATCCTAAAAATCCTATATAACCTCAAAATAGTTAAACCAAGGTCACCATTAAACATACATTTAACCTAGAGGGTGTAACAATTCTCCCCAAAATGAAACTTTCAATCCTATAAAATCACTTAGGATTATAGACTCATGAACAAATAAGGACACTACTGCCTGATAAATTCTTCCCACTCCCATGTCTTGTGGATATCTAATTCACACTTCTAAAAAACACAGACCAAAGGGATCATTTTACCATAAATAAACTTATCTTAATGATCTATAATCTAAAATTCTTGTTTTTAATATATAGATATCAAGTTCAGTCTCAACATCCTCCCATTCAATCACATGATATGGGTTCGATTAATACTTATTATATAGGGAACCACGGAACACATCATGTATAGATTCCAAGAGAGACGGTACACTTAACAGATATGATACCTTTCCAAGTCTCCAGAAGATAAAAAAATTACTAATATACCATAAATCCAACTTACTCAACTTTCCCAAGTGATGATGCCTCACATGGTGAGAAACTTTGAGAAAAAATCGATCACCAGTCTCAAATTCCAATGTTTTATAATGATGATTATCATATGATTTCTAGAGTATCTGTGATGTTGGATATATATTTCAGATCAAATACACCATATTTTTCATCTCATGAACAAGGTTTGGTCCCATGAGTGACCTTTCACTAATATTCTCCCAATAAATAGATATTTACATAGAAACCCATACAACACTTCAAAGGGTTTAATTATAAATTAATACTGATAACTATTATTGTAGAAAATTCCATAATTCATATATGCTTCTCCCATGAACCACTGAAGTCATAGACACATTCCTAAATCATATATTATAGATTCTAAATGGATCACTCAATTTTACCATCAATCTAAGGATGATACACCATGATTAACTTTAGTTGGGTACCCATCACCGCTTGAAATCATTTCCAAAAATGAAATTTAAATCATGAGTCTCTTGTATGATTATAATATTATAAAAATATAATAAAAATGAGGGGTTAATTATAGTCTATAAATGTAAACATTATAATTTTTTTGGTCTCTTTATGAAATTTTATCCGCCAAAATTTGGAACCAATATACATTGTAATTAAAGTTATAAACATTTTATAATAAACTATATAAACTTTTATTAAACATGAATAATGTAAAACATAAATTTATAGAAATAAGTGTAACAAAATTTTATAAATTATCTAAGAAAAACATAGAAAACCATTATAATAAAGTATCCACACTCTAACCTTGACTGTAAACTAATTTTGTAACCTGAAATAAGGTATCCATGATAATAAAGCTATCATAAGGCCTATCATTCTATCCTTATAATACCTCAATCAAAATGATTATACAAACTCTATTTCCCAATTCCTAGGAACCCTTTATCCAACTATGTAAACAAACTCCATCTCTTTATCCCTGAGATAACTCTATACAACATATCAAACAAGTAGCGATAAAAAAATTATAGAATTTACAAAGATCATCTCATAAAATATCCCATAAGAAAAAATATAAATTTTATAGAAGAATTGTGCTCAGTAACAAAATATTACAAACACTTCATAAGAAACTTTATATTATTTTATGTTATAATCTTCTTCTCCATTGAGGTTGTGATCAATTCATAGATGAGCTCAAATGGTCACATTCTACATTTTTTTGAAATAGTTTCAATGAAACTGGATGATCAACTTCTTTACTTGAAAGTTTCATCATAGAAACATGTATGATGTTCATTTTATAAATAAAAATTATAATAATCAAATTTTTTGTCAGGTGGAAATGAAAATATTTATTTGACAACATTATTTTTCTTAATCCTATAGTCTTTGTAAAAGTTCATCTTGTATACGTGTGTGTCTCCATATAATGAAGTATGTATGGTATACTTTGTACACAAATGTATAAAATTGAACTAATATTATCCATATAGTAAAACTAAATGTTTTATTACAAAAAAACATTAAATCATAGGAAAAATAAAAGTTAGTTCAATTTAAGGTGTTGTAATACATGATATTATTAATCAATAGAAACAAGAACTCTTTGAAAGCATCGACCTCACCTTAAATGCCGATTATTTGGTATTTAAAAAATATCCCGCAGGGGTCTTCTCGGCTAAGAGTTACAGACTATTTCTGAAAAATTTAAATGACAGTAACAGTGTTATGAATGCGTATTAGTGTAAAGAGCTTCCTTTCAAATGCAATTTACTTTTGTGGATGATATATAAGAATGGTATTTCGACGGACGAATTGGTCTGTTGGAGGGGTGTTCAGATAGTGTGGAAATGCTAGTGTTGCATGTCCACAAGTTCTGAAATAGCGGGGAATTTATTTTTTTGCGGGTGACTGGGATATGGTGGTGTAGAGATACCTAGGTAACCTCATAGTTATCGATATTAATTATTCAGCTAGTTTTGATTTCCTTATTAATGAATCTCCCAGTGTTGGATCAAATGAGCATGAGTGAAGGGCCCATTCTGTGATAATGGTTGTGGGTTGCTGGACTTTGTGGAACTCAAAGAGTAAAGCATGTCACGAAGTTAGTCAGAAATCCTTGATTTTCATGCAGGTCTGGTTCTAATTTCTGGTGGTGGAGTTGGTATCACTAATAAATCAATGGAATGAAAGTAAAATCCTGAGAATGTTTATCACTGCTTCTAGGAGATCTTTTTCTAGTCATGATGTTCATGGTATACAAGATAATAGAAGATGGGTAATTTTAAAACCACCTACAAGTGGATATAAGCTAAATGTTGATGGATTGAACTCTCTTGGTATAATGCGTGGAGGTGGAGTTATCTGAGATAACAAAGGTTATGTTATCACTTCTTTCAGTAGCTTCTTTGGTCAAGGAGACTCTGTAAGAGCAGAGGCTAAGGCTCTTCTTGAGGGGGTGGAAATCTGTTGGGACTTCAATTTATCTCCGTCTTTGATTGAAATAGACTCTAAAGTGATATATAAATCTATATATGTCAATACAAATATCCCCTGGTGTATTGATTATTACATTCGAAGGTGTATCTGATACATTACTTATGGTGAGTATTTCCAACATACATGGCGTGAAGGAAATAAAGTTGAAAATTATTTAGCCTCTAAGGGTGATCAAAATGATTCTAGGATTATTTTTTTAATATGGGAAATCTTCCTTCAGAATGTTTTGATTTCATTCGGTCATATGCTTTTGGTTTGCACTATTTCAAACCTCCCGAGTTCCCTTGCTTTCATAATTCTTGTTGTATAGTTTCTGGGTGACCTTACTCCCATGTTTTAAGAAAATAAAAATGGTTTTTATTGTTTTTATAAATAGTGTATTGTGTTTTCTAAATATAAGGCTATAAAGTGTTCTTTTGACTCAACAATCACCCCCTTTTTGAAAAAAAACAATATTTGATAGAAAAATTTAATGTAAAATATTAAAAACCTTACTCCACATAAATTAAAAACATTAGATAGAGTTCTTAATTTATCTTTTTTATATCTTCATAACTTTCCATGTTCTCTTACTGCCTCTCTTTCTTCCACTTTGTATTTTTTTAAAATAAATTATAGGAAATTGATATTTAGGTAGAAATTCATCCTTGAAATGTTAGAAAAAGATTCTAGAAAACAAAATATCTTACATATAATATACAAATTTTTTAATAAGATTTCATCCAAATAGTTTAACATTCATTGATACAATTTATAAAAAAATTATTATAGCACCTTACAGAGTTCAACGGAATTTATTCTTTCTTGGATAATTTCTTTATTGTCACATTTAACTTTCTAAGATCATCCTGGTTCTTCTTAGATTCTACTATAATTGAATCAAACTTTGAAACATTGTCCTGTATCACATTAATCTTCTACATTTTCTTATATAGTTCTTAATCCTATTGTATGGAAATGGAATTAATATCATCGATAAAGTTTTTGAAATATCAAATGTCAGTGTTTATACTACAAGTATATTATAAGACTATATTCTTTTTCCTTTTTATTCCTTTAAACTTTTCATAAAAGAACATTATATCTCCCCCTGTATAGTTTTTCCACTCTATACTGATTTTCAAATTTTTAAACTCCACTATGGATTTTCACTTTAAATATCACAACTCAAATTTTTACTGGATTAAATTTTAAACAAGTTGTTTCAGAGAAATAAAATTTTAAAACACATCAACTTTTACTTGAATGTAATTATATTGATCATAGATATCAATAATGATTTTGAAAATACATTAAATACTTTTTATTACTTCATTAAAGTATTAATCTTCATTTATTTTATTTGAATTTATTTCTAGTATCAATATCTTTATAGTCTCTTGAAACATATGGAAAAGTAGGCTCTCTAACTCTTATTACTGTGAATTATTCTCTTTGTATGAACATTGTTTGAGATATTCCTACAACATCTATCTCTTCATCAGTCTAAACTATACTGAAGAATCAACTTTTGACCCTTTATCTACATCATCAAAAGGAACTTCTTCTTGAGAACACATAGAGGATTATTCTTCAAATTTTTATGGTAGAGATGTTGAGGTATGAGCCAAGGTTTCTTCTATATCCAAACCTATTTTCCACTCTTTAAAAATATAAACTATGCTCTACAACATTTTTCTATTCCTAGGCTCTTGAGATATTCTTATAGATTGAGATGTGTTTTCAACTACTTATTTTTCTTTTTGTACTTCTTTTTAAATAGATTTTTCAACATATTAAACATTGGATTAATCAAAAACATTTTCATCTCTGATTATTTTATTTTCCTTTCCCTTATCATTAAATAGGGGAATATATTGATCATGAACAGTTGAAGCTTCTTCTGGTAGATCGGTAGGAGGAAAATAGAAAAAGGATAAATGGGTAAAAGGGCCACCTATTGTTTGACATTAGCAGATTAAGGAACTTTCTAATTATTCCTATCAACATTTTAATAAGCTATATATGTTTCTTTTCATAAATATATTGCTATATTATCCTTATTATATTTAATAGTTTGATTTTTCATTACTTCTTCTTCTTCTTTCCAATTATTAAAAACTTATTCTTTTGAATCCTTTACCTTGACCTTATCCAAACAGAAAGATAAATCTCCATACGTATTCTCATTATTTTTATTCATAAACTCATAAAATTATTCATTAGACATATTCTTTCTCTTATTTTATAGTAATTATAGATATTTGTTAGATGTCTCAGCACCATTATTTTTTGAATTTTTTGTTCTTAAGAGCGTTAATGCCTTGAAAAGATGAACCTTTGGTTATATTTTCAATGAACTTTTTCAAATATGGAACCAAAATAAGCCTCATATTTACAAATGTTTCATCACAAAAGTAAGGAATTTTATATCATACTAGTACAACTTAATTCCTAATATTATGATCCTATATAAAATTAACTAAAATAATATTGATAATATTCAGGTAAAGGATAATTATAATATTTACCTATCTATTTTTGATTTACATGATATTAATCAATATAAACTTCACAATGTTGAACTTCATCATGTTACAGAGGAACTCTAAGACATAAATGTATTGGACCTTCATGGTGTCCCTATCACATTTTCTTTGAAGGATTAATTTTTAAACCCACATAGACACAAACCATGCATTTTTTGTAAGGTTTCAAAACTTAATAACCTTCTCATAAGAGGAAAATGAATATTTCCCTACTCTGGATTTCCCAAAATAAAAAATTTTCTTATGAATCTTATGAGTAACAAATGATACTTCACCTTCTAATGGTATACCTACCAACTCAATATTCTTCTTGATATTTAGGTTACAAGGTTTTTCTAAGAGTCTCAAAGAAACATTCTATAAACCATGTACTTCTCTAAATTATAAACTTATATAAAATTAACTTACAATTGTTCAATTGTGAAAATGGTAATCATCTTGTGAAAAAAAATAGATTCCCATCCTTGGAAAAAAAATAAACAATTTCAAAAGGGAATAGTACCTTTCAAACTAGTCTCTATCAATCAGCCTCTTATTCACTACTTTTGGAGACGAAGAATCATCAAAAGACGCCATGACAACAAATAATATTGAAATGTTTGGGCCAGGATGTCACTAAACTGATGCTCTAAGACTAATATCCATATGGCCTAATGCATACATCTTTGTTTTTCAAATACTTTTAACTAGTATTGAGGTCCTAAGGTGTGTCCATAGAGATATTATTCACCCATATTAGAGTATACAACATTGTAAATAACTATATATCATCCAAATCAGTAAATTAATAGAGTATGGATGTAGTAAATAAACTAAAATTGAACATTCTTCAATAATAAATGAGATGATATAAAATCCAAAACAACCATATCATATGTAAATCACTGGTTAAACAATGGACCAACCATACATGTAGGAGAATAAAAAGGGTAATAAAATAAAAGTAAAATTATATCTGACTAACTCTAATCCATACCATATAACTGGTCTGTAAGGAAATTATAAGATGATCCATACCGATCAAAAAATCCACATGAGTGGCTTCACTCAATCATGAAACCTAGGGCCTCAGATCTATCCATCATATATATGTTCTCAACTTGAAAAGAAATCATAAAGTCTGCATGAAAACCATGGTGTGTATACAGTTGTGATAAATAATCTTAGTAGGCTACCCCGTTGATGTACTTATAGATCTGTTGTTTTAATTACATGCTCAGGAAATATAATTAGTCTAGCTGAGACACACCTGAATAAATAAAATAAATTACAGGAAACCAAAATGTATCCCTAGGTCTATAATCCCAATCAATTAGGAAATTTTCCATCGTGTAAATAAATAATTATATGTGTATATATAAATATATTACCATTAATATATAGAGAGAGAGAGAGAAATGTGTATATACATGAGTAAGGTGAAAATTACATAATCAATAAAAATGATCTTTGGGTCCATAATCCCAATCGTCTATACATCCTGTGAAAAGACATTGATCTGGATCTCATACTACTCAAGCCTTGTATAATTAATTTGATCCTTGGGTCTGTAATCTTGATCGAAAATACCTTCTTCAGGCAATGATGGAAATCTCCCTTAGGAAGGTATGCCACCATAGTGGGATATATGTCCTAACCCTAGGTTCACTCATACTCACCTCCAATCACTATAATGAAGAATTCCATATATTGATGGAAAATCTTGTTAATGGTCACTGAGCTAGATGTTATACTACTCAGGACATTTGAATCTAGTTTGATGTCTTAATCATAGGTCTATGTCCATAGTAAATCCTGACATTGTGACTCATATAATACCTAAGGGGATGACCCTTGGGTGACGTGCAAAGAGAAATCTACATGTAATTCCATGCCCAATAACAAGAGTCAAAAGAGTGTGGAGCTTCATGTCTGCCAACCGAAACCATGGGTGTGTGAAGTACCATATTCAACAACCCAATAAATGGTGTGTGGATAAATTTTTCCAATAACCCATTCATAGTTGTGGAAGGCCATGTCCACTAATGAGGAGTTTCATGTCCAATTAAATTTAAAAGGGGGAGGAACATCATGTCCAACATCCCAGTCAAGTAGTCAATTATGGAGAGCATAGTAGATCCCTGATAATAAAACAAATCAATGATGAGGATCACCATATCCAACACCAAGATCAAGAAATCGAATAGGGAGAGTGTAACAATCCCCATAACTTGGGTGAGCATAATCATACTCGAGTGTTACTAATAAGCTAGATCCCAGGAATTACATTTGAGGATCACAATAATAATATAAAAAATAAATTAAAATCCTAAAAATCTAGATCCCATGAAACACATATGGAATCCCAATAAAAAAACAAACAATAACATGGATCAGAAGCTGAATCCAAGGAAATACGTCCAGGAATCCAAATAAAATAACAATCAATAGCAAGGAATAGAATCTAGATACTAGGAAATATTTCATGGAATCCTAATAAATAAAGTTTCATCAATTCAAGCTCATTGGCCATAGATCAGGAAGCGCTTTTGTTAATCACCATTGCATCAGCAGTAATAAAGTTAATGTATAAGTAAAAGTTTGAGGGTGGTAAAATTCCTAAATCTACCACTTCTTCCATAGCCTCCTGACATAAAATTTTTGTATGAGTTATGAGGTGACAACCTCTACCATCTCTACTCAAACACCCAATTCACTAGCTATGGGTATCTCAAACATCAAGGCACCCACTAAGTCCCTAGATTCAAAACACTAAATAGGCATTATACTTGGGATCCTCATAGATGATAAATAGAAATAAGGTTTCAACATGGGGCCCTCAATAATAGTGTATCAAGGTAGTAGCATCATACATGGGTTCCTCAGATTAGTAATCAGGAGGAGAGATCTTATATTGGATTCTCTATGACAGTATGTAAGTGAATTCATCCAAAAGGGGACCCTCGATAATAATAATAAGAAAGAGGAATCCAACATTGGATCATCTTGTTCAAAATATAACATGGATTTACAGTCTTAAAGTCAAATTCTATGTACATCATACTAGAGATATGTATCATATCCCATAACATTTCAAGGGGTATCCCATAAAAAGATATTAAAATTAATTTACCAAAGGAAGAACCTCTCCATTTAATAAAACGCCTAAATCACCTCCTATGAGTCCTCAAGTCACATCAAGGGGATCACTATCATGAACTTCATAGAGAAAAACTCAAAATGGACTACTCATCTATCCAATTAAAACTCTAGGGTGTAAAGATATGAGGTACCCTTAAAAGGGTAGCAAAGGAGGAGTACATGGTGTGTATACCCTCGTATAAGGTATATACCCTCAAAGCTCCACCTGGGAATTTACTCGAGTCATACATGGGATTTAAAATACCATGTACATGGAGTTTAAGATAGGTACAGGGCATGTACCCTACACTGGGTTCCTACCCATGTACCTCACATGGATTGGCCATATATATAGCCTAGTTGTATACCTCTATAAGGTGTGTGACTGACATGGGATCTGGATGGGTACTATATATGGGTTACCCAGTAATGTATTTTGATTCTACATGTACTTATATATAGAATGCATCCAACCCAAGGTCTAGTTGTGTACTTTACAATCCCAAGTACCCATACATGAGCTGTCTGACCATGTAATCAACTAGGTGGACAAGTACTAGTACATGGCGTGTATACCATATACACGGTATATACTTTCAAAATATCATCTTCCCTAAATATTAATAACAAATGGTGTGTATTCCCTGAAATACATGTCATGTAATCAGGATTTCCAAATGGGTAACTCCTCATATTTCCCCCCAAAATATATAGATTGACCCTTAAGGGGTCTTAAGTAGTGATAATAGGGATCTAAAACATGAAAATTTTAAATCTAAATGGGTTTCAAAAAATTAAATATGGCCTACCTTTGGGAATAATCCGCTTAAGATTTTATCATTTCCAAAATCCATGGCTATTGCATGATGATCTAACTCCTCTCGAGATCTAAATTAGTACCTCTCTTTCCATCTCTCTATTTCTATCTCTCCCTATCCCGCTTCTATCATAGTCATGAAAATTAGTAATTACATAGGGGGAATTTGTGAGAATCCATAAGGAATGATAAGAAAAGAAATTAGAAAAAGAAATAGAGGAAAAGAAGAAGAAAGGAAAAAGGGGCCCAGCCTCGATGCTTGAGCTTATTCCCTACCTAAGAAAAGCATCCCATTACAAACTCGACAATAGAGATGGATTCTCAATCTAACACTTCATTAAAAATATTCCATTTCATGAATGTGTGTGAATAAATTAATATTTAATTAAATAGATGTTAAACGTTAATTATTCTACATAAATTTAAATGGTTAAGAATTCAAAAAAACTCCAATCCTAGGGAAAAACCATATTCTAAGACCAATGGAGTGGTCAAAAAAATTAGATGGGATAATCTAATACGGTAAAATTACTATTTTAACCCTTATAATCATTAAAATAAAAAAAACAAATTTATTCTCAAAATTACAGTTTGTAAAAACATTGGTTCTTACAGTTTCCCCATAATAAACCTTCTCATTCCCAAGAAGCCTTTCTAGTAAAACAAGCTGCCAGGCTCTCTTCCTGAAAATATGTGAAACAAGCTATAATGACTATCCGGTGACTAGTCCCTCATCATCCACAACTCTCCTGCATAGAAGACATTCAATTGTGACCAATCTGGTACTCCCCACTATAGGAAAAACTTTATTGACACCTCAATAGTTGAATATAAAGCTTAAAGGCCCATGGAAAACATTAAATTTTAAATTAAAATGAGTTCCCCGCCCCTAAAATGGTCAATGGTTTACTCCACACCATATGTATTACCTTATACCACTCATCGAGCACAACCTCATAGGTTGCATCATCGAATATTAAAGATATTTAAAAATAAAATAATCTTGGTGTGGAGTCAAGACTCTTTTTGCATACTCAATATGATATCAAGACATATCATGATCATCTCTAACTAAGAGTACACTAAGATTATATCAAAATGTATCTATATATCAGTAGAATCCATACTCACATCCAATAAGTTATACTTTCCTTTAACAAAGTACTGAAACCCCATCACTCAATAATGTGTGTCTAGTTCCAAACATGGTTCAACCATCTTTTGGTGCCCGATTTATTCTGATGTCTCCTCTACCATATAGGGACATTCATTCTTTGACCACAAAACTTGGGGAACCATACTTGTAGTATTTCTTTAAACTATCATTTCTCATCTCTCACACATCCACCCACCAATTTTAGAATTAAATAGTACCATGTGTAACTGAAACGTGCCACCACCACCTGACTGATGCTCCCAAAAGTCTTCCATCACAAGCATACGACAATTGTGCTTCATGGCACATAATTCTCATTAACCTGGATACCCCCTAGAACTCTTATATAAAATTTGGAACCTTACCCATGCCATGATTTATTCCAAAACTACTCATCACCCAAAATCGTTTCAGTCATGATCATAAACTTGCTCTCTAACTACATTAGAAATATTGGAAACACTAGATAATAGGTCTATTCACTAGATCAGTCATGCCTGTAAAAACTAATCTTTATAACAAATCACTCTAGGTTCTTTGTCAAAATACAAGGTCATGAATATGCATATATCACAAAACTCAAGCACTAATCATTCATAGATCTCAAAAAGCGTATAACCTCTCTCACTACGTAAAAAGGAATCCATTAACCCATACTAACCCAACTCACTATTTTTTGTTTATCAAAATGAAATGTCAACCTACTAAGGTATAAGTAAAAAAACTAAGGCCCTATTGGACTCCCACCTAGACATACTGATCAATTCTCATAACTCAGTCAAAAGTTCTAACCACCTAGCCCAAAAGTTTGACCTCTCCAAGGAATATAAAGATAAAACATTCCTATGAGGGTCAAAACTATCAGGAATAATCCTACTGGGGCCCTGATCATCTCTGAGAATATTTATATAGAATATATCTTGAGAGGTTATGATATCAACACAAAATAGATACTGAACTAATAATCACAGGGAATCCACATACAGTAATACCCCATCGAGGTCCAGTCTACTTGAAATATCATGGTACCAATCGATATCAAACTCAGTGATCCGACTATATAACCACAAATGACAGTTCGTTAAGTATTATTACATTCCAGGGTATGCAAGAAAACAATGTATAGGATGTTAATGACACTATAAATAGTTAAACCTTAGTAACAACACACTATGAGGGGTTCAACACATGGGAATAATTCCCTGTTGACCTGGTAGGGTCACTTCACCTATCATTCATGACGGCTCAATCATCAACCTCACTGTCAAACATCTCAACATAGATCCACATCACCTACCATCAGAATGAAATATATATATATATATATATATATATGCAATTCAACCCAATTGAGTAGAATGGAACAAAAAACCTATATAGGAAAACACTAGTTAGGTTTACCTTGAAACTTTAAACAAATAGCATCTATCATACATAGAATCACACACTATCAGAACTCTAACATGTGAATCCTACATGCCAAATATGATACATGATTTTCCTCTTGCCTTTATCATCCAAGAGTCAAAATTAATCACCGGGCTCTTTCAAATAATCCAAGAGCTAGAAATCTATACTAAATCATAACATCTGTAAAATATTCACATCTATCAAAGAGAAAATCATATACAAATGTAACATCATAAATTATAAAATCAATCTCATATACCTATAAAATATGACTTATTACCGATATAAGTGTTCTTTATATACCAATATGATAACCATCATAGGTTCTGACACATTCCTAATACATATATTTATTATATCCAAAATAGTAAATCAAATTGAAAAAACAACTTTAATACCTTTTTGAAACATCCTAACTTGGATGACCCTAAACTAGTTCCCCCGATCCGATTCTCAATAATGCCTTAGGTGCACATCTCCAAACAATAAAGGCTACCGACTAGCAGTGAGGGACTAAGGTGTGTTCATGGAGAGACTATGCCTTCATATAAGAGTAAAAAACCATAGAAATAACTAGATACCATCAAAATCAGAAAATAAAAATATTATGGATGTAATAAATAAAATGAAATAGAACTTTTTATAATGATAAATTAAATTCTAAAAAATATCTAACATCCATATCGTACATATTGTTGTACCTCTCGTATCCCCTCGTGGTTTAATTTTCATGATCACAATAACTTTCATGTTTATCTAATTGTGTTTTAAGTGTTTTTGTTGATAGGCAATTGATTGCCAAAGGATTGGCCCAAGAAAGCTGGCAAAATGGACTGAATTGCAGTCCACCGGCCAACCGGTGTGATAGCACCGGCCAGCCGGTGGACCTGGCAGAGGCATTGCCCACTGCCAGGTTCCACCGGTCAGCCGGTGGCTCTGTCACCGGCCAGCCGGTGGCATCCAGTCAACAGTGTGAGCTACTGTCTCACCACCGGCCAGTCGGTGGCTCTGGCACCGGTCAGCCGGTGGTGCCTGGAAAAGAAGAATCAGTTACTTCCAAGCCACCGGCCAACCAGTGGCCCATCCACCGGTCAGCCGGTGGAGCCAAGACTCGAAATCTCCCAAATTTCTCAAGCATCGGCCAGCCGGTGGGACTGTACCGGCCAGCCGGTGGAGCCAGTCAAACTAGCCGTTGCAGTTTGACCAGGCTGGCCCACTTGGCTCCCAACGGCTCTTTAAGCCTCTCCAACGGCTCCGAAGACTCCAAAAGGGGTCCATGCCTATAAATAAAGGCCAAGCAAGCCCCAGACTCCTACCGGAACTTAAACCAAGCCCAAGGACACTTTATTGATCATTCGGCAATCCTCCGGCGAGCCACCTCAAGTGCTCCAAACAATTTCCAATCCAAGGAGCACCTCAAGAAGCTTGGGAGAGCACGCTACATCAACTCCATCATACTTTGGCGCCCAAGTCTTCCTCAATTACGGTTTTTCTTGCTTTATATATTTTGAGCTTAATATTGGGTTTGTGCCTACAAACCCCAAACTTTTCTCATCCCCTCTTTCTTTTGGGTTTCACATCACCATTAAGGTGTGAAGAGGTTGTCAAGCTTTCCTTTAAATAGCTTGATACATAGGTGAGCTATCCTTCACCTGTAAGAAGGATAGTGGGTTCTTGCTCAACCATCAAAAGCAAGTGGGTTCTTGCTTAACCACCAAAAGCAAGCTGTAATAGGTCCTAGTGCTACCTCAAAGCCTAGTGGGTTTCTTGCTAAAACCATTGAAAAGCAAGCGGTAGAATCTCTCAACGGTTGAGTTGGGAGCGGAGACGTAGGCCGGGTTTTTGGCCGAACTCCGTTATCAATTGCGTGTCTTGCCTCTTTTATTTTCTCGCTGCACTTTCAACTTTGATTTTAATTTGTTAATAATTTTTTTAAAATGCAATTCACCCCCCCTCTTGCCATCCTTCCCATTTTTCTCCGACCCAACAATTGGTATCAGAGCCAAAATTTGAGTAATACCCTAACCGGTTTCAAATTTAAAGATCCTATTTTTTTTTTGATGGCTTCTACCGCTTCTTCCTCTCAATCCCCCGAAGGACATTCTTTGGATCGTGCTCCATTCTTTGATGGAGCCGATTATAGTTTTTGGAAAACCCGCATGACAACATTTCTTAAAAGCATTAGCTATCCAATTTATAAAATTGTTATGCAAGGATTTTCCCTCTCCTCTCCCGATGAGTCTAAATGGACCCCCAATGACATTGCTTATTTTGAGCTTGATGGAAAAGCCATGAACGCTCTTCATTGTGGTCTTGACTGTAATGTTTTTAATTTCATTTCTACTTGCTCTACTTCACATGATATTTGGAAATATTTAGAGCTAACCCATGAAGGTACTAGCATGGCTCAAAAGCAAGAACCCGCTCAAAAGCAAGAACCCGTTGCAAAATCCGTACCTGCTTGCCCACTTTACAAGAAAAGGGCCAAGAAAAAGAAGGAAAAGAAGAAGGCTTCAAAGGCAACATGGAGTGATAGCTCCTCCTTCTCCTCCTTCTCCTGAAGCGACAATGGTAATAATTGCCTAATGGCAAAACATGAGGTATCTTCCTCCTCTTCCTCCTCTAGTTCTTCTAATTCATTTAACCATCTATCTTATGAAGAACTCTCACACGCTAGAGACCAACTAGAAAAAGGTTTTCATGAGCTTTCTTCAAAATTCGTTGCTTTGAAAAAGAATTTCAAAAAACTTTCCTCCGAAAAAGAACAACTTCTCAAAGAGAAGGAGGAACTCTCCCTAAAAATCCAAAATTTCCCAAATGTTGATTCTTTGGAATCAACCATCAAGGACCTTAGAGAATCTCTTGCTAAATTCACCAACGGGGAACAAAATCTGACCAAACTCTTAGGTTCCCAACGAATTTCAAGAACCACCCAAGGGCTAGGATATACCAATGTAGCTTCCTCCTCCCATGCACCCACTATTTTTGTAAGGGGGAGCTCTAGTTTTAAATTTTGCAACTATTGTAAGAAACCCGGGCACCTCATTTACGAGTGTGATTGCAAAAATGCCCGGTACGGCCAACCCAAGTCTATTTTCTATTCCGATGAGTTCTATAGGAGAAGACCCGCTATGAGACAAGTTTGGATTGAAAAATCCCTTCTTGCGAGTCTCTCCGGGCCAAAATTTATTTCCTTTCCCCGGTGATTCATTGTTTTTATTTAGGGGGAGTATTTTCAAAACCTTGTCTTAGGTTCATTTTTGATTCAATCTTTTAATTTCAAAAAATTTCATTTGGTTTCAAATTTCAAATTTCAATTGGTTTTTGATTCAAAACTTTCAATTCAAACTGTTATTCAAATTTTCATTTCAATTTCAAAAATCTCAATTGATTTTTCAATTTTCTTATCTAGTTTTTCAAATCCTTTCCCTCAATCAAGTTTTATGCCTCGTGCTATTTTGATAATCACAAAGGGGGAGAAATTTCTTCATTGATTGGGGGAGAATCCTTTTCATCATGCTTAGCATTTCCTTTCAATTTCAGTATTTTACATTAATTGTTTTGGTGATTGTGATCATCAAAATAGGGGGAGATTGTTGTACCTCTCGTATCCCCTCGTGGTTTAATTTTCATGATCACAATCACTTTCATGTTTATCTAATTGTGTTTTAAGTGTTTTTGTTGATAGGCAATTGATTGCCAAAGGATTGGCCCAAGAAAGCTGGCAAAATGGATTGAATTGCAGTCCACCGGCCAACCGGTGTGATAGCACCGGCCAGCCGGTGGACCTGGCAGAGGCATTGCCCACTGCCAGGTTCCACCGGTCAGCCGGTGGCTCTGTCACCGGCCAGCCGGTGGCATCTAGTCAACAGTGTGAGCTACTGTCTCACCACCGTCCAGTCGGTGGCTCTGGCACCGGTCAGCCGGTGGTGCCTGGAAAAGAAGAATCAGCTACTGCCAAGCCACCGGCCAACCGGTGGCCCATCCACCGGTCAGCCGGTGGAGCCAAGACTCGAAATCTCCCAAATTCCTCAAGCACCGGCCAGCCGGTGGGACTGTACCGGCCAGCCGGTGGAGCCAGTCAAACTAGTCGTTGCAGTTTGACTAGGCTGGCCCACTTGGCTCCCAACGGCTCTTTAAGCCTCTCCAACGGCTCCGAAGACTCCAAAAGGGGTCCATGCCTATAAATAAAGGCCAAGCAAGCCCCGGACTCCTACCGGAACTTAAACCAAGCCCAAGGACACTTTGTTGATCATTCGGCAATCCTCCGGCGAGCCACCTCAAGTGCTCCAACCAATTTCCAATCCAAGGAGCACCTCAAGAAGCTTGGGAGAGCACGCTACATCAACTACATCATACTTTGGCGCCCAAGTCTTCCTCAATTACGGTTTTTCTTGCTTTATATATTTTGAGCTTAATATTGGGTTTGTGCCTACAAACCCCAAACTTTTCTCATCCCCTCTTTCTTTTGGGTTTCACATCACCATTAAGGTGTGAAGAGGTTGTCAAGCTTTCCTTTAAATAGCTTGAGACATAGGTGAGCTATCCTTCACCTGTAAGAAGGATAGTGGGTTCTTGCTCAACCATCAAAAGCAAGTGGGTTCTTGCTTAACCACCAAAAGCAAGCTGTAATAGGTCCTAGTGCTACCTCAAAGCCTAGTGGGTTTCTTGCTAAAACCATTGAAAAGCAAGTGGTAGAATCTCTCAACGGTTGAGTTGGGAGCGGAGACGTAGGCCGGGTTTTTGGCCGAACTCCGTTATCAATTGCGTGTCTTGCCTCTTTTATTTTCCGTTGCACTTTCAACTTTGATTTTAATTTGTTAATCATTTTTTTAAAAGGCAATTCACCCCCCCTCTTGCCATCCTTCCCGTTTTTCTCCGACCCAACACATATAGCATTGGTCGCCCATTAGGCTGACCACGCATGTAGGATTACATAAAGGAAACTAAAATAAAAGTATAGGGCTATCCTACTAACTCTGATCCAAACCATATATCCAATCTTTAAGACACATCTAAGCCACTCTATCATGATAAAAGAATCCAAAAGAGAAGATTCTCACAGTCATGGAACCCTAGGCCTCATACCTATCTGTCATGTATTTATGCTCAACCTGAAAAGTAGAAATAAAGTTCTCACACACACCGAGGTGTACATATAGGAGTGAGAAAAAATATATGTAGGCCACCCTAATGATGAACTTATAGATCTTTTGTTATAAGTGCATCCTCATGAAATATTCTTATCCTATCTGAGACACAACTAAATATAATAAATTAAATAAATAATGTGAAATCATAGTTGATCCTTAGGTCTATAATCCATATCAACATTGAAATGTACCACCATCTATATATATATATATTTATATGTGTGTATATATATATTTCCATATATATATATATATGTATATTCATGAGTAAGGTGAACAATAATATAATCAACAATAGTATATATTTGGGTTCGTAATCTCGATCGCTGGGATATCCTATGAAAAGTCATTGAGGTAGATGTTATACCACTACATCCATGTATAATTAAGTATATCCCTGGGTTTTTTTATGTTTATTGACAAAACCTTCTTCATCCAATGATGGAAACCTTTCTATGAAATCAACATCACTATAGTGGGATTCATGTACTAACCATTGGTTCACTCATACGTTCCTCCAATCACTATAACAAATAATGTCGTATACCAACATAAAATCCTATAAATGGTCACTGAGATGGATACCATACCACTAATTCCATTTGAATCCAGTCTAATGTATGAATCCTAGGTCCCATTCTATAGGAAATCATGACATTGTGATTAGGATATTACTTACGAGGCTAACCCTTAGGCAAATTGTAAAGAGAACACTATATGGAATGCCATGTCCAATAACCAGATCCATAGGGGTGTGGAGTGTCATGTCCAATAACCCTAACCATGGGGGTCTGAAGTTCCATGTTCAACAACCCAGTCCATGGGGTTTGGAGTTTCATGTCTAATAACTCATTCATTGTTGTGGAATTCCATGTCCAATAATGAAGAATTCAATGTACAATTATATTCAAAATGGATGATGAAAACCATGTCCAATATTTGAATCAAGTAGTCAATTGGGATAGCATAATCGATCCCTGAGAATATAACAAATCAATGATGAGGAGGGATGTTTCTAATACGGTGGTCTAGAAATCGATCAGGGGGATCATAATCACTGACATCTCTTAGGATAAAATAATTATCCTTGATTATTAACCATATTCCATATCCCATGAAGTGCATATGAGTATCCCAATAAAGATAGATAAAAAAATAAAAAGGCTCAGAGGCTGGATCCTAAAAAATACATCTTAAATCCCAATAAAATAACAAATAATAAAAAGGATCAGAATTAAGATCCTATTAAATACATCCAGTAATCCCAATAAAATAACAAAAAATAATAAGGCTCAAAATATTAATCCAAGGAAATATATTTGGGAATCCCAATAAAGAAATATTCATCACATCAGGCCCATCTCCCATAACCCAGGAACCACCTTTGGTAATCATCATTGTATCAATAGTAAACAAGTGAATTCATAAGTAAAAGATTGAAGGTTTCTGAATTCCTAAACCACTACTTATTTTATAGCCTCATGACTTACATGTTTAGTACGAGTTCTATGGTGACACCTTCTACCATCTCTAACCAAACCCCCAATGCACAGGTGTTGTTTTGGTCAAACATTAGGGAACCCACTACGTCCCTATGGTCAAAACACTAGAGAAGTGTCCTACTTAGGATCCTTGAATATGGTATATAGGAACTGGTGTACTACATGGGACCCTCACTAATAATGTATGTAGGAAAAGGCATCCTACATGGGATCCTCAAAGTAGTAAGAAGGTAGAGGAATCCTAAAAGGGATTCCCTGCGTCGTCATGTAAGCGAAGGCATCCCATAGGGGACCCTCAATAGTAATAAAAAGACCAAGTCATCCTACACAAGATCTTTATGTTCATAATATAAGATATCCTCATGGATAGAAAGTAAAATTCCTAGATCATCACTCTAGAGAGATGTCTCATAGCCCATATTATTTTGAGGATTCTCTCTCTTAGGACATAGCTAAATTTTTTTACTTGAATAAGAACCTATATATTTAATAAAAATCCTATAACACCACTTTGAAATCCTAAAATCACCTCAAGAATTTCACCATCACGATCTTTTTGTGTAATAGAACCTTAAATGGACTACTCATGTATCCAATTCTGACTCTGGGGTGTGAAAATATGAGAAACGTTCAAAAGGGTAGCATGGGAGGAGTACACAGCGTGTATACCCCGGTACATGGTGTGTACCCTAGATTATCCACATGGGACTGTACTTTAGCTATACATGGAATGTAAAATAATATGTAAATGGAATTTAAGATAGGTACATGGTGTGTTCCCTACATGGGTACCTACCCATGTACCTCACATGGCCTAGCCATGTATATAGCATGGTCGTGTAACTTTATATGGTGTTCAAACCACATAGGTTCTCATTTTTTACCCAACACAGGGAACCCGACCATGTATTCTTCCAAACCATGTACTTATACATGGCGTGTATCCAACCTAGGGTTTTTTAGTGTACTTTACACAGCCAAGTACCTTTTCACGAGTTGTCTGGACATGTACTCATATACATGGGTGAGTACTAGTACATGGTGTGTAATTCCAAAATATAATATTCCCTAAAAAAGAACAAAAATCAGGCTTTCTCTAAACTACATGTCGTTTGATTAGGATTTTGGAACAGAAAACCCCTCAAATCATCCTAAAACACATGTTTTCTCACCAAATGATATATATTGACCCTCAAGGGTTCCTAAGTAGTGATAATTGGAATATATATCTTGAAAATGATAAATCTAGGGTAATTTAAAATAAAAATTAAAAATTCCTACCTTTGGGTGGAATTTTTCGAAGCTTCTCCCATTTCTGTGATCCACTACTAATGTACAACGATTCGGCTCCTCCCAAGCTCTGCAGTGGTAACTCTCTTCCCCCATATCTCTTTTTATATATATCTCTCTCTCCATCTCTAAATTCTCTCTCATTCATGTGAATTATAAAACCCATAGAGGGAATAATATAGAATCCAAAGGGAAGGAGACGAAAACAAAAGAGAAAAATAAAAGAAAGAAAAGAAAATAAAATGAAAAGGGGGCCTGGACCCAGCCCCAGTGACTAACATTAGTTTAGGATGAGCCTAGGAAAAACTACCCCTTTTAGACTCAATGGAGGAGACATAATATCGATACAAAAATCCATTCAATGTATATCACCAAATGAACATGTATGAATAAATTATTATTTTTTTTGAGAAAATTGGTGACATGAATTAGTTTCCCAATTCAAGTCGCCTATGGAAATTATTAAAGTCAAAAGAGGATAGTACAACTTCTAGGTGTAAAGTGATTACACCAGCATAGATTTAAATGGGGTTACAAAAAATACTCAATCCAAATGAACCTATTCTGGAAGACATCCCAGAAAAATCACCAGACAAATGCTTGTTTCAAATATGGATCTTCGGAAATACAGTACATCTCTAAAATCAGAGATAAATCCTATTGGAAAAATGAGAACAGTATGTGCCTTCCTCCCCTGAAGACAGTGTGAGAAACTATGTGGAGAAGAGAACAGAGTCTAGGCAAGAACAAGCTGTAGGTTCAGAAAATCCAGACCATGTGTCGTGTTATCAGCAAGAAAGGGAGAGGATTTAAGGACCTCACTTCGCAACCAATCAACCTCAATCAAAGGAATAGCAACATCAGGACAAAACCAAGGAATTCCTGTCCTCCAAAACAAGACTTCAACAGCATCATATGAGCAAGCATCAAGAAGACCACAAAGCATCACCAAAATAAAGCAAGGACAACAGCACCATTTAGAGACAGCATGTTCAAAAACAGCCAGTCATAAATCCCTCCAACTAGAATTTTCAAGTTAGAACCAGCATCTAAATTCAGAGAAGAAAAGACCGAAGCATTAGGGAGAGTGCATGGATAGCTTTAGTTTCTGGTTAAAGTACTATCGCTTCACCCCAAGATAGCTCTCTGCTAAAATCTCACCCTATTGAAATTGTTGAAAATCAATGTCCATTTGTCCTTCCATGTAAGAGAGTTGTTCTTTGACCTCCTCAGTACAGTGATGAGCAGACTCTTCATTTGATTGAATAATAGTATTCATGCCATGGGTATTCTGAGAATAATCTTTCTTAGATACATCAAGAGAATGCGTGATAATGTTCCTTTCCATTTGAGAGTAATCCCTGTGCTTCCTAGTCTTTTTAGGATTTGGAGTGATGAAACCATCAACATCCACCAGAGGATTTTTAACTTTTTTGGCCATTGAATTCAAGTAAATTTATTCAACCTACATAGGATGATCTGCCTCATCGTGTGAGGAATCACTGGATTCCAATTCATACTCTTTGTTTTTGTCTTCTAAATAGTTTATCGAATTATTTTGTTCCTCTATAGAAGGGGGTGATTCAACACTCCCTTTACCCTCAAAAACTTCATCATGAGGATCTTCATCCAGAATGGAAGATACACCTTTGCAAGTAGACTCATGCTCAATAACATATATGACAGCATTTACATTGTAATCAATTTGATTTTGAACTACTTGTTTAAGTTTTGATTCATCTAAGACCTCAGGATTTGCTTCACAATTGTTAATATTAAAAGGACCATCCAAACCATCTTGATTAAGATTTCCCTTCAGTGCAGATCCCAGCTACTGAGGGTCTTGATAGGTTCAATGTAGCATAATACAATCTAATTGGGGTTCCAAAAAAATATCAATTGAAAAGAGTGCCTTCCGTTTGAAAAGATGAAGCGGTAAACCTAGAAATCCTATCCAAATCGAAACAATAGGCGGTTCTGAACCAGTATCATAAACTGGAGTCCATTTAAACACCTTCATCATAGACTTTCAAAAATTCCATGAACCACGCATCCAGAGACGATAGTAATAATAATCCAGGGAGAATCTCAATAGAACATTCCACAAATTTAACAAACTGATATGAAAATCAGAAAAACCAATGTTTTCAAGGGTCTTACGGAGGAACAGGGGTGAAGGTAACTGCTTAAATAACTTTCCCACAAGGGAAATAGAGTAATTATAAATATAATATGAGATCATCTATAATTAAAAATACCATTTTAGGCATTATAAGAACATAAAGTCAAAATTTCAAATTTCTGCTCAAAATTCTTGTCCAAAAAAACATGTTTTCTTATATGGATGAGTTGAAAAAGAATCATATGAACCTCAAAAGCCAATAGACGGATGAAAAAAAAGTTAAATGATCTATCCATAATTCAAGAAGTTAAGAGAAAATTTTGATTCATCACTGTTATATATAGAAGATGGATGTGTTTGTTCAACTTCTAACCAGATCCAATGGCTAAAAAGTGGTTTTATAAAACCCGAATGGTGTGATTTGATATTTAAAAGATGATGATGTAAAGTTAATTTAAAAAAAGTCTAATATTTTTTAACTCTATTAATTTCATTAATGTGAAATTTTTCTCTCAATAAAAAATGTAAACATAATATAAAATTTATAATAAAAGATAGAAAATTTTCTTCCCAGAGAAAAACATAATTTTTAAAAAAGTTTTACATGTAACAAAAAAATCTTGAATACATAAAAATGATAATATAAAGAGTTTATCTGATGAAAATTTGGAAAGAAAAATATTCTAATGAAATAGAAAATTTTATAAAAATATCAATCTTGTAATTTTTATAAACTAGATAAGAAAACAATTGAGGGAAACATATGAAAAACATAGTAAAACCGTTCCAAACATTTTGCAATGAGTTTTTCACTATAAGGAGTTTGGTAAAAATAATTAGATACATGAAAATTTATGTTCATAATACTAAACTTTTATTTAATGTATTCAAATCTATTATAATTGAAGATTTTTATATAAATATCAAAAAGTTCTTCTTACATTCTGATTCAATGTAAAATACGGTCTTATTTCTCTATATGATATCAATTGAAATAGTTTCTTATATATTTTTTCATAGATCATGAGTGATGTTATGGGTTTTTTCTCATATCTCTAGAAATTTTTTTATCATAAAAAATTGGAATACTACTAAAACTCTGGCCAAAATTAGTCAGTGTGTGTTTCATCCACAACGCTTGGTCACAACAACTTCCAGTTACTATATATTAATCTTCAATAGTGAAAAGTGATATTGAGTGTTTTTTATTACCATACTAGGAATCTAAATATTCCCTTAAGAAATGTAAAAGTTATAGATGTTCTTTTTTCATCTATTTTATAACCCCAAAAATCAGCATCTAAAAAATGTTTTATTTGACAATAATTTCTAGAAGAATAAAATAATACAGGATTTCAAGTTACTTTAAGGTGATGAAAATTTCATTTTATATATTTAAAATGAGATTCCTTAGTATTTTATTAAAATATCACACATAATAATTCATAAAACATTATATATGTTTGACTAACTTTAAGATATTGTAAACATCCAATCATTCTTCTATAATGTTATTGATCAAATGGTTTCTAAGATTTATTAAGATCTAATTTTTTTCAGGTTACAAGAGGTGTAATTATACTTTTATTAATATCATACAAATATATTTTTAACTAAATATCTTCTGTAATGTTTTTGAGATAAAAAAATTCATCCATGTTTTTGGAAAATTTGAAAACCAAGGGAAAACATAAGTTCTCTTGTCATGCTCATTTCAAACTCATATTTGAAAAGTTGAAAAAAGGAATATAAAAGGGATTTTTACTTGGGAAAAATATTATGACATCGATATAAATTAGAAAAATTATATTTTCCTTAAAAACTTTTTTTAATAAAAAAATTTGAATCTTCATATCCCTTATCCAATTCATTTTGAAGAAAAAAAATCGGTAAGTCTATCATAATCAACTATTGGGGCATGTTTAATTCTATAGAGTTCCATAGTAAAATTATAAAATATTTAAAGATATTATAAGTTATTAGAACCAAGTGGGTGTTCTACATAAAATACCTATTATACATATATGTTAATGAAATCACACTTCACATCCATTTTATAAAGATTAAAATTTAAGTATGTTATAAATTCTAGAAGTGTATGGATAGATTAGAGTGTAGATACTATTGGAAAATTTTACTCATAATTTATTTAATCTTATTATTTATATCCCTTAACAACAAGTATTTCTTTATTTCATACAAAAATACCATTTTTATCCTGTTTTCTATTGAATACCCAATTTACTCCAATCATATGATGATACTACGAGCGTTCTACCTAGGTCCAAACATTTTTCCTCTAAAATTTAATACTCTTTTCTTGTATTGAATTTATCTAATCTTCATCACCTAAATCCTAAATAGGTGTTTTCGGTTTAAAATAACATAATAACGCATAGTTTTCACATTCATTTCTCAAGGAACGACTAATTTTTAGTGGCTGATCTATATCTCCATTGATATTATCAGTGGTATGATTTCTTAAGAACATATGATTTCTTGGGTTTGAAAACTGATTTAATTCAACAATATGTTGAATTAATAATATATTTACAACCAATAAAAATGTTTCTTAACTTGTTCTTCCATGGGAAGAAATTTATAACATGTGATAAAATTTAGGTTTGGAAACAGCATCAAAATATGTGACTTCGAGGTGTTTAAAAAAAGGATCAGTCTTATAAAATTGTACAAGCATTATTTCATCAACAGTGTTTTTAAATATATTAAAAACCTGATATGTCTTACTAGTTGTGGGATTATGAGGAAAATTTCCCTCATAAGATTTTTTATCAAATTTTTATAAATTATCCTTATTATTTATAATGAATACCTTACTTCCCAAAACATTATAGTAAGAATGTTTTCGCTTTCTACCTATCAAAAATTAATTAAGACTTAAGAAAATTTATAAGTAAAAATAGATTTACAGTAAAACAGGTAGTACTAATAGCTTCATCATAAAGAATGTTTATAAATTGAGTATTTAATCAATAAGGACTGGTAATCTTATGAAGAATTCGATTTCTTTACTGAACAACACATTTTTTATGAGGTGTTCTAGGAGATGAGAAGTTATGTATGATGAATTTCTTACTACAAAAAGTTTCAAAGTAAAACTTTTAAAATTCAACACCACGATCACCACCAATAGTAATAAAAGGTAGTATTTTATCATTTAAAACATTGGTTGTAGTTCTTTTAAAATAATAAAATTCTTATTTTATTAGATATAAAATATACTCATGTATATCTAATGTAGTCATCAATCGAGACATATACAAAGTATTTTCCTTCAATACTTCTAGTTTGTGTTGGAGAAAATAAATCTATGTTCACTAACTATAAATATTAAAAATCTAATAATTTAGTATTATATTTAAATCTTGACTTATATTTCTTACTAAATTAAAAAGGGTCATGATCATTATAAAAATTTAACTAAACCTGTAAAAAATCTTTTATAAGTCCTTTCTTAGAAAGTTTATTTTAATTTATTATATTAAAATGTCATATCCTACTATTCCACAACCAAGTTTGATCCTCCAATACAATTAAGAAGGTTATATATTGGATTCTAAGGTCATCTAGGATTAAAGATTATATATTATCAAACCTATCCTTAGAAAGAATAAATTTACCTTATGAACATTGAATTTTGCATTTATCACTCCTGAAGTTCACAAGATAACCTTCATCACATGAATGGATTATTCTAATGATATTTGTTTATTCCCTACAATATAAAAGACATCTTATTTTAAATATCTTCTTATAAATTTTATATACCATAGATTTCTCCTAGATAATTTTCTCCAAAGGTTACTTTCCCACCTTTTAGATTAAGGATATTATTGAAAATGTTCTTATTTTTAATCATATGCTTGTAGTAACCACTATCCCTATACTATATGTTTTGGTTCTTTTCAGTCGTAATTTATCCCTGAAATAAAAACATTTAAGATTTCGGTACCCAAGCTTTCTTGGGTCTATAATTGTTTTAAAATAAAACATCATGAATCCACATCTACCAAAATTTAATATGTTTAATAAGGACCAATTATTTATAAATCTTATATATATGAAATCCAAATGATTTAATTTTTTTAATATATAACTTATTCTTACAATTCCCATATCTTTTAAATTTCTTAAAAATTGGTAAAATCCTTAGAATAAAATAATTATATTGAAAATGTGGTTTTGTTGAGGTAAATCTAAATTTGGATGTATTTTGATGTGGGTTCGACTGTCTGTAATAGTTATAAAAATTTTGATTCCAATAAGTTAAATTTGAATAAAGTTATTTCGAAATAAATATTTGAGAATTTAGTCTTACAACTACATTCTTTTCATCTTGAGTTGAACAAGAGTTATATTTTTTGTCTAACTCTGAAGTAATATTATAAATTTTTTAAATGAGTTTAAAATTAATTAATTTTCATTAGTGAGTTTTTCCTTGGAATATTTATAGTCTTTTATAGAATTTTTATTATTTTAATCTATAAAAGTAAAATAATTAGTTACTTCTTCAAAAATAGGTATTTTATCCTCTTCAATATATGTAACAAAATTTTATTCAGAAGAATAAGTAAAAATATATTCATGATTATATTTGAGATGATTAATATTTAATGTAAAATTTTTAATGGATTAACCATATACGTTTACCATGTATTATTGGTCAGTCTTTGAAATTAAAACATATAAATCTAATATATTTTGATATTCACTACTATCATCAGAAGAAATTTCTAAATAACTATCTCCTCCACTATAACTCTAAGTATCTATCACATTGAAAAAAAATCATTCAATTATTCTTTTCAAATTTCCTCAAAATTTTACCCTTTTTTCAACCTCATAGAATTTCACTTTACATTTCTAGGTTTATTACACTCATAAATAATAATTTCTGAAGCATCTTTCTTATCGACCCTTTCCTTCTGATTTTTCTTATACTTATAATAAAAAAAATATTTTAAAAAACATGTTCATCTTCTTAGAATGTTGAGAAAATAAATTTTCAAATTATTCTAAGTAACTAATATCTTATTGAACATTAAATTTCATCATTGACTTAGAATATTTAAAAAAACTTTCACATTATTTGACTTTATGTTTCAGATGAAAAATCATATGGGCTTGGTGCTTGAATGTGGTGTTTGAGTATGGTTTTATAATCTTTCATGCTGATACAAAAATTCAATTCAACTTCCCATTTTGGGTGGTACTCAATGGGGTTTATTCATGGAATCAAAAACACCCAATAGTTCATGTATGCATGACATGGACCTATTTTCAAAAGGCAGAAAATCACTGGATATTTTTTCAATGATGCTTAGGGGCTCGCATTGGTCGATAAGATTAGAGTTTAGGCTCATAACAACCATTTAGGGGTTATTTTTCCCTACTATAAGACTATTTTATAGATTTCAATCATATTAATGAATATTATATAAACCTTAAAATAGAACTATTTTTTCATCACATTTGTAATCAATAAGAAATACATGCAGGGGTAACCATCTATATGTAACAATGTTTATCCAACAATGGAACCATATGTATATATCCAAGGTTATCCATTGATAGATCCATATTTATATATCATAGGTTCTTTATCTAATTTCACTATTTCCTTGTTAATGATTTATTTAAAGGATCATGGTTTAAAGCCTCATGATTGGGAACTCTAGAGTTTATTACTATCGAATGAGGCTGTTAGAGTTTTTGTGTCAGGATCAAACCCATGAGAGGGGATTCATTTGTATCTATGTAAAAGGAATCAGAACCCACATAGTTTCAAGACACTTTACAGGACACATTGTTTCTTTTAGGGTCATGTGACAAGGATAAGATCAAGTGGTTTAATGTCTTACAGTAAGGATATCCAAGAGAGAGTTTCCTAGTTAAAGTTAGTGTCGAACTTAATCATGAGAAACTCATTATTGTTGATCTGGAAGGGGATATGTCCTAGTGATGAGATTATATCACTATGAATTTGAACCATGAGGATAAGGTGGAAAGAACATGGAAATAGTATAGACCCCTTGGTGGGGACATGATATTACTAAGAATATGAAATAATAAGAATGATGATGTATTAAAGGTGTTGGTTTTAAACCTTAGGGAGGATTCCTACATATCCTAGGAGTACATGATTCAAATGCCCTGGATTTCAAAATGTTTGGTTATTACACCTACGAGAGAGGACCATTTATTATTTATTTTGGAATTTAGATTTTTGAGGTTTTGTATCTTGCAAAATATGACCCTTTTATAGGATCATAACATGATTTTTGCGGATTAAACATCGTATAATGACCATGGGTATTTTATTGTACTATTGATATGATCTATACTGACCCCTAATCCCACATTATTTTTACTCAGTGTGAGACATAAGAGGAAGTTGAAGATCTCTTACTTCACACAATCTTCTATGTCTGCTGGTGTATGAGGATGAGGGTTTGGAAGGTAGAATATGTCATGTAATAAAGGTTAAGATTAATCTATGTGGTATGCCCTTTTATTAGTTTCAGGGAGGTGACAATAGGATATAACTCTAGACCTCATAAAACATAAGGACAAGTGGTTCCCCTCTCTATCTAAAATTGGAAGGTCTTTAGAAATTACTTAATGGATAAGGTCCCCATTTTTACATGAATGCATTATTGAGAACATTTTTAGGGTCTCACCTATTGGAGAAGTTAAATGAGGTACTTAAATTACCATCGGAATATATTATTGTTATTGAGACACATTGATTTTTCTTATCTCTAAGATGAACGGATCGAGTGGCTGTAACGAAGGTCTCACTGATTTCATTTCAAGGTTTCAACATTGGTAAGAGAGGTCTGTTTTGACAGATCAGGAAGGTCGCAATATGAGTCAAAATTCTATGTGAATGAGGATTGTGATAGAAAAGTGGTAAGATACTCTAAATATACCAATTCTGTAGATTGTTCTTTCTATGTAGGGTGGGGTCACCATAAAGGGGTATCTTCCATAAAATGGATTATTTCACAAAATATTTCATTCATTACTAAATAGGGGTCCCTTTATCAGTAGACTAGGTGACTCCCTCTTCTCACAAAGGATATCCCTTTATATTTTGGTTCTCTTAGCTGAAGGGCACTTTTTTCAGGTTTGTAATTTCCCCTTGTGGTATGTTTTAAACGAATTACCATTTGACTGTCTATTACTAAATCATATCTAGTATTCTCTATTGTCCGTATGTCCACTATCTGTGTCCAAATGTTTTGTGATAAAACCAAGTCTATATAGGAATGTAAGTAAATTCTCTCCCTAAAAGGTCGTCCGGATGCATATAAAACCTGCCACCATGCTGTAGGAAATAAAACTTTCATCTCACACTATAAACAAGTTTCATTTTTTGGGGGAATGAGAAAGATTCCACACGCTGTAAATGAAAATTCATTTTTGGGGGGTGTGGAAAAGATGTCTCACACTGAAAATGAAAATTTATTTTTGAGGGTTTGAAAAAGATGTCGCACACGACAAATAAAAATACATTTTCAAGGTATGGAAAAGATGTATCATGCTGGAAATAAAAAGTCATTTTGGGGGTTTTTAAATACCACCTCACCCAAAAAAACAAAAAAAAATTATGGGAATTCCATGTTGAGCAGTGGACTCTAAGAGAATGTACACTATCAAGAAGGGACAGGATTATTCACGGTTCCATGTAATTTACCAATTTTAACTCCATGAATAGTTCACTTGATTTAATTCTATCTTTCCAAAATTTATAGTATCTTCCTGAGATTCGTTGAGAAAATTTTCAAACTCAAAAAAATGCCCCTTTTAGGAAAGTGTCAGATCAGGGTGAAGAGGATGCAATTACAAGGAAGAATTCAACCTAGATGAATTTTTTTTTGATGTGCATATAGACCAGGAGGAGGAACCATTCCTATAGAAAAGATGTCAGGACAAAATCATTTGTCACGTAGCGAATTACAGGAGATCTTAAAATTGCTCTAAAGTTGTAGTCTACAACCTTTTCTATAAAGAAACTTCTTTTTTTTCATCCCTTATGTATAATGAATAATATCCATCAACAAACCAATATCTATGTGAAATAAATATCATTATTCGTGGTAGATAAATTTATTAATAGAAAAGATAATGTTTTCATGGTAATTTTAGATGTTTCATCGTTCACATATCACACTATGAGATTCTCTTAACTAGATATACAGGATTACATACATTGTATAATTTTTAATTAAATATTACTTATATGGTTTTTAGGAGAGTTAAAATTTAACATTTTCATATTGTATTGGTTTTTCATGAAAGGGGGAGATCCATGATCAAAATCATTGATGATGAAACAAAATGTGATGTTAGCCCACATCGTTGATCCTTGGTGGATCTCATGTGTACTGGACTAAAAATGAAACCTATATTGAATAGTATAATCCTTTATAGATTTATACTACTATTTAATGTCCCCATACCAGTTTCACATCACAAAAATAAACCATTGGGTTAGATAAAAAGATACATTAATTCACCCTGTGAACATATCACGGTGATGGGGTCATACATTTCGGAAAGCTATTCTGAGGGATTTGATTTATGTTATACCCATTTTCACTTGTTGAATTTGTATGGGTACCTAAATCAGATACCCATTACTCTCACTCCATTATGTTGAAAACAATGGTTGATGAATATCTGTGATGGTCATCAAAACAGGATGTCTGTCCCACAGGGTTGTCTGGCCTAGTTTAGGTTGTCCATTTTTGGGTCCAACAATGTATATAAGAAATCAAGACCTAGCTAATGTCCATAAGACTGTATGAGGATATTTGGGTATCATAGACATTTTCCCATTGGAATTGATCTATTATCTCGCATCTTAATATCTAGTGGATCCCATATACAAACATGTTCCATTTGGTGTGTGGAGAAGTTGTTATCATTATTTAGGACATTTGTATGAATACTGGGGTTCCAATTATAGGGGATATGTATGATTAATTAGTTTATTCTTTCTTAGTGTGGGATGACATTGAGAGGAAGAGATTATTTTTTAATAAGATTATTGACATATTAGAGGATATTATGTTGTTTGAGCCTCATCCTAAATTGGATTTACATTTTTGTGATTGGATTCAGGTCTTCACCACACAAAATGTTCATGAATACTATGTGAGGAGGGTGAGGACTTTTCCAACCCACAACACATAGATATGTGTTGGTTCTTATTGGATGATTCCTAAAGAATTTATTTTCAATTAAAGAGCCTTGAATGTTTCTGCTATGGTTGATTGATTAGTTCATATGGCAGCCTTATTTTAAATGGTTCTAAGTGTTTGGCTACTACTAGTGCATGATTCAAAAACTAGGGTCAGAGTTACAAATTTTCTAATGGCAGAAAATTTGCTGATTGGGATATCTGTTAACCTGGAAGTCCTGATATTTGAAAATATGTATCATCTGTTGGGATGAATTTGTAGGGGATCCCTCTCATGGACTTTCTGGTCCATTTTAAGTTCTATGGGTTTGGATTTTAGATCTCATGGGGGGTATGAATTTATTAATGAACAATGGATTCTATATTCTCTATTTATTCCCTACTTTTAGTGTATTAGCAGAGTGAATTTTATTTTTTTGGATCCAAGTAATGTAATAAATAGGGTATAATATCATGATATTTTTTTTGTATACTTCTTCTTAATATCCCATGGGTACCTTTGTGAACAATTCCTATGGTGATAATACATGGTGGGAGAACATTATTTCAATGGGAGAATGTGTTATGACTACAATAATTGAGGAAAATTTAATCTTTGATTGGTATTCGCATTATTTATTGGGAACCAATTTTATTTCATCCAAAAGAGATTTCCTACATCTATAAATAATTCATATAAGTAAAAATATCTGAGAGTTTCCCATCATATCTGGTTGATGTTCATATAGAAGGATCTAGGCTCCTAAATTGATCTCCCTCCCACAAATGGAAATCTTGGACATACAAATTCTTAATCCAAAACTTGTATCCTCTCATACCCTGATAGTCATCTGGAACATTTGATACCCATTAGTATGGTTCGGCCTATGATTGAACACAGAGAGGGTGAGGAGTGCATGATTGAGGATGTTACTCTTGGGAATGGGGTTTCACTAAGAAAACCCTTGATTTCTGAAATGTTAAGAAATAATATAAAAATTCAGTGTCTCGTTCCCCAAAGTACTAGCTTCGCCCCTTCGACTCAAGCTGTTGAACCATCCTCCCAGGTGTTCTTCCCCACAAAGGTTTTGTATCCAATATATTAGAGGGAGAGGGACACATTTAAAATCTCTATACCTATTATATGAATATGTATTTTTCTTCAAGAGAAATATGTCACTTTAACTGGATATGGATGATTATTTGTTTATGTAGATATTTTTTATATGGAGCATCTGAAGCTGGAGGAATATTATATCCAGGATATTTATTCCTCCATTAACTTGCTTCATGGATAGTTTATATTTTCAAGTTGATTACTCTAGATTTTGAAGCCATATAAAAGTTAGAGTGAAGGAGAATATTGGGTTAGTGCATTATATGAAATGGATGAGACAAGTTCCCCAATTACACCTAGACCTGGGGAAGTTTCATCTTCCTCACAATTAATACCATGTAAGTTCCCTTCTATGATAAATTCTATGACACCTGAGATGCCTAGGAAGAAGCTACAGGGACATGATCCCACCCTACCAACAAGGGAGGACTTCTTAGCACTATACATCACTGTTATAGTAGCATTTCTTGAGGATTGGAAGGATTGGGATTCATAGATGAAGAACGTATCAGCCGAGGAGATCTTGGAAATGCTTCTGGTGGAGGAGATTGATTTACTAGGGCTTATTAATATCACTTATCCTGACAATATCCCTTTCAAATAACATCCTAATGACTTTGGAACATCTATTTAGAAGATTAATGCTTCTATTAATTATTTTAAGGGTGGGATTGAGAATTATGATTGAGTTTGAGAAATTTTCGTGATGGGGGAAAAAGAATTTGATTCAAGAAAATTGGTAGGACGAGTCCTTATCTCCACTCTCTCTTTCACTATTTTTGTAACCCTCACACTTCATCCATTTTTTATAGGAGGATGGAGGTAAACCATCACCCATCCCTTTCCTAAAATATACTAAATCGGTAACCACTATTGTGGTGGATACTCCAATAGATGAAAAGGTCATTGAGGAAGGTTCTCGCAGGGTGGTTGAAAATATGTACGTAGTAATCACATATACTTCAATATAATTTACATTCCCTCCTCCATCTACTATTTTTTCCGTGAGTTTATCCTCATGGGAAACCATGAGGTTATTATTGATGAAGAATCTGGAAATAAAACTCTGATTGGGAAAAAAGGTGAGCATTATATTACCTCACTTAATTTTTATTTCGTATGTTACATCATGTTGATGAATTAACTTGTGTAGGGTTTGGAACAGGTTTATCGAGTCAAGAGGTACCAATCATTTGATAGAATATATCCCATTACTCTTTAGATATGGATGCAGTAATAATGGGAGTTCCAATGAGGTCTATATCAGATAAAGATATGAGGCCAACATCTAATATCAATTAGATTTTGAGTCCCAGGACACAATTATATTATTCTTTTGGAAGGAACAATTGTGGAGAAGATATTGACCCATTTACAAGGAGGGTTATTCCCAATTTTCAATTAGAGTCCATTTATAATCATTCATAGGGGATTGATGTCTATGAGTGGTATTTTGGAGGTTACTTATTTAGTATATCGTGCATATGTCATGTTAACATCCCCAAAATGAGGTCAGTAACTCTATAATTTTCCAGGAGATCCAATCCCTTTTTGATTACTACTAAATTTATTATGCACCTCCTAATAGTGATAAATGCTTAAATCAAGGGTTTATTATATGTTCAATCCGTTAGATGAATGTTCCAAACTCATTACACCTATTAGTGAGGTGATTAAGGTGAAAACAAATTTATCCTGAGTGGGTAAAGGTGAGTCTCTTAACATCTTGACCGTCTCATCTTTTTCATTATTAGGAACTGATTTTTCAAAATATCAATTTTGGGGGCATCGACCAAAATATATGAAGTTTTATTTTCATTAAACATCCAATTAACTGAGGTTTCTATTTCTTCAACTATTCTAGATCCTACCCATTCTCATAATGTTGATGGTATACATTATCTATTTGGGATTGTTCCAGAATATGTCATCCCCTCTGAAAGTGAATCTAATGTAGATCAGGAAACTCTTGAAAATTTACTCATTTCCAAGAAAATGATATGGAGGGATATGTGGAAACTGATTTCTTAGACCCTGTTATAAATTCTACCAGAAAAATTACCCATGTTGTGTATCATTCTCTCCTTACTTGTTTATATGGAGTTTGACTACCACACCATACATTCCACAGTGAAATAGGTTGTCACTGCCTTAGATATGGTGGGTGTGATTCAATATCATCTCATGAATGTAAATTTTGTGGACCATTTTGCTACAAAAAGGAAAATAAGAATCTATGAGGCCTATTAAAAAGTTATAGTGACCTTCATAAACCATGGCCGAGTTATGGAATAAAGATCCTTGGAAGAATGGCTCTATCAAGAGTTGGATCGGTTCAATCAAGGACTAGCTCATGTTTAAGAAATGGATGATGAGGAGAAGCGGTTGGTATAATAAGAAAACAATATGGTTCTTGATTATAATGATAGGAAATAATCATTATAAAATGATGTGGAAATAGAGGCTATAACATTTTATGAACTACACTGATCCATGAAAGATTCTAATCAAACAACTATTTAGATTTATGAATTTTCTTATAATTGTTTTTAACAAATGTTGTTAATTTATATGAGGATACTCCAAACTATGTATGTTACTCCTTAATTAATAAATTGAAACTTATTTTCATTAATTATTTGTCTTTCATCTTTTTCCGATCTTCATCTCATAATAACTTATAATTATTTGAAAGATGAATTTAAGGTATTCTAGATCAACCGACCCGGATTAATAACCTCAGTCATAATCATAAATACTTATACTAAAATTATTTTTTGTTAGGATTGGATCATGGATAGGTATAGGTATAGCCATGATCAGAAAAATAGAGTTTTCCTATTTTAATGAATGAACTTGTTCCAAAATTGGGAATGTATCATTTTTTTAATATCTGTACCGAAATGTTAAGAACAGATAAATATAGTGATCTGACTTTTTTCTAGGCCAAGGGACCTAACAAGCATATCTTGACTTTTTCTAGGGTCTTTGAGTGGACCCAACAATCTTTTTGTGGTTTCTGTTTCTGTCCAAGGTTTTTCCTAAGCCTAATATAAGAACTTAGTGGGATATAGTTTACTCTTGGATTGTGATAGGATGAATTTATCCTAATGATGAAATTATATCTGATTGATAGCCCAAAATGTGGTAAAACATAATTTAGATATGTATTTAGTATAGTATTCATTTTCAAAATAGAGGTGACATTCATATTTGGTAACTTTTTTCATCGATATCCAAGGAAGGTTTTTTAGGATCCTAGTTTCATGAAAAATGAAGTGTGATTTATAGAAAGAGGGTGTTTAAAAATAAAGATGGAAGCATTTTTTTTCCTAAGTACATTATAGAGACCCTATCCTTTTACACATATCATTGGATGATTTTATGCATATTTAAACATAATATTACAAGACAAGGATCATAAAATCTAGTGTCTTGGAAGATTAGGTACATAATTAAACATCATAAAAACAAATCGTATTTAATCTCCACATTGATCTGATAACTTCCATTGTGATCAAACAACTACATAGGATAAACTGGGGATAACCAGAAGAAATGGATGAGATAAAAATCCATGTAAGGCTATAATAATAAGAATAAATATTATCTCATGGGTTAAAAGGTAGGAAATAATGATATAAAATGGAATGGAACATGATATAAGGAATAATAACATATAAAACATGGGATCATATAGTCATGGAATCATAATAATGTGTCAGAAACATAAAACATGACTTAATCATGAGTCAAGACTCATTTCACATAGAGAATCATGATTCTACACTAACCACCAAGGTCGTTTCACATGGAGCACGAGTCAAGCATAACCACCATGACCGTTGCACATAAAATCTCATGGGAATAAAGTTTTCCCGATGCATTAGAGTACTATCTGGGTTCACTGATCATAACATGTCCATGAATATGTTTTCTATATGAATAATCATACATAAAGAAACAATCATAACATAAAGGTTACCCATGGAAAGAAATGATTACCATAATCATGTCATAAGGCCTTACAAATTGGCATATCATAAAAGTGTTTGTGAAAGAATGGATTTAGAACATACATGGACATTCATAATGTAAAATATTCATAAATAATTATATGTGATTTCAAGATAAATCGATAACATGTAAAATAGTATTTAATAATTTTTATAATTAAAACATCTTAGTGTTTAAGGAAAATATTAATGATATTTTAAAACAGAATACGGCCTAAAGTTTTATATAAAACCAAATGTTAATAGAAGGTTTTAATAATAATAAAGAATTATTTTTTAAATAATTGGTGGCTCAAAAACATATTATAGAGTGCACTTTAAAATATGTAAGAATTTTGAATGTTGTCTTAAATCGGGAATGTTATCGGGAAGACTTGACCTGGGAACCTTTTAAAAACGTGTATATCCCTGAAAAAGAAGGAGGAATGGATCTTGGTACATGATTTTTGAATATATACACAAAATTTATAATATTAATCTAAGAAAGAACATATAATTTCATTTGTGTGAAAATAGAGAAAAACTAACCCAAAGGAATAATGGAGGGTTTAGTAGAATCCCTTACCTTAAGTCTGAAGGTGTCCTTCACTTGATCTTAATGTCCTAGATAATCAAATTAGATTCATTAATTAATAATTTCATAACCAATTATACATGAATTTATTTATTATAATTTAATTAAGTTCATTTATGGTCTTTTTTATGGGTTAATAGATTCAATTTCATTGCTTGGGAACGTTGGATTTCCTTGGTTTTCATGATGGGTTTACTTGTACACATGTACGAAGGGTTAGGTAAAGTGGGGTAAATTATCCAGAATTGAAACTTTATGTTATTAATTATATTATATTGGTTAAATTTATTTTATATCATTTGGTTTTAGGACACATGGACTAATCATTAGATAAATAGTTAATGATAATCGTTTGGGTTTATTTTGGTGTCTTTTCTATCACAACAAACTCATTTTGTGTTATAAATTAATATCATGAGTAAAAAATAAATATAGAACCTTAAATAAGATATAATAAATATATTATAATCTGTTTCAACCATAAAAATGGTTTACTGACCATTCTTTAATATGGTAATATAAATTTAAAACTTGTTGTCCTTGAATGTGACAAATTAACCCATCTCAAACGGTGTTTTCATTTTTAGTATAAAAGGAGGGGGAAGGAGTGATGATGATGAATTATTCCATTAGAATATATATATATATATATATATATATTAAATTTAATTTAATGGATTTATCATACCATTTGTATTATGGTAGGTGAGTAGAGAAAAAGAAAAAAAATATCTTGAAAAGAAAAATAAAAGAAACGGAAAAAGGAATTTACCTATTGAATTTATCCTCTTGAGTGCCTCCTTAGTGAAGAGGTGTTGGTCTTTTTGGGAAATAATAAGATCCAAAACGTGGGTCAGGGGATTAGGAAGATATTTGATCATAATTTGGACAAGGATCAAGGCTTGATAGGTGTGAGGAAAAGAGGTGGTGAGGGGTGATATTTATAGTGGAGGAGAGGGGTGTTTTCTCAATATTTAATTCATTAGTTTATTATTTTTCTCCATACAAGAAATAGTGCTGATTATGATACTAAATAAACTAATTGGATCATGTGTTTTAAAACTGATAGTGCTTACATAATCCATGACTCAATTAATATTTTGTTTAACATATAATGTATATATACCGTATATTACTATTCACCAAAAAATAAAGTATTTTAGAAAAATATAAAAAATACACCCTAATCATTTTTCAATGTATAGAATTATAAAATGAACTCAATTTTATGAAAATAATTTTCTAAATATGAAAATTTTATTTTTAAATTAAAATCATAATTTACTTAAAAAATATAGACTTTTGAATTATAACTGATTTTATAACACTTTGAAAAATTAACTGAGGTCCCATAAAATTATCTTTCAATCATAAGACATAAAAATATTAATTTATGAGTATATTTTATGAAAATAAATTTTCAATTAAAATATCTAATTAATCATAAAAGTTTCATTAAATAAACATGACTTACAAAAATACCAACACGTAGTTAATAATTTTTAAAATATTTATTTACTTATAATATGATATAATTATATCATGTTGACACTTAATAGATAGATAAATTTTATTTATAAAGTCATTGATGAGGTTACTTTTACATTGGCTGGTTTACTATTGTTAAGGGTCACATTTATATTGTAACAACTCAAGATTTAATAGTACATTATCTCTTCAAAGTAATTCAATAACTTGCGATACACGCAACACTGAGTTCGAGCGTAACACAACTTACTAAACTAGCCGTTCAAAAAGTGATTATAAGTCGTATTAACTGAATTTTGAATTTTATATAATCTATAAAATTTTAGAATCCATATTATGTGTTTCTTAGACATAATATAAGAATAAATTCATTTTTTTAGATAAAAGAAGTATTTTTCAAAAAATGCATTTTTACAGCCTTTTAATGGCGAACCCTTTTTAAAACCAATACTTCACACTTTTATATATTCAATTTAATGTAATTAAATTCTCATTTATAATCAGGACATAAAAATTTAGTTTGGATAAATTTTTGGAATTTTTCTGATAACTTTCATATTTTGATGAATAATGAAAAATACTAAATTTTAATTACAACTTTTTTAATCGAAAATATTTATAGTGTTAAATTATAATTTGGAATGGTTTTAAAGTATAATTAGATTATATTTTTACCATTTAATCTAATTTTGTTCATTAGATGTTGTTTCACATTTGAACTGTACATAAACAAGTGTCAATCTTTTGATAGTTATTATTTCTTAAAAACACGCTTTTTGTTTTGGCAGCGGTAATTAATTTTAAATTGCTTTCTGTCACTTTTGTGTTTTGAATTTTGAAAGATTTATTCCATATTTAGAATCAATAGGTCTAAATTGGGTAAATAGGTATCTTTTATTTTTAAATATTTTAAATATTTACTTCAGTAAATATTTTATTTACCATGATTAAAAGGTAAATATAATAAATAAAGGAAAATTATAATATTATAATAACATTAAATTACTCTAACATGTATCCTAATCCTATTTGATGATACATATCTGACCCTGGGCATCCTTTGGTTGAATTTGGGATCCCATGGAGCCACATGGGAGTAATAATGACATTTTATATTAATTAATTTAAAGTAAAGTCAAAAATGACATAAACAAATATATTTTAGTAAATAAATTTTTACATGGGTTTATATAAGTTATATTTTCTACTATAAATATTCTTTGGAAAGAAAAAAATATTTACTATATCATGGTATTTTTTTTATAATTCTTGGACATCAAATAAAATAAATTATTTATGCCATAATAAGGATGCAATATTTTCCTCATTAATAAGTGATTTAAATAAATAAGATTATAAATATAAAAACAATATCCAAAACCTATCCAATTATTATTTAATTATTTTATTTCAACCATGAGTCATCTTAAATTTTTTATTAATGAATATTTGACCTTTTGAAACCGAATATGTGGTTATAATAAAATAATTGTTTCAAACTTTCCTAAAGAGCCCCTCCTCTCCCTTATAAAAATCCCTCACTTCTTACCCATTTCTCACACTTCTCAAGCCTTTTTCTCATACAACCCCAGCCCAAATATCCTCCCAACATATCTCACTTAATTCTAAACGCCTTAATTTAGTCATAAATCCAACTTAAGGAGCCCTTTTGATCAAATCAAAAGAACCCGAAGAAGATGTAACAATTTCACCACCCTCTTTTAAGTTCTTTTCTTCTTCCACATCCTCTTTATTTGTTGTTTCCATTATAAAATAATAAATCAAATATATTCTATATATTTTGATGTTATTATAAATATTGTAAAACCAAATTCATTATTCTATCCATCCTTTGGATGACATGTCACCATACGTGTGTACGTAGGGCTTACCGTCTCCACGTCATGGTGTAATTGTTATTCAATACAATATTATTTGGATGGGTATAATAATGATATTTAATTGATGTAAATAATAAATATAACATGATAATTATTCTTTATATACGATATACCATCCAATAATATATTATTTTAATATCAAAAGAATGAAATTGTCGCTCATGCCTACGTACGGATTACCGTCTCCGCGAACGCGATGAGATTCATTCCTCATCGTATCCATTCAAGACTAATTTTCATTATATGATTAAAAATAATTTTTAAATGCTTAATATAATTCTGAATAGGAATAAGATACATCCTATCCATAACAAACATTACTTATATAACAAAGCATATAAAGGAAAACGAAACAGTTAACACCCAAAATGATGATAATACTAAAATATTATTAACAAATCAATGTTAAAAGACCATATATGATATCATATTAACGTATATGATTCTTGTTTAATTTAAAAATAATTTTTTCACCATTATACTGGAGGTTAACCTACCCTCGACTAAGGAAAATTACAAGGTAAGGCTTAATTCCTCAATCTCATTATTATCGAGATTGTTTATGTGTAAGTATCTACTGAAACATATTTATTATCCATGCACATGTTTCATGAAAGGGTTTTCAAAGGGATTATTTTTAAGGTAATTTTTTTACTAAAACATCATTTTAAATGTTTTAAATATTTATTCTTCTAAATCATTCTCATTAATGTCCATGTTTTCAAAATGGTTTTTAAGGAATTATTTATATGGACATGAAATTTTTAAAATTTTAATTCCTTTAAAAATATTCAAAGTTGTATGGGACACTTTGATTCAAAAATGTATTTAAATGTCTTTATTTCTAAATTGTGTGACTTTTAAATGTTTTTATGAAAAAGGTATATTTCTCTCAATGATTTTTAGAAATCATTTTCATCAATATCAACATCCCTTGATGGATTTTAAATTTGTTTGAAGTTGATTTATTATGATACAAATCTTCCATATTGTATTTAAGGTTTTGTGATATGTTTGACTGTGGATGTGTTATTTGTATACCATTCATGGTTTATGGATAAAGTATTGACATTCCATATGCTGTTTTAATACGAAAGTTTAGGTTATGTTTAAACCTTTTCATATGAGAAATGCATTGGACTTAGTAAGTGATGAGTGGAGCACGCTATAGATCCTAGATGCATCGGTAGGTCTCATGAGAAAAACTAGTGTCTTTGAACAGGTCCTTGATAAAATCTTATTTGTAGTCTTGGAACAAGGCCTTGACTATGTGGTTATGAAAGTCTGGCATTATGCATTCCATCATTATGAAAGTGGATATTGATATTACATGTGATTATTTGACTAGTATAATATCCATGTGAGTAATTAAATGGCATTATTTGATTTTATCTTTTCCATATTATGTTGAAGTTAAATTTTAAAAGGATTTTATTTTAGTCTTATACATTTCCTTAAATGTTTATGCTTATTTATGAAAGTTTGTGCTATATTGTTATACTTACTGAGCATCTTATGTCACACCTTTCTATGTTTTATTTTTCCCAGGATGTGAAGAAGTATATTATGACTGACCTGGAGGGATAGTCTATAGTATCTAATTATTGTCTATGGAAACAATGTTGTTGTAGTTTTCCATTTTATGATGTAATGTAAACCTTATGAATGTATCTATTACTTCCAAGGCTACTAAAATAATCAGTCTTTCAAGACTTGATCTTTTGTGATCATGCCAATGATACGTATTAATGCACCTACTCTGGGTAACTGGGGTCATGGCGTTACAGTTGGTATCAGAGGACGTTTAGTACAAACCATGGAAACTAGATTTAGATAAACTCTGATTAATGCACAGTACCCTAAGATAGACATTGGGGATTGGTATAGAAAAATTTCCTAGAATTTTGGTAATGTTTAGATTTTGTGTATTTTCTAAGAAATATATCCCCGTCTGGATACGAGCAGGTAGAGGCAGCTCTGAAATAGATGTACCTAGGGTTAAAACTCGAAAACACCGCATTGAGCTAGACTTGAATGGGAACTGATGCACAACAACGGGCCTTGCTGCACTCTTGGTTACGACACTCCTGGGAGATATGCTTAGGATAATTCTCATTTTCTTTACAAACCATTATGAAGGGTTTATGAGTATATACTTACTCAAAGAAAACAATTTTATGATTATGGATTATATCCATAAACTGTTCAATTTATGTTAAGTGTTTTACAAGTTTGGAATAATGTATTTCGATTCATAAACTAATCTAGTTTATGCCATTTTTTAGAAATGGAGCCTAGTGGAAGTAATGGAAACTGTATCAATGAACGCGCTCCATGTAAGGATTTCCATCCAACTCAAGATAATTATAGTGGATCTTGTGATACAACTGGTGTTGATCATCTTATCACTATATGGGGACAACTCACTCTGGTTATGAATAATAACCTTACCCATATGGAGCACCCTGATCCACAGCGTGGAGGATCAATGTTAGATCGCTTCATGAGGCAACAACCTCCAACATTCAACGGGGGTACAAATCCACTAGTAGATGATCAATGGATAAATTCCTTAGAGAAACTATTCCACACCTTGGGGATTAGCGAAAGGGAAAAAGTTTTCATGGCAGTTTACCATCTCACTGGAGATGCTGATCAATGGTGTTCATTGATTCAAAACACAAAGGATGATGAAAACGTATCATGTATATAATATAGGGAGTTTAAAGAGATTTTATTAGAAAAATACTTTCCTCGTGACCATCGAGTGGATATGGAAAGGCAATTTATGAGTCTGAGGAAAAAGGAGGATGAGAATGTTTCAAAGTATGAAGCCAACTTTACAAGGTTATCAAGGCATGATACATATTATATACGTAACCCACGATATAAGATTGATCATTGCTTTGATGTTTTAAAACTATTTCTCCATTTATCATTAGTATCACAATCCTTCTTTATGTATGAAGATATAGTCTCATGTGCTATCAAGATAGAAAAGGAATTCTCTAAGTCTTACAACAATAAAGTAATGCAAGAAAAGAAGAGAACGGTGGAGCAAGAGACAGATAAAGGGGAAAAGGAAAAGAAGTATTTTTCCATTATGTGATAATTGTGGGAAGAAACACCCTGGTACTTGACTAAAAGGAATTGGAGTTTGTTACAAGTGTGGTTAAAAAGGCCACCAAGCTCGTGATTGTAAGGGAAATAAAATTGCTGTCAAAGTTGAATACTACATTTTTAGAGAAATGTGGCATTATGAAAATGAATGTCCTAAGAGCCAAGGAAACTTACCTTAGAAAAGGCCAAGGGATCAAGGCCAAGCTTATTCTATTACAAAATTTGATGTGGAATAATTAATGTATTTGTGTTTTTGGACTCAAAAATTACATCCTAGTTATAAGAATAATGTGATATATATAAGGATTGTACTGCAGTACTTGTTGTTTTCATTAAGGTTTTAATATGATTAAGGTAATCATATTTTTAGTATGTGATAATAAGAGAAACTTTACCTTGTCTAAGGAATCTGATGTTACAATTGATTTTGGAAATTAGAGACCTTTTAGAGAGAGTCTGGACAGAGGTATTTTGGATAACTCTAAAGGTTGGAATGGATTAAGTTGAACTTTGGATAGTATTGTTTAAGGTTAAAACATTTATTATGATTATTTTTGGAATATATTATCATACTATAGTTTTAGGAAAAGGAAAACCTGCAGGTCGGGCGACAACCCGTCGCGTCCAACAAGGCCGTGAGACTTGAACCAGCAACCGAAGGGCGACAAGGTTGCATCACCTACCACTGGCCTGCGTGATGTCCTGGTTTTTATAATGTCTTTTTTTTATAATATCACAAATTAATTATAAATTCTTTTTGGTAACCCTATATGATTAGGATAAATAGAGTATTTTTATGTTTTATTATCTTTTAGAGTGAAAGATGAGTTTGCGGTAGAAATTATTTAAAGGATGGAACTCAACTTATCAAGTATATTTTTCTTCTCTTATTATATGAAAAAATTAATTCTTAAACTTTAGTTAAGGGATATTAAAAACAAAAATGTATTATCCTAATACCTTGTGTTTTGTTGAACTGATGATATTTTAAATCATCATAGATTGATGGCTTTGAGGCCCTCAATTTTACACTTGTTTGGAATTGATGACATCAATAACTCCCTATAAATATTTAAATTTTTCCTCTAATTATGTATCTTTAATTTCCACCGATGTTCTCCTGATAGAGATCATAATTTTGGGGTGACTTTTAATTTCTCTTTCCCTCTTATTAAGACTAAATTTTATTAACCCAATTTCCGATGTGGGTCTTCCACAAAGGTGTTTTCTATTTTTAACCTTTTAATTTCAATGAACAATTTCAAATTACAAGGACGCAATTTATTGAAGGTGTGGAGAATGTAACACCCCAATATTTCATAGTACATTGCCTCTTCAAAGTAATTCAATAACTTGCGCTACACGCAACACCGAGTTCGAGCATAACAAGACTTACTAAACTAGCCATTCAAAAAGCAGTTATGAATAGTATTAACTGAATTTTAAATTTTATATAATCTATAAAATTTTAGAATCCGTATTCTGTGTTTATTAGACATAATATAAGAACGAATTCATTTTTTTAGATAAAAGAAGTATTTTTTAAAAAATCCAATTTTACCGCCTTTTAATAGTGAAACCTTTTAAAACCAATATTTGACACTTTTATATATTAAATTTAATTTAATTAAATTATTATTTATAATTGGGACATAAAAATTTAGTCTGGATAAAATTTTGGAATTTTTCTGATAAATTTCATATTTTGATGAATAGTGAAAAATACTAAATTTTATTTAAAAACAACTTTTTTAAAAGAAATAATTTATAGTTTTAATTTATAATTTTTAATGGTTTTAAAGTATAATTAGATTATATTTTTATCATTTATTCTAATTTTGTTCATTAGATGTAATTTCACGATTAAAATGTACATAAACAGGTGTCAATATTTTGATATTTATTATTTCATAAAAACACTTTGTTTTGACAGCGGGAATTAATTTTAAATTACTTTCTGTCACTTTTGTGTTTTAAATTCGGAAAAAATTATTCCATTTTTGGAATCATTAGGTCCAAATTGTGTAAATGGGTATCTTTTATTTTTAGACATTTTAAATATTTACTTCTGTAAATATTTTATTTACCATGATTAAAGGAAAAATATAATAAATAAGGGTAAAATATAATATTATAATTATATTAAATTATCCTAACATGTGTAAAAATCCTATTCGATGACACATATCTGGCCATGGGCATCCTTGGGTTGAATTTGGGACCTCATGGAGCCACATGATAGTACTAATGACATTTTATATTAATTAATTTAAAGTAAAGACAAAAATGACATAAACAAATATCTTTTGGTAAATAATTTTTTACATGGGTTTATATAAGTTATCTTTTCATCTATAAATATTATTTGGAAATCTAAAATTATTTCATATATCATGGTATTTTTTTATAATTTTTGGACATAAAATAAATTAAATTATTAATGACACAATAATGATGCAATATTTGCCTCATTAATAAATGATTTAAATAAATAAGATTATAAATATTAAAACAATATCCAAAACCTGTCCAATTATTTTGGATTATTTTATTTCGACCATTATTCATCTTAAATTTTTTTATTAAATAATATTTGACCTTTTGAAACCAAATATGTGGTTATAATAAAAAAATTGTTTCAAACTTTCCTAAAGAGCCCCTCCTCTCTCTTATAAAAAGCCCTCACTTCCTACCCATTTATCACACTTATCAAGAATTTGGCTCGTACAAAACCTACCCAAATATCCTCCCAACATCCCTCACTTCATTATAGAGGCCTTAATTTAGTCATAAAGCCAACCTAAGGAGCCCTTTTGATAAAATCAAAAGGAAGAACCCGAAGAAGAGGTAATAATTCCACCACCCACTTTTAAGTTCTTTTCTTCTTCCACTTCCTCTTTCTTTGTTGTTTCCATTATAAAATAATAACTCCAGTGTATTCTATATAATGTGATGTTATTATTAATATGGTATAACCAAATTCATTATTTTATCCATCCTTTGAATGACATGTCACCATACGTGCGTACGTACGGCTTACCGTCTCCAAATCGTGGTGTAACTATTATTCAACACATTATTATTTGGATGGGTATAATAATGATGTGTAATTTATGTAGATAATAGATATAACATGATAATGATTTTATATATATGCTATACCATCCAATTATATATTATTTTAATATCAAAAGAATGATATTGTCGCTCGTACGTACGTACGGATTACCGTCTCCATGAATGTGATGAGATTCATTCTCCATCGTATCCATTCAAGACTAATTTTCATTAGATGATTAAAAATAATTTTTAAATACTTAATATCATTCTTAATATGAATAAGAAAAATCCTATCCATAACAAACATTACTTATGTAACAAAGCATATAAAGGAAAACGAATCAATTAACACCCGAAATGACGATAATACTAAAATATTATTAACAAATCAATGTAAATAGATCATATATGATATCATATTAATGTATATGGTTCTTGTATAATTTAATAACAATTATTTCACCATTATACAGGAGGTTAAACTACCCTCGACCAAGGAAAAGTACAAGGTAATGGTTAATTCTTCAATCTCATTATTATCTGAGATTTTTTATGTGTAAGTATCTACTAGGGCATATTTATTATCCATGTCCATGTTTCATGAAAGAGTTTTCAAAGAGATTATTTTCAAGGGACTTTTTTACTAAAACATCTTTTTAAATGTTTTAAATATTTATTCTTCTAAATCATTCTCATTAATTACCATGTTTTTAAAATGATTTTTAAGGATTTATTTATATGAACATGAAAGTTTTAAAATGTTAATTCCTTTAAAAAGTTTCAAAGAGGTAGGGGAAAATTTGATTCAAAAATGTATTTAAATTTCGTTCTTTCTAAATTGTGTTACTTTTAAATGTTTTTATGAAAAAAGGGATATTTCTCTCAAAGATTTTTACAAATCATTTTCATAAATATCAACATCCCTTGATGGATTTTAAAATTGTTTGAAGTTGATTTATTATGATACAAATATTCCATATTATATTGAAGGTTTTGTGATTTTTTTGACTGTGAATGTGTTATTTGTATACCATTCATGGTTTATGGATAAATCATTGGAATTCTGTATGCTAGTTTTAATACGAATATTAATGTTTTGTTCAAACCTTTTCATATGAGAAATGCATTGGACTTATTAAGTGATGGGTGGATCCCACTATAGCTTCTCGATGCATCGGTAGGTCTCATGAGACAAACTACTGTCTTGGCACAAAGCCTTGAAAAAATCTTATTTGTAGTCATGGCACGAGGCCTTGAATATGTGGTTATGAAAGTCTGGAATTATAAATTATATCATTATGAAATTGGATATTTATATTTCATGTTATTATTCGACTAGTAGAATATCCATGTGAGTAATTAAATGGAATTATTTGATTTTATCTTTGCCATATTTTCTTGATGTTCACGTTTAAAAGGATTTTGTTTTAGTCTTATACATTGCCTTAAATGTTTATGCTTATTTATGAAATTTTCCACTATATTGTTATCCTTACTGAGTATCTAAGCTCACCCCTTTCTATGTTTTATTTTTCCCAGGATGTGAAGAAGTATATTAGACTGACTTGCAGGGACAGTCTATGGGATCTCAGTGTTTTCTATGGAAACAATATTGTTGTAGTTTTTCATTTTATGATGTAATTTAAACCTTATGAATGTATCTAGTACTGCAAAGTATACTAAACTAATCGGTCTTTCGAGACTTGATCTTTTGTGATCATTCTAATGATACTTAATAATTCACCAACTATAGGTAACTGGGGTCGGGTCGTTACATATATTCTAAAGGTCTATTTATTATTTCATCGGTATGTGTTCCTTAATTTATAGAGATGCCTTTTATTTCACTCAGTCTAAATTTATGAAGTTTGTATTGTGTTGTATATGTAATATTATGGGATTATACTATAAGTCATAATTGTAAGAATGGAATTCCATTGATAAAACATTGGTTTATTATATTCTTCCCCCCTTATGAAATTCAACCCTTGAAGTTTTGTTTTACATTCTGGGTGGAAAACAGGTGTGGGTACTTATCCTTCATCACTTCCACCAGTTCCCATGTTTCCTCTTCATACTTATGGTTTCTCTATAGTAATTTGACCAGGTGAGTCGTCTTATTTAATTGAAATTTAACTCTATAATGAAATATCTTTATTGGTTACTCCTTGTAAAAAAGGCCATTCTCCAACTGTACACCCCTGAAGACAGTACATGTGAAGGATCTAGTATGTACTTAAGATGGATTTGTGGAATACAACGTGTACTTTAGACATAGTTTGTGGAAGTTCTAGTCAATAGAAAACATCTCTGATGCGATCAAGAATCTTGAAGGGTCCAGTGTACCTGGGAATTAGATTTAATTTCTTCCCAAATCTAATAAACTTATTCAATGGAGATATGTACAGGAATACCATGTCTCCAACTTTTAACTGAAGGTCCCGTTGATGATCGTCTGCATAACTCTTTTGTCAAATTTGTGATTCATTGATGTGCTACTAAATAGTTTTCACCTTTTCCAAAATTCCTTTGACCATTTCAGGTCTTACCAACTTATGTTCACTAAATTCATCCCGGCATGCAAATGTTCTAGGCCTTATACCATAAAGGGATTCGTATGGAGCCATTTGGATGCTGTAGTTGAAACTATTGTTATAAGAGTACACAATCAGAGGTAGATTTTGGTCTCATCCTCCTTTTAAGTCCATAAAACATGATCATAACATTTCTTCTAGAGTATGAATATTTTTCTTTTATTGGACATCATTTTGAAGATGATAGGTTATATTGAAGTTAAACTTATTGATTAGAGCATGTTTGAGACTTTTCATGAACTTTGAGTCGAATCTTGGATCTCAATCAGATACAATAAATATAGGTACTTCATGTTGGCTTCCCACCTCTTCAATATATATTTGTGCAATTTGATCCAATGAGAAGTCCTCTTGAATTGAGATAAAGTGAGTTGACTTTGTAAGGTGATCCACAATGACCCATATAGCATTACTTCTGCTGGATGTCTTTCTATTTCCAGTGATAAGGTCCATGGTAATGTTCTCCCACTTCCATGTTGGTATGGGTAGTGGTTGCATCATCCACTTAGAATATTGTCATTTAGCCTTTTATTTTTGACATACCAAGAACTTTGAGGTATATTCAACAATTTCCACGTTTATATTAACCCACTAATAGTTCTATCAGAGATCTCGATACATATTTGTCCTCCCTGGGTGAATAGAGAAGGTTGAGATATGTGTGCCATTCAGAAGATCCTTCTTTTTCTTTGGATCAAATGGTATTCATAATCATGACCCAAATATTATAAATCGTTCCTCATCAATCTTGAACTCATAGGATTTCCCATTTCTAATAGCTTCCACCCTTTTCATAATTTACACATCTTTTCTTTGAGCATCCTATATTTTCTCCATGTGTGATGATTGAGAAAACATTTTAGAAAGTATTGAAGAAGTTCCTCCATTAAGGATTTTCATGTCCATCCTCTAAAATTCTAGGAAGATTGGATCCTTCAAAATTCTCATAATTGTTGATGATATAGTATCCTTTTTACTTAGAGAATCTTCTACCTTATTTGCCTTACCGAGATGGTAGTGTATTGAGAAGTCATAATCTTTGATGATATCTAACCGTCTTCACTGGTACATATTAATCTACTTTGTGAATATATATTTGAAACTCTTATTATCAGTATATATATCACACTTCTCTGTATAGAGATAATGTCTCTAGATTTTCAATGCAAAGATCACAGCTGCCAACTCCAGGTCATGTGTAGGGTAGTTTTCTCATGGATTTTCAACTTCCTTGAGGAGTAGGAAATCACTTTATCATTTTTCATCAGTATATATCCTAAGACATTTTTTTAGAATAACTTTACACCACAAATAGTTCTCCACTTTTCATGAGTGTGAGTACAGGTGCAGTGATAAGTCTCTTTTTGAGCTCCTTAAATCTTTCCTCGCATTCTTGAGTCCTGAAAAACTTCACTCCCTTATGTGTTATCATTCTCATTGGGTTTTAAAATCATTATAAGTTCTTAATAGATCATTAGTAATACCGATATAGTCCAAAGAAACTATGGATCTCTGTTACAAATGTTTTCCTAGGCCACTCTTTGATTACCTTTGTCTTGGAAGGTTCCACAGATATCCCTTTGTTGGTGAAAACATGCCCCAAGTATGATACTTCATCCAGAACTCACATTTACTGTACTTTGCATAAATTTTATCCCTTTACAATTCCATTATCATAGTATTCAAATGCTCCTTGTCTTACTCCTTTCTCTTAGAATATATCATAATATCAACAATAAATACTACAACAAATTTGTCGATGTAATATCTAAAGACTCTATTAATTAAATACATGAAAATTTATGAATCATTAGTGAGTCTGAAGGGAATCACTATGAACTCATAGTGTCTATACTTCATTCAAAAGGCAGTCTTGGGAATATCTTCCTTTCTCTCCTTTAATTGGTGATATCCCAACTGAAGGTCCACCTTAGAGAAATAACTAGCCCCACATAGCTAATATAACAAGTCATTTATCCATGGTAGGGGATACTTTTTCTTTATCATGATTTTATTAAGATCAAGATAATCAATACAATGACACATTGATCCATCCTTATTCTTAACAAAGAAGACCATTACACCCCATGATGATGCACATGGGCGTATAAAACCTTTGTCCAGATTTTCTTATAACTACTTATTCAGTTCTTACAGCTCAATGGTGACCATTATATAAGGTTGATTTGATATAGGTAGAGATATATGAATAAGTTTAATTGATAACTAAACCACTCAATCAGGAGGAAGACCAGAAAACTCTTTGGGAAACCCATCAATGTAGTCCCTAATGATGTGAATGTCTTCAAGCATGATTCTCTCAATTGTCTTAATAATTTGAGCAAGATATTCTTTCTCATAATGAAACAATATCCACACTTGAGATGATGATTTTTAAGGAGATTTATTTTCCTCCTTACACTTGTACAGAATTGAAGGATGCTCAAGGATGTAAAATGTGATCTACCTTTCCTGAAAATTGATGTTGTATTTATATAAAGATAACCATTCCATGCCCAAAATATAATAAAACTATACCAAAGGGAGCATGACATGATTTTATGTGAGGTTCAATCCAAAAACATTTACTGGGAATGATTTATAAACTATTGACAAAATAATTTCTCAATTTTATGTTCTCAAAGATAACTCAACGTCCATATTTTGAGGTGGTGTTTCAATAATTCTACTAAACTTGTAAGATATAAAAGAATGTGTAGAACCAAAATAAAATAGTATGCTCTCTATTATTGAATGAATAACTAGCAAACCTATCACTACATATTTCTCCAGATCCACCTCAGTAGTAGTGATAGCATAAGCCCTTCCTTGTTTCATTGGAGGATGTTGTAGATTTCCTCTAACAACCCTTTGCTTAGGGAAATGGTTTGCATAATTCCCTTATTCCTTGCAGTAGAAACACTACACTACTAGTTGATAATTTATATGAAACTTTATTTATTCTTATACATTAATGTAATTCTTCATATCCCTTTTTCATTTCTTATCCAGATGTACCATTTTTCATATTTTAAGCAATTCATGGTTTCCTTTAGATAGTGCCCTGGATGATTCTTCCCACAATTTTGACACATGGGATGTTCGATCTTATTTCCATCATGGGATTTATTTTCAAAAAAACCCATATTAGACTCCATTTTCCTCTTTTTTGAGTGGGACCATGAGACCATTGAGAGTATCCTATCTCCATTTCAACATTGAGGTCACAACGGTCAATCTTCTCATAACTGTCGAAGTCATGAATTACCAAAATTATTTATATAATCATATTTATTATGCTAAAGAAGTGATACCCCTTATTTTTAGTGTTCATGAAAAATTATAAGACGTGTCTTGAAAGCCTGGTGAAGTTTGATTCATACACCCCGATAGACTCATCTTCCTTCTGCATAAGTCTGAGGAACTTTTTTTCCATCTTGAGATGGAGGGTTCGGGGAAAATATTTATTGAAAAACATTTTCTTAAATCCCTCCCAATACATGGAATCAATTTCCTCCTTGGACTTGGTATTTTTTATTATTTTCCACCACTGACCAGCTTCCCCATCAAAATTATTAACCGCCAACATGTCTTTATACTCTTCTGAGCATTAGAGGATAGAAATATCTTTTCAATGGAGTTAATCCATTGTTCAATGAAGAGGGGATCAAAAGATCCACTAAACATGGGAGGCCATTTCCTTATGAAGGATTTTATGGTAACTTGCTCTTTCATTAGAGAAGGAGGGTGTTCCACAAGATTCAAGTTATTATTCATAACCTGATCCTACTGAGCAAGTATTTTCATAAAGTTCTGAGAATATACTCCCATCATATTTGGAACATCACTAGGGAAAATTATCACATTTCCTATCACATTTATTTTTGCACATGTTATTCTATTTCCCTCCTTTAACTAAGAAAAAAAGTGAAATTAGAGGGCCTTGAATACTTAACTAATGAGCATAAAAAGGAAACATTAAACATATAAGGATAAACTCTTAATGGAAAATTATATCCTTTATTGTGATTCCCTATGTTTAAATCTAGGTTATCCATTATCTATTTCCTAACATATATTATTATGGTATTTTTTGTTCCTTTAATAATGGTTCATAATGAGTTTATTAATTTACCCAAGAATATCCTCTGGGGGTGTCAAACCAGGTGCGTAGTCAGTCTCGTGGTTGTGTAACAGGTTACCCCAAGTCATGCCCGGAACACCTTATTGGAGTTTTTACTCCTAGGTACATTTATTCTAGAACCATGTCCACTTGTACTATCCAGACATGGATGTATTTTCTTGATAAACAACTTACTCTATACTCACCAAAATTTATGAATATTTTATTATACTTAGTTTTATCCCTAAGTTTCTTACTAAAGTTCTCTATTACAAATATCCAAAAAATAACTAGACCTTCAAATGATACTAGAAATAGAACTCTTGTCATTTACACATATTATTACATGATTTTATTCATAATTAAACATCATATTACAAGATAAAGATCGTAAAGTCTAGTGTCTTAGAAGATTAGGTACATAAAAAACCATCATAAAAAAAATTTATTTAATCTTCACATTGATATCCTAACATCCATTTTTATCCAAAATATACATAGGAGAACCTAGGTATAACATTAACAAAGTTATGAGATAAAAGTCCCACTAAGGGAATAATCATAAGGATAAATCTTAGAACATGGGTTAAAAGTCAAGACATAATGATATAAAAAGGCATGGAACATGATATAAGGAATCACAACATATAAAAAATGGGATCATATAGTCATGAAATCATAGTAATGTGGAAAAAACATGAAACGTGACATTATCATGAGTCAAGGCTTGTTTCACATAGAGGAGGATGAGTCTAGGAAAACCACCAAGACAGTTTCAAATGGAAAACGAGTCAAGGATAACCACCAAGACTGTCCACATAATGTCTCATGAGACTAAACATTACCTAATGAATTACAGCTCTATCTAGGAACACCCATTAAAATATGTTTAGTAATATGTGTGTCGTATGAAGAATCATAAATATAAGGAATCAAAAATAACATAAAGGTTACCCAAGGAAATAAATGGGTGTCATAATAACGTCATAATGTATTACAAATGGGCATATCATAAAAGCGTCCATGAAAGAATGGATTTAGAACATACATATACATTAATAAGGTAAAATAGGAATAGATCATGATAAGTTATTTCGAACTGAAGTGATGACATGTAAAATAAGTTTTTAAGAATCATTATAATTAAAACACCTTAGTGTCATTTAAGAAAAATATTAAAGATATTTTAAATAGAATATGGAATAATATTTTACATAAAACCAGAAGTGAACCAATGTGGTATTCATAATAAAAAGAGTGATTTTATGACAGATATGGTGGATCGAAACATATTATATATTTCACTTTAAAATGGGTAAAAATTTGGGATGTTCTCTAAAATCAGGCTTGCGTATTAGGAATACTTGACTAGAGATACTTTTAAAAACATATATATCCATAAAAGAGAAGGATGAATGGATCTTGATACTTGAATTTGGAAAATATACACAACATTTAGAATATTCACATCAAAATAATATATAATTTCATTTTGGTAAAAAAAGAGAAGGGATAACTCGAAGGAATAATGGATGTTTGGGTACAATCCCTTACCATAAGTCTAAAGTGTCCTTCACTTGATCTTAATGTTCTAGATTATCAAATAATATTAATTAACTAATTATGGAATAACTTATTCTAAATTAATTTGATTTAATATAACTTAATTAAGTTTATTTATGGCCCTTTTATGGGTTGATAGATTCAATTTCATTACTTGGGAGTGTTGGTTTTCTTTGGTTGTCCTGATAGGTTTACATGTATTAATATAAGAAGGGTCTTGTAAAGTGGGGTAAATTATCCAGAATTTAACCTATATGTTATTAATGATATAAAATTGGGTAAATTTATGTTATATAATTTCTTTTTATTACATGATGATGAATCATTAGATAAATAGATAATGATAATCATTTGGGTTTATTTTGACCGTTTTTTTATCACAATGAACTCATTTTGTGTTATAAATTAATATCATGAGTAAAAAATGATTATAGAAACTTAAATAAGATATAATACATATATTATAATATTTTTAAACCAAAAAAATAGTTTAATCACCATCCTTTAAGATAGTAATAGAAATTGAAAACTTGTCATCCTTGAATGTGATATATTAACACATCTCGAACGGTGTTTTCGTTTTTAGTATAAAAGTAGGGGGAAGGAGAGATGATCATGAATTATTCCATTATAATAACAAAATTCTAGTATATTTAAGATAATAGAGTTATCATACAATTTTTATTAGGGTTTTTGAGGTGATAAAAAGAAAATAAAGATCTTGAAAATAAAAATAAAATAAACGGAAAGAGGAATTTACCTCTCGAATTTATCCTCCTTGAGAGCCTCCTTAGGGAAGAGATTTTGGTCTTCTGGGGATACCAAGATGTCTTGGACATTGGGTAGAGGCTCATGAAGATATTGGAGTATAATTTCAACAATGTTCAAGGTGTGAGAGATGTGAGGAGAAGAGGTGGTGAGGGGTGGTATTTATAGTGGATGAGAGAGGTGTTTTCTCAATATTTAATTCATTAGTTTATTATTTTGCTCAAGACAAGAAATATTACTGATTCCTGAGACTAAATATAGTAATTATATCATATTAGTTTGATCAAATGGTTCTTACATCATCCATGACTCAATAAATAGTGTATATAACTTATAATGTACATATACTATAAATTATTATATTTTACTATTCACCAAAAAAATCAAGTATTTTCGAAAAATAAAAAAAAATCCCTCTAACCATTTTTCTTTGTTTAGAATTAAAAAAATAACTCAATTTTATAAAAATAATTTTCTAAATATGATAAATTTAATTTTTAATTAAAATTATAATTTATATAAAAAATACAGATTTCAAAATTATAATTGTTTTTATAACACTTTGAAAATTTAAATAAGTTCAAATAAAATTATCTTATAATAATAATTTTTAAAAATAATAATTTATGAAATATTTTATGAAAATAAATTTTCATTTAATTTATTAAATTAATCATAAAATTCTAATTAAATATATATGACTTATAAAAAACCAACACTTAATTATTAATTTTTAAAATATTTATTTACTTATACTATGATATAATTATATCATATTGAAACTTATAAGATGGATAAACTTTATTTATACTATCATGGATGATTTTAATATTACATTTTCTAGTTTACTATCCATAAGGTTTACATTATTATTCCAGTGGTCAGGTTACTATTTCATCAGTATGTGTTCTTTAACTTCTAGAGATATCATTTATTTCACTCATTTTTCATTTATAAGTTTTTTATTGTGTTCTATATGTAATATTATTTTATTATACTATAATACATAACTATAAAAAGGAAATTCCACTGATAAAACATCAGGTCATTATACACATCATGAGAGGGTGTATCTACTCCCATTAGGATCCCAATAACAGATTTTTTATGGTTTATGTGTGTATTTAACTCCATAGTTCTAGTTAAATTTCAAGGGAGAAGGGGAATTTGCATTACATTATGGCTAGTAAAGTATGTGAGATTCAGTTTTCACTGCATTTCTCACTATAGTGAGAATCATTCCATATGTAGTTATAAGTAAAAGGTTCCTTATGAAGGTATGGATCCTATATAAAGGGGAGCAAACCACATAAGGTAGAAAACTCTAAACATTGTTGGGTCATATAGAATGGACCAATCTCTTCTTGAATCATGGAGAGGTTTAGTTATATAGATTATAATAATTTCCCTTGAATCTATAATTTCATGTGAGCCATTCTCAACATGAGAAACAATATAAATTGAATGATTTTCAAAATATAATAATGAGCACTGATCAAGGGTTATTTTCATCATGCATCATGTGATATTTTACCCCATCATGAGAATGTTGTCCAGTCTAGAATACTTCACCATTTTTTGGATATGAAGAGGGGGATTTGTAATCCATAATCATGAGGCTATCGAATCTGAGAAGATGATATGGGATAAGTATGTAGGGAATGACGACTGAATGTTTTTGAAAAATAGGTTCCCACTATGATGCTTTCAGGGCGTATTGAGATAAAAGGGTCTTCTCCTAAGGATGAAATTTTCTCTAATTGACATACCACAATGGGGTTGCACATTATGCAAAGCCGTATTGGGCGTAGTATGTATAGTCGAAATATAGGTTCCCTTTGGAGTTGGATGCTCTTAAATATGATAACCAAGGAGGATTTTTGAAAGTTCAAGTTTCTTAATATATGGAGTCTGATTCATGAAAAGAAGGTGTCTATAATGCAGTAATTTAAACTGGGGTTGGATGTGAATAACAAATCCCCTATGTTGGGAAGGGTGTATTTACACCAATCATGGGTTTATAAATGAATGAACTCATATTTGAATCTATTTCACTATTCATTGACATGTGTAATATATTTATGTGTTTTTTGTTAGTCCTAAAATGGTATATTCATGCATCACTACGTATCTCGTTAGGATGAGAATCAAGTCATGCATAGTTATGAGATAAAATCACCACATTTATAAATTTATCATATAAGGAAAGGGGATTTTTTATCATGTCTTGGTTGGGACCAAGATTTGAGATCCAATCTTCTCTATTTGTCCTATAGTAATAGGAATCATTCCATGTATAGTTCTTAATAAGGAAACTAGTTTGGTAGAATACCAACACTGAAAATTGGATGGGCACATCAAGTAAGGGCCTAAGTATTTTTTAGTTTTACATTTTTCAAAAGGGGAATGAACCATATGTTTTAACATCTTATGACATGGAAGTTATCTTTCAATTTAACATCATGTGACTAAAATAAAAGGCGAATGTAATTTAATATCATATGGATTTGAAAAAAATTGATTGGTGAGGTGTTTTATATAATAGGGAAAGTAAAAAAACTAGATGTGAATAGAGATCCTAAATTCTAGTATTAGATATCTCATGGCTATGTGGTTTAGTTTAATTTGGTAGATCATATATGTGTAGAAACTAGAGTTTAGGGTCACACATATTTGGAAAATGGATTTCTTTTTATGTTTTTCCACCTAGGACTAGTAGTTAATTATTGTTCTGGCATAACTTAACCATGAAATCTGAATAATCACTCAAAATATCCAAGACCACAAGATTCATGTTCAACGTGAGAAATAAGATAATTCATGGAGTTATCCAAATTGTATCAAAAATTTCAATTGAAATCTTCTCTAGTGGGTACCACTAGATTTTCTATTTCATGGTAATCCAGTCGATAATGGTTCAACATTCTCTGGGTGTGAAGTAGGAAATTTGTAAAAAATGATATTGGGGTCCCAAATTTGAGAAAATGGGATGGGAAAAGTACTTAAGGAATAACCCGGAAATTTTTTGAAAAGTGTTTTATGATACAATGTTGTCAGGTCTTATGGAGATAAAATTATATTCTACTAAGGATGAAGGTGCCTATAGTCGATAGGACATTTTTTGGAACATTATGAAGATCAAAATTTAGGTATATTATTTATAATAAAAATATATGTGTCTTTTAAAATTTAATAACTTTTTCACCAATATCCATGGAAGGATTATAAGGATCTAAATTTATTAAGAAACAGAATATGACTTGAGAAAGCAATGTGATTGAGTATGAAAGGATAATCCAAACTAGTATTGACCAAGAATTGGTGGAATTTTCCTTGCATAGATCAGACTCATGCATAAGGAAGGGAAAATATATCATGAATATGAGTTTGAAAATAAGGGAACCCATGTTGGTCTCCCCTACATGGATTGAGGTTATAAATAGGATAAGGGATAAAAATTTTATCATAATTTTGTTGGACCAAGATTTGAGATCTAGTCATCACTATGTATCCTGTGGAAATGGGAATTAATCCACGTGTATTTATAGTGAATATTCCCCACACTGATAAAATTCTTGTACAGGGTGAAGACATTTTCACCTTATTTTAGTTAGAGTAGGATGTATAATTCAGATGACATTACATACCAAATAAAAATGAGAACCAATATACAAGTATTTTCTATGTAAAATTTTCCCCTACACTGGTGGGTCCTATATATGAGGAGGGGATATTTTTTTTGACAAGGGTTTATAAATGTAAGGAAAACTCATTTTGGACTCTCATATATAGATATGGAAAATACATAGGGGGGTGGGTAAATATTTTATTCTATTTTATAAATAGTTCTAGGATAATTGATCTATTCTTCCCTAAGTATCTCATAAAAGTGATAATCAAGCCACACATAGTTCAAAAATAATGGTGCAATAGGAAAACAGTATCCGGAATGGTGTCCCTCTTAGGAAAGGTCCACAACAATGCACAATCTGAAGTCATATGGAAGGGTTTTTAACCATTAATTTTAACATTGTGATATTAAGAATCAAGTGTCATGGAAGGATAGACAATAATAGTTGGTGTGGGGAATATGCATTGAATCTAACCAGATGTTTGAATAATCATATCATGAGAGACATCCTATGATCACTGCATGAGGATTCATATTCTTGTCACCCAAGGCATCATATGCTTGGACCAAAGGGTATGATTATATTTTAATTTCATGTGTTGAAGATTTTATCATATAATTAAATTTTGTGTGACTAGAATGGTATGGGTCATTCCTTTTAATTCATGTGATGAGGGCCTCTCCATATAGATTAATGTCATGTGGTAAAGGCTATGTATCATTGATAACATGAGGCAATTTTTTAGAAACATTTTATTGGTGGAGGTGTATTATGCTCATCATCTATAGTAATTGATGTGTATGAAACATTTTAATATACTTTATGGATGAAAAAATTCCGTTCACACTTTAGTTCAGTCTTCATAGGATTCTTTATGGGTATTATCGGAGCCCTGAGATCCAAAACCAGCTCTCCCTAAAGGAAGCAATGAAGGAGAAATTTCTTTTTAAAATCTTTTACTATTTGGTTTTGGTGAACCTATAAATGATATAGGTTATGTAGTCTATTCTAATTTAGCATCACAAATTTTTCTAATCTCCTTTTAGATTTCTCATATATGGATTGTTGATCATAAACGAAAATACTAGGTAACGACAATTGAACCTCAATGGGAAGGAATTATTCTATCTCGCATATGAGTGAATATGGGGTGGCTTATGTGGTAGTAAGATTTATAGTACCATAATCCAAAAAGGCATGTAAAATATTGTCTATCCAGGACTTCTTTTCTTTTTACACCAATTCATAGAGTATATTTGATAGGGTCTTATTGAAAGTGTATATATATCCATTTCACTTCATGATCATGAGATGAATGGTTGGGTTTAATGTTATACTTCTGATATAGACTTTTCAATTTGTAATATCATATGTTGGTTTCGTTTTCCATTAATATTATGTGAGTGAAACCAAATATGGTAATGTTGTTGGACTTTACAAAATTGATGATACTCATCATCCTAAATTCTTTAAGAGGTATTGCCTTAGACCATTTGGAAAATATGTCAGTAGAATTAAGGGTATATATAAAATTATTGTATGTAGAATGAGGTTAAAGACCCACAATATACATTCCCTATATGGATAATGGATGGGAGTATTTGTTAGTGTGAATAAACTCTATGGGTTGATGGATGAAATCAGCATGCATTTGATAGGAATGACACTTCTTGATGAATTTTTCACAATCCTACATCATTAAAGGCTAAAATACCCAAGACTCTTAATTTGGAGATCAATATAGATTCTCTACTGATGGGTTCCATAAGATCCAACATCGACTTATTTCCTAATGTAAATACGCTCCTCTCCACCAATTCATGTTGGGAGAACTCTGTCAAATCCTCATTTATAGAGGATCATATGATGACCCAGGATGACATAAATAATGAATTTGAAGACCAATATTTAGATATACTCTTTCATGGATCTTTCTGATAGAATTTTCCCACCTTGGATGTATTCTAGGATGGGAATCATCCAACCATTTAAAGGATTATCTGGTTCAGGTGTATAATTGACCTCATTGATCACCTTCATGCTACTCTAAACAAATTAATATGCCATTTTTTGATGTGTAATATTGATGATTTTATCATATCTTTATGGATATACCTAATATATATCTATGTTTTATAGTGAATCTACCTAAGAAATATATAAGTGAGAGATATGTGTCAACATTTAACCAAGGGGAATTATTCCCTCAATCCTTAGACATAGACAAGAATGGGGGTTATCTCTTCTTTTCTAATAGCATAATCACTGCTGACTTGTTTGATTACCATACATGAATCACCTTTAACCTTAAGTTGATCCAATGGTATTTTTCGTGCCAACTATGGGCCTATAATGTGGTCCTTGTATTCTACCTCATTTTTTATGAAACATTCAAAAAATGGGAAGGAATAAGGTTGAACAACTTTTTTGGGAGAAATAATAATGGTTCCCAAGCCGACTCTATTGAGAATGGGATCTTCTATCCTCTTTCCTATTGGGATTATAGATGCACCATCAAAATAAATATCCCATGTATGGTGGGAGTCTTGGATAGAGAAGATTTCTTCATCTGATAATTCAGTATTCACTAGAATTTCCTCTGAAGAGGAATTAATGGTGAGGAAATTTTCTAAAACCTACCCATTTATTACATTTTATGGTATGAAATGAATGTAAAAATTATAAAATATGACTACCCGCCAAGTTAAACATCCAATCAACATGGGTTGATTGAGGATATATTTAAGTGGTTCATTTTGAGAGACCAAATGGACCTTGTGGTGTTTCAAGTAGTGCCTCAATTTATGAAACATAATGATTAATTCCATAAAATTATTCTTGATATATGAATATCAAGTCTCGTTATAAAAATGTTTTTAATGAGATAATAAAGGTTGTTTTCATCCTAAAATCATTATTTTGGGTGAGTAAAGCACTCATTTATCACTCTAATGCTTTTACCTATAATATGAGTGGCTTTCCTTTTATAGGCGACATTAGCACAAGTGGAATCAACAGATATTTCTTGAGACTGTCAAATGCTTCTTGGAAGTCATTAGTATGCTGATAAGTGACCCCTTTTTTCATTAACTAGGAGAAGCGTAGCTTTCCTATAATATTTTCTATAAATAATACAATATATCCAAGTCATCCTTGTATTCCTATCAACCCAATATGGTTTTAAGAAGGTGAAATTACAAGGATAGCCTTTTCATTATTAGGGTCAACTTTGGTGTCAAGATGGAATACTCTAAAGTCAAGAAACTTTCATGAGGTAAACCCAAAAGAACGTTTTAAGGGGTTAATTTTTAGGATATGCTACCATAGCATGTTCAAAATGATTTTCAGGTTAACAAGATTATCAAAATTTTACTAGGATTTCACCACTAGATCTTCAACATGGAACTCAATGGACTTTCATAATAAATATTTGAAGATTAAATTTGTGTCATGTTGTTATATAGCACTTTCATTCTTCAAACCAATGGACAACATCCAGTAGTGTTATACTCCTTGGGTTTCCATGAAGGCATTGGATTCTTCATCTTCAGGGAACATTCAAATTTTTTTATATCCTAAATATATATCCATAACAGATGGGTCTTGGTATCTAACCATCATATTAATTAGAAGTTCTGTAATCAGAACCAAGAAGTCATAATTTTTATAGTATCAGTTGAGATCCCTAAAATTGATGCAAAATATGATCTTCCAGTTACTATTATTTATTGGTACAATATTGGAAAGCATATTTAGATAATGAAATTATTAAATTATGTTGGACTTATTGATTTTATTCACATCATCTTCAACCATGTAAACATGATTCAGATGTGTTGTTCTGGATGATGTTTCTGATTCTTTCTATTAGGGAGCACATTTCCACAGCAATGTGCTGATTGTTACCCTGCATTCTATCTTTCCAAAGGTGGGCAGCAACTGTCACCTCTTGAGGGGTGTTTTCTCATTACTGAAATGGGATAACAGGATGTCAGTCTCTCATTCCATGGATTCCTCCTTGGAATTCGTCACTTAGTCCGGGTCTCCCTTAAATATTATGACATTGTTCATGAAACTCTTCTCAGTGACATATCTTTAAGGACACCGGTTAATTATTCTTCTTCTATTGGAACATTTCAAAGGGGTTATGTCAGGGCAGCAACATTTGGTCAGGAGATTAGTCATGTTGGGCATCACTGGCATGTCTGGATGCTGAAACACTGGTACACCTGGATTTTTCCTTATCATAGGGCTTCTCAAGTGTATGGAATCCCGAGGAACCCTACATCGAATGTGGGGAATTGTATACTAGAGTCATGTCTCTGAGGTGTTCCTCAACTTCCCATGTTTAACATGGGGTATTCCATGATTTTAATGTCTATAGGAGACTGATCATACTGATCAGAACACTGGTGGGAGTGGATCATATGGGTACATCCATAATATGGAGTACCTTGAAAGTTTACTGTATGGAAGGGTTAGAATTCCCAATTAGGATGGACCCAAGATGGTGTGTCCCATAGAGGGGAAGGTTTCACACCGTGAATACGGATTTGGACACCGTAAAGGGAGGATTAGAGAGGAGGATGGGTATGTGCAAATGGGACACCAAGGTTTACCATTGGTTGGTATTGAACCTAAAAAGAGGTTTCTTACATACCATGTTTAGAAGACAGGGATCAAAACCCATTTAGTTCAAATGGGTGAGGCCTGAAATCAGGGTGTACACAAAGTACAATTAACTAGAGATACATTTGGACTTATTCATGTTTAGCTACCCAAGTTCTACCTAGACTAGTGGTATGAATGGGGATTGCACGTATTTAGCTTCCTGAGGATGGCGTGATTTCACAGGGATGTGGCGGCCCAGGTAAAATAAGGATAGATATGGATGAAATGATGAAGGGTGGAATGAATGGGGATGGAACTGAGAATCGGTGTATAGGTGAAGTTACTAGGGCTGAACCTCAAATATATTTCCTACATATTCATATTTTAGGGAATCAATGTCCATTTAGTTCTAGAATTGGGGCAATGGGCCACCTGAGGAGGCATCTTGTGATAATGGACGGATGGATGAGGGATGATAGAAATGGAACCAATGGGTTAAGGCATGATCTTCCCGAGGCACAAAGGCTTGAGGGAATGGCTAGGATGGTACATGGGATATGGGATTAAACCTCTGAAAGGATTCCTATTTACCTTGATCAAAAATCTAAAAGATCAAAGTCCATGTAGTTCAGATATGGGGCATAGAATTAGGGTGTACACAAAGGACAACAACCCAAATACATACTTGGTATTATTCGTGGTTATAATCCCATTTGAAAGGGACACTCTTGGTTGGAGGATTATGGATTAAGTGTGGGGGGTTATGCATGGTGAGCTGCCTGAGAACTAGTTTGACACCACTAAGGGGCAGACCAAATATGTGGGTCCCACCCAGGGGAACACCAATGTTTACCCATGTTTGGGGTTGAAACTTGGGGAGGATTCTTAAATACCCTATCTATAAGATAAGAATAAAAACCAATGTATTTTTAAAGCATACAGTTTAACATCATGTGGGATGAAATGGGAATACAGTTTAACATCATGCGGGATAAGGGTAAACGGACATGATGTGGTCAAGACCAATGGGTGATGGGATTAAACCTTAGAGAGGCTTCCTACATACCCTGTTTAAAAGGGAGGGGTGAAAATTCATATAGTTCGGTGATGAGGGGCATGGAACTTATGTGTTATTTGTGGCCCAAAAGGATGTCATTGTCAATGCTTACTCTAATCCCATGTGAGTCATTCTCAATTTGAGAAAAAAGAGCCAGCAATATACCAGACGATCATGTGGTGAATGGAACATCCACAATGGATGGCTTGGGGATTACATGTGGATATTGGACCAAAGTAGAAACAAGAGCTTACTCAGAGGGGAAGACTGTGTAGGGGTCCAAAGGTATGAGGAGGATATGACAATCGTACATGGATCGCCCTATCAAGGTGTGTCAGGTCTTATGCAAGGGTTGTCTGAGTTTCACATAGTGAAAAAGTGCATTAGGATAGGATTAGTGAGAGGGAACTAGTGCTTATACCCTTTGTAGTCTTCTTAGTCTTTTCACTCATGCGGTGATCCCAGTTTAACATCGTTTGTTGAGGACATGGGTTTGGTTGGAATTTTAACATCCTATAGCTCGGATGATGGGGAATTTATCTTTTCCCCTATGACTTACATAACTTTTACCAACCCATACTTGGGAAAGGGATGGCATAATAAATTCCAGTTAAAGGGTAGACCAAGGAAGTGGGTCTTATCAAGGGGGACACCAAAGTTTACCAATGTTTGGGGTTGCACCTCAGGGAGGCTTCCTACGTACCTTATCTAGAAGACAAGGATCAAAACCCATGTAGTTCAAAATCATACATTTTAACATCGGGAAGGATGAAATGGGAATATAGTATAACATCATGCAGGATGAGGTTAAACTGATGTGAAGTGGTCAAGACCGATGGGTGATGGGTTTGAACCTCAAAGAAGCTTCCTATGTACCCTATTAATAAGGAAGGGATTAAAGTCCATGTAGTTAGATGAAGAGGGGTGGGGGACTTACGCATGATTGAAGGCCCAAGAGGATGTAATGGTTGATTATTACTCTAAGCCCACATGATTAATGATCGATGTGAGAAGAAAGAGGCAGAAATAGACCTGACGATCGCATGGTGAAAGGATATTCTGAGGGATTTTGGGGCGATTACGCATGGTTAACATCCCAAAGAGGAAATAGGGGACTACTCTGAGAGGGAATCCCAAGTAGGGGTCCAGATGTATGAGGAGGATATGACCACCATATATGGAACACCCTATCATGGGGTGTCGAGGATTATGAAAGGTCTTCTCGAGGAACACATGGAGACAAAGCATAGAAGGAGAGGAGGAGTGAGAAGGCGATGGTTCCCACCCCCTTCACAGTCCCCTCGATATTTTCACTCATGTGGTGATCACAGTTTAACATCATGTGTAGAGCTTGTGGGGTTTCATGGTAGTTTAACGTCATGTTCCTTGAAAGATGGGGACTTTCTCCATACCCATAGGACTTATGTAACTTTTACCAACCCACACTTGGGGAAGGGAAGGCACAGGAAATGCTAGCTAAGGGGTAGACCAAGGATGTGGTTCCCAACAAGGGGGACACCAAATTTTACCAATGTTTTGGGTTGAACCTCAGGGAGGATTCCTACATACCCTATCTAGAAGACAAAGATAAAAACTCACATAGTTCAAAATCATACAGTTTAACATCATGTGGTATGAACGGGGAATGCAGTTTAACGTCATGCAAGATGAGGGTAAACCAATGTGAAGTGGTCGGGACTGATGGGTGATGGGCTTGAACCTCATACAGGCTTCCTGTGTACCACGTTTAGAAGGCATGGATCAATTTCTATGTCGTTTAGTGAAGAGGTTTATGAGACATACACGTGATTTTTGTCCCATGAGGATGTCATGGTAGATTCCTACTCTAAGTCCATGTGAGTCATGCTCGATGTAAGAAACAAAAGGTAGCGATAAACACAATGATCGCACTGAAAAAGGCGCGTCTGTGAGGGATGGTGTGGGTATTATACATGGTTAGTGGTCCAAAGAGAAAACATGGGCTTACTCTAAGAGGGAACCCTATGTAACGGTCCAAATGTATGTGGAATATTTGACCATCGTACATGTAGAACCCAATCAAGGGTTGTTTATTCTTATGCAAGTGATTCCCAAGGTGCACAATGAAACAAATCACGGTGGGAGAGAAGGAATGAGAGGGATCTGGTGACCATCCCCTTCACAGTCCACTTAATATTTTCACTCATTCGGTGATCACAGTTTAACATCATGTGTTGATGATGCGTGGTTGCTTGTCAGTTTAACATCTTATATCTCAGACTATGGGAACTTTCTCCTTACCCCTAGGACTTAGATAACTTGTACCAAACCAAACTTGGGGGAGGGAATGCACAATAAACACCATCTAAGGGGCAGACCAAGGATGTGGGTCCCAAAAGGGGGGACACTAAAGATTACTAGTATTTGGGGTTGAACCTCATGGAGGCTTCCTATGTACCTTGTCTAGAAGATAAGGATAAAATCTCATGTAGTTGGAAATAATATAGTTTAATATCATGCGGGATGAAAGGGCCATACAATTTAATTTCATACAGGATGAGGGTAAAACAACGTGAAGTTGTCAGGACCGATGTGTGATGGGCTTCAAACTTAGATAGGCTTCCTACATACCCTGTTTAGATGGAATGGATTAATTTCCACATAGTATAGTGAAGAGGTGTGTAGGAATTACACGTGATTGGCAGCCCATGAGGATGTCATGGTACATACTTACTCTAATCCCATGTGAGTAATGATCGATGTGAGACATAAGAGGAAGCAATAGACCTAACGATTTCATGGCGATAGGTGCCTCAACGAATGATGGGGTGGGGCTTACATGTGGTTAGTGGCCCAAAGAGGAAATAGGGGCTTACTCTGAGAGGAAATCCCAAGTAAGGGTCCAGATGTATGAGGAGGATATGACCACCATACATGGAGCACCCTATCAAAGGGTGTCGGGGCTTACACATGGTATTATCAAGGCACACATGGAGAAAAAAATGTAGTGATAGGGGAGGAGTGAGATGGAATTGGTTCTCATCCCCATAGCAGTGATCTTAGGCATGTCACTCTTATGGCGATCATAGTTTCACATCGTGTGTTGAGGAACTAGAGTTTCTTGGCAGTTTACCATCTTGCAACTTAGACAATGGGAACTTTCTACTTACCCCTAGGACTTACATAACTTGTACAAACCCACACTTGGGGAAGGGAAGGAACAAAAAATGATAGGTATTGAGGGTTGTGTATTGATCTATTTAGGGGTCAAAATTAGTGGGGCTCTTCAAATAATAAATATCCTTTAGCATGCCTATGAGAAGAAGTATAATGTAGGGAAATGCAACAAGAATCACAACTTGGGGAACCTTGAAATCACTTCATACAAACCTAGAGGGTCTCATGGGAGAGGGGTTTGAAAATAAGGATACCTTTCAAATAAGGGATTCTCAAAGCTTTGGTGCTTCAGGAAGAGGATGGACTTCATAAATCTCGGCTACTTCATGAAGAGGATGGTCTTTATGAAGGAATATATCTTCATTAAGGACATATTTTTTGAGAAGGGGTTTTTTAAATGGAGTATAGCTTCACCTTATTAAAGGAATATTTATTTGTAGAGTGCTTCTCGAAGTCTTTATGCTTTACGAAGCCTTGATCACCCCAAATGGGATACCTCCTTTGAAAAGGGATTAGGCCATTGCAAAGGGATTCCCCACTATAGGTGGGGGCCAAGAGCACAAGGAAGAATTTATTGTAGAGGCCAAGTACCTTTGGCGATCCATTTTTCAACTTCACGCTTGTCTTTGAGAAATGATATCATGGAAGGCGAAGGGTAGGAGTAACTATGGTTTGAGGGGTGGCTTCTATTTATAGGTAATGAAGGTCGAAGGGGGTCGCAGAGCTCAAAATAGAGAAAATCCGGGCCCCACGAAGAGGAGATGACAACGTCGGACTCACAGAGGGTCCATCGTAGTGATGATCACATAGTTGGTTGTGGAGACCAAGTGATGTTGTGAAGAGGCAGGGATCCGTCGATTCGCGAAGGGGGATCAATGAGGCGGAAATATCAGAGCAGTCCTCTGATATCATGTGAGACCACAAAGATTTAAGGATTCACTATAATCGTAGAGGGTTTGTCGCGGATACTTGTGATCAGAGAGGTGGGGTGGCTCTATGAAGATCTTCACAAACCATGAAATTTGGGATAGTTGTGATGGATTAAAAGGACATTTTGATTCTTGATTTACTTTGAAATTACCATTATATTTTTTATGCCTCAATTGGCATGAATTTTGGTGCCAATAAATACCCCATCAGAATGGGAGAGAAAGGAAAAGAGGGTCAGATTCTATGGGGAAGTCACCAAAAAACTAGAAGGATCGAAAAAAGTTAGATCATAAACCTGGATCGTGGAGTCAGATCACAATGTGTGATCATGAATAATCTTCAAGAAGTGGTAGTGCGAATTGACATTGTGAACCGGCATTACTAGAAGGTCACCATGAAGTGCAGATGATGGTCACCGTGAATCCCAGGCGTAGGTTGAATCCTGGGCCAACCACATCTATAAATAGGTAAACAAGGGTATTTTTCATGTACTTGGATCTCCACAAAATCCTATGATGTTTCTATCTCTTCATGAATAAATCCTCCCCACGAATGCTACTAGGTGAACTGATTTCATTGTTCTGGTGCTCTGCGAATTCTTTATCGAATCGGTGTATCTTGATCTTCTACTTTCTTCATAACGTAGTTCATGATCAAGGCTACTTCGTGAAGTTCTATATCTTTGTGAACAGTCTTTGTGAAGGGTATGTGTGACCATCTTCGTGACCCGACTGGAAAAATATTTCTAATCCTTAGACCAATGGCTTCTCATGAGGTTTCTTGAGAGATCTATGTCGATGCTACTCGGAGGGAGGTCATGGCGAACAATATTCAAACAGGGGAATGAATCTGGAGCACCAATGATCACCAATCATTAATGGTGCTGTTGATGGAGGTGAAAAAGGAATATCCATTGTATAATTTCTTCTCACGATATAGATTCAGCTTATGGGATGACATCTTCATTCAAGATGTAAATAGTGATGAACCAACTTACTGTTTCAAAATCACCCTAGAAAAATATCAATGGTATAGGGATACATAAGACTATGCTAGAAAGGATCATACCCCTATCACAGGGTATTTCCTTCAAACCCACACCAACAACATCTATGATATAGAGATAGTGGCATAGATATCTTCACACCTCTATAATACCATTATCAAGGTGGAGCTTTGGAATCCAAATAAGGGATGGATCAGAATCTAGGATCTGTGCTAGGGTGGTAACTTTACCAAACAGTGGGCCTGGGAAAACTGGGCTTCCGTATCCATTGAAGAGTTCAAGACTATTCTGAGGTGGGTAGGCTTATATGAGGTATCTTTGGATCCCCAATTTATAGTTTCCCCACTGAAGGAGTTCATACCGGAATTGCTAAGATGGTGGCCGTAGGATACCAACACATTCCAACTGAACCACGGGGAGGTTAGTATCTGCCTCTGGGACCTTCATCCAATTACTGTCATCCCAATATTTGGAGGGATGTATGATGATTTATTTACCACCATGAATGTATAGGAGGATGTAGAATATATGCCTCCTCTGGAAAAGGAACTATTATATTTAGTACCCTGTATAAATGATGATAATCAGAACACCTGAGATATCCACTTCATGTAGTGGTTCAGCTACTTTATGAACTTTCCACTAGTGGAAGAGACACTACCAACAAGGCCCCCCACATGATTGATAGGATATTATTGGGGAAAATAGGGTTCATACTAGTGAATCCTGGAGGATATTCATTAGAAGATATGGGGTTATAGTGTTAAAACTAAGTATCGTCCAATAGTCAGGTTGGCCACATTCATCTCTTCATTGATATGTGGGTGGGTGCTACCAGTCAGAGATTCTCACATGGGATTATGACCAAGAAATTTCATTATGGCAGTGCAACTGGAAGGTGGATAATGTGTGAAGCTATGCATATAGGGTGTTGGCGATGTTATATCATCTACTTTATCACATCAGTGAGGGAAAGTGGTTGTTGTGGGTATGTGGGATATTCTATTTCCTGTATAGACGGATTCCAGCACATATGGGGACTATAAATATCTCTACCCCGTCACTACACTTCAGATACACTCTCGACCATAAATTTCAATATCACAGGGAGTGCCCCATAGAGACTAAATGTGTCTCTGTGTTGGGTAAACTGGGGTGGGAAGAAAAATTTATCTTCCAACCATTTCCTCTATCAATTGGAGAATATACTAAAGATGGAACATACACCATCAAGAAATTTTCATACCTACTTTCCTTTAGAGGTGGTGTGTTAGTTTCATGGGTAGATTGTTAACCCATATGCGACATGTACACTCCACACCTGTTTGTGAGAAAATTAAAATCTATGCAGAGACTGACCCCAAAGGTGTATCTAGGGGTGTTCCATGATAATCATCCATTTATAATGAAACATTTGTGGCTTAAGTTCACATGATAGGATAGAAAGATGCAGAACAAGTTTCCACTGACCACCACCGCATTTAGATTGGTTAATGGATACACACCGATTTGTGTAGATGGCTACTCGGAAGAGACACTGAAGAAACCTACCATTCTGGATAGTAAAGAAATGGTCCCCAAGCCTCAACATTAGAGAGTGGTTATGGGGGGACATCATGAGGGCGGTGCCAACATATGTTAGGGTGATGAGGCTATAACATCAGGGGAAGTGGGCCATAAACCTACTCCAATGGAAGTTGAAGAAAGGGAAGCACCAAGGTTGAGCCCAGTTATTCCGACTGGAGGAACCCAAGAGAGAGGGGAGTCATCAAGGGGATTCCATGGGTTGATGCCTCAAGCCCCAAGGAATAAGGTGTTCCAATTAATGAATCCTTTTGATTTTGTTTATCCATAGGCCTGTAAAGACTAGGAATTCTGTAAGTGTTACCTTAGTTTTTACAACCTCTCGGAGAACTTAAACAAGCATGGAGTGGAGTTGGGGGTACTTGGTCTTGCGTAGGATGGTTTTAATGTAGTCACACCATATGAAAGAAAATTTTTATCAGAACTTGAGAAACTAATGCACTACAGAGGTACTCCACAACCATTACAAGAGCAGGTAAGGGTGTTTTCAAACATTACCATCCACCCAATGGATTCGGTATCTCAACTGACGAAACACCTTCCCCTTCCTAATGACTCGAAAAGTTCCCGGGGGAAGAGGTTGGTGAGGAATAACTCAGGAATGGTGATGAGAAAGAAGTTTCCAAGAGGTTCTCTCAAGAATAACGTGAAATAGTGTCCTCAGAGGGGAGTTCTCTGAGAAAATCTGCAACAACTCTTGAAGTAATCTTGAACTCACCTTTTTTATGTCATTTCCTTTATTACATTGTTTTGTACTCCCAACTAAAACCTATCTATGTAGGAGGATCTTTAACCAAGTGCTTCCACTGATGTGAATGAAGGTACGAGGACAGGTGTAGTGATTCAAACATCATAACCTAAAACTGGTGAGATGATAATTACATAGACCAGCAGTGTTGGGGAATTGAGGGTGGTCTCCTTGGAACCTACAGAGTCCACCACCACTTATGGAGGATCATGCCAGGGTATCTCGAAAATGTAAATAATTAGGCAGGATCGTGTGGCTGACCAACGTAAGTTCCCCACCTATGGGGATACATCTATTGTCTGCCTAATCAAACTAGCTAACATGACCCATATCTAAACAGTTCTCAAGATGGAACATATGATTCTAGTTAAAGTGGTTGGAGGACTTGAGGATCCTCTCCAAATAGGGAAGCTGGTCCATATAGAACTGAGTACCTGAGTTGACCAGGCTGTAGTTCCTTATGGGTGACTAATGGTGACAATCGATACCGCTAGCGGGACAGAGTCTAGAGTTGGCCAAGTGGACATCAGGGAATTAGAATCTAGCAATAAAGACCAACCCAAAGAAAATCATACTGCTAAGATCATGTAGGTATTTACTGAATACGAGTTGATTGGTCTAGAGGAATGGGAAGAGACCACTTATAGTGAAGAGGATACATAGGATTTCTACCGATAGTCATGGATGTTGATAAAATGCTTCATCGATAACACCCTACAATCGGAGTGGATAAGCCAGATGTTAAAACTTCAACATTTGATGTGTGAACTATACTTTGGATGAGTGTATTCATGGAACCCTCATATTATCATTCGAGATTACCTTACAGAGAATGTGTGGGAGGATGAGCATGGCCTCGGTGTTGGATTGTAGTAGAGGAAGTCAATCAATACCCATAAGATTTATGAGGCTGAACAGAAGATCTAGTGATTATGAATGCATCTAGATGAGTGCTTCTCGTTCATTGAAACCCAAGCAGAGCTCATATCACAATTATAGATTTATCTAGAAAACACTGAAGAGTAGCTAAGGAAAACATCCCATGAAATGGCTAACATTCAAGATGATAAGGATCATGCACTGACTATGGATAATGAATTGCACCCCACGTCTAGCAAAGAAGAGAGGGAGATTAGAAGATGACAATAACTCTTGGAGGCCACACAACAAAGTGTAATGGAGTTCAGACATTCCATTAAAGAGTTTAACCCATCTATTGGAGGGTCAATCCATGGGGGCTATAATTTTCATGAACTAAAAAACATACTTTCATGATTAATCAATTATTTTTGTTGCATGCATTAGTTTTTTTATCATATTTTATTACTACATCTCAATCATATCTGTGAAAAAACCAATGATAAATTCCTAATCTCGCATCGGTCATGACCGGTGTGAGAAACAAGGTATGACCACATAATATTTCACCATGAAAAAGAGATTTCCAAACAATTACTAGAAACCTGGGGTCAGAAGGATCCCTCAAAGTTTCCTAGAGAAGGGAGGGGGGATATAATGAGACAATAGAGTTCTTAGAATGGCCAAATTTCTCTTCCCCAACATGCTCTAGTTCACAAGGGGTAATTCCAAGGGCATTGGAATCCTTCTGAACTAAGGGGAATGGGAGGTGTGATTCATGATACACAAAGTTCAAAACAAAATTAGGGTGGCATGAAGATGGGGGATAATTGTTGACCAAATTTGAAACAAAGAATTCACATCGCATTATCTTTACATGGGAACAACAAAATGAGGTCCAACCACTGACCGTATTCAAAAATGCAGGTCCAAATTCAAAGTGTCATCTGATTTCCTTTGGAACATTAACCCAAGAAAGTAGGTGAGCCTTAAGTCCAAACATCCTAACCATTAGGGGGTTCCTTCAAGCATGAAAGGGAATGAGGATCTGAAATAGATGGAATGCAAAGTGTGGTGATAGAATAATGGATTTTTTGAATAAAGTCCAACTGTCTTGAAATTATGCCACCGTGATGTAAGTACATTGGGTGATCATTTCGATCAGAACAAATATCAAACCTACTCAAAATGGGACCTCTATAGTGGGGTCCAAGAATTCCTTATAGTTTTATGTCATGCAAATTTGGACGATAGAGGTGAATTTTATCATTCTACGGTGAGGAAGATATATGAAATATTTTAATGTCATATGACCATGAAATTGTATATAGTTTAAGGTCATACTTCCTGGACCCTAGTTAATAGTTTAATGTCATTTTACATGGAATTGGTATTCCTAATTTTGGGTTATTTAATTTGGACCGTAATTAAGGTTGAAGAGTTGTAAGAGTTAATGAACTTATTGCTAGGCCCGAAGTGAGATGCTCAGGTGTCTCTATGTATCTTGCGAGGGTGGGAATAAAGCCTGGTACAATTCTTGAATTCCTTCTAGTTTAACTACATACAGTGAGGACATGAGAAACTCCAAGACGAAATGGGTGGCATGGTACATAACCATACGTGAATGAGGATAAAATAAGTCCCCACTAAACCTCACAATCCTAAAAGGGGGGTTAGGGAAAATAGTCCAAATGAAGGAAAGGGGTTGCGTTTGGACAATAGATGAAGAGTCTAAGAATCACTATGTATACCATAAGAATGGGGATCAATCCACACATAGTTCTCAAAGATGGTATAGAAATGGGAAATTTAAAAAGGAGTGATATCCTCTCAAGCAAGGAAAACTATAGTTATTACATAGTTTAATGCCATGCGAACTAGGACACTGTAATTATTAGTTTATAGGTCATAGATTTTGGACCTTATGTGGTGGAGAGGTGCAGTATAGCATCACAAGGAAACCCAATGTGAATGATGGATATGGAATCCCACACTAAAATGCACCCTCCCAATAAGGAAATCCCAAACCAATAATGGGGGGAAAAGGGTCATGACTCTACAGTTGGACCCGGAGGTAAAGTACTTGGACATCACTACATATCTCACAGGGGTGATAATTAAGACACACGTACTTCTGGAATATCAAATGGAAGAGGGAAAATCCCAAAGGGGAAATATCATCTCAAATGAAGATGTCTTATAGTGGGGTAGTTTATCATTATATGGATTGAATGTAAAATGTGTAGTTTTATGTCATACGGTAAGTATGTAGGTGATCCTAGTTTATGATCATAGAGCTCAGACCAAGGAGAAGTGTGACTCTTCCATGAGGGTGAAAACCTTTCCCAAATCCCTAATCCCACGTGAGCCATGCTCAGTGTGGGAAACAATGGTAGATAATATCTTTACTACACTGGGAATCACACTGTAGAGAATGAAGGTGTAGATTCAAGGATGGCCCCATGATGTCGCTTCATCCTCTCAATGCACAAAGGTGCATGAAGTAATAAAACTGAGGGTGTCAATGTTTTGTCTAAACATCATGAAATGGAAAGGAATGTGAACCAAAAAACCAACATTTAATGCATAAAGGGGTTGTTGTAACGATGGAGGATAACTGTTGACTGTATTCGAAACGCAACATCCATATCATGTGACCTAGGATGGGAACAAACAAGTGAGGGTTGGATGTTAACCATGTTCATGATGTGGTACATGTCTCAAACTTCATTCAAGATCTTCTAGGATATTGGCCCAAAACTGTAGGTGATCCATAAGGTTGAGCATCCATATCTCACGGGGTTCCTTTCAGATGTGAGAGATGATGGAGACCCAAAAAAGGGATGCATGAAGTGTGGAAATGGAATGAGATCATGTCCATGAAGAATCCAACACTCTAGGCCCTAGAACACCTCGAATTTAAGAATGCTGATGAGGTGGGATAGAGGTTGAAGGGAACAAATAAGGGCTGACTACTCAAGGATATGAGCATAAGAAAGGGGTAAATGGGTTAATGAACCCAGGGTTGGACCCGAGGAAAAATGCCCAGGTGTTCCTATGTATCCCATAAGGATGGGAATCAAGTTATACATAGTTCTATAATTCCATTCAGTTTAACATAATGTGGTAAAGGCGTAGATAAAAGGAATGTATAAAAATGAGAATGAGTATGGAGTGGAAAAAATAGACCTACATGAATGGGACAAAATAATTCCACATCGCACCATGTACTCCCAAGAGGAGACTCGGTCTAAGGGGCCAGAAGAAGGAGATTTTGACATCATGATGTGTAGTTTAATTTCATTTGGGGTGAAGGGGTACTTACCTTTTAAGGTAATGTAGAAATAATCCTGAATGATTTTTAGTTTAATGTCTTGAAAGCAGGACATAATAGTTTAATGTCACGTAGGATGTGTGAGATCTTAGTTTATGGTCATAGAACTCGGACTATAGGATAAGGCTAAAAGGGCCAAAAAGGTTGAGGAACCTAGGGATGGACCCAAAGAAGAAATTTTTGGGCATTTCTATGTATCCTATAAGGATGGGAATCAAGCCACATTTAGTTCTAGATATTCCATATAGTTTAACATCATGCGGTAAGGATTTATATGAAATTAAAAAAATATATATGGGGGGGAGTACATGGTGTGGCTATTATAGACTTGAAATGAATGGGGAAAAATAAGTTCACATGCCACACCAAGTAATCCCATATGAATCATGGACGAGGGGACAAATGAAAAACATAACTTGTGGACTATGGGATGGACCCAGGTACAAAACACATAGGTGTTCTTATGTATTACAAAAGGATGGGAATCAAACCATACATAGTTCTTCAATTCCGTATACCTTAACATCATATGGTAAGGACATAGAGGGAAGAGATATATTCCTTAGGAAGGAACACGGTGTAGCTATTGTAAACTTGACGTGAATGGGGACAAAATTCCACAACACACCACATGATTACAAAAGAAATCTCAGGTCGTAAGGCTGAAAATGGGGAACCTAGGGATGGCCCTGAAGAAAAAATGGCTGGGGTTCCTATATATCCCATAAGGATTGGAATCCAGCCATATGTAGTTAATTAATTATGTTCTTTTGAACATCATACAGTAAGGACATGAAGGGATAATGAGTTTCTAAAGGGAATTCACATATCATGATAAATCATACCTGATTAGAATGTGGACAAGATAAGTCCATGCCACAATGTTCCTAATAACAAAGGGGAACCTCATTCCAAGGAGCCTAAAAATCAAGGGATATGGGTTGGACCCAAAAAAGTTGTCTAGGAATTCCTATATATCCCATTATGATGGGAATCAAGCCCTATATAGTTCTAGGAATGTCGTACAGTTTAACGTCATGCGGTAAGGACAAAATGTAAACGGGGATGCTTTAGAGGGAGTCACGTGGAGGGGTTATTGAAAACCCAATGCGAATGATGGAAAAAAGGAGTCCACATCATACCATATGCATCCCTAAAAGATAACTAAACCCAAAGGGGGAACTAGGGAGATGGAATTATTTACTCAGTTGGACCCGAAGACAAAACAGCTAGGCGTTCCTACATATACTACAAATGGTAGGAATCAAGCCACACTTAGTTCTAAATTCCATGAATTTTAAAGTCATACGGTAAGTAAAAATATGGGATATCCATGAATGGGGACATGTGATGTGGTATTTGTAATCCCAACACGAATGGGTCAAAAGAATTCCACATTACGCCATGTGCTCCTAGGATACTTAGGCCGATATTCTAGAAGGAAGGAAGAATCTGCAGTACCTGGGGTTGGACCCTAATATGAAATGTTTAGGAATCCCAACGTATCCCATAAGTTTGGGAATCAAGACATACATATTTCTTTAATTTTTTAAATTTTAACATCATGCGGTAAGGATGAGGGAGATCTTAGTTTAAGTTCATAGAGATCGGATTGTAGATTCCCAGTTTAATATCATTTGTGTGGGAGAGAATGGAAAAAAAGTTGAATCAATACTACCAATATTTATGATCACATGTGGATATAGATAAATATAAAGGATAACTACTAATTATTTTTGCAACACATTATCTATATAGTGTGACCTAGGATGGGAACAAACAAGTGAGGGTTTTTCACTGACCATATTTGCGACACGGGGACCTATCTCAAATTTCCTTCGATATCATCTGGGATGTAGGCCCAAATTGGTATGTTATCCATAAGACCAAGCATCCATACTGATCAGGGGTCCTTTCAGATATAAGATATGATGGATATCCAAATAGAGGTATGAATGAAGCATGGTGGTACCCGTGCAGTTTAATGTCTTCTAGTAAGGACAAATGAGATTTTAGTTTATGGTTGTAGATCTTAGACCAAAAGGTGTATTCACCGTTTATAGTTTACCATCATGTAGGATGAGGGTATCTTAGTTTAAGGTCATAGAGTTCGAACTATTTTTAGTAATTTTACCACTTTCATTTTATCATCATGCAGGATGAGGGACCACTCATGCGAAGTACCACTTGATGAATTTTTCATTGGTGGGATGAGTAATACACTCACCATCCATGGTGACTAGGGAGTATTCACAGTTGGGGTAAACCCTTTGAATGATATAGAGTCCCTTCAGTTTGGGTTCCAACTTTGGTGGCTTCATGTTGGGTATCATTATCATCCTTAGGGACAATATCATGTAACCTTGATGGAAAGAACAGAGACAAACTTTCTTATTGAAATCCTAGCCTATCTTGTTCGGATGCCTCTCCAGATTGTGAAAGGAACAAAGACTATTCTCATCGAGGGATTCTATTTCATCCAGACAAACTTATACAACTTTTTATAAAGTCTTCTAATCGTATATGGCTGTGCGGAGTGAAAAAACCAGAATCTCAATGGGCAAGACTACCTCTGGTCCATACACTAGGGAATATGGGGTCACCTGGGTGGAATTACGAGTCATCATCCGATAATCCCAGAGATCATTTTTGTCTTTTTTCCAGTCAACTCTTCTTGTTCTAACAAAACATCTTTTATAATATTTTAGAGATTCCTTTTTTGAATTTTAGTTTCATCCCATTTTCTTGTGCTTGATATTGAGAGGAATAATTAGAATGGATATTGTACTTGGCATACAATTTCTTTAGCTTGGATTCTTGGAAGTTAGAGTCATTATCAGTGAGGAATTAATAAGGGATTCTAAATCAGTGGATGATATTAGATATCATGAAATCAATTATAGAATAGGCCTTGACTTCCATTAGTGGAATTTATTTTTCCCACATTGAAAATAAATTTGTAGCGGCAGGATGAACTTGCACTAGAAAGCTGTTGTTAATGGATATGGTCACATGACATTGATTCCCCAGATTGAAAAGGGCCAAGGGTACTTGGTAGTATGGAGATTCTCTGGTGGTCTATGCACTAAATTATCATGAATTTGGAACACGTTTCACCTATTGGAAAACTCGATGCAGTCAAGGATCATGGTGGGCCAAAAATATCCCATCCTTTGGATCTGATGAGAGAGTTTCAGACTTTCTTGATAAGCTCCATATGAACCAGAAAAAAATTCCTACATGACCAGGGGAATCTAATCTCCTTGAATGCAAAAAAAGATAATCTCATCAAACCCACATCTTTAGATGATCTAATCAAGACTGAGACCACTCTGAAGGGTGAACTGTACTACATGTCGATCGACTTTCTCATGTTTGGCTTGATCTTTTGGGATATTACCATGCTAGAGATACTTGATAAATGGATTTGTCCAACCATGGTTCCCTTATACTATAGTAGGGGGATTCGGGGTCCCTATGTTGATTCACCAGTGGTGAGATGACTTACCTGCTAGCTATCATCATCATATGGAGTGATGGGAGAAATGACTATTCGATGCACCACATTTATAATCAAATCATCCTGGTGAGGCTCTACAAGAGATGTGGAAAGGCTATACAAGGCATTGGGTCAATCATTCTACGATCTAGGGACATGAGTGACTTCAGTCTGGGAAGAGAATTGGGTTATTAGCCAGTGAGTGCACTCTAACAGGGGTACAATATCTAGATTCCTAACAATATAGTCACTGTTTATTTACTTGATGACCATCTTGGAGTCTACTTTTACATTTAGGGGGAGAACATCAATCTCAAGGGCTAGCTTGAGACCAGTGATGAGGTCTTGATACTCAATATCATTGTTGGTGTAGCCTTCTGAAAACAAGAATTAATATGGTAGGACACTCTATGTAGTCATGGTAGAGACAATACCCAGGCTCACTCTGTTGATCCTAGGATCATTGATTCTCCTACTGGTTGGGATTCATGAAGCTCCTTCAATGTTCCTATTCTAACATGGTATGGATTGATCCACTGAAAGGATAGATATATCTAGGAATACAAGATCTAGAGAATTATCTAGAGGGTCTGGATGAGCCAAAAGGAATTTTTTTAGTGCAATAACCTTGACAGCTTTCTATGGAATGAACCTGATGTCAAACTGCTAAAAAATAACTTCCCACTGAGCTAGATGTCCAGTCAGTATGGGGTGGGTCAGAATATTCTTCAGTGGGTCTATGCGAGAAACTAGATAAATCCCATGGTGCTGCAGGTAATTTCGCAACTTCTATACTATGAATACTAGTGAAATTTAGCTCTTCCCATTAGAGTAATATCTGGTCTCTTTATCGAGGAGCATGTGGCTGAGATAGTATAAACTATTATCTATTCCTTTATTGTTCTTCTGAGTGAGAAGGTCATCGAGGGAACTTTCTAGAGAGGTATCATAATGGTATAGAGGCTTTTTAGAGATGGGTGGCATCAAAAATAGATTCTATAGCTAGTACTGCTTGATCTCCTCAAAATCAGCATGACACACTTCATCCCACTGGTAGTCTCACCGTTCTTCATGAGATGAGAAAAGGCCTTACACATTCCGGACATATCCACAATGAATCGGTGTATGTAGGCTAAGTAGGGTTCAAAGCCTTAGATCTCTTGAATGTTTCTCGAAGGAGGCCTCTGACTGATAGCCTTTATCTTATGTAGAACAATATTGATGCCTCTATATCTAACAATAAAGCTGAGAAACTTTCCAAAGGTAACCCCAAAGGCACACTTCAAGGGGTTCATCTTTAGATGGTAGGAGTGCAAGAAGCTGAACACTTTTTCAAGATCTTTGAGATGGTCCTGATTCTAGTGGTATTTGACCACCAAATCTTCTACATAGCATTCCACCAATGTCCAGATGATCAGTTTGAATATACAGTTCATGGCATACTGATAGGTGGTGCCTTCATTATTCAGACCAAATGTCATTAATTATTAACAGAAGGGACCTTATGGTGCTATAATGGTGGTAGAATCTCCATCCTTAGGAGGCGTTAGGATTTTATTATATCTCGAATACTTGTCCATGAAGGAGAGATCTTAGAATCCAGCGGTAGTTTCGATCAACAGCTTTGTCGCAGGAAGGGGAAAATTATCCTTCAGACAGTGACAGTTGAGATCCCAGAAGTTGATTCAAACATTGATATATCTATTATTATTTGGGATGGTAATGATGTTGGATATCCATTTTGGGTGATGGAATTCCTTTAAGAAGTTGTCCTTAATAAGTTTATCAACTTCATCCTCGTCCATGGTATCGTGAAAATGTCTCATATTTTTGGGAGGTTGCTTCAACCCAAGATGGTTCATTGGGAGACCAAGGTAGTGGATGAAGAACTGAGGATCCAACCCTGGAATGTCATCATATCTCTAGGATAATATATCTTTTTGTTGCTTCAAGAAACCCACATAATATTGTTGCTTCTCTATAGACATGGCTGCAATGACCAGTGTCGATTTCAGATTTGTCTCGGTGCCGAGGTACACCTATACCAACTCATCAACGGTGGTGGAGACACCTTCCTCAAATGTAAGGGGAGAATAATCCAAATCCTCTCCATCATCCGCAGTTAGAGGGTCATCGACAGGGGAAATTCTTGTGAGTTGGCTGACCTTGACAGAATACTAGTGTTGGCCTGAGCGGTGGTGGAATCTTTATTGGAGGGCTCCTGCACTATTTAAACCATGGTGATGAAATATATCAATCTGATTCCATTAGGCCTTTTCCCAAATAGGCCACACTTGATAATATCAAATTAGTAGTGTCACGTTAGATTGAGCTTGTTCAACCCATCCAGGCAGAACAAGAAATCATGACATATTGTTGTCTCCATGGGGAAAATATCCCGATACCTTATAGGGGTAAGGGGTTTTGGGATCACTTGATCCAGATTCATGTTGGAGTGTGAAGTGATCTTTTTGTGTTCTTTTCACTGGGGAATAAGATTTCCCCTTTTCCTAGAGATGATAAATTAGTGTCTCATGTCTCGGTTTGTGGCATCCAATTAGTGAATTAGGCAAATGTAGGCATCATCCAGGCCTTCCTATGGGTTGGCCACAATATTAGTATTCTCAACCTCATTGTACTAAACCTATTTTAACTTTCTCCTATAGTAGTCGGAATCTAGGTAGTGGGCTTCATAAGAGGTAAAGGGAGACACATCACCTTGTAGCACAACCACTCAACCATTAAAGGATTACTTGAGGCATTAGTGATATTAGGAGGGTACTACGGTGTGCAGATGGAGCCAAGGTCTACCCATCAATGCATTGTAGGTGGTTTCCTATGAGAAAACTATGAACTCTGTGCTAAAAATAAAGCCACAAAATTGGATCTTTAAGTGGAATTATCTGATATTAGTCTTATCTATTCAGTCATAACCTTGAATCCTTAGATCATAAGGATCCAGATCTACTTCAGACAGTCCCATATTGCGGATCTTCTAGGTCAGGATAAGATTAATCACATAAAATGTGTCAAAAAGAAAGAAACGGACTTCCACTCCATTAAATGTTTTTGTGATGTACAGTGGTAATATGTTCACCTATATTAGAGAACCTTTGTCTTCTCCTAAGAATTAAATGATGGCCTGATATTCTGCAAGTTTGGCTTCGTCATCATGGAATTCCTCTGCGGCCTCTACCTCTATTTTGAATTAGAGGGGGATTCTTAAAGCCTATTTGAGGGATTAATGCATGTCTTAATATAGGAGGAGATCCTTGAGGATCGATATCCTTGAGGGAATAGTGGAAATGTGCTTTGAAACTTAAAACTTTCATGCGAGGTGCACACTTCTTCCGACATGAGGTTGCTCCATAGAAGGAGGTATAGTGGATGTTACAGGTTGAACCGGTGAATTATAGAAATTTTTGGGGATATCCCACTACTCACTAGTCAAACAATGAAAAATGAATACCATTTGATGGTCGGATGATTATGTTCTAGCCTCGGTTGTACACGGTCGTAAAGGTTTTTCCTAGGAGAGTATCACAAATGGTGGGTGAAGTATATCTGATGAAACATCATGAGAGGACTTCACATGTTGAGTCATGCACTAAGATTATTTTCTAGTCTCAGTGGAGTGCACTAATTGATAAAAAACTCTGGACGACGCACTGTGACGATTCATATATCCATGGTTTTGTCGATGCAGGTGTCCTTTTGGGACATTAGGGGGGTCAGCCTGGTCTTCCTCATTGTTGGGGACCTTGCATGGGTCCACTATCTCGATGGTGTTCACTGTGGATTACTCCCGATCATCACTGGAGGAACCCTCTATTGATGGGTGGATCTTAGGGTCAATCCACATCTCTAGGGTCATGATGTTGCTGAGAGTACGGGACAGATTTTTCACAGGCAGAGGGCTTCGAACTCCCTTTCCCTGTCAGTGTATGCCTTTCTGAGAGATGGCAGGCTGAAATGTTGAGGCATAAGTAGTAGTTAGAGGTAGCATAATTACTTTGGAATAGTCGGGTTGGTTCAAATGGTCATGGATAATACCATGGTCTTGAGAAACTTCCTTGTGTACTATCTAGTCATCATACTTTTGAGACCTATAGTGAGAGACCTACTTCCATTCACCCTTGATGTTTCTATCAAGCTTTGCAGACACACATGTCACCTATGCCAGGGCTGGACCCAATCTAACTATGTTGTTATCGACTTTGTCCAGGAGCTATTATTTTAACACATAAAACTTCTTGAGATTGTGTCTAAGTAACCGGTGATAGGGGCGGTAATTGGTTCAATCAGTGAGATGTGCCTCTTTGGGACTCTTTCATTCTAGTAACCACATGATTCCCTGATCCAAGGCCCTCCAGAAGTAGCCAAGGACCTAGGCCTCATTGAATGAGTAGTTATGGTTTCTCTGATCTGGTAAAGGTAATCTCATAGCTCGTCCCTAACGAGGGGTTGGATCCTAGTGAGGTGGTGGAACCTGGTTGTCTCACCTAGGCGGTAGTGGTGTGTTATAGCTGTCTAGGAGCCTCTATCTGTTCAATATCAATGGTCTCTACTATGGAAAATCTTCTTGTGGGAGCTATAAGAGGCAACGAACATGCCTACTTAGCTTACTTCAAGGCTTCTTCCAGATACTGAGATTTGTTAGATAAACCCCCTAATCCACCTGGGAATTTCTGAGTGATGAGTGAGGAGACAGATTCAGTCTTTATATCCCCCATGCACATCATTAGCAACTGCTCTTGAGTTAGTGGATTGTTTAAGGAATATGTGAGGCCCTTCCACATGGCTACAAAGTCTATGACTCAGTCATCCGGCCTTTTCTTGCACTTGATGAGGTCAGAAATACTAGTCTTATGGCTTGTAGAACTAAAATGATATAGAAACTGCCTGCAGAGATCTTCCCAACCATCTATGGATCCTATGGGTAACTGGTTGTACCAAATGAACACGGCCCCCTCTAATGTCTATACAAAGCACCAGAGCTTAATAGCTTCTTATTGTGCTGGATTTTACAACATGGGTCCAAATCGTGAAATGAAGTGGGGAAGATGCTATAGTAGAATTCATTTCCAATTAAAAGTGCACAAGGTAGGATTTCCAAAGCTCTAGGGTGATGACATATCATCCACCAATGCCGGATATGGCTTTCCATCATGCGGGATAGCCACCTTTTTGCTTTCTATATCCTAGATTCAAGCTATAAGAGTAGACATTAGATTATCTTGATGAGGATTCCAATCTTGGAAAGGATTATTAACTAACAAATCATTAGAAGGTTCTTAAACAAAGTAATATGGATGAGCAGCTGGTGGAATGACATGAGGTTCCACTGGAGGAACCTATGGAGCGGCCAGTAGAACCTGATTTGGGTCCCAAGGAAGGTATTTTCGCGTCTCATGTATATTAGATTATGCATACCAGGGTATTTTTCATAAAGACCATCCTTACCGTGTCTACATGGGTAGGGTTGTTGAGATCACCATGAGGCACCTCGTTAAGGGGAGCTGTGCTTTCCCCTACTTCCCCAGTGGAGGATAATTTAGAACATATCGGGGATCACTGTAATCCAGTTTCCATTACACAGCATGCTCAATGAGGAGCTTATCTAGGATCTTTCTCTGTTCTTGGATATATTGACGCAGTGCAGCCTTTTAGGATCCTCATTTTTCTTCTACACTAAATCAGACGGGTCATATGTCTTGACTTTCTCAGTGTGTTCTTTTCCCTTACTAGGATCTCGACCCAGAGTTAATGATTAAGAAGGTTTAGTATGGCCAATCATCTACCTCTGTTTGTGAGTGTGGACACCTGTAGGGTATGCTGAGTGTTGTTCTACCTTGGTGAGTTGTTCATCTTCTCCATTCCTTATGTTGATACCCCCTTCTGGGTATATCTTAGTAATGACCATGTTTATTATGGAGATGCCCGAAGGCATATCCTAAATATCACCGGGTGAACCAGGTTGGTGAAAAATAGGAATGAAATTTAGGGTAGATAACTTCCCCCAACCACGGATCAGGAGATATGGGGAATCCTCATTGATAACTATACAGAGCACAATGAAATTCTGGATGCATCATTGATAGAGATTCCAATGATAACCAGGCAACACGGGGTACTGATCAACAAAGAGTGTGGACAACTCAACTAAGAGGCATTGTTGGAAAATGTCATTGAAGTGTTTCTAGTTTTTGAGGAAATCTGACCATAAATGATGGAGATGAAAATGCATCATTCCTAAAGTTTTACATAAGTACAAAACCTCGTCATGGGTGAGGGACTCCAGAATATTATATCTTTCAGTTGAAATTGGCCATAACATCTCTGGGAGATTGCCTGCTGTGATAATGTCCCACAAACTTCTCAACTCAGACTCGGGATTCGGCCCTCGGTTTCCCCATTCATTGACTGGGGGTGGTTGAGGGACAAGTAATGGCACTGATGTGGACCATTTCAGTAGTATACTAGTTGGTGGAGAGAAAAAACCCACAAGCTGAAAAACTGCTGCATCTTGGGATGTCTTATGGAGAATGCATTGATTGTATCACCACTTCCCTATAGGATGGGTTACTGACCACTACTTCATGCATAGGGTTGGCGACTGTTGGTGATGGATCAGGCTGGTTCTAGCCGTCGACCTGTCCCCAAAGCAATTATCTGTGATCTCTTGTTGAGGTAGAGAATGATCCTAGTGATGATAGGGAGGATTTCATAGAAATACCCTATAAAGGAACCAAATTTTCCTCCTCTAGTATGTATCTGTGGAGGGATTTAGGGATACGGTGAATCTCACTTTCCTAGAGGACAAAACTGATAGGTCTAGTTCCTTCCATAGACCCCAAAACAAAGGATCGGGGTGACGGTTCCATCATTGAGTCATGCTATGCTTTAGAGACTAAATATTAGAAAGGTTTGACCACAATATTAGGTTTCTTAGGGATCTTACAATGGTGGTGATGACCCTCTCTCCTTCCCTTCGATGGTTCTTTGGGGTAGGGTAGATTTTTGACATGTGGAGATCCTTTGTGTAGGTTGGTGTTAGAATGGGGAGGACTCCCTCTTGGATGAGTTTGGGTGCGGGGGGGCACATAGAAAAATGTCGAATGGGACACGGGGAGGAACTCTAAATTGGTGGGTGCCAAGGAAAGGAGGACCTTACTGTTCATGACATGAAATTTGGAGAAAAAGTCCAGAGGATCGTGATCATGGGGAGGACCTTTGTGTTAGACACTTTCAAAATGGGGAGGAACTCCACTTTGTCTAAAGATGGTATGGGTAGGACATTCATATTGAATCTCATCATTGTGCATCGAATCGTGATGGATGTTGCTTGCACTGGCGATTGGGAGAGTCAATGTATCCTACTCAAGGGGGGGATAAAAGATCAATTCTGATCTGGAGTAGAGATTACCCTATTCTATAGTAATAAGCATGTGATATCACAGGTTGGTGGTGGCTTAGGCCGCTAATGTTGTAGAAGATGATGCCCCATAGTAGGAATCCTCCTGATCTCAGGCCTGAAATTGATGTCAAGTAAACCAAGCTATGTCTGATTGTGCATGAGTATGGACCACCTGCTTCTCAGCCTACAGGAGGGGCTGACGATGCTGACGTGGCCTGGTGGGAGCTCTTCTTGGCGGATCCCTGAATAAAGTCACATCCAGGAGAACTATAACATACTTTACTTCATCGGCATAAGGGAGTGAGTTATAAGATAATTCTGGGGAGAGGCTCCCAAAATTATTGAATATCGGAGTGGGGAGCAGTATCTCCCTATTCAACCATTGTGGGAAGCGGCGTTGGTGGGGCAAAGAAGCCTCCAAATCATGATAGAACATATCCCTCATCGGGATGAATCCCTCTTGATCTTACCGTTGAACAATAGTATTGATCACCCACCTTTGAATAAATTTTTAGGGTGATATGGGGCATGGGTGATCAGTAGATGTGGTTTTGGGAGTTATCTCAGAAGATTTAAAGCCATATGGGATTGCTTCATTTGTATTTCCCCTACCCCTATGTTTGTGGGTGAGAGGTGATAAATTTTTTATAGCTACAGCTTGGGTATTGCAAAGAAGAAAGATTCAGACATTAATACAGATAGTAGGAAAGTGAATCCCATTGCCCCATATCCATTTAGTCTTTCATGGGTGTATAGAAATATCCATGATGATAACGTTTTAGATAAGGATTCCCAACAATTAATGGCCCCAAATCCTAGTGATTTTCACGCCAGCCCTGCTATTTGTTTGTCGGTACTTGGTTCTGGATAGCTGGATTTGGTGAAATGCTCATCTGGTGATGCCCCAAATGCTACTAATCCCCATATTGATGAGAATAATTTCATTTTGGGTTCACCATTTCTATTTTTGATGCTTTCTGCTAGGGCACGCATCATCGCGGCGATGCGCTGATTGTTGCCCTGCATTCTCTCTTTCCCAAGACGAGCGTCATCTTTCACCTCTTGAGGGAAATTTTATCCTTGATCAAAATGGGATAATGGGATTTAGGTTTTTCCTTCCATGGATTCCTCCTTGAAATTCTTATCCTAGTCTGGTCTCCCTTAAAGATTAAGATGTTTTTCATGAAACTCTTCCATGTTCTATATATTTGTAGACACCAGTTAATTACACTACTTATGTCAGTATATTCTGAAGGGGTCAAGTCAGGGAATCAACCTTCGGTCTGGATATTAGTCACATTGGGAATCGTTGACTTTTCTAGATGTTGAAACATTGTTACACCTATATTTTCCCTTATCATAGGTCCTCTTGGGGATGCGGAAGCCCAAGGAATCCCACATCAAATGTGGAGAATTATATGTCAGAGGCATGTCTCTGAGGTTTTCCTCAGATTCCCATGTTTAACATGGAATATTTCGGGAGTTTAACGTCTAGCAGAGATGGATAAGACTGATCAGAACACTGATGGGAGTGGATCAGATTGGTACATCCCTAGGAGGGAGCACCTAGAAAGCTTACCTCATGGATAGGTCAGAATGCCTAATTAATATGGACCAAGGATGGTGTGTCCCACAAAGGGGAAATTTTAACACCATGAACCTTTATTTGGACACCCTAAAGGGAGGATCATAAAAGAGGATGGGTCCACAAAAAGGTGACACCAAGGTTTACCATTTTCTGGGATTAAAACTCAGAGGCTTCCTACATACCCGTTTTAGAAGATAGGGATCAAACCCCGTGTTGTTAAAATGGGTGAGGCATGAAATTAGGGTGTACATAAAGGAAACAAAACTAGAGATATGTTGGGTATTACACATGGTTAGCTACTCGGGTGCTACTCAGAGCAGTGATATGAATGGGACTTACACATAGTTAGCTTCCCGAGGATGGTGTGATTTCATCAGGATGTGGAGGCCCGGGTAAAATTAGGATGGATATGGATGAAATATTGAAGGGTAGAAAGAATGATGATATAACCAAGAACTGGCGTAATGGTGACGGTACTGGGCTTGAACCTCAAAGTGGTTTCATATGCATCCCTATGGTAGAGAATCAAAGTCCACACAATTTTGGAATTTGGGTGATGAGTCACATGAGAAGGAGGCTCGTGGGAATAGATGCATGGATGGCGGCCTGACGAAAATGGAACCAATGGTTTAAGGAATGATCTTCTCAAGACACAAAGGCTTGAGGTAAATACCAAGATGTAAAATAGGAGATGGGCTTGAACCTTAGGGAGGCTTCCCACGTACCTTTCTCAAAAATGGAAAAGATCAAATTCCATATAGTTCAGATATGAGGCATAAAATCGAGGTGTACACAAAGGAAAGTAACCCGAAGACATGTTGGGTCTTAAAAGTGGTTATAAACCCATAATAATAGAGAACATCATGGTTTGAGGATTATGGATTGAGTTTGGGGTTCTTATGCATGGTCATCTACCCCAGAACTCTTCTGACACCATTAAGGGGCAGACCAAGGATGTGGGTCCTGGCAATGGGGACACTGAAGTTTACCTATGTTTGGGATTGAAACTCAGGGTATCTTCCTACGTACCTTGTCTAGAATACAAGGATCAAAACCCACATAGTTTAAAAGCATACAGTTTATAGTCACGCGGTATGAAAGGGTCATACAGTTTAATGTCATGCAGGATGAGGGTAAACCAACATGATGTCGTTGGGACCAATGGGTGATGGGATTTAACTTCCGAGAGGCTTCCTACGTACCCTATTTATAAGGATTATATCAAAGTCCACAAATTTCGGTGAAGAGGGACGTGGGTCTTACGCCTGATTGGAAGACCAAGAGGATTTCATGGTCGATGCTTACTCTAAGCCCACGTGAGTTATGCTTGATTTGAGAAACAAGAGGCATTAATAAACCTCACGATCATGGGGAGAAAGGCGCATCCATGAGGGATGGTGTGGGACTTACGTGTGGTTAGCGGCCCAAAGATAAAATAAGGGATTAATCCAAGAGGGAATCCTGAGTATGGGTCCAAATATATGAGGAGGATATAACCACGATACATGGATCATCCTATTAAGGGGTGTTGAGGTGGATGCAAGGGCTTCCCGAGGTGCACATGGAGAAAAAGTGTAGTGGGAGAGGAGTGAGAGGGAACTATCTTCCGTCCACTTCACTATCCTCTTGGGCTTGTCACTCATGTGATGATAACAGTTTAACATTGTGTGTTGAGGACATGGAGTTGCCTGGAAATTTAACGTCCTGAATCTCAGATGATGGGGACTTCCTCCTTACCCCTAAAACTTACATAACTTATACCAACTCAAACTTGGATAAGGTAATGCACATGAAACGACATCTAAGGGGTGGACCAAGGATGTGGGTCCCAACAAGGGGGAGACTGAATTTTACAAGTGTTTGGGGTTGAACCTCAGGGAGGCTTCCTACATACCCTATCTAGAAGACAATGATCAAAAACCATGTAGTTAGAAAGCATACAATTTAACATCATGCGGGATGAAATGGGAATAATTTTTAACATCATGAAGGATGAGGTTAAAATGACATGAAGTGGTTGGGACCGATGGGTGATGGGACTGAACCTCAAAGAGGCTTCCTATGTACCCTATTTAGAAGGAAGGGATAAAATTCCGCATAGTTTGGTGAGGAGGGGTGTGGGACTTATGTGTGGTTGGTAGTCTAAGAGGATGTCATGTTCAATGCTTATTCTAATCCCAAGTGAGTCATGATTGATGTGAGAAACAAGAGGAAACAATAGACCTGATGATCACGTGATGAAAGGAGAATCAATAAGGGATGGTGTGGGGATTATGTTTGTTTAGAATACCAAAGGGGAAACAGGGGCTCACTCTGAGAGGGAAGCCCGAGTAGGGGTATAGAAGTTTGAGGAGGCTATGAACACCGTATATGGAGAACCCTTTAAAAAGGTTTTGTGGCATACTCAAGGGATTACTGAAGTGAACATGGTTACAAAGCGTAGTAGGAGAGGAGGAGTGAGAGGGTTCTAGGGCCCATCCCCTTCACAATCCTCTCGGGATTTTCATTCATGCGGTGATCACAGTTTAACATAAAGTGTTGAGGACATGGGGTTTATTGGCAGTTAAATGTCCTACAGCTCAGACGATTGGGAATTGCTCCTTACCCCTACAACTTACATAACTTGAACAAACCCGCACTTTGGGAAGGGAAGGCACAAGAAATGCCAGCTAAGCGGTAGAACAAGGATGTGGGTCCCAACAAGGGGGACACAAAATTCTACCATTGTTTGGGGTTGAACCTTAGGGAATATTTCTGTGTACCATGTCTATAAGACAAGGATCAAAACACGCATAGTTCAAAAGAATACAATTTAACGTCATGTGGGATGAAAGGGGCATATATTTTAACGTCATGAGGGACAAGGGTAAACCAATATGAAGAGGTCTAGACTGACGGTGGATGGACATGAACCTCAGAGAGGCTTCCTACAAACCTTGTTAAAAAGGAATGGATCAATATCCATATAGTTTGGTGAAGTGGGGTGTGGGATTTATGTGTGATTGGAGGACCAAGAGGATGTAATGGTCTATTCTTACTCTGATCTCATGTGAGTCCTGCTCGATATGAGAAACAAGAGTTAGAAATAGACCTCACGATCACATGTTGAAGAGCACGTCTGTGATGGATTGTGTGGGGATTAAGTATGGTTAGAATCCAGAAGATAAAATAAGGGATTACATCAAGAGGGAATCCAGAGTAGGGGTCTAGATTTATGAGGAGGATATGACCACCGAACATGGAGCCCCCTATCAATGGGTGGCGGGGCTTACGCAAGGGTTGATTGAGGTGCACATGGGGACAAAGCACAGTGGGAGAGAAGTGAGAGGTCACTAGTACCCATCCACTTCATATCCATCTCATGATTTTCACTCATGTGGTGATAACAGTTATACATCATGTGTTTAGGAAGTGGGGATGCTTGGAAATTTAATGTCCTACATCTTGAATGATGGGTACATGGTCGTTACCCCTAGGACTTACATAACTTGTACCAACCCACACTTTGGGAAGAGAAGGAACAAGCAATGCCTTGTATTGGGGTTGTGTGGTGATCCTTTAAGGGTTCCACGTTAGCATGGTTATATGAATAAGAAATATTCATTATCATTACTATGCGATGACAGACAAGGCTGGGAAACGCTACATGAAACACCACTTAGGGAACCTTGAAATCATGTCATACAAGCCTAGAGGGATACATAGGAGAGGTTTTTGAAAATAAGGAGACCTTGCAAAGAAGGGATTCGCGAAGCTTTGGTGCTTCGGGAAGAGGTTGTCCTTCATAAAGCTCTAGTGCTTCATGAATAGGATGGTCTTCGCAAAGTACTGATGCTTCACGAAGGGAGTTTTTAAATAGAGTAGATATTTTCATTAGTAAAGGACTCTTTATTTGAAGAGTGTTTCATGAAGGCTTTTGATTCTTGAAGCCTTGAGAATCCCAAAGGTGATCACTCCTTTGTGAAGGGAATAGTACTTTGAAAAGGGAATCCCCACCATTGGTAGGGGCCATGAAGAGAACAAGGAGGCACAACTCACATGGGCCAAGTAACTTTGTTGATATATTTTTTGACTTTATGAAGGTCTTTGTGAAATGAGAGTGTGGAAGGAGAAAGGTCATAGTAATAGTGGTTTGAAGGGGGTATCCTGCAATTTATAGTTAAAAAAGGTCAGTAGGTGTCTTAGATCTCATCGTAAAAAAAAATATCGGCACCATGAAGAGGAGGTGACGACGTTAGAATCACAGAGGGTCAGTCATGGTGATGATTAACAAGGTATCACTGGATGTTGATGCCCCCAAGGATTTCGTAGAAGTAAATTTAAGTTTATATCATTTCAGACAACCATGAATTTAGAATCAGACACTAGGAGCCCAAATTACATCATGATATTGACCTGGACAAGGGGTTTTTGTTTGATCTTATCGTACCCTTGAAGTTTCAAAGGATATGGGGAAGAGTGGATTCACTGTAGCCCAACCAATGAAGTGCTCATATTGGAATGAGATTGAATCCTGATCTATTATCAATGAAATCTTTTCATATATTAATTTCATCAAATTTTTAAGATATGTAAAAGGGTTTGATGTGTCCTTATATAAAAGCATCCATATCCTGATCAGTGGAGGAGATAACCACATAGAACTCCAAAGGTTCCATATCTACATGATATACCCCAATAGTGGTGACTTTTCTTCAAACTCTTGAGAGATCAGTGGGGCCTCTACAAGATCATCCTATATATCCATGGATAAATTAAGAGAATCCAAAATTGAGAGCTTGGATGGAAGTACAATAGACTATTTTAGGATGTCATATTTTTTAACCAACATTCTACACTTTCCCTTGAGGGGATAAACTATATCCATCACTTTAGGGGATAAAGTTACTAGATTTAAAGTCAGGTGGTTGAATAGTTTTTGTGAGTATTTATCCTACTATTGGATTAGGTTTGCTTGACCTACCCACCCATGTGGACTAATGAAGTTGTTACACCCCTTCCATTCGATATTTCAAAAAAATTAGGCCTAGAAGACTCTTATTGAAATTTTATGTGTTTCACATCTCTTTTTTCTCTTATTTAAGATATTTTCCATGATTTTCATAAGAATAAATAGATCTGGAAGGGATGTGGTTGGAATATTGGGTCTGAACATGACTACATCCTCCCCTGCCTCATCAGCTTCTATGGCCTCTACCCTTGGTTCCAAATTCATTCTTAGGAAACTCATGATCATATTAATTCTCATTATCAGATAATTAATCCATTAATTAAATTAAATTAATGGAACTGAAGATTAATTATTCATATGATGAGTATTCTATTTAGTGAGGCAATTATCATGGTACCATTTGGTGGGATAATGCCCATACTCTTAGGATCAGAGGCATGAAATATAATCTATTGAAAAATTTATTTGGTATTTGTATAGATACTTGATACTATACTTTATTTTTTCATTTTTAGTTATTTTTTTCCCATAATATCATATCATAGAATACTATGATGCCAAAAAAGTTGGTAGTACCATGGAAGAAGAAATTGGGGGTGTTGTTGGTTGATTTAAATGTTCCCAAATGATATCATGAGTTCAATTTATTGTCTTTCAAGTCATACAATAATTGAACTTCTATTCACTCTTTCTTATGACTTCCTATCATTTACCTTCCCCCTCTGGAGAAATAATGGAAGCACATTCCACTTGTGTTGGTGTTTTTTTATCTTTACTTTCATTGAATCAACCATCTTTTATAGGACATCATTAAATACAAATAATCCCATGATGGTGTGACCTAATGTTTAATTAAAGTAGAAATAATTCTAGTGTTTATCAAGAACAACTTGATCATGCCTCTTAGGTTTCGGTAACATTATCAAATTATGCTCTATAGCTGCTAAGAAGTAACCTAGGGCCTACTCATTTTAGAAGGAGTAAACGATATTCTTCTGATCTTTAAATTTTGAACCATTTTATTCTTTTCTATAATCCTAATGGGTATGTTACTGGTGTTTGTTTCTATTCAATAGGAGGTAATATATGATAATTTTTGGGATTTGGAGCTGGGTCTATCATATAATTGGGCTTTAAGGTGATAACAACAACTTCCACATTGTCTGACCTCATTCCCTGAGTTTTTAGTGCTGGGTGAGACATGGATCCATTACACAAAATGTAATCTTCAAACCTTTTTGCAACTACAGTAAGATCTCAAAAAATTCTCAGATATTGTATTGGGATAAGAATAATTCATAGATCATCATGATGGTTCCCAATGAAATGAACCAAAAAGTCCTCTTGAGGAAGCTGAAAGTCCATGGAATAATTCAAACCCTTACAACTAGTGATAAAATATGATACCCTCTTGATTTATCACTATTTTTAATTTGATAGGTCTGGGTATGCCGTCTTATATAATATAGAAGTTCATTAATAGAGAAACTGTCAGTGAATAACTTTCCACCTTTTGGTCGATCTGGTTGGTAAAATGGTATACTAGACAGAGGCCAATCCCTCTAGGGTCAACATGAAACATCTGAGTTTAGCTACTTATTTCTGCTTAAGAGTTCCCATCATGGGAGCCACATAAAGACACAAAGTACATCTGATCTTTTTTTGAATCCCCCATGAAATTGAATATAAAAAACAAAGTATTCTAAAAAATTGGATGGGGAAGAGTTATTTCTACTTATTTAGGGTAAGGCTTCCCCTCTAGTTTTACTATTTCACACTATCCATCCATATATTTGAATATAGATTTAAATTAAACAATAGTGTTGATGTGCTCTGGGGGAATGGTCAGTGGAGTAGGAGATTGAATAGGGGTAACATGTTGATCCAATGGTGGATTATATACCTATACTCATGGTTAATAACCTGGATGGGTAGGCCTATCAGGATTCATATGACATATCTCATGTTGCATCCCTATTGAAGGGAACTCTTGATATCTCAATATCATAGGGTCCAAGTATATTGGTTCTCTAGAATCCATGTTGATTGGATGTTTCATCTTTACTCTCACCAGTATGAGGACCCCTTCTCATTGAAGAGAACTAGCTGGGAGGGAAAGATGAGGCTCCACTTGAATAATATATCCAGGGGGGATATTACCTTGGAATAGTTCTATGTTTATTTTCTTTATCTCCTTCATTTCAATCTCATATTCAGGAACATATTCTCTAATGTAAGTTTTTTAACTCTTTCAGTTAAAGGATGTGATGTAGCCATTCCATTACCCTTTTCTCTTATTGAAGCTCGCTGAGGAGGTGGTAGTTGAAAATTTGTAAAAACCCCTAAACTTTTGGAGAGATTCTAATTTTTGGTTCACGAACCTTCTTCATTTACATCAGTGTGGACTGTGTTTCAAATGGAAGCATCCTTATCTTATTTATCTACATCGGCTGCATGTTCTATAGTGTCTGTAGGGGTGGTGATAATGATGTTCATGGATGCATAATTTCCTATAGGTGTCTCACTAGTATTCGAAAAATAGGAGGTTCAGTTTCCATGGAAATATATTCTAAAATAGGCTTGATATTCAGGGGTGGTTACACCATGGATATATCTCTTTTTCTTGCATCCACTATGGTGTATTATTCTTCCCTTTAGGGATCCTCTTAGAGCCACTTATTGAATGGTGGTTTTTATGGAATTTCTTTATAGTTTCATTATATGCATACCAAATGAGGAAGTTATGTAAAGAGATTGGAAAAACTGGGTGGGTCCATCTTGCAGTTCTCCTCCTAAATGGAAAAGACCAATTTCCATCTAGGAGTAAATTTTGGTAAGAATTTCCCTAGTCATACAAGAGTGGATTCTCATTGACCTACTAAGGTATCACTTTGAACTATATTTAGCGGTCTTTAAAGAGTTTGTTGTGGTAAAAATTCCCCTAGCCCTACGGGCTAGGGCTACCCCTATATCACCCCGGCTATTTCTATTGTGTATTCTCTATTGATCTTATGCATCTTCATGCAAGCATGATCTAGGTGTATTTTATGGTTTGTACATGATCCATTTTCTTCAAAATGAATCAGTGGTACTCGGTGATTAGTTTCCCTTAAAAGGGATAATTTCTAAATATTTATGGATTCTTGGTGAAATATTTTTTCAATGGACCACTCTCATCAATCTCAACATTTCTAAGATTTTTGTAGGGTTGATTCATGTTGATCATACCATTGGTCATGAGAAACAATTTCTTCTGAGAGCCATCTAGAAGAATTTACATTACATGAAGTTACTTTTTTTGGATTTACTGGTCGATGATTGAGATAAATGAAATTATCCATGTTTTCCCCATCCACTAACATGAATTTAGTGTAGGTAATAAACAATCAAACAACATAACTTGTGTAGAGATTTAAATCATTCACATTGAAGACCCTTTTGTTGTTTTCTAGATTTCAGGCATCATGCAGCTAGTAAGAAATCCAATTTAATCTGACAACAAGGTTCTTCTATTTACCTAACATTATTTTAATATTCATCATATGGTAGTATTATATATTTTAGGTGATAAAGAGTTGTCAAAAGTTTCAAGATAACATAATGCATGCATTCTTCCAATAACTTCTCTGGAAAGTTATATTGAGGGGTGGATAAGTGCCAAAACATGACCGTTGTGTTATCAGTAAACAATTTTTTCTTCATTAGAAATGTTTCTTCTTCATATTACAAGGGAGATTCCTCTGCTTAATTCAACCAAAGTGGAAATTTCCTAAATTCTTTATTGTATAATGTGGGATTATGGGGAATCTCTTTTATCATGCTAGAAGGAAAATGACCTAAGTGTGGTTTAGAGGATGAATATTCCCTCAATATTTCTAATAGTTGAGAAATAATATCACTTATCAATGATAAAGAATCATACATAATTGACCTTATTTTACCAAGATCTTTATAATATGGGATCTTTCTCACAGCTGATTTGGAATTGGTAAGACCTTATTGTCGAAATGAAATATCACTACGGGGAGGACCTTCGCAGCAAATGACATAATGTGTAAGACTACCATTAGGGATTAACGTTAAAATAAAAGGTAAAATTATACAATGTATACCCAAGGGAGGACCCTTATGGTGGATGATGGTCAAGGGAGTACCTTCTTAACAATTAATATTCTGGCCATGAGGGGGGTTTCTTTGGTACTCATCATGATATGGGTTCTCATGATTTATCACGTAATGAGAACAAAGGAGGACTTAATGAAAGATATTATGGTGAGGACCTCTATATTTATTGGTACAAAGTTTTTGAGGAGGTCCTTCACAACTATGATTGTTTCTTCTGTAATTTTTTAATGAATCTATAGGCTCTTGGGAAGTCATTGATAGAATTTTGATAGCCTTAAGAAAACCAGCCTTGATTAAAGCAAGGTTGTGGGCCTGCTCTTAGTGAGACTTATTTTTAAAGACTCTCCTTTGGGTGAATGGAGTTGCATGTTGTAGATAGTGACCTTCAAGAATGGGATCCCAACTAAGAAACTCCTATTTTATTGTTGGAATTTTTGAAAAGCTTTTTTTGTTTTTACAGTGTAATATTCCTTCCATGGTGTGATTAACATAACAGACTAATGATATTTAGTTGGAACAGGGGTATACACTTGATCCCATTGTCCATTTATCACATGATTTTTTAGATGACCCTCCTAAATGAGAGTAAGAATATACATCTTTTCTTGAGTGGCCATTGTATTATTGTGATGGTCCACTCCAACTGTGGAGGTCGGGTAGCATACATGACTCCTAACCACTAACATTGTGGTAATTATGTATAGGAATGTTTTTATAATGTGGGTAGGGATAGATTCATGTACCTCTATCATTACAAAGATTTACTAGGTGACTTTGGTGACTGGAATAAGGATTTATTCACATTCCATGGTTGGAGCAGGGATGTATCCAAACTTTCTTCCTCTGTTTCTTATTAGGATATACCGATATACTCATGTGTGGGGTAGATATATGGTTTTTCCATCCAATTTTTTTTACATTGTTTAGGTAGGTTTCTCTTGTTTATAAAAAACTGTATTAGAAGAAATGATATATGTGACTAGGTATATGGGCATGCTCATGGGTTTCTATTGTGTTTTATTTGAGGGGTTATCTAGTAGAAACAGGGGTGTGAGCCTATTTTCAGTTGATTTTTTTAACCCTCAGTTGGTTGTCCTGGGAACTTGTATTTAAATGACCTGATCTTAATCCCACAGGGTGGCATACTCATCATGTTAGGGACTTGATGTCGTGAATCATTGGTGAAAATAGTTTCTAGTAAGATCCCTTTGTGGAGACTCATGTGGTGTCAAGATGAAGCCCCTAGTGACCTCTTGATCTTTCTCTCTAAGGTATGGGAGGAATTTGTTTATGTGTTTCATGGAAAGGATCTAAAAATTATTTGAGTCAATGATGGGTGTTATATTATTCTTTTCCACTATACTTCATTGGGAAGAATGCAAGTGGGGATTTATATCTTGGAGGGATTCTCATGTGGCCTCTAAGGCTGGGATGATACCATTGATGTGGTACTCACAAATTAGTGCATTTGATACATTTCATTAGAGATGTTGGGTCAACTATGAGATCCTCTGGTCATATGATGACTTGTCTTGTGAAATATCCAAAAAATAAGTTTGTTTTAGTTGGTAATATTCCATTTGAATTTAGGATAGTTCTATTTATAATTCCTGTATATGTACATAAAAACAAGTAAACCCATCAAATTAGCATCACAATAAACAAACACAAGTGAAATTAATGATCTTAAAAGATCCAAGCTTGTACCACTTTTATTTTATGGTGGTACAAAAGGGTCTTTTCATTTGGGTGTCATAATTATTATGGTTAAAAGAAGGATTCACATTGGGTTCACCATTTTTGTTTCTGATGAAAATTCACATGGGCCTTATGCTTTATTGTGGGGGTTGAGTATGGTTTTACAATCTTTCACGTTGAGCACCACTTTCATTTCACATCCCCTTTTGGGTGGCTCTCAATGTGTTTTATTCATGGAACCAAAAATATATAATAGTTCTTGTATCCATACATGGACCTGTTTTCCAAAGGTAGGAGATCACTATATATTTTTTTAATGATTCTTATGGACTCACATTGGTCAAGAGGATGGGAGGTCAAGCTCATTAACCCCTTTTGGGGGGAATTTTTTCCTAATCTGGTACTTTATTAGAGATTAAATTTATATTATTGAATCCTATATATACTTGAAATATAAATGGTCTCTTTTATATTTTTGAATAAATCACATATACATAAATAATTAACCATATGTATGTATCAAGTGTTCTCCATCAATCGAACCATCTATATATATATGAGCTTTTCCATTGATAGATTCACCTATATATATTAGAGTTTCTCTATATCATTTCATTTTTCCTCAGTAATACTTTATTTAAAGGATTATGGTTTAAATCTTCATGATTGGGAACTCTGGAGTATATTTCCATCTATAGAGGTGGTTTGATTTTTGGTGTTGGTATTGGGACTATGATAAGGGATTCCTATATATCCTTATAAAAGGAATCAAAACACTCATGTTTATATTCCACTTAATAGGAATTTTAATACCTTTAAGGGTCTTGTGACAAGGGCCTGACTCTACAGTTTAATGTCATGTGGTAAGGACATTGAGGAAAAATACACCTAATTAAAGATGTTGTAGGAATTATGCATGAGCAAACCATTTTGGTTGATCTGGTAGGGGATATGTACCTATGTTGTGATGACCTTCACCATGAATTAAATCTGATGAGGATAAGGTGGAAATGACCTAGAAATAATATAGCCTCCTAGGTGGGGACATGGTTTTACTGGGAATATTTACCAATAATAATAATGTTGGATTAAAGGTATTTTGTTTGAACATCGGGGAGGATTTTTGATGTATCCCCTAATTAAATAAATCAAATCCTTTGTAGTTTATAAAGTTTGGGGCCTATACTTATGGGGGATGACCATCTATTTCTTTATTGGAAATATGGCCCTTTGAAGGTTTGTATCATGGGGAATATGGCCCTTTGAGATGAAGGTAACATGGTTTTGAGGGATTACACCTAGTAGGAGGCCCATTGGTATTTGACTATACTTGTTATATAACATCCAATAACCCTTCATTCTATATAAGTGGTGCTTGATGTGAGAAACAACAGTATGTGGAAGATCTAGAACTTTTCCAAATCTCTATTACCCTTTAATTGATGAGGATGGAGGTATGAAAGGTGGGATATTTCCTACCTTAAATTCAAGGGGATTACTTCAGGAGGGAATCCCCTTTCCTAGATTTAGGGAGGAGGAGAGATGGATACAACACTATCCATCATCAAAGGGAAAGTAAAGTGGCTCCCCCAACTATCCAAAATAAGAAGGTCCTTGTCACTACTTCCATGGTTAAGTTCCTCGTTACTATAAGAATGCATGATTAGGAACATTCTAAAGGAACCACCTATTGGGTAGGTTAAATGTAGGAATTAGTTTACCATGGGAATGCATGATCATGGGAGAGACATTATATTGTATCTCATCTCTAGGCTGAATGGATATAGTGGCCATGGGGGAGGTCTCATTGATGTCATTCATAGGTTTTTTGATTGGTCAAAGGGAGAATTCTGAATGTTCATGAAGGGTATAATACGAGATTGAATGCTATGTAAAAATATGATATCAAGGGAAGGTGGTTTAAATACCCTATGGAAACCCCATTCCTCATATTTTTTTTGCTATGTGGGATGGGGGAACCTCAAAGGATAATCTTCTATAAAAGTGATTACTTCGTGATATATTTCGTTTGTTAGTTAAATTAGATCCCTTTTGTGGAAGACTAGGGGAGTACCTCTTCTCATGAAGGATATCCTTTTTTTGGTTGGTGTCTTATCTGAGGGGACCTTTTTTTATTCCCTTTTCACTTTGTAGAATTTGTTAAATGAATTACCTATCCAAATTATCTCACTCAATTTTCTTTGGTATTCTCTTATTTCTGCATAATTTATCTTTATGTCCTCTTTTTAGGTTAGAAGACCAGGTATTTGTAGGGTATGGAGTATTGTCTTTCCTAAAAATGTTGGTCAGCTGCATAGTATGTCTGTTGCCTTATGAGGGGTAATAAAATTGTCACCTCACACGATAAAAAAACATGTTTGCAGGGTTGTGTAAAATATTCCTCATGTTACAAAAAAAGAATTCATTGGAACATAGAAAAGATACCACTTGTTGAAATTAAAAATTCATTCATGGGGGCATGAAAAATAAACCTCATTCTATAAATGAAAAATCATTTGTATGTGCATGTAAAATAAAACTCACACCAAAAATGAAAATTCATTTATGGGGGTATGGAATTACTGCCTACCCTGCAAACTATTTTCATTTTCAAGAATTCCGTATAGAACAGTGTTCCCTCATAAAATTTATGATATGAGTAAGGGTATGGATGCTTTTCAGTTTCATGTACTTTACCAATTTTAACTCCATGAAGAGTTTACTTGATTTAATTCTGACTTTCCCAAATTCATAATATCTTCCTGATATTCTTGGTAACTTTTCTAGGCCAAACACATTCTTAACAATAGTAGTATAATATGAAACAAAAGAAACCCATTTTTTGTATTCTCCTTTTTAGCATCTATTTTCAATATACCCTCATACTACATGATATTTCTAATTAAATCAACCAAACTAATCTTGGTGAGATGTTTTGAATCATCTATAGTTGTGCTCATGGATTACCACTCCTTAGGTATAATATCTATTATCTTTTAAGTAAACTACTCATCATTCAGTTATTTTTATCCAATATATTTTAATTTATATACTATGTTCATAAACCATTAATTCATTTGAGTCACTAACTCACTAAGTATAAAATAAGATTCCTGATAATATAAATGTAACAGTGTTCTCATAGTTTACAAAACTTTTGAACTTATAAAATGTCTAACTTCTAACTTATCCATATATATATTTTAGTTATTTCACTAGATGAAATTTGAGTGTAAACATTTCTTTTCAGGGATCACAACAAAAAAATTTGATCATGATAATTCAACTGAAGTACATTGTTTTCTTTCTACTAAAGGTTATAAGTTTCTTTTCGCGAGTCTTATAACCTCAATCCATCATAACAAATTTTTCTACACCAGTATTGATAAATAATTATTCATTTGATTACACTCACATTCATAATCAACACCATGAAAAATTGGTGGCCTACTATGATTAATATTTTTAATGTTTATAATAGATAAAAATGACATTGTAAAATAAATATAATCTTCTCTACAAAACACTTCTAGTGTAAAAAATATCTATGAAGTAGGGACCATATCTAATACCAAATATTGGATTGTAATAGTATACAAATATAATACAATAGGGGGTGAATTTAAGTTTATATAATTTAAACTTTCAGTTTTTTAAACCTCTTTAAGAAAGTTTATTAGACAAATTTTATTATGGGTATAACTTTTAATCAGATTTAAAAATATTTTTTAAAAACTATATTAACTTTTCCTAAACATGAAAATAATAGAATATAAAATTAAAGAAAAAAAGTAAATAAACTTTTATAAAGTACATAATAAAAACTTACATAACCATTAGAAGAAATTATCCACACATTAACCTTGAGTGTTTAAGAAATTTGGAGCTTGAATTAAGGTATCCATGATAATAATCCTATTGTAAGGTTTTTATTATTATCCTTGGAAGACCAAGATCAGAACGACTATACAAACTCTATTTCCCTATCCATAGAAACCCTCAATATAAAAGATCATACAAAATCAGTCTCTATATCACTGAGATTACTTGATCTAATAGATAATACAAATACTAATAACAATAAAAAGTCATAAGTCATTTACAAATATCTCTTTACAAATTATTCCTTTAAGAAAACTTTATAAAAGTTACAATAGAAGTGTTCTTAGTAACAAGATATTACAAACACTTCATATACAACATTATATTGTTGGGTGTCTACAACTTCTTCTCCCTCGTGGTTGTGATATATTTATAGGAGAGATCCAGTAGTCACATTGTACATTTATCTGGAGTAGTTTCAAGGGAATCAGATGATAACCTTATTCACTTAAAAGGTTCATCACAACATCAGTACTAATGTTCATTTTGTAAAGTTCCAGTATAATGATCCAATGTTCTATCCAGTAGAAATGAAAAAAAACATCCAGTAACATTATTTCTCTTTATCTAGTAGCCCTAGTAATAGTTCATTTGGTAGAATTGTGTGTCTTCTTCTAATGAAGTATATCAGTATACTTCATAAAGATCTCCATCTGATTGGATTAATATTCTCTATTTGGTAAAACTAAATGGTTTCTTACAAAACAACATTAAATCTTGGGAAACAAAAAATATGGATATATATTAACATATAAATAGTGTATTCTTTTCAAAATTAAGGTTATAAAGTGTTCTTTAGACTCATCACCTATGTTAGAAACAATTTTTTAAGGCACTCCATTGAGCTTCATGATCTCTTGGATATAGAAACGCTCATTCTATTCTACCTTTATCGACTCTTTAATTTGAAGAAAATGAGATGGTTTGGTGATTTAGTCTATAATAACCCATATATAATCTTTTTCACTATTTGTTTATGTATTAAAATCATTATGTTCATGGATATCTCATCCCATTTCCATATTGGAATGGGTAAGGGTTGTAACACATTAATAGGTCTTGTGAGTTACACCTTAATATTCTAGAAAGTAAGACATTATGACATGATGTATGAGATGAATAACCTCATCCCCAACCACAAAAAAAATTCTAAATTCATAATACATTTTTGTATCTCTTAGATGCATAGGAAAACTTGATAAATTTAATTTATACATCAACTGATGACTCAGGTTTATCAGAATGATCAATCAACCTTGAAAAAATAAAAGCACCATTAGGAGACTGAGACCATTCAAATGTGGTCTCCCCACCATATATAATTTTATTAAAACACTAAATTTCAATGTTTTTTTTGTAACCAAGATAATTATTATCATCAAATGATGTTTAAACATTAACACAAGAAAATAAAACCATACCACCAGCATCTTCCATTTCCAAGATCATCTTAGAAAATAGTCTCATCAAAGACTACTCCTCCATTAATTCCTTCAAGTATTTAGTCGATAACTTCCTAATCAACACATTGATGACTAAATTCTCTTTTATAGGTGTATATTCTATAAAAAAATAAAAATTATAATGATATTAAACCTATTATCTCTATCATAAGTTTAGGTCTCTCTAGATGAAAATATAATTCATGCTCTTATAATCTAAATACATGGTGAACCACTCAATGAAGATATAGTGCTACCAAGTATTGAGAGTATGTGTCGCATCATAAAACTCGATATCATGGTTAGGATAGTTCTTATTATAAGGGAATAATTGATGATAACCACAGGCCACCACCTACCATACCTATATCAGAATGAATATTAACCCCTTAACTAAGGCATCACAATAAACATCATAGCTTAAAATTGGATCGGAAAGAATCAGAACTATATTTGAATCTAATATTATATTTAGTTCCATATATAATATTTTAAACTTATAATTCCATTCGAACTTAACCCCCTTATGGGTTAACTCTGTCAAAGGTTATGCAGTCTTAGAGATGTCCTAAAGAAAACGTCAATAATATCTTACTAAACCCAAAAACCACTATATCTAAAACACATTTTACTTTTATTCCCAAGACATAAATTTATAAATTTTACAAGGATCCACTAAGATACACCTCTCAAATATCACATTTCCTATAATCTTCAATTCTCATATATAAAACTGAAATTTAGATAACTTTCCATATAGTTGGTGCTCTTCCCAATTTATAACGATGATATCTGAATGATCCTTTTGTTCATCATCAGACTTAGAATACACCAAAACATCATCCAAAAAACTGTGAATGATTCCAAGAACCGATGAATGATCTGGTTCATTAATTCCATGAACATCATAGGAGAATTATTAATAATGAATGACATAACTAGAAACTCAAAATACCCATACCAAATCCTAACCACTACCTTGGTTATATATTCTTGTTAGACTCTAAATGGATGGTAACCCAATTGATCTTAGAAAAAAATCTGGCTCCTAAGAGTTCATCAAATAGATTGAAAATCATAATTAAGGGGTATATGTTCTTATAGTCATGTGATCAATATTTTGGTAATCAATATAAAGTTTGAGTCTTTTTTCTAGCTTCTTTTCATTGAAAAATATAAAATCCTAAGGTGATATAATAGGATGAATAAACCCCTTAGCCTCAAGATTTTAAAGATGCATTTAATATCCTTCAACTCAGTGAATACCTTGTGATATGATGGTAAAGAAATGGGTCTCATCCTAGAGAGAAATTCAATTTTGAACTTGAACTCTATTTGAGGTGCTAACATAGAAAAATAATTTGGAAAGACTACAGGGTACTAACACGCCACATCACAAAATGGACTATTAAAGCACTGGTCATTGGAATTAAGAAACATCTCTAAAAACTGGCATGATATAATTATGGAAAAAGGAACAGCATGCCCCCTCTCTCTATGATATAGGTAATCACTCACCCTAAAATACATGAGGGACTCTATTGGAAGAAATAAACAGAACATGGTGAAGATAATAGTTGATATGAGCCTTAAAATTTATCATATAATCAATGATAATAATAAGGTCAAAAATATCAATATTAATAACCAAGAAATCTATATGGATTAGAAGTTAGAAATCATCACCCAACACTCCGAGAATTTAAAACCTTGCTCCTTCCCCTTTCACAAAGTGGAAAGATCCTACATGAAGTGAATAATCATTGAACAAAAACCAATTGTATCAATCAACTTAAATGATATGAAGGAAATATATGTACTAGTATCAAAAAATTCAAGAACCATAGAAGATGAAATAAACATTCAACATCTCAGAGTAGTTGGTCCTACTTCAGATTCCTCAGGTTCATACTTCAATGCATAAATACTTACATCCTTTGATCCTCCTTTCACTTTCTTCATTGATTATATATCCACTTTAACATAGGTGTGAGATCCACCTCCTTTCATTTCATAATACTATAACTAATATATTTTAGTAACCATGGTTATATCTATGCTTCCTTAATTTATGTTTCCAAAAAATCATTGGATATGACCATAATTTTCACAATTGTTGCATGATTTCAGTGTTATCCTAAAAATAGGCTTGGTGTGGCCATATCTATCGCATTGGATGTAGACCAAATGGATTTGACCTAACTTAAACTTTACACCACTTCCACTACCCCATCGTGGATCACTTTGCTTCCTCTTCTGGCAAGAAGACACATATTGGATTCCACTTGTTGTTATTGAAACTCCATAGAGACTAGTCTTCCTGGATATGTTTATCTCTACCATAGCTACTTTATCAATCACCTCAGAATTGGTTATTAGGCACAAGAGAATTATAATCAAAAAATATCAACCCTCAAACCCATATCAAACCTTCGATCCTTAATGTAGTCATTAGATACAAGATCCTCTATTGAGTATACTAACTTAGTAAAATGATTAGAATGCTCTATAACCAATAGTTCCCCTCACTCCAAGGTCACAAATTCACAAGTCTTCACCACTAACAACGTTTTGGGATAAAACTATTGATTAAAGAGCCTTCTTTAAAGTAGTCTATGTAAGATCCTCATGTTGATAGCCTTAATGAGGGATTAAAACCATTTCCTCTCCGATACATTAAGCATATATGTAGTGAAACTCACCTTTGAATCCTTTAGAGTATTTAAGAAGTGGAAAATTATTTCAATCTGATGAAGCTAATACTTGGGTTCCTAGGTTCCTATGTCACCATGAAATATTGGTGGATTTTTCTTAGTAAACTTCAAAGGATGGTGTATTGTATATTCTTGGTTTCACACACTTGTGTAACCTAGTGTATGGATTGTTTATAGAACTACTTCCACCAATGAAGGGTATACAAGGGGATTTTCATTTGGAACCTTTCAATCACCTTCCACTCCTAGATTTGAAAGAGATATTCTAGGAGGCATTATCTATTAATCACATAATATAACACCTATTCAGTGAAGGGGAACAAATCATAATTAGAATATAAACCACAAGAAACTATATTAAATCCCTTAAAAACAATAATTTAAAGTAGTAATAGATTCATCGAACAATATATGGAAACATTAAAAACCAAAATCCCAAACCAACCATGATAACTCAATATTATATATGAAATTGAAATTTCCAGCTATCCTTCCACACTTATTGCTTAAGTTTTCATGGTACTGCTTTAGTCTACCAACAACCCTGAAGATAACATCCTTTGAAACTAATCTATAATAAACGAACTAGGATCAACCTAAAATATCACCCAAGATGGAATGCTAAAAGGAAAAAAGAATATTCCTGATCACCACAAGCTGGTGAAAAGAACTTATGTATTAATATAAGAAATAATGGGAATGATTTAACCCTAAAATACACATATCATACGCCATATAAAATATATATAAATATAAACTCAAAACATAGCACAAATCATAATTATAAAATAAACATAAGACATAACATAAAAAATCCCAATGGTCCAAAACACATGAAAACAATGAGCCAAGTGTCTATCTCCATGTGACAATCAGTCACCACCATCCCAAATAACCCAAAGATGAAATAGACCAGGAGGATACTCCAAGCTACATGATGTTATTCCCATTATCAAATTCAAACAAAAACAAGTCTACGTATGATTAAAGGAATATGTAGGGTTTGATTTAATTTCCGGTCGGATGACATCATGAATCTATAAAAAAACATGAAATTGTTAGTTCTAGTTTGAAAACAAAATCTATTTCCTAAATTTTTATATATATAAAACATTTATATATGAAATTCCATTGATTTTTTCATTTTCAAAACAATACACATCCCAAGCCTTAATAAAATGGAATTAAAACATGTTTGATTAAATAAAGGTAAATAACAAAGTAGTCCATTAATAATAAAATAGAAGGTCAAGTAAAGAATAAGCATCTAGGTAATGTATAAAAATGATGTGTAAATGGGAATCAAGATGAAAATTATGTGCCAAAGACACTAGTTGGCATATGTCACGACCTGCCTTCACCAAAAGGAGTGAAGGGACAGTAGATTGTCAGGCTCTTCCTTCTTTAAGTTGAAAAAAAGATAATGACCCCTGAAACCCACCTTCAATAGGTCCCGGAGTGGCGACCAATACCAAGGGTATAGAATCTCACACAGAAAGGAAGTCATTACCCTTTTTATTTTTATAGGATCGGGAGATAATATAGCAACCCCAACAACACCAAAGATGAAAGTAAAGGTAAATCCAAAAGTAACTCATTCCCATATGCATGTTCAATAGTAAATGATACAAGCCACAAAAACACCAAAGGTAAGTACCCAAAAAAAGGAAAACGACGACAGCAACTGCCCAGAGGTCCGAGCTAGTACGGTCCCACATGATCCATGAAGTACTCCTGGAAACCTGAAAGTAGTTTTATATATGTAGGGTGAGAATACAAGTATTCTCAGTAGGGAAAACCAAAAGCTCTCAGGCACAAGTGGGGGAAGCATTCAAATGCCCTGTGAGAATAGAGAAACCAAAGCACCTAGCAAGGAAAACTATCCACCCAAGCCTCACCAAGGTACACTCCCCAAATAACGCAAGGCAAGTAAAGTATAGTAATAGCACATCGATATTTGGGTACCCCTCGCCACTTTCCCACTGGTTATTGAAGACATCCTATGCATCGAACCAATCCTGCTATTCTCACCACAGTCCCACTGCCAAACCCCACCCACACACACCTGGGCCATAACCTCACCGCAGTCCCACTTCCAAACCCCTCCCACACACACCTGGGTCATAATCTCCATCCCACCCGCAGACACATGGTCCACAACCACCACGCGTAACCACACCCGCAAACACCTAGGTCAGAACTACTACTACCATGCCCGAAGACAGCTAGGCCTCATCCCGAAGACACTTGGGAAACAACCTGCCTGCAAACACCTGGGTCAACCACCACAACTACCCTACCCGAAGATTCATTGGATAATAATGGACTTCAGTCCATCACATCCTGCCCGGGGAGTCTTGGGATAATTGGAAAAGGGAGCAGAAAGGAGCTAATAACCAGCCACTCGTAGGAGTGTTGGGAAAAAAACTCTCCCCATGAAATGGGGTGTTCGGCTCTAAGTGATCAACTTTGTTGGGGTGCGAATAAGAAACATAATAAATACAATATTTTTATAGGTAACAGGAACTCATTCCAACCTAGGGGGCTCCAAAACCTAAGCACAAACACCCTCGTTACTATTCATTCATAAAGAACAGAACAGCACTCACGGCCAAGTCACAACTCATCCCCAAAAACCAATTCCCCATTTAAACCATTCTTGTTTTCATGTTCAAGTTATCCCATTTGGATGAAAACTACACTAATAGGCAACTAAAAGGCACAACCACAAGCCATAGAATAGAAATAACCCAACAACAATTTAAGCATTCACACCCGGTTCTCTTGTAAATTTACAACAACAAAAAGGGATTAGTGAGATCCCTAAAAGTACTGGAACCAAATAAAACCTCACAAAAGGGATAAGTGAGATCCCTCGAAGTATTGGAAACAATGAAAACCCTGAGACACAGCCCCGTGTCCCAAAAACCAGGAACCAACAATTTCTCAACAATATAGGATCCCACCCGAGTTCGTGTCACAGCAGAGTAACCAAACGCTTCAGACTCACAACCAAGAGGATCTCATCCTCACCCACATCGCCCCATAGGAAAAAAACAGAACAAAACACCCACCACCAAAACAGAGTAGGGAAACATCTAGGTTCAAGAACGTCATTCATTATTTTCTTCTTTCTTTTGGTTATCCGGGGTGACCACACAGGGTTTTATTTTTATTGGCTATCCATTTAATCCACCAAGTTTATGTGATTAACCAATTTCCAAGTTACAGTCATTTAATCATCACAGAATACAAGGGTTCATTAGAGTGAAAGGAAGACCTCCAATGACCAGGATTTTTAGTGAGCATAGGCCCACAAAATTCACAACACATATCAACATAAAAGAGTACAGCAGAACATCGATCACACCCCCCCCCCTTCATTCTTTAAAAGTTTGTTCATTATCTTCATTATGTTTGGTTTAATCAATCCCCACATAAACAATAGCGTACCCACCCCGTATGATGCACAGTAAGGAGAGACAAAGGAAAATCCCTACTTGGTTGATCAAGGATCAAAGTTTTTTTTTGTGCCAAGAATAGGGGAAGTGCGGCTTGTAGGGGAGGAATTCAGTGGACTCCAAGAGGTGTAGAAATATCCAATAGAGGTTCACCACAAGCCACAAGAAGAGAGGAACTCCAGGCGCACCAGGGTGAAGAATGAAATCCAGCTGAGAAGGAAAAAAAAAGAAACTCTAGTGGGAGTTATAAATAGAAGATCCTACAGTTACGGGATATGGAATTTTGAATTCCCAGAAAGTTGGATTGTGGTTTCCCACACGGGTGGGCAGTTACACACGATGATATTAAGGTGTTATTTAATACCCCCCCCATTGGGGAGGTTTCTCAGGATTTTTTTTAGGAATTAATTATGGTATTTAAATGGCTTTAAAAAGTGTAAAAGAATTAATTTACATCAAAAATTTAGTTTGCAGGAGAGGGACTAGAAAAAAAAATAAAACGGAGGGCTGGGTGAGGACACAGTGCCACTGTCACGGTGCCACTATTTTGGTGGAGAATTATTTTGGAAAAGTAATGGGTGAGGAGGGTATGGGCCATTACATTAGATACCTCTCAAACTATTCTCGCCCTCGAGAATCAAAAACAAACCAAAATAAAAGAGAGGGTCCGAACAACCACCTCGAAAGATACCTCCTAGGAGTGAACCTCATCGTCATCTAAAAACGCCTCTCCCTCAAGAAACCAGGAAACATGAAAGGGTAAAACTACCCAGTCATATGGGTTGGGGTGTCTTTTCTTCCATTTCAAGATACTATCCGCTTTGGGCAGCACTGACTCGCCCACATGGGTTTTATCACATCCACCTTAATGTGTCTTGATTAGGATCGGGTCCTCCCCTCCCCATATCCAGTACTTTTCACACACGTTCAGAGAATAAGGAAACCACATATTTCATAGCCAACAAGGTAAAGCGTTCCATCACAAACAAGTACAAACAGAATAGCACAAAACTCAAAACAACTCTGGGTACTGGGCACACATTTGTCCTTCTCATTCCCAGGTACTCTCCTCAATCCCACCGTGCCTCCACAACACACGAACCAAAGGAATGGTTCGTCTACGAAGCACCTTCTCTTCACGACCTTCGATCATCACTGGTCGCTCTACGAACGTTGCATCATCCCCGATATCTAGCTTTCCTCAACTGAGGATGTGTGAATCATCTTGTATATATCGTCAGAGCTGGGACACATGGAAGATGTTGTGCACCCTTTGCAGCAGTGGAAGCAACGCCAGCTGATAAGCCACCCCGCCGACCCGCTACAGCACTTTGAACGGTCCGAAAAACCTTGGGGAAAGATTACTCCCTCTGCCGAACCTCCGCTACCCACGCCAGGGGGAGACCTTCAGGAATACATGGTCCCCAACCCCGAACTCCAAGGGTCTCCTCCTGTTATCATCATATGACTTCTATCTATCCTGATCCGCCTTCATACTCTCTCGTATAAGTTTAACCCTCTCTGTCGTACTATGCACCACCTCCGGGCCAAGAACACCTGCTTCCCCACCTTCTGTCGAACACACGGGTGAGCGACATGGTCTCCCGTACAAGGCTTCAAACGAAGCCATACCAATGGTAGAGTGATAGATATTATTTTAGGAAAACTCTACCAGTGGAAAATGTCGCACCCACAATCCCCCAAAATCTAGGACACTTGCCCGTAGCATGTCCTCTAATGTCTGTATGGTGTGCTCTGTCTTTCCATCTGTTTGGGGGTGGAAGGTAGTGTTAAGTCGTAACTAGGTGCCAAAATCATGTTCCAATCCCCTCCAGACTCATGAGGTAAACCATGCATCCCTACCCGAGACTATGGACCTTGGAACTCCATGTAACCACACCACCTCATCCACATACCTCCAAGCTAAGGCATCCATTGCGCTCGACTCCTTAATCACCAGAAGGTGGGCCGATTTCATCAACCGATCCACCACTACCCAGATAACGTCGCAGCCTCCTTGAACATTGGGTAGCCCCATGATGAAATCCATCGAGATTTCATCCCACTTCCACTTGGGAACGTCTAAAGGTTGCAACAAGCCTCCTGGAACACGGTGTTCAACCTTCCCCTACTGACATACTAGGCACTTTTCTACGAACTCTGCTACTGCCTGTTTCACCCCAGGCCACCAAAACTATCTCCTCAGACCATGGTACATCTTGGAAACTCTTGGGTGCATTGCTAGGGGTGAGTTGTGGAACTCACTAAGAACTCTCTCGTGCATCGCCTCTAGAACAAACAGATTCCCTTAGAAAAGAATCTGATTCTGACCATCCTCTGTCCACCCTTCGGGATCATCACCTTGGTTAACCTGGTCGCACACCATTTCACTTTTTGAGTCTCCCCACTGAGACTCCTCAACCTTCCGTAGCAAAGAAGATTGTGCTGTCATCTGATACAGGCAACCTCTTCCACCTTCCACCCTTGCATCCAGGTGCAGGGCAGCCAACTCCTCCATTTTCTTCCAAGAATCTTCCGACTCTCGAACCGAATCCTTCTGTGTCTTAATGCTCAAGGCATTATCCACCATAATCCCCTTTCCTGAGGTATAGGAAATCTTGAAGTTGTAGTCTTGAAGTAATTATATCTACCTTCTCTACCGTAAGTTCAGGTCCCACTGGGAGAATACATACTTCAATCTCTTGTGATCGGTGAAGACCACGAAGTGCTCCCTGACGAGGTAGTGATGCCACAACTTTAGTGTGAACATGACCAATGCATGCTCCAGATCATGTGTGGCATAGTTACACTCATGGGGGTGTAATTTCCTAGACCCATATGAGATCACCCCTTGTCGCTGCATTAATACACATCGAAGGCCTTTCCCTGAAGCATCATAGAACACCTCATACTCCGCCCCTTCTTCTGGAAACCTCAACATTGGGGCACTAACCAAATTATTCTTTAGATAACTGAAGGCCACCTCACACTGCTCATCCCACATGAAATCCTGGTCCTTCTTGGTCAAAGCTATCAAAGGTGTTGTAACTCGGAAGAAGTTGGGAATGAATCTCTGGTAGTAACCTTCCAGCTCGAGGAAACTACGAACCTCCACCATGTTCTTGGGTGCTTCCCAAGAAACAACCACCTCGACCTTCGATGGGTCCACTGCTATCCCCTGCTCGGACACCACATGCCCAAGGAAGTTCACTTCTCACATCCAGAACATGAACTTGGACAACTTCCCATAGAGTTGGTGATGTCGGAGGACCCCCTAAAACCATTCTCAAGTGCTCAGCGTGATCCTACTATGATCTTGACTAGATCAAGATGTCGTCAATAAACATGACTACGAACCGGTCCAGATATTCCTGGAAGACGGAGTTCATGAGCCCCATGAACACAGCTGGAGCATTCATGACACCGAACGGCATAATCACAAACTCAAAGTGCCCATATCTGCACCTGAAGGCCATCTTCAAGATTTCATCCTCCTTCACCCTCAACTGGTGATATCCTAACCACAGGTCAATCTTAGAGAACCATCCCACTCCCTTCAACTGGTCAAAGAGATCATCTATCCTTGGAAGAGGGTAGCGATTCTTGACCGTTACCTGATTCAGTATCCGGTAGTCTATGCACAGCCTGAGACCACCATCTGCCTTCCTCACGAACAAGACTGGAGCACCCCCCGGTGATGCACTTGGTCGAACAAAACCATTCTTCATTAGATCGTCAATCTGAATCTGCAACTCCCATAGCTCCAAAGGTTCCATCCGATAGGGGGCCATCAAAATTGGATGAGCACTAGGTTGCAAGTATATCCCAAACTCGATGTCACATTGAGGGGGTAGAGTTGTCACCTCTTCGGGAAAGACGTCCATAAACTCACTGAAGACCCCTGGAACTTCCACCATCTCTGCATTCACCGACTCCACTGATAGCTTAGATAAAAAAGAGAGGAGGGGTTCCCCTCACTTGTTGCTCCCCTAGAAACTCCACTCGCCGATGAAATTCACCCGTCGGCCACCCAAGTCTAAAAACACAACCCTTACTGAGAAGCATTAAATGATGTCACATACATTTAATAGCCATCCAATGCCTAGGATGACATCGTATGGCTATATCTGCAACAGTATAAGATCCCTAACTGACTGATGTGGCCCTATCATCAGTTTTCATCCTCAACAAACATACAACAAGTCGGTCTGACCTCCGACTGGTGTGCTCAGCACCAGGGGAACTAGACATCTCTCAACGTCTAAACACAGAGCATGGGCCAGACTGGGTATAACAAAGGATTGCGAAGCTCCTGTATCGAACAAGGCATATGCAAGGGTACTAAACAAGATTATCGTACCTTGAATGACCTCTGGCCCTGCTGGAACTGCTGCCTCCACGGCGTGAAACTGCCCATGCCCAGCGCCTCTGCCTCTTGGTTGTCGGCCACCTCCTCGACCACACCCGAGTCGAGGTCCCAGAGGAGCGCCCTAAGGTCAGCCTCCTCCTGCAACGTCTACCCTCGGTAGAGTGGGAGCTCGCTGCCCCTGCTGCTGCTGAAAGGGCATAGCGGGAACTGCTGCTACTGAGGTGGGTGCTGGACCTGCCCACCCCCACCGTATGGTACTATGTCTGGGCACTGATTTAGAAGGTGCCCACGGATTATATGGATGAAGCATCTCGGCCCTAGTCCTAAAAGAAAAGGGCGAGGACTGGAAGGTCAGAACTGGGATTGCAGGGGCCTACTCCCTACTGGTCGAAACCTAGAGGGTCCCGATGCTGGAGTCCTGCTGCTGATGTCCTTCCCCTTTGATGAGCCCAACTGGATTCCCTATCATGACACACCTCCCAGCGTGTGCATCCTTTCCACCAATTCAGCCTTCTTATGGACCTCCAAGTAGGTTGGTAGGGTGAAGGGAGTAACAACATACTAAAGAGAAGGTCTAAATGCCTCCTCCAAATGTCTCGCCCGAGACTCCTCATCCGGAAAGAGGTCGGGAGAAAAGTAAAGGAGATCGTTGAACTTGATCTACAACTCTCTCACTGACATACTCCCCTACTGGAGGGGGATTAATTCCTTCCTCTTCTCAGCCTTCATCGTGGAAGAGAGTTATTACGCCCAGAACTCATTCTCGAAGTCAGCCCACGTCACCTCAGTCTCCCTCTTCTCCCCAAGATAAAGCATCCACCACTGATGCGCTTCTCCATGCATCTGGATTACAGCTAGAGGAACCCAGTACTCCGTCGGAGCCCATATCACAATGAAGGCTATCACCAACTCCTCTAGCCAGCTCTCTGTCTCCATATCTGAGATGCTGCCCTCGTAATTCCCGAGGGTCTGTCGTTGAAAGGCTCGAAGCGTCTTCTACCACTGATCATCCTCCTCCTCTCGGTCAGTCCTCTGCCGATTGGTCAAGTCAACCTCTTGGGCCTTGATCTCCCACACTACTCGTGGTCACCTCCCAGGTTCCATATCTGCAAGGTAAACAAGTAATTCCTAAGTCCGAGTAGTGTAGAATATTGTTCTTAAATTTTATTAGACTTATTTATTTATTTTGAATCTCCAATACACCCATGAAACATAATAACACAAGTCATTATGATGCATGTACCTTTCCTAGGGTCTCTACCATGCAATCAGTGTAGCCTCACTTGGTCGTTCGGTAGGTCCAGAGTCCTTGCATCGGACCACGGGGGGCCCTAAAATCTCATGTCCTAGCTGGTCTTCCCTGGCCTAATTCATGCACCAAAGTCACCCAATTGTTTCTCTACCACCCCATGTAATCCTCACTATGCCTAACTCCAGACTCCATCCTACCTCTCAACCTCCCCTTTGATATCATTCTGTCACGACCCGCCTTCACCCAAAGGAGGGAAGGGACAACAGATTGTCAAGCCCTTCCTTCATTAAGTTGAAGGAGAGATAATGACCCCCAAAACCTGCCTTTAATAGGTATCGAAGAAGCGACCAGCACCAAGGGTATAGAATCTCACACAGAAAGGAAGGCATTACCATTTTTATTTTCATAGGATCGAGAGATAAGATAGAAACCCCAACAACACCAAAAAGCTAAAAGTAAAGGTAAATCCAAAAGTAAACCATTCCCATATGCATGTTCAACAGTAAATGATAAAAGCCTCAAAAACATTAAAGGTAAGTTCCAAGAAAAAGGAAAATGACAACAGCAACTGCCCCGAGGTCCGAGCTAGTACAGTCTCGCATGATCCATGATATCCTCCTGGAAACCTGAAAGCAGTTTTATATACGTATGGTGAGCATACAAGTATACTCAGTAGGGAAAACCAAAATCTCTCGTGCACAAGTGGGGGAAGCATTCTAATGCCCTGTGATAAAAGAGAAACCAAAGCACCTAGTAAGGAAAACTATCCACCCAAGCCTAACCAAGGTACACTCCCCAAATAACGTGAGGCAAGTAAAGTATAGAAATATCACATCGATATTTGGCTACCCCATGCCACTTTCCCACTGGTTATTGAAGACATCCTACGCATCGAACCAATCCCTCGATTCTCACTGCAGTCCCATTGCCAAACCCCACCCACACATACCTGGGCCATAACCTCACCGCAGTCGCACAGAAAAACCCTGCCTGCGCACACATGGGACATAACCTCACTGCATTCCCACTACCAAACCCCTCCCACACACACCTGGGCCATAACCGCCATCCCGCCCGTAGACACCTGGGCCACAACCACCATGCGTAACCACACCTGCAAACACCTGGGTCAGAACAACTACTGCCACGCCTGAAGACACCTGGGCCTCATCCCGAAGACACTTGGGAAACAACCTGCCCGAAAACACCTAGGCCAACTACCACAACTACCATGACCGAATATTCTTGGGCTAATAATGGACTTCAGGCCATCACATCCTGCCTGAAGAGTCTTGGGCTATTCGGGAATGGGAGCAAAAAGGAGCTAATAACCAGCCACTCATAGGAGTGTTGGAAAAAACACCCTCCCCATGAAATGGGGTGTTCGGCACTAAGTGCTCAACTTGGGTGGGTCGCAAATAAGAAACATAATAAATACAATATATGTATAGGTAACAGGAACTCATCCCAACCTAGGGGCTCGAAAACCTAAGCACAAACACCCTAATTACTATTCATTCATAAAGAAAAGCACAACACTCGCGACCAAGTCACAACTCATCCCCAAAAACCAATTCCCCATTTAAACCATTCTTGTTTTCAAGTTCAAGTGATACCATTTGGATGAAAACTACACTACTGGGAAATTAAAAGGCACAACCACAATCCAGAGAAGAGAAACAACCCAACAGCAATTTAAGAATTCACACCCGGTTCTCTTGAAAAGTTAAAATAACAAAATGGGATTAGTGAGATCCCTCAAAGTAATGGAACAAAATAAAATCCCACAAAAGGGATAAGTGATATCCCTTGAAGTAATGGAAACAAAGAAAACCCTGAGACACAGACATGTGTCCCCAAAACCAGGAACCAATGATTTCTCAATAATATAGGATCCCACCCGAGTTCGTGTCATAGCAGAGTAACCACACGCTTTAGACTCACAACCAAGAGGATCTCATCCTCACCCATATCACACCATAGGAAAACAAAAATAACAAAACACCCACCACCAAAACACATTAGGGAAACTTCCAGGTTCAAGCACATCATTCATTATTTTCTTCTTTCTGTTGGTTATTCGGGGTGACCACACAGGGTTTTATGTTTACTCGTTATCCATTTAATCCAACAAGTTTACGTGATTAACCAATTTCCAAGTTACAGTCATTTAATCATCACAGAAGACAAGGGTTCATTAGTGCTCAAGGAATACCACCAATGGCTACGATTTTCAGTGAGCGTAGGCCCGCAAAATTCACAACACATATCAACATAAAAGAGTATAGTAGAACATCAATCACACCCCCCTTCATTCTTTAAAGGCCTGTTAATTATCTTCATTAAGTTTGGTTTCATCATTCCCTAGAAAAACAATAGCGTACCCACCCTGTATGATGCACAATAATGAGAGACAAAGGAAAATACCTACTTGGTTGATCAAGGATCGAATTTTTTCTCCGCGTGCCAAGAACAGGGGATGCGCAGCTTGCAGGGGAGGAATTCCATGGACTCCAAGAGGTGTAGAAAGCTCCAGCAGAGGCGCCCCACAAGCCACGGGAAGAGATGAAATCCAGGCACACTAGGGGGAAGAAATAAATCTATCTGAGAAGAAAAAAAGAAACTATAGTGGGAGGTATAAAGAGAAGATCCTACAGTTACGGGATATGGAATTTTGAACTCCTGGAAAGTTGGATCGCGGTTTCCTACGCGGGTGGGCAGTTACACACGATGATATTAAGGTGTTATTTAATACCCCCCCCCCCAGTGGGGTGGTTTCTCAGTTTTTTTTAGGAATTAATTATGGGCTTTAAATGTATTTAAATAGGGTAAAAGAATTAATTTATGTCTAAAATTTACGTTGCGGGAGCGGGACTGAAAAAAAAGGGGAGGGCTGGGTGAGGACATGGTGTCACTATCATGGTGTCACCCTTATGGTGCCACCATCATGGTGCCACTATTTTGGTGGAGCTTTATTTTGGAAAAGTGATGGGCCAGGAGGGTCTGGGCCATTATAGCATAGTTGATCCAAGATATAAATTCACTTATCCCTAGATCTTCCATAAGTTATAAAATTTATCATTAAATTCAATATAATCCAAGCCCAAAAAATTAAAATTATCTTTCTGTAATTTCATCGTACACTTAAAGTTCATAAAACTATTTTTAATTAAAATCCCCTTTAAAATATTTTCCATCGCCAACAAAGATCGTGTAAAATTCATAGATTTTAATTTATCACTTAACATCATCAAACTAATGATTTTAATATGAAAAAATAAAATGATTTCATAAGAACATTGAAGTATGACATCGGAGATAATTTATTGGATAGAGACACTGACCTCGTCAATGGAGGAAACATTAATGCCTTTGAATTTGATGATGGGAAATAAGAGATCTGATCATCATTATCCTAGATATAAAAAGAATATTATAAATTCCCCATAAAACCCTCTAGATCTAGAAGTCATATCCAATTTGGGTTCTAACAAATCAAGGGGGAGAGAGATTGAGGATAGATGTATAGAAAACAGAAGTAATCGAGATTAAAAATAAAACATACCTTAAAGAGATCCACCAAAATTGATCAAGGATCGCTAAGGAATCAAGGGGAGAGTCCTACAGATCATTATAGAGGATATGGTTTGATCTAATTAGGGATTAAGTATAGTAACCCTCACTTTTCAAAAATTATCATTACATACCAATTTCATAATACTTAAAACATTATACAAACATACACCCAAAGACCATACTAGTCTAGTGACTTTGGAAACATGGAAACATAAACACTAGAACATAAATAAACTACATCATATCCCATTAGGTTCTTCTTGACTAACACCATTCTTAGAAAAATAAAACATAATATACATATTTATAAATTGGGGGAAGGAAACATAAAAATGGGTGATCTCAGATACTCAGTAAGGGTAAACAATGGAGATACATAAGGATAATCATGAGAATAAGGGAATGAGAACATGATCTAGAAAATATAGGATCATAACCTACATATCAAATATAATAAACATGAATCATTGTATAAATCTAAGAAGTTCATATAAGATGAATCATAAGGAAATGAAGAAGATAATCCATGAAATCATAACATAGGAATAATGCATGGAATCATGGAAGACACATAAGCACATAATGTGATTTCCATGGTAGTAAATGCATAACTGTCGATACCATATTAGAAGTATGGTTTCACTCTCCACACCATCATGGTAGTCATGTTTCACTCCCATGGCCATATTAGTAGCATGAGTCCACTTCTCATACCAACTTGGTAGTCTTGGTTCACTACCATGTCCATCTTAGTAGTCAAGGATTAATCCCAAGACCATATTGGTATATATTATGAGATATAAATCACTACCTAATGCATTGGAGGAAGATATAGGTCCCACCCATCTCATAATAAAATATCACATACTTGTTCCACAAAATCATAAACAATCATATCATAACCCATGAAATAAAATGTGTATTATAAACATGTAATCATATCATAACCTATAGAAAAATATATAGGTTTCATAATCATTTCATCAAAATCATAACCTCTAAAAAGAAGTTTATTTAAAGGGCATATAACCCGTGAAAGAAAAATAGGTTTCATAAACATCATCCCATTAAAATATAATCCATTCATTGAAAGAATATGAATGAAAACATTGAATAATTTCCCTAGAAAGGAATGAGTGTAACACCCCAATTTTTTATGGACCATTTTTTTATTAAATTAAAATTTTCATTCATATCTTTCAATGCACTAAGTTAAAAATTCCTTTCACGCTAAACCGACTTGTCGTATGTTACACGCAACATCAAGTTGGCGTATGATTCATACAAAACTGAGTATAGATTTTATTCAATATATAAAAGATCTATAATTGGATTATTTTATACAAAACACCAACGGAATCTTTCACAACATTAAAAACTGACTTGGCTTGCATTACACGTAAGAGTGACCTTCCTCGATAGATTGCGTTGTACGCAATACCAAGTTTCACTAAACAACGATATATTATTAAAATATTATTATTTAATGGGATATAAACAATCCATTATGAATAATATTAACCACATTTTTAATTTTATATATCATTAAAATTAATCTTATATATTTTCTAGATCATTATATGAGAACAAATTCAATTTTTTGGATAAAAGAATTATTTTTCAAAAAAATGCAGTTTTGCCACCTTTTAATAGTGCACCAATTTAAAATCTAGTTTTTAACACTTTTATATATTATATCTGAAAAAATAAAAGTATTCATTGGAATTGGGACCTAAAAATTTAATTTGGTTGAATTTTTGGTATTTTTCTGATAAAAGTCATATTTTAATGAATAGTGAAAAATACTGCACTTTAATTCAAAACAGCATTTTCATCTAATTTATTTAAAAAGTAATATTATATTTTTAATTGTTTTTAAAGGGTAATTGGATTATATTTTTACCATTTAATCCAATGTTGTTCATTTTAAGTAATTTCACATTTAAATTGGATATAAACACATGTCAATCTTTTGATTGTTTTTACTTCTTAAAAACCCACTTTATAGTTTTGACAACGAGAATTAATTTTAAATTAATCACTAAAAATTTTGTGTTTAGAATTTTGAAAAATGGATTTAGTATTTGTAATCAATGGGTACATATTATGTTAATATGTTACTATTATTTTTTTGATATTATAAATAGTAACTATGGTTATTTTTATTTACCACATTTAAAGGTAAATCAGGTAAATTAAGGTAAAAAATATGATAAAGATAATAAAATTACCCCACAACCTTCCAAAATCATGTTAGATGAATTATAGTGGACTGATATCACCTATGGGTTTTAACTTATTCATTTAATGGATTTTTTCCATGAAAGTAACGTAATTATAATTAAAACAAAAGAAGGTGACAACATGTCACTCTCATATATATTATAAGTATAATAATTTTAATATAGTGATAAACATGATAATAATTCAAAAATAAATAGTTTATAGAAATATAATTCAATTATAAACATCATTTTAATTTATTTATAATTTTTACAGATTAAATAATTTCCATTAATGATGACACAATAGTGATGTAGAAATTATTTTATTGATAGAAATATAAAATAAATTGTTTTAAAAATATTAAAATAAATATCATATGAACTAATTAATGTGCTCTATGAATTTTCCAGGTGACTATGACATGTTATGAGTGTATTAAATATTTTGGTTCGAATTTATCTTCTGTGTGGATTTTATTTAAAGTCAAATAAATGAATAGTTTAAAAATTGACACTATTCATATTTTTTGAAAATAACATATTATTAAATTATTTAAAAATCACAAAAATATTTAAAAATTACCATGTGAAAATTATATTGTCTAAAATTTCATGAATTATCAATTTTTTGACAATTAAAAACACATAATTAAATATTTATAACTATTTAATATTTAGAATAATATTACCATAAATAAAATTAAATATATTAAATAAGGATAAATAAAAATTATAAAGTTTAAAATAAAATCAAAACATATCTAAATTTTATTATTTGAAAGTAGTTCCACCCATACTAATATTATCTTCTAAATAAATGAGTTTCGGGGCATTATAAACTGAAAATGAATTTATAATAAATTAACATTTCAAGACTTTCCAAATTTTTTCCTCCCCTCTCTTATAAAAGGGAACCTATCCTCTTTTAATCACACATCCAAATACCTTTTTTCTCGGCCAAGCCCTACCAAAATCTCCTCCTAAATTCCATAAATTCATCCTAGAGTCCACCCTTTGGGCAGAAAACCATCTTAAGGAGTCCTTTTTTCACACCAAAAAGAGATACCTGAAAAAGTGGTAATTGATTTATCACCTCTTTCAAAATTCTATTCTTCTTATACTTCCTCTTCTTATGTTGTTTCTATAATAAATTAATAAATATATTATCTCATACATTATAATATATTATTATAATTATGGGAAAACCTTATACCTCTTTTTATCAATCCTATGAATAACCATGTCATTATGTGTGTGTGTGTGTGTCTGAACAGCTTACTGTCTCCACATTGTGGTGTAATTGTTATTCAACAATACATAATTTGGATGGGTACATTTATGATTATAATGGATGTAAATAATTATTATAACATAATAATTATTCTATAAAATTCATATACTATCCAATTCCATATTATTGGTGCTCTCGATACGGGTGTCCCATTCACACACCACTATGTGGGACAGAACATCAACATAGAGAGTAATTTTACTTATTCATGTATATGTTTTCTATTTATTAAAATGAAGAAATTGTTTTTACTATCAACTATTGTTACATATTAATCCATTTTTTCAATTTTAATTTATATTTTAGTCATAGTTTATATTTTATAAGCCTTCACAGTCGAGTACTTAACACATAAAAAACTTATTAAATTTAAAGTAGGAAACTTTAAAAGCTTAAAAAATATAAAATATAAAAATAATATAAATAAATCTTAAAACATAGCCTAAGGATCAAAAAATGTTTTAAAACAAAAATAATTTCATAAATATAATTGAAAATTGAAAATTAAAAGAATAAAAATAATATTATTAATACAATTAGAATGGTTTAAAACAACAATATATTGTGATACTAAAATTAATTTTAATTAACTGTATTTAATAAATTCTAGTTATTTTTAATTATTTTTCACATATTCATTAAGTGTGTCAAATATCACATAGATTGTATTTATATTTTATAAGTTATAAACATTCAGAAACCAACATTAGTCACTATTATGTTTCATATAGGTGAATTTGAAAGAATATAAATTATAAAATATTATTACAATCTAAGGGATTTTTTACCAAATGACTCAACATATAAGATATAATTTAATGTAAAATATTATAAAAATAATAAGTAAAAGAAAATCTACCTGTCAAAAAATTTATGGTATAAAAATATAACATTTTCAATTTCAAATATTAATGATATAATTCTAAATAAGTAAAATAAAGATAATATTTATATCAAAACATAAAAACATATATATTTTTAAATATACAAAAATATGTATTGAAAATAATTTTTTTTTTATTTTTGTTGAATGGTGGTAGAGACTTTGCCACATTTCCTCTTAACCGAAAGTTGGCACGGGACCATCCACCTTTCCACCTTAACTTTCAAAATAATTGACCTACGTTTAATTCAAAAAAATTCATAAAACTCAGAAAAAATATCAATATAAAGAAACTATTCATCACTAAAGTAAAATATTCGCATTGGAGGTCAAATAGAAAATGCACGGTCGTGTTTAATATATACACTACATATATGAACACCACATCATAAACATTAGAGGATCAAGAATATATATCAGGGTGATTGGAAAATTCTTGTGAAACTCTCACCAAACTGCAATGAGTCATGGATGAGGAAGGTGTTAAAACGGGCAGCCCGGATATCAGTGTTTTGGAGAATGTAGTCATAGTGAAGGTAATAGTCAAAGGTATATGGAATATCTAAATCCAAAACAGTTAGGTTGCGAGAACTATACCATTTCACTTTTAGTGGTGGTTAGGGGGATTCCTTTCTGAAATGGAACATTGCAACATGAGTTTTTCAGTGTTTATAGTGAGTTTTTTCCTGAGTTTTATGAAAAAAATAATTAAATCAATGTTTTTTTTTGAAAATTATATCGGATAGGTAGAAAGGGGTGTGACACCTTTTTTATTTATTCAAAGAAAAAAGTAGGGGTGCCTCATTTTTTGTTCATTGACCCAGATCAATGATAAGAAAAAGGTGGATGGGGGCCCGATGCCTTTCGCCTAAAATAAAGTGAAAGATAGTAAGGGATAGTTTGTCTTTCTCCTAATGTAAAGGAAAAATGTAGCACCCCCATTCCATATTTCCATTAAGACCCTATAAAATTACCCCCCCCCCCCCCCTCACTTCAAAATTTGCTCCCCGCTCTAAATTCCACACCCTCTCTCTCTAAAAAATGCTTATTTGTGCGTGGTGGTTCCAGTGGCCTAAAGAAGTATAGATTTTTTGTGAATCATCATTTAGATGTATTTTTTTCTTTAATTTAAAGTTATTTATTTATTTAATTGATTTTTTTAGTTAGTTATATATAATTTAGAAATAATAGTAATTAGTAATGATTCAGTATAGATTATGTAATGAATAACTTAAGATTAAATAATGATTATATATAATGATTAGCTAATAATAATTAACTAATGAATGTCATATGATTAACTAATTATTAAGGTATAATTAATTAAGGATTAAGTAAATATTGATTAATTATTATCCAATTAATAAAGAGTTATTAATGAATGATTAACTAATGATTAAAGAATGATTAATTAATGATTATAGAATATTTAACTAAGGATTAAATAATGATTTAGTAATGATTAACTAATTATTAATTAATGGTTAAAGAATGATTAAGTAATGATTAATAAATTATTAATTAATGACTATTTAATGATTACAGAATGATTAAAGAATGATTAAGGAATGATTAAATAATGATTAACTAATGATTAACTAATGATTAAAGAATGATTAAGGAATGATTAAATAATGATTAAAGAATGATTAATTGATGATTGAGTAATTATTAATGAATGATTAATGAATTATTAATGAATTATTATGGATTTATTAAGGAATTATTAAGTAATTATTAAGGAATGATTAAGGAATGATTAAAGAATGATTAACTAATGATTAACTAATGATTAAAAAATGATCAACTAATGATTAACTAATGATTAACTAATGATTAAAAAATGATCGACTAATGATTCACTAATGATTAAATAATGGTTAAGGAATTGTTAACTAATGAATAAGTAACGATTAAAGATCGAAAAAATAATTAATAAAAATTAAAAAAAAAGATTAAATAATGATTAATAAAATATTAAATAATGATTAACTAATGATTAAAAAATGATTAATGAATGATAAATAAATGATTAAATAATGATTAATAAGTGATTAAAGAATGATTAGTTAAGGATTGAGTAATGATTAAATAATGATTCAGTAATGATTAAAGAAGGATTAAGGAATTATTAAATAATTATTAAATAATTAATATAGAATGATTAACTAATTATTAAGTAATGATTAATGAATGATTAATTATTTATTATGTAATAATTAAAAAATGATTAATGAATGATTAAATTGTGATTAAATAATGATTAACTAATGGTTGAGTAATGATTAAATAATGATTAAATAAATATTAACCAATGATTAACCAATGACTAACTAATGATTCACTAATTATTAATTTTGTATTAACGTTGAATAAACGTTGGGTGAAAGACGACAGACTAGATGAAAATGATGCTTAAATGAACACATGATTTTTTACTCCTTTGTTTTAGATCATTCATCTCTTACTACATGTATGTTTTTAAAATATCGATGGATTTGTTTTAGATGAATCATGTTCTCTTTATAAACCATTGAACAAACCATTAGGAAAGTTCAAAAGGTTTTCATGCATCTTTTATAAATATTCAAGGAAAAAAAATTCAAAAAGTTTTCAATATCCTCTATAATTTTTAAAATGAAGAAGGATTTAAATTTCTTTTCAATTATTCCCTTATAATATCTCAAGTTTATTTTCATGAAAATTATTTTCAAAAGTTTTAACGTTTTAAGAGGTATTTTTCAAAGGAGAAAGTATAATTTCTTCATGAAGTGTTTTTAAAAGATCTCTCAAAATTATTTCTCATCTAAGATAACATTTATTTGTGTTACTCATGCCTTTATTTGGAAATGATTCATTGTTTCAATTCATATTCTTTTTGTGAATGTTTTATGTTTTATGTAATGATGTTTACAAAAACTATTTCTCTTTCACAGGTTATATGATTATGAAACCTGCTACTTTTCATGGGTTATGATGAAACTTGTCTCTTTTCCATAGGTTATGATATGATTACATGTTTTTGACACTCATTTAATTTCATGGGTTATGATATGATTATTTGTTAATTTTTATCACATGTATGTATGATTTCATTATGATGTGGGTTGTAATATATCTCCCTCCAATACATTGGGTAATGATTTATATCTCATGAGATAGACATGGCTAGAATGAGGAGTGAACTTGGTTCTGTATTATTGGGATGGAATGAGGAGTGAACTCATTTCAGTAATACAAGGATATAACAGAGAGTGAACCTAGTTTATTAAAGGGCATTATCCACTAAGATAGCCTTGGTAGTTGTTCCTTGACAACTATGCATATGTGTCTACCATAATTCCATGTATTATTCTTATATTATTCTTTTAGGGATTATGTTCTTTATTTTTTTTAGGATTCATGTCTTATGAACTATTAAGATTTATTCCATGATTTAGGTTTATTCTCTTTGATGTATAATGTATGATATTAAATTTTTTTTATCATATTCTCATACTACTATACTCATGTTTATGCTTACATGTATCCCTTTTTTACCTTTTTTGAGCATCTGAGCTCATCCCTTTTTATGTTTCCTTCCCAAAGTTATGAATATATGTATTAAGTATGATGCTTTTAAAGAGTTTGATGGTCAAGAAGAACCCAGGGGGTAATGTAGCTCACTTACGTACTATTGTTCATGTTTCCATGTTTCCAAATTTACTAGCATAATATGGTATTTGGGCGTCTATTTTTGTAATGTCTTAAGTATTTTGAAAAAAATGATGTAATGTCTATGTACATTAAGACTGGGTCATTATAGTTGATATTATAGAAAATTTTTAGTTAACCTTTGGAAACTAGGATAAGAAAACCATAGTGAGAACTCTACATAAATTTCTAATGATAAGTCTGAGGATAAACAAAAGTATATGAAATGGTCTTGGAATATTGGTAAAAGATAGAGTGAGTGGTTTCATAGAAATAAATCCATGTATATATACTATAATTGGATTTGGATTTGTAATATATGTTCCTAGGGGTAACAACTCCGAAAATATGTCTCCATCTAGACTCGGGGTAATTTGGTACACAAAAACAGGCCTTTCTGCACAACTAGTTTCACACTCCCAGGGGATATACATAGAAAATTCACAAACTCTTCATGAAACATTATAAATTATTTGAATAGAATATTACTATGAATAAACTGGGATAAACCTAACATGTATTCAATTAAATGTTTTTTGATGTTATTTAGACATCCTTTAAGTAATTTCTCATGGTTATATGGTTTTCTTCTATGATTTGTGTTTCTCACATCGTTCTTTCTGGTTTTAGTCAATGGAGAGACCAAGAAGGAACATGGTTAATATTTAATATTTAAGAAGTGGAAAGTATGGGCATTATGATAATAAATTTACTAAGGGGAAATATCATAAAGAGAATTAAGAATGTGGTATGAGTATTGGTTATACTTCTGATGATAAAGAGTCTACAAACGACATATGAAAGGTATGTGATGTTCTTCCAATATTGTATACACTAATACTAATAAGTATGATCATATTGATGTTTAGGAACCTTAAGTGATTATTCATATTTCATATTCTAGGAAAGATGTATTGATGAATAAGTTGATGAATCATGAGTAATGGTTTAAGAATAAAGTTGGATGAATGAAGTACTTATGTTTTGGAATTAAAATATTATGTTATATGAATCATGAATTATATAATTGTTTCTGTATAAGTTTTAATTAAGGATTTAAAAGGATATGTTTAATGGTGATGAAGACTTATAAAAGTAATATTTTTATTAAGGGAAGGTAACCCCAAATGTGATCAATATGTTGAGAAAATTGTGTTTTTCTTTGATAAAGAGATGACTGATTTGGATAAAGTGAATTGGAAAGCACTGGTTACCCTGGAAGTGATTATTGATTGGTTGAAAAAATGGTCTATGTAATTTAGGATGAATTTTATAACTTATTGTATTTAATTAATATATCCAGTAACCTTTGTAAAAAAAAGAATGCATGTTTTCCAAAATTATTTATCGTAATTAAAGTTATTACCATGTTTCAAGAGAATATATGATGAGGGTATTCACATGTTTGGAATGTGACAACAAATATCTAATTTGTGATTGTTTCTGATGCTTTAGTTGGGGTGCACGCATCCATCTGTTTGAGGATGACGACGCTGTTTGTTGCCCCACATTCCCACTTTCCAAAGGCAGGCGGCATCTTTCACTTATTGAGGGATGTTTTATCCTTGATCGAAATGGGATTATGGGATGTTGGTTCTTCCTTCCATGGATTCCTCCTTGGAACTCATTACCTAGTCCGGGTCTCCCTCATAGATTCGAGTCGTGGTTCGTGAATCTCATTTATAGTGCCATATCTTTGTGGATGTCGGTTGATTACACTACTTTCGTCAGGACATTCCATGGGGTCTTGACTGGTAGAAACCTTCATTTGGAGTAGATGACAACATCAGGAATGTCATGGCATCTTTGGATGTGCGGACATTGGGGAATCTGTATTATTCTTCATAAGAGGGCATCTCAAGGGGGAAGAACCCAAGGCATCCCACGTCAGTCATGTGGTATCTTATATCAGAGGCATGTCTTTGAGTTTTTCCTCAGCTTACCATGTTTAACACATGGTATACCACGATTTTAACATCTTGCGGAGATGGTTATGCCAAAGACATGTATTCTGAGGTTTTCCTCAGGCATCTCTTGTTTAACACGAGGTAGGTCATGAGTTTAACATCTTGCAGAGACATAATGAGGGTGATCATAATGTCCTATAGAGACAGATTAGATTGATACATCCCTAGGAGGGAACACCTGTAAGTTTTAATGGGTGAATGGATCAGAACACTAAATAAGAGAATACCCAAGATGGTGTGTCCCATAAAGGGAAGATGTCACACCGTGAAGGATGATCTTGACACCACTGAGGGCGGATCTGGGACTGTGCACCCCAGAATGGGGGAACACCAAGTTTTACCATTGTCTAGGACTGAACCTCTTGGAGGTTTCCTACATACATTGTGTAAACGATAGGGATCAAAACCCACGTAGTTTGAAGAGTGATGAATCGAGGCGTACAGAAAGCACAACAACCCGGATACATGCTGGGGATTACACATGGAAAGAGGCCCAAGTACTGCGAGGAGCAGTGAGGAGGTGGATGGCATGATCCCACTAGGATGTGGAGGCCCGAGTAAGAACCAAGATGGATGATGGAGAGTTGAATGAAGTGGAGGTAGAATGAGATGGAACCGGCGTGAGGATGATGGTGATGTTGTTCTTGATCCTTGAAGATACTTCCTACGTATCCCTGTGTAAGGGAATCAAAGTCTGTGTAGTTTAGTGGGATAATGGGACACCTGAGGAGGAAACCTGTGAGAATGGATGCATGGATGGGATCTTGAGGAAATACAACTTCCATGTTGGTTCATGACCTTCCCAAAAAACATAGGCTCGAAGGAGAGATTAGGATGACACATGAGTGATGGGATTGAACCTCAAGGAGGCTTCCAACATATCCCCATGGTATGGAATCAATGTCCACATAGTTCATCTGAATATGGATTAACATTTATTGGGGACTTCAATGGCTTTCCATCGATTGGGGTACTTCAACATCTTATAGACGAATGGGTCTGACAATGGAATACCGTTGAATGGGATTGACAATATCTTATCGTTGAATGGGGTTGGAAACAGCTTACCACTTAATGGGGTTGACAACAGCTTACCGTTGAATAGGGATGAACCTCGGGGAGGCTTCCTACATACCCTGTCTAGGAGACAGAGATCAAATCCCATGTAGTTCGAATGGGTATAGTTTAACGTCTTATAGGACGAAAAGGGGGATTACAGTTTAACATCATGAAGTACAGGGGTGGACTAATGTGAAGGTGGTTGGGACTAATGGATGGTGGGATTGAACCTCTAGGAGGCTTCCTACATACCTTTCCTTGGTAAGGATGAAAGTCCACATAGTTTAGAAGGGTGTTGGAATTGACGTGAAAATGGTTGGAACCAATGGCTGGTGGGCTTTAACCTCAGGGAGGCTTCCTACATAACTTTCCTTGGCAAGGATCAAAGTACACGTAGTTCGGGTGGAGTGGGAACCAACGTGAAGATGTTCGGAACCAATGGTTGTTTGGCTTGAACCTCAGGGAGGCTTCCTACATACCTTTCTTTGGTAAGTATCAAAGTCCACATAGTTTGGGAGGATTGTTTGGTGAACTGACGTGAAGAAGGTTGGGACCAATGGTTGGTGGGATTGAACCTCAGGGAGGCTTCCTACGTACCTTGCCTTGTCAAGGATCAATTTCCATGTAGTTCAGGTGGGTGGTGGACCGACATAAAGATGGTCGGAACCGATAGGTGTTGGGATTGAACCACGGGGAGGCTTCCTACGTACCTTTCCTTGGCAAGGATCAAAGTCCACGTAGTTTGGAATAGTGGTGGAATGACATGAAATGGTCAAAACCAACAGATGGTGTGATTGAACCTTATGGAGGCTTCCTACATACCTTTCCTTGGCAAGGATCAAATTCCACTTAGTTCAGGAGGAGTGGGAACCGATGTGAATTGGTCGGAACCAATGGTTGTTGGGATTGAGCCTCAAGGAGGCTTCCTAAGTACCTTTCCTTGTAAAGTATCCAAGACCACGTAGTTCAGGTGTGTGTGTGGATATTACACTCTAGGCTGCCCAGAGAGGATGTCATGGTCGATGCTTACTCTAAGCCCACATGAGTCATGCTCGGTGTGAGAAACAAGAGGGAGTAAGGACCTGATGATCATGGGGAAAAGGTGTGTCCATGAAGGCTGGTGAATGGGGATTATGCAAGGAATCTATCAGGGTGCCGCAATGGATTGGCAATAGCGAATGGAGATTACGCAAGGAAGCTGCCCAGGTGCCGCTATAGAGCGGCAATGGTGAATGGGGCTTACACAAGGAAGCTTCCTGGGTGCCACTATGGAGCAGAAATGGTGAATGGGGCTTACGCAAGGAAGATGCCCATAATTTATTCCTCATGTATGGCCATGAGTTCATCCCAACCCACTGGTGGGTTGAGGCCTTCACCTTTGCGCTAGTGCACAAGAGGAATAATGCCAAGGAAATTAAAATCAGTTCAAACGAAGGGAGATGAAAAGTGTGAATCACATGCCTGACATTCGGAACGCAGTGAGGGTGGTGTAGCGATGATGGATAACTATTGAGCATGTTTGAAACACATCATCCATATCACGTTAGCCTGAAATGGGGACAAACAAATGAGGGTTGATTATTGACCGTGTTTGAAACACAGGACCTGACTCAAAGTGTCGTCCAAAGTCTTACAGGGTGTTGGCCCAGGATGGTAGGTGAGTCGATGCGGCATGCGACCAGGCAATTAGGGGGTCCCTTCAGACATCAAAGAGGATGAAGATCCAAATGAAGGACACACAAATCGTGAGGTGTAGTGATGGAATGTTTGAACGAATTCCAACGCTCTTAAAATTACACCACTGTAATCATGGCATGAGTCATCTTATGCTTGGAGTATAAGGAATCTCTTGTTTGGAGCAAGAGGCATCTTATGTTTGGAACATAGGGAGTACTACAGTTTATAGTCATGTAGATAAGACTGTTGGCATCTCATTCTTGGAGAATTAGGCATCTCTTTTTTTGAGCAAGAGGCATCCTATGTTTGGAACATTGGGTTCACTATAGTTTATAGTCATGTAGATAGGACCGTTAGTCATAAGGAACCTAGAAATGGTTAGTGTTAGGACTTGCATAAGAATTTCCCTTTCTAGTTCAACGTGGCATATAACCCAAGTGATGGGGTTTGGATGAGTTACTTTAGGAATGGTTCGACTTAAGGTACTCAGGGAATTGATGATGAGAATATCAATTCACAACACGGGAAATGAACCAAGAGGAATATATTGACTCAAGTTGTTTTTTGGTGTGTGGAGGAGTATCTCAAATCATGATATTTCATAGGTGTAATATGGCTATGCATAAGGGCACAATGGAAAATGTCGGCATCCAGTCCAAAAAAATTCACGGTGCGACTCTCCATTATTTAGGGGGGTCGGTGGCGGTAGCGAAGGGATCGGGCCAGAGGGTGGGGACCATAGCCTGGCACCGACCCCAAGTGGGGGTGTGGGGAATATCCCCCACTATATGGACTATTGGGCACGAAGGTAGGAGCTTCGCAAAGGATAGGTCTTCATGAAGTAGCTTCTCAAAGGAAAGTGGATCGCAGAGCATAGGGTCTCACGAAGCAGCTTCACGAAGGAAAGATGCTCGCGGAGCATGGACCTACGGAGCATTAAATCATGGAGCATGTACTTGCGGAGCATGGACTCATGGAGCATGGACTCATGGATCAGCTTCACGAAGGAAAGATAAGCTCCGTGAAATGGGAGATCGACCACGCAAGGGGCGGCGTGACCTTCGTTATGAAGGGGGGTGAGCTGAGTATTTATAGGCAAGAGGCACCACGAAGTAGAGCTCACTCGGTGTGAAGACAGAGCTTGCTTCATGGTAGTTAAAGGGGTTCACGGATCATCCCACCTCCTTGCTCCACGGTGGGTTCGTGAACATCAAATCGGTTCATAGAACATCCCACCTCCTTCCTCTACGGCGGATCGTGAACATCAAAGGGGTTCACTGAGCATCCTGCCTCCTTGATCCTCGGTGGATTGCGAATGTCAAAGGGGTTCATGGAGCATCCCACCTCCTTGCTCCACAGAGGCCTCGTGAAGGGGGATATTTGCACCAACCACAAGGCTCTGGGGGCTCCGGTCAAGTTCCTCCACTCCACGATCGCGAAGGGAGCTTCGTGAATGGGCTCCGCGAACCAGTTTTCCAGACCAACTTCAAATGTCCATAACCTAATTCGTAACTCTATTTGGGCTCTACGACCTATCAAATTGAAGCTTATGAAACTTTATACACTCTTGGATCATTTATGGGAGAATTTGGAAAAATTTTGGGACGCAATTTTCGGTGTCAACAAATGCCCTTCCTAAGAATGGGGTCCAACGAGGATGAGGAGGGTGAGGTGGACCGCATTATGAGGAAACAACTAAGGAAAACACATGCATTGGGTTCCATTGTATCTCGATCATATTGAGGAGATATTCAAATAAATAGCTAAGCCCGTGTGAGCCATTCTTGGTGCGGTAAACAAGATATAATTGGAGCTCCTGTATGAGAGTGCTAAACAACGGAATGTGTGAGGGGATCAGAATGGGACATAGATCACCATTTGGGAGAATCCTAAAAGGGAGAGGGGTCATAGTCAGAGAACAGGGCTCTCTGGACAGCCAACCTACTTCTCCCACTGTGCTCTAGTGCACGATCAGGGTAATGCCAGGAGCGTTAGAATAATTCCGAACAGAGGGGAGTGGAAAATGTGAATCACGATACCCAATATCCAGAACACTATGGGGGTGGCATGACAACGAAGGATAACTATTTACCACGTTCAAAACACAGTATCCTTGTTGCATTTTCCTGAAATGGGGATAAAAAATGAGGGCCGACCGCTGACCATGTTCGAAACATGGGGTCTAACTCAAAAAGCTACCCATTTTTCTTTCAGAACGTTGGCCCAGGACAGTAGGCGAGCCATAGGCCGAGAATCCATACTGTTAGGGGTTCTTTTAGATGTGAATGAGGATGAGGGTCTAAATAAAGGCCACAGAAAGTGTGGAGTTGGAGTGATGGGTTGTTAGAATGGAGTCCAACACTCTTGAAATCACACCACTATGATGAAGGAACATTAGGTGGATATATCTGTCTGATCATGGATCAAACATAATTCCGAGCAGGACCTCTTTGGAAAGGGATCTGGTGCATCCCATGATTAACATGGGGCAACCTGAACTTGTTTAGGGTAGAATCACAGTTTATTTTCATGTGTCAAGGACATGTGGACTCATGTAGTTTAACTTCATACAATAGGATGAAGAGTGAAAAGAGAAGATCCCAGGAAGGGATTATGTGGTGCAGTAGCTATAAAATCGACGTGAATGAAGGCATAAACCCACACATGTATCCCCGGAGGAAGTTATTTAGGTCAAGGGACCAAAAGTAAAGTCAGGTTGGGCCCAAGGAAACCTGTCTGGGAATTCCTACGTACCCCATGAGGATGAGAATCAATCCATACGTAGTTCTGAGGGTGCATTTTAACGTCATGCGGGGAAATGAAAGGTATATGTGGCATGGTTGCGCCAGTACACATCCTACCAGAACTAATAAGCCCACACGAGTCATGCTCGATGTGGGAAACAATGAGTAGTGATGGGACTTTACTAGTACTGGGAGGGACACATTAGGGGCAATGGTATGCTAGGTGAATGACATCCCAATAATGCTGACCCTCCTACATAACGCACCTAGATGCACGAAGGTGTAAATTCGAGTAAGTTGGAATTCCACTTTAATATAAGGGAGTGTGAAAAAATTGAATCATGATGCCATATATCTGGATCACCATAATGGTGGTGTGACGATAGAGGATAACTGCTAACCATGTTTGAAATATAGTATCTGCTCCGTGTTAGCCTTGAATGGGGACAAACAAATGAGGGTCGACTGCTGACCATGTTCGAAACATGGGACCTATGGTAAATTTTGTCTGAGGTCCTCAGGGATGTTGGTCCAAGAAGGTAGGTAAGACAGTGTGGCATGAGACTAGGCTGTAAAGGGGGTCCCTTCAGACATGTAAGAGGATGAAGATCCAAATGATGGGCTCATGAAGCTTGGACATTGAACGAGGGAATGTCCCTGTGAAAATTACACACTTTGGGTGCTGCCATAATGCATATGATTATGACAACAAGACATATCAGATAGAGTGAATTGAGTCTCCCTCCAACGACAAGGGTCCTGAGGTTGCACACTTCCCACATTAATGGTCGTAGTATGGGCCATTCAGGGGAGATTTATTTAATGGACTGGGCGCAGGCGGCGAAGTAGTCAAACACAACACGTAGCTCCCATATGGAGATCTTTGTTTAGGGTCATAAAACTTGGACCAGATATGGTAGGTAATGTGGGACACATGGTGAGGTAATTATGAAACTTGGAGTGAATGAGGACTTGGAGTCCAGATCACTATGTGTTCCTTGGGGAGGTTTTTGGTTGAGGGACCGAAAATGAAAGTTAGGTTAGGCCTAAGACAAAGTGCATGTTCATTACTATGTATCCCATGAGGATGAGAATCAAGCCATACATAGTTCTTGGGGTGGAATGGTAAAGTACCAGTTCTAGGGATGATAAGGTGTGTGGGTCTGGCCCTCGTACCAAAATAAGCAGCATTTGATAGATCTTGTTTATCCTTTAGGATGAATGAGTGTTGTTGTTTTCTGTGAAGCGATGGACCTAAGATAGAAAGTCCATGCATCACCACGAGAATCAGGCCATGTACAGGTGTTGAAAAATGGTATGGTTTGTGACTGATACCAAAAATGATGTCCCCTCGAATGAGGACACCACGATGTAGTGTTGTTTTTCATCATGCGTCTAGGATGATAATGTCACAGTTTAGGGTCATGTGATGGGACCAACCATGCATTTTAACGTCGTGCAGTCTAGAAACAATAGTTTAAAGTCATGGGAGACTAGGCATCATAGTCTAGAGTCATATGGATCAGACATATATTGTATAGGTGAGGTTCAATAGGGAATGTGTGTGGCGTACTAAAGCATACCTGAGGTGATCGAGGACATAAACCCACATCACGTCATGTGCAATTCCAAGAAAGAAACCTCAGGCCGAGGGGGACAGAAAAGGTGAGAGGATATGGGACATGAGAGGCTAGCCCTCAGTTGAGATGGACTCGAAGAAGTGATGTCTGGGTGCTCCTACGTATCCCATGAGGATGGGAATCAAGCCACACGTAGTTCCTGAAGAGATCTTAGTTTATGGTCTTTGAGCTCAGATCATGGAGAGGCGGAATCATTCCAAGTAGGTGCAGACCTCAATCCAATTCCTAAGCCCACGTGAGTCAAACTCATTGTGGGAAACAAGGGTGGAAGAGTTTTTTCAATACCTGAAATGCATACCAAAAGGGAGTTGGTGCGGAGACCTGAATGATTCCTTACCACGGCTTTGTCCTCCTAATGTGAAAATGCGCATTGAGATATAGTTCTAGGAGTGTCGAAATTTCATTTGGACATGATGGGGAGGAAAATAATGTGAATCATGTAACCAATCATTCAAGGCTTGAAGGGGTTGGCGTGATGATGGAGGATAACTGTTGACCGTATTATAAACACAGAATCCATATCATGTGGCCTGAAATGGGAACAACAAAAGATTGTCGACCACTGACCATATTCACAACGTGGGACTTGTATCGATTTGTTGTCTGAAACCCTTGAGGACGTTGGCCTATAATGGTAGGATATCCCTTAGTCCTAGCATCCATGCCATTTGGGGGTCCCTTCAGATGTCAAAGATAATGGAAGCCCAAATGAAGGGGGACATGAAGCCTGAAAAATGGGTGAAATCAGGTCCAGGTAGAATCTGACACTCGAGGTTCTAGACCAGAGTACTCATGGGCCAATTGGTGAATCACCAAAGAGGGCCAAGGGACCCGAATTAAGGGAAGCTGACTCAAAGGGATAAGAGCAGGGAAAGGGAGTAGAGGCCACTCAGGAGAGAGAGGAATGTAGTGTGGTTTTTATAAAACTGGCATTAATGAGGATGTGAGTCGATACTACACCGTATACCCCTCTTATGGAAGAACTTGGGACAAGGGACCAAAATGATAGGGAGGTTTCTAAGAGATGGACTGGACCCAAAGATGAAATGTCTAGGCATTCTTACATATCCCATGAGGATGGGAATCAAGCCATACATAGTTATGGGGGTTCCATGTAGTTTAACTTCATGGCGGTAAGGATGAGGATAGGGGAAAGGTATCTCATATAGGGATGTGTAAGGCATAGAGAGTAACTCGGCGTGAATGAGGACATAATCCCCCACCACACCGCACAATCCAAAGTGAGAACTAGTGCTAGGGGCCTAAGAAGGGTGAGGGACCTGAGGCTAGGCCACAGGCAGAATGCACAGCCAAATTTTAGTTTAACGTCTTACAGTAAGGACACTGGTGATCTTAGTATAAGGTCATAGAGCTCAGACCGGAGATTCCTAGTTTAATTTCATATGCGTGGGATAGAGAGGGAGAATCATTGTGCCTATGGAAGACCAAAAAGCAGCAACAATGATAGAGGACAACTGTTGACCTGGTTCGCAACATGGTATCCATCCTTGTGTGACCGAAGATCGGGGAAAACAATTGAGCATCAACCATTGACCATATTCGCAATATGGGACTTTTATCAATCTGTCGCTCGCAATCCTCGAGGACGTTATCCCACAATGGTAGGATATACCTTGGGCTGATCATCCATTCCATTCGATGGTCCTTTTGGATATAGAATATGATGGAAACCCAAATGATGGGGCTCACGAAGCATGTCAGGGCATGTGCTTGCTGAAAAGACGATAAACAGAGGGATGTATCAAAGGGGGGATGTGCAGCATGGAAAAAAAGCCTGACATGAATAAGGACGTGAGTCCATACCACACCGTATACTCCAAGATGAGAACTCATGTCGGGGGGCAGAAAGGTCGAGGGACCTGAGGCTAGGCCAAGGATGGGAAGTCCCAACCAGTTTACAGTTTAATGCCATGTGAGACAACTGCTGAGTGTTTTTACGTCCTTCTGTTTGGTTGGATCACACAGTTTAACGTCATGTGATATGGACGGTTGTGATCTTAGTTTAAGATCATAGATATCGGATCATTTTCCAGTTTATTGTCTTGTGGGACAATAATGAGCAGTTTAACATCATGACAGATGATGATGCAGTTTAACATCATATGGTATGATAATGAGTATTTTAAAGTCATGCATAATGATAATGAGTAGTTTAACATCATGACAGACGAAGATGAATAGTTTAACATCATGTAGGATGATGATGCAATTTAACATCATGCAGGATGATAATGAGCAGTTTAACATCATGACAGATGAAGATGAATAGTTTAACATCATGCAGGATGATGATGCAATTTAAAGTCATGTGAGACAATAATGAGAAGTTTAACATTATGACAGATGAAGATGAACAGTTTAACGTCATGTAGGATGATGATGCAGTTTAACGTCATGCAGGACGATAATGAGCAGTTTAATGTGATGATAGATGAAGATGAACAATTTAATGTCATGTAGGATAATGATGCATTTTAATATCATGCAGGATGATAACGTGTAGTTTAACGTCATGACAGACAAAGATGAACAGTTTAATGTCATGCAGGATGATGATGCAGTTTAAAGTAATGTGGGATGATAATGAAGTTTAACGTCATGCGGGACAAAGATGAGCAATTTAAAGTCTTGCAGGATGATAATGATCAGTTTAACGTCATGACAAACGATAATGGATTTTAACATCATGAGGTATAAACATTAACAGTTTAACATCATGCAGGATGATAATGCAGTTTAACATCATGTGGGACGAAGATGAACAGTTTAACATCATGCAAGACGATGATGCAATTTAAAGTCATGTAGGATGATAATTCAGTTTAATGTTATACGGGACGAAGATGAATAGTATAATGTCATGCAGGATGATGATGCAGTTTAATGTCATGCGGGATGATAATGCAGTTTCACGTCATGCGGGACGAAGATTAACATTTTAATGTCCTGCAGGACGATGATGTAGTTTAACGTCATTCAGGAAGATAATGAGCAGTTCAATGTCATGATGGATGAAGATGAATAGTTTAACGTCATGCAGGACGATGATGTAGCTTAACGTCATGCAGGATAATAATATGCAGTTTAACGTCATGGCGTACAAAGATGAATAGTTTAACGTCATGCAGGATAATGATGTAGTTTAAAGTCATGTGGGACGATAATGCAATTTAACGTCACGCGGGGTGAAGATGAGTTGTTTAAAGTCATGCAGGATGATAATGAACATTTTAACGTCATGACGGGTGATAATGTAGTTTAACGTTGTGCGGGACAAAGATGAACCTCTTAATGTCATTATTTCTTCTGGAAATGGGGATGACCTTGTCTGTTTAAGGTTCAAACTTTCCAATCGGTTTCTAACAGGTTTATTCATAGAACCAGAAACATACAATGATTCTATATCCATTTGGACCTACTTTCCAAAGGTAGGTGCTCATTAGTTGTGGACCGATGAGGCTTAAGAATTTGCATTGGTCGAGAGGATGGGAGGTCAGGCTCATCACACCTTTTTTAGGGGAATTATTACCTACTCTGGGACTCTCTTATAGATTTAAGTTATGTTCATGAATCCTTATTAATTCACCAAGTATGAAAATGAGTTTTCCTTTAGATTTGGAAATCAATGATTGATATGTATGCAATTTAGAAAATCTTTTATATGTATTTGAGGTTCTTCATTGATAGATAATCATCCATATTTATTATAGATTCTTAGTCAATGGTATCCTTCAAAACATTATATATAAATCTCTTTTTCATTATGATAACCATACTGGTTTTAAAGCCAGTCAGTGGGGCACTTGAAGTTTATTATCGTTCAGAAAGGTAGGGATTATTTCAGAGTTGGGATCGTACTCGTAGATGGGCTACCTACATATCCTTGTTAAAGAGGAATCAGAACCCACGTAGTTCGGAAATTAAGATATAGTTTAACATCATATGGGATGGATGAGAATTAATGGGTGTTGGGATTGAACCTTAGAAAATATTCCTGCACAGTATAATTTTAAGGAAGAGATCAAATTCCACATAGTTTGATTAAGAATTGTGGATCTTACGTATGATTAACGGCCCAAAGAGATGTGTTGTGGTTACTTTTACACTCTAAGCTCACGTGATTCATGCTCGGTGTGAGAAACAAGAGGTATCAGTAAACCTGATAATTTGTGCCACAAAAGATGCAGTAACAAGGAATGATATGGGACTAATGTATGTGTGATTTCCCAAGTAGTTGAATACTAGGATTTACTTTCGGAAAGAAGCCTAGGAACAAGGTCCATAAAGATATTCGTGCTTTATGGAGATTTGGATACTCTAACTTGGGGCTTACTTCTGTATAGGATACCTAAATTAAGGGGGACTTGGGGATTACTCCTAAGGAGGATTCTCATTAACAAGGTCCATAAAGGTATTTATACTTTATAGAGATTTAGATTCTTAATTTAGGGCTTACTCATAAGGAGGATGACCAAATTAAGGGGGACTTTAACTTATGATTGGAACTTACTCCTAAGGAGGATGCCCAGATTAAGGAACCTGGGGATTACTCCTAAGGAGGATGCCCAAATTAGAGGGGACTTGTGATTGGGTTTCATTCATGAAAAGGAATCCCAAATCAAAAGAAATTAAGACTAGGGCTTACTCCTAAGAAGGATTCCCATATTAAGGGGATTTGTAATTTGGGGATTACTCCTGAAAAGGAGGCTCAGGTTAAGGGAAATTATGACTGGGGTTACTTCTGAAAATGAGGCCCAGGTTAAGGGGACTTGAGACTTGGGGATTACTCTTGAGAAGGATGCCCAAATCAAAAGAACTACTTGGAATTATTTTCAGATAAGGAATCCAACAAAGTAACCATTCCACAAATGGCTTTGAATAGGGTTTTGAAGGCTAAATCTTTAAGAGGAAAGGTGAATTTGACGAAAGGAAGTGACTAGGAAGGAGGTGCGCAAGTTCTGGTCTGGCATGAAACTCATGGTCATGCAAGTATACTTGTGTGACATGAGTTAACTTGGGCGATGAAGAATCCATGAAGTGATACTTGGGAGACTTTGAATTCAAGCCCTTAGTATCATCCCTAGAGAATTTCAGAAGGGTGGTGTTCAAGTTTCCTTGAGAGGTAAAGGCGGCGCACAAGTTTCTTCACTTATGTTAAGGGATGGACACTTAGGCGCGCAAGTATTGATGAGTTCTAATACTTAGGACATATTCTTCCTCTTTAGAGCTTCCATTCTTGGTAAAGAATTACCTTAGAAGTGTTCGGAAGACTTCAGATAGAGACTTGGGTGACCAGAGCTTGAATTTGAGTTTTGGATTTTTTATCCTCAAAATGGGGGGCTCACAGGTGGTATTTATAGGCCACCTGAGGATTGGGCATAATTTCACTTAGGGCATGCAAGTGACTTGTGCGCCCAAGGCTGGCGTGCAGGTATACTTGTGCACCTTTATGCCTTTACAATATTTATGAATCTTCCCTTTTCTTTGCTCGAGGTATTCCCCTTAGTCAATCTTTGGACTCTGTGACGGAACAGAGCATCAAAAAAAGTCCCCCCTCAGAGTTGGATCCGAAAAATTAAAGATGATTTGACTTTGAGGAAAATGATAAACCAAGATCAAGTGGCGCGCAGGTATGAGGCGTGCAGGGTGTGGCACGCAAGTTTGAGGCACAAAGGTTATGGTGCGCAGGGGTACGGCCTCGCCTATAAATATGGGAACCACTCTCGAGCAAAGCATCCAGCTTTCGAACGCTTCTCGTTCTTGACGTGAAAGTGATCTCTCGTCGCACAGGTGTCTTGTCTTTTCGCTCGTCCACGCTTCTGTTCATTATGCCGCACTTCCTCAGTCTGTTTCTGACTTGCGCGCCAGTACTAGTGTGGTACAACTTGCGCGACCGACTTAGACTTGTGCACCAAGATTAGACTTGTGCACCTTAATGCCTTAGCCTTTTTTCGATTTCTTCACAAATTTTATGAAAAAATCAACTTACTTAAAAGTTAATTATTTTATATTTGTGCAGATTCAATGGATCCCAAAAGAATTGGATCAGTTAATGAGTTGGCTAGTAAGCAGATTGATGACATGATAAACATCGTTGGCCATAATTATTATGATATATGCGACAGCACTCTCCCAGATTTGGACAAGCACTTAAAGAAATATCATGTCAATTTCCCATAGAGCATTTACTTGCCTTTATATGGCCATGGTCATCTGCAAGAAGTCAACGTTCTCGATCCAAAGAACTATCTCTTGCATTCTTGGTTTCAAACTTACACCAACTTTTCTTCAACAAATGTTTCAGTTTCAGGATCATTTTTTAATGCTGGAACAGTGGAGATGGCCTACATAATGCATCATAGACCTTGTTCCCTAGATCTGAAACCTCACAAGCCTGAGCTGCAGCTTCATTGTTATCCCTCAATCTTTCAAAATTCTCAAATGGATCAATCCAAAGGCTGGAAGAAGAGTTGGGACTTCCGTCCTAGAGGAGGTGTGAAGCTGACTTTGATGTGGGCATATTGGGTGCAACAAACCTATGTAGAGTTTGTTGAAGATCTGAAGGGAGATGCAATATATAAAGCCATCAAGGCTGGGAAGACATATGTCTACAGAAATGATAACTTTGTGTTAGAGCTAATCATCCTTTGGATCCCAGAAACCAATTATTTCCATCTGACTCATGGAGAAGTAGGCATCAGTTTTTGGGATATCTACAATATATCAGGGGCTCTAATTTTGGGCGATATGTATGATGAATTCATCCCCCCCCCCAAGGTGACTTGGAATGATTCAGAGAAGACTCCAGCTTTGGCTCGAGAATTATTGAAAATTTTCCACAAGCTCAAGAATTCAAAGACCACCAAAACCCATTATAGAAAGGATATTCATTCAGAGGAATGGATGGATATGTTTCTTATCAAGAAGAAGGAGAAGGGGTCCACCTGTACTCATACTACCAGCTGCCCCAGAACAGATAAGAGAGGTGCTCTTGGCACATTCTGTCCAACCCTGGAAGTAGGATAATTTCAAAAGTGGGGGGTATGAAGTGGATCAAAGAATCCAAAAAAAGACCTGTCTGGTGGGCTTCTTAGCTTTGTGGATCAGTGTTTATCTTCTTCTAGTTATGGATTCGGAGGGAGGCGTCAGGCCAGGGACCTTCATTGTTGCAGCCAAGTTGGATGAGAGGAAAATGGTTGGGTTGGCCACCCCAATTTTGACAAAGATTCATAGGAGCTTACTCCATGTCTATATAGGTAAGTCTCCTTTTAGAATAATGGGGCCATTCCAAGTTTTGAGGGGATGGGTTGCCACTCACTTCAAGACATACATTGTACAGAGTGGAGTATAGGTTCCTGGAAGTTCTTTCAGGACATCAGTGTAGGAATATTCTGGAATTTTTTCTTTGTCCCTCAACCCCTATGATATGAAGGTGAGGCTGAGCATGTTCAAGTAATTCCATTTCCTTTCTTGTGGAAACCCACCAACCGGACGGTTTGTTAATGATGGAACATGTAGCCTGGAATTGAGTTCATACATGCTGGCTTGTAGAGATGGTGTATTGGCCACAAGAATTGACAGAGAGATTTTATGTGAGGTCTATGCTCCATATAGATTTGCATGCCAATTCAAGTGTCTGCATTAGATTGTTGTATCCCTTCCTGTGCATGTCAGGTCAGAGCAGCATCCAATGGTTGCCCAACAACTATGGTTGCTGACAGCTATGGAGAAGATCAGGGCAGTGTTTGATCTACGAGTTGCTGGAGTGGCAAGTCACTTGACTACATGGTATGCTGAGAACTGGGTAGCATCATACCCTGAAGGGGTACTGAATCATTCGATTCCTCGGGTGGGGAAAAAAAGAGAACTATCAGGAAAGAAACCCTTCGTCTAGAAGGTGACTCTTCCACACCCGTAGTTGATTCACCGGATTCATCACCCAGGGCTGATTCTCCAGATTCTCAGGATGGGGATGATGAGGCATGACATGCTTCAAAGTGGCCTCGTGCCATATATAATCCTCCTTCCAGAGTCAAGAGACCTACTCCGTTGACTCCTGGTGAGTTATATCATTGAGGTAATTTAATCTTCACTATTTTATAGAGCAATAAGTTTCATTTTATTATTCTTTATTTGTGATTGCAGGAGTTGGTAAGAATTTGAAGTCCCAGATTTTAAGAACCTCCTCGCGGCCTTCTAGTACACATGCTGAATATTTACGACCAGAGGTTGTCCAAACATGGCAGAGTTTATATTGCGATGTTGAAACCGCCTGGATGGACTTATGCGAAGGGATACACATCCCTGAAGTAGGGAATCTTCAAGATTATACTGATATCTATTTTTATGATAACCCCGATGAAGTGCGGGATTACATCAGAGAGATGGAGATGCTCATATATTCCACTAATGATTCCATTCCAATCACCAAGAGGGTGAAGTAAATGATGGATCGTGGCACCATTGAGGGGATTGGTGCTTCCGTAGATGAGGAGTGGCATGATTGCGTGGCTCCTGAAGATGTAAGTCTTTTTCGTTGTTTGATTTATAACTTGATTTCAGTTAAAGATTTGTTACTCAAGGAAATTACTTTCTTCATCCTGTAGCTTTTAAAGAAAGGAACTGCTGAGGTCCCTTCACCACAGTACAGCCCTGGTTGCACCGTTCTTGGAGCTGCTAAATCTCCTCGTGAGCTGGGTGAGGTATCTCCAGGATGGAAAGCCATGGATAAGGAGTTAGAAAGGTCTTTTCACTCTCTAATACCTGTATTTGGAGGTGACGATGTCAACACACCCAAAAAGTCAAAGAATCAAAGACATCGAAGGAAGAAGTCCACAGCTAAACGCTTCATCAGTAGTGGTAAGTCCTTCAGATAATCATGAATCCTATCTCATCAAAATATTGCTCATATTTATTTGGATTTTAGGGGCTTCCTCAGTTTCCCATTTGAGGGAGAGGACTGACCCTCCTCTAAGGATGACGGAGGGTGCTGGTGAACAGTCACAAATTCATACTGACCTAGCTGCTCCTAAAGAAGAGTCAGTGCCTGTTCCCAGTACTGCTCCTATTGCTACTGCAAGGAGAGAAGATATTGCTTCTGGTAAATTAACAATACTTTATAGAATGTTGAATGAAAACATCAAATGACTTCCATTTTGTGATACTTTAGGTTTAAAACCTGCACCAGAACATTTGGCGGCCACTGCAACTGACACCGCAATTTTCTCGGAAGAAGTTGTCCAGGGTCAGAAGCCATAAGATGAGGGTCGCCAAGAAGACATATCAAATGCTCCCACTAGTGAGACTAAATCGGAATTTGAGATATCACTAGATGAAATGATGAAACTTGTCTCATCTTTTGAAGAATTTTTAGATCATGTTAAATTACCATATGATTTAGAAGATTTTCGATGTGAGTGTTATCCTTCGTCCTATTAAAAATTTCCTATTACATCTCTGAACATGATTGGTTGAAATGTGCAGTTCTGTCTGAGCAAGCTGCTGACCTGTCAATTCCTGAAGGGGGTAGAGACAACCCTATCATTGCAGAGACAGTAGCTCAAGTGGAGCTTAACCCAGTAGAGCTTCCTGAAACCCAACCTAAAAATCCTGTTGAGGCTAAGAAAGATGGGGAGGATCCTTCTCATACTGCTGATCTACTGTTGGGTAAGAGATAATAATATTTGTGGCTATATTTAATTTGTAAGACAGCTAATCAAATTTTTTAATCCTTTTAAAACTTACCAAATCATTCAATTAACTATGCAGGGCCGTCAATTTCAGTAGCTATATCTAGAGGTGAAGCCTCAGCCTCCGCCCCAACGAGAGTAGAAAGTGAAGTACTAAGGGTCGGGGGGGAAGGATAAGAACATGGAACTTCTTTAAGTGCATTAATCTTGGACTATATTCCCCCTTGTGATAGTGATGTTGAATCTGACCCAGAGGTGTAGAAGGAGCTCCAATTCTCACATCAAAAGGTATAGCAGAATATATGGAAGATCATATCTAAGTACCTCTTGAAGAGTTTTCTTCGAAAATCCCATGACTTTCATCCTTGTTTTTCATGTTAGGAATTGGTGGTTTTGGATATCAAGAGATCCATGTCGCGGTGAAACAATTCATATTAAGGAGGGAACATGAGAAAAGTTACTGTCAATATCTGACCAGAGAAAGCCTGTATACCAATATCATCTAATTTGAGGTTGCGGTATCCCAAGCTGAGGCTGATCATGCTGCAAAGTTGAAGGAGCTGAAGCGTAAGATCAAGGAGAAAGTTTTCCAGCAGATGAACCTTCATCAATAGTTAGATGTTGTTACTGGGGAACTTGACTAGCTAAAACATTCACTGGAAGGAGTTCAAACGAACGGTAAGAAAGCCATCGCAAATGCCAAGAAAGCACTCCATAAAGATGAAAAGAGTGAAGTTGGTCGATTGAATGAACTTAAAGTGGATTTTTATGAATCTCAGAATGTTGTAAATCAAATGAAGAGTTATGTTGAAAGACTCTTGTAATTATTTAAAAAATGGAGAGACTCCAATCTTTGGATGTCCTTCTAACTCTTGTACATCAAATGAAAAACACTTTCATCTTCAATCATTTGTGCCTACATTCTCTTGCTACTTTAATTAATTTTACCTAATCCAATGGTCCTAGTAAACATAGTTTGATTTTTGATAGGGTGATAAAAACAACCCCACAAACATTGCATCTTTTATTTCTCAATATTGCCTAAACCATAAAATATGTACGTTTAGTGAGATGGGACTCGACTTTTGTTCAGATTTCCTTTGTCTTTTGTGGGAAGTTAAAATTCATGCACATCAGACATAAAAAGGCTAATGTTTAAGGTCGAATAGCTTTGACCGAATGGATTAAAATTGACTCAATTACTTGATAATTTATCTGAAAACATATTACCACATTCAAGTATGGGGGAAAACATGTAAACTATGACTTAAGAAATTTTGAATCTGAGGAATGATATGAAAAAAAAGGTCTAAAATGAATTAGAGGAAGTATTTCCTAAGAGTGAAGTTACCGCTATTTGAAAACCCCATTAGGGGGTTGAATTATGTAGGGCCACTTAAGGGCATTGGCTACATAGTAAAATAATAGCATCTTTTGGCTGACAGGTCCGTTATATAGACTACTTATGCAAGGCCACCTAGGGGTACGTGTTGTATAGTCAGGAAAATAAACTCTTAGAAATTTTACTTTTCTATTTCTAAAAATCCAGTGAAAGTTTATGGAGATTCAAATTTTCTAAAGCATAGAGTCTGCTGTATGGAGAGAGGTACTTGAATATGGAGAGGATATTTCCAATCAATATGGTCAAAGAATTGGATGAATGTCACTCCTGCGAAGGTCTGACCCAAACGTAGGGAAGGGAAATATAAACCATAGGCTTAAATACTTTTAGATAATGAAAAATAGTATGGGACAAATATGTTAAGGATGGCTATTTTTTGCAGATCCTTACATATTTTCGTTAACACAAATAAGGAAAAAAGAGGTTTTTCTCCCAAGAATGAAGTTACCCCTATTTGAAAAACCCGTTAGGGGTTGAATTATGCAGGTTCATTTAAGGGCATTTGCTGCATAGTCAAATAATAGTATCTTTTGGTTGAAAGTTCCTTTATGTAGACTACTTATGCAACGCCACCTAGGGGCATGTGCTGTATAGTCAGGCAAAAGAATTCTCGAGTATTAGAAATTTTGTTACCAAAAGTCAAGAAAAGGGTTATGAAGACCTGGAAGTATTAAAGGTTAGGAGTATGACACATCAAAAATGGGCATTGTCCAATGCATGAAGGAGATACATAGACCAATGCTTACCATAATCATGTTGTGGCTGGTTCCTGAATTGAGATGCTGGACTTCACTATGTATCCCATAAAGATGAGAATGAAGCCATATGTAGTTCTTGAAATACAGTTTAACATCATGTGGGACGAGAGTGTAGGAGATCTTAGTTTAGGGTTATAGAGATCAGACCATAATGAGGAATACATATATAAACCTGGTGTGAATGAAGACCAGGGTTTTCATACCACATTCATGTTTTCACAGGGGGAATTTTTAGCCAAGGGACTGAAAGTGGAATTTGGGGTTAGGCCCAAATACTTAGGGCTAGATTTGTGGGACGCTCGAACTTTCCTACATATCCCATAAGGATGGGAATCAAGCCATAAATAGTTCTTGAAATACCCTTTGTACAGATTTGATTCGTACAAGTGAAGGGTGAAAGGGGACTTTAGTGAATTGATGGTTTGACCCAAGATTAAAGGTCCGGGCATTACCATGTATGCACGTAGTCCGTGGAATATGACATGGTTGGAGATCAATGTCAATAATGATTCCCTCTCAGGCGAGAGACAATGGGGGACTGTATAAATTAACATCATATAGCAAGGATGATGGTGTTGCACAGTTTAGTGTCATGTAGCAGGGAAAAAAGGGACTTACACAGTTTAACGCCATGGGGGATGAAGGTAAACCAACATGAAGAGATTGGTTTTGGGATGCTTGACGGATTAACATCATATGAGACGGAGGTCAACCGACGTGAAGAGATTGGTTTTGGGATTGATCCTCAGGAAGTTGCCTATGTACCTAGCCTAGAAGGCAAGGATCAAAGTCTGTGTAGTTCAATTGAAAATGAATTGGTGATCAAGTTGTACATGAGGACAACAACCTAAAAATGGTGTTGGGGCTTATGCATGGTTAGCGGCTCAGAGAGAGTATTATGGTTGAATTTTACTCTAAGAACACATGATTCATACTCGGTGTGAGAAACAAAAGGTAGAAACAATGCTAATGATGCACAGTTTAACATCATGTAGGACATATAAGTGACTAGACACAGTTTAACGTCATGTTGGACAATAGAGGGACTATGCAGTTTAAAGTCTTACAGTAAGGACTAAAGGGATAATGCAGTTTAAAGTCTTGAAGTAAGGACTAAATGGAATATGCAGTTTAAAGTCTTACAGTAAGGACTAAAGGGACTATGCGGTTTAAAGTATTTCAATAAGGACTAAAGGGACAATGCAGTTTAAAGTCTTGCAGTAAGGACTAAAGTTGTATTTGTGTTACACAAAATAATTCTTCATAAATCTGGAATTGGTTGGAGTCATGATGAGTTCTCCATCCATTGAGATTAAATAATAATCTCCATTGGAGTAGACATTATGTATTGAGTAAGGTCCTTCCCTCTTTGACTCAAGATGTAGAGGTTTCTTTCCTGGTATCATTGGAGTTCCGAGGACCAATACTAATTCTCCTTTAATTAATGAACGAAGGCGAACTTTTTTATTGAAATCCCATACTATTCAGTTCTGATAGACTTCCAAGTGGTGCAGGGTGCACAATCTTTTTTCATCTAATCGTTCCAATTCATCCAATCGCTTTTGAGATTTTTCATCTATAGATGATTGATCACAAATGGTTACTCTGAGAGAAGGTAATTGGACCTCAATGGGAAATACTGCTTCTGTTCCATATACCAATGAATATGGAGTTGACCGCGTAGCAGTGCGGGTGGTGGTTCGATAAGCCCATAAAGCATGAAAACGTTTATCAGGACATGATTTATTATCTTTATCCACCATCTTTTGCAGTATGTTTGAAAGAGTCTTATTGAAGTATTCTATTTGTCCATTGGCTGCTGCATGATACCGAGATGAATGGTTGTATTTGATGTTTTATTCTTGATACAACTTCCTTACCTCAGATGAACAGAAGTTGGTTCCATTGTCCGTCAATATGGTATGAGGTACACCAAATCTGGTAATGATGTTAGACTTGATGAAGCTAACAATGATTTTAGAACTATCTTCTTTGAGAGGTATTTCCTCTTCCCATTTGGAAAATAAGTCAATAGCAGTAACTGCTTGGATGTAGCTGAAGGGTAAGGTCCTACTACATCCATTTCCCATGTGGAAAATGGCCATGATTATATAGCTATATGGAGAAACTCTAGGGGTTGATGAATGAAATTGGCATATACTTGTCAAGAATGACACTTCTTGGTGAAATCAACACAATCTTGTATCATTGAAGGCTATAAGTATCCAATTATTCGAATTTTATCAGACAGTCTATGTCCATACTGGTGGGCACCATAGACTCCTGCATGTAATTCTTTCGTGACAGCCATTATCACTTCACCATCAATACATCTGAAGAGAATCCCATCAAAACCTCGCTTGTAGAGAATTTTTTCTAGGTGATCTGGGATATCATAAAGAGTAAAATTGACCACACATTGTCAGACTTTTTCTTTCCCGACTCTATCAAGTGGGAGTGTTCCATTTTGAATGTATTCCCTGATAGCTGTCATCCATCCTGTAGTATGACCATATGGTTCAGAAATGGGACTGATTTCATTGATTTCATCTGTTCTGATTTGAACAAAAGGTGAAACTACACGACAGTGGGCAATACTGATGATTGTTTCATCCCGATTTGGATCTTCCAGGTCTGTGGCTACATTAGCCAGTGCATCATCTTGGGCATTTTGTGATTGCGGGACATAATAAAATGTTGGTTCCAAGGGAAATTCCACCATTAAATCTCTGTCATAATCACACAAAGGGATTAACTCTTCTTTTTTGATGGAATAATCCCTATTGATTTGTTTGATTACCAAGTCTGAATCACCTTTAACCTTTAAGTGACTCACCTGTTCCTGAAGCGCCAACTCCAATCCTGTGATGAGAGCTTGCTATTCTACTTCATTTTTTGTACCGCCTTCCAACAATAAAAAGGAATAGGGTAGCACTGCCTTTTCTGTGGAAATAAGTACAATTCCCAACCCAACTTTGTTGAATTTAGGATCTTCTATTTTCTTCCATGTTGGACTTCTAGAAGCACCATCAAAGTACATTTCCCATGTTTTAAGATTATCATGAATAGAGAAGACTTCCTCATTAGGAATTTCAATATCTAAAGATGTATTTTCTATTGAAGGGTGTTTAGAAAGGAAATTAGCCAGAGCTTGGCCCTTTATTTCCTTTTGAGACACATACTGGATATCAAACTGCTTAAAAATAACTGCCCACCTTGCTAGACGTCATGTAAGCATTGGACGAGTAAGGATAAATTTGAGTGGTTTATTGCAAGATACCAATTGGACCTCATGATGTTGAAGGTAGTGCCTCAATTTATGAACTACAAAGATTAACGCTAGGTATCACTTTTCAATACTTGAATATTGAGTTTCTACCTCAAGCATAGTTCGACTGAGATAGTTAAGGCTGTTTTCATTCCCAGCATCATTCTTCTGGGTAAGTAAGGCACCCAATGATTGCTCTAAAGTTGTCACATAGAGGATAAGTGGTCTTCCTTCAACAGGTGGCATTAATACTGATGGACTCAAGAGATATTTCTTGAGGATATCAAATGCCTCTTGGAAATCTTTGGTCCATTGTTAGGTGACTCCCTTCTTCATTAATTTGGTGAAGGGTAAACATTTTCCTACCATATTGGCGATGAAATGCCGAATATAGGCCAAGTGTCCTTGAAGTCCTCTCAATTCCTTAAAATTTAGAGGTGGTGACATACCAAGGACTGATTTATTCTTCTCAGGATTAACTTAGATACCACGATGGTGTACAAAAAAGCCGAGAAATTTTCCAGAGGTTACCCCAAAAGCACATTTCAAGGGGTTCATCTTCAAATCGTGTTGTCAAAGTTTGTGGAATATGATTTCCAGATCAAACAGGTGATTAGAATGTTGTATGTATTTAACCACCAAATAATCCACATAACATTCAACAAATTTTCCTAAAAAGGGTTTTAAGATATGGTGCAAGGCATGTTGATATGTTGCACATGCATTATTCAGGAAAAAGGGAATTACCTGATAGAAAAACACGCCTTGAGGGGATATGAAGGATGTAGATTCTTCATCTTCTGGAGCCATTCATATTTGATTATACCCAGAATATCCATCCATGAAGAAAAGTGATTCATAACCATTTGTTGCATCAATTAAGAGTTCTATGATCAGAACTGGAAAATCATCCTTGGGACAATGCTGATTAAGATCTCTGAAGTCAATGAAAACTCTAATTTTTTCATTCTTCTTTTTTACAGGGAAAATTTTAGCCAGCCATTTGGGATACTAAACTTCTCTGATGAAGTTTTCTTTGATAAGCTTATCCACTTCAGCTTCAATTTTGGAGGAAAAAGTTGGGTTTGTTCTTCTTTCGGCTTGCTTGAATCCTCAATGTTCTTCTGGAAAACCCAAATGATGAGTGGAAACATCGGGATCAAGACCTGGAATTTCTGTATAATTCCAAGAAAATATATCTCGATTTTGATTTAAAAATGAAATATACATTTCTTGCTCTTCAAGAGTCATGTTTTCACTAATTAAAGTGGGGCGTGGATCTTATTTTGTACCCAGATTTATTTCTCTGAGTTCATCCACAGTGGTAGAGATACCATCTTCAAATGCTGGGGGAGCATCTCTGAGATCTTACTCTTCTTCTTCAATATATGTTACTTCCTCTATTTATACTTTCATAGTAGATGATGAAGTAGAACTTCTATGGTCAAGGGAGAAGTTAAAACTTAAACATCTTGAAAAAGAGGCTTCCATTTCTAACCCTATTGATGATGAAGGGTCTTTATGAGGTGATAGAGAGAAGATGATGGATTGAGAATCGACATAATTATTTTCCTCTGGTATTGCAATAACTTCTTCTCTCCTGGTTGATGAAGTATAGAATTTCAGGATTTCAGTGGATGAAATGAAGACATCTCCATTTGAGCTTTCATCATTGCCTGGCGAATCAACAATTTCCACCATGTTGTCTCGCATGGTTTTTGTAATTGACATTATGGAAGTTTCCATAAGAGTATTTGTATTTGGGATTATCCTATCAATTTGACTGATAGGCAACACATAATCTGTACTCACAATTATAAATGGGTTTAATGGAATATTTTCCAAACCATATGGTAACCTCCTTTGTGGTGGATATCTCCTTTACCTCCATGTGATAGAATTCTACCTCAATGTATTGAGATTCACATGTTTTGAATGGGTCTTTATCACCATACAATGTCCCAATTTGACCATTGAAACAATATTTGAGACATTGATGGTATGATGAAGGTATAGCCTCATGCTGATGTAGCCAAGGTCTTCCAAGAAAAATGTTGAAGCCTGTGTCATGAGAAACAACTATGAAATCTGAATTCGATACAAGGTCTCCAAACTGAGTTCTGAGTGTATTCTCACCCAGAGGTTCTTGTTCATTTTTATCATATCCTTGCAACATCAAAGTAGAAGGAGATAAATCAGATTCGGTGAGGCCTAATCAACGAAGTTTATGAATAGGGATGAGGTTAACTCCTGAACCATTATCAATGAAAGCTCATCGGATATCTACATCATTGATCTTTCCAGATAGATACGAAGGTCTAATATGTCCATGCACAACATCATCTTCATCTTCATCTATAAAAGATATCACTGTATGGAATTTTGTAGGATCATTCTCTATATGGTAGACTTGAGTCGTAGTAATTTCAGTTTTCAATTCCTGAGGACTTGACAAAGCCTCAATGAGCACCTCCCAAAGATCCTTCTATAGATTCAAGGCATCCAGAATTGATAACTTGGCCGGTATTTGGGCCAAATGTTTCAAGACATCATAATTTTGGTCCAAAGGCCTGTGTTTCCTAATAGGAATATGTGGTTTCACAGGTGCCTTAGAAGTTGATTCTTTGGAAGTAGATTCATCCCGTATTGAGGTAGGAGTTGGAAATACTCTTGGCTTCGGTAGATTAGACCTACTAGGTCTATCTATTTGATGAGAGGAAGAAGGTGTGACCTCTAATCGGTCTTCCAAGATAACTGTGTTAGGACTGAATCTTCCATGTGTGGAAGAACTTTCTTGTTCCTGTTGAGCCCGTTGAAGGGCTTTGCCACAATTTTCTACCACATATACAGTTCTACCAGGGGTAGGATTATAATAGTAGCTTCTGAAATATCCACATCTTCCCATGTATCCTAAACCTCTAGAACTCCCTCTAATTCCTTTGTTTGATACAGGGAACTCAGACTCATCAAGATCGAAACTGTGACTGGCATACGGATCCATTAAGTGAATCATGTTAACATAACCAAAGATCAACTCTTCATCTGATGAAGACTCTTCCTGATGAACCATTTCTGGCTATACCATTTGGTGGGGCAGTGCTAGTGCTTTTTAAGTAGATGGCATAAAATCTTCTAGAATCAAATACAACTTAGGCTTTGACACGAGCTCATCTTATTCTAACTGCTCTTCTTTCTTCTAATTATGTCGTCTCTTGGAGGATTTTCCTTCTAACGAAGGGAGTTTTTCTATGGCATTCATAGCAGAAGACACAATTGGTTGATTCAATTGCATCCGTAAAATGGCATGAGTTTGGTTGATCATTTTCCTGACCATCTAATCATCATATTTTTTGCACATTTTTGCTTTTGACTTCATGCGAATCGCCTTCTTCCTCTGGATCTGTAGTAGTAACACATACTACCTGGGCTGAAGAACCTTTCAGTTTTACTTGTCTCGAGTCCACCTTCTTTTGCAGAAGGTGATTGAAGACAAAACACTCCTAAATGGGATAAATAAACATCTGATGAAATGGGAAATAGTTGGGAAGGTCTTCATCTCCTTCCTTGTTCAGCCTTTTGGGCCTTGGCAACTGAACCAAATTATTTTCCAGATCTGAAATGAAGTAACCAGGAACTCATTCATTTCAGAAAGAATAAACTTTGTTCTTTAACTCACCAAATTGTTTCCGTCTTTTATCTCTTTGATCATCTTGACGAGACGGCCTCTGTTGTTGACGCTTAGGAGGTAGATCCCTTCGATAAGATGAAGGTTTTGAAGTGTAAGCAGGTACATATGATTGTTTAAGTGTAACTGTAGTAGTCTCTGCTCTCCCCATTCTTCTTCCTAGAGATGATGTAATTACATGAGTTTTAGCCTTAGTCTCTATAAGAGAATATTCGATCTATTGAGCGATTTAAGTAAGGTCTCGAAACCCTCCAGTGTATTTCACAGGAATCAACGGTGTGCATAATTCATCATGAAAATTTTCCACACAGATTGGCAACAACTCTTCTTGAGGGAGTTCTAAGCTTAAGGAATATGTTAATCCCTTCTAGTGAGAAATGAAATCTTAAACTCTTTCATTTTCCCTTTTATTACAATTTTTATGATAAAAAATTTTCGTCATTGGTAATGTTGATCTAAATTGAAGAAGAAATCTTTGACAGAGATCTTTCCACCCGGTAATTGACCGGTATTGCAAGCTTGTATACCAGACAAAAGCAGGCCCTTGTAATGACTGTACAAAAAACCTAATCTTAACTGCTTCTTGTTGTTGAGAATTTTCCATCATATGATCACAACGAAAAACAAAATGTGTTAAGTGTTGTTCTAGATCTCCCGAACCATTAAAAATTGGGAATGTGGTACTTGAAAATTTTGATGGGGGAGGAATTGCATCCACCCATTCAGGGTAATCTCTCTTTTCTGGTTGAATTTGTGCACACTTTCCTTCTATAGCTTCCAACTGATCTATTAATTACTCAATGGTAGTCATTAATTTTTTAGAAACATATGGTTGATCTTGAAACTGATCAGGTGCAATAACTTTAGTTTGGACGGGTGTGGCGACCAAGATTGCCACTGATGGTAGTATTTCCGGTTGTTGTTGCGTATGACCCGTAGGATTGGACCAGTGAGGGTGTACTGGTAAAGGGGGATATTCCTGATCCATCTCAGTATCTGCAACAAATTCCCTTGATTTACTGACTCTGGTACGCTTAGGAGGAAGACTACCTTGGAGTAGTTCTGCATTCAACCTCCTTAACTCTTTCATTTCTTCCTCTTTTTGTGCGAACCTTTCCTCTAATGAGAGTGATTGGACTTCTCCAAAGGAAGGGTGTAATGTAACCTGACTTTTACCCTTTTCCTTAGCATGTTCCTTTCTGGAGTATGGAAGGGAATTTCCAGAAGGAATATCTTGCCTCTGGGTATCCCTCTGTCTTCTAGTACACACACCTTCTTCATTTATTTCTGTGTGTACAGCTTCTTGAATAGGAACTTCCTCATCTGATTCCTCTAAGTGAACCTCATGTTCTGGGGGATCAGTAATAATGGCATTGATGACATTTATCGATGCATAACGCATTGATGTCCTTCTGTCAGCGCTTCTACAATACTATATTCTTCCATTTATTTTATAAGACATTTCCCTTGGTTTAGTTGATCCCTCGGGAACATCTTGATGAACTTTAATTTGGAGGGAATCTCATGATAATTAGGCTCTGCTTTCCCCTTGTGGATTCTTCCCTAATTGAGAGAAGACTGAATTTCGCTGAGGAAGAGATTGAGGATTGGAAAAAGTCCCCAGTCCGGTGGACTAGGGCTATTCCTGCTTTCCCTACTCAACTCCTTGAATCCCATCTATTGATCCCAAGGGTTGGGCTAAAAGAGTCCCCAGCCTGGCAAGCTGAGGTGGTTCTTGAGATGCTTCATCTGAGACTTTCTTAAAATCTCTTATGATTTTGTGGATTATAGTCTGGAAATTGGCCGGATACATCAACCTACATCCACTCAAATCACCTGGTCCAAATGACTGTTGGATGATTTCTGACACTTCTGTCACCTAATGATTCACATGCTCTAAACAAGAATCCTGTTTGATATTCTCATTTGCTTGATGCAAGAGTAATTACACAACTTTTTCTTTGTATGCCTGACTTTGGGAAGAACTAGTTGAGGCATGTTCCTGAGCTAGCCTTTGATTAAACACAAAACCAATTGGTTATGGCTGCCCATGGGCAATAACATTTCCTGAGACCACTTTTGGAAGGCTTTGTTGACTGGAGAGTACAATGAAATGGAGTGCTCCATGAACACCCCATCCACTAATATGAATACCAGATGGGGCATTGGTAATTAACTGGCACAACCTTTTTAGTGCACCAAAGCATGCATGCTGAAGGGCTTTCTTTTGCTTTTCAACCTTTGGATATCAGGAAACTTAGAGAGATGCCAAATCAATTTGGCATTTTAACCGTTTTATTATCTTAAAATGATTTTCACATTCATCATAAGATAATATTTTCTCTTTTAAGTGACAGAGAGTTTTCCACATGTTGATATGAATATCATGAATACAATCTTCCATCAAAGTTTCTGGAATATCATACTGAGAGTCAGCCAAAGGCCAAAACATGACTGGTATTTCACCTTTCTCCGGTTGTTTTCTCATATTCAGTAATTCCTCTTTGTCATTCAATGAAGATTCTTCTACCTGATTGGACTAAAGCTGGCACTTCTTTATTGCTTCATCAAATTCAACAAGATTGGTAGAGAATTCATTTGTCAAATTAGAAGATGAATGACCCAGGGGTGGTTCGGAGAATGACCTACACCCTGGTCTATCTTCTGATTGAGAAAGTATTTCACCTGTTAGTGGTAAAGCATCGGACATGACTAGCTTCATATTTTCAAGTGCCTCAAGATAAGAGGGCTTTCTCGTTACATCATTGTCCTTTGAAGAATTTTTCAGGCAATGCGAATTACTATTATGGAGAAAATTTTCGTAGCTAAATTTATCATCATGGGGAGACCACCATGGTGGGTTACAGCAAAATATGAAACCTTTTTCTCCTTGATCTTCTGGCCACGCAGAGGTTTATCGTGGCTCTCATCTGAAGATGATACTTCGAGATCGACCGAACTATCATGAAGCAAGCCTTCATGAGTAAGTGTCTGATTAAGGCCTTCAAAATTATTGTTCCCATTATTGTGAAATGAGAGAGTATAATATTGAGTTGCAACAGATAATTGTCTGGGGGCTTCAAGAACTCCAGCATCGAGCAAGGCTTTATTACATATTGGCTCTTGATTTCTCGACTGTGTTGGACGGGTCTTTTTCCTAGACGCCTTCTTACTCCCTTTGGAAACCACTTGTTGATGAAAGTGGTTATTCTGGGCAGGTGTATATGCCTGCTCAGGAGAAATGGTCAGGTTAGGATGATTATCTTCATTCAAATTGGGTGTATGTGCCTGACTTGATTGTCCGTATGATATGGGGGAGTATGCCCCAAAACCCTGCTGGACTGGGACAGAGGTGTGTATATATTCTGGGGTGATATGTTGATGAGTCACTCCACTGATAGGGATAGATTTATGATTCCTTCCCTGTGATGCTGCTGAAGTTGTTATAATATTCTGATAGGAATCCAGAATATGGGCAGGGATTTTCTTCTGCACTTTCACCATTGTCAGAATGTGCTTGGTGACTTCATCATCAGAATGGGAATATAAGTCCATTTTGTGCTTGGAGTAGGTGTGTATTCCTACTCATATCCTCCTTTTCCTATCAACGAATTCTGACAGTACTTATTCATAGGGTCAGAGAGTTGAGTATGCTCCAAATTTATCATTGGAGCTTTCCGACTGACTTCTCCGGGTGATACCAAATGATAAAGTTGGTTAGCCTGATGAATTGCAGGTGTATGTGTCTGCTGATTGTTCCCCACAACATTTTATTGGTGAGTTTGTTTGGTTGCAGTCAGAGAAGCCTCCTGACTAGCTGATGAATTATAAACATGTGTATATGCATGCCTATAAAACTTCTCCGGAATTTCCTGGCAGGATTGGCGTGTTACTGCCAGACAAGTCTGATGGGTAGTAACATCAGGACGGATGGGTGTATATTTCTGCTCATTTTTTACCATCAAGTTGTCTTGATGGACTTCTCCTGAAGGGGAATACGTAAGAACCTGCTCCCTATTGTCTGAATTTCACCTCTGATGGTTCGTCATGCGTGCTCGGGTCTTAGGAACTTGAGTCGATCCCCTAAAGACGATACCCTCATCATGTTGAGGGTGCACTACCGCATAAGTCTGGCGGTAATTGTTGATGGGAGCACTCAGGAACGACTCCTGTCTTCTTGAATTAAGTCCTTGAGTGACCTTCTCATTCACCTCCCAATAATATGGGAGGGACTAGTGATTGCATTCCGGGGATAATGACCCAAAACAGTTAGAGATGGTGGTTGGCACCACATGCTTCTTGACCACTGGTCGTCACTGTCCGGATAACCAGGGTGAGTTGTTAACTTGGAGGACTTGTCGAGTGGCCTCCAGAGTCTGAATGGTACCATGTTGACGGTATTCCTTAACCAATACATTTGAGACCTAGTGTTGAAGACACTAAGTAGGTTATTTCATCCTCAGAGTGGATGAGGATACATCAGGTGTAGTGGCCAAGGCATTCACAGGTGTGAACTTTAAAGAAGCCATTTCTGTAATGCAGAGAGATCTTGGAAAAGAGTGCATGTTATATATAACAGACATAATCAAGATAAGTTTGTCCATACAACTTTTAGATGAGAACATGTGTTATTGATTGCTTTTCTGGCTCTCAAATTAAGTTAAATAGGGGCCTAAAATAAGTAAAACGTCATTTTTACTTGGTTAAGGATTCACGTCGGGTTCACCATTTTTGTTTCTTCTAGAAATGGGGATGACCTTTTTTGTTTAAGTTTCAAAATATAAAATTGGTTTCTAATGGTTTTATACGTAGAACCGGAAACATCCAATGATTCTATATCCATCTGGACCTACTTTCCAAAGGTAGGTGCTCATTAGTTGGGGACCGATGAGGCTTAAGAATTTTCATTGGTTGAGAGGATGGGAGGTCGGGCTCATCGCACCTTTTTTAGGGGAATTATTACCTACTCCGGGACTCTCTTATAGATTTATGTTATGTTCATGAATCCTTATTAATTCACCAAGTATGAAAATGAATTTTCCTTTAGATTTTGCAATCAATGATTGATATGTATGAAATTTAGAGAATCTTTTATATGTATTTGAGGTTCGTCATCGATAGAGAATCATCCGTATTTATTAGAGATTCTTAGTCAATGGTATCCTTCAACACATTATATAGAAATCTCTTGGTCATTATGATAACCATACTAGTTTTAAATCCACTCAGTGGGGCACTTGAAGTTTATTGTCGTTCAGAAAGACAGGGATTATTTTAGAGTTGGGATCATACCCGCAGATGGGCTACCTACGTATCCTTGATAAAGAGGAATCAAAACCCACGTAGTTCGGGAATTAAGATATAGTTTAACTTCATATGGGACGGATGAGAATTAATGGGTGATGGGATTGAACCTTAGAAAGGCTTCCTATGTACTCTACTTTTAAGGTAGTGATCAAAGTCCACATAGTTCGATTAAGAATTGTGGGGCTTACATATGATTAAAGGCCCAAATAGATGTGTTGTGGTTACTTTTACACTCTAATCTCACGTGAGTCATGCTCGGTGTGAGAAACAACAGCTATCAGTAAACCTGACAATTTGTGCCACGAAAGATGTGGTCACAAGGAATAATATGGGGCTTATGTATGTGTGATTGCCCAAATAGGTGAAAATTGGGATTTACTTCCGAAAAGAATCCTAGGAATAAGGTCCATATAGATATTCATGCTTTATAGAGATTTGGATGCTCTAACTTGGGGCTTACTCCTGATGAGGATCCCCAAATTAGGGGGGACTTGGGGCTTACTCCAAAGAAGGATGCCCATTAATAGGGTCCATAAAGGTATTTGTGATTTATGGAGATTTAGATTATTAATTTGGGGCTTACTCCTAAAAAGGATGCACATATTAAGGGGGAATTAAACCTAATATTGGGGCTTAATCCAAAGGAGGATGCCCAGATTAAAGAACTTGGGGCTTACTCCTAAGGAGGATGCCCAAATTAGGGGGGACTTGTGATTGGGTTTCATTACTGAAAAGGAAGACCAAATCAAAAGAAATTAAGACTGGGGATTTCTCCTAAGGAGGATGCCCATATTAAGGGGATTTGTAATTTGGGGCTTACTCCTGAAAAGGAGGCTCAGGTTAAGGGAAATTATGACTGGGGCTTACTCTTAAAAAGGAGGCTCAGGATAAGGGGACTTGAGACTTGGGGCTTACTCCTGAGAAGGCGGCCCAAATCAAAAGAACTTCTCTGAATTCCTTTCAGATAAGGAATCCAACAAAGGCACCATGCCACAAATGGCTTTGAAGATGGTTTTGAAGGATAAATCTTGAAAAGGAAAGGTGAATATGAGGAAAGTAAGTGACTAGGAAGGAGGCGCGCAAGTTCTGGTCTGGTGCGCAAGTCTTGGTCGCGCAATTATACTTGCATGACATGATTTATCTTGGGCGATGAAGAATCCATGAAGTGATACTTGGGTGACTTTGAATTGGATACCTTAGTATCATCCCTAGAGACTTTCAGAAGGGTGGCTCACACGTTTCCTTGAGAGGTAAAGGTGGCGTGAAAGTGTCTTCACTTCCCTTAAGGGATGGACACTTAGGCGTGCAAGTATTGATTAGTTCTAATACTTAGGCCTTATTCTTCCTCTTTAGAGATTCCATTCTTAGTAAATAATTACCTTAGAAGTGTTTGTAAGACTTCAGACAGAGACTTGGGAGACCAGAGCTTGAATCTAAGTTTTGGATTTTTCGTCCTCGAAATGGGGGGCCCACATGGGGTATTTATAGGCCACCTGAGGTTTGGGGGAAATTTTTCTTAGGGTGCGCAAGTGACTTGCGCGCCTCATATCTGGCGCGCAAATGACTTGAGCTCCTCATATCTGGCGCGCAAGTGACTTGTGCTCCCAAGGATGGTGCATAGGTATACTTGCATGCCTTAATGCCTTTACAATATTTGATGAATCTTCCCTCTTCTTTTCTCGAGGTATTACCCTTAGTCAATCTTTGGAATCTGTGATGGAACGGAGCATCAACAGTCATGCAGGACGATAATGAAGTTTAACATCATGCGGGACGAAGATGAATAGTTTAACATCATGAAGGAAGAAAATGTCTATGTCACTCAACCATATTAGTACACATCCTACCAAAACTAATAATCCCACGTGAGTCATGCTCTATGTGGAAACAAGAAGTAATGATGGTATTTTCCTGACACATGGTAGCACATATAAAGGGGAATGGAGATGTCAGGCTGAAAATATCCCAACGACACTGGCCCACTTATTCGACGTGCAAAGATGCACGGAAGGGTAACACCAAGGGTGTTGGATTTCCACCTAAACATAGAGAGGTAAAAAAAGTGGTGAATCATAGTGTTCGATATCTGGATCATAATGATGTTGGTGTAATGATGGAGGATATTTGTTTACCACGTTTGAAACACAGCATCCATATCGTGTTACCAAGGATGAGGATAGACAAATGATGGTCGACCATTGACCATGTTTGAAAAACAAGACCTATCGCAAAATGCCATCCAATGTTTACTGAGAAGTTTTCCCAGGATAGTAGGCGAGTCATAGGCTGAGCATCCATACTATTAGGGGGTCCCTTCAAACAATAAATAAGGCATGGATCCAAATAAAGGGACGCTACAAAGCGTGGATATGGATTGGGATTATGTTCATTTGGAGTCCAACAATCTGGGTTCTAAAACACAATGCATCAGATCATGTCAGTGGGAAGACGTAGCTGGAATCAGAGTAACAGACCCTGGTTTTTCAAATAGTTTAAGGTCTTATTCCTAGAATTAGTGGTTCTTATTTTAAGGTCATAGAGTTTGGACTTGTTGCATAGTTTAACATCATATATCTAGGAAGAGTGATGGATGGTGTTTAGGGTCACATAGCTTTGACCATGGTTATTGTAGTTTTAGGTCTCATAGATTTGACCAAAATATTGTACAGTTTTTCGTCATGTGAACAAGACGTTTTCCTATAACGTCATGTGAAAAAGTGGGTGGTTGTTATGAAGTCTAAAGTCATGCAACTAGGATGTGGTTCTTATGCAGTTTTTCATCATGCAACTGGGATGTGGTTGTTATGCATTTTAAAATCATGCAACTGGGACGTGGAACCACACAAATTGTGTCGGTAGAGGTATGGTCATATATACCCCATTCTGGTGGTTTGGGATGAGGGGGAATCTATATTGTGGGATTTGACTAAAATTCCCTGATCTTATGCATGGATGTTCTCCGTGCATGAGTTGTTATATGTTATAATGAACCTTCCATGATCTGGTGTCAAAGGTACAGGGAGGACCCCTGTGGTTGATGTAATGTGGTAGTTGGGATAACACAGAGTGTCTCAAGGGTGGTAGGGATGACAACATTCCCTCAGTCCAGATGGGTGATGAAGCTAGGATTGTTGGTACGACAGGGCGATGGATCCCGAAAGGTGTGGAATCCTGGAACATCGGTACGATGGGGTGATGGATCCTAGAAGGCATGGAATCCTTGATGTCGGTATGATGGGGGAGATGGAGCCAGGAAGGCATGGAATCTTGGACGTTGGTAAGATGGGGGTGATGGAGCCCGGAAGGTGTGGAAGCCTAGACATCGGTACGATGGGGGAGATGGAGCCATTAAGGCATGGAAGCCTAGAGCATCAGTATGACGGGGGTGATGGAGCCCTGAAGGTGTGGAAGCCTAGACGTCGGTACAACGGGGGTGATGGAGCCCAGAAGGCGTGGAAACCTGGACGTCGGTACGACGGGGGCGATGGATCCTGGAAGGCGTGGAAGCCTGGACATCGGTACGATTGGTGCGATGGAGCCTAGAAGGCGTGGAAGCCTGGAGCATCAGTACGATGGGGGTGATAGAGCCTGGAAGGCATGGAATCCTGGAGCGTCGATACGATGGGGCGATGGAACCCGGATGGTGTGGAAGTGTGGACGTCGGTACGATGGGGGTGATGGATCCTAGAAGGCATGGAAGCCTGGAGCGTCGGTACGACGGGGCGATAAAGCCCAGAAGGCATGGAAGCCTGGAGCGTCGATATGGCGGGGAAATGGAGCCCGAAAGGTGTGGAATCTGGGATGTCGTTACGATGGGGGCGATGGAGCCCAGAAGGCATGGAAGCCTGAAGCGTTGGTACGACAGGGTGATGGAGCCTGAAAGCCGTGGAAGCCTGGACTTCTGTACAACGGGGAGATGGAGCCTGAAAGGCATGGAATCCGGGAGCATCGAAACGACGAGGCGATGGAGCCCGAAAGGTGTGGAAGCCTAGATGTTGGTACGATGGGGCGATGGATCCCGGAAGGCATGGAAGCCTGGAACATCGGTACGACGGGGTCATGCAGCCCGGAAGGCGTGGAATCTTATACATCGGTACGACGGGGCAATGGAGTCTGGAAGGCATGGAAGCCTGGAGCGTCGGTATGAAGAGACGATGGAGCCTGGAAAGAATGGAATCTTGGACGTCGGTACGAAAGGGGTGATGGAGCCCATAATTCATGTAAGACTGGACATCGGTATGACGTGGGTGATGGAGTCCGGAAGGCATGGAAGCCTGGATGTTAGTACAATGGGGGTGATGAAGCTAGGAAGGTGTGGAAGCCTAGAAATCGGTATGACGAGGGCGATGGAGCCCGGAAGGCGTGGAATCCTGGACGTCGGTACGATGAGGGAAATGGAGCCCGGAATGCGTGGAAGCCTGGACGTCGGTACGACGGGGGTGATGGAGCTTAGAAGGCGTGGAATCCTGGACGTCGGTACGAAGGGGGTGATGAAGCCTGGAGGGTGTGGAAGCCTGGATCATCATCTCATAAGGCAGGGAAACTTTGTTGATGCATAAGGAGGACCTCCCTGATGTTTTACGTCGGGGACGAGGGGAACTTTTCTGCCGAATGTTAGCGGTGCGGGGAGCACCTCTGTAGTGGTTGTTGGTGTTGTTGGAGACATTCCATTAGATAGGGGGTGGTTTCGCCCATCGTTCCCTATGAGGACAGTAGAGTTGGAAAGGAACTGATGAAGTAAGGGGGTGGATGCCACCTGCATGGGCCATGAGGTCTGAGGATTCATCGAGTAGCCAAAGGAGTCGGGTGGCGGATGCCACTTGTGTGGCCTCTTAAGGCGGAGGAGTCGGTGAGGAGCCGATGGAGCCAGGTGGCGGATGCCACCTGCACGACCTCTTGAGGTGGTGGGGTCGACGAGGAGTCGATGGAGTCGGGGGCAGATGCCCCCTTCATGGCCTCTTGAGGGGGCAGGGCCGGGGAGGAGCTGATGGAGTAGGGTGGCGGATGCCACCTGCTCAGCCTCTTGAGGCGATGGGGTCGGCGAGGAGCCAATGGAGTTGGGGTGGATTCCCCCTGCACAACCTCTTGAGGCGGCGGGGTTGGAAAAGATCCAATGGAGACAGGGGAAGATTCCCCCTGTGCGGCCTCTTGAGGTGGCGTGGTTTGCAATGAGCTGATAGAGTCGGGGGAGGATTCACCCTGCGCGGCCTCTTTAGGTAGCGGAGTCAGCGAGGAGTCGATGGAGTTGGGTGGCGGATTCCACCTGCGCTGCCTCTTGAGGCGATGGGGTCAGTGAGGAGCCGATGGAGTAGGGTTGAGGATGCCACCTGCGCGACCTCTTGAGGCGGCGGGGTCAGCGAGGAGCCAATGGAGTAGGGGTAGATACCCCATGCATTGCATCTTGAGGCGGCGGGGTCGGCAAGGAGCCGATGGAGTCAGGGGGCGGATGCCCCCTACATGGCCTTTTGAGGTGGTAGGGTTAGTGAGGAGATGATGGAGTCGGCTGGCAGATTCCACCTGCGTAGCCTCTCCAGGAAGTGGAGTCAGCGAGGAGTCGATGGAGTTGGGTGGCGGATGCCACCTGTACAGGCTCTTAAGGTGGCGGAGTTGGCGAGGAGATGATGGAGTCAGGGCGGATGCCCCCTGCACAGCCTCTTGAGGCAGCGGGGTCGGCGAGAAGCTGATAGAGTTGGGGTCAGATGCCCCCTGCATGGCCTCTTGATGCGGCGGGCTGGACAAGGAGCTGATGGAGTCATGGGAGGATTCACCCAGAGCAGCCTCTTAAGGAGGCAGAGTCGGTGAGGAGCTGATGGAGTCGGGTGGTGGATTCCACCTGTGTGGCCTCTTGAGGTGGAGGGGTCGGTGAGGAGCCAATAGAGTAGGGTGGTGGATTCCACCTTCACAGCCTCTTGAGGGGGGGGGTGGCGAGTAGCCGATGGAGTCGGGGGGGGGGGGGGGGGGCAGATGCCCCCTGCATGGCCTCTTGAGGCGGCGGGGTCGGCGAGGATCCGATGGAGTCGAAGGCAGATACCCCCTATGCGGCCTCTTGAGGCAGAAGGTTTTACAGGGAGCTGATGGATTTGGGTGTCAAATTCCTCCTATGCGGCCTCTTAAGGTGGCGGGGTCAGAAAAGAGCTGATGGAGTCATCGGAGGATTCCCCCTACGCGCCCTCCTAAGGCGGAAGAGTTGGCGAGGAGCCGATGGAGTCGGGTAGAAGATTCCACTTTCGCGGACTCTTGAGGCGATGGTGTCGGTGAGGAATCGATGGATTAGAGTGGTGGATGCCACCTGCGTGGCCTCTTGAGGCGGCGGGGTCGGTGAGGAGCAGATGGAGTCGGGGCGGATGCCCCCTGCGCGGCCTCTTGAGACGGAAGGTTCAGCGAGGAGTCGATGGAGTTGGGGGCGGATGCCCCCTGCACGGCCTATTGAGGCGGTGGTGTCAGTGAGGAGACGATGGAGTCAGGTGGCGAATGCCACCTACACGGCCTCTTCAGGCAGCGGAGTCGGTGAGGAGTCGATGGAGTCGGGTGGCGGATGCCACCTGTGCGGCCTCTTAAGGCAGCAGAGTCGGTGAGGAGCCGATGGAGTGGGGTGGCGGATGTGAGAACTGGTCCCCACCCACAAGTTGCCTTGCAGACACGTGGGCCCCACCGTAGGTCCCACCCATATGCCTGAACGAGTCATCTAACTAATGAGTATCCCAACAGGCCAACACATGTCATTTCCAGTGTGCTTTGTCCTCACTCACACACACCCTGAGAATCTTCCCAGGAGGTGACCCATCCTGATCACTTCTCCAGGCCAAGCACGCTTAACTATTGAGTTCTAATTAGGTAGGCTCCCAAAAAGGAAGGTGCACCTTATTGACCTGAGTCATATCATTTAGTCATTTAACCCTTTATCATTTGGGGATGTTACAATCACCCCCCCTTTAGGGCACAACGCCCTCGTTGTGGGCCCTACATCTCAACCCAGGAAGTGCACCGCACTTAAGGCTGGGTTCCTCCTCTGATACCAAATTTGAAAACTAGGCCCCGCCCACCAGTTGCCCCGCAGACACGTGGGCCCCACCATAGGTCCCACCCACATGCCTGAATGGGTCATCTGACTAATGACTTTCCCCACAGGCCAACACATGTCCTTTCCAATGTGTTTTGTCCTCACTCACACACATCCTGAGAAAATTCCCAGAAGGTCACCCATCCTGATCACTTCTTCAAGCCAAGCATGCTTAACTATGGAGTTCTAATTATGTAGGCTCCCGAAAAGGAAGGTGCACCTTGTTGACATGAGTCATATCATTTAGTCATTTAACCCTTTATCATTTGGGGATGTTACATCGGATGCCACCTGCACAGCCTCTTGAGGTAGCGAGGTCGGCGAGGAGCTGATGGAGTCGGGGGAAGATGCCCCATGCGTGGCCTCTTAAGGCGGCAGGGTCGGCAAGGAGTCGATGAAGTAGGGTGGCGAATTCCACCTGCACGGCCTCTTGAGGTGGAGAGGTCGGTGAGGATCTGATTAAGTCAGGGGGCGGATGCCCCCTATGCGTCCTCTTTAGGCAGTGGGGTCGGTGAGGAGCCAATGGAGTCAATTGGATGATACCCCCTCCATGACCTCTTGAGGCGGCGGGGTCGGCGGGGAGCCGATGGAGTCGGGTGTCGGATGCCACCTGCACAGCCTTGTGTGGTGGAGGGGTCGATGAGGAGCCGATGGACCATAATCTTCACACACCCGATGGTACTCATCCTCTCACATATGAAGGACAGGGGATTCACCTGGGTGATGCCTCAATTTTCCCGACATATTTTCTCTAATCACAATTTAAGGATAAGAGATTCAGGTCGAGTTCACCATTTCAATTTCCGACACTTTCTTCAAGGCGCGTGCATCCGTCTGTTCGAGGATGACAACTTTGTTTGTTGCCCCGCATTCCCGCTTTCCAAAGGTGGGTGGCATCCGTCGCTTATTGAGGGATGTTTTTTCCTTGATCGAAATGGGATGATGGGGTATCGGTTCTTCCTTCTATGTATTCCTCCTAGGAACTCGTTACCTAGTCCGAGTCTCCCTCATAGATTTGAGTCGTGGTTCTTGATTCTCGTTCCCAGTTCCATATCTTTGTGGACTCTGGTTAATTACACTACTTTCATTAGGACATTCCATGGGGTCTTGACAGGTAGTAACCTTCGGTTGGAGTAGATGACAACATCAGGAATGTCAGGGCATCTTTGGATGCGTGGAAATTGGGGAATCTGTATTATTCCTCATAAGAGGGCATCTCAAGGGGGAAGAACCTGGGGAATCCCACATTAGTTGTGGGGTATCTTATGTTGGAGTCATGTCTCTATGTTTTTCCTCAGCTTCCCATGTTTAACAAAGGGTATTACTCGATTTTAACGTCTTGGAGATACGGTTACACCAAAGTTGTGTCTTCCGAGGTTTTCCTCAGGCATCTCATGTTTAACACAAGGTAGGTCGCGAGTTTAACGTCTTTCGGAGATGGAATGAGGGTGATCAGAACGTCCTATAGAAACGGATCAGATTGGCATATCTCTAGGAGGGAGCACTTTGAAGGTTTACCGGGTGGATAGATCAGATCACCCGATAAGAGAATACCCAAGATAGTATGTCCCATAAAGGTAAGATGTCACACCATAAAGGATGATCTAGACACCACTGAGGGTGGATCAGGGAGTGTGCACCCCAGAATATGGGAACACTGAGGTTTACTATTGTCTATGATTGAACTTTATAGAGGTTTCCTACGTACCTTGTGTAGATGATAGGGATCAAAACACACGTAGTTCTAAGAGTGATGAATCGGGGTGTACAGAAAGCACAACAACCCAGATACATGTTAGGGCTTACGCATGGAAAGATGTCCAAGTACTACTAGGATCAGCAAGGAGGTGGATGACATGATCCCACTGGGATGTGGCGGCCTAGGTAAGAATCAAGATGGATGATGGATAATTTAATGAAGTGGAGGGAGAATGATATGGAACCAACATGAGGACGGTGGTGATGTTGGGCTTGAGCCTTGAAGTGACTTCCTACGTATCCTTGTGATAGGGAATCAAAGTCTATGTAGTTTGGTGGGATGATGGGACACCTGAGGAGGTGACCCATGAGAATAGATGTATGGATGGGATATAGAGGAAATTGAACCTCCAGGTTGGGTCATGACCTTCCCTAAACACATTGGCTCGAGGGAGAGATCAATATGAGACATGAGTGATGGGCTTGAGCCTCAGGGAGGTTTCCTACGTATCCCAGTGGTAGGGAATCAATGTTCATGTGGTTCATCTGAATATGGATTACCATTGATTGGGGACTCCAACGACTTACTGTCGATTGGGGGACTTCAATGGATTACCGCCAAATGGGGATAACAATAGCATACTGCTGAATGGGGTTGACAACGGCTTACCGCTGAATGGGATTGACAATGGATTACTACTGAATGGGGTTGACAACAGCTTGCTGCTGAATGGGGTTGAACCTTGAGGAGGCTTCCTACAAACCCTGTCTATGAGACAGGGATCAAAGACCACGTAGTTTGAATGGGTACAGTTTAATGTCTTGAAAGATGAAAAGGAGGATTACAGTTAAACGTCATGCAGGACGGGGGTGGAACAATGTAAAGGCGGTCGGGACCAATGGATGGTGGGATTGAACCTTAGGGAGTATTTATATGTACCTTGCCTTAGTAAGGATTAAATTCCACGTAGTTTAGATGGTTGTTGGAACCAACGTGAAGATGGTCGGAACCAATGGGTGGGGGGATTGAACCTCAGGGAGGCTTCCTACATACCTTTCCTTCGCAATGATCAAATTCCACGTAGTTTGAGAGGAGTGGGAACCGACGTGAATATGGTCAGAACCAATGGTTGTTGGAATTGAACCTCAGGGAGGCTTCCTACATACCTTGCCTTGGAAAGGATCAAAGTCCACGTAGTTCGTGAGGAGTGTTTGGTGAACCGACGTGAAGACGGTCAGGACCAATGGTTGGTGGGCTTGAACCCCAGGGAGGCTTCCTATGTACCTTGAATTTGCAAGGATCAAAGTCTACATAGTTCAGGTGGTTGGTGGACCGACATGAAGATGGTCGAGACAGATTGGTGTTGGGTTGGAACCTCGGGGAGGCTTCCTACGTACCTTACCTTGGCAAGGATCAAAGTCCACGTAGTTCATAATGGTGGTGGACCGACGTGATATGGTCAGAACCAATGGATGGTGGGCTTGAACCTCGGGGAGACTTCCTACATACCTTGCCTTGGCAAGGATCAAAGTTTGCGTAGTTCAGGAGGAGTGGGAACCAACATGAAATGGTCCTAACCAATGGTTGTTGGGATTAAACCTTAGGGAGGATTCCTACATACCTTGCCTTGGTAAGGATCAAAGACCACATAGTTCAGGTGTATGTGTGGGGCTTACACTCTAGGATTCCAAAAGAGGATGTCATGATCGATGCTTACTCTAATCCCACATGAGTTGTGCTCGTTGTGAGAAACAAGAGGTAGTAAGGGCCTAACAATCACATCACAAAGGTGCATCCATAAAGGGTGGTGAATGGTAATTATACAAGGAAGCTTCCCGGGTGCCGCTATAGAGCGGCAATGGTGAATGGGGCTTACGCAAGGAAGCTACCCAGGTGCCGCTATGGAGCGGAATTGGTGAATGGGTCTTATGTAAGGAAGTTGCCCGAGTGTCGCTATGGAGCGGCAATGGTGAATGGGGCTTACGTAAGGAAGCTGCCTAGGTGCCACTATTGAGCGGCAATGGTGAATGGGGCTTATGCAAGGAAGCTAACCATAATGTCCTCCTCATGTCTGGCCATGAGGGAATCCCAACCCACTAGTTGGTTGAGGCCTTCACCTTTGTGCTAGTGCACAAGAGGGATAATGCCAAAGGAATTAGAATCTGTCCGAACAAAGGGAGATAAAAAGTGTGAATCGCATGCCCGAAATTCAGAATGCGGTGAGGGTGGCATGGAAATGATGGATAACTGTTGACCATGTTCTAAACACAGCATCCATATCGCATTAGCCTGAAATGGGGATAAACAAATGTGGGTCGACTATTGACCGTGTTCAAAACATGGGACCTGACTCAAAGTGTCATCCAAATTCTTACGAGGTGTGGGCCTTGGATGGTAGGTGAGCCAATGCGGCATGGGAATAGGCCGTTAGGGGGTCCCTTGAGACATGAAAGAGCATGAAGATTTGAATGAAGGACACGCAAAGCATGAGGTGGAGTGATGGAATGTTTGAACGGATTCCAACGCTCTTAAAATTACGCCACTTTAATCATGGCATAAGGCATATTATGCTTGGAGTATAAGTCATCTCTTATTTGGAGCAAGAGGCATCCTATTTTTGGCACATAGGGGGTACTACAGTTTATAGTCATGTAGATAAGACTGTTGGCATCTCATGCTTGGAGCATAATGCATATCTTGTTTGGAGCAAGAGGCATCCTATGTTTGGAACATAGGGTGCACTATAGTTTATGGTCATATAGATAGGACTGTTAGGAATAAGGTGCTTAGCAATGGCTAGTGTTGGGACTTACGCAAGGGTGTCCCTTTTTGGTTCAACCTAGCATATGATCCAAGTGATGGGGTTTGGATGAGTTACTTGAGGAATGGTTCGACTCAAGGTACTCGGGGAATTGATGATGAGAATCTCAACTCACAACATGAGAAACAAACCAAGAGAAATATATCAACTTAAGGTGTTTTTTGGTGTGCGGAGGAGTATCTTGAATCATGGAATTCCATAGCTGGAAGATGGATGTGCATAAGGGCGTAATTGAAAATGTCGACGTCCCGACCCAAAAAGTTTGAGGTACGACTCTCCATTATTCATGGGGGTTAGTGACAGTAGTGAAGGGACCGGCTCGGAAGGCCGGGACCAAAACCCGGCACTGACCCCAAGTGGGGGTGTGGGGGCGCAACCCCTGCTGTATAGACTGGTGGGTGCGAAGGTAGGAGCTTCGCAAAGTATAGGTCTTCACAAAGTATATTCTCAAAGGAAAGGGGCTCGCGGAGCATGGTGTCTCGCGAAGAAGCTTCGTGAAGGGAAGTTACTCGTGGAGCATGGAATTGCGGAGCATGGAATCGTGGAGCATAGACTCACAGAGAAAGGACTCGTGGATCATTGACTTGTGGATCATGGACTCACGGAGTAGCATTGTGAATGAAATCTGAGCTCCGCAAAATGGGAGATTGGCTACCCAATGGGCGGCGTGACCATCTTCATAAAGGGGGGTGGGCCGGGTATTTATAGGCAAGAGGCGCCGCAAAGCAGAGCTCGCTCAGTGCGAAAACGGAGCTTTCTCCGCAGTGGGTAAAGGGGTTCATAGAGCATCCCGCCTCCTTGCTTCGCAGCGGGTTCATGAATGTCAAATCGGTTCGCAGAGCATCCCGCCTCCTTGCTCTGCTGCGGATCACGAACATGAAATGGGTTTGCGGAGCATCCCGCCTCCTTACTCTGTGGCGGATCGTGAATTTCAAAGGGGTTTGCAGAGCATCCCACCTCCTTGCTCCATGGAGGCTTTGTGAAGTGGGATCTTTGCACCGTCCGTGAGGCTCTGGGGGCTCCGGTCAAGTTCCTACGCTCCGCGATCACGATGGGAGCTTTGTTAATGGGCTCTGTGAAACAGTTTTCTTGCCCAACTTCAAATGTCCATAACTCCTAATCTGTAACTACGTTCGGGCTCTACGACCTATCAAATCGAAACTTACGAAACGGGATACGATCTTGGATCACTTATGGGAGCATTTGAAAAATTTTGGTGATGCGTTTTCTAGTTTCAACAGTGATGTATGGGGGATCAATGTTAAGATGATTTTGTGAATTTCTTTCTAAATTTTATAATTTTCAACATTTGGAAGGTTTATAAGGTTAACCAATTATGGAAAGATTAAGTTAACATTAAGATAAAGTATTTATGTAGTGAATTTTTATTGAAAATCGTAGTTAAAATTCTATCTAGTTATTAAACATATTTCAAGGATATTTATCATATTTATTTTTTGAAAAGGACATCTTGTATGTTGAGTGACAACCCATCAAGTCTGAAAATGTTGTAGTTCTTAAACCCATGACCGATAGGCAATAAGGGGTCACACCTACCACTAGCCTATGAAATTTTCTGGTTAATGTTTTATTTTTTTAGTTAAAAATTTTATGAATAAAATATTTTTTGTGATGGATGACCTCAATCACTCCCTAATATTTATTCTTATGACAACCCTGCTCTTTATTACAAACAAAAACATGATTTATTATATAAACTTGCACTTAAGACAACTCTGAGGATCGAGAGGTATATTTTATTGGGAAAATTAGGAACATTACATAACAACTTATAACATTAAATACAACATATTTATTAAAAAATTCTTTTACATTACCATAATAGTCCTTCGTACTTATCATTTCATGGGATAACCTGAGGACATGCATTAGAAAAGGGTGAGCTATAAATCCAAATAAGGGAGTAAACAAGGAATAACATGAATAATACAGTATATTCTAGGAAATAGTCATATAAATGGAGCACAATAAAAACATGAACATAAAGACATGATATATCATGATTACAATAACATGGAAAGGTGGAAACAACATTTGACATGATATTAGCATGAGCCATGGCTCATTGCACATGGAGTATGAGTAAACTCTCATTGCACTTGAATTCGCATGAGTAAACCTTCATTTAACTTGAATTATCATGATTAAACCCTCATTTCACTTGACATATCATGATATAAATCTTTACCCAATGCATTGGAGCGCTATCAGGTTGCAACCTTTATAAATATTTCATTTCATGTATAAGTGTGCTACATGGATCATATAACATTAAATTATTCAAAATAATAATTTATTCCATGATAAAGGAATGTTGAATACATACATGAAACTCTATAATCAATAAGTATATGTTTATAAAGGTGAATAACCTTGATAGATAAATGGGTATGGTATTCACTTACACGATGATTTTGGCATGGGAAATTTTAGCAGCATAACGACATCAAATAGAAATCGTAAAATGGGTTGATGAGAGATAAATGGGTATCTAATCATTTATACATGAAATGGAAAGTAAGGGGGTCATGTAACATAATATCCCAACATATGTAATGGAATTTAGATTCATAATATAATTCAATTTCTTGAATGTAAATGAAAAGAGAGAAATTCATTACAGAATTTCGGTATGGAAACAGGTTTACATGGGAGGAATTAATGAGAGAAAAAGAGGTCTATCATCACTCAAAAATAAGGAGGGAAGTGTGGGGGTGGTGTGAAATAATACCCAAACATTTTTAATTAAAAAAATGGTATAAAAACATAAGGAAATTTGGATAAAAATGAGAAAAGAAGAAATCCCTTACTTGGATGTGTGATGCCAAAGGCTTGGGAGAGGCTTGAGAGAGGATTCTAGGGATATTGGGGAGAATTTAGAGGATTATAGATAGAGGAGGTAACATTTTTTTCTAGCTCAAAAGGTTTTGAGTGAATATTAATGTGAGATTTAGTGGGTTTATATTGGAAAGGAGAGGGAATTCTTTATTATCTAGGTTTTGGAAACCACACATTAAACAAATCAAAACCACAAACCACCCCATGGTTTTTCCCATGGTTTTTTCCAAAGTGGAGTAGAGAAAATAATTTTATAAGTCTAATGGAAGAACGTATTAAAATATTAGCCTTTCTTATGTGGAGGTGAGTTACACTCTCAAGTAAATCATTTTAAAAAGGTAAAATATTTTATAAGTCTTGGAGGGTCCAATAAAGAACCATAAAATTAATAAAACAAATATAAAATCACATTATTTTAAATTTAAAACATATATTGTCCTAAGATACCTTTCATAGTGTTTTATTACATCAATATTGGGTCATTATGATGTCATAAAACAAATTATGTATTTAAATGGTATTTAATTTTTACCCAAAAATTTGATTGTCTCAGAAAATTATGAAAAATTCAGAGTAAGATAATTTTGATGTCATGAATCCAAAAATAATATTCATTTTATCTAATAAATTTTCTAAATATGTGAATTTTCACTTTTAATATAAAAACCATCATTTATCGAAAATTCATGGGTTTTGACAAAAACAGATTTCAAACCTTAATAAAAATTATAATTGTATTCATAAAAATTATACGCTCATTTATATTTAATAATAGTAATTTAGAAATAATATTTTATTAAAATATTATTTAATTAAAAAATACATTAATTAATTAAAATTCATTTCTTAATTGAATTTAAATATTAACTAAATATACTATTTTTGCTTTAAAAAACATTTACAAAGTAACAATAATAAAATTAATGTATAGTCTTTATAAAAAATAATTCACATAATCATAGTTATAGGGTCTTGTTACATAACCCCTTATAACATCCGCATAAGACCTAAGGGCAAGGTGTGCGATGGTGACAGACTCCTAGGGAGGCTCGGATAATATCACTCGGGTAGTGATCTCTATTAACTTCCACTTCTCCCGTAGGCAGTTCCATTCAAGATTAATGTGTTGAAGCTTGGATTGGTATTGGTCAAGAGTGAATCCCAATGATGCTACCTCCTTTCTGAGCTCCGACAAATGGGAATCGTGTGGAGAAATTCTACTGGATGAGGCCATCTCTTCCTTTGTCTAAGTAAATTGGATTTATTTAATCCCTATATTTATACTAATTATGTGATCACTGTTCAACAGCTATATTAGAAATAGTCACAATTTATAATGGTATTTTAAGTCCAAAAACATAAAACAAAGGAAGTTTATATGTTTTATATAACCATTTTACATAATAATACATTTAATTATATCAATAGGAATTTTCATTAATAAATGTTTGGGTTGTTACAATCTTCCCCCTTAAGAAATTTCTCCCTCAAAATTTCCTTTTACCACACTAAAAAAGATGAGGGTAACTCAGCTTCATCACTTCCTATGATTCCCACATTGCTTCTTAAAACTTTTGGTTTCTCCACAACACCTTGACAAGGGGCATTGTATTTTTTCGTAGAACGTTTTCCCTACGATCTAAGATCTTCACCGGCTTCTCTTCATAGGAGAGGTCATTCTCCAATGGCATCACCTATGGATTGAGTACATGTGATGGGTCAGGTATATACTTCCTTAAGAGTGATACATGGAATACATCATGTACTTGAGACAGGTTCGGTGGGAGTGTTAGTCGATAGGCCACTACTCCAATGCGATCAAGGATCTCAAAGGGGATGATGTAACTTGGACTAAGCTTTCCCTTCTTCCCAAATCTCATAACTCTCTTCCATAGTGATATGTGGAGGAATACCATGTCCCCATAATCAAAATCTAGTTCACATAGATGATTATCAGCATATCTCTTTTGTCGACTCTGAGAAGCTATAATATGCTTCTAGATTGTCTTAACCTTCTCCACCATTTCTTTGTCCATTTTTGGACCTATGAGTTTTCGCTCCCCAACTGCATCCCAACATGTCGGTGTTTTTCACCTCTTCCCATAAAGGTCTTCGTAAGGATCCATTTGGATTCTTGAGTGGAAACTATTGTTGTAAGAGAACTCAACTGAAGGAATCTATTGATCCCATACTCCTTTGAAGTCCATTGATCATGATCTCAACATGACCTCAAGTGTTTGGATAGTCCACTCAGATTGTCCATTAGTTTGAGGATGGTAAGTTGTACTGAAGTTCAGCTCATTATTCAGAGCATGTTGGAGAGTCTTCCAGAACATAGAGGTGAATCTTGGATCTTGATCGGATACAATAGATAGTGGTACTACATACAGCCTTACCAATTCTCTAATGTATATCCATTCCAGTTGATTCAATGATAAATCCTACCAAATTTCAATGAAGTGTACAGTATTTTTAAGATGATCCAAAACAACCTAGATAGAATTGTTTCTTTTGGATGTCTTCAGAAGTCTGGTGATAAATTCCATGGTGATTTTCTCCTATTTACATGTTTGTATGGGTAATGGTTGAATCATCCCCTTGTACTTTTTCCTCTCAACCTTCACTTTCTAACATACCAGACACTTTGATGTATACTCAGTGATCTCTTTCAACATTTTATCCCACCAATAATTCCCTCAGATATCTCGATACATCTTTGTGTTTCCTGGGTTAATGGAGAAATTTTATCTATGTGAATTATCCAAAAGTTCATTCTTTAACTCTATATTTGATGGAATACGTAGTCTTGGACCAAATCTCACAATTCCTTCTCTATTAACATTGAAATTTTAGGATTTTCCTTTTTTGATAGTTTCCACTTTCTTATGAATTCCCACATCATCCTTTTGATAATCCTTTAACCTTTCCAAAGGATATGGTTGAGAAATCATTTGTGAAAGGATTGATGATGTTCCCTTGTTTATGATTACCATTTCCATATTCATCAAATCTAAAAATATTGGATACTTTTCAATTATCATCAATGAAAGAGTTGGCGGATCCTTTCTACTTAGAGCATCTACCTCCTTGTTTACTTTCCTATGGTCATAATGGATTGAGCAGTCATAGTATTTGATCAACTCTAGCCACCTTCGTTGGGTAATATTCAATTATTTATGTGTAAATATATACTTGAGGTGTTTTTGATCTGTATATATCTCACAATTCTCCCCAAATAGGTAATGTCACCCAATTTTTCAAGAGAATATTATTACAGCCAACTCCAGATAATGTGTTGGATAGTTTTTCTCATGAACTTTCAATTTCCTTGAAATATAGGCAATGAATTTATCATTTTTCATCAACACACATCCTAGGCCCTTCTTTGAAGCATCACTAAATACCACAAAAAGTTCTCCACTTGTGGGTAGTGTGAGAATGGGTGTAGTGATAAGAATCTTTTTCAACTCCTTGAATCTCTCTTCGCATTAATCACTCCAAGAAAACTTGACTCCCTTCCAAGTTATCTTGGTAATAGGGTTTGACAATCATGATAAATTTGTCACAAATCATCGATAATATCTAGCTAACCCAAGGAAGATACAGATATCCATCATTGATGTTGGCCTTATCCATCCCTCAATTGAATTTTTCTTAGATGGATCCATAGATATCCCATTACTTGTGATGATATTACCTAAGAATGATACTTCCTTGAACCAGAACTCACACTTGTTGTACTTTTCATAGAGATTCTACTTTCGCAAGGTCTCTAGTACAATGCTTAGATGTTCCTCATGCTCCTCCTTGGTTTTGGAGTATATTAGAATATTTTCTATAAATACTTCCACAAATTTTTTGAGGTAATATCTAAAGACTCTATTCATCAAGTCCATGAAGATTTATGGAGCATTAGTGAGTCTAAAAATAATTACTATGAATTCATAGTACTTGTACCTTGTACAAAAAACACTCATGGGGATATCCTCCTTCTTCATCCATACTTTGTAATATCCCGACCGTAGATCCACCTTGGAGAAGTATTGTGATCCACATAGCTGATAGTATAAGTCATCAATTCGTGGAAGAGGATACTTGTTCTTTATTGTGATTTTGTTTAGCTCGTGATAATCAATGCAAAGGTGCATTGACCCATCCTTCTTCTTGACGAAGAAGACTGGTGCACCCCATGGTGAAGCACTTGGGTGTATAAACCCTTTATCTAGATTCTCTTGTTGTTATTTCTTTAGCTCCTATAGATCTACAACTTCCATTCTATATAGATTCTTGGATATTGAAAATGCCCTAGGTATAAGATCAATTGAGAATTCAACATCCCTTATAGGAGGATGACCAGGAAATTCCTCGGGAAACACTTCAGCGAATTACCTCAGAATAGACACGTATTCAAGGATGGTTTCTTCCTTAGAATCAATTATCTAAGCAGGATACACATGATCATAGGGTATTAATATCCATGCTTGAGATGATAGTGCTAAAAAAGATTCATCCTCCTCCTTTCACTTGTATAGAATCAGGGGTTGATTCTCCATATAGAGAGTGACTTCCCTATCACAAAAATTTATGTTTGCTCTATATAGGGAAAGATAATCCATGCCAAAAATTGAATTATATTCCACCATATGGAGTATGAAGAGGTTCCCCAGGAAGTCCAATCAATAAATTATGATAGGGTAAGAGTTATATTCATGGGTTGTAATGATTTCCTCTTTTTTCGTTATCACTGACATCTTTACTTCCATGATTTGTGGTGGTGTTTGGATTGTTTTACTAAACTTTTGGGATGTAAAATAATATGTAGAACTAGAATAAAAAAGTATGTTCTCCATTCTTTAATGAATAACTATCATACCTTTCACCACTTCTTTTTTGGGGTTCTCTTCGGTGGTAGTGATGGAAAAAACTCTCCCTTGCTACCTTGGAGGTTGTTGGTTTCCTCCAAAAAGCCTTGGCTTAGGGAACTGGTTTGCAATGTGCCTTGGTTATTTATAATTAAATCAATGAACAGTGTGTTGAGGGTTAAATGGAGTGTTCCTCTTCTCTGTCGTAGAAGTGGGTTTTTTTCATTAGTAGTTAATGGCTAGGTGCCCTTCTCTTCCACACCTAAATCATTTCCTCGTCCCCTTCAGCATATCACCGTTGGATTTATCCATCAGACCACCAGAATTCGTATCCCCATGATACCATTGAGATTCTCTGATCTCCATTTCGACATTGAGGGCACATCGAACAATTTCCTCATAGCTATTAAAGTCACGGATCACTAGGGATTTCCACAGGCTAGATTTTAGCCCACTAATGAAGCATTCAAACTTGCATTTAGGGGTAACGACAAAGATGGAGGCATACCTTGAAAGCCTTGTGAAGTTTTCCTCGTACGTTCTGATGGATTCATCGCATTTTTTCCTTGAGTACAAAGAAATCCCTTTCCATCTTAAGTCGGAGGGTGCACGTGAAATACTTAGCGAAAAACATTTTTTGTAAATCATTCCATTCCAATGCCTCGATCTCTTCCCTAGGATTCATATTTTTGATCAATATCCATTGTTGATCAGCTTCACCCTCTATACGATAAGCGGTTAAAATAACCTTCTCATGTTCAGAACATTGAAAGATGGAGAAGATATTTTTAATGGAGTTTATCCATTGTTCAGAGATTTATGGATCGGATGATTCATTAAAAGTAGGAGGACTTTGCCTCATTAAGCTCTGGATTGAAACTTTTTCTTTCTTAGGTGGGGTTAGACATTACTCTTGACCCATTTTTCTATTCAAAACTTGAGTAAACTAAGAGAGTATCATGACAATGTTTTTTATTACCTCTCCCATCAGATTTGTCTTCTCATTTGAATAGTCATCACATTGATCTTCACATCCATTGTTAGCCAGAGTCCTCCTATTATCGGCTATTGGCTGGAATAAAAGGAATTTTAGGGGTAACACATAAAGGAGAATCCAATGAAAAAAAGGGAAAAATTATAAATTAAATTTTTTCCCTTAACTTATGAATTTATATGCTTAATCTATGTTATCCATGATCTACTTTCCAACATATATTATTAAGGGAATTTTTTCCCGTAATAATGGTTCATACTAAGTTTATTAATTTTCCAAAGCATATCCCTCAAGAGTGTCATAACCAAGAGTGCATCAAGGATCGTTGTTGTGCACCAGTTCTCATTCAATTCTAGCTCAAAGTGTTGTTTTCGGGTTTTACACCAAGATATATTTGTTCCAGAGCCACCTCTACTTGTTCGTATCCAGACAGAGATGTATTTTATTGATAAACCACTTACTCTATACTCACCAAAATTTAGGGGGGTTTTTATTATACTTATTTTTATCCATAAGTCTTTCACTAGGGTTTTCTAATCCTAATCCAAAAAATAACTAAAGTTATCCTCTAATGCCAACAATAACAATCCTACTCTTTATGACACACATAAACATGGTTTATTACATAAAATTACACTTAAGAAAACTCAAAGGATTGATGTTTATAGTGTATTTATAAAATTAGTAACATTACATAACAACTTAGAACATAAAACACGACATATTTATTGAAAACTTCTTTTACATGACCACAACATTCCTCCGTACTTAGCATTGCATGGGATAACCTGAGGACATGCATAAGAAATGGGTGAGATATAAAGACCAGTAAGGGAGTAAAAAAGGAATAACATGAAGAATATATTACATGATAGGAAATAGGCATATCAATGGAGCATAATAGAAACATGAACAGGAAGGTATGATATAGCATTATTATCATAACATGGAAAGGTGGCAACAAAATTTAACAAGATATTAGCATGATCCAAGGCTCATTGCACATAGAGCATGAGTAAACTCTCATTGCATTTGAATTACCATGAGTGAACCCTAATTTAACTTGAATTAACATGAGTAAACCCTCATTTCACTTGACGTATCATGATACTAATCTTACTCAATGCATTGGAGCGCCATCAGGGTGAACCCTTTATAAACATTTCACTTCATGCATAAGTGTGCCACATGGATCATATAACATGGAATCATTCAATATAATCATTTATTAAATGATAAAGGAATGTGGAATACATACATTAAACTCTATAATCAATAAGTATATGTGCATAAAATTGAATACCCTTTATAGAGAAATGGGTATGGTATTCACTTGCACAATGATTTTGGCATGGAAAATTTTGGCAGCATAACGACATCAAATAGAAATCGTAAAATGGGTTGATGAGAGAGAAAGGGGTATCATGTCATTTATAAATGAAATAAATAGTAAGGGGTCATGGAACATAATACCACAACATATTTAATAGAATTTAGATTCATAATATAAAATAATTTCTTGAATGTAAATGAGAAGGGAGAAATTCCTTACAGAATTTTGGCATCGTAACAGGTGTACATGGGAGGATTTAATGAGAGAGAAAAAAGAGGTATATCATCACTCAAACATAAGTAGTGTATTATGGTGGAGATGATAAATCATACCCCCAACATTTCTAACTGAAAACAAAATGGTATAAAAAATAACGAAATTTGGACAAAAATGAGGAAGGAAGAAATCCCTTACATGGAAGTGTGATCCCAAAGGCTTGGGAGAGGCTTGAGAGAGGCTTATAGGGAGATTGGGAACTATGGGAGGCTTCTAGAGAGAGGAGGGAATATTTTTTTGAGCTTAAAATTTTTTTATTGAAGTTGAATGGGAGATTGAGTGGGTTTATATAGGAAAGGAGAGGGAATTATTTTTTATTTAGGTTTTGGACACCACACATTAAACTAATCAAAACCACAAACCACCCCATGGTTTTTGCCCATGGTTTTTTCCAAAGTGGAGTGGAAATTTTTTTTAAAATACAATGGCTGAACTTATTAAAATATTAGTCAATCTTGTGTTGAGGTGATTCACACTCTCAAAGAAATCATTTTAAAAAGTTAAAATATTTTATAAGTCTTGGAGGGTTCACTAAAGCACCATAAAATTAATCAAAAAAATATAAAATCACATTATTTTAAATTTAAAACATATTTTTTCTAAATATTCTTTTTATAACATTTAATTACATCACTATTGGGTCATTATGATGTCATAAAATGCATTATGTATTTAAATGGTATTTAATTTTTACCCAAAAATTCGACTCTCTCAGAAAATTATGAAAAATTCACCATTGGATAATTTCGACATCCTGAATCCAAAAATAATATTAATTTTATCTAAATAATTTTTTAAATATTTTAATTTTCACTTTTAAAATAAAAACTGACATTTATCCAAAATTCATGGGTTTTAACAAAAATAGTTTTCAAACCATAATAAAAATTTCAATTGTATTCATAAAAATTATAAAATAATTTATATTTAATAAAAGTAATTTAGTACTAATATTTTATTAAAATATTATTTAATTAAAAATCCATTCATTCATTAAAATAGATTTCTTAATTGAATTTAAATATTAACTAAAAATACTATTTGTGCTTTAAAAAAACATTTACAAAGTATCAATAATAAAATGAATGTATATTCTTTATACAAAATATGGAACATAATCATAGTGATTTGGTCTTGTTACATAACCCATTATAACACCCACATAAGAAATAAGGGTAAGGTGTGTGATGATGAAAAACTCTTTGGGTGACTCTGATAACATCACTCAGGTGGTAATCACTATTAACTTGCACCTCTCCCACAGGTGGTTTTGTTCAAGCTTGACATGTTGAAGTTCAGCTTGGGCTTGGTCAAGAGCGAAGCCCAGTGACGCTACCTTCTTTCCAAGCATCAGCAAATGGGATTCTTATGGAGAAATTATACTAGATGAGTCCATCACTTCTTTTTTTTGAGTAAATTGGATTTGTTAAAGCCCTATATTTATACAAATCATGTGATCATTGTTTAACAACTATATTATAAAGGTAACAATTATTAACAGTATTTTAAAATCCAAAAACATAAAACCAAGGAAGTTCATATGTTTTATATAACCATTTTATATAATAAGACATTTAATTTGATCAAGAGGAATTTAAATTAATAAAAGTTTTGGTTGTTACAATGATTTTCTTCCAAGCCCATATTTTCACCTCCCACCTATATTTTCCAATCTGGAATCCTAATTATATGTTACTTTGGGTAACCTTCATATTTCCAACATTATTTTTTCAAAAGGAAGTTAAAGAATTCATTTTTATGATGTGGATTTATATGAATATAACATTTAAGTATAAAAACCTTAATAAACCAGACAAATTTTGAGGTAAAAATCATTTCAATGGGGGTAGAATGTAACACCTTGAGATTTTGTGAAAAAAATTTCAAATTAATTTAATATTTTAGATATTTTTCATTTCATTCAACACTAAAAATAGTTTTTAATATATATTAAATCACTAAAATTAGATTTATTTATATGAAATATTAAGTTAATTATGAACTTCATCGAACATAAAGGTTATATTTCTCTACATGGAATACTGAGGTTAGATTATGTTATATTCAAGACAGGATTTCCTTGATGACTTATATAACACGCAAGACCGAGTTTTACCAAAAAATAATATATTATTAAAATATTATTATTTATTATATTAAGACTTAACCTAGATGTTAATTTATAGGTTGTGAATAGTAATAACTAACTTATTAAAACCAATGGTTTGCACAAATATAAAATTAATTTATTAGTTATAATGAACCAATTGAATATAAAGTGAATATATTTATAGAAAACTATTTTTATGCTCAAAAATTTGTTTCATCCTAATAAATTAAATTAATTAAAATTAATGAGTGATATTAATGTAATATATATATTATATATTCAATAAAATATTTTTTATATTCATGTAATAGATTTTATAGTAATAAGATAAAAACAAACCCAATTTTACATATAAACACATATATTTTTAGTAAGGTACTTTTACCAGTTTTTGATGGAAAACCAAAATTTAAATCTAAATTTTATAAATTTTATGTCAAAAAAATAATTTTTTAAATATAAAAATAAAAATTAGGTTATGATGATTTTTTTAGTTTCCTATGAAGTTTCATTTTTTTAATAAATAGTGAAAATAATGAAATTTTACTCAAAACGTTTTTTCATCTATTTTATTTGTAATGTTAAATTTTATTTTTAATTGATTTTAATGATTAATTAGATCAAATTTTTATCAATTTATCCAATTGAGGTCATTTGAATCAATTTCACATTGAAAGTGACTATAAAAGCATGGAAAACTTTTGAGCTTTTTTACTTTAAAAACTCGCATTGTCGTTCCATCTGCGGGATTATATTTAAATTAATTTATGAAACTTGTGTATTTCTAATTTGAAAAAATGGATTTAATATTTAGAATTAGAATAATTCATAATGTCTAAAAATTTAAACTTTATCTTTTACCCAAACTATTAGTGAAAGTAATTAAAATTAATTACAATAGTTAAGGTTAAATTAAGCTTAATAAGGGACTAAACCATAACCGTAAAGCCCAAAAAGACCTATAAACTTTTCAAAGATCCATTGTATGGACATATTGAAACCCTATAATCCCTTATATTTAATTGGGACCATTATTGGATCCACTTTCAATAAAAAAAACTGGGTGGTTTTTCCTTTTATCGAAAATATTACAAGAGTGTCACTCCTCCACTATAAAAGGCCTCCTCTCCTCCCAATTCCTCACACCACTCAAGACGCATTGGCTCAACCAAAATCTACCAAAATAGCTTCCCAACATCCCTACATAACTCCATTAATCCTCCCTTTCTTAATAAATCCATCCAAGAATTCTCTTTGGTGTAAATCAGATGGAGTTACCCAAAGAAGAAGTAACATCCTCCCTCAAGATCCTTTATCTTATTTTCATTCTTCATCCCCTCCACTCTACTTATTCCATTATTATAAAACAAATAGTATTATACTAAATATATTGAGATATTTTTATGCTAATATTTCAACCTACACAAACACACACTTCCATTTAATGGGTAATAAACATACTATTTATGTGTACAGTGAACTATCGTCTCACAAAATGATGATTGTTCAATATTCCTTTACCACATATTGTGGTGGAAATTACAATGTAAACTTTATTTTTATATAATATTTATGATATTTATCAGGTATTTATTCTTATTTAACTATTTTACAACACATATCCTTATACTTTCCATCTTGTGTAACATGATAATTTCGTTTGAGGAAGTGTGGACAACTGCCACATTGACACGATGTGATTTATTTTAATCGCATGAATTATATATATAAGTATAAATTATTAAATACTATGGTATTAATTATATAATGATCATTTTTTAAATATTAATTTTACTTACCTTCTTTCCATAATGATTACTGAGAAATCAGAGTGTTACTCAGGCGTACGTACGGTCTATCGTCTCCCTAATTGTAACATTGATTCATTTTTCACTACCATTTTTAGTGATGTGTTTTAACATAATAATTAATGTAAAAATATTATAATTATTTCATGATTATTATTCTTGATATTTTTATCTATTGACCACTTTGACCATAGTTGTCCAATCAAATTCATTTTTAACACATGAACCGATTTGGTCAAAACACCCAACTTAAACTTAATTGTTTAAGTAGTTGTATAAAATATGGTAATAATTGAAGTAAAATTAATAATAAATATGGTTATGAATCAATCAATTAATTAACATAAGTTTATTATTCCAGAATATAAATACAAATGAGACAATTCAGACTCAGGGTAAGGGAATTTCATCAAACTCTTAATTTCCATGAGATACATGCCTTATTCATCACTCAAATATTTTGTGTGGTATATATACTACCCATGAATGTATTATATTCTTATTAAAATTAAATTTATTGTTATTTAAATAACCATTTTAATATATTTCTATCATGAGGTTTAATTTTCAAAAGGTACTAAATCGGTAAATTAATTTTGTCTCAATTTGCCTTCTTTGAGACACATGTTATGTTATACACCTATATTTTTATAAGATGTATATAAAATTCCTTTTAAATGTTATATCATGAATCTAATTATTTTAATTATATTTTAATCTCTATTTAATTTCATTTTCATACATGGGGAGTATGATTCAAAGTTACCATGTGGCACGAGTTTATTGAAACAATCTCACTGCTTTTTGAGATTGTTTTTTATCATGTTTTTATTGAGGAAATAAAATGATCCATATTTCAATAAAACTGGTTAATTTTATTCTCCTATGGTTACTATTGTTTTATTCTTGTATTAGTAACATTTTTTCACTCTTTGGTTCTTTTTTTAAACAAACGGAGACATGAATTAGTCACCCAATTCAATCCCTAAAGAAATTTATTAAATAAAATGTATTACGATATATGATCGAGGTGTAATGAGTTTACACCAACACAAAATTGAGAGTGATACGTGAAGATATATCAAATAATCTCAAATGAGACATCATGCCTTCAGGTAAGCAGTCACATCAAACTAAATGTACAATAACTTTGAGCAAGCTCTAAGGCCTCAAGATATGCAGTATCCCCTCAAACCTTTTACTGTGAAAAGGGAATATTCTTTTAACCTCGTACGGAATGTACCAATTTACTCAACTTAATTACTTTGAAGTTTACTTTGCATTTTTCAATGGTTAATTTTTAATTAAATGATTTTAAGATAGACTTTAAAATGAATGGTTTTAAAATCATTTTCATGATTTATTTATAAGTTTTCAAAGTATTTTTCAAGGAATGTGGTTTTCAAAAACATTTCAGGATTATTTTATAATTTTTCAAGGAAAAATAGTTTTCAGAAGGTTTTCATGATCATCTAAAAGTTTTATAAGGAAAAACAGATTTAAAAATGTTTTAATTGCTTCCTTTATAAGTTTTAAAGTTTATTTTCCTGAAAATTATTTTAAAAAGGTTTAACATTTTAAGAAGAATTTTTCAAAGGAGAAAGGATAATTTCCTCATGAAGTGTTTTTAAAATATCTTTCAAAATTATTTTATATCTATGATACCATCTGTTTGTGTTACTCATGCCTTTATAGTGAAATGATTCAATGTTTCCATTCATATTCTTTCTTTGAATGGTTTATGTTTTATGGCGTGATGTTTACAAAATCTAATTCTCTTTCATGGGTCATATTCTTAAGAAACCCACTTCTTTTCATGAGTTATGATGAAACCTATCTCTTTTCTGCATGTTATCATATGGTCACATGTTTATGACACCCTTTTCATTTTATGGGTTATGATATGATTTTTTATAAATTTTTGGAACATGTATGTATGATTTCTTTAAGAGACAGGTGGTACCTATATCTCCCTCCAATGAATTGGGTAATTATTTATATCTCATAAGATGGACATGGATGGAATGAGGAGTGAACTCGGTTCAGTGCCGCAAGGGTGGAATAAGGAGTAAACTTATTTCAGTAATATAGGGCTGGAGCATGGAGTGAAACTGATTAAGTAAATGACTTTTTCCACTAATATATCCTTAGTAGTGATTGCATGAATACTATGGAAATCATTATATATTCTTATGTTTCTACCATAATTCCATGTATTATTCCTATGTTATGTTTTCATGGTTTATGTTCTTTATTTCCTTATGATTCATGTCTTATGAATTTTCATGCTTTATGATGTGATTCATGTTTATAACCTTTGATATGTAAGGTATTATCCTTAAATGTTTTGATCATGTTCTCATACTCCTATAATCATGTTAATTTTTACATGTATCCCTTTTTTACCTTTACTAATCATCTTATCAAACCCTATTTTATGTTTCCTTCCCTGAGTTATGAATATATATGTATTAATTATGATGTTTATAATTTGGGTGTGAGTAAATAAGAACCTAATGGGAGATATTGTAGCTCACTTATGTACTAATTTTCATGTTTCCATGTTTCCAAAGGAACTAGACAAATAGAGACTTTGGTATTCTATTTCTTTAATATTCTAAGTAACCCTAAAAAATGATGCAATGTCTGTCTATATTAAGACTGGGTCATTATAAAATGGGTACCATATGATATTATTTCCTTTTTTATTATTTACTCTGAGTTATTATATCTTATTTATATTATTTTTCAAGGATATGATATTGAGGGTATAATATCCTAATTGATGAACTTCAGAACCTCATTTCTAATTGGTAACCTCTTGCATGTGAGGAGGTACACATGAGGTCTTGTATCTCTCTGGCTCAAACCTGGTGGTTTAGTTTGGGGAATTAAAAATGGTATCAAATAATAGTTTCTTATTTTTTTCAGACTAACCTGGGATAGGGTAGAAGGATATAGGTTTTTTAGGACTCGGGTAGGGGATTTGTCATATTCTTGTCCAGCTCATGTGTAACGGACCTCCAAGTTACATTTAATGAGATTGTTTTTAATATTCTTTAGGATTTTAGGTTTGTTTATGCATCATGATAAGGCATATGGGATCAAATATCGCATATATTCCTTTTTTTGTTTCATAATATTTCTTAAATTAAATTCCTTAATGTGTGATATATTTTAGTGACAAACCTATATTTCTGATTAAGTGATGCATATTTTTTCCATATTTTTGTGAAATATCTATGATAGGATTAATTATTTGAACTTGAGCATGTTGTTATATTTTATATATATATTTGACTGTGACTGACATGCAAGGATGGAGAACTTGTTTAGATATAGGAGGTATATACCTATTTATATGGGTAGACTCCTCAAAAGAACCTATATAATAACTTAAATATATTAGGATATGTCTTAACAGAATTAGTTTTATTAAATTTTTCCTTCATGTTTCAGAAGATTCCACCCCAAAGGATACTGATAGGACCACCAACTAATGTGGGTTGGGATACTCTTGTTTGGGATATTTTTTGTATTCCACAGCCTAATGTATAGGACGATTTAGTAGAGAACGCTCATGCACATAATTCAGTGGTTCAATATAATAGACCACATAAAAATGGGATCTTTGTCTCATTTTATGTTCAATGTAGCAGAGATTCCAAGATTATTGTTGATTATGACCAGGGAATTTATTTCAAGTATCATCCATCCTTCTATGGCACTAGATTCCCTTAGGATGTTGAGAACTAAATTGACATCATCAAGGAAATATTTTTCCTAGTGGAGACTTCTGAGGAATGTGAATTAAAGTTAAAGTATATTGTCTTATATTTTTGATAGTAGGAAAAAGGAAGGAAGAAGTTTCATGTTATAGTAGTGGTAGATTTTCAGAGCATAGAAGTGGTCTACTAGAACCTTTTGTGGGAGGGGGAGGTCCACATTGTTTTAACTATAGACTGAGTGGGAATTACTGTATTTTTTTTCAAATACTTGGATAAATTTTTATTTATAATGAAATATATGACACCTATAGAATTTATTCTCCAAGTATTTAAGTCCAGTCTTCCATAAAAAATAGAGGAAGATGTGGTTAGGGAAATAGGGATCTGATTGGGGTCCTTAGCAGCAGGCTCATATGATGATGACTCAGGTGAGTCTCATACCTCAGGGATAGGGTCATGGAGCTAAGGAATTCCACGTTTATGTAGTGAATCATACTTAAATGGATGGTGGTGAGGGACCATATACTATTCAAGGTATGGTCTTAGTCACATACATGTTGTATAATGCCTTGTTATTTATAAGTACATCTCATTCATTCATCTTTGCACAAGTTTTTTCTAGACTTGACTTAATAATAAAGTTATATTCTAAGTCACATTCCCTCAATACATTATTGGGTACAAAATTGGACAATCATTAGAGATGTCGAAAGTTTCCTCTAGTCATTTTCAGTTATGGATATCGATGGTACTTCAAGACTCTTGAGATGATGAGATTTGATGTGATTCTTGGAATAGAGTGGATGAATAGATTTTGAGATCACATTTATTTCTATCAGATATGGGTTTCATTTATATCACCCAAGGGAGATAAGTATGTGATGATTGGAGAATAGGAGTTTGGAGCAAGTAGAGTGTGTCCAAACTTGGGATAGTTTGGGATGATCATGGAATAGATTACAGGCTTAGCTCTTTCTATAGGATCAGTGGTAGCCCCATCCTCTTTTCCTTCAATTATGGATCTCTATTAGGATTTCTTTCAAGATGGATTTGTTAGGTCATGTAGGATAATGGCAGATGGTCTAGAGGGGGGATGAATAGATGAGATTGAAAATTTTAATCAAATGAATTGATTAATTAAATTAATTATCAAAGTTAATTATTAAGGTTAATTAGAAGTGGAAAAATTAAATAATGTAAGAATATTTTTTATAGTAGTTCGGTCCAAAGTGGGATTACTCTACTCTTATACCTCTCTACTCTGAGAGAGATACATGTGCACTAAAAATGATTTTTAAAGGGGAATCATAACCTAATTACAAAATCCTTTTATAGTGGAGGAATAACCACGACACCAAATTTTGTGTGGGGATTAACAACCCTTACAACCTGACTTTGGTTACTGGGAGTCACAACCCAAATAGTCTTGACTTTATATACAGGGATTCACAACCCTAAGATCCTGAATTTAGAAGCCAGGTGTCACAACCAGAGGAAAAAGAATAACAAATAATGATTTCTGTGAAAAAGAATAAACAGAAAAATAGAGTGCATGGGAGAGATGGGAAGTAGTGTTATAGACTCGAAACCATATGAAAGAGAAGATAAAAATTAAAGTACAGGTACTGGTTTTTAAGTTTTAGATCATCACAACTCGTCAATGCAATTGTAGTTGAAGAAGAAATAATTCAGCACTTGAGAGAATGAGCAGGTGGTGAAGAAGAGTGTCACAGGACTTTGCAAATTCACAACAGGTTCAAAGTTCACAACACTTTATCTTTTTATTGCAATTGTCTCTTTTTTCTACCTACAAGAGGGAATGATATATATATAGAATATATAATAGGTGAAGCAGCTCCGCTTCCTTTGGATATTCAAAATTAATTGAGTTAAGAGATCCCATAAATATCTCCATGAAAATAGCAGCATCGTTGCATTTTTATTCCTATAGAATAAATATATAATAAAATAATTAAAAATATTTTGAATAAGTATTCCAATAAAATCTTCAAAATAATAAATGCATTGAATGATTTAAAACATAGTTTTAAATCCATTTAAATTTTTTTTAAACGTATTCGAAACAGTTCCTGAAAACTAGCAGTAGATTCTGAAATTAAATTCAAACATTTAAATTCAAACAATTTTGAAACGTCCAAATTTATTTGTAAAAGACATTGAAAAACTTTATTAAGTTTTCTCTCTAAATATAGCACCAAAAAATTAAAAACTCATTGATTATGATCCTTATATTTAATGAGATTTTTTCACAAAAAATTCATTAAAAAATAATCCATATATTTGTAGAAGATCAATTTTTAAAAAATTGCATAGAATGAACAGTATCTTCAGAAAGAACAGTAACTTCGGAGTGAACAGTAACTTCGGAATGAACAGTAACATAATGTAGGGTATGAACAGTAATGTATGGTTTTCAAATCATACCTTTTGAAATGAACAATAACATAACATAGGGTATGAACAATAACATAACATAGGGTATGAATAGTAACATAATGTAGCTTATGAATAGTAATGTAACATAGGGAATGAATAGTAATGTATTGTTTTGTGAGATAAACAGTAAACCATAATTTCGTGAAATAAACAGTAAACCATACTTTTGTGAAATAAATAGTAAACCATACTTTTGTGAAATAAACATTAAACCATTATTTTGTGAAATAAATAGTAAACCATAATTTCGTGAAATAAACTGTAAAACATACTTTCGTGAAATATTATTAAACCATACTTTCATGAAATAAACAGTAAGCCATACTTTCATGAAAAATATGGATAGAATATTTTGGAAAACTTCAATGAATTTTTAAGGGCTCTTAACAGTGGATTCATACTTTGGTCAAAAATAATGTTTTGTAGAAAAACTTATTATCTTTCCAACAAAAAAATAATCAATTAAAACTGACATCTACAGATCCTTAAATCATCAAAAAATAGAAGCAAAACAATTCTATAAAAACTGCTACTACAAAAAAGCATAGCATAACTTTAATTAATTAAAAGTAAATTCACAATATATTTTTATACTTTGATGTAAACTAATGAAATCAAGATAAATATTTTATCGTTCCATATAATTAGTTTTCATGAAAATCGGATAACTTTATAAGTTTCATTAAAATAAATATAGAAATGTTTTAAAATAGTGAAATTTAGAGTTTTTAAAACCATAGTAGCAACTTCATTGAATTTTTAGAGAAAAAGATAAGCATTTTCAAACTTCCACGTTAACTAATAAAGTATAGATAAATATCTTATCTTTCCAACATGATAAGAATCACAAAAATCCAAATAAAATAAATTAATATATCATCAACATACAGAGGAAAAGTAATCAAACAAAAACATATAAAATCAAATTAAAGGAAATGTGCACATGAAAAAATATGATTCATAGGAAATTATCCCTAATAAAGTACTTTTAGTGGTGAATAATATGTATCTTTATCCCTAGATTGATGATATTTTTGATCAATTTCAGAGATCTAAGTGGTTATCCAAGATTAATCTTCAATTGTGATTTCACTAGTTGAGGATTCGAGATGAGGACATCCCAAAGACGGCATTTTAGAGTAGGTATGGGCTATATGGGTACATGGTGATATTGTTTGTACTGATGAATGTTCTATTTGTGTTCATAGATCACATAAATAAGATCTTCCACTTACACTTGACTTGTTCATTATGGTGTTCATTGATGATATTATCATATACTCACTGACCCCAGAGTAGTATACTAGACATCTTGAGATAGTTATGAGCACACTTCGAGCAAAATATTTTTATGATAATATGTCATGGTGTAACTTCTGGATTCATGAGGTGAAATTATTAGTGCATGTGGTATCTGAGATAAGTATATCTATGGTCCCTAAAATAGTTAAGACAATGATATCCTAGAAACATCCCTATAAAGTGTTCAATATTATGAGGTTTCTAGTCTTATTAGGATTTTACTAACATTTTATCCATGAATTCGATAATTTATCATCTCCCATGACTATGATGATGAATAAGGGAGTGAAGTTTCAGTGGTCAGAATAGTGTGAATAGGAATTTCTTAAGATGAAGAAGAGGTTGAATATATAACCATTGTTATTACTTCCCAATATGAGCATTGGTTATGTTGTGTATTGTGATGCATTGTCCATTGGTTTTAGAGTGATAATAATGTAAATGGAGTGGGTAGTAGCTTATGGTTTAGGTTAGTTGCGACCCCATGAGTGGAACTATCCTATTTATGACATGGATTTGGTCATCATGGTTGATGATTTGATGTTTTGGTGATTCTATCTCTTTATAAAGGGGTTTATTATTTATATAGAACACTATATCCTTCATTATATCTTTATACAGTGGGACCTGAATTTGATTTAAAGGAACTAGGTAGTATACGTGCAGATGTTTGACTTTGAGATTACCTATGCACTAGGTAAAGGTAACATTGTTTCATATGCTCTTATCCATAATACACATGTATATTAGAATCTTGGTAAATAGCCTTAGGAATAACAATAGTTCTAGGTGGTTTTGTTGGTCAATTAGAGGATGGAAGCTTATGAGGACTAGGGATTGATGACATATACCCTATTTGGGGTCACATATTATTTATTAGACTGAGTAAAATTTGTATGAAGTAATTATCTAAAGTGTAATGTGATGTTGAAATATCTAGAAGGTGGTGGCTCGATACCCAGGAGATCATTGGATGGCAACAATGTGATCTTGGCATGTGGGAGTGTAGTAGTCCCTACTTCCATTGTGGGAGAGCTAATGAGAGACTTCATTACCTCAAAGTGGGTATTGAATCCTAGGGTGGAAATGATCTTTCATAACTATAGGTGGTAGCTCGGGTGGTCATAGATGAAGAGGGACATTACTAGATTAATTTCCTAATTCCTTTTCGGTTGGGGGAAAAAGGTCGAGCACCAGCATCCTGGTGGTTTACTTCATCTACTTCCAATAACCATGTGGAAGTGGGAGGATGTTATGATGGAATTTTTAATGGGGTTGCCCAATATCCCAAGGATTCATGTCTTTGTATGGGTAATTTATGTTCTTATAATGAAAGTTTTCATTTCTTACTAATTTGTGAGGCTCACTTAGCAAAGGGGTTGGAAAAGTTGTATATCCATGAGATGGTATGCTTGGATGGAGTTTCCTTGAGAATTGTAACTAATAGAGACACTATTTTTACAACATGATTTTGGTAGGGCTTATAGAAGGACTTATGGACTCGACTAAGGTTGATCATAGTGTACCATCTCCAGACAGATGGGTAGTGAGAGCGGATAATTCAGATATTGGATGATATACTTCGAGCAAGAATCCTAGACTTTTGTTGTGTAAAGTATGATCACCTATCCTTGGTTGAGTTTACATTAAAAAATAGTTACTTGGATTAGATTTAGATGGAACCATATGAGGCTCTCTAAGGTAGTATATTTGGTTCATCATTTTGTTTGAATAATACTAGTGAGTTAGAATTTGTTGGGCCTAGGATGGTATAGGAGACCTTTGAGAGAGTACAGGTGATTCAGAAGAGGTTAATCATATATCAAAGATGAAATAAGTCTTATTCCAACCATCATAGTACATTTCTAGATTTTTTTGTAGTTGGTTGGGTTTTCCTAAAAGTGGCTCCTCAGTTAGGCCATTGACATTTGAGGAAGCAATGGAAGTTATCCCTATGATATGTTGGAACCTTCAAGATCACTGAATGTGTTGGGACAGTGGCATGACATTTGGATATTCCTTCATCTTACCAAGGTATGCATGATGTGTTTCATGTTTCTTGTCTTTAGAGATACATGCTTGATCCTATTATTTTCATCGACTATGAGGATGTTTATCTGGATCTTGATGCATCATACATGAAAAACTTGATACTGATTTTAGACTAGAGTGATAAAGTCTTATATGGGAATAGGGTGCCGCTTATTCAGATTTTATGGTGTCATAGATGAATCCATGAAGAGACTTGAGAATAATACATAGATTTTTGGGCTCAGTGACCCAATTTGTTTGAGGACAATTCCTAGGGGATCTTCTTGAGGATGATAAGTCTTTAAATGGAGAGATTGTAACAGCCTCATATTTTTCAGGTGCATTATGAGTTAAATTTAGATTTTAATTATGTTTTTAAAACATTGAATTTTTTGAGTTGAGTTATCGGATTTTATGGTTGTTTGAGTGTATTTTTAGAGAACTTTTGATAGTGCGTGGTCTGAGAATGGTCTGTGAAAACTTTGTTGATTATTAAGGTAACCATGAAGTCAAATAATGGTTAAGTAATTGCTTGACAAACCATGAACCAACCATGTAGCCATGGTGAACAGTTTTAAAAACCATGTAGACCAAGATACACTGTTTGAAAAACCATATAGCACAAGGAATACAGTTTTGAAAATCCATGAAACCAAGGTGCATGGTTTCACAAACCATACATCCCAATGTACATATTTTAAAAAAAATGCAATAACCATGTATCCCAAGCATGGTTAAGTGCATGGTTTGAAAAAACATAAAAAAATTTCCAAGAAACCACACAATTCATTCCATAAGGCTAGAAAGGGAAAATGGTTAGCCCATGATTTGACAAACCGTGTGATCGAACCATATTTCCATGAAATTAATGATATGAAACACCTCTTAGATGCCCATAACTCATCAAATTTAACTAATTATTCCTCCTATTGAAATACCTCTCTAACCTAAAGATTCCATAATCCTTATTTAATGTTCTCCTATTCTCTAAAGTAATATTCTGGTGGATCCAAGCAAGTTGAAGGTCTGGTTTGAAGGTATGTGTTTTAAAAACCTATGATCTTCAGGTTTCTTTCTTGATCCATCTCTTTCTCTTGATATGATTCATATATCAAGCATGTTTATTCCTACTATATGAATTTTGATTCCAACTAATTACTATTTCATTGATCGATTATATATCCTTAATCTATTGACAATTCTTTGGTAGTTTGGTGGAGGATTCAATGTGGCAGCGAAATCACATAGACCATATCTAGAACTCTCAATAATGGTGGATGTTTTTTGGTAAGTAATCATTAATCGATCATATTGAGACTCTATTTTTCTTTAATATCATCTAGAAACTATTTTCTGTTGATATATTGATGATGGATTGACATTAGTTGGATAATCTAAAGGCTCACTTCTAGAATCAATGAGTAATTTTTGATCCATTCTTAAATAGAAAACAGATCTGATGAATTGACATTATATCTTGTGACATACCTTGGAACTAGTTATATTCACAGAATTAATGAGGTGTATAATTTTTTAATAGCCTTCTTGTCTTTGAATCTTCTTAAGTCTCCATTATAAACCTCTTTCTTGAAAAATTAGAACCCAAGTTAGGAATCCTTGATGTGTGAGCTCATTATCCATGGGTGTGAGATGTGGTTCAGTATTTATTCATTTAATGAACCATGGAGTAATTAATTAGTAACCATGAGGTATTTAGTTACTTACCATTTAGGGATCTCTTAAACATATGTTTCCATGGTATGACTATTTTTTTGACTTTTTTGTTTTCTATTCTTGAGTGTGACTGTACGTGGGTGTGTGTGTGGCCTATAAGACCCATTTATGATTCTTGATGAAATTATTTTTATTAAGTATCATTTTTTCATGATTTTTTATGATCAAATATAATTATATATGATGCTAATATATTCTCATTATGGAATTATGTTCTTGACTTATTATACTCTACCTTGTTATATTTATTTACCATGAATTTGGAAATATTGTCTAAGTACTCATGGAAGTGACCATCATGCAACAATTACCCCTTGGAGAGGGAGTGTGTGTGATGTGAGATGATGACGATGGTGAAACCAAACATAGGGTAGGGTAATGATAGCCTTGTGACCCAGACAAAATTTGGTGCCTTGCGGATACTGAGTGATGTTCATGAACCTCAATGCCTTGTGAATACCGAGTACATGGTCACCAGTCTCCCTTATAGCCTGAATAGGAATCGAACCCTTTAGGATACCAAGTAACATATTTTTCTAACCTTGTGGCTGCCTCTTGGTCACTTCCAACATCTTTGATCATCCACTACTATATATTTTCCCTTTAATAGTGATAAAAAAGATCTTTAAAAGTGCTAAAAAATCAATATTGTACTTAGTTCTATTAAAGGGGGGTGCGCCCTTTTTGGTGCTAAAATGGTGCTGATAAATGGGAACCTTTATCAGTTTTGAAAAACACTGATAAATGGGCCCCTTTATTAACACTTTTTTAGTATCAAAAAATACCACCCTTTATCAGGGATTTTTTAGCACTGATAAAGGACCCTATTTATCAGTGTTTTCATTAAAACTGATAAAGTCCCCCCTTTATTAGTGATTTCATTAGCACTGATAAAGTTCAAACCATCTATCGTGTGTTTTTTGAATAACAGAACACAATAGAAGATACACTTGTAACCTATATGAAAATAAATCTGTATGTAAATATATAATATAATTGAAATAGATTTTACATCATGAATACAATAAAATACTATTATATAAATTTTAAACAATGATTTTTATAATTACATTCAAAATTACTATCCAAAAACATTTAAAAACATTAATGTTTCATCATCATTGGCACTCGTGATCCCCTCTCAAAAAAGCCTGACCATGGTATCAGTCGCCAAAAAAATATCCCCAACCCAAGAAAAATAATCCAACTATATAGGGAAAAAATATTATGTTAGTAGCACTATAAAGAAATAATTTAAACATAAATATGAAATAATACATTAAGAAAAGTTAATTTTTAAAAAATGACACACTTGGAGTTATACAAGTTACACTGTAAGTGCTATTAAGTTTTGGTTGATTTCTATACATCAAAAATGACTTATAGGTCATTTTACTAAAGTAAAAAAATAATCCAAATGTGTTTTATTAATTTTTAGTATGTCAATTGTTCTTTATACTAAAATTAATGTCATTTTTTTAATAAAAAGGACACACTTTGAGTTATATCGGCCACATAGTTTGTCAAATTGAGGTGTAGATGATTCCAACATTTTAAAAATTATATAAAAGTAATTTTCCTAAATTATAAAAAAAATGTGCTTTCTTGGTTTTGAGTATGTCACTTACGTTTTTTACAAAAATTTCATTTCAAACTGGAAATACACACTTTGTGTCATACTAGTCACATCATGTGTCAGTTTGACATTAGATAGTATCCTATATAAAAAATACTTATAAACCATTTCCAAAATTAACAAGATAATTGGAGTGTGTTTTCTTGGTTTTTAGTGAGTGGAAAATATTTTGAACTAAACTGTTAATTTTAAACTGATAATGGACACTTTGATCCATACCAGTCACATTGTGTGTCAGATTAAGGTATGGTTGATTCTTATAGGTCAAAAATGACTTATGGATCATTTGTTAAAGTATAAAGACAATATAAATGCATTTTTCTCATTTTTTTAGTATGTTACTTGTTCATTTTACTAACATTAATGTCAATTTTAAATAAAAAAGACACAGTTGATGTCATATCGGTCACACCATGTGTGGGATTCAGGTGAGGTTAATTAATACACATCGAAAATGAATTATGGATCATTTTAATAAATTAAAAAAATAATAAGAATATGTTTTCTCCATTTTAAATAAGTCACTTTTTATTTTTACTAAAATTAATAAAAAATTAAATAAAAAGACACACTTGGAGTCATATCGGTCACACCATGCATTAGATTGAGGTAAGGATGATTCCAAAATATCAAAAATGACTTATGAATCATTTTACCAAATTATCAAAACAATATGAATGTGTTTTATTAGTTTTATGTATGCCACTAGTTTTTTTTACTAAAATATCATTCCAAACTAGAAACATGCATTTTGAGTCATACTATTCACATCATGTTTCTGTTTGATGTGAGACTACCTCTAACATGTAAAAAATGACTTATGAATTGTTTTCCTAAATTATAAATACAATCAGATAATATTTTCTTGGTTTTTAGTTAGTGACACATGTGTTGAACTAAAATGTCAATTTTAAACAGATATAAAACACTTTTATTCATACCAGTCACAACGTGCGTCGAATTGAGGTGTGATTGATTCCTACACATAAAAAATGACTTATGGATATTTTTCCTAAATTATCAAAATAATATGAATTTTTTTCTTGATTTTTAGTATGACACTTATTCTTTTTACAAAAAATAATGTAAATTTTAAATAAATAGTCTCACTTTGAGACATAATGGTCACACTGTGCATCGTATTGAGGTGAAGTTGATTCCTACATGTCACAAATGACTTTTGGATCATTTTCCTAAATTTTAAAAAAAATCTCAGTTTTTAGTATGTAACTTGTCCTTTTTACTAAAATTAATGTCAATTTTAAATAAAAAATAAACACTTGGAGCAAAAGTGGTCACACCATGTGTCAAATTGAGGTTAGGATGATTCCTACACATCAAAAATTACTTTTCAATCATTTTCCTAAAGTATAAAAACAATAAAAAATAGTTTCTTTTGTTTTTAGTATCTTACTTATTCTTTTTAAAATAATTAATGTCAATTTAAAAAAAATACACACTTTCAGTTATACTCCTCACACCATATGTCATATTAAGGTTTTGTTGATACCCGCACATCCAAAATGAATTATGGAAGTTTTCCTAAAGTATAAAAATAGTCTAACTACTTTTTCTCATTTTTCCAGTATTTCACTTGTACGTTTTGCAAAAATTAATGCCAAATTCAATTGAAAAGACACAGTTGGAGTTATATCGATCACACCGTATGTTGAATTGATGTTTGATTGATTCCTAAACATCATAAATTATTTATAGATCATTTTTCTAATGTTTAAAAATAATAATAATGCATTTTACCAGTTTTCAGTATGTCACTTGTTCATTTTATTAAAATTAATGTCAATTTTAAATAAAAATGCACTTGTGGAGTCATACTATCTGTCGTATTGAGGTACAGTTGATTCCTAAACATAGAAATTGATTTATAGATTTTTTTCCTAAATAATAAAAAATTATGAATGAATTTTCTTGGTTTTCAGTATGTCACTTGTTCTTTTTAATAGAATTCATGTCAATTTTAACTTAAAAGATGCACTTTGAGTCATACAGGCTACATCATGTTTCAAATTGAGGTGTGGCTTATTCCTACATGTAATAAATGACTTATTGATTGATTGATTACTAAAATATCAAAACAATATTAATGTTTTTTCTTGGTTTTGAGTATGTTTTGTGTGTTTTGAACTAAAATGTTAATTATAAACTAAAAATATATATCCTGAGTAATACCTCGAACATTTTTTACCTGATTGAGGTGCAGCTGACTGAGTATGCAATAAATTTTTTGATTCCAACTATCTATAAAAATCCAGAAAAGACATAACATATTCCATTCTGATGGAAGAAAAACCCCATGATCCCTAAAAAAGTTCACATTTATAGAAGTATGGGGTTTCATATTCCATAAAAAAGGAGCATCTTCTATATTTTCTAGTTTATTATAGATAGTTGAAATAAAAATATGACTTCCCAAAAGATCTATAGAAAAAAATAAATATGTAATGGATAAAAATGTTAAGGAAATTATCTTACAAATAATGGATAAAATGTTGACAAAATTAATTAAATAAGTAGTAGGAATTAACCTTTTCATGATGTTTATATAAATTCATTACCCATTTACTTTATTGTTATTATTTAAATTGAATCCTCAAAGTCCAATCTCACATGACCACAAGCATATTTGAACAAACCACCCTGACCTGATCAAAATAATCCAACTATATAAGAAAATAATTCTTATATTGGTAATATTATAAATAAATTAATTAAACATAATTATGAAAGAATACATTATTAAAATTTCAATTTTAAACTAAAACCATACAATTTGAGCCATATCAGGTACACCATGCATCATATTGAGTGCATGATCATCATAAAAGAGTGAATCATCCTTGTTGATGAAGTCATTTATTTATGATCTTAGTGAAAATTAACAAAATAAGTATCAAATAGAAATTTTAGCACCCCCTATCTCAAGTAAGTAACCATTTCTTTGTGCTTTTTAAGTATTTAAAGTGTTTAGGTGAAGTTTGGGAGGTTTGGAAGACTTTTGGTATGTTTTTTTAAATTTTCTGAAGGTTCATGATTTGAGAATGGTCAGTTGAAACCATGAAACTCCTATAAAAAATTGTGCACAGTGAGACATGGGCTAAAGAGAAGGCACATGGTTTGTTCAAACCATGCGGTCACCTAGTAAAAACCATAAAAAGTGGGATAGGGTGGATTTTTCATTATTGGAACATGATTTTTCTTATCATGTGGGCCGACCATGAAAGGTGATCCTTGAGGTAGAGGATAGTTCATGGTTAGAACATGGTTTTCCTAACCATGAGACTAACCATCCATAGTTTGAAAACAAGATCTTCAAAAAGTGGATCTAGGTCAGGATTAAATTGTAACTCCTCTTTTTTGCTCTATTTTGGCCCTGACTTGAAAATCCTTCCTATTAAATGTTGTGTAAACTTTCCCCATTGAATTAGAATAAATTTAGAGGTGTTTATGGTACGTTGAATCCTGATTCCCTTGAAAATTCATCATTTGTGGTAGTTTTTATGGTTTTTATTAGATCTATTTTCTTCCCTCCCTAGATGTATTAGATCTAGTCTATTATGGATATATATATATGGTGTTTGATTCCAATAATAGTTATTTTTGGCCATTTTGATGTTAGTGAAAGAGATCTAAGGTGTTTATTTGAAGATTCAACCTAGTTTTGTGGGCGGTTTCATGTAGTTATTTGTTTTTACCATAATTCTTAAGGTAGTTTGCTTCACTCTCAACTCATATTATTATAACTTTAAGTCTTGGTTTAAAATTGTTTAAATTTCTTGAAATTTATTGTTAAATTGGTGTGAAAATCATGTTAGAAACCTTCTTTAGTGATGGTTTTTGTATTTTTTTATTTTTGAGAATTTGATGTTCAAAGTGATTTGTTTTATTGATTTAAAATTATGGCTTTGTTGAAATTATAAAAATGGATTTTTTGAAATGTTTTCAATAAAAGAATTTTTTTTATTTAAATGGATTGGAATGGTTGATTTGAAATGGTTTTTTCATACATGGGTTGTGTGATTTCATGCTTTCGATGTGACCCTGAATAAGGGGAATGTACCATTGGGGTACAAAGCTACATGACCATGGATAAGGGGCATGTTTCATTGGGGTACAAGTAGATTAGCCACTATGTAACAACTTAGTGGATGGAAAAGAAACCACCCATTAGTATGGAACTATCACTAGATTATGCATGTGTGTATGTATTGTAAATCATGGAATGGGTATTCTAAAAATGAATGTGAACTGGTTTAAATAATTGTTTTTTTCTTTCCATGTAAAATGGTTTTGGTTTAGAAAACTATTTTTTGTAGAAATATTTTTTGTTTTGTGGTAAACTATTTTAAATTGTTTTATATAATTTTTTTTATATAAATGTTCTAACTTGTTTTATCCTAGTGGCATGAGTTTGGAAGTCACTTAGGGAAAGCCTACTAAGTTTCATTACTCACCCATAGTTTGGAACTTTTCTTCTTTTTCAGATATTGTTTTTTGGGACATAGGAAAAGGTAAAGTATAACACTTATTTAGTTGTTAATCATGATACATGGGAAGTATTTTGGAGTTATATCATGGATCATGTTTGGATTTGTGGATTTTTTTATTTAGAGTCCTTTGGTTTTGCTAGATTTATCTTCTAATTTGTACTTTGATATTAGTTGTATTCTGTTATGGTACTTTTTTGTAGTTTGGTTTTGATATCAATTCCATTACATTGAATTGTTCTACATTGTCATCAAGCATCATTTAGTAGTTTTGTTTATGACATGTTTGGTTGGGTTGTTTATTTCTCAAAGGGTAAATTGTCCCCCAAATGTATTGAAGCCCTTTCCATTTATTTCCATCCTTTGGTGATTTGGGATGTCTCCTAAGGACAAGTAGAAATCCCACCTTGACTCAAGAAAATAAGGAGGGGTGGGATGTTATAAGTGGTATCATCTTGTTCAGTCCTTGACTTGCAAGTGGTATTGGTCTTGGTCGATCTTTGACTCGGTTATTTTTTTCTCAGTCTTGGACTTGAGATTCATTTTGGCCAATTCCTTACGTTGAGTTAGTAGAAATGAATAGGATTGTTGGGACTTAAAATGTAGAGCATAAAAATACATTGTTAAAATTTGTATGCTAAACTTAAATTTAATAGGGAGTTAGGTACATAAGAGTTTTGGAGACACTTATAGAAAATTGGAATCTCATTTTCATGGGTTTATCCAATGAGATGATCATGGAATGAATTTTAGAAATGACTTCCCACTAGGAGTACATATTTATTTTTTGAAATGATTTATGATTTTGTGTGAAAATGATGATTTTTTAAGTGTTGAATTTTTTTTCAAATGGGATATTTTAAAAAATTCATGAAATGGGTATTTTGAAAATGAATTGATTTTAAAAAGTATGGTAGAATTTTCAAAAATGTTTCAATGTGGAAAATGTTGAATTTTGGAAAGAACTATTGTGATAGTATGATGTGGTAGAATTTTAAATTTTTAATCCTTCAGTTTCAAGAGAGTGAGACTTATGGTATTTGTTTTCTGTATAGAAAATGGAACCTGGTAGGCATCATAGAAACCAATCAAAGGAATTTGCTGAGAACATGGTTTCACCTGAGCCACGGGTAAACCGGAAGTTGGTTCAAAGTATAGTACAAGATTTTCAAGCCATGGAAAATGGGAAAAGAATGAATTAACCAAGGAAAGTGGATCATTCCATCTGGTTTCAAAAGAAAAATCCAACCATCTTTGGGGGTGCTTCAAAACCAGAAAAGGAAGAGGTTTGGTTGAATATGATGAATTGAATCTCTTATTTTCTTGGCACACCAGCAGATATTAAGGTCAATATGGTGACATATATGTTAGAGGATCTTTCATTCCAATGGTGGGATTTTGCAGTTCAGGATAAATTAGACCAAGGACTTATTTGGGAGGATTTTTAAGAATTGTTCAACAACAAATTATATCATCATACCTTTAGGATTTCAATAATGATGAATTTATTTTTCTTGAAACAAGAGAGACTCACAATGATAGATTACGGATCTAAATTTGTGAGTTTAGTATACTTTTCACCCAATGATTCTGCTAGTGCATCCTTTAAGGCACACATCTATGAATCAGGGATAAGGTAGAAGATTCACTCAATGATTGATGTTCTTTATATAACAAAATATACAGATATAGTTAATAGAGCATTAGTGGATTAAAAGTAAAACTCTAGAAATAAGGTTGGATGGATCATGTTGATACCTATGAGAAATGGTGGGAACTCTAATGATGGTAGAAAGCAGAAGAGGGAAACCTATGTCCAAGGTGGGATTATGGATCTAAATTAGATAGTTGGATTAGTAAATATTCCTCCATGACCCAAGAAAAATAGGTATGTTTCACTACAACAAAACCGACATTTAGCGGCGGTTTTGTATCAGTGGTTTATAATAAACCGCCGCAAAACATTTTTTTTTAATGGCCCCGACCCTTCCCCCACCCCGACCCTCTTTCTCACCTCGCGCTCCCCTGGCCCCCTGCTTCCCCTGTGACCCCGGCCCCCCGCGACACCAGCGACACTGGCGACCCCGCATCCCCGGCGACCCAGCTTCCCCAGCGACCCTGCGACCTCGGCAACCCCGTCCCCCCACAACCCCGGCGACCCCGCGACCCCGGCGACCCGGCTTCCCCGGCGACTTATACAAACCCTAGGGTTTTATTTCTAATTATTTACCTATTTTGATATTAGTTTTTTTTATATTATTGATAAATTAAGGGTGAAAAATTTATGACATAGTGATTTCATACTTGTTTTATGTTTCACACATGTTACATAAACAAATGGGATTAATTAGTACTTGTTTACTTAAATTTGTATATTGTAAATACATTTAATTAATGTAGTATGTGGTGTAGTTATTGGATCTCCCATCAATCATTGTAACATTTTGGTTAAATCATTATCATGTTACGTCATGGTGGGTTCTATTTCATTTATTTTTTGACACTATTGAACATTTTCCCCTAATATTAAATATTTACCTTGATTATTTTTTATATGTATATACAATACTTCATATTGGTGATCTTTAGTTTTTAGGGATGCTTATTTTATTACCTTTTTTATTTTATTAATCATTTTCATTCATTTGAATTATATTTTCTATAAAAAAATTATATTTATAGTCATGAAATTCAATGTAATATCAAGGTAATTAGATGATCTCTGAATGAAATTATATATTGAACCTTTTGTAAAAAAACTATTCAAAATGTAAAATATAGAACTCATTGTAATAGTTTCTAACCAATTAGGATAGGGAATTACCTTTAAGAATTCTTATGAGCATTATCATAAAATGAGTATATGAGAATCATATATATATATTTTGAAAAACTAGTGATGAAAACTACCCTAATGAAATATATTGTGTTGTTTTACAAAACCTATGATTGTGTTAGGTTACCCTTAAAAAATAGATAATTGTCATGACCATTAATAAATTTGTTATATAGTTGAAAGGGGGTTGATTGGGTTGAATGGAGGACTCTCATGATTCCTTAGATATGATTTTAGATATTCATAAGAAATGTTAGTTTCTATTAGGATTATTATTTCAGGAATGGTAGTATAAGTCTTAGTGGGAATGGTGAGATTATTATATATATCACACCTAGTTATAAACACAAATCTATAGGCTATGGTAGTGTTGATTTTTTTATTTTGAGAGGGATTTCTTCACACTATATATTGTTGAGGAGTGATGGAATTTATTTTCCACTGTGTAATGGTTGGAAAACTCTCATATGAATTGTGTGATAAGGGACTCGAGTGAGGATATTGTGGGAACTAGTACCCACCAATAATGGCCCTTGTAAAAATAGCCTTTGATACTTGGTGTAACTTGGTAGTGAAATACAAGAGAAAGTAATTACAACATGCGAATATGATTTTTCTAGATAAGCATAGTGGATATCCAAATATGGAATTCTTAATATTATTTTTTATGATAAACTTACTTATTTTCTTCTTCATTTTCTACTAGTTTCTCAGGATGGAGATATATTAAAGAGTGGGATTACTTTTGATGTGGTAAAAATTATTTTCTGTTGACCAATGCTATCTTTACTTTTAATGGGAAAATCATATTTTTATTTACAGAGCAAATAGGTAAAATAGGTGGTTGTTCTATAACAAGAGTAATAATATCAATTACTGAACACAATTCTGAGTGAACATTTGGTACATCTTCATTCCCATCTCAAATTTCATTGGAAATGATAACTTGAAACCTTATTCATCTATCCTCAAGATTCTAATTTTATATAATATATCTTACACCCATACTTCTAATTGGTTCTTTTATGAGATTATAAAATATTGTTGGAGGTTGAAGAGAAACCTCATCAGTAAAAACCATATGAGATGACTCCCCCAGAGTTGTAGAAGGAAATACCTCAAATTTTTCTTCTAATCAGACATGAAATAACATATTCAAAGATGATCTGTAGAATAATCCACTACTCTTTATTATATTATAACTCACTACTGTTAATCCAATAAAATGTGTGGTAATGGTGTCATCCAAAAATATCGAAGCTCTACCAAACACCAAGGTTAACAACCTTCCAAAAAGGTGAAAATTTACTAATTTATTATGAATATTTCACATATTCTTCATTATATATCATAAAAAATTGATGGGTTTATCTAATATAAACCGATATAATAATTCAACATCTTGAAAAAGGATTTTTTTTCAAACTCACCATTTTTTCGAGCAATGGAAGACCGAATGAAATTCAAATTAACCTTTATATCATGTTCTACTTATTTTATAGGTTTGTTATCCACTTTTGGATTTTCAATAAAGACATAATTATTTATGTAAGTCTTAATTAATTTATTTTCATTGAGTAAGTGTCAATATCATAATTTACATCGTAAGTACATTCAAAGACTTCAACCATTATTAAAGATGACATCAAAAAATTATTCTAGTTTACTGTTGTTGTAAACAGATCCTTATTATCACCAAAATTAAATACAACTGCTTTATATAAATCTCATACATCTTTATCATAGAATAAATGTTTTGTCTTTTCATCGAACACAAATTACTATCCTTGATGATTTATATATTTCTTAACAAAAAGCGGGCTGCTAGTTTTGGGAATGACTTAGCAGCTCTGGAAGTCTATATAGTAGGGCGGAGTTTGACAAAAACAAGGTCTCCCACTGCAAAAGAGACATCCCTGCAGTGCTTATTAGCTGTGTGGGACATGATTTGTTGGGCACGGGTGAGGTGATGACGGATTTGATCCAGCAATTGATCACATTCAGCAAGAAGGGTAGCCACTAAATCTACTGGGGTAGTATCTGCAGTAAAGCGCTGCACAGCAGGGGGTTTACGACCATAAATAGCTTCAAAAGGATCCATCTTTGTAGAGGTGTGGAAGGCTGTATTGTAGCAATATTCGGCCCAAGAAATCCACCGAGACCATGTAAGGGGAATTTTTGAAGAAAATCATCGTAAATAGGTACTGAGACATTTGTTGACAATTTCTGTTTGACCATCCTTCTGTGGGTGGTAGGAGGAACTCATCTTGAGGGTAGTCCCCTCGAGGCGGAACAGTTCTTGCTATAGCTTGAGAGAATGAAAGTACAGCAGTTTGAGAAATCTGGAGAGTCCTCCTCTAGTTCAGACGCTGCTCCAAGTGGAAAATGAAAGGAGGTCGGCCACTTCCTCCTTCCCCATTTCTGTTCCAACAGAAATTAATTTCTCTAACTACCTTTCCCTCTCTCTTCTAGGCGCACAAATAGCCCAAACGTGGAGAGAGTCCTCACACAATGCCAACTGACCAGGGAGATCGTGGGAACAGACCCACGTTCCTCCTTAACTAACCCCAACCTATCTTGAATACTATTTAATCCCATGAAAGGACTTATGTAAAATAAAAACATGGTTTGGTTTGAACAATTTTGAAAATCGTTCTAGAGGATTCATATAAATGATTTCATCAAGACTACCATGTAAAAAATTGGTTTTTACATCAAGTTGTTCAACATGCAAATCAAGTTTGGAAAAAAATGCAAGCATAATTCTAATGGATGAATGCTTAAAAAAGGAGAGAATATTTCACTATAATCAATGACTTTACATTTTAGAAAACCTTTAGACACCATGCATGCTTTGAATTTGATTTTAGACTCTCCTACATTGCTTTATTTCTTCTTATAAATCCATATTGAACCTATTACTTTCTGTTTATTGGGTTTCGGAACAACAACCCAGGTGTTTTTCTTAAGAAGGGAATTCATTTCTTTTTGTATTGATCTCAGCCAATTACTATATTCTTTGGACATAAAAGCTTACTTAAAAGTTTTAGTCTCATAATTAAACAATTCCTAAGCTACATTGAAAGCATAGGAAGCAATGTATGACTAGTTGAAGTGGGCTGGAGGTTTAATAACCCTCCTTTCTTTATCTCAAGTAAGCCGATTGTTGATCCGGCCAACAGGTTCTTGGTCCTTAGGTTCGGATTCCAAATTGGGATCTGATTTAGGCTGGGCTTGGGTAACCAAAGGAGCAGGACCAACACTGAACTGAGGTTGGTCACCTGATCTTGAAAGAACATCAACACCTAAAGGTATTGGGACCTCTAAGGGTCATGCAGCTTCATCAGGAGCTACAACAGGTTCAGGTACTTTGTCGCTGGTCACACCAGATTCATGGAAGACCACATCGCGACTAACGATGCATTTCTAGTAACCTAGTTTATCTACCCATAAATAATACCCATTAACACCCTCTATATATCCCACTAATATTCATTTAATAGCCCTATCATCTAGCTTATCATTACATGAATGCACGTAATCTATGGATCCAAATATCCTAAGGTGAGCTAGATTTGGGGGTGTGACCTTCGAAATTTATTCAGGTGTCATAAAGGAGTTAGTAGAATATGGAAAACAGTTAATTAGGTGCACTACTGTTGAATCATCCTCAGCCTAGAAGGACCTAAAGAGTTTTGAGTGGGATAACATACACCATACCCTCTCAAGAACAGTCCTATTCATTCTCTCTGCTAACCCATTCTGTTATGGAGTTTCCAAAATAGTCCGATATATCTTAATTCCTTCAGATTCAAAATATTCAATGAATTCATTGGATATATATTCTAAACCATTATCAGTTCTTAAGGCCTTAAGTTTCTTATTAGTCTCACTCTCTACCGCAACTTTCCATTTCATAAAAGTCTGAAAGGCATCTGACTTGTGATTAATAATATAAATCCACACACTCCTAGAGAAATCATCGATAAAGGTTACAAAGTATAAACCACCACCATGGGAGGTAACCCTAGAAGGACCCCACAAGTTAGAATATACACATTCAAGTGGTTCCTTAGCCTTAAACATGGATCTACTGAAGTTGATTCTCCTAGAATTCCCATATACATAGTCTTCAGAAAAAGGTAAACTGTTAGGAGTGATATTACTTAGAAGGCACTATTTCTTAAGCTCACTAAGACCCATGGCACTAACATGCCCTAGTATCCTATGCCATAAGGTGGTGGAATCACATTATGAACCAGAATAAATATTCAACTGATTTCTATACAGTTTTCCATCTAACACAAACAGACCATTGCGAAGGGTTCCCTTTATTACACTGAGGGATCCTTGGGAAACTCTAAGGCTTCCAGATCCAGACTTGAAGTCGTGCCCTTTATGGTCAAGGGTTCCTAGGGATATTAGGTTTATTTTTAATTCAGTTACCCAACTAAATTATTCAAGAGTTTTAACAGACCCATCATGAAGCTCTAGTAAAATTGAGCCTATGCCCATGATGCGACCTCTCATATTATTCCCTAGAAATACCTCACCTTTATTCAATTCCCTTAATTCAGTAAAGAATCCCTTATTTGGGCACATGTGGAATGAGCATCATGAATCCTGGTTCTATTCATATAAGATGGCAATATCAGTGACATTTAACACATTAATAGTGTCGAAGTCTTGTTCAACTAATAGGGAATGGTCATTATTACTATCTTTAAAGTCACCCTTCCTATTAGTACAATTTTTCTTGATATGTCCAGGTTGTTTACATTTAAAACATTTTATTACCTTGTTTCTATATTAACTTCTATATTTCTTGAACTGTCCCCTATCTTTTGTCCTACCCATTGACTCACTTCAACCTCTAGATTCACCTCTTTCCCTAATACTGAACCATGATATTGCATTGTTTTCATGTATTATACTTGTTCTCTCTGTTATATGTGGGTTAATTTGGTTTTCAGGCTATGGGGTATCAGAATCAAAAAAAAAAATTCTAGGAAACTTTTTAGCGGCGGTTTTAACCGCCGCTAAATGAAAGTTGGCAGATATTTCGCAGAGGTTTAAACCGCCGCTACACGTTAAAAACTGCCGCTAAATTTAAAATAAAATATAGGTTTAGTGGAGGTTATAACCACCGCGAAATAGCCACATCGTGGCAGTCTCATCCCACGGTGGTTCTATTAGATTTAGCGACGGTTTTACAGCGCTGGATTTCAATTTATTAGCGGCGGTTATAACCGCCACTAAAACTGCCGCGAAATGAGGCAGCTACAATGCTTTCCTTAAACTGCCTCTAAATGATAATAACCGCCATGAAAATATTGGCAACGCCGTATTAGGCGGCAGTTTCTGGAAACCATCGCCACACCATTTAGCGGCGGTTATAACCACCGCTAAATGAAAAAAAATCGCCGCTAAATGCCTATTCTAGTGTAGTGTTTTCAATGTGGTTTATTCAACCACATGAAGTGAGAGTGTACGGTGTCACCTAGAATACAATTTCAACCAAATAGGTCATCTTCATCTCTACTATCGTAGTGCTCTAAGGTCGAGTGTTTGGAACACTTCCCATGTGTCGCAGACATCGTAGGCTTTGATGGGACAATGGCAGCAAAAGAATCCTCTATAGCAGAATAGATCTAGCCATGGTGATTTTAGGAATACCATGACTCATTAGCAAGTTAAATCTCAATAGGGAAATAAATAACACAGTGCGGTGAGTAAGCAGTTATACAGAGTTGAGCAGGTGATTGTGGATGATCAGTCTCGATACTCGACCATGAGAGGTACAATTATTCTTAACTGTGCCCTTATGAAATCTATGTTTGAATGGGTGTATCCCAATCATTTATTTATTATCACCTTTTTTATTTTTTGGGATTCAATGTTGATATGATACATGCAATATTGAAAATGAAAACTCCCCTTAGTAAAAGAGAATGTCGAGCCTTCGTGTGTAAAGCATGTTCTATAACTGTTGATGAAGCTGAGATGATATGATACTTCTATATTATTAATAAGGATTTCTATTATATAATCCTAGGTATGTATTGGTTGAAAATTTTCAAGGCTCACATAGACTGTTATACCTAATGGTTCAGTTTTACAGCTGAAGATTGCATTGATCGTCTCTTTAGAGGGGAACAAAACGTAAAGGTAGGTGAAACAAGCTTGTTGGCATAAAAATTTGGAATAATCTCATACCATTTGGTAGCATTGAATTTGGAATTGATAGATTATATTAAGAATATAAATTTTCCAATGGTCATTGATTAGTTTCCAGATGTTTTTCCTGAAAATTTCTTTAGGTTTCCCCCAACAAGAGAATTCAAGTTTATGATTGATCTAATTCTAGGGACCAGTCCTATTTCCCTTCCATATTAATGGATGGAACCAACATAATTAAGTGAATTGAAATTATATTTTGAAGTGATATAAAACAAAGGTTTCATTCAGTCGAGTATGTCTATATGGGAAGCACTAATCCTATTTTTCAAAAAGGCATATGGAACTCTTCGTTTATGTGTGGATTATCATAAGCTTAACCAACTAATGATAAAGAACTATTATCCACTTCCATGAAGTGATGATACATTCAATAAATTTATGTCATCCTAGTGGTTCTCTAATATTTAATTGTGATTAGGATATCACCAATTGCAAGTTCGGAAGGAGGATATTCCAAAAATAGCTTTCAGAAGTAGATATGGACATTATGAGTATGTGGTAATACCTTTTAGTATTACGAATGACTAGTGGTTTTTATGGAATTAATGAATTAGATATTTCAGAGGTATCTAGAATCTTTTATGATGGTATTTGTTTATGATATATTGGTGTATTCAAGGACAAGTGTTGAGAATCATCAACACTTGGTGACATTATTGGGAATCTTGTGTGATCGTCATCTGTATAAAATACTATCAAAGTATAATTTTTAGATACAAGAGGTATGTTTCCTTGGCCAAGTAATCTCTAGAAAAGGTTTTTCTATGGTTCCATAAAAGGTATAGGATGTTATCTATTGGAAAACTCCAAATAATGTCTTTGAGATACATAGTTTACTTGGTTTAGTTTATTATTACCGATATTTTGTTCATGAATTTTCATGATTTTCCACAATAATGATATCTTTTAAGGGAAACAAATACATTAAAATGGAGTGAGGAATGTCATAGTTCTTTTCAAGAGCTTAAATTTCTCCTTATATCATTACCAATCTTGATTTTTTCAAAATTAGGACAAGGATGCATGGTGTATTGTGATGATTTGGGATCTGGGTTGGGATGTTCTCTCATGCAGGGAGACCATGTTGTTTATTATGGATCAATACAGTTATGGTATCAAGATAATAATTACTCAACACATGATTTTTAGTTAACTGTCATAGTCTATGATTTGAATACTTGGTTTAATTACTTCTTGGTGAGAAATGTATATTGTTTATAGATCATAAGATCTTCAAACATATTTTCTCAAAAAGTGATTCGAATATGACACAAAGATGATGGTTGTTATTATTTCATGGAGAGAATTCATTAAGCTTGTTCATATGGGAGGACTAGGCATTAAGGATCTTAAAATATTTAATGATTCACTACTTAAAAATTCACTTGGAATCTAATGACATACACTAATCCCTATTTTGATTTTATATCAAACTGGTTTGTCAACAAGATTTTGGGTGGAAACTCTATTTATATTGAATCTTCTATGTGGCCTACAATCAAAAATTATTTCAAACACGTCACATGAAACTCTAAATGGATTGTATACAGACTGTTTGATTTGAATTTCTGGGACACTACCTCACTTAGCACACCTCTTTTTGATAACATGGATATTCCCTCAAGCCTCTGTTACATGACTGTTAATGAATTCATCCGAAATAACACCAGTATGAATGATCTTTTCCCCCACCAAATCTCCCTTAAGATACACAGGTGTGTATTCTCCGATAAAGACATGCTCATATGGGAACCATATAAAAATGTAGTCTTCAACAGCAAGCAGTACTACATGCTAAAGTGTGAAGGAAGAACAATACCCCACCATTGCTGATGATGTTCAAAAAGCATTCATTTAGCCCTCAAGATTGATACTTATCTGTAAATAAAGGAGGCATTGCCTTAACACTTATGACCAGATGTAGAGACGAGGAATTCAGCATGAATCAGGTGTCACATTTTCCAGTGGAGTGTTGAAAATGTACAATACATTTTCATCAGTTTTAGTTTTGTAGAAAGTCTTTGGAATCATCTATAGGAAATTTTTGGAATCATCCTCTACACTGAAAACCAACTGGAAGGTTTGATGCCTTCCATGATCAATGCTGAAAAGAGTGGTCAACTATATAATTAGCTAGTCATAGTTGTGGCATCCATTATATCCTACATCTGGAAGGCATAGAATAAACTGATATTTGATGGTCAAAAATCATCCATTTATGATAGAATGATGGTCATACATGCTGATGTGTTCAATGCCTCCAAAATACAAAGGGGTGTAATCCACAACTCTTTATATAATTAAAATACACTAAGGTTGTTGGGTGTTAATGGTAGGTCAATGAATATACTGGTCCTGAAATCCATCTGATGGATTCCCCCTATCCATTCATGGATCAAATTAAATGTGGATGGTGAGGCCTTCAGAACACCAAGGCCTCTAGATGTGGAGGTGTTTTTCGTACCCATCGTGTATTCATCAAATGATGTTTCTACCACTATATCGGAATTAGAACTTCATATGTTCTAGAACTATGGGAAATAATTTATTCCACCAAACATGGTGTCCACCATGGATTGGAATCCCTCTGGATCAAATCTAATTTTTAGCTGGCTATTAGAGCCCTCAAATCTATAACTAGGAAGGTCCCGTGGAAATTGATTATGTAGTGGGTTGAATCTCATTAGGCCACTAGTCACCTCAACCTGGATATCTCACATGCGTATAGGGAGGCCGATCAGGTTACATATTCCCTTTTAAATAGTGGATTCATGGAGATGAACTTGATGTGGTCTTTTCGGTCCCTTTATTTTTTCACAACACTGGTAGATGCAGACATGCGGGTGAGATTCACTCCAACCTTTGTAAAAATCACTTGTAACAGCTGAACTATTTAAATATTTTGCTTGATAAATTTTAGGATTGTTATCATCCTAATCCTGAACCCTTTTGAGTATTTATATATATATATATATAATTATATATATTTACATATATTAATATGTCCAAACTTTGTGAACTAAGGGTTATAGCCCAAGATTCGGAAAATTTATAAAAAATAATCGACCAAAAGTACATTAGGATGTGTAGATTAAGAACATGTGAAAACCCACCTCAAAATAAACAAAAAATCATCTATGAGATCATCCACTACCCCTTCCCATCGGATGACAGTCCCTCCTTCATGTTTTGGGCTGTTGTCACTCACCATCATTTTCATTTGATGAATTTAGACCTTCCATTAGACTTCGGCCCACCAAAATGGACCTAATAGTCGTAGCAGCTAAATATTTGGCATCAATAGGAGAGATTCAAGGAAAATTATAAATTCTTCTCTGAAGAACTCCATACGTTTGGACCTATTTATGATTTCATTCATGCTAATATTGATTTTACCAGAACTCATTGGATAAGGACACTAGACACCAAAATCCTCTTGCACCGTATCAACCCAAGAAGTAAATCCCTTCCCATATCCATCCAAGACATCCTCAACAAGCATATACAACCACTTATTCTCAACCACTTTAGATTATTTAGCCTTCACACAAGATTCAAAATCAATTTTTTCTTCCCTTTGCAATAAAAAGAGTCAATAAATAATTCCTCTTAGTCTAATTGAATATTGGATTCAACCGGATGGGCACATTCCTTACCAGAATCCACATGCTCAGTGTAATTCTCATAAGGATTCCCATTTTTCACTGGAGTAACAGATTATCCCTTCCCATATAATTTACTAGCACCTTTAAGTGCCTGTAAAAAAAGATTTATTACTGGTCCCTACAACATAGTCATCGGGATGAGGAGGTCCTAGATGAACTATTACAGGGTGTCAATCATCCTACAAAGTATAAAAGAATTGGACATAAATATTAGTCACTATATTCACCTACTCATGATTTCCTAGACCAGAATCAGTTCAGCCACTCATTTGGGAAAAAACTACCTCATTCAGAGAAGTGAACTCACTTACATTTTCCATACCCATTAGGATGTGAAGGTCAAAGAAGGGGCCTACCTTTTCATACTTAGGAATAGCCTTGGAACCCCCCCCCCAAAGGATATATCATCCCGGAAACCCTTGAGGACTTTACCTATGTAGCTGCAGTCACCTGGAACGAAGAATCAGACACCATAGCCAGCAGAGGAAGCAAATTGAAGATCCGGGATCAAGTCTCCACCGAATCGCCATTGCGATGCACTCTGGACGTCGCCCTCATTCTCCTCCAATATACCAAAAGGTTCAAAAGGCAGGCAGCAATCTACTCCAATATATTTATTAATATATAAATATATATTTATAAAATTATAATAAACATATTTATTATTTAAATATATTTATTATAATTTTATAATTATTTAAATATATGTGTATTTATTTATAACTTTAATTATAAATTAAAATATTTATAAATATTTATATATAATTATATAAATATATTTATATATTTATAACATTATAATAAACATATTTATTATTTAAGTATATTTATTATAATTTTAAAATTATTTAAATTTATTTATTTATTTATTTATTTATTTATTTCAATTATAATTATAAAAAAATATATTCAAAAATATTTCAATATAATTATATATATATTTATATAATTGTATATATTTATATAATTATATATATTTATATAATTACACCTCATGATTTGCACTGCTTTGGTATATATATATATATATATATATTTATATATATTTATATCAATATATAAATATATATAATTATAAATATAACAACTATATTTATTATTTATATATATTTATTATAATTTAATAATAATTTAAATATACATTATTTATTTATAATTATATATATATTTAAAAAGTATTTATATATAATTATAAATATATAAATATAAATATATAACTATAAATATATAATTATAAATATGATACATATATATATTATTTAAATATATTTATTATATCAAGGAGAGTCCAAGTACATGTAGGAAAGCCAACTCATACCCACATATTTTATTAAAAAAGGGAAAGTACAATAGAAATAATGAGTGGGGAAAACAATGGGTCGAACCCACATATAAGAAAGAAACTACATATGAAGAGTCTGAGACTCATTACCTTAGTCACGATTAGAACGATCATCATCATCATCAGCGTCATCAAAAGTTTCCCAATCATATTACTGATTAAAGAGAACCATGTATTTTTTCATTAGTTCTTTATGCTCCATAGTAAGCTTCTGTGTAGAAGAATTAGTTCGGACACATCCTCGACCTCAATTTTTTAGGTGCCAACCTCGCCTCTAGGTTTTGGGTTGCTTCCAATTCCCTTCCTTATCCTTGAAAATGTCAACAAACTGCATCATGTCCTGATCCGACAACTCAGAATCCCCTCCTTTGACCTTTAAGGCAGAGGATTGATCAACACCCTCTGGTTTTAGTATGACAAATAGGATTTGAGGATCCTCCTCAGCCCCAAATACACCAGTAATCCTACATGGAGTATCAAACAAAGGGGAGACCTACACACATCCCACAGGCAACTCAAGCTGGGGAGAATTCCCCTGATCCAGAAATGCAGATGGCCTTTTGAACAAGACCAACTGGAAGCCCTCATCATCCAAAATCTTAGATTTCCCCTTCTTATAATTTTATATATATTTAAATGTGAATTTATTTATTTATTTATAATTATAATTATCAATAAATAGATTTAAAAAGTATTTAAATATAATTATAAATATTTTTATATATTTATATTTATATATATATATTAATATACCAGGAAGGCTCAAATCAGACAAACGTCTGATCTCCCAAAATATTATTAGAAAAAAGTAAAGTTCAAAGCAGAGAAAAGAAAGGTGACTACATCACATCGAACCCATTCCCATATCCATACCCATAATCAGGTCCCTTGTCATCCTGTGTAGCTAATTCCCATTCAGAGGACTCATATCTCTTGAAAAGTTCAAGGTATTGGTTTTTGCGGACAAGTTGCTCCTTGGTGAGCTGATCCTTGAAAGTCCTCCTTGCTCCATTACCTTTTGCCAAATCAGGTCCCTCTCCACCACCCTTCTTGTAGGTAGACCTAGTCGCCATTGGTTTGGGGAGGTCCAAATAGTCCTTTCCTAGCCTTCTCCTGCCTTGTGTTTTTTCGCTCATCTCCTTGCCCATCATATCTTTACTCCCATTCTTCACAATTTCACTATAAGATGATATATTGTTGCCACATTCCTTCCCATTATCAGAATCATCTCCCCACTGCCTATGTTGAGCCACAAGGGGAGAGGCAGATTTACTTTTCTTCATGTTCATCTGAACGCTTCCTGGTTGGATTTCCTTGCAAGGATCACAATCATTTGTACTATTCCTTCCAACAACAGGACTGGCCGTCCTCACCGCACCTTGTTGTCCAGCATCATGGACATCTATCACTAAGCCATTGTTGAGGGTGCATTCATGAATCGCAGAGCAGAGAGTCCTCCCCTCTTCCAGCCCTTCATTTTCCTTTATCTCAACATCCGCCAAAGCTGCAAAACGATTTGATGAAAACGTTATCAAGTCATTAGAAACTACATTTGCCATGATAAAAAGTGTATTTTGATGTGTATCCCTAGGCTCATAAGAGATCTTTTCCTGCTCAAGACCCCTTCCCATAAACTGAAAATCTGAGCTTGCAACCTCCATGCCCAAACCAGCAACCTGAGAATTCAGATTATTCTTAAACTAATCCAAGCCCTCTTGTCCCTCTGCTACGGCTAGGCTCATAGAGGGTCCATTAACCTACCGAACTTCCTCCAATAACCACATGGCCACCAGACCCCACTTCCATGGCATCTCCACTCAACATATCTCCTGGTGTCACCCCCCTCTCCACAGTAGGAGACTTCACAGTGCTAGCAGGGGTGACCCCAGTCTGGACAAGACTGGTTTCATGCACATCTGCAACTGGAGCCTGGTCATTCGCAGCAATACCAGGCAAAGCACCTGATTGGAAGACAACACCAGCCCCTATATCACCTGATTGGCAGACAACACCATGTGCATCTGCAGCTAGAGCCTGGCCATTCGCAGCAATACCAGGTAGAGCACCTGATTGGCAGACAACACCATCCCCTGTAGTTGCGGCCACACCCACCCTGTCATTTATGACACTCATGCGACATCTCTCAGATTCATGTCCCTGCCTATGACAGTTGGAGAAATACAATGTCCATGATTCATATAGAATTTTCTGAGCATACCTATACTCACCCTCAACGACGACCCAGACAATCTCTGGTGGAATCCTTGAGAGGTCCATCTCAATGCAGATCCTCGCGGTGGTCGGATTTGTCATAGCAGTCGTCCTCGGATCACAACATAGAAACCATCCAATTGAATTTCCTATGCACCTGAGTAATCCCAGGTTTTGGAACGGAATGGGGATCCCAGGCAGCTACAACCAAATTTCCATGTTTGGGGAGTCACGATTCATGTGATACTCGAAAGACCACCGAAGCAGATGATACCCAGAAGAAACCTTCCTCCTTCTGGACCATGCCCTACTCAAATTGTCTTCGTCTGCAAAGAGAATGAGCAACTATTGTGGACTAAGAATACCAACCAGAGGACGATTTTTCAACCCCCAATTTTCATTCACAGACATACCAAAATCTTCCACAAAAGGTCGCCGCTTCACGAATCTTGCAATCAGCGTGTTAGAGAGCATCGAGGAGGCTTTCGAGAATTCCTAGACAGAAACTGGGATGATCGGTTGACCAGAGATGCACCCCAGAACCTTCGGCACAACAAAGATTCCCGGTATGAAGAAATCTGCATCTGATGAAGGTCTATGGACATCACACCCGATTCTCTTCTCAGATCCAGGAGCATGGGGCGAAGACCCCCCTCCCCCTGCTGCGGGAGGAGGGGTCACGACATCCGCCATCGAAAAACCCTAGGTCAGCCGCATGAGAGAGGCATGAGGGGGACTCTCGAGCTCTCAATTATATATATTAATAAAAAATTATAAATATAATAATTTTTTATTATTTAAATAATATATTAAACATTTTGACTAATATAAATTTGATAACTTTTTATATGTAAAATTATGAAAACAAGATTCATTTTTTATCAAAAGTTATATAATTCATATTTGTATATTACTTTAAAAAACATATATATATATATACTTACTGTAATATAAATCTTATTTATATATATATATAATTATAATTAAAAATAAACATATTTTATAAATATTTGTATACAATAATAAATATATTTATTTATAATTATATATATTTATATAATTGAATATATATAATTAAATGTATTTATTAATATATAAATATATATAATTATGAATACTATAAATATATATTATTTAAATATATTTATTATAATTTTGTAATTATATAAATATATATATATATATTTATAATTCTAATTATAAATAAATATATTTATAAATATTTGTATATAAATATAAATATATTTATATAATTATATAAATTTTTATAATTATATATAATTTTATAATTATATATATTTACATAATTATATATATTTATATAATTATGTGTATATTTATTAATATAAAAATATATATAATTATAAATATAATAATGATATTTTTTATTCAAATATATTTATTACACCTATAATTATGTATATATATATATTTATATTTAAATATATTTATTTAAATATATTTATTATAATTTTATAATTATTTAAATATATATATATTCCAACCTGGCTATGAATCGTGATGCCAGGAGCGTTGCTGCTCATCTGAGGTCAAATCCACAGTTTGCTTTGAAGGAATATTTTGATCTTTCTGTTTGTGATCCCAGATCTGAGGCCACCTGTGATGCTCGTATTACTCATCATGATGTTGGAGGTATGTGGGATGATGAGCCTCCTAGGTCTGATTTGTGGCTTTTTTCGAAGAAAACTGTTGTGGTGTACAAGGAATCGATCTGCCTTTATCCACGGAAGATAATTCATAATTATGTGTCAAAGCTCCCGAATAAATGTCTGAATGTGCATGTCCTGAATGGCAGTTTGTTTGGGATGGACGGATCTACCCTGACACCCCCTTTTGCATCCTTCATTGACTCTAGTGTTGGGAAAATTCTCTAGAAGGAGTCATAATCCCATGTTGAGGTTAACCCTGATGTGTCTGTTGAGAGACATGCAATTGCACGTATTGTTCTACCAAAGGGTGAGAATTCCTAGAGATCTTAGGATTTGGTTCGCTGGATCTCGTTTTTGTGGGGTTCTTCTAATTGGAAAAAGGTCTCCCTTAGTCATGGTTTTTTTCATTGCATCATTCCTTCATATGCTTTCAAGATTCATGCATGGGGCATCAGATCTCTATCCCTAAGGCCTGGATAGCTTCACCTTCATAAGTGGTCAATGTATTTCAATGATTCGTGTACAGTGAATTCTTTTACTCAAGTTTGGGCTCATTTACATGGGCTTAACTGGGTCCTTTGGCATCCAAATATTTTGCATGATATTGGCTTGGTAATTGGGACTCCTATATGCCTTGACAAGGAAACTGAGGTTGTTCAGTTTGGAAACTTTTCCAGAATGTTGGTGGAGATTGATCTTAGATCAACCTTGATTGAAAAGGTAACTCTCTCTACTCCCATTGATAATATCTAGATTGATATTTAAAATGAAATAAATCCTCTCTTATGTAATTAATGCATGGTTGTTGGTCATTATTTGGAGGTATGTCAGAGGAAGGTCTCTTCCAAGAGATGTGGGGTGAAGGGTCATCCATCTAATCTTTGCATAAGAAAACCAAAGAGGAGGCATGTGGATTTATCAAAGTATCTTGATCATAATGGAGATGTTATCAAAAATCCATCTTCCTCTAAGGCTGATATGTTGGCATTTGACAAAGATTCTCAAGTGGCCAATTTGAAAGGCAAAGGACTAATGGTGGATAAGTCCCCGATGAGAGCTAATAGTGGTCCCTCTAATACTCACATTGAATTTTCTAAATATTTTACATCCAATGATGACTATTATGCCACTCCTATTGATATTGGAGAGACTGCTAGTCTCGCTGTTATCAGGTATCTTGTTTTCACTCACCCTCCAAATTTTACTGGTGTAGGATTACAACATGATGAGAATGTTGACTTGGATTCTAGCAATGGGTCCTCTCAGTGTGTTGATTTCCATCAGGAGATTTAGAATATTTTACATTCTTTTAGGATTTTTGAGAAGTGGGGTGACATTTATGAGGTGGAATAGATGGATGATTGCACACCCTGAAGGCAACGAACAAAGGTGTTCATGGATTTTATAAATATGCACTATTATCTTCAAAAGAGAAGGTGGCTAATAATATGGATTCCATTCCTACTCCCCCAAAGAAAAGGCTAAGAAAGGACTATTCTAACATACCTCATATTGTGTCTACCTGATCTACTTATATGTTTTCGGGAATGTTCAATCCTGATATTATTTTGATCTTCAATTAGAGTAAGTCCCAATCTGAGTGGGAAATCGTTGATGATTCTAACTATGGGAATGACATGTCATATTATGATCTATAACCTTTTTTGACGGATGAGGGAAAGACCCTTTATTTGACCCCATCCGTCTCCCCTCTACTTTTTATTTTATTTTTAATAAATCGTTAGAATCTTAGCTTTTGGATGGACTTGTTGGGTATAAAAACATTTTTTAAAACAACACACACATATATATATATATATGTATATATTTGAATTATTAAAAAATATATAATAATATATCGTATTTATGTTAATTATAAACATGAATTTTTTAATTAATGTATAAAATAAACATTATTTTTTGAATATAAATATAATAATTTTATATATATTAATAAAAAATTTATTAAAAGTTTTATCACCACTAAGAAGAGTGCTGATAAAAGATAAATTTATGAGCATTTTTAGCTAGCACATATAATAGTAACTCTTTTATCAGTGCTTTCTGTTTATCCCGAATAAAAACTGACGCGGAATAAGCATCGATCTATGGTAGTGATACTTTTAGCATGGATCCAAATTAGGTACGGTTGGTACTCGTGATGGCCTGGTTAGCACATGCGTGCTCAACATATGATTATTATGTTTTCTTGAACATTTATTTTATCACAGAATACACTTTTTATAAATGTTCCTATTTGTTAAGGATTTATTAATGGTGTCATACTAGGTTTTATTACTCACTATATATACGGGCATCTCAGTGTGCATGTAGATTTCATATATGGGGATCCAGGAAAAGGAAAGGGGTCCATGGTGGATGGTTGATTTGTGGATTGTGGAGCTGGTGGAGGGATAGGGATGTATTCTGAAGGAATCTGTAATTTTTATTTATTTATTTAATGTCATCCTATATACTCTGGATTGACTTTCCACACTGGGAGCTTGATTTACTAGGAATGTTCAGGTACCAAGCATGTTCAGCCATAAAAATTACTAAATAAAAATAAGAGTACACAAAAGACAAAGCATGTGGCACATCAAAGACACCAAAACATGAAATTTCTAAAAACACCTTCCAAAAAAATCAAAGTAAAATTCCCAAAAAAACATAAAAAATGTTCTAAATACCCATATCAAAATGGCCCAAAGGCCAAAAACACCCGCACTAGATGATGCAGAAATGATCCAGCTAATAACTATCAATACCTAAGGACATCATGAACTTGACCATATCAATGAGGCATATTGACTTCACACCACCTGAGGTCATCATCTTGGACACCAAGATTTCACCTAAGGAGTTTTTCGTTCCATTCAGCGATATCACCCATGTGAAAAAAGTCAACCTGAATGCTCATTACCGAAGGTGTCAGAGTCTTCACGCCATCAGCAGGAGATGCTAATTATACAATAAAAACAAATATCTTGATTACATTTTAATGTTATTAAATGTTCATTTTTGATCTTATGGGCCTGAGTTAGTGGATTTTAATTTTGAACATCCATTCTCATCATTTGTGCACTTCATGCCTAATGTGCACCAATTTAGGCCCAATGTTTCATCTTATTTTAAAGAATTTAATTATCCATATTTTAGTTTGATATTTTGGTAAATGTATATACACATAAATATGAACATTTTTCATTCAGAGATCAATGGAGTATTAATAAAGTATGATGGGGATATTTGGCGATGAAAGGAAACAATTCTGGAGAATGCAGATTGGATATCATCCCGCTGATGATAATGTGGGGCCCACAATACAGGTCCAATGAAGCCCAAATTTCATGGGAGGAAGAAATATAGAGGAACACATTATTCTTCTGTATCCAATTCTAATTCGTTCTACATGGTGGTGATTAAGGCGACCCAAGTGGAAGATGCAATTCTGGGCCAGATTCTATGGCCCAGAAAAACGTCCCACCATTTAAATCAAATCTCACGAACCACAACGTATTTTTGGCTAAAGGTTTACAGGATTTTAGGGGAAATCTGGGGATTCATTTAATTATTCTATGTCTCACTCCAATTCTGCCTTCTAGAAGGTGATTTCAGCACGTCTGTTCGGTAGAGGCATGTTGGATCCCACTTCGAGGCAAGAGTTGAAAAGTCTCCTATGCATTAAATGTCCACCCACCTTTCCCAAACACAAGTAATTAAAGGCACATGGGATGATGGGGGCTCTGCCAAATACTTCCAAAATGCCTATTTAAGGCATTATTGGTATATGATTTAGGGATCTTGGTGCTTTACTTTCATTGTAATGTTATTATGCCAAAGTTTCGTTATAATGATTTCAATTTCCACGTAAGTTTTTTTTTCTATTTCTACATTCTTAACCAACATATTTCTATTCTACTCTTCCCATTTATTTTATTATTTCTATTTAATCATAAATCATAGTGATATCTCTATGTTGTAGTGAATTAGTTCACACATAGTTGTGAATTTCATTCACACACACGGAGGAGTGCTCGTTATTTTCACAGGTTTTAATTTCTTCAGTACAATTTTTGTACACCATATTCTACCCACCATAGAGAGTATACCATCAATAGAGGGATAAACCTTTTATGGGTTGATCTTAGGATTATTCTCAGGGTGGATTGAGTGAATTTTACTTCTTTAGACAATTTTGGTTTTACTAATTCTTGATGAATCAATTCTTCAAAATAACACTACCTTCATCATTTTCTTGTTTGAGGATAACTAAACTCAATTAATAATCCCCTACACACTTATAGAACCAAATTCATGATCTCTCTAATTTGTATGGTCTTTTTAGTACTTATATTTAGCTTCCTTAAACACAGTAAAGATGAAGAGTGGAAATAATTGAAGAAATGATGTCTTAAATTAGTTAGTCAATTAACAACAATTAGTTCATAAAATAACATTAAATATAGCCTTTTCATCTTACCATGATCAACCCATAAAAGTTTTAGCCCCCCATTAATGGTATACTCTCAATGGTGGGCAGAATATGACTTACAAAAATTGGACTGAAGATATTAAAACCCGCAAAAATAACGATCACTCCTCCGTGTGTGTGAATGAAATTCACACCTATGTGTGAACTAATTCACAAAAACATAGAGATATCACTTTGATTTGTGATTAAATAGCAATAATAAAATAAATTGGAAGAGTAGAATAGAAATATGTTGATTAAGAACATAGAAATACAAATAAGAAACTTACATGGCAATTGAAAGCATTACAACGAAACTTTGGCATAATAACATTACAATGAAAGTAAGGCACCAAGATCCAAAAATCCTCCACCAATACTACCTTAAATAATAATTTTGGAAGTCTTTTTCCAAGCCCCCATCATCCCATGATCCTTTAATTACTTTTTTTGGGAAAAGGTGGGTGGACATTTAATGCATATGAGACTTTTCAACTCTTGCCTCGAAGTGGGAGCCAACATGCATCCACCAAATAGACGTGCTAAAATAACCTTATAGAAGGACGAATTGGAGTGATCCATATAATACTTAAATGAAACCCCGAATGTCCCCTGAAAGTCTGTAAACCTTTAGCACAAAATACGTTGTGGTTCGGGAGATATGATTTAAATGGTGGGATGTTTTTCTGGGCCAAAGAATCTGGCCCAGAATTGCATCTTTAAATTGAGTCGCCTTAATCACCACCATTTAGGATGAATTATCACTGAATAAAGAAGAATAATTTGTTCCTATATATGTCTTCTAGACTCCCATGAAATTTGGGCTTTATTGGGCCTGTATTGTGTTCTCCAAATTCTCATCAGCGGGATGATATCCAATCCGTCTTCTCCAGAATCGTTTCCTTTCATCGCCAAATATCCCCATCATCCTTTATGAATACTCCATTGATCCCTGAATAAAAAATGTTAATATTTATATGTATATAAATTTACCAAAATATAAAATTAAAATATTTATAATTAAATTCTTTAAAATTAGACGAAACATTGGGCCTAAATTGGTGCACATTAGGCATGAAGTGCACAAATGATGAGAATGGATGTTAAAAATTAAAATCCACTAACTCAGGCCCATAAGATCAAAAATGAAAATTTAATACCATTAAAATTTAATCAAGATATGTGTTTTTATTGGCTAATCATATTCTCACTATTGGTTTCACATCCCATCAACAACTCATGGTACCCGAGATCATTGTCCCTAAAGTTTCCCATGCCATTAAAGGTCATCTTGCAACCGCCAACATTACCAACATCCTATCAGTCCCACAAAACCATCCCATCACACTGAAGAAAACATTGTCACTACATGAGAATGTCTATCCAATGCCATCAAAATCCTATCAAAGTATTAAAAAATCATTCCAACATTTCAGTGGGCCTCTATGATTTGACAGTACTTGTGACTTTTTCTTTTATTTTATTTTACATGTCCCAAGGTCACCAAAAATGACCATCCTATCACCATGATGTACCCAAAACCAAGTCCCATCCATTTCTAATTTCTTCACCTACTTTGTAACACACACCAAGGTTCATGACAAATAGCTCCCACATGCCACCATCATTGCACGTTGTCGTAGTCACCAGAAGATCCCCATCCAAGATCGACTATCGCTAGCTAGAAAACAATACCCCATGACTGCAGTATAGCAGAATAGTGTTGTCGGCTCCACCGAAAATGCTCGTTGACATATCCCATTTATATTAGGTCTTCCATGGGGAACCATTGCAAACCAAGAACCAATAACTCACTGCCCAAGTCCCAAACCCTCATCACCCATCCAAGGGAACCTACATCCTGCATCAAGGAGCTATCATCAGAAACAATGTCAGTCTGCAACCACTCCAACCCCGCCGGTGGGTGGGGTGAAAATCCAACCCCATCATAAGACCCGAACTCAACATCAATGGTTCAAAGAGACTGCACCACCCGTCGTCCTCCACCAAAGACCCACAACCCTCCCATCATGTATCATCATTGACTCGGTCACCCCTGCTCTCCACATCATCTCCAACTCACACCCAAATCTGACCTTACTGACTGCTCAAAACATGTTTATTCTGAACCCTTTCCCACATAGGATGTGTTTCATCACCCTCATTTCCAATTCCACCACTGAAAACGGTTTTCACATATGATTTTACACAAGAGTCAAACATCTGAAAATGACTGACAATACCATCATCTATGCTTCTTGAAATTGATGCTAGGGTTTTCCAATGAGATTGAAGAGAGGGGATATCCATCATTGAGAGAGAAGATCTCCATCTTACTAGGAGCATGATATATTAATTACTTGTATGACCTGTGTAACATCTAATATTATTTACTTCCATATTTTTTACTCTAAGTTATTATATTTTATTCATATTATTATGAAAGGATATGAAAATATATATAAATATATATACACACATAAAAATATATAAATATAAAATTATATATATGAAGTGCTCGATGTAGTTAGTTTGGGAACTATATTATAAAGCGCATGGTGGTGGATGTGAATAACACCACATGTGAGTTTGTTGAAAAATATTCCACCAGTGGAATGGCGGGGTGGCGGGGTGGTGGGTAGGGTTGATATGATGGGTGGGTGTGGGGTCCTTCTAGGGGTGAGAGTGTGGAAAGCAGGATCGAGTAGCTTTATTCATCATTATGTATTTTTCAAATATTATTTTTCAAAAAATAATTAAATGTTTTTACAAAAAAAATCATTTTTTATAATAATTTCATTAAAATGGTTTTACTTTCCATTAAAAACTATGAAAAAATATTTCAAGTACCACTACCTATAAAAAATGTCTCCAATGAAAGTAGGTTTTCATATGACTTATGTTTTTTCATAATCTCACAAAATTATTTTGAATTACTTAGAAGATAAGTAATAATGAGTGGTTCTCTCTCAAGAGGAGAGTCTCCCTCTATAACCTATGATAGAGATCGCTCAAAATCTATTATTTCTGAGTAGGATCGAATGAAATTTGATGTTTTTGGGAATAATGAGTTAGTTTCCCTTTTATTCCCATGCAAGAAGCCAAATGTTTGAGTTAGTTTTTATGTGGTAGGTCCCAAGGAGTTAATTTATATATTATTCCCACAAAATAGGAAAAAATATATAAAGGTCATTTCAGGAAATAGCGGCAGCAATTTTTGGCGTACGCTGCCCGTCATCAAAGAGAATGATGATTGTAGCGATTTATTTTAGTTTTCCCTGCTTGATAGCAATGAGGGTGATAATTTTTGGATGAAGATGAAATTTGAGATTAGGGTGATGTTTTTGGGGTGCATGGTCAAGACAACAACATTGACATGGATATACATAAGATAGGTAGATCAAGGACATAATTGGGAAGGTGACTTCGAGATGTGGGATTTTATAGATGATGGGATACACCTCATTGGGGTTGGAGATAAGGCATAAATAATGACAAAATTCACCATGGAGATGAGAGGGATGATATATAGTTGCAGTAATAGAATTAATGGAGATGACCCCCCCCCCCCCAATTATGGGGATGGAGTGTAAGGCCAACGTGGGATTTGGAATCCTGGCAGCTGTGAAGTTTTGTGTTTGGATCTAGCATCTCTAGGATCCATTGGTGATGAATCACAGTGGTTGTGGGACCCCAATGGTAAGAGATAAATCATTGGATTCATAATTTTCCTGATGTTGGGGAGTGTGGTTTGAGGCGATTTTATGGGGAGTGGGTTGGGAAACCATAGGAGAAGGAATGAAAAACCTCAGTCGGTGGGGTGTCATATGAGGGTTTTTTTATATATGGGTTTTTTATATAAAAGGGATAGGGTTAGAAATATATTTAAAAATGGGTCTCAAGATGCATGAACCTTTTTCATGCATCTTTGGCACAGAGATATGCATGAACGGGGTTCAAGAATCCTTCGCAGATTAGATACAGGATGCGTAAACTGGGTTCACACATCCTGTATGAATTTTATAAAGGATGTGTGAACCCCGTTCACGCATCCTACAGAAAGGTTAAATAAAAAAAATCCTCAATTTTTTAGAGGGAAATGTTTCTAATGTATTTGATTAATTCAATTGCAACCCCTTTCTACAGTAATTAGATTTGATTCTAATTGATATATATATTCTAACACATTATTAACCCTCTTAAGGATTGTTTGTTATTTTGGAAGAATATGAAACCAATATTTTCCATATTTTCCATAATTTTACTACATGATAGAGGTATTTTAATAGTAAAATCTTCCAGTGAAAATTGTGTACTAGTAGAACATGTGTCCTTTTATAAAGTTTGAATATGTATTTTCTCAAAAATTGAAAAAATGAATTTCTAATTCCATACATCTCATATTGTGGTTTTACTGTTATTCAATCATAATCACCTACTCTTCAAAATTATCAATTATTCATTGACATTATTCTTCATGCAATTTAATTTTTTTAAACAAAGAATCATGTTCCGTGATTTTTTTATTCAAATCACTGAGATCAATAATATTTTTCAAGATTTCTTGATGTTCATGAATCATTTCATCCAAAGAATTAATATTTATTAATAAATACCAAATAGAAATATTAATTTTGGAAGATAATTTGATAAAAGTAAGACACTCATTAAAAAAAGTAGAACTCTATAAATGATAATAGTAGTGCACATACATAATGTATCATATATCAAAAGTCAAAATAATATATACCTATGGCGTGGATGATCCTATGTCCCATAGACATGTGTATATTAGATGCATCCACATCATGTATGTCCTTGTTTTCACTCTAGAGTACGCTGCACATCATCCTCAGTAGCCACCTCCACATCCTCCTGTGTAACAGGCGGTGGATGTACAGTCACTCTGTCTTTACTATGTCTTACATCTAAGGATAGTGGAGGCTGGATGGAACTGTCACGAACATGGAAAGAAGATGGATGATGTGCTATCGATGTCTATGATAAAGAATCTAGCTCAACCCATTCAATGCCTGTATCTACCTGTAGATGAGCTTGAGAAGCTGGAGGATCATATGACTGATCATGCTAAACACCCTCCTCCTGTAGAATAGCATCATCTGACTGGTCAATCTGGACATCCTAATCCTATGGAACAAAAAGATCCATAATAGGTTCGTCACCCCTGTTACATCTATATGAGGCTCTGCAGCCTCCTCAACATGTGGTGGATCAAAGAAAATTCCATGATAAATATCGTCCATCAAAGGAAGCAACTGTGATACAAGGGTGTGAAAATATGTTGGGTCAAATATGGTGCTCTCTACTGGATCATACATGTGAAGTATATGATAGATATGATAATCCTACAAAAAAATTCTATTGTTAAGTAATATGAATAAAAATTCTATTAAATAGTGGAAGGAACTATGTATAACATCTCATCAAAGCCTCGGTCGTGTCATTTCAGAAATATGACTGGGGACCTGTAGTACCAAGATGCGTAATCCATATGATCCATCAAATGAAAACGTACTGTCCCCACCCCTCACAACTAGAACTCCTGTCATTTGTCCCATAAATGAATATATCTGGCATGGTATCTCCTCCAATCATAATATCTCTTCCGTGACATCTTCAGGGAATGCAGTGAATCTAACTGACTGGGCGGGTCAGGAACAGGCTGGAAGAATCTGAACTTCCTCATAACTCTATCGTTCTAATGCCACATGACTATATGAAAATGAATCAATGGAACCCTGTATGAGCCGATATCAATCATCTCCGTACAGTACATTTAAAGACTCTAGATAATAGAAAAATCAAGTGGAAAAGGAGCACAATTACCATCTTGTGTGGCAACAATGAGTAGTACACCTGTATACCTATCATACAAGAAAGTTCCATTAACCTGAATAAAATGTTTATAGTAGGTAAATGAAGCAATGCATGGCCTGAATGCCCAAAAAATCCTATTGAACTTCACCTTTGTTCAATCAACTCGGTGATTGGGGGATACATACTCAATAGTGTCCAACTGATAAATAATCTGATTGTTGAGAGACAACAATTCCATAAGTTGTGGCAACATATCATAAGATTCATCCCAATCACTACACACATTTAAAATTAATTTCTGTTTTGCATTCCATGCTTTGGTATATGAAATCTTATAGTTTTACAACTGTTGAATTCTTTCCTAAACAAGGGCAGTGGGAACAACCTAACTTGTTCGTATCATCTCACAAATAACATTTGATATAAACTTCGAATCAAGGGAAGAGTGATATTGCGACAAGCTTGGATGCACAAAAGTGTGTGGACCTTCTAATTTGTTTATCCTCCAACATGAAACAAAATTATCAAATATTTCCCTTAATCGAAATTTACAAGTTGGGCCATATTTATCACAATGAATGATATATTTTGTCTTCTTTGACTCATCAAGCACAAATGTGAAATGTCACTCAATGTTTTATTTATTTATCACATTTTTCATGGCCAGTTTACTTTCAAACACCAACCTGACATAGATGGCATTATCATTTGATTCGGACCTATTCATTATAATTCTAGGGAATTCAGAAGTCAGTGTAATGAAATCCCAATAAAAATGTTGTTCACGAGACATTCCTTTAACTGAGGAACTCGATACTGAAGGATTATTACCACTAACATGTGGATGACATGGATGTCTATCTCTTAAAGGAACCTCAGAAGGTTCATTCCCCACATCACCCCTGCCCTCATCTCTCAACGAAACCTGAGAAGGTTCATTCCCCATATCACCCTCACCCACATCATCTCCTAATGGCTCCCCAGATTCTTCTTCCTCAGATAAAATTTCATTCACTATATCATCACACAAAGGGATTTCATCTACATTTCTTTCCAAATTTTTATCATCTTATTCATAATTGTCTTCTATTACTGGAGTCATATGAGAAGGATTCAATGTTGTTCACCTCACCTGTTTTGATAATCTCAATTATGTTTTAATATGCTTTGAAAATACCAAATAATGTTCATTCATGTATTAATTACTTTTTCATCTTCCTATTGATTTGATAAGAATATCAAAATGATCTTTGGAATATGTTAATCAATGTTTATCTATGTTTATATGTGTTAAGTCCACCGATATGCTCATAGCTACTGATATAGACAAATAGATATACAGCTACTGATAAGGTCACTAATACAGTTAAGGTCACCGATTTGCATAACTGCTACTGATAGAAGCAGAGCTACTGATAGAATAGCGATACCGGTATGCACAGGCTACCAATACAAAGTCTACCAATAAAGAAAGACAAAGTCTACCCATTCGAGCTACCATTAGAGGAAGTCTTCCGAGAGGAAGCTCACCGCTACTCAAGTCTGCCGTTATAAAGAGCTACCGATAGAGACTGTTACAAAGAGCTACCGATAGAGACTGTTATAAAGAGATACAGATACCGATAGAAGTTTACTGATACAATGAGTCACTGACTGATACAAGGAGCCACCGACAAACAGCTACCGATACAAGGAGCTACCGGTACAAGAACTGAGAGCTACCGATAGGAATCTCACCGCTACAAAGTCCACCATTACAAGTCTACCGACAGAGAGCTACTGATAAGATAACTATTAACCAGTCAATTCTACTTAAACTCTCTCTAGTTATTTATTAAGCAATGGTCATATTTGATGATTTTAATGAAATTAATGTTATTTAATGATAGTTGTTGGTATGTCAGGGAACCGTACCTCGTACCTAGATAAAGGTAATCATTCCCATTTCCGGAGCTGAAATCTACAAAAGGAAGGACAAAAGTCATTCAAAGATAGTACTGAATAGTAGTGCATATATATAGAAAAGAAAGGTGACATCCATACATCTGTGTACTTGAAGAAAACTGGACATACACGAGGCCATTCATACAAGAATAGAACACAAGACGAACCTAAGAAAAAGAGTGAAGGTCTTCAATGATTGCACATATTCTCAAGCTGATCAAAGTGAACTTGAAGAAAACAACACTCTTTTTTCTTGACAACAACCAGAGAAGGACTCAAAGCTTCAACTACTTCAAACCAAGGATTCCAGAGCTTCACTCACAACACATAGATTATTCTAAAACTCATCCCTATTTTTTTAGCTCTGTTGTGTTTCTTTCATTCACATTTTGAGCAGTGTGTAAACTCTATATATTCTATACACACACTATCTCCTATGCTAAACTAGATGATTTCTAAATCCCCAAACAAACCTTATATAACTCTTTTATATCCCACGGATAGTGGTAGAGGTCAAGTAGGACCTGGACAACCAGTGTGTTGTTGTTTTGTTTTCCCACGTATAACTATGGTAGAGGTCTTAATACCTGGACAGTCTTTGCACTATTGTTTACCCCAATAAAGGGTGTGGATCAAAATTTATATAAATTGTTTTGAGAGGACTAAGTCTCGGGTTGATACTGAACCTCTTGTTTTAAAACTACTCTGCTTACTTATTTTTCTTTTAAACTATATTGAATATTCCGCTGCTAATTACTTTGAAATATAAAATTTTTTGAAAGTTACTTTTATAGTTATTCTAGCAAGTGTTTGTAACTATTGTAAATTAGTAGGTTAGTTTCAAAAGATAATTTAATCTTCTGGTTAAATTAACTAATACCTAATCAATCTTTTGAGAACCTAACTGAACCTCTACAGTTTTGTAAATTCACTACAGTTTAACTTTGTTTTTAATTGGGGATTTTAATAGAAATATTTTTTAACAGAAATTTCTAATTGGAACTAAATTCACCCCCCTCTTGAGTATCCACTCCAACCAACATTTGGTATCAAAGGATTGTTATTTATAAAGGATTTTCGAATACTCTATTTTTCAACTGTGATTTTAGTTGTATCTCAAAGATCTTAAATTTCTGTTAGTTCTAAATTTTATCTCTTTGAATATATTTTATAAAATCTAATTATAGATAATAGACTAGAAGGTGATGCTACCAATAGACCACCTTTCTTCAATGGTACAAATTATGCCCGATGGAAACTTAAAATGAAAATTCACTTAGAGAGTATGGGATTCGATATCTGGACTGCCATAGAAACTCAATATAAGATTCCAGAAACTGAAAGAACTACTTGGGATGAACCTACTAAAACTAATTAAAATAATAACTGTAAAGAAATGAATGCTTTGTACTATGCTTTAGGTGATGAGGAATTTAATAGAATATCTGCTTGTAAAACTGCTTATGAAATATGGGACACTTTGGCTATTTCCCATGAGGGAACAACCAATGTTAAATAAATGATATTGAATACCTATACTATTAAGTATGATAATTTTAAAATGAAGTCTGATTAAACTATTTATGACATGTATCTCAGGTTCAATGAGATTTTCAACACTGTGAAATCACTTTGAAAAGTTGTTCCTGCAAAGGAGAAGATTATGAGAATACTAAGATGTCTGCCAGAAATATAGAGAGACACATCTGTGTCAATAATAGAATCGTGTGATATAAGTTCACTGCCTGTTAAGGAATTAATTGGTAAGTTGATGATGTATGAAGAAGAACTTAAAGTAAATAAGGAAGAAGATGATGAACCAAGGAAGAATTCAGTAGAATTTAAATCTACTGCCTTAAAAGAGCAAGGATAAGGAGAAAGTTCACATACCTACTGAAAGCTCAACAAGTGAAAGTTCAGATTCTGACAGTGATGCAGAGATGGCTCAAATAGCCAGGATATTTAAGAAGTTCTACAGGAAGAAGAAATTCATCAGAAAATCAAACTACAAAGTAAAATATGACAACAAAGGTCATTGGAATAAGGATTGGAAAAAGCCTGATAAGAGTGATGAAATTGTCTACTATTAATGCAAAAGGAAAGGACATGTGAAAGCATATTTTCCAAAGTTAAAGTTCAAGAAGAAACATGACTACAAGGACAATAAGTACAAGAAAGATATGAAAGAAACTTGGAGTACTTCAGAAGAAAGTTCAAGTGATTCTGATTCTACTCAAGATAAAAAATCTCGAAAATCTAACATGTGTTTTATGACAAACACATCTGAGGTAACACTGGATACTCCTTCTTTAATTCATATTATTCTAGAGTTGATTCTGATTATGAATCTAAAAATATGTCTAGTGAAGAGTTGTTTGAATATTTTAATATGCTATAAGAAACCTGTAATGAGCTTAAGGACAGGTATAAAACCTTAAAGAAACAGCATGCTTTGACCAGCTCTGTTAAATCTGCACTTGATATAGAAAAGGAAAAGAATGCTCAATTACTTAAGGAAAATACTGAACTGAATTTGTCAAATTAGCAATTAAGGAAGGACTTAGAGAAATTCACAAATGGAAAGAATACTCTAACTCAAATTTTAGGTAAACAAGTGGTACCAAAATATACCGATGTTATAGGCTATCATCCTGAACAGAGATAGATTACTAAAAACAAATTTATTCCTAAATCTGGACAGAATACTGCTAGTTCTAGTTCTGGAAATACATATGCTTCAACTAGTTATTCACATGGTTATAGATCAAATAAAGTTTATATTTCAAAATCTTTTGAATATATTGATTGTATGAGACCCATTAGAAAAATTTGGGTACCTAAAGCTTTGATTACTAACCTATCTGAACCCAAGAAAATCTAGGTACCAAAATCATTTTCAGTTTAAAACTGTTTTGTAGGAGACTTGCTTGAAGATTTCTCATAAGAAGGTATGGTAATTGGACAGTGGATATTCGAGGAATATGTCTGGAGATTACTCATGCTTCAAGAGTTTAATCAAAGTTGATGGAGTCCATGTCACCTTTGGTGATAATTCAAAAGGAAAAATCATAGGACTAGGCTAGATTGGTAACACTGATTCAGTTTTAATTTCCAAAGTTTTAATTTTTGATGGACTTAAGTATAAACTGTTAATTATTTCTCAGTTATGTGATGATGGTTTCAATGTTAAATTTGAAAATGATTCTTGTAATGTTTCAGTATTTTCTAATTTGAGAAATGAAAATGTTTATGTAGTTGATTTGAATTATTTAGCTAAACAAAACATTACTTTCTTAAATGCTTTTCATAGAGTCCTGTCTATGGCACAGAATATTAGGACACTGCAACATTCATTCACTTAGAAAACTGACTAGGAAAAACTTAGTTATAGACCTAACTAAACTTGAATTCCTAGCTGATAAAGTTTGTAATCCCTGTCAAAAGGGAAAGAAACATAAAGTTTCTTTTAACTCAAATAAAGAAGTTTCAACTTCTCAACCTCTTGAGTTGGTTCACATGGACTTGTTTGGACCCTCTAGAGTTTCTAGTTTAAATAGGAAGAACTATTTCTATGTCTTAGTAGATGACTTTTCTAGATTTACTTGGGTATACTTTTTACCTCACAAAAGTGAAGTTTGTTCTTACTTTATTAAATATTCCAAGTCTTTAGAAAACCTTAGTGGACTTAATATTAAAAACCTGAGAAGTGATCATGGTCGTGAGTTTGAAAATCATGAGTTTGAATCTTATTGCTCACATAATGGCTATAATCATAACTATTCTGCCCCCAGAACACCTCAGCAGAATGGTGTAGTAGAAATAAGAAACAAAACCCTTCAAAAGATTGCAAGAACAATGCTTAATGAGTATGACCTGCCTATTTATTTTTAGGATGAAGCTGTAAATACAGCTTGTTATATTATTAAGAGAGTCTTGATTAGACCTGTTATCAAAAATACCCCTTATGAATTGTGGAATAATAGTAAACATAAGGTTAATTACTTTAGAGTTCTTGGTTGCAATGTATTTATTCTCAATACAAAATATAACCTTGAAAAGTTTGCATCCAAGAGTGATGAAGGAATTTTTCTTGGTTATTCATTAACTAGAAAAGCCTATATAGTCTTTAACAAAAGAACCAAATGTGTGGAATAATCCATTCACATCAAGTTTGATGAAACTGATCCACATGAACCTAAGTCTTCTCTTGAAAATCTTGAAGAAGATTTATCTGTTTTGGACCTTAATGATAAAATCAATGAACCTATTGTAAAGACATCCAGTTCTGGAAATTTCTAGAACCTATTTCTGTAGAGCCTGAATCTAGAGAGGAACTTGAAATTTCTAGTCCTACCTTTACTAAATAAACTAGTGAAGTGCACTGTGTTGCATTTGTTGTCAATGAGGTATGTTTTTGTCAAGGAATGAATGGATGGATGTCAAGAAGGTTCAATATGTGAATGACAAAGGATGTGATGGTGTTGGTGATGAATGGAGAATGGCCATGGTACTTAGAGACATGTAACTTAGGAGATTCACTAAGTGACATAGGATTTTGTGGTTGAAACATTCTCTATGAAAATCAGACGATTGTTGAGTTGTTCTTAAAGTTCCAAGAACTTGTATCAACTGGATACAATGTCACAACATTGTTTGAAGACCATGCATTGTACTGACAATGCATGAGGAGTTGAAAGTGATCCATCCATAAGTTCTAAGTGGATGAAGTGGATTAAAGAAGTCCATGCACTATCACTTAGTGCATGTGAATTTGAAGTTCCAATTGATCTCTGATTAGATCAATAAAGAACATTGAAGATTATAAGTGATTCAGGAGTTCGGTTGATGAAGATGAACCTTTTGAATTCCATATCCTAAGTGAAGATCATATGAGGAGAAGTAATGGAATTCTTAAGAAGAAGATGAGAAGAAATGAAGAAGAAGAATGGCTTGGAAGACTTGGCATTTGGCTTATACTCATAGGAGAACTTTGTATTTGACAAAGTCTTATTCATGCCTTTGCCAAAAAATTGGCCAGCCATGGACACCTTGAGGGTTCAACCCCAAGGCGTGGGCGCTAGGCACCACACACATGGGGGAACCCGTGGGGCGAGCCCAGGGCGGCAGGACGCACCCAAGACCCGCATGGGCGTCTGGGGCACGCCCGGAGGAGCGCGGTAGGGGTGCATGAGTGCACCCGCGAGTGTCAGGGAGTGCATGGTGGGCGCTAGAGCGCGCCCGCAGGAGGCGTGAGTGGGCGCAGAGCGCACCCGCAGGAGAACACGGTGCGGGGCGGCACCGTGGAGGAGGAAGTTCAATTGAGCTGAGGTTGGCACGCGGTGTTTGATAAACCGCAGAAAATCCGCTCGCCGATTCGATGTGGGACGCGGGATTTTGTCCCGGAGCGAATCCTGGCCGTCCGTCTCATCGCGCGCCTGATCTACGCCGCACATCTCATCGCGCCGCTCCCATTATGATCGCAGCCGTTCAAAGAGATGATCCGACGGCTCCGAGGCATCTCCTTCCTCGTGCATAGCCGGAGGCCTCCCCACGAGCTCCGTTCGAACCAGGAGCATCCCGAGAGATGTTTTCGAGCTCCCGGCCACCGCTGATCGAAGTAAAGCCACCATTGTGATCGTCTGGCCATAACGAACACATTCATGCATCATGAGAGAATTCAAAGTTCGGCTGAAGCAACCGAAGGTGCGAGGCCATTCGGTGTTGATGCTTTGCATGGATTGGGTTTAAAAAAAAGGGCCATGCACACGTTCAACGAAGCATGCATGAAGAGAAAAATAACAAAGGAGGGAACCCGCGTGAAACAAGAGAGAAAGTTCAAGATTTGCAAAATCTTGAAAACCCGATAAATTCGGGGATTCAAAGATATAACTCCGCGGATGTTGAGTAATTCCTTAGCCTATAAAAAGAGAGCCCGGTCCCTCTTAGAGGCTTGCTGATCCTCTGAAGAGAGAAGTCCCGTGAGAAGCACTTTGTGCCTCGCGAAGTCGAAGCCCCGCGCAGCACCCTGCGCGGCAGTGAATCCCGGAGCACCCCTTGCTCCGTAAGGTTCCTTTTGCGCACTCCTTGCGCGAAAGAAGAAGAGGAGAAGTCCCCTGCACACTACCCCTTTGCGCGACAGGAAGGAGAGGTTGGGCAGCGCGACCTTGCGCGCTCCCTCTGTGCACCGCGCCCCCTGCGCGGCAGTGGTGCTTGTGCGACCTGCGGCTGCCCCTTGCAGCGAGATCCTGCGCACCTTGCACCTTGTGCTTGTGCTTTTGAAGAAGGAATTGGGGTGTTGCACCTTGCGCGGCCCTTGCCAGTGCACCTTGTGCGGCTGTGAGGAGAAGAAGGGAGTTCGGGTTGTGAAGTGTGTAACACACCTTGTGTGTGTGTGCAAGGAGAACCCAAGACTTTGCCGTGTGTGTGCATAAGGAGGAAGACCACACTATTTGTGTGTGTGAAAAAGTGAAAAACAAAGTTTGTGTGCAAAAAGACAAATAGGCCGAACCTTAGTGTGTGTGCAAACTAAAGTTTACACACTAAGAAGAAGGAGAAGAGGATTCCCATACTAAAGAACAACACACATTTAAGTGTGTGAACAAATTGGATAAAGTGTGTGAAGAGTTGAGAAGGTGTGTGCTTAAAGTGTTACACCCTTTGTGGGTCTACTGCACCAAGAAGAGGAAAGGGGAAGTGCATGCATGCATGCATGCACATGCACACGTGAACAAAGCCAAAACTGGTTGTGTGCATTTGAGTTGTCCAAGACCAGGAGTTCTTGAAGAGATTTGAGAAGGCCATGCAGTCAGTGCATGAGGATTCAGAGTTGCCATGCATTCAGTGCATGAAGTTGTTTTGAAGTGAGACTGGACCAGACTGAAGTTAAAGATATCAGTTGTCTGAGTATTCAGTAGTTGGAGAGAAGCCAGGTCATCCTAAGAAGAAGGTGATAAAGCCTGAGCTAGATGAGAAGACCTGATCATCACAAGTGATCAGAGGTACAGAGCAAGGCCAGCAGTCTTTATCCCAGACTGTTGAGGATACTTGAAGAACCTAAAGTGAAGAAGAGCTACTCGTGTGACTCGAGGAGCCAAGAGAAGACCCTGTGGGACTCAGGGAGAAGAAGTCTTCAGTGGGATTCTGGAGCAGGCCAGTGGGACTCTGGTAACACTGTGGGACGCAGTATAAAGACCCTCCTGTGGGACTCAGGAGAGATACAGTGGGACTCTGTATCAACCATTGTAATTCTAACAAGTTATAATGGAAGAAACCATGTTGGGGTGTATAACCAACATGGAAAGGACGTAGGCCTTTGGTGCCGAACCTTGTAAATCCTTGTGTCCTATGCCTTTATATTTACTGCATCATTCGAGGAAAGGTGAGAGATACAAGAAGAGTGGATCGAGGCTTTAACCAGCCATAGAGGTTTAATTGATTAAGAATCAATTAGTAAAAAGTTTTAAGGGATCACTGATTCACCCCCTCCCCCTCTCAGTGATTCACACTGATCTGGGCACTTCAATTGGTATCAGAGGGAAGGTTACCTCTAAAAGATCCAAGGGAGTCTTTATGAAGTGCAGATTTGAGGAAATGAGTGACCAGCCTCAAATGGAGATATCTGCCAAGACTCAGAAAAATAGAAAGAAGAAACAGGCCAAGAAGATGAAGAAACCCTGTCCTAGCTGTGATGAAGTTGGAACAATGAAATATCTTCAAAGTGCAATCAAATATCTTCAGAAGACAGTCCCCAAGGAAGTGGCAATGTGTATAGCTACAGGCATCCTTGATCTTCAAGAAGAAAAATTTCAGCTAGAAGAAGAATTCAATACAATGGAAGATCAGTTGGCTAAAAGGGTTGGCATAACCAACACTCTCAGAAAGCTGGTGAAGGCTAAAGATGAGACAGTATCTCTTTGCAATGAAAGATATGAAGACACTACTGAAGAATTTCAAAGAAGCCTTTCTGAGAAAGAATTCTTTAATACTGTGGTCAAAGAAGTTTTCCATGCACTGGAAAAGAGGCACAAAGTGTCAATGAATGTCAGAGATGCTCAACTCGAAGAAAAAGTCAAATTGGTGAAGGAGCTGGACAATTCATTGCAAGAATTGAAGAAGGTGCATGAAGACCAGATGAAACAACTGGTGGAAAATTGGGAAGGAAAGCTAAGAACTTTTGAGGATGAGAAGAACTCCCTCAACATGAAATACTTAGAACTAGAGGTGATATTGAAAAATCAGCAATCACCCGAAGCTGAATCCTCCCAGTCAGCTGAAAGAAGAAATGTTGCTACTCAAGTGAGCTTTGAGAAGGATGATTCTAAAAGAAAGACATCCTCTAATAAAAGGGCAACATCTTCTAGAAAGAAGGTACCATCCATACCATCTTGTACTGATGCTTCTAATTGTGTTTCCACAAAAAGTGCAGGATGGAAAAATAATTCCAAACAAGTATGGATGAAGAAAATGAAGAAGAAGAGCTCTCCTGAAACAACACAGCAGCTCCAAAAAAGTACCCTAAAATCAGAAGGACTGAAGAAGTCAATATTTGTGGGTCAATGTTGGTGTTGTAATAAGTATGGGCACTGTGCAAAGGATTGTTGGTACAATCCACTAAATGTCAAAGCACAAAGGAAGCCCATGCCAAGGGGGAGCAAGCCAGAAGGAAATAAGCAACATCCACAGGTCCAGAGACATCTGTTTACTGCTAACAGATTTGGATTTCTTGATAACATCTGGGATGGTTGCAAAAGTGGTCAAAAGAATGATACATGTCAATCTCCAACTGTATCCAAAGCTGGAAAGAAGAAAAGATCACAGAACCTGGCTCAGAAAGAATCCTTGGGAAGCAAGCATAAGAAATTGGAATATTCTCCCAAGAATATTATGAAAAAGGAAGAGAAGTCCTTGGAATTCAAATCCAAGAAGGGTGATGCATCAAGAAGAGCCACCAAGAAGACATGCTTCTACTGTGGAAAGAAAGGTCATACCATGGATCTTTGCAAACAAGCCATGGAAATCAATAGAAGCCAACTGAACTCAAACAGACAATCAATCCAAAAGAAGCAGAAGGGATTGATTGAAAACAAGTTTCCTAAGAGAGGTAGCTTGACAGCATAAAAGGAACCATGTGAAACTTCCAGAACTGAGGCCACACTTCCAAATGACTTGTTAGTCATATGGCCAAATCAGTTGCAACTTGCCAAAGATCTACAAAGAGCTGAAGATGAAGTTCTGGCAATTGCTAAGGCAAAAGGGAAGAAGAATATTTCACATGAAGATGTATTGAGATCCACACCAGCACAAACATCATTGAAGATCAAATGTGCAAGTGTGAAGAATGGTGAAAATGGGACATCTCGGTTGAGAGAATCTTCTCAACCTTGTTGTTCATATTGATGAACCAAGGAGGTTCCATCTTATTCCCTAATCACTTGTATTTACATGTGTTAACACTGCAGGGAATTGAAGATGATGATCATTCTCAGCTGGAGGATGGTTTGGAAGGAATGGAGTGCACCCCTTGAGGGGGAGCCAATCTGGAGAATATGATATTTTGGGATTTAATATCATCTTGAGAAAAGTGAAGGTATTCCAATCATACTTTCATCCCTTGTTTCTTAATTGTATTCATCATGACAATTAAGGGGGAGTATTGATTGAAGTCAAGTGGATGAAAGGGGAAGCTTTATCTTTGCACCTGAACTTTCTAATGAGTTTTGTGAAGTTGTGCAGGATTTAGAAAATTCATTGTTATATCTGAAAAATTTCAAGCCCCTTGAAGGATGATCTCACATGTATTGTGAATGTTTGACAGCATTGAGTACCTTGGTTACATCACTCTTGTTTTCTACACCGGGTTAGCCCAAGTAGACTTAGAGTTGATCTACTAATGGTTCTTTGCTCAAGAGAACATGTGGCATCATCCCTCTCTCAGTGTTTTTCAAGAAAATACTTTTCAAAGGGAGGAAGAGATTTTAGAAGGAGAACCACACCACACCTTTGCATTTGGTTTCCAATAAGGGGGATAAATATTGGCACACATATTGACCCATTCATATGTGCTCTAGTGTATTGCCAACAAATACAAAGGGGGAGATTGAAGTGCACTGTGTTGCATTTGTTGTCAATGAGGTATGTTGTTGTCAAGGAATGAATGGATGGATGTCAAGAAGGTTCAATATGTGAATGACAAAGGATGTGATGGTGTTGGTGATGAATGGAGAATGGCCATGGTACTTAGAGACATGTCACTTAGGAGATTCACTAAGTGACATAGGATGTTGTGGTTGAAACATTCTCTATGAAAATCAGACGATTGTTGAGCTGTTCTTAAAGTTCCAAGAACTTGTATCAACTGGATACAATGTCACAACATTGTTTGAAGACCATGCATTGTACTGACAATGCATGAGGAGTTGAAAGTGATCCATCCATAAGTTCTAAGTGGATGAAGTGGATTAAAGAAGTCCATGCACTATCACTTAGTGCATGTGAATTTGAAGTTCCAATTGATCTCTGATTAGATCAATAAAGAACATTGAAGATTATAAGTGATTCAGGAGTTCGGTTGATGAAGATGAACCTTTTGAATTCCATATCCTAAGTGAAGATCATATGAGGAGAAGTAATGGAATTCTTAAGAAGAAGATGAGAAGAAATGAAGAAGAAGAATGGCTTGGAAGACTTGGCATTTGGCTTATACTCATAGGAGAACTTTGTATTTGACAAAGTCTTATTCATGCCTTTGCCAAAAAATTGGCCAGCCATGGACACCTTGAGGGTTCAACCCCAAGGCGTTGGCGCTAGGCACCACACACATGGGGGAACCCGTGGGGCGAGCCCAGGGCGGCAGGACACACCCAAGACCCGCATGGGCGTCTGGGGCACGCCCGGAGGAGCGCGGTAGGGGTGCATGAGTGCACCCGCGAGTGTCAGGGAGTGCATGGCGGGCGCTAGAGCGCGCCCGCAGGAGGCGTGAGTGGGCGCAGAGCGCGCCCGCAGGAGAACACGGTGCGGGGCGGCACCGTGGAGGAGGAAGTTCAATTGAGCTGAGGTTGGCACGCGGTGTTTGATAAACCGCGGAAAATCCGCTCGCCGATTCGATGTGGGACGCGGGATTTTGTCCCGGAGCGAATCCTGGTCGTCCGTCTCATCGCGCGCCCGATCTACGCCGCACATCTCATCGCGCCGCTCCCATTCTGATCGCAGCCATTCAAAGAGATGATCTGACGGCTCCGAGGCATCTCCTTCCTCGAGCACAGCCGGAGGCCTCCCCGCGAGCTCCGTTCGAACCAGGAGCATCCCGAGAGATGTTTTCGAGCTCCCGGCCACCGTTGATCGAAGTAAAGCCACCATTGTGATCGTCTGGCCATAACGAACACATTCATGCATCATGAGAGAATTCGAAGTTCGGCCGAAGCAACTGAAGGTGCGAGGCCATTCGGTGTTGATGCTTTGCATGGATTGGGTTTAAAAAAAATGGCCATGCACACGTTCAACGAAGCATGCATGAAGAGAAAAATAACAGAAGAGGGAACCCGCGTGAAACAAGAGAGAAAGTTCAAGATTTTCAAAATCTTGAAAACCCGATAAATTCGGGGATTCAAAGATATAACTCTGCGGATGTTGAGGCATTCCTTTGCCTATAAAAAGAGAGCCCGGGCCCTCTTAGAGGCTTGCTGATCCTCTGAAGAGAGAAGTCCCGTGAGAAGCACTTTGTGCCTCGCGAAGTCGAAGCCCCGCGCAGCACCCTGCGCGGCAGTGAAGCCCGGAGCACCCCTTGCTCCGTAAGGTTCCTTTTGCGCACTCCTTGCATGAAAGAAGAAGAGGAGAAGTCCCCTACGTGCTACCCCTTTGCGCGACAAGAAGGAGAGGTTGGGCAGCGCAACCTTGCGCGCTCCCTCTGTGCACCGCGCCCCCTGCGCGGTAGTGGTGCTTGTGCGACCCGCGGCTGCCCCTTGCAGCGAGATCCTGCGCACCTTGCACCTTGTGCTTGTGCGTTTGAAGAAGGCAGTGGGGTGTTGCACCTTGCGCGGCCCTTGCCAGTGCACCTTGTGCGGCTGTAAGGAGAAGAAGGGAGTTCGGGTTGTGAAGTGTGTAACACACCTTGTGTGTGTGTGCAAGGAGAACCCAAGACTTGGCCGTGTGTGTGCATAAGGAGGAAGACCACACTATTTGTGTGTGTGCAAAAGTGAAAAACAAAGTTTGTGTGCAAAAAGACAAATAGTCCGAACCTTAGTGTGTGTGCAAACTAAAGTGTACACACTAAGAAGAAGGAGAAGAGGATTCCCACACTAAAGAACAACACACATTTAAGTGTGTGAACAAATTGGATAAAGTGTGTGAAGAGTTGAGAAGGTGTGTGCTTAAAGTGTTACACCCTTTGTGGGTCTACTGCACCAAGAAGAGGAAAGGGGAAGTGCATGCATGCATGCATGCACATGCACACGTGAACAAAGCCAAAACTGGTTGTGTGCATTTGAGTTGTCCAAGACCAGGAGTTCTTGAAGAGATTTGAGAAGGCCATACAGTCAGTGCATGAGGATTCAGAGTTTCCATGCATTCAGTGCATGAAGTTGTTTTGAAGTGAGACTGGACCAGACTGAAGTTAAAGATATCAGTTGTCTGAGTATTCAGTAGTTGGAGAGAAGCCAGGTCATCCTAAGAAGAAGGTGATAAAGCCTGAGCTAGACGAGAAGACCTGATCATCACAAGTGATCAGAGGTACAGAGAAAGGCCAGCAGTCTTTATCCCAGACTGCTGAGGATACTTGAAGAACCTAAAGTGAAGAAGAGCTACTCGTGTGACTCGAGGAGCCAAGAGAATACCCTGTGGGACTCAGGGAGAAGAAGTCTTCAGTGGGATTCTGGAGCAGGCCAGTGGGACTCTGGTAACACTGTGGGACGCAGTATAAAGACCCTCCTGTGGGACTCAGGAGAGATACAGTGGGACTCTGTATCAACCATTGTAATTCTAACAAGTTATAATGGAAGAAACCATGTTGGGTTGTATAACCAACATGGCAAGGACGTAGGCCTTTGGTGCCGAACCTTGTAAATCCTTGTGTCCTGTGCCTTTATATTTACTGCATCATTCGAGGAAAGGTGAGAGATACAAGAAGAGTGGATCGAGGCTTTAACCTGCAATAGAGGTTTAATTGATTAAGAATCAATTAGTAAAAAGTTTTAAGGGATCACTGATTCACCCCCTCCCCCTCTCAGTGATTCACACTGATCTGGGCACTTCAACTGGGATTCTAAAGAATCATCCTTTATATGTTTTTGTTGGTAATCTTGATAAAGGGAAATAGACTATAGCTTCTCTAAGAAACCAGGTTGAACATCAAGCTTTTCTTTCACAGTTAGAACCTAAAAATATCAATGATGCAATAAATTATTAATTTTGGGTGATGGATATGCAAGAAGAGTTAAATCAATTTTAAAGAAAAAAAGTCTGGGAATTAGTAGAAATACCTAAGGACACCTTGACCATAGGCACTAAATGGGTTTTTAGAAACAAAGTTGATGAGTCTGGAAACATAGTTAGAAACAAAGAAAGGCTAGTTGAAAAAGGGTATAGTCAAGAGGAAGGAATAGACTATGAGGAAACCTTTTCCCCTGTAGCTAGATTAGAAGCCATTAGGATTCTACTTTCCTATGCTGCTCAGTTGAATTTCAAGTTATATATAATGAATGTTAAAAGTGCTTTTCTAAATGGTTTTATAATTGAATATTTTTTTGTTAAAAAATCACCTATATTTACTAATCCTCTTTTTCCAAATCGAGTTTTAAGCTATCTAAAGCTTTATATGGTTTGAAACAAGCTCCATGAGCTTGGTATGATAGACTTAGCAACTTTCTTATTTCAAAAGGTTTTACAAAAGGGATTGCTGATCCAACTCTCTTTATCAAAATAATTTCTAAAGATGTTTTGATAGTACAAATTTATGTTGATGATATTATTTTTGGATCCTCTAAAAATACCTTGTGTATTGATTTTTCAAAGGGTATACAAAATGAATTTGAAATGAGTTTAATGGGAGAACTCAAATATTTTCTTGGATTTCAAGTATTTCAAAATGAAAATGGTATTATTTTAAATCAAAGTAAATATACAAAGGATATTTTAAAACATTTTGGTTTAGATAGTAATAAAGAAATTGATACACCCAAGAGTGCCACCTGCAAGTTGAATATTGATGAATCTGGGAAACCAGTTGATCAAACAAATTACAAAGGTATGATTGGTAGCTTACTATACCTTACTACTAGTCGACCAGATATTATGTTTAGTGTGTGTATGTGTGAAAGGTTTCAAGATAATCCTAAAGAATATCATTTTTTTGCTGTTAAAATAATTTTCAAATATCTTAAACATACTGTAAATTTAGGTTTGTTTTATCCAAAAGGACAATATTTTTGATTTAATAAGTTATTCGGATGCTAACATTGCTGGTTTAAAGATATATAGAAATATCACATCTAGAACATGTCATTTATTGGGAAAGTCCTTAGTATCTTGGTCTAGTAAGAAACAGAATTTTGTTGCTTTATCTACTGCTGAAGTAGAGTATGTAGCTGCTGGTAGTTGCTGTGCACAAATTCTATGGATGAAACCCACTCTTTTGTATTATGGATATCAATTTAGACATGTATCTATTAACTGTGATAACACAAGTGCAATTAACATCTCTAAGAATTCTGTGTCTCATTCTAGGACCAAACACATTGATGTAAGGAACCACTTTTTAAGAGATCATTACCAAAAAGGTGATATTACTCTTGAATTTATAGGTAATGTGTTGGAGTTGGTGGTCTAGAACCAACTAATTTGTACTTTATTCATTAAATAAAAGCCTTATCACATCTTGATTGTTCTTTTGCGTGACATGTCATGTGATAATGTCCTAAGAACAGCTGTTGCATTAAAGGGTTGTATTGGATCCCTGCTATGATGAGAACCCGGAAGTGCCATAACACTGTTCTTGAATGTCTGTTCTATGGCCGGATGATATTATTTGAGGGACACAAATAATACAGGTCATTAGGGGTGAGGACTCATAAAACTTTGAGGCACCTTCTCATGGTGTGCGCCCTTGGTAATATCCAGGAGGATATTATGAGAACGAGACCCACCAGTAGGAAATCCACATTTCAAAGTGTCATTGGATGTTCCTATCTACGGACGTGTGTATTGATCCTTAGACTTTAAGATTATTATTAATGGGTATTACAACTCGCGCACTTAGATGTATTGACGAAAACTGTGACGGCACACTGTTCGTAGTGAGGTGGGATACGTTGGGTGCGTCACAAGTAATACAGCATTAATAGATAATGTGAGAAAGGATTTGTCCCTTCCGTTCCATAACGGAAGTAGATATCTCAGGCCCTTTGATGAAATTGATATAGCCTAAATAAATCCATGGCCATGGTAAGGTATGGGCAAGTTCAATTCCGGGAAGACAAAGAAAGAATAATCAAGCACATGGGTTGATGGCACTAGCATGAAACCCGCTTGATTGGAGATATCGAGACAAAGGGATTATATTACACGGTAAGCGTTCGTAGGAGGTAACACGTCATTGCAGCATTAACTTCTTTCTCTATGGGTGCCTTGGCGTGTTGCTAGACGCTAACCTTGGACTTTAGGCAGGCTCAGCCTAATGCCACTAAGAAAGAGGCCTAGAGGGTCACACACTAAGTGTGTCCATGTATATCAGTTAAATATTAATTTAACAAGTTAAATAAATATTATTCCCGACTATGGTTTAATAATTATTTAAGGATGTCTGATTGCATTTATTTTGACACTAGTTATTTTAGAGAATATATTGTGGACGAAATAATATATTTATTAGCGAGTAATGCAGTTAAATTTATTTAAGAAATAAATAGTCATTACTCAAGGTCTAATAAATGTGGTGGAGAAAAAAAAATGGAAAATAAAAGTACACGCCGTGTATATTAAATATACATGCCGTGTAGTTTTATGGAAAACAAGTACACACCGTGTATTAATTATTACACGCCGTGTAGTTTTTCCAGTTGGGATTTTGAGGATTTAATATTATTCTATTAAATGATATTTATTATAATCAGCGTGGGCGCATGTCAAGGAATTAATAATTCGACATGGGGGGGGTTCAGTAAGAGTTAATGAAATAAATAAAACACGTAACGTGTTTATTTATTGTCATAACTCTATTCACCTCAAACGTGATTATAAATATCCTCACAACCCCAACATTTTGAAGAGCCATTGTTGTGCACAACGGATTTGGAAATACTCTCAAGACAAGAGAGAATTCCCTTTCCACCAAGAACGCCCTCAAGTTACGAGAGCAAGATCCTCCACCGGATCAAGGCGGTCGAAGGCGGACATCGCAGTGTGTTTTGCATGTGGAAAGCAGGGCCACTGGAAGAGGAACTGCACCCAGAAGCGTGGGGCCGCTAAAGGTGTGTTCGTTATCGAGTGCAATCTTTCTATTTCTACACATTGGGTATTAGATACAGCTTGTGGGTCTCATATCTATATTCAAATGCAGGAACCAAGTAGATTTAGAAAGATCGCCAGAGGAGAGGTGGATCTTCGAGCTGCCAATGGCGCAAGGCTGGCTGCATTGGCTATTGGCGACTATCACCTCTCATTGCCAACTGGCATGATTTTGGTTTTACAAAACTGTTATTTTGTGCCTAGTGTTACCAAGAACATAATTTCTGTATCTTGTTTGGATATGGATGGATTTATTTTCAAGTTTGGAAATAAGGGTTGTCTCTTTTATAAGAACATCGTATGTTATGGTATGGCACATTTGAATAATGGTTTGTATGTATTAAATTACAAAAACCAAGTGTTGGCAATCGATAAAGAAACAAACTCACATGACTCATACATCACCCAGTTATGGAATCACCGCCTTGGTCATGTGAACGAGAAGCACCTGACAAAGCTCTGGCAAGATGGCTATTTAGACTCTACTGAGCTAAAACCACTTGATAGATGTCACTCTTGTTTATAAGGAAAAATGACCAAGCTGCCTTTTGGTGGACAAGGTGAAAGGGCCATAGAGCTTCTAGGATTGGTACACACAGATGTGTGTGGACCATTTCCAGTAGAAGCTAGAGGTGGATATTCTTACTTTATTACTTTTACTGATGATTTTAGTAGATATGGATATGTCTACTTAATGAGGTATAAGTCAGAGTCCTTGGAGAAATTTAAGGAATTCAAGAATGAAGTAGAGAATAAACTTGGTAAGAATATAAAGAAGCTTCGATCGGATCGAGTTGGAGAATATCTGAACCAAGAGTTCATCGATATTCTACAGGAGTCTGGGATTCTATCTCAGCTCACTCCTCCTTATACACCATAGTGGAATGGTGTTAGTGAAAGGAGGAACCGCACCTTGTTGGACATGGTGAGGTCGATGATGAGTCATGTGGATCTTCCATTATCCTTTTGGGGATATGCATTACAAACTGCAGCATACACATTAAACCGAGTACCAACTAAGGCGGAAAATGGAATTCCATCCGAGTTATGGAATGGAAGGAAACCCACTTTGTCGCACACACGTGTATGGGGATGCGACGCATTTGTTAAGGCCTTCTCAGGCAACAGAATAGCACCCCGAGGCACGAAGTGTATCTTTATAGGATATCCCAAGGAAACGAAAGGATATTACCTATATAACCCCCAAGACAAGAAAGTGACTGTCGCCAAACAAGCCATCTTTCTTGAGAGGGAGCACATCCTCAAGAAGGATAGTGGGAGCAAGATTGACTTCGACGAAGTTGATTCTCAAGATACACAGGAGTTGGTACAGGAACAAGTTCCACAGGTCCCCGTAGAAGAGGTTCTAGAAACACAAGTACTGCGTAGGAGCTCAAGAGAGGTAAGGGAACCAGAGAGATTTGGTTTCCTAGTCACTGAGGATGGTGAATCATTATTGTTGGACAATGATGAACCTCACTCCTACAAGGAAGCAGTAGAAAGCTCAGAAGCTGCAAGATGTCTAGAAGCTATGAATTCTGAGATGGATTCCATGTATCAGAACCAAGTTTGGGTTCTGGTCGATGAGTCATTCGATGTAAAGCCTGTTGGATGCAAATGGGTATTCAAAAGAAAGTTGGACATGGAAGGTCAAGTTAGCACCTACAAAGCAAGGCTAGTGGCTAAAGGATTCAGACAGCATCAAGGAATTGAATATGATGAAACCTTCTCGCCAGTTTCCATGTTTAAATCCATAAGAATCATACTTTCCATAGCAGCTTACCATGACTACGAGATTTGGCAGATGGATGTCAAAACAGCATTCCTTAATGGGAACCTTCAGGAAGATGTCTATATGACACAACCAGAAGGGTTTGTGACACTAGGTGAATCCAAACGGGTTTTCAAGTTGCAGAAATCCATTTATGGATTGAAGCAAGCATCTAGGTCATGGAACATTCAATTTTATGAAGCCATAAAGGAATTTGGTTTCATTAAGAACAAATGTGAGCCATGTGTTTATAAGCGGTTTAATGGGAATGCGGTCGTCATCCTAGTGGTATATGTTGATGACATATTGCTTATTGGAAACAACGTACCAGCCTTACAGTCAGGTAAGGACTGGTTGAACAAGTGTTTCTCCATGAAGGACTTAGGAGAAAGAGCCTACATTCTAGGGATCAAGATCATTCGTGATAGATCCAAGAGGCTGCTTGGACTAAGTCAGGGTACATACATTGACCAGATACTAAAGAGATTTAGTATGGAAAAATCCAAGAGGGGATTGGTTCCAGTGTCACATGGCTTACATCTTTCTAAGAAAATGTGTCCCCAGACACAACAGGAGAAAGATATGATGAGCAAGATCCCATACGCTTTGGCTATAGGATCCATCATGTTTTCCATGTTATGTACCAGGCTTGATGTTTCCTATGCACTCAGCATGGTAGGAAGATATCAAGCAGATCCAGGAGAACAGCATTGGACTACTGTTAAGACTATCCTTAAGTATCTGAGAAGAACTAAGGATATGTTCCTGGTGTATGGAGGAGATGAGGATCTTGTCATCAGAGGGTATGATGATGATGGTTTTAAAACAGATCAGAATGATCTGAAGTCGCAATCGGGATATGTTTTCTGTCTCAATGGAGGAGCTGTGAGCTGTAAGAGTTCAAAGCAGCCAGTTGTCGCCGATTCTACAGCGGAGTCCGAGTATATAGCGGCTTCTTGTGCAGCCAAAGAATCTGTTTGGATTCGGAACTTTGTCCAGGAGCTTGATGTGGTGCCTAGCAGTAAAGATCCCATTACATTGTATTGTGATAATACGGCAGCGGTGGCTCTTTCAAAAGAACCAAGGTCACATCAACGGACAAAGCAAATACTCCGGAAGTATCACCTCTTGAGGGATTTCTATCAAAGGGGTGAAGTTGCAGTGAGCAGAGTGTCCACAGAAGAGAACGTGGCGGACCCCATGACTAAAGGCCTATCTCAGTAAAAGCATGAATATCATGTGAGAGCTAGTGGGTTAAAGGTTGTTAGCAGTTGGCTCTAGTCCAAGTGGGAGTCTGTTGGAGTTGGTGTTCTAGAACCAACTACTTTGTACTTTATTCATTAAATAAAGCCTTATCACATCTTGATTGTTCTTCTGCGTGACATGTCATGTGATAATGTCCTAAGAACAGCTGTTGCATTAAAGGGTCATAGTGGATCTCTGCTATGATGAGAACCCGGAAGTGCCATAACACTGTTCTTGAATGTATGTTCTATGGCCGGATGATATTATTTGAGGGACACAAATAATATAGGTCATTAGGGGTGAGGACTCATAAAACTTTGAGGCACCTTATCAGGGTGTGCGCCCTTGGTAATATCCAGGAGGATATTATGAGAACGAGACCCACCAGTAGGAAATCCACATTTCATAGTGTCATTGGATGTTCCTATCTACGGACGTGTGTATTGATCCTTAGACTTTAAGATTATTATTAATGGGTATTACAACTCGCACACTTAGATGTATTGATGAAAACTGTGACGACACACTGTTCGCAGCGAGGTAGGATATGTTGGGTGCGTCACGAGTAATACCGCATTAATAGATAATGCGAGAAAGTATTTGTCCCATCCGTTCCATAAAGGTAGTAGATATCTCAGGCCCTTTGATGAAATTGATATAGCCTAAATAAATCCATGGCCATGGTAAGGTATGGGAAAGTTCAATTCCGGGAAGTCAAAGAAAGAATAATCAAGCACATGGGTTGATGGCACTAGCATGCAACCCGCTTGATTGGAGATATTGAGATAAAGGTATTATATTACATGGTAAGCGTTCGTAGGAGGTAACACGTCATTGCGGCGTTAACTTCTTTCTCTATGGGTGCCTTGGCGTGTTGCTAGACGCTAACCTTGGACTTTAGGCATGCTCATCCTAATGCCACTGAGAAAGAGGCCTAGAGGGTCACACACTAAGTGTGTCCATGTATCTCAGTTAAATATTAATTTAACAAGTTAAATAAATATTATTCCTGACTGTGGTTTAATATTTATTTAAGGATGTCTGATCGCATTTATTTTGACACTAGTTATTCGAGAGAATATATTGTGGATGAAATAATATATTTATTAGCGAGTAATGCAGTTAAATTTATTTAAGAAATAAATAGTCATTACTCAAGGTCTAATAAATGTGGTGGAGAAAAAAAATGGAACATAAAAGTACATGCCATGTATATTAAATATACACGCCGTGTAGTTTTATGGAAAACAAGTACACGCCGTGTATTAATTATTACACGCCGTGTAGTTTTTCCAGTTGGGATTTTGAGGATTTAATATTATTTTATTAAATGATATTTATTATAATCAGCGTGGGCGCATGTCAAGGAATTAATAATTCGACATGGGGGGGTTTTCAATAAGAGTTAATGAAATAAATAAAATGCATAACGTGTTTATTTATTGTCATAACTCTATTAACCTCAAACATGATTATAAATATCCTCACAACCCCAACATTTTGAAGAGCCATTGTTGTGCACAACGGATTTGGAAATACTCTCAAGCCAAGAGAGAATTCCCTTTCCAGCAAGAATTCCCTCAAGTTACGAGATCAAGATCCTCCACCAGATTAAGGCGGTCGAAGGCGGACATCGCAAGCGAAGGTTCTTCCGCGCTAGCACCCGGAGATCTCTTCGGCGATGTCCGAAGATATGTGACACGCGTGTGGATCACCGCTAGAGGAATCCTACACTTGGATTCTACGACGCAACGACGGATCACCGAATCGTGACCGGACACATCAACAAAGAAAGAATTCCAACGAGGTAATTCTTATGCATTAATTAAATTAATTATAATCAACATATGATGATCCTCCTCAAGGGTTCTGGGACTCTTCTTTTCTTTTCGTTCTTCATTCTATTCTGAAGATTCGGCGTTTTATATCGTGACGAATCTCGGATTGAACGTTGTTTAACGTTAAAATTAAAGTTGGGCAAACCCACCAACGTGCTTTCGCTGCGCCCGGAACCTTCATAGTGAACATCAATTAGCTAACATTTTCACCAAACCTTTAAGTTTGTATAGGATAAGTTACATTAGACATGAATTAGGAATGATAGACTCTGTTAGTTAAAAACATCACCGTTATACCTCACTGGTATGAAACCTCACTGTTATACCTCACTGGTATGAAACCTCACAGTTATACCTCACTCGTATGAAACCTCGCCGTTATACCTCACTGGTATGAAACCTCACCATTATACCTCACTTGTATGAAACCTAACTGTTATACCTCACTGGTATGAAACCTCACTAATATACCTCACCGGTATGAACCTCACTAATATAACTCACTATTAGTGGACCTCACCATTAGGAATTCTCACTGGTATACCCTACTGTTAGTATGCGCTGTTTTAAATTTATGTCTTTAGCCACAAAAATTTGTATCATCTTATAATTTAGTTATTATGTTTTATTTATTTATTTTATGATTCCTAAATGATAAAACTAAGTCTTAGTTACTTCTCAATCCACTGAACTCTCCTCTCTCAAACCCGACTCCTTGAATCCTCAAATCTCGTGAAAACCCTAAGTTCTTCAATCCAGAGATGGAAAAAACCAAACTCCCTACTATCAGAGATAACACTGATGAGCCGAATATGAAGAAACAGAAGACCGGGCTTGAAGCAAGTATCAGTGTTAGCAGAACAAGATCAGGGAGGCATCTAGTGAATCCATATTTAAAAAATAGAGATATTTTAATTGAGAAATATCTATGCACGGAATGGCTGATTTCTAGTAAATCGTTAGTTCTAGAGGTGCTGGAAGATCAGAAATGGGTAGAATGCTTCTCTAATAACAATGACCCATACTATCAGAAGCTAGTAAAATAGTTCTATGATTTTTTTAGTTTTGAGAAATCTGATGAGGAAAATAGAATGGTTTCATGGGTAAATGGCAATGAAATAGCCTTTTCATCTGTTGAGTGGGATGAGTACCTAAGAGTACCACATGAAGGAGTTTTTGGATATTCATCGAAGACAGTACCACCTACAAGTGAGATATTTGATTATGATACTGCCTTAGAGGATCTTACTAGTAGTGGCAAGCAGAGAAAAGTGGTAGCTGTCGAAATGGATGGTGAAAACAGATTGTTGTTCAAATTTGTGCAACATGTGATAAGTCTAAGAATAGGGGACTTTGAAAATTTGAGATATCAAGATATATATCTGTTACATCTATTGAGACATGGTGTAAAGGTGAATCTATGCAGGATACTAATGATTCAAATGTAGGATATGACCAGACCCAAATCAAAGACCAATGCTTTATTCTTTTCCAAGTTGATTTCAATTATGATTAAAGTAAAGGGAGTATCTGGGTATCAGGATGAGATAGTGGTGGTAAGAAACAACTTTTGTATCACAAAAACAATGTGTAAGTACATGAAGATAAATTGGAATCCGTGGAAAAGAGAGTGGGTTACTGATGATAAGAAGTTATATAATAAGATTAATCCTGTAAATCATCCTTCTAGGCCTAAAGATGTGAGGGATCCAGGTCTAGGACCTGATGAGGAGGAGGCATAGTATAGTGATGATTCAGAAGAGGAGGATTCCTCTGTAGAAGATGGAGGAGATCCAAACTTTCCTCCTAGACCAACTCCTGAAGTTGTGTCACAAGAAAAGGGAAGTGCTTCTTTGAACCTACCTAGTACAGAAACTATTTTGGGTGTAAGAAATAAAGAGGCACCTGTAGTTGAGGAAGATCAGCAGAGACCAATTCAGGAAGAGGCAACCCCATAGAATGAGGAACAAGAAAGAGAATCTGAAATTGAAGAATATGCTTCTTCCACCTTGAGTTTGAGTCCTCTGGTAGGAAGTTCTGTTGTGCCTTTAGAGGCTATTCTTGATGAAGTTGATAAACCTGCTCCTATTCCTGAGGAGCCTCCTGCTATTTGAGAAATGGAGATAGTTGTGCAAGATTCTTCTGATGAGGAAGACTGAGCAGCTGAGGGTGTTATTGCTGTACAGGAGAATGCACTAGTTGAGGGGGAGCATCCAACCAGAATTGGTAGTGTTTCAGTGGCTGTTGAGATTGAGGACTAGGTAGAGGACCCAGGGTTTATATTTTGTGGATTGGACTACCCTAATTCTGAAGAAGAGACACCCATGCACAGACCACAAGTTAACTATGATATCTGTTCTGAGTTTTTACCTGAGAATGTGGTAAGAAGATCTGATCTAGATCATTTGAAGTCTAATCTAAAGGTTAGATTTGTGGAAGAGATAAGAAAAATGGAAGCATCCTTAGTCTCATCAATTCAGTCTGTTATGTATAACTCAGTGGCTAATATTGTGTCTGACAGAGCACCTATTTTTGTGCCTGCTAATATAGTCACCAGAGATGACTTAGAATCTTTAAAGGCTGAGATGAAAGAGTTGTTGAGTTCTTTTGTTTCCGAGTTAAAGAATCACTTTATTGAAGAGATGAGCAATATGGAAAAGTCTTTTGAACTCTCTCTTGGTTGTAATGTGTCAACCTTTGTGGCAGAGATAGTGGATGAAATCATAGCTTACCAGAATCAGGTTTCTAGCTTAACAGAGGATGTTGAAGTTCTAAAGAAATCATTTGTCTCTCTAGAATCCTATATGAGGAGGCAGAACACGTTAATTTCTACTTTAAAGAGTCTCTTTGTAAGAGAACTGGAGTTGTAGTGGAGAATGAGGCTCTCTCAGAGCAGTCTGAATGCGTGGTTGTTGTTCAAAAGAAAGGTGATCCTGAACTGTTGAAAAAATTACTTATTTATATCAAATGGAAATGGAATGCTAAAATTATTGATGAAGAGGGATTTAAATTGGTCATTCCTAGAAGACCCCAGAATTCTTCACCTGTGTCTACGAATGCTCCAAATGTGCAGTATGATGTACATGAACAGGAGTAGGTTCTCAACATTGAAGACGTTCAAGTAGCGATGGTTGGGAAGAGCACCGTGGAAGAGGCTATTGAAGAGAAGTCAGCAAGCCAGGAAGGTGTCACATCCCCATTAGATCCTGGACCCAGTAAAACATAAACTCACTTTTCTTGATATACTAAATAGATCTAATAGCATATAAGTGTTTTGGGTGGAATTTGTAAATGTTCACAGACATCTTCATGACGAAGGTCGAGACATTAAGCCTCATGATGAGGAAGATAGATCATTGAGTAGGATGATTAGACTAAAATTTGGAAACCTCTTAAGTAGAGGAAATGAGGAAGACACATGTGGAGTCAGGGTGGATCCCGAAGAAGGGGTGACATGCATAAAAGAAGATACCTTTTGATGAATATTTTGTGTTTTGGCGGTGATGTTTGTACCACTTGTTTTACTATAGCCCATGTATTCCTTGTCTGTGCACATTTCTTTTTATAATAATGTTTCGGGACCATGAGTGTTAATCAACGATTTACAACATTCCTAGTGTACACACAGACAAATACATGTAAATGTATACACATGTGTACATATAAAAATATAATTACAGATAAATATATGTATATATAAATATATATCAGTATAATATATATCAATGTATATAAATTTTCATAAATAAATATTAATATTTATAAATATATATTAATATAAATAAATTTACATAGGTATATATAAATATATTGTTAAATATAATAATATATATATACCCACATAATATATATAAATAAAAAAATAAAATATATATATATATATATATAAATAAATACATATAATTATCAACAAATATATATAATTATAAATAGATTAACATAAATATATATAAATTCACACACAATCTCACACACATATATATTTAAAAATATAATTAAATATAAAGAAAAATAAATACACTTAAATATATATACGCATAGAACTATATATATATATATACATAATATATATATATATATATACATGTTAATATTCATAAATATCATACATATATACATATATAAATTCATATAAATACAAATAAATATACATAAATATACATATACATATATATATAATTAAAGATAATTATATATAAATATAACTATATATATTTAAACACATATAAAGATGCATTAATACGCACCCACATAAAGATATGTGTGTGTGTGTACACCCACATAATATATATATAAATATATAAATATACATAAATATACATAAATATATATAAATGTACATAAATAAACATAAATACATATACATATATATATATATACATATAACTGTAAAATAATTTACATAAATATATATAGAAACACACACACAATTAAAGCATGCAGTTTTTCCTAATATGGTGGTTGTTGCTGCCAACCCCGAGGATCCCACCATGGAAGAGGATTCTGATGATAAATACTCCTTGGAAACACCCTAAAATTTGGAGAAGAGGAAGACATCCTCATGGATGGGGTGGTCATATAGCACTTTAGAACATGGAAAATCAACCTTAGGCTGTGTTTCCTTGATATGGTTGGCTTTTCTATTTTTTTTCTAGTTGGTTGCTGCTAACTTTTAGTTTCAATCTTAAGCTCCTATACATATTTTTATGTTCTAAAAGATCTTGCTTGACAACTTGTCGAAAGATTTCAACTATTGTTGATCTGGGGTTTTCTTGAAGCAATATGTTCTACACTACGGGAAAAGTGGGTATTTGTGACGGGTCAATTGCGACGGGAATTTATACCGTCACAAAAGGTCCCACGAAATACGTATTTGCGATGGGAGTCTTTTCCTGGCACAAATAGTAGGTTAATTGCGATGGGAATAACCGAACCGTCACAATAGGTTTGGCACGGTTTGCGCGCCAAAACGCAGGAAGGGTATTTGCGACGGGGATGCGTCCCCGTCGCAAAAGCCTGGAGGCGGTAAATGTTATTTGCGACGGGCAAAGCGGCTCGTCGCTAATAGTATGTGTATTTGCGACGGGACTCGTCGCAAATACCCTTTTAACCGCCGACTGTAATTAATGCGGGCGAGAGTATTTGCGACGGACCCGTCACAAAAGCCCAGCGGCGGTAAATACCATTTGTAACGGGAAAAGATGCCCGTCGCAAATACCCTTTTAACCGCGGACCGTAATTAATGCGTGCGAGGGTATTTGTGACGGGAAACGCATCGCAAATAACCTCGTCGCAACTAATCTAACCTATATATACCCCCACCCGTTTTTTTTTCAAATCACTCAGATCTTCCTCTCTTTCTCTCTTCATTCTCTAGTTTTAAGGGAAAAAATTCTTTTAGTTGAAGTTTTTTATACGAGAGCAATTGGAAGACGTCAATACCTTCAGAATATCAAAGTTTAAGGTATTTATATTTTATTTTTTTATATTTATTTTATTTTTTTATCTTTATTTTATTTTTTTATATTTATTTTAATTTTTTGTTAATTAGTTCTAATTAAATTAGATTTAAATTGATTTTTATTTATATTTATTTTTAGTAAGAAATCGATATTGTTAGTGATAATTATAAATAATTATTGTTAATTTGCAATAATTAGAGATTATTATAGATAATTAGCGGAATTTCGTTATAATTAGGGATAATTAGTAATAATTAGATATAATTAGATATAATTAGTAATAATTATATATAATTAGTAATAATTATATATAATTAGTAATAATTAGATATAATTAGTAATAATTAGATATAATTAGTAATAATTAGATATAATTAGTAATAATTAGATATAATTAGTAATAATTTGATATAATTAGTAATAATTAGATATAATTAGTAATAATTGGATATAATTAGATATAATTAGTAATAATTAGATATAATTAGATATAATTAGTAATTATATCTAATTAGTAATAATTGGATATAATTAGATATAATTAGTAATAATTAGATATAATTAGATATAATTAGTAATAATTAGATATAATTAGATATAATTAGATATAATTAGTAATAATTAGATATAATTAGTAATAATTAGTAATAATTAGATATAATTAGTAATAATTAGATATAATTAGTAATAATTAGATATAATTAGTAATAATTAGTAATAATTAGATATAATTAGTAATAATTAGATATAATTATTAATAATTAGATATAATTAGTAATAATTAGTAATAATTAGTAATAATTAGTAATAATTAGATATAATTAGATATAATTAGTACTAATTAGATATAATTAGATATAATTAGTAATAATTAGATATAATTAGATATAATTAGAAATAATTAGATATAATTAGTAATAATTAGATATAATTGGTAATAATTAGTAATAATTAGATATAATTAGATATAATTAGTAATAATTAGATATAATTAGTAATAATTAGTAATAATTAGATATAATTAGATATAATTAGTAATAATTAGATATAATTAGTAATAATTAGTAATAATTTGTAATAATTTGTAATAATTTGTAATAATTTGTAATAATTAGTAATAATTAGTAATAATTAGTAATAATTAGTAATAATTAGTAACAATTAGTAACAATTATTAACAATTAGTAACAATTAGTAACAATTAGTAACAATTAGTAACAATTAGTAACAATTAGTAACAATTAGTAACAATTAGTAACAATTAGTAACAATTAGTAACAATTAGTAACAATTAGTAACAATTAGTAACAATTAGTATCAATTAGTAAGAATTAGTATAAAAAATTTATAAAATATTAAAATTATCAATATTCGCAACAGGCTTTGCTCTATTCTTAACATGTTCAAATCTCAAAGGGTCACCAATTATCAGGTCATGCACAATAAAAAGTTTGTGTCAGTCGTGTCCAATGTATACTCTATAATTTTCCTTGATTAGTTGATCACCTTGCAAGTAGCTCTGGAATAGGACAACCCAAGTCATGCCCTTCTCATCTATAAGAATTATCTCACATAACCCTTTACATTGACCATTCTTCCTTGAAAATTTAAGGGAAAGATATTAATGTCCCATCAAATTTTTAAGGAAGAATGATCTATGTAAAGGGGAAAGATGAATCTTAGAGATGAGAATGACATTAGTTTGGTCTTCCTATTGCAACACTACTTGCGAGGTGATCAACCATGCAAGGACAATTATAGAGTTTACATTGGACATGGCTGACACAAACCTTTTATTGTGCATGACCTGGCAATTAGCGACCCTTTGAGATTTGAACATGTTTAGAATAGAGAAAATCCTGTTGCGAATATTTATTATTTTAATATTTTATAATTTTTTTATTATTTTAATAATATTAATACTGTTTTTTCATAAATATCGATAATATAATTTTTTATTAGTAATAATTTGTAAATCAAATCTACTAGGATAATGAAGGGAAAATTTTTAATCATCTCCACAACGATGATTACCAAATTTCCTTTCATTATTCAAGCAGTTTTCATTTTGATAAGTATTGCTAAGTATTTCTAAATTAGTAATAAATTGTAATAATTAGTAATAATTAGTAATAAATTGTAATAATTAGTAATAAATTGTAATAATTAGTAATAAATAGTAAACGAAATCTACTTGGATAATGAAGGGAAAATTTGTAATCATCTCCACAACGATGATTACCAAATTTCATTTCATTATTCAAGCAGTTTTCATTTTGCTAAGTATAGTATTGCTAAATTAGTAAAAGATTGTAATAATTAGTAATAAATTGTAATAATTAGTAATAAATTTTAATAATTTGTAATAAATTGTAATAATTAGTAATAAATAGTAATAATTAGTAAACGAAACCTGCTTGGATAATGAAGGGAAAATTTGTAATCATCTCTACAATGATTATTTCCAAATTTACTTTCATTATTCAAGTAGTTTTCCTTTTGCTGAGGATTACTGATTATTGATAAATCAGTAATAAATTGTAATAGTTAGTAATAATTAGTAATAAATTGTAATAATTAGTAATAAATTGTAATAATTAGTAATAAATTGTAATAATTAGTAATAAATAGTAATAATTAGTAATAATTAGCAATAATTAGCAATAAATTGTAATAATTAGCAGTATATAGGAATAAATAGGAATATATAAGAATAAATAGGAATAAATAGGAATAATTAGTAATAATTAGTAATAATTAGTAAGGAACAGTTAGGAATAGTTAGGAAGAAATTTTAATAAATTTTAATAAATTTTAAGAACTTGGTACAATTTCTAGTGGATTGACGAAACTCCTTTTGCTCGATGACTTTTCTACTTTCAACTCTCACCGACTCAAAACATTATGAAAAATTTGCTACTATGTAGAAATATTCAATCTTGTATGCACGAGATTGGATATGCATTCGTAGGATCATATTTTTTATAATGTTTTCAGGCGGTGATAGTTGGAAGAAGACGATTCATCGACGAAAAGGGGGCTCTTTTGTCTGACGACTCATTTACTTGCATCTTTCTCACACTGAAATCAAAATGAAGAATCTGGTTGGAGGTACACATATTCATTCTCGTGCATACGATAAAGATGCAAGTAAATGATTCGTCAGACAAAAAGAGTAGTCGTTAATCCACTAGAAATTGTGTCGCCCTTAATTAATGGAAATTATTAAGAAGTAGTTGTAATTATTTATCTTATTTTTTTAGATAGTGTTTTTATAATTCCAAATTATTCAAAAACAGTGATGATTTTATATTTTATATAGAAAAATATGGAACAAGGAAGTCGACATCAGTTATTATTAGATGATCACGCTTGGATAAATCAGCGCAGAAATCCAAATGGTTTTGGTTTAAATCCAGTATATATTGAGGGTGTTGAATCTTTAATAGCATTTGCATCATCAAAACCAGAATATGTTTTAGAATGAACAATTAAGTGTCCTTGTAAAAAATGTTCTCTAAGAACATTTGACATAGTTGACAAAGTTAGGGGACATCTCTTTCGGTTTGGTTTTCAACCAGATTATGTTTTTTGGTATCAACACGGTGAACCCAGTTCTAGAGAAGATCCTAATAACTTGATTCTGGATCCATCACGATTTCAAAATTTAGTACATGATGTTACAGGTCCATCTGTGCAACAAATTAAAACTCACGATGATATTGATTTAAGACCTGAGTTGGCACCATCCGAATTTTATGAGTTGTTGAGGTCTGCTAAGGATGCATTATCTCCTGGTTGCAAGATAAGAAAATTAAAAGCGGTTGAAAATTTTATGGCTATTAAATCAGATAATGCAATTTCAAAAAACTATTTTGATTAGATATTTTCTTGGGTTAAAACACTGTTACCTGAAGGAAATGTGTTGCCTGCAAATTACTATAAGAGCAAGAGGCTGGTTCGTAATCTGGGCCTTAGTTATCGGAAGATTCATGCATGTCCAAATGATTGCATCTTATATTCTGGCGAAAATGAGTCCTTGGATAGTTGTCCCACATATGGACAATCGATGTATAAAGAATCTCAACCAAGGAAGTCTAGATCGATTCCAGTAAAACAGTTGAGATATTTCCCCCTTACACCCAGGTTGTTGCATTTATTTATGTCTCAGAATACAGCATCAATGATGTCATGGCACAAAACCAAGATTTTAACTGATATAAGCTTTAATCATCCATCTGATGGTGATTCATGGAAACATTTTGACCATATGCATCCATATTTTGCTATATAAGCCCGAAATGTGCGATTGGGTCTTTCTACTGACAGTTTCTGTCTGTTTGGTTCTTATGGTAGTCAGTATTCATGTTGTCCTATCTTTACAACTCCGTACAATTTTTCTCCATGGATTTTGATGAATGAGCCTTATATCTTTTTTACTCTATTAATCCCAGGACATCCGAAAAATAATATTGATGTTTATTTGAAACCATTGATTGATGAGTTAAATGCACTTTGGAGTGATGGTGTTAATACATATGATGTTGCTATGAAACAAAATTTCATATTAAAAGATGCATTGATGTGGACGATTAGTGACTTTTAGGCATATGACATGTTATCTGGTTGGAGTACACATGGTCTGAAATCATGTCCTTACTGTATGAAAGACAACAAAGCCTTTATGCTCATCAATGGAAAAAAACCTTTCTATTTTGATTGTCACCATAGATTTCTTCCAACCGATCATCCTTTTCGGAGGAACAAATCTCATTTCAGAAAAAGTACAATTGAAAGGGATGAAGCTCCAAATATGATCTTAGGTACAGAGTTAAAATAAATTGTATTTTCATTACCTCCCATCACATTTAGACCAATAGTAAACCAAAATAAAATTCATGGCTTTGGGAAAGAACATAATTGGATAAAATGGATCATTTTTTGGGATCTTCCGTATTGGTTTAATTTGTTGGTCCACCACATGTTGGATGTTATGCATATTGAGAAGAACTGTTATGTTAATTTATTTCATACAGTTTTGGATACACCAGGTAAGACCAAAGATACTATAAAGGCATGATTAGATCTTGCCCAAATTTGCAGGTGACCAAAACTTGAACTATTTTAAAATGTCAGATCACAAAGGTTAATGAAGCCAAAAGCAGCTTATACACTATCCAAAGAGAGTCGCTTATTATTTTTTCAGTGGACTGCAGATTTGAGACTTCCATATGGCTATGCTTCCAATTTGGGCAGATGTTTTAAGAATGGTTATATTACTGGATTAAAAAGTCATGATTGTCATGTTATAATGGAAAGAATAATGCCGATTGGATTCATAGGTTTGTTGAATTCTATGATTTTGGATTCGATAATAGACATATCATATTTTTTTCGAGACATTTGTGCAGTGACAACAGACTACGATGCGCTAAGAAAACTGAAAGAAGATGTTGATGTAATTATATATAAACTGGAAAAAATCTTCCTTCCATCTTTCTTTGACTCAATAGAACATCTGATATTACATTTTCCACATGAAGCTAAATGTGGAGGTCCAGTACAGTTTCGATGGATGTACCCATTTGAGAGATGCATGTAGAAATTGAAGAAAAAAGTACATAACAAAGCATCAGTTGAAGGCTCAATTGTTGAAGCTTATTTGCAAGAGGAAATTTCTTTTTTTCTTCTCTCATTATTTTGAATCTCAATATCCCTCAAAACACAATCGCATGGGATGAAATGATGGAAATGTTAATGATGAAATGGAAAATCAATTAACAGTTTTTAATCAGCCAAATATTGGTTTTGGTGGAGTTCATGAATGATGGATTTCAGATGATGAACATCACAGAGCTCATACATATGTTCTGCTACACTGTGAAGAAATGACATCATTTTTCCTGTGAGTGCTTCTATCACTTATTCTATAATTTATGTTACAGTATTTTAACTAATTTTATTTGTAGGTTATATGATAATCATATCCAGAAACAACTTACACAACTTACAGCAACTTCTCTTGAAGAATGCAAATAATTTTTTTTATCAATGGTTTTAAAAACTGGTAACATAAATTATTGATGGTTTAATATCAATTATGTTTATTATTTATTATATTGATAATTATTTTACAAATTTTCAGGTGTCTCAATATGCTGATAAAATTGATAAGTGACTGTGTATATTGAGTAACCCACCATCCAAAATGGTTAAATCTTATAATGAATATGTGGTGAATGGTTTTTGATTTCATACACATGCATTCAGGGAATCAAAAAAAACAATGAACAGTGGATTTTGATTGAGAGGATCACATCATAGAGAAACTGAAGTTGACTTTTATGGCATTTTGGATGAAATTATTGAGCTGTGTTATCTAAGACAGAATTACATAACAATGTTTAAATGTCAGTGGTTGGATACTGAGAGAGGCTTGCGTGTTCATCCGACTCATGGAATCATCGATATTAAATATAAAATTCTTCTTGTGGTAAATGAACCATTTTTACTGGCTCAACAGGCACATAAAATTTATTATGCAAAGTACTATGCTACTTCAAGAGACTTGAGCGATTGGTGGAGCATAATAGAAATGAAATCTTGGAAAAATTAGTTTACTAAAACAAAATGTTGTTCTGCTGAAGTGGAAGGAATTAAAATTTTTCAAGAGACTTCTCAAAATCCATCTGATTCACAAAGAGATGTGAATATCGATGATGAAACCCCACAATTAAGGATCGATGGTGATGAAGATGTTAATTATGTTACAAATGAATTTGAAATGACAAGAGATGCTGAAACTAAAACACATATGGATATTGATGATGAGGAGGAGGAAGATGAAGACATTGACATTGAAAGCTATGGAGAATAGGATGAAGATGAACTTTGACGTTGTTAAATGCTGGTTATAATCATAACTAATATATATCTATATTAAATAGTTCTTTTCAAATATCTGCTAACAACAATCATTTTGTATTTCAGATGGACTCTGATATATTCTTCGAGTTGTAGGTGTCTGACCTACCATTGGATGAGAGTGATTTTGGATCATCTGACCCTTAGCCTACCGGCAGTTCAGGGGGTATGCGGAGGGGGTGTGGTCTTGCATGATTGATGATTCCTGACCCTATCCCCGAGCGACGTCCACATCTTGGTTTCAATCCACACACATGGAGGTATGGTAACATGTATATTTTAGTTAACTTTCATTAATTTATTTATATATATACTAATTGTTTGATTATTTATTCCTTTTTCACAGTTTTGTGCATGTAGTTATTGGACAGGGGAGCGCTATCTTGCACAATTATTTTTCTCAGGTATGGATCACATGGGAACAGATTCCCGTTTATGTGCGACGCGACATGTTCCATCATTGGCTGGTACGTAAATAAATAATATTTATTTTGAAAATTATTTTATTAATAACTTGATATTATAAATTATTTGTAGGTTTTATGGTATCCTATCGATGATAGCATGCGCGATGCTATCCATGCAGAAGGTTTCTATGCGCGACTGTTTCCGTCAGTTTTTTCACAATTTGAGAAGGACATCCATTAAGAAAGCATGAGTGACAGAATTTGATGAGTTGTGTAGAGCTCACTGACCAGAGTACATTTCATCTCACAATTTAGATGGATTATGTTTACACTGGTTGGGTGGTGGATTTCAAAGGAGATCTCTAGTGGGACGACAGAATCAGGGGAGACAGGAGGTGACACATCGAGCTGGTAGTCATACATTCAGTTCGCATAGAGATCATCTGGTAAGTATATTTTTTAAATATTTTAAATAAATTTAAATATAAACTTTTTATTTTATATTTATGTAGGCAGTTGAGCATCCCGATATTACAGAGTTCGACATTTATCGGAGGATGTACAGTGATCCAGCCACTGGAGAGATTAAAGGTGATCACCAGCATCAGATTGTGGTTATTATTATTTTTTCAGTTTAACAATTAACTACATATAATATTTTCACAATTTTAATTTTAAATTGGAACTGAAGGAGTCATATGAGGCTGCGACCTCTCAGACATAGGCTGAGGGTCAGGACGAGACGACAGAGCAGACCGGTGCTCACCATTTCGATGAGGCAACATGGATGTAGGCGACTCAGTATGGCTTTGAGAAGGGTCGAGTAGTTGGTATTAGCTCTCATTTGACTCCTGGAACTTATTATGGTATTGCTACGATGTTAGCGTCCAGCTTAAGAGGAGCTCGTGGAGAGACATCATCTTCTGGATCACAGTATCAGGAGCAGTTGCGAACTCAGGTTGAGCTTATAGAGACTTTGCAGAAGTAGCATGAAGAGATGAGTCGGTGGCAGTAGTAGCAGGAGCAGCATCACGAGGAGGAGTTGCATCGATTGGAGCAGTGATGACAGTAGGAGTATCACGAGTAGATAGAGGACATGCACCGTCTAACTCATATTTTAGGGATAGAGTTTCCTCCACCTCCTCCAGACGACTCCCCAGTGATTTGTTTTTTATGTTAAAAACATTTGAATTCAAGTTTTGTAAGAATATGAACTATTTACAGTTTCTGTCTTTTATCTTGGTGGAAATATTGCATAATTTAATTTTTTTTAATATTTTATTTCTTATATTTAGTATTATATTTTTTAATATTGGTTTATTTTACTAATAATAATAATATTTTATTATTTTTTTATATTTTTTATATTTTTTTGAAAATATTGAAACTTTTAATAATTTTTTATTATTTTATTATTTTAATAATATTAATATTAATTTTTTTACTAATCATAATTTTATTAAATATATTTTTTTAATATTATATTTTTTAATGTTTATTTTACTAATAATAATAATATTTTTTATTTTTTATTATGTTTATAATAATAATATAATTTTTTCATTAATCATAATAATAATATTTTTTTAATTATTTATATTATTTGTGATGGGGTCTTTGGTGATGGGGCCCCGTCGTAAATAAATGAAATATATTTTTTTAAGTTTGCTTTTTGTGATGGGATAACGGGACTGTCACAATAAGTATTTGCGACGGGCCCACTGCAAAAGGTTTATGGGTATATAATGTATATAATCGGAAGGATATTTGCGACGAGAATTTTTCCCATTGCAAAAACTAATTGCGAAGGGCCCGTCGCAAAAAGGTTTTTGGGTATATAATGTATATAATCGGGAGGTTTTTTACGGTGGGCAAAATTCTCGTCGCAACCGATAGTTTTTGCGACGGGCCCGTCGCAAAAAATATCTGTTGCGACGCCGTTTTTTGCAACAGGCTATTTGCGACGGGGGGCCATCGCAAAAGTCTATTTGCGACGGGATCCCGTCGCAAATATCCCATCGCAAAAAATGGGAATTCCAGCAGTGTTAGTTGGTGGTTCGAGAATTTGTTTTAGTTAGACTGATGATGATTGCTTCGGTTGTTATGCACATGTTTTGATTGTTGAAGGTGTGGCTACTATTTTTTATTTACTTTCCATTTGGTTCTTGTTAACTTTTTCTTCAGATGGCTGATAATTGGAATGTAAGTCACCATCCTCCTTGCCATGTACTATTTTCTATTTTTAATAATAGGTGCATGATCCTGTTTTCCTTGTTCCATGCTAGACCTTTCAAAAAAAACATTTATTAATTATTTAAAATAATAAAGAATAAATGATCAATAATAAATAATTAAAATAATTATTAATACTTATTAAATAATAAATAATTTATAATTTATAAAATAATAATAATAAATAATAATAAATAATAAATAATATATAATATATAATATATAATATATAAATATTTATACATACATATAATTATCTATATATATATACCAACATAATATATATAAATATGTATAAATATAGAAAAAATATATATGAATATATATAAATAATGAATAATTAATAATTACTAAATAATTAATAATTAATAATTAATAATTAATAATTAATAAATAATTAATAATTACTAATTACTAATTACTAATTAACTATTCAAAATTATTTATAAGTTTATATAAAAAATAATGAAGAATTATAATAAATAATACTTAATACTTAATACTTAATGATAATAAATAATAAATAGTTGTAAATTAAAAAATAATTTTTTAAAAAATAATTTAAAAAATAAAAACCGCTATTAGATATTTAGCAGGGGTTTAAACCACAATGAAATAAACTTATCCATACAATGCCATGAATTAGTGGCAGTTTTCTAAAACCACTACTAAATAAATAAAAATCACAAATTTATCGGTGGTTTTGAGAACTGACATTAAAAACCCACTACTAACCACCATTTTTTCCAGTGGACACTAAATCGCTTGACATTGTGGGTGATATTTTCTCAAATAATGAAATAGTGGATGAGTAGTCTATATATTTTAATAATGCTCTGGTCCTTTTTGTAAGGGTTTTTCTAATGCAAAATAGTTAAATAGTGTTAGAAGGTTTCATGTTAGGAGGGGTGAATCTACCTTTCATTATCAAGGGGTGCATATTTTTAATGGAAGAGGGAAGGTTGTTTACATTAATACCATTATTTCTAAAGACCTGAATCAATATTCAAATCGGAAAGGTAAATCTCATTCCCATCCTGGTAGAGTTTTCCTTATTAATTCATTTATTTCCATAAAACAGGTTTATGTATTCTCTATTAATATGTGGTAAAGGCGTGAAACAAGGTCATGACCAAGTTGTAAAGACATCCCCATAATACTATATCATCCAGGGTTCAAATCCTAATAGCCCCTGAGGATAACTTATAACACAGACAATAATGCAGATAAGTACTAACGTAGGCGGTGATGTAATCAATGAAATAAGATCTTATGGCCATTAAAATGGTGGACATTCTGGAAATTTAAAAATGTAATAGACTATCTATGGAGTGTATTGAACCTTGGATGGGGTGTGATCTATCCTTGCTACCTCATAGGCAAGTGTGTTGTTTCATTTCTTATAACCTATAGGACATTAAATAAATTTATTTATATGTGGCCAACAAATTTGTTAAAGAATATTGAGGGGTATATCAAAAATTTCATTTAGACAGGGAGAAGTGTACTTTGACTTTTGATTTGGATGGTCTTGGTATCAAGAAGATTTAATATTTTTAACCCATATTTGATTACTCATTTAACATGGAATTTGATCAATAGTAACAATCCCTTAACATCATTTTTGAGGTAAATATTCCTTAATGGGATCTTGAAAGGGATTTAGTTATATTTGGGATCTTCATCTTGGCCTTCTATATTATGGATTCATTTAATAAAATTATGGTTCACTCTAATAGCTAGTGTCATGGTTTATATGGAGCTAAAAGAACTAATATTATGGGGACAAAATTATTTATGATGTTTGGTGTGGTAATGTTAAGAGGAGATAAATGATAAAGGGAGAAATGGAGAGAAATAGATTTATATTCGGTTATTGTTTTCAAATCATCTCAAAATTTCCATGATTTGGAAAGAAATGATGGTGGATGGTTATTAATATTTTAAAATTCATGTTTTATCAGTATTTTCTACATGTATCATAAAATAATTTCTATTGTTTTCTTTTAAAAAGATTCACCAAACAAGATATAGAGAAATCCAAATCTTTTCTTTTCTTTTACAAAGCTATTGAACCAAACACAAAGAGATAAATCACTATTATTTCATTTATTTTATATTAATTTATAATCTATCAAATAATTTATTTTATTTTACTAAAATCTCACTAAAAATATATAGCTTCCATGCAGGTCCTCATAATTAAATTCTTGAGAATGAAATTGGCTTGGTTCTCCACTATCTGATGGCTATAAGGTGCCTTAGGCTTTCAATGAGTTTTCTATAGGGTTTTATTCGGATCATTTACATCTATTTTATTATATACTCATGCATGATACATTAGATAAAATTTATAAATTCATATTTTCATATGAGGACACCTTGATTTGGACCCCCTCTAGACTCAGAAAAATCACTATTGGGATTTATTATTGGGTTTTTATGTGTTGTCCATGTATAGGTTCTGCAATGGTGAGTAAACTTGGTAATCCCCACATTAGTCTAAGATAGAGGTTTTAAATTTATAATCTGTTGCATAACAGGTTGTATATGGATAAAAATCTTGATATGGTTTGGTGTGATTCCCTATCTGTGGTAATATTAAGGAGTTTGGTTCTCACTTATTCTTTTCTTGTGACTTCATTATTGATTCTTTTGGGTGTGAATAATTTTTAAGTATCATTTCTAGGTCACTTTAATATTAAACAACTTGTTTGAAAACCATTAACACAATACATAAACCACATACATGTTTTTTAATAGAGTTCATGCAAGACAAGATCTACTTCGATAAATAAATTTTTTCCTAGTCTATTAAAGTTTTTTTTCAAAAAAAACCAAATACAAAATTCTTTAAACACTAGTTAAACCAAATTAATAAATATTAAAATTATGTGACATGTCATAGGTTTAGGTTTTCTTTCCTTCATTTTTTTCATCAAGAGGGAGAATTCTGGTGTTTTCATAATTGAAATTACCTCTTTTATATTCTACTATTTATGAATATTTAACATGCATGCATGAAAATATCTTTGAATTATTTTTTATGATCATTTTATTTTAAAATATATCTCTCCATGTGCATGGGGATGCTACTTTGTGTGTTGGGCCACTAATTTGGTCCATTGAGATTAGCCAACCTATTTGAGTTTCGTATCCTTGCGGGTGCAGAGTCAGTGATCTGTCAAAGTTTTATTTTTGGACATTGATTAATTTTGTCATCCATTCCTCCATCGGTCTAGCTTTTCTTAAGTAGGCCATTTCATTTTCTTTTTAGCATGAACTATCATAGATCAGACCTTTAACAACACACAAAAGGGGTTTTAACAGTGCTAAAAAATCATTATTGTCTTAAGTTCCGTTAAAATGGGGCCCCTTTAACATCCCTAGAAAAGAACTAATAAAGGTGGACCTTTATTAGAACTAAAAAACCACTTATATAGGTGGTCTTTTATCAATTCTATTTCTAGTGCTGATAAAGAGAACCATTTATCACAACTTTTTTTAGCACTGATAAAGGGTGCACTTTATCACTGCTAGAAATAGAACTAATAAAATACCTACTACTATAGTGTGTTGTAAAAATTACATCACACTGTAGAAAATAAAACTCTATAAAAATAAACCTATACGCAAATTCATAATTTGAAAGAAATAAAATTTACATCATAAATACAAAAAAAACACTATATTATATACATATCAAACAATGTTTTATACAATTACATTAGAAATTACTATAATACATATTCACAAACATCAATGTTTTATTGTCTTAATACCCACAACCCCCTTTCAAAAAATCTCAATCATGGTATGAGTTGTCGAACAGACCACCCCAACCAAATAAAAAATATCAATCTATATAATAAAATTATTCTTATGTTAGTAATACTATAAATAAATAAATTAAATATTAATATGAAACAATACATTAATAAAATATCAATTTTAAATAAAAGGACACACATGGAGTCATATCGGTCACTCCATGCATCAGATTGTGGTGAGACTTATTCCTACATACCAAAAATGACTTATGGATCATTTCCCTAAAGTATCAAAACAATCCAAATGCATTTTCTTTGTTTTGAGTATGTCACTTTTGTTTTTTTACTAAAATGTCATTTTAAACTGAAAACACGCACTTTGAGTCATACAGGTCACAGTGTGTGTTGGTTTGATGTGAGACTAATTACCACACATCAAAAATAACTTATGAATCATTCTCGTAAATTATCAAGACAACTTGAGTGCATTTTCTTAGTCTTCAGTGAGTGACACATGTTTCGAACTAAAATGTCAATTTTAAACTCATAACAGACACTTTGAGTCATACCAAACACACCATGTATCAAATTGAGGTATTTATAATTCCTACACATCATTAATGACTTATGGATCATTTTCCTAAAGTATTAATACAATACGAATGTGTTTTATTTGTTTTGAGTATGTAACTTTTCTTTTTTTTTACTAAAATGTGAATTTTAAATAAAAAGATATACATGGAGTCATATTGGTCACAACAAGTGTCGGATTTACATGAATCTGAGTCCAACACATCAAAAATGACATATGGATCATTTTTATAAACTATAAAAATAATCTGAATGCATTGGATCAATTTTGAGTATGTAACTTGTGTTTTTTACTAAAATATAATTTTAAACTAAAAACATGCACTTTGATTCATACCAGTCACATCATGTGTCGGTTTGATGTGGGACCGATTCCTATGCATTATAAATGACTTATAATTCTTTTTTCGTAATTATAAAGATAATTCGAGCATGTTGTCTTAGTTTTTAGTGAGTTACACACATTTGGAACTCTAATGTCAATTTTAAACCAATAATGGACACTTTAAATCATATCAGGCATACTGTGTATCATGTTGAGGTGATACTAATTCCTATATGTAAAAAATGACTTATGGATATTTTTCCTAAATTATCAAAATAATCTGAATTTTTTTCTTTGTTTTGAGTATGCCACTTTCTTTTTTTACTAAAATGTAAATTTTAAATAAAAGGGAACACTTTGAGTGATACCGATCACACTTTGCATCATATTGAAGTGATCCTAATTCCTATACATAAAAAATGACATACATATCATTTTTCGAAATTATAAAAATAATATGAATATGTTTTCTCAGTTTTGAGTATGTCAGTTTTGGTTTTTACTAAAATATCATTTTAAACTGAAAACACATACTTTGAGTTATACCAGTCACATCATATATCAGTTTGATATCAGACTAATTCCTACACATAAAAAATGACTTATAAATCATTTTAATAAATTATAAAGATAATACAATCATTTTTAATTAGTTTTTAGTGAGTGACACATGTTTTGAACTAAAATGTAAATTTTAAACTGATAACAGACACTTTGAGTCATATTAGGCACACTGTGTATCAGATTGAGGTGTGGATTATTACTAAACATCACAAATGAATTATGGATCACTGTAACAAATTATCAAAACAATCTGAATATGTTTTCTTTGTTTTGAGTATTTAACTTTTTTTTCACTAAAATGTCAATTTTAAATAAAAATACACACTTAGAGTCATTCCGGTCACACCATGTATCATATTGAGATGTGTCTAATTCCTACATAAAAATTACTTATATATCATTTTACTAAAGTATCAAAATAAATCGAATGAATTTTATTGGTTTTGAGTATGTCACTTGTCTTTTTTTTACTAAAATGTCATTTTAACTAAAATCACACACTTTGAGTCATACCAGTCCCATCATGTGTTGGTTGGATATGAGAATGATTCCTATATGTTAAAATGGCTTATGAATAATTTTCATAAATTATAAAGACAATTTAAGAACATTTTCATAGTTTTTAATGAATAACACATGCTTTGAACTAAAATGTCAATTTTAGAATGACAATGACAACTTTGAGTGATACCGAGGACACTGTGTATCAGATTAAGGTCTGGATGATTTATACACAACAAAAATTACTTATAGATAATTTTACTAAATTATCAAAACAATCATAATTTGTTTTATCTATTTTGAGTTCTTCACTTATCATATTTTCTAAAATGTCAATTTTAAATGAAAAAGACACACTTAGAGTCATACTGATCACACCATGTGTCAAATTGAGGTGATGATGATTCCCACATGCCACAAATGAATTATGGATCATTTTTTAAAATTATCAAAATAATATGAATGTGTTTGATCAGTTGTGAGCATGTGATGTGTGTTTTGAACTAAAATGTAAATTATAAACTGAAAACATATAGTTAGAGTCATAATGAGCACATTGGGTATCATATTGAGGTGAGGATGATATATATATATATATATATATATATATATATATGATTCCTACACCATTAAAGACAATGTTCACAAAAGATCTTTTGGGAAGTCAGATTTTTCATTAAACTGTTGCAAAATCCATTGATAGATGCATCATTATAATTCAATTCACATTTCAGTAAGCATGGGGTTTCCTCTTCCATCCAAAAGTAACATGTTCTATTTTTTTTGGATTATTGTATATAGTTGAAAGAAAAATATTAATTCCCAAAAGTTCTATGAAAAAATAACTAAATAAGTATTAGATAAAAATGATAAGAAAATTAACTTAAAAATAGTAAATAAAATAATGAAAAAATAACTAAATAAGTAGTTGGAATTCATATTTTCATTAAAAATCCCTTGGTAGATGCATCCTTATGATTAACTTCATGTTTCAGGTAACATGAGTATTTCTCTTCCATCCAAAAGGAACATGTTCTTTCCTTTCTGGACTGTCATGGATAGCTGAAATCAAAATATGACTTCCCAAAAGATCTGTGAAAAAAACTAAATAAGAATTAGACAAAAATGATAAGGAAATTAAATTAAAAATAGTAGATAATATGATGACAAAGTTAACTAAATAAGTAGTATGAATTCAAATTTTCTTGATGACTTTCTACAATCTTGACCAATTTCCCAATTTCCATTATCTTATTTGTAGCCTCAAAGTCCAGTCTCTCATGATCATAAGCAACTTCAAAAAAACCACACCAATTTGAGAAAAATAATCCAACTGTGTAAAAAAAAATTCTCCTGTTAGTAATACAATAAATCAATAAATTAAACATAAATATAAAAGAATACATTAATAAAATGTCAATTTTAAACTAAAACCACACAATATGAGTCATACTGGGTACACTGTGTATCAAATTGAGGTGTGGTTGATTCCTATATGTCACAAATGACATATGGATCATTGTACTAAATTTTCAAAACAATCTAAATGATTTTTCTTGGTTTGAGAATGTTAGTTTCTTTTTTACTAAAATGTCAATTTTAAATAAAAAGAAACATTTAAAGTTATACCAGTCACATTGTGAGTCTGATTAAGATGCGACTGATTCCTACGTGTCAAAAATGACTTATAGATCATTTTCATAAAGTATAAAATAAATTTGAATGTATTTTATCACTTCTGAGTATGTCACTTGTATTTTTATTAAAATTTCATTTTAAACTCAAAACACACACTTTGAGTCATACCTGTTACATCGTTTGTCAGTTTGATGTGAGACTAATTACTACACATCACAAATGACTTATGAATTATTATCCTAAATTATCAAGTCAATATGAGTGTTTTTTCTTGGTTTTAATTGTGTGACACACATTTTGAACTAAAATTTAAATTTTAGACTGATAACAAATACTTTGAGTGATAACGGGTACATCATGTATCATATTGAGGTGCAGCTGATTGCTACATAGTAAAAATGACTTATAGATTACTTTCCTAAAGTATCAAAACAATCCAAATGATTTTTCTCAGTTTTGAGTATGGGATGTTTATTTTGAATGAAAAGGTCAATTTTAAACTAAAAACATAAACTTTAAATCATACTAGGAATAAAATGATGAGAAAATCAACTAAATAAGTTATAGTAAGTCACTTTTTCATGATGTCTATATACATTATGACACCAGGTATGCTACACATTCATTTCTAAATAATTCCATTTCCTCTTTTAAATACAAGAACTATCTATAGTCCTGATAGCATTGAAAAATATAAATAATCAAAGTATTAATAAATATTTTAAATAAAATTGTAATTATATTCAAAAATAACTCTTCAGGGATTCAAAGTTTATTGATGGAATACAATATATTTCATAAATTTTCAAACAAAATAACCATGAAATTTTCCATTAGTTTTTTTAGAACACTATATAAAAATTGAGAAAAATAAGTAATTTATTTTGATAGTGAAATATTATAATATATAACCTAATACTTATCCACTTTTAGAAGTTAATAGGCTCATTGTATTCATGGATTTTCCTCATTCCATGGTTTTGAATTTTTTTTAAAAAAACACCCTATCATAACATAATTTTCATTAAAACATAAAATAAAATGTATAAATTGAATATTATTTGTAAAAAAATTCATAAAGTGTATTTAAAACTAATAAACTTCACCACGTGTGGTTATTTTTTTGGGTATCCATGCATTAACCAGAAAATAGATATTTAGAGTATCCAAATTGACTGTAATGATTAACCAATGATGCCTAAAAAATAAAAAGGAATAAGTAATGAAATGAATGAATATAAATTTGATATGATTAAAATTTGTGGATTTACCCCAACATCATGGGTATTAATAATATTCTATAGTCTATAAGCTTTTATTAAAATATTTTGGACAATATTTCCTCTGTTACCTCAAATTTCATTGGTCCCAATTTGAATTATAATGTAGAAGTGATTTGAGAACTAATGAGTCAAAATTTCTATTCAAATGGTTTCCCCTTTAAATGATATTTATATATATACCTGAAAAAAATATGAATAATATCCATTCATAATTAACATAGTATATCTACTATTGGATAGAGAAATCATGAAAACATACCATTTTCTAACATTATATCAACATGAATATTTAATGTTAGTAAATACAGAAGTTGAATGGTTGGGGTAAAGGTGCATTTTGAAGATATTTTTTATTGATTGATTAGTCATTTAGATTATTTTTATTTGATCTTATATTTCACCCCTTTCCTTTGTTATTTTATAAAAACATTTATAATTTCAGACCTTTCAACCTTAATTTTTAAGGGTTTTTCATGAAAAATTAATTGGAATTGAATACCTCCTTGTCGACATGTTTTTTTAAAAGATCTAACATCCATGCTACGAATGTTTCAATAGGTTACTCAACCATATGAATATATGTACCATCGATTGGAATAGGTAGCTCAGAGATCATCTCATGAGCTATGTTAATACTCACTCTCACATGACCTATCTTAAGTTATCTATTGGGAGGACTATCTCCTGGGATATTAAACACAACATCCCTCACAACAAGGAGATGTGTGGGTGTAAATAGATATAAATTACAACCATTTTTACCTATTAGAATATTTGTATAGGAAATGTATCGGTGTATTCTTGATTCACATTTCAAAGAAACAATAAATAGAATATTGATTACCTCTTCTAATATGGAACTTTGGGGGGAATGGCTCACCTAAAAACTAGTGGGGGTGGGGAAGATCTTTAAACAGTGGTTGTTCTTATGTTTTTATTCTCTTTGATTCCTTAAAATAACATTTTCTAACAACTTTTTCTACAAATTAATTTTTTATTATAGATCAACTGATCATGCCTGAAACTCTTCCATTTTCTTATATTTATCCCACTATTCATTTTTTTTATCAAAATATTTTCAGCGTGATGCCACCAAAACCCACACCTATGATGCGACCATACTATTTTGGCCGCTTCAAGGACACTTATAGTAGTTTTCCATCGGGTACAGTTGGTAAGGATTCTTGTGTCTGATTTTGGAAAAAAAAATATAGGAACATAATTTATCATTGTTATGTAATACCTATTTAAAGAAACACAAAATTTTCTTATGTGATACTTACACATGCTTCCCTTTTTTATATTCTTTCATCTATTAGTATCCCTTCTTTATTTACACGTTCCTCCTTCCATAACACATGATGTGGGATGGAAGTGGATTTTGATTTCGATTCATCAATCTGTATATAAATAGAGGAATATAATAATATTTTTGTTTTATGTCACATAAAATTATTATGGTAGATTTGGATTATGTACTATTTTTTTCAAGTTATGAGTACCCCATCCTTATTTTACAGTAAGGGAACATTGGTTTTGCTATATGTTTCTTATTTTCAGCAATCAGTTGGTATTTCATAAATTAACAATTCTTAATCAAATTTATTAATACACATATTTTCCAGAAATATATTACCAATCACAATTTACCTGAAAAGATGTCTCCTCATGGCAACCAATAAATGCATCCCATTTTTATTAGTTTATCTAATGTGCATACATATGTGGTGGGTGAAAGTTTATTTTAACTTTAGTATCTTTGAGATGAAACTCCATAAGAATTGTGTGAAAGCCTATGTAAACCTTTCTATGGAGAATTAATAGAAATTTTATTCAGGATTTATCTACTATAAATGCACTTTTTAAGGGATAATGAAGAGTAATTCAATGATTCATTTTTTTTATGAAAATAAAGTAATTATATAATAATTATACCCTAATATATTACGAAATTGGTGTATTAATCATGGGAACAACATTGTTCCATGAATATATATAAATCGGCACACACATGTGAGTGGTGAGCCTAATGTAACATCTGAACATGGCCTTGTTGGGGTTAACAGGTTGGTTGTGTGTATTCTATCCTACCTCGAATTTGATGCCTTTGTTTCTTGAATTAATTACACCATTATGCTACAATGATCCTGTTTTTTCTAGGACACCGGTTATTTATCATTTACCATTTTTTTGGCTTCAATGTTATCAATATGTTGTTACTTTAGATTAGTAGCATCGACATGTGTAGAAGGTTATTGTTCTTATGAATTGGAAGCACCAACATGTTGAGAAACCTATTGTTCCTTCGGATTGGGAGCATCAACATATGAAAACATCATTATCTATAGAAGTGGTGGAACATTTAATTTAGATTATTTAAACACATCAGTGAACAAATAATAATAAGAGGTAGCCCAATATATAATACAACAAAAAGACAACCTAATTATTTAACTATATTTTTTAAAAGGTTGAAGGGATTTGAATCCTATATCGAGTAACCAAATACATTTATTATGGTGTCTTCTGACATACAATACCCCATGTAAATTGAGACTAATGAGTAATGATTGCGATGTCCCAATGAAAGATTCATCCTCAGTTAAATTGACATTTAAACATTTAGTGGTTTTTCTCAATAATAGAAAAATTGACCACTTTTGGTTTGCGAGATGGAGAACATAAAATATTTGTAATTCCAGTGATTCCATTATAAAGAGTTCATATTTTTACCCTTCCTTACTTAAATCCACTTTCAAAAATCCCAATTCACCTATTTTAATAGAACTCATATTATTAACCCACTTTCATTAAAAAATAGGAACATGGAATGTTTTATAATCTAACTATCCTATATTTATAATGATGCCAAAGTATGACATATTTTTATAAATTGGATTTATTTCCTTGGTATTAGATAGATTCATCACTTCAGCCACAAGTGTAACTCCTCTATTTTTCAAGGTACTACATTAAGCATGTTCATTTGTATATAATGTATAACCGTTAATTACATAACCATTATAATATAACACAAGAACACTTGGTTCTCTAGACAGACATAAAATTAATTCTAAAGTTGAATCCATATTTTCAGCTGACTCCTTAAAAATATGATCTCAAAACCATCCTATAAATTTTTTATTTGTGTATTTAATATCCAACCCCAATCCTTGATGGATTCAAATGCCCAATAATTTATTTGTGGTTTTCAACATATGTGGAAACCTCTAAAATGTTATGAAAAATATAAATGTGGGCCTACTACAAATCTATAATAGTGATTGTGACAACATCTACTTCGAAAATTCATTCACCCATAATTCTCCCAGTGTGACAAGATTTCGGTAGATCAATGATTTTCAAACCGGATAGGTAGTTGGTATAGAATTCAATGGATTACTCAATAACAAATCTCTTCATAATAAAACCATCTAGAAGTATTCTATGTTTAACATAACCTTTCAAAATATTCATATAATGTTCAATGGGGTTATATATATCTATAATGTATATGGCATCCTGCCTTTTTATTACATAAATTTTCATTACATTTTACAAATAGAGAATATTTTAATATTTAGGGTCTTGGAAAAAAGGTGCATAATACATGAAAATATGAAAAAATTATTCTAGTCCACTTTAATGGCTTCATAATAGGTTTATCCTAAGTTCAATTACTACATCTCATAACCTAGGTACAAACATCAAAGGAAAGGGTGAGTATAAGGCCTAGTAAGGGTAAACAAGGGAAATAGTTTACTTTTGATCTTGAGGAATATCAATAAGAGCTTGATAAAATACATAAAGGCATGAGAAAGAGACATATAATAATAATAATAACATGATTCATAACATATAAATGTGGATAAAACATTTAATATAGTCATTAATAAGAATATCACCAAGACTTATCACTAAGGTATCATAAAAATTACCAAGGTTATTCACCAAGGTATTGTAAAACATGTTATCTGTAGAGATTAAATTATTTACTCAATGAATTGAAGCAATAGAAAGGAACACCCTTAATATGACTTAATTAATGTGATTCGCATAGATCATAATCAAACATCTCATAGATAACCCATGGAGAATAAAATAATCGTGATTCATATCAAAACCATGGTGTTTTAAAAAGTGCTAAAAAACATGATCATTATGTCATTTATAACACACAAAAAGAGAGTTAGGGTTTTATGTTTGCAAATTATAGAATCAAATAAATAATTTTTCAATATTTTTGAATACCCTTGTAAAGGAAAGAGGTTTGGTTATTCACATAAATAAAATAAAATAATTTCTTGAGAAAAAGAGATAAATTTTGAGAAAACAAATCGACAACATAACAGGTAAAAAACATGGTTTTAGAAAACATTAAAATGAGTGGGGACAACGGTATCCCATTAATAAAATAATATTAATAAATTAAAGGGATATAATAAATTGAACATAAGAACATAGTACATAAATTTCAAATACATACCACATAAAAAATAAACATAGAAGGAAAAGAGAAGTTGAGATTTCCCTTACCTTGAAGAGTGAATTATAAAACATGGGGACCAGGACCTTGGGGGATTGAGGACACCTTGGGAGAACTCCTTGGGAGATATAACTTTTATAGGTTTGCAAATTATGAATTTGGAATTAGAGGAAATGAATAAATGGGTGGGTATTTATATCCGAAGTGAGGGAGTTTTTATTAATTTTCTTGGACACCTTAGTAGTGGTATTTGCAAAACCATGGGATTGCCCATGGTATTGCCCACTTGGGATACCTATTAAATTATATTAACCCACAAGAGTCGACCAGATTTTTATAATAATATTTTCATAATTGCGATAAATTTATTATGTAATTAAATATACTGAAAAACTCAAACTGTATTTTTACTATTCGTAAAAAACTAATGTATTTTTTTTTAAATTCTCATAAATTAACCATAACCTAACATCGATGTTATAATTTAGAAAATGATATTTATTTTTTCATAATAATTATCTAAATATTATAAATATAACATTTAACTATAAAAATACTTATTTATTAAAAATAATAGCGGATAGAAAATGCCTAGTGAATGCATAGTAAAATTTCTGACATTTGAAAAAATACATATATTTTATCATTATTAATTAAAAATAAGTGTTTTTATAACACTATTTAATTATTATAAACATCATAAATAAAACCATATTTTAATATAATAATTTATATCTCTATAAAAAGTAAAACTTCTTTTTGAAAAATCAATTTATCAAATTCCATCTCAATTTTTAAGAAAAAATATTCTTAAAATGAAATTGATGAAATGAGAACTTGATTTAAACAAAGGGTTTACATTTTAAGTAACTAGGTCCTTGACACATAACACCTTATAACACCAGAAAACAACCTAAGGGTAAGGTGTGCGATGGTGATAGACTCGCGGGGCGGCTCGGCTAACATCGCTCGAGTGGTAATATCCACTAACTTGAACTTATCTTATAGGTGATTTCATTCAAGAATATAATGTTTAATTTTATCTTGGGCTTGGTCAAGAGTAAAGCCTAGGGATGCTACCTCCTTCTATAGCTCCAAAAAATGGGCTTTTATGGCATGATTATACTGGATGATGTCATAGACTCTTCTTTCTGAATTAATTAACCATTATTATTTCTATTTATAACAATAAAATTATTATTAAGATTATTCTTTCCAATGGTCATATTGACCAACCATCATAATTGACCAACAGTCATATAATGGTTGAAACTCAATGGTCACATTTCAATTATACTCATTTAATTATTAAAGGTAAAAAAAATTTTGAGTACAAAATAATATAACACACGATTTTAGGAAAAAAATAACATTCGAAAAGTTTGGGTTGTTATATTCTTCCCCATTAAGAAATTTTATCCCCAAATTTTCATCTCATTCTCTTGGTTGAGAAAAGGTGTGGTTAATTTTTCATCATTGTATCCTATAGTTCCCATGTGTCTTCTTCATATTTGTGGTTCCTCCACAACACTTTAATGAGGTGGGTAGTCTTGTTGTGTAGAACCTTGCCTCTACGGTCCAAGATCTCCAATAGATGCCCCTCATAAGATAGGTCATGTTCCAGTTGTACCACTTCAGAATTCAGTACATGTGAAGATTTAGGTATGTACTTCCTCAAGAGAGATACATGGAGAACATCATGAACTTACGCTAGATTTGGAGGAAGTGTAATTTGATAGTCCACTTCTCCTATACAATCAATGATTTCGTAGGGGTCAATTTACCTGGGGCTAAGATTCCCTTTCATCCCAAACTGTATGACTCTCTTCCAAGATTAAATTTGAAGGAATAATTTGTCTCCAACATCAAACTCTAATTCTCTTCGATGGTTTTCACCATAGCTCTTCTACCGACACTGAGCATCCTTTATATGTTTTTAGATGGCATGAACCATTTATGCCATCTCTTGAAAAAGATTAGGCCCAAGAATATTTCTCCCACTAGCTTTATCCCAACAAGTATGAGTTCTACATCGGTTCCCATATAGAGCTTCAAAGGGTGCTAATTTAATATTCTAATGGAAGTCATTGATGTATGAGAGCTAAACTAATGGGAGATGTTGATCTCATCCACCTTTAACTTTCATCAAGAATATTCCCATCATGTCCTTGAGTGTCTAAATAGTCCTTTCAGATTGGCCATCAATTTTATGGTGAAAATCCATACTAAAATTCAATCCGGTACTCATATCACGATGAAGACTTCTCCATAATTTTTATGTGAACATTGGATCAAGATTAGATATGAAAGAAAGTGGCACTCCATGTAGCCTTACCACTTCCCTTACATATATATTGGTGAGTTTTTCAAGCGAGAAATATTCCTGAAGAGAGATAAAATGGGAAGTCTTGGGGAGACCATCCACTATAACCTATATCACATTATTTCCTTTAGATGTTTTTAGGATACTGGTGAAAAAATCCATATTGATATTGTTCTACATCCATTCTGGTATGGGTAGTGGTTATAATACCCCTTTAGTAAGTTTTCACTCTTCCTTTACTTGTTGGCACACCATGTACCTTTTAGTGTAGTCAACAATCTCCATTTTCATTTTATCCCACAAATAATGATCACAAATTCCCCTATACATTTTTTTTCTTACAGTATGTATAGAGAAATTAGAGCTGTGAGATTCATCCATCAGCCCCTTCTTTATTTCTGAAATAGATGAAACACATAACCTTGTATAAAATTTCCGTACACCTTGTTGATCAATATTGAACTCAGGAAACTTCACATTCTCCACATCCTCTATCTTTTTATACAACAAAGGATATTGTCTTTGAGATTTATTTATCTTATATAGTAATGATGGTTGAGAAATCATTTGGGACATGGTTGATGATGTCCCTTCCCTTATGATTCCCATGTCTAGTTTTACATGGTCTTGGATAAAAGGATCTCCATGAATCCTCATCATTTCCATCACAACAAGGTATTTCCTACTTAATGCATCATCGACTTTTTTTTCGCTTCAGGGATGATAATTAATTGAAAAATTATAGTCTTTAAGAAGCTTTAACCATCTCCTCTATCTCATGTTCAATTCCTTTTGTGTGAAAATATACTTTAAACTTTGATGGTCTATGTATATATCACATTTATCCCCATATAGATAGTGCCTCTATAACATTAGAGAAAAAACAACAATATCTAGCTCCATTTCATTCATAGGATAGTTCCACTAATGAGGCTTCAACTGTCGAGATGCATAAACAATCACCTTGTCATCTTCCATGAGGATACATCCAATCCCTTTTAGAGGTGCATCACTAAAAATAACAAATCCTTCTCTGATAGGGGGTAGATTTAATATGGGTGTATTAACCAATATCTTCTTTGGATTTTGGAAACTTTCTTCACACTCCTTTGTCTAGATAAACTTGACCCCTTTTGAGTTAACTTTGTTGGAGGATTATAAAGAGATGATTTTTTTTACAAAACTCCTATAATATCCTATTAAACTAAGAAAATTATGAGTCTCAGTTACATTTTTAGGATAATACCACTCCTCCAAAATCTTTTTCTTTGTAAGATCAACTTAGATTCCTTTATTGGTTACAATTTTCCCTAAGAAAGAAATTTTTTGTAACTATAATTCAAATTTATTGAAATTTCCAAATAATCTCTCTTTCCTCAGAGTTTTCAATACAACCCTTAGATAACCATCATTCTCTTCATGAATTTTGGAATATATCAGAATATTGTTAATAAAAGCTACCAAAAATTTATAAAGGCAGTCCTTAAATAATTTATTCATCAAATACATAAAAATAGAAGGATCATTTTTCAATCTAAAGGGAATAACGAAAAACTCATAAATCCCATATCTTGTTAGAAAGCTAGTATTTGAAATATCTTATTTTGTCATCCTCAATTGATGATAACTAGAACAAAGATCAATCTTAGAGAAGAATTTATCCCCACTAATCTGGTAAAATAAATCATCAATTCTTAGAAGAGGGTATATGTTATTAATTGTTATCTCGTTAAGTTATCTATAATCAATGCATAACTGCATTGATCTATCTCTCTTCTTCACAAAGAGAATAGGTGATCCTAAAGGAGGAACATGTGTCTAGATAAACCCCTTTATCCAAAAGATCTTGGGTTTGTTTCTTTAATTACTCAATCTCTACATTTTCCATTATATATGTGGTCTTTGATATTAGCTTGGAACCAAGTATGAGCTCAATGGAGAACTCAACCTCTCTTTTTGGGGGAGTTCCAGGTAACTCTTTAGGAAATACATTAATGTATTCCTGAATGATGGGGACATTCTCTATTTGTATACCTTCATTTCCTTCTTCATTTTCACCAATCATCTCTATAAATAAGGCTAAAAGAGGTGCTTCTAGAAAAATATCAAGTTGAGATATCTCTCCTTTGAAGAGAACTATAGGTTTTCCATTCAAGACTACTGATATTTCCTTTCTTATGTAGTTTATCTTAGTATTATACTTTGATATCCATTATATCCCTAGTATAATGTCGAACTCCATCATGGGGATGAGTACTAGATTTGCGATGATATTGTGCTCACCAATGTGAATACTAGAGTTTCTATACACTATTGATGATTGTATAATCCATCTAGGAGTCTTGATAGATAAATATACTTTTAGAAATTCATAGATTGATTCTATATTATTTACAAAGTTGGAGGAAATAAAGGAATGCATAGAACTAGAATCAAACAAAGTACTTTCTAACTTTGAGATAACAACGGGAGTACCTACCGCCACATCATTTAGATATTCAACTTCATTTTTCGTTATAGAAAAATCATGACCTTGATCCTTTGGCCTATGTTGAGATTGATGGTTATTTCCCTACATTAATTTCATATTAGGATATTCATTAGAAAATTTCATGAGCTATCCACACTTGAAGCATTGTACTTTGAGTAGGGTCTGCACCATCTTCCCTTTGTCGTTAGTTTGATAAGTTTAGGATTCACCTCACGATGAGCGTTCCAAGAAATATAGAAATCTCTTCCACACTTTTAACATTTACCACTCCCAAGATGTACTTCCCTGAATTATTCTTCCCACATTTGTTACATGTGAAAAGTTTCACTTTCTTTCCTCCTCTTCCTTGATCAAATCTTTTCTCAAAGTTTGGCTCTAAAGATATCTTCTTCTCATTTTATCTATGGGACCACTGTGTCTCTACAAACTCTAGTTCAACTTTTATATAACTCTTCATGATCTATTCATATATTTCATAGTCTAGACTGGATAGATTCTTCCGTAGATAGAGTCTTAGTCCAACGAAGAATCTATCAAACTTCCCACTAGGATCTATGATAAAGATAGAGGTGTAACAAGAAAGTATTTTGAAGTTTATCTCATAGCTTCCTATAGATTCATTTTCCTTCTACTTCATCTATAAGAATTCAATATCCATTTTCATTCATGTTAAACGAGGGAAATATTTTTTGAAAAAGGTTCCCCTAAACTTTTCCCACTCTATAGATTCAATCTCCTCTATTCGATTTTTGTTTTTAACCAATGTTCATAACTGATTAGTTTCTCCCTCGAAGAGGTACACATACAGGGTGAATTTCTCTTTTTCAACGGATTATAGAAAATAACTTTTCTATAGATCTTATCCACTATTCAACAATCAATGGTTCATTAGATCCATTGGAAGATGGTAGTCGTTGATTTGTAAAGAACTCAACAGAAATTTGTTCCCTTTATAGTCAATATGGTCTCTCAGCTTGATTCAAGTTATTTCCCATAACTCGAGTCAGTTGATTCATCATTCTCATGAAGGTTTCCATTCCAGATTCCATCAGAAGGTTGTTAGCACCTGGTCCATTGCGCTCACCATTTATGTGGTTTCTTCTATTTCACACCATTTTCTAAAATAAGAAAACCTTAGTGAGAAAATTGTTTCATTTAATATTATTATAATTTCAAGGGAACTTTTATTTCATATAAAATCATGGTTATACATGTTATTAATTAAAAAAACCAAAATTTTCTATAAATCCTTCTTAATGGTTCATAAAAAGCTTATGATTAACCAAAAATATCCCCCGGGCATGTCAAACCAGTAGTTTATCAAGGCCTGTTGTTATGCACCAGTTCATATTTGAGTCTAGCTCAGAGATATATTTTTGGATTTTACCCCTAAATACATCTGTGTCAGAGCCACATCCACTTGTTCATATCCAGAAATGGATTTATTTTCTCAAAATCCACTTACTAAATATTTCACCAAAATACCAGGTTGTTTTCATATATTTTAACTTTTCCCTAAGGTAATTCCTAAAATTTTCAAATTCTAATTTCCAAAAATAACTAAACTATCCTTTGATACAAACAATGTAATCTCTCCTTTTTATTATATAAATCTTCATTACATTTTAAAAACAAAGGATCTTTTAAAGTTTAGTGTCTTCGACATAAATTACATAATACATGAAAATATGAAAAAAAATATTATAATCCACATGAATTGATTCATCATAGGTTCATCCTAAATTAAATTACTCCATCTCATAACCTGGGGACATACATCAAAGGAAAGGGTGAGCATAAGGCCCAGTAAGTGTACACAAGGGAAATAGTTTACTTGTGATCTTGATGAATATCAATAAGCAGTTGATGAAATAAAGAAATTCATGAGAAATAGGAATATCATAATAATATTAAAATTATTCATAACATATAAATGTTTCTAAAACATTTAATTGAGTCATTCATAATCATATCACCAAGGTTTATCACTGAGGTGTCTTAAATTTACTAAGGTTATTCACCAAGGTATTGTAAAACATGTCATCTCTAGAGATTAAATTATTTACCCAATGAGTTAGAGAAATATCAGGGAAAAAACTTAATATATATTAATTAGTTTGATACACATATATCATAATCAAACATCTCATAAATAACATACGAGTTATAAAATAAATGGGTTTCGAATCAAAATCATGGTGTTTCAAAAAGTGCTCAAAAACCAGATCATTGTGTCATTTATAACCCAAAAAAAGGAATTAGGATTTTATGCATGTTAATTATAGAATATAATAAATAATTTTTAAATCTTGGTGAATACCCATTTAAAATAAAGAGATTTGGGTATTCACATAAAGAAAATAAAAGAATTTCTTGATAAAAAGAGAGAAAATTTGAGAAGAAACTTCAGCAGCATAAAATGTAAGAAACGTGGTTTTATAAAACATTAAAATGATTGTGGAAAATGGTATAACATTCATAAAATAATCATAATAATATAAAGGTATATAATAAAATGGATAAAATAACATAGTATGTAAATTTTAAAGACAGTCCAAATAAAAAAAATTGGAAGGAAAAGAGAAGTTGAGATTTCCATTACCTTGAAGAGTGAATTCTAATACTTGGGGATCAGGACCTTGGAGGATTTATGAGACATTTTGAGGACTAATTTAGAAGTAAAATATCAAATTTTCATGGAGAATAAATTTTTAATGAATGGAAATGAATAAATGGGTGGGTATTTTTAGCAAAACAGGGGGAGTTTTTTATTAATTTCATTAGACACCTCAGTAGTGGTATTTGCAAAACTGTGGGCTTGCATAGGTAATTTTCCCATGGTATTGTCCACTTGGGAAACTTATTAAATTGTTTTATTCCAAAATAGTCAACCATAATTTTATAATACTCATTACATCATTATGACATAGTTATGATGTCATGTAATATACTGAAAAACTCAAACTATATTTTTACTATTCATAAAAGACTAAAGTATTTTATAAAATTCTCATAAATTCACTGTAACATAATATCGATGTTCTAATTTCAAAAAAAGAAATTTATTTTATCATAATAATTCTCTAAATATGATAAATTTAACTTTTAGCTATAAAAATACTTATTTATTAAAAATAATAGTGGACAGAAAATGCATAGTGAATCCATAGTAAAATTTCTCACATTTGAAAAAAAATATCATCTATAATTAAAATTTTGTGTTTTTATAACAATATTTAAATATAAAAAAAACAAATAATAAAAACCCTAGTTTAATATAATAATTTATATCTCTCTAAAAAGTTCAATTTTTTCCCGAAAAATCAATTTATCAAATTCTATCTCAATTTTTAAGGATAAATATTCTTAAAATGGAAATGACGAAATAAATATTTTATATAAACAAAGGTATTAAATTTTAAGTAAATAGGGATTCGACACATTACCCATTACAACACCCATATATGACCTAAGGGTAAGGTGTATGATGGTGATAGACTCGTGGGGTGGGTCGTCTAACATCACCTGAGTGGTAATCTTTACTAAATTGAACTTCTCCCATAGGAAATTTCATTAAATACTAACATGTTGAAGTTTGACTTGGGATTGGTCAAGATAAAAGCCCAGTGATGCTACCTCCATCCCAATCTATGAAAAAATGGGCTTTTTATGGCACGATTATATTGGATGAGGCCATCAAATCTTCTTTCTGTATTAATTAATCGTTATCATTTCTATTCATAACATTAAAATTATTTTTAAGAGTATTGTTTCCAATAGTCATAATGACCAACGGTCATAATTTACCCATAGTAATATAATGGTCAAAACCCAATGGTTACATTTCCTTTATACTCACTTCATTATTAAAGGGATATATTTTGTTTAGTACAAAATAATATAACACACATTTTCAGGAAACAATTATCATTAAAAAAGTTCAGGTCATTACAATGTATAGGACGACATAGTCAAATCTCTCTTACCAATTGAAGCATCAAGTGAATCATCATATCAAAAAATGTTGGTAGGAAGAACATCTCTATTTCACATAATATGACATCAAGTTCCTTTTCCATAGTTAACAATTTTGTTGGGTCTATTACTTTGATGCATATATCTCTGAAAAAGAAATAGAGATTGGTTAATGTATGAATGACATTCTTGGAAAAAATGTAATTTAAAGATAAATGCATTATATATTTCATCCAAACATGATAGTAATGTGATTCTCTACCCTTTAACTTTAAATCAATTGTTGACACAATATTTTTGATATTTGAAAAATATCATTATAGAACCTTTACATCATTCAAGAAGTAAACAAATTGAAATCTCTCCTACCGATAAAGATTATATGCAGATAGAGGAATAAAAGCTTGTTTTTCACCCTTCACTAGAGCCAAAGCCTCACATATTCCCATGTCAATCATGTCCAACCTAGCCTTAATTCCATCCTTTGTTTTTTGGGTGAATTTAGTAATGTTCCAATGACAATATCATGTATATTTTTTCCACATGCATAAAATCAAGAAATTTTTTTACATAAAATTAATTCTAATATGGTAATTCAAAAAAAACTAATCACTTTGTCCAACTAGTTTTCCTACGGTTTTAGAAAAAGTTTTACCAAAAGTAGTTTCCATATCTTTCAATTTCTCAGAAATTTGATCACCTATTATTGGATATGGTGTTGTGCATTCTTCTAAACTCCCATCGATTGATGTTGTCCAAGATCATTACTTATGTCATCAGGGTAGAAATTTTTGATGTCTTAGAAACAAAATCTTCGATTAATGTTTCAACCTAATTGACTATGTACCTTGTTTACAAATCGGTCACCCTTAATTTCCTTTAATCCTATATCCTGACAAATTTCCATAAGAATTAAAGTAATTTATTGTCCATCACAACAAGTCTCTCAACATGAAATCTTTATTTATATATGTATCATACAACAGAACACCAAAACCCTACAATAATGTCAAATATTTGATTAATGTATCCAAATAATCCTCAATATCATTACACTATTGTTTTGGTCCTGATATAATAATAGATAATATAATGTATTTTCATTTCATGAATATCCATTGTGGAAAGTTATAATTTACCAACATAATTGGCCATGTATTTTGAGTGCTTATTTGAAAACCAAAAAGATTCAATCAATCTGTAGATAGTTCAAGATGAATTTTTCTTGGATCATTTCCAAATTTAGGATACTCATGATCAATTATCTTCTATTGAGGAGAGTTTGATGCCTAATGAAGTTTCCAATCATTATTTCTAGTATATGTGTTCCATGCCAGTTTTCATGTAATCTTCTCACTTTCATATAGGTTTTTAAATATTAGAATGATTAGAAAGTACCATACAACTTTTTTAAGACCTGATTCATCTTTTTTTATTGAGAACCACCACACTTTGGGAATTTTTTAAGTGATTTTTAGTCCTTTAAAAATAGTATGAAGTTATTTGGATAAGAATTTATTCTTGTAAAGATCATACCCATTGAATTTAACATTTTTTTATCATCATATGTTGGAAAATGAAGCTCGTTATCTTCTGGGAGCATATCATTCAAGAGACCAAGGAGTTCAATAAAACTGGCATCACTCCATCAATTACTAGATTTAAATTATATGGATTCAATATGGATGAAAATACTATATATTTCATACAATAAGTATATAATGGTTTATTTCCACAACTCTTTGACTTATAAAACAATTTTGGAAAATCACTAAGTTCTTCTTCAACCGACATTATCATTTCCTCAATATGATCCTCATCATCATTCACACCTTTAATCACATACTCGATATAATATTCATCATTTTCCACACTTGTAATCATATCAGATGATCAATAAAACATAGTCTTATCCCAATCACTAGAAATATTAAATTTTTCTCATATTTAGTATAACATTTATAACTTCAATCTATTTAGTGACACTTCAGGAGTTTTTCCAACCCCTATTTACTAATTAGTATTGAATAAAAACTCCCTAAACACATATAGAGGATTTGAGAAGGGTCATATGAATGATATTTTGAAAACTTTTTGAACTCTTTCTCGCCATCCTAAAACTCTTTTTTTATATGATTGGAATCTATACATTTTAAATTCATGTTTATCCTATTTTATTAGATAATATTAATATTTTAATAAATAAAAAAATCTTAAAACCCTTTCAAATAAAAATTATATCTTATGATTAAAATATTATTGTAAGGTAAGATTATTAATGGTTATGATTTTAAATACATAAATTGATTTATTAATAGTTATAATTTTACTAATGTGACTTATCATTAATATTTTCTATATTATATAAATCTAATAGATCTTAATATTCATATTGGTGGGAAGGGTAGATGGAATTTTGGGCATACAGACTCTCCCTCTACGAAGATGGCGCCTAGGTCTTCTTTCCGCGATGAGTTCTAATATTTTTGAGTTCTTCATTCCTAATGATGTTTTTATAGGCCCCTTGAGGATGGATGAAATTTTTTCTAGACCTACTTGTGATGAAATTCCTAATATGGATCTGAAAAATCCATCTAATTCGAGTGGACCTATTGGCGGTGTGGTTGATTTACGAATTAAGAGCGTTGAACGATTCTTATCTAGCTCTCAGAATGGTGAAATCTCTTCTCAAAATCGGATTTTGAGAAATAGTGCCCTTTCGGTCATTAAATAGAACCCTAGTTTCTTTTAGGAAAGAAATGAAGCATGAAAACATTCGATCATAGGCCTGATCAACTCACAAGGATTTAGATTCTGGAAGCATGAATACATAAGGTTGTGTCTTGTCCAAATTTGGGGTTTTAGTGATTGGTTTATTCTTTCTCTTGGGATGAACTTATTTCATATTACCTTTCGATCGAATGAGTTGAAATTAAGGGAATGGAGTAGGATATTTATTAACCTCAAACCAGGGATCCTTCAGTTTCAGAACAAGTATCCCTAGTTTGACCCTTCTCAATCCGAGAATACTTTTATACAATCTTGGATCCATATAAAAGGGTGGAATTGGGTATTATGGAATCCAAATATCCTTTGGTATATAGCCATGGATGTTGTAATTCCAATTAAGATTGATAAGGATATTTTATAAGTCAGGTATGGTAATTTTTTCCTCCTACTGATCGAATTTGATCTCTCTTTAAATCTTGTTGAGACTATTTACTTAATTGATGGTGATTTTAAATTTGAACTAGATATAGAGTTTGAATATGTCCCTGACTTTTGCCTCAATTGTTCATCTATTAGAACTAATAAGGATAATTGTAATCATAGGATGAAATTCTCTAATTGTAGACATTATGGAAGCTTGGTTGAAAAATGTAAATTCAAAATTCCATCGGTTGTTAAGAATGATTCCTCTGTTGGTGTGCAAGCTGATTCTCGGCCTTTAAATCCTAAGGTTTCTGTGGTGAATGGTTTTGGAAAAGGGGGCTGCCTCTTTTTCTGAGGTTGTGGATGGGAAATTTGGGTACTCTCCACCTAAGTGTAAAGTTTATGGTAATGTGGGTGTTCCACCAATTACTTCAGGGGGGTTCCCCAGTTTTTAACGTTATAATTTTACACCAAGTGGAAGCTTCCCTCTTGAAATGGGGTGATGTGTCCAATGATGAAAAAATTAGTGATGTTGAGATTGGTCATGTGACTTTTTTGGAGGATCAATTTCTCTAAAAAAGGAAGTTGATCTTGGGTGTTACACATGTTACTACTACTATGGATAATAGAACATCTTTGGTAGTTTCCTTAGTTGTGACTACTTTTAATGATTCTGGGAAAGCTGGTAATGTGCAGATATATGATCCTGATGACTTTGAACCCATTGTGGGTACTCCTATGGCTGCTAATGTTTGTTGCACAGATTAATGCAGAAAGTCAGAATTCCACTGTGATTACTCATCCTGCTTGTCCTGCTTCATTGGTTAATGTCTCTACTGGGCACTTGGAGGCTGAAATTCCTGGTAATGAATCTGGGCAGGCAGATATCTTGCTGCTGCCAACTCATATAGGTTCTCAACCTATTTTGAGTTATGTTATGGATGATAAGGCTCATGATGTTACACAAGATAAAGCTTTTATAAAATCCAACTTCGTCTCCATGCTGGAGTCGATTAATTATCCAGCTTTTGATGCACTCTACATGGAGAGCCGAGATTGAAAAGGTAATAAATCCTTGATATCTTCTATTGCTAATCCTTCTGCTTTAGCTCATGATTCCAAATAGTATCTGTTGATTAGGAAATCCTCATTTGCGGATTTGACAGTCCATTGGGACAGTGTATATGGTATTGGTCCTATAAAAGATTCTCAAGCTAGTAATCATGACGTAGATGAGGATAGTAATGATCAAGGTACTAACTAGTAGGCCCCAAAGCAGTGGAGGAGGGGAAGTAATCCAAGAGGAACTGGTGGATTTCATGGGATTTTTATAAATAAAGGCTGAATTTTGTGTATCTTCTCTTTGTTTGGTGGCCTGTTTTGCTACATTGACCACGTCCCTCTTTTCCTTGCATGTTTAACTCTTTTTATTATAATAATTTTCTAGGGCCATGGAGTATTCCATGGTCTGTACTATTTTAGTATAAACCTAATATACAATCTCTTTCACTAATTTGGGTCCAATGAGAGACTATTCCCCCTATAAAAACCCAACATAGAGGTGATCAACATATGTAATTTAATATAAAGCTTAAAACATAGCTATTTGAATTAATGTTTGATAAGTGGGTAGGGAATTTGTGATGCGCAGCTATGAGATCCATGCAATTGGAGTGAAGAATAATGATGAATGAGTGAAAATTGATGTAAAGGATGGGAATAGGGGGAACCAACAATGGCTTAAGGAAAGAGAGATTAGGTGGAGAATCAGCGAGTTAGAATGGAGAAAAATAAGATCGCTTATCCATGAAATGTTCAAACAATTTGGTAAAATTAAAAACAAAGTTGTTAGAGGGGGAGTAACAGATCACAAGTGATCACAAACCTTTATTTTAATATATCATTATAATTTAAATAAAACAAAATTACATAAATTTAAACTAAGAAAAATATATTAATAAAAATTTAAAAATTTTAAAAAAATGATTAAACAAATAAATGAGTGTAATTTTAATTTATCTTCATTTTATTTCTATGTGAAATTAATTAAAATAAAAGAAATTATTTTAATTTCTTTTCATCTTGTTTGGTGAAAATTTCTAAAAGAAAAGAAAATATCTGTTTTAGAAATATGAAAAAAATTACTCTTATTAAAAATATAGTTTTACAATAATCTATTCCAAATAAAAATATATTATAATTTTAAGTTTTATCTTTGATTTAAAAAAAATAGATATTTATTCTAAATAAATATATACATATATTTAAAAATATATATATAATAATTATTAATTAAAAATTACTATTAATTCAAAATAAATATTAATTCAAAATAATTATTAATTCACAAGCTTTAAACAATTCAAAATTCCCCTTTTAAAACCATTTGAATATATTCACTCTAATTTTAAATCACAAGATTCCATTTTAAAGTAAATTTAAAACATAAAATATCCTAAATTAATAGAATTGTTGAAATCCAAAATATCATCCTCACTCTAAAACATCATAGAAATCCAATTTATTAACTTTTAAACCAATCATTTTCCCTTAAAATCACATTTACATTATAAAAATCGTTAAATATTATCCTAATTGGGAAACTTTTTAATAGCTTCTAAAAATGATTTTCAGCGCTAAAAATCATGTAACCATTTATTTAATATCACTTTTTAAACAAAAAAATTTCCCCTTATAAAAACATTTGTTGGAAAATCAAACATTGAATTCATTTTCAAAATTCCTTAGAAAACTGACTCACTATTTTCAAAACCATTCCATTCCCATTTTGAACAAATATTTCAAGATTTTTTAATCATGTATCACCTAAATAACATGATTATTCTATAATCAAGATAGTTTGGAAATAATGAAAATATGGAACAAAATCCAAGGATAATTAGTGACAGCAATTGACTAGGACGTGTGGTTAGAAAGCCCTTTATTAATCACATTGCTATCATAGAGAGCCACTCTGAACTATGTACATGATCTCAACAAGGTTTACCAAACTATACTAGATCACCATGTGTCATCGGTTCAACTCCCATTTCAGCCCCAAACATAAAAAGATTTATACAGAAAAAAATAATCTTTAATCACAGAGAAAGAACCATCAATATGAATTTGAGTGCAGCAAAAACAGATAAAGAAAACTCAAAACTCAATAATCAAAAAAACTTGTCATGAAAACTAAAGGTTTAGAATTATTGAGATCTCACGACACCCAAATCTTCTATTTTTTTATTTGATGGGTGTATTTTAAGAATTAACTATAGATTATCAATGAAAATTTGGCATACTTGATTGTGTTTCTTTATCAGTTCTAAAATCCTAGAATTGATAAGGGTACATTTTATCAGCAATTTTTTATCACTGATAAAGACCAAATTTTAATAATATAATAAATATAATAAAAAAATTTAAATTTATATAATTATAAATAAATATTTAATTTATTTGGTTTAAATTGGATACTGTGGAATCTGAGGATTTTTTATGACATTGCAATAGTAATTGGTGCCCCTATTAAAATAGACAAAGAAATAGAACTTGATAGATTTGTCCATTACACTCGATTTTTAGTGGAAGTAGATCTATTATCTACCTTGGTTGATAGAGTTTTTCTCTATGAGGACACATATTATATTTATTTGAAAATTGAGTACAAAAAGTAGCATAGTTATGTTTGTATTGTAAGATTATTAGTCATGATTCTTTGAAATGAAGGAGAGGTTTAGTTTACACATTTTGTTTAACTTATGTGCATTAAGAAATTTAATGCAGAAAGAAGTACTAGTATGTGAAATCTATGATTCCAGGATGATATAAAAACAATATCCAAGGTAAGATGAAATGTGGAGGCATGAATCATATAAATATGGAGGGGATAGTGATGGGTAGTGACCATCGTCGCCCTTCAATGGTGGAACAAAAATCTAACTATTTAATTGGACACCCTGGGGTTGGGCCTATTGAATCCCCAAGTGAAAATATTAGGGCTAATAATTCTCATACTCTACAAAGGGAGTTCATTGGTATAGTTGTTTCAGGAATAATAGTTTCCCTGCCTCCTCAGTGGGAAAGGAAGTGGGTCTTATTGAGAAAACTACTTATAGCCCATGGTATGAAATTGGGAAATCAACTGTTATCTCTTTTTGGGATGCCCAAACTATAGGTTCTAGATATCAACCTAATGATTATATTAATGATTATTTCTTAGAGTTAGAGTCTCAATTATAAGTTTATTCTCAACTATTGAATGACCAACAATATTCTATAAGAAGTAAATGAAAAACTAAAATGTATTCTCCATTAACAACAAAGAAGAGTAGACCTGAAACACTGATGTAATATCAAGGTGCTAATGAAGTAGCCCCCTCTGGGTTCTCAGTTATGAGACTAGAACAAGATGTGGGTTCTGTTGACACAAGTTATATTGATGACACTAGATTAGAGGCTACTATAGACAAAGACGAGCCTCCCTTGATCTAGTTTCAACCAAAGGTAAGGGAACACTCACTTAGTCTTCATAAAATTTTAAATAGTTCCAATAACAGGAAGGACTTATTTGAGAAAATTGGAAATGATCATGGAACTAAGACTATCATTGTAATGAGTAGTGTTGATCTGAAGATACCATCAGTGGGTTCAAGTTTGGATAGGGATCAAGTTCCTCATCCTCTTGAGGATCCCAATCCACCAGATGACACTCCTGAACCCCAAGGTGATGATGATAAAACATGGAAAAAATAAAAAAAACTAAAAGGATGGGTCATTTTCCTAGAGGTATGGGTGGTGGCCGATTTTAGTTCACAATATGAATCACCTTTTTTATTTCCTCGTTTGTTCTATTTTGACTTGTGGCTGGGTGTTTTTCACTGTATTCTTTTTGCCCTCTTCCTTTGTACTTTGTTCTTGTTTAATTTTCAATAAATTTCAGGCTCATAGACGACAACCTGTAGTTTGCGTTGTTTGGGTATATATAATTATAAATAAAATAAATATATTTATTATAATTTTGTAATTATTTAAATATATATATATATATATTTATTTATTTATAATTATAATTATAAATAAATAAATTTAAAAAGTATTTACATACAATTATAAATATAATTATATATATAATCATATAATTATATTAATATATAAATATATATAATAATAATAATAAATATATTTATTATAATTTTATAATTTTTTAAATATATATTTTAATATATATTTATTTATAATTATAATTATAAATAAATATTTTTATAAATATTTTTATATAATTATAAATATATTCATATTATTATATATATTTATATATAATTATATATTTTTTAAAAATTATATATATATATAATTATATATAATAATAAATATAATAAATATATTTATTATACTTTTATAATTATTTAAATATATATAATTATAATTATAATTATAAATAAATATATTTAAAAAGTATTTATATATAATTATAAATTTATTTATATAATTATATATATTTATATATACTAGGAACGGTGCGAGCCATGAATTAGAATCAATGGCCCTGAAAACTTTATTACTAAAAAAAGAGCGCACAAACAAAGTACAAGATAGGTTGCAGGTAAAAAGTGGAAAAAACAATGCCTCTAAAACAACAAATATCATTTTTTTGTGCCTGCCACCCCTACCTCAGTTTCCACCTCAACCTCTTGGGTGTTTTATTTAACTCCACTACTTTAGAGTCTGCCAAGTACCATCACTGTCATCCATGCATGATGGATCATCATCTTCCTCATGAGTCTTAGAATCCCAAACTTTAGTGATTTTTTTTGAAGTCATGGCATAGTCATCCTGAGTTAATGAAATATCCTTGGCCTCATAAGTTGGAGACCCATCTCCCAACCTGCCTTGGGAGATACTTGAGGATTTCCCACAGTGGGGTCCATCCATATGATCTTTAGAATCTTGTGAAATCATAAAAGGAGGAGAAGATTCAGTAAAATCAGTACTTATCATTCCATTTTTACCTTTCCACTCATGACTCTTTGTATAGAGAGCATCAAATTTCAGATTATGGATAGATTCTAGTATTGAAAAGAAATTCAATGAAGCAACACACCTACTTCTATCCTCATCAACCTATATGCATTATCTAAAAACAACATCATATGTGGTTGAGATATGTCATACCTCTACACCCTCCATCACTAGAGCAGCTGTAGAAACATCCAACATTGATTCATTTCCACACGTAAGGGAAACAACATCATCATCCTCTTTCTGATCTAGTGTAGATGCACCCCCATTAACATTATACAAATTCCTAGAAAATTCCACCTCTTTATTTATTGATGAGAAATATCCTTTATGATAAATTGTACTAATAACTAGATTACCTTTTGAGAGAAACTAATATTCCATTAAGATAGTGGTGTCCTCTTCGTATTCACTACCCTGACTATTAGGACATTCCAGAATATCACCCCATTTTGAAAGAAAATTCTCCCCATGGATCAATGTTTCAACATTATACATATTAAGGCTCAACACCCATTGAGTGTGTATTGGCCATCCATCTGGAGTCTCATAACCCTTTATTCCATCATCATCTGAATAGATTCCAACATTAAAAGCAATTGAACCATTGCTAGTTTTTGAAGCACCAATAATCACATCAATAAAGGAAACTTCAGAACTCCAACTAACTAGCATATAAAACTTATTACCCATTAGGTTACTCTTATAGAATGGATAAGGAGAAACATATGAGCCACCATTCCTCCTTATACCATCCTTCACTCCCTATGCATCTATATAAATCCTCTTCCTATCCATGGGCACATAATTCAGATCAACTAATGGAATATTTATATCAACAAATGAAAGTTTAAACTTAGAGATCTAAACCTGATGCCTATATTTTTTAAAAATGGATCATCTCAAACTTATAAAACATTATTCTATAACATTTCTAATGCACAAGTAGTCGAAAAAAAAATTCAGGTATGTGTTCATACTCTATAGAATGTTTTAACATAAAATCACCAACAATCAAGTACACAATTTCAATATTTGGTGTAGAATGATCAAACTCAACCAAGATTCTTCAAAAATGACCATAACAATACGTTTCAGTAACTTTACCAAATTTAATATGAGTTCCCACAACCAAGGCAACATCTCATAGGATGCATACACATATTATCAATACATCATTTATATTTATATGATTGTTTGAATTATTAAAATATAAATATTAATATATCATATTTATGTTAATTATATACATTCATTTTTTTATTAATGTATATAAATAAACATTAAATGTTTAATATAAATATGATAATTTTATATATATTAATATTATTTTTTTTTAAAGTTTTTATCAGTGTTAAGAAAAGTGCTGATAAAGATGAACCTTTGTGAGAACTAAAAAAGCACTGATAAAGGGTGAAATTTTATCAGTTCTTTTTTAGCACTGCTAAAGGTACCATTTTATTAGTGCTTTAGGTTTAGTACTAATAAAACCTAGAAATATCTAAAGTTTGATCTATGGTAGTGGTGGATCCATGGAGAATATTGGTTGGTCGAGGTTGTTCCATGGGACTATTGTTGTCAGGGGGTTTCATCACCCCTGTGGCTCGATTGCTTTGTCTCATTCAAAGTATTCCCACCTGGTTTATTTCTCATTCTAGTTTCTTTGGAAACCCTTGCCTTCAGTGTGTTTCATCACATTCAGATATCAAACATTCAAGTCTGATGACCTCTGTGTATACCTATGGTGTGCAGGATATGGTGGATTTTTTTTCTCAATATCCTTCCTTACAAAGATGTGTGGATGTATTCCAGATCCAAGAACACAAAACACCATTTAAGAGAGACCTTAAAACATGGGATCTCATAGATCTATACTGTATTATTGATGATATCTTCAAGAGAACAAGATGGACGGACCCTCATGTCTAATTTTGTGAGTATTTTAGTTTTGTTCTATTATTCTCATCTTTATGTTTTTAAAATATTTTTTCATTATTATTTTCTTGGTAATCCTATACACTATAAATATTTTTTTGAGAATTAAGAAATTGTGTGTGTGGGTGGTGTTCTTGGAATGCACATAAGCCTCAAAGGGATAGAAGCATATTAAATCCTCTTTGTCTATTCTTTTACTTCTTTCTTAATTTCACATATTGAATGTTCTATTTTTTCATATTTGAAACATGTAAAACAAAATTCTAAAAATGGTCTTCTTGGGTTCATGTAAACTGCCCCTAGGAAAAGTAACTTCCCTAAAAAAGTAGTATCAGAGCATAATTGTGTTTAATTTTGTTTTGAATCTTCTTCTAGTTTCAATTAGTTTTCTGTTTAATTCTTCCTTTTTAATCTCATATTAATTCTCTTGTTTTATTTTATGTTCATAATTTAAGTCACTGTAACCTCAGATATTTTTATATTTAAAATACATAATTTTATATGTGTGCATATGAATTGATATTAGCCATTTATTGGGGCATACACTTAACATTTTCCCCAATAATTTAGTATCAGATCCTTCAGATAAACATGGCTTCCACTAGGTTTGAAATCAAAAAATTCAATGGTGATAATGACTTCAATTTATAGAGAATTAAAATGAGATACCTTATTTTTAAAATGGATTTAATTTATGTCATATATGGACCTAAGAAACCCATTATTACACAATCATATGATTGGAATACCTCCACTATATATCATGATATATCTTCTGATGTTCTTGTTAAGGTTTATAGTTCTTTTCTCCTTTCTTTAGGTGATAAAGTTCATAGAGAAGTTTCCTTTGAAAACAATGCTACTGTTTTTTTTTTTGACAAACACATTGATTCTGTTATATGGATTAAATTAGATAAATTGTATATGAAATCTTCACTTATTAGTATACTTTTTAAGAAACATCACATGTTTACATTTAAAATGAAATATGGTATTTTAATTAAATCACACTTAGATGAATACAATAAAATCATGATTAATTTATCCAATATAAATGTGACTATTGATGATGAACATCAAACCATGATCCTTTTAATCACTTTAGATAATTACTACAACACACTAGCAGAGAAACTGATGTATGGTTATGACTCTCTAACCCTAGAATAGGTTAAATCTTCCCTACTCTCTATGTAAATTTATTCTAAACATAGAGTTAAAGGTGAGGTTGAGAGTATATTAATAAAGGGGAGACCACAAACTAGGGGTAATAATAAATATTTTAGTAAGGATAAAAATAAATAATAATAAACTACTCAACTATAGGTCTATTTATAGGGAAATAAAAAAAAATTCTTCAATTATGGTACGCCCGGGAACACTAGACCCAAGTGTAGAAAGCTAAAAAATCCTAAGACTAAATGAAATTATGACTAGTCTATTTTAGTGGATTCTGGTTATGATACTACTTAATTTTTAAATGTATTCAACCATGCACTAATATAAAACATTTATATTTAAAAATAACACTATGTTTGATATCTTAAGTTGCACATAACACTGAGCTTAAATACACTCCAAGATGTCATTATTTTAACATAACCATTATAAAATAGCCACTAAATTTTCAGGTTTCAATAGAATTTACTATATTATGAATTAAATATGAAGTTCATAGTCAATAAATTTTTTCATTTTTCTTAAGAAATGAACATATAATTTTTTGTAAAACCATTTTATTCTTATATATGTTCTCTTAAAAAAGTGATTTTTATTCCTTTTAATGATAAAATAAATAATATTAAATTTTGAATAAATTATAAAATTTATTTGAAAAAATTAACTTCATTTTTGGAATCATCATTTCAATATTATCATAACATATTTATTTTGGGGAATTTTATAAAAAAACTTTTTTTTGTTAAAAAGTGAAAATACTATTTTTTAAATAAAAAATTATTATAAAATAATTATTATAAGATTATTTAACCATTTTTATTTATAAAAATATATTTTTGGAATGAAATATTATATAATTTATTACATTTATAAACACATGCTTAGGAATTTTAAAAACCGTGATTTTACCCTTTCTAAAAAAACTATTTTTATGGGTTATATATGTAACATATTTAGAATTGGTTTTTATAAATTTTATAAATTGAATCAATTAAAATGGATTCCATATTTGGAATAAGGATGTATAAATTAATTTATAAGGTCATTTTCATTTTTTGGCATAAATATTTACTATGGTAAAAAAATATTTAACGCAGAATAGGTAAAATAAATGTAGTGGGTTAAATTTAAAAGGTAAAAGCTTAAAATACCTACAAAATATAACATTAAATGGTTTGTTGATATGTTTATTGGTATTAACCAGCCTTGAAAACATTAATTATCAACAAAATTCTTGGGAATTAATTCCACCCAAATGAGGTTTGCTTTAAATATAAAATAATCATTATTTAATCTCTTAAAACCACCCCTCCACAAGTATAAATTCCACTCCTCACAACCCCCTTTCTCCTAAAAAGACTTTAATATCCTAAAATATCCACTAAACCTCTAATCCCCACTCTACCCAATTCTAGGTGCTTATTTTTTCACCCATATACCAATTCCATGTTCCTTAATGGGTCCTTCAAGGAGGTGATATTCAAGATGTAACTTTCTCAAACAACATCTCTTAAATCTATTTTCCTCTTCTAAATTATATTCATATCCTTAACCCATAAAATAATAAGACATCTAGTATCATTTATAAATTATAATTTTATGTTTTTAATGAAAGACCTTATATCCATTCCTTTTATTACCTCCTTTTATTCAAAAAAATGAAACCATTTTCTAAATTATGGCGGTTAATCATCTTTCTGGATAATGATTTTCCATTTTCCATTACTGCCTTCAAGGATGGTCATAAAAGTTTTATTCTGGTCAAATAATATTTTAATGGTCATATTATAATCTATTTAATGTTATGTAACCAATATTTATATATAATATTAAATAAAATGAAACTAGTTCGTGATAGTCAAAAAACCACCAAACTAAACTAAACATTTATCATTAACATTTTATCAAATGAATCATCCTCATGTTAAAAATAAAAATGATATATGGGACCATTTAAAATTTGTAATTTCATTAATACCATTTCATTTCAATTTTTTAGTTTTATTTCCATTTGAAAATAAAATCCATAATTACAAACAAATGAACCGATCATGAAACCATGAAACAAACACACCCGAAACAATTAAAATAATTAAATATTATGAATTAACAGGTGGTAATATGTTTAAAAAGTATTATATAAATTTAACTATAGTTATGGAATGAATTAATATCATTCTTTAAACCTTTATATATGAGTTTAAAGTATGTAACACTAAAGGCAAGCATGAGGTAAGGGTTTCTCATCTCACTTTTACTTATGTGAGATATATGCCTTATTCAAAAATGATTTATTTTGTGTGGTGTATATACTATCATTTGACATATCATATCATGAATCCCAATTATATTCATGGTATTCATTATTTCATTGGATAATTATTACTTTTATGGGTAATATGATTGAAAAATTACAAGTGGTAATGGATTTCTTAACTCAATTTCCATTCATTCGGTTTAACTTCCACATTATTGATTTTTTCATGAAAATATTGTGTGTGAAATAACTTTTTATTATCTTATGTTGAATTTTAATTTTTTTTGTATTTAAATCTTACACACACAATCAAATCATTTTATTAATTCTCACTTTAATGATATGATATTTTAAAGTGACCTTCTTTAAAAAAATAATGTTTTTATAATTTTCCTTACAAGTATATTTTCTTTCATGACCATGTTTTCTAAACAAATTTCCAAAAATGTTTTTACTATCATCATATGATTGTTTAAAGCTATTTTTACACATGTTTTAGTGTTTACAAAAAAAAATTCAAAGGTATATTATTTCATTTTCAAAATAGGGTTCTTTGAGACTTTTCTAAAAAAATACAGAAGAAATGTTTATTTAACTTATAATGAGTGAGAATATTTTCCCAAAATCATGATACCTTAATTATTAAAAGATTAATTTAAAAGTTTAAAATGTTATTTTCAAATAATTTTTTTTCTTTTATAATTTTATAGTGATTTAAAAATTAGTGATTTTCAACGTAAAAAGGGTATTTTCTTCAAGAAATATTCCAATAATATTTTTAATCTATTTTCATCCATGATAATGTTATTTGTGGAATCTTATGTTAATGATGTAACCTAATGATTACATTAATCATATTTATATGGATGGTTTATTATCAGTTTGACTAGGGAAGTATTAATATTCCATATGACTAGTTATTCTAATATGGAAAATTATTCATTTGTTTAGTTGTATTGTTTATTCATGTGGGGAATGCATTAGACTTAGTAAGTAATGGGTGGGTCCCACTATATACCCTATATGAATCGATAGATCTCATGATACAAACTGGATTGGGTTTTGGCTGAGGCCTTACCCATTTATTTTCAAATGTCTTGGTTGAGGGCTCGATGGTATGTTTCAGATGTTTGAATTTATTCATTCCATCATTATGAAACTAGTTATTGATGTCCATGTGATTATTTCATTTTGTTATAATATCAAGGAATATGATTTGATCTCATGTGATTATTTTATATGGAATTATTTGATCATAATTTATTTATTCCATATTATTTATTTTTTATTCTAATTTTATTGACTAAATGGAATGAGTTTTCTGTTATTTACCTTACCATATTTGTTTTTTCTTATTTATGATAGATTCTTCTATATACATACCCTTAATGAGCAAATGATCTCATCCATTTCTCATGTTTTATTTTTCCCCAGGATTCCATGAATTGTATTATAACTGATATGCAAGGTTAATCTAGGAGAATAATGGGGTCCTCAATGGACTCACTATATTGTATTTATATTTTCAATTGAAATGTATGGTTCAAGTATGTATCTAGTTTTCCAAAACTAATAAATTGTTTAGTCCTTTGCGATTAAAATCCTTGTATATTATGAAAATGTAATAAATTAACCACTGACTCTATGCTACTAGGGTTAGGATAGTTTCAACTCACCCATGAGTGGGTCATAGATTCTAGTTATTGATTCCATATGTTTCTATTTAGGGATTAATTCCTTGATTTGGTATAAAGGGTAGAGGGATATGTTCTTTTAGGAAATAATAAGAGGATTCAAGTTATGGGAAGAGATTATATTTTAATATAACTAGATAAACAATCTATAATAACATTGTTAGATGTTATGTGGGTTTTTAACCTCCATAGAAACCTAATATCCATAGGAATTTTGGACCAAAAGTGCTTCACTTTTAGGTCAGAATAAGGTCTCGTAAAACTCTCTATATTCTCTAGATATATCATCAGGGGTTCCCTTTCTAATGGGTTGTATGTATTGAATGGGAAGACGCATTCTATACATTTTTGATGTGTGTATATAACTAATACTGATAACACATTTTATGCCATAAAAAATTGGGGAATGTAAGCTCCAAGGGTATTGAAGAACATAATAAACAAGGGCTATAGACCAATATTACCCCAAGTAACCTTCCCTTTTGTAAATATTCTATAATTGGTAAATTTCATAGATTCATCCTCAATAGTTATACTTTTAAATAAAGTTTTCCCTTAGAATACATTCATTCTGATTTGTGGAGACCTTCTAGGACTACCTCCCATGGTGGAGGGTCCTATTTTTTTACCTTTATTGATAAATTCTCTAAAAAAAATTTATTTGCCTAATCAAGAACAAATATGATGTTTTTGAAAACTTAAAAACCTGTAAAATCCTTTTTTAAAATCAGGTAAGAAAGAAATTAATACAATGATAAGTGATAATGGATTAGAATACCTCTTTATTGACTTTATTTAGTTCCTTCAATATGAGGGAATTATAAGACACCCGACTATTAGGAAAACCCCCCAATAGAATTGAATTGTTAAAATAATGGATATGACTTTTCTTGAGATATTATAAATCATTCTTGCATGCTAGTGTCTCCCTAAATCCTTATTGTAAGTTGCTACCACTATGGTAGTTTATTTTATAAATAGGTTTCCATCCTCTGTTAATCACTTTAAATCCCCATAAGAACTATGGAATAACAAACCACCTTCTTATAATCACCTAAGAGTATTTGGATACACTATATATTCCATCCTCTATTTTTTTGGGTACCCTAAATGTTTAAAAGTCTATAAATTGTTGTCTGAAAAACCTAGTTACCAATAATATATGATTGGTATAGATGCAGTGTTTCATGAATCTCATTATCCCAAGTCTAAAATAGACACTAAATCTAGTGATGATGCATCCATTTATGAGGCTATATATTCTTAACCAATAACCTAATTTGATTCTATTGTGCATACTCCTCCACCGAGCCTCAAACTATGAACTAAAATAAATCCTTTTTTATTTATAATTCAGATTCTAAAAATAAATCTTCAAATAACAATGATGATTATCATTTTATCTGTGATGGGATAGAAGGGTCCATATACCACCTTTACATTTTAATCAATATGATATGGCCTCATTTTCCATTCATGTTACCTAAGATATTATATATAATGATCATAAATCTTATAAGAAATATTTTAATGATAGTGATTATAAATTGTGAATCTCTTCCATGGATGAAGTGATAAACTCCTTAAATAAAAATCACACTTGGTATATCATTAATAAACCTCCCAGTGAAAAATTTATTGGTTATAAGTGGATTTATAAACAAAGGAAGGATAATATTTCTAATAAGATCAAATTTAAATCTAGATTATTCACCAAGGTTTTCCTCTAAAGAGAGGGAATATACCATTACGAAATAGTTTCACAAGTTATAAAACACTCTTCTATTCAGCTATTACTTGCTTCTTCTACCAATAATTACTTTCAACTTAAACAAATAGATTTGAAAGTAGCCTTTATATATGGATACCTCATTGATAATTTGTATATGAAACCTCTTGATGGTTATTCTAAAAATTTCAAACCTAACCAAGTTTTCATTTTAAATAAAAAATTGTTTGGATTAAAACAAGACTCTAGACAATAGTGTAATGGTCTATTCCTTCCTAGTCTGTTACTTTTCTATTTGGGTAGTTGGAGGTGTTCTTATGAGTTTTAGAGGGCTTAATGGAGTTAGAGATACAATAGTACTATAGGTGGTGGTTCATGATATAAACTGTATTCTCATCGTGAGTTGGCAGCTCAAGGATTGTATATCTATCAAGTTTCATAGCTTATAATCGAACAAGGGGGGAGTCTCTGAAATGGATTCACATTGTGAAATCTTAATTCATTATGTTTAATAAATTTGAAATGAGGAAAAATGAATTTAAGAAAAAAAACGTGAGATATGGGATTTTTATTCCTTGAATTTGGTTCATGAGTTTTAAATAGTAGTAAACCATGAATTACACATCATTAAAGGTTCACATGATGTAAAAGGTGTAGGTTCCATGTTCTAGATAGGTTTTCTAGGCTATTTTTCTTTTATTCAGATGTATCACTCTATCTATCTTTCATTTTTGGGTGAACCCTAGGTGATTTTTTGATATCTTATATCCCCTTTCTCTCTATCTTGATCCACAGATTTTAGTGGTTGAGTTTTGGTGATTCATGGAAAGTTATTCTCTTTACACCTTGGTCTCCCTCATTCTTTGTTTGGGGTATCATTGTGGCGATGTTTTTTTGGTTTGGGGAAAGTATATGTTACGATTTGACAACACTTTTATGCGATGCAGGTTTATTTGGGATCCCATGGTGCATTTTTGGTTATGGGAAGTTTCTTTTTTTCCCCATAGTATGCAGCGAGATCAAAAAACTTCTTTGTGGTAGGGAATTCTCGTTCTCACATATTCATGTGCTATGTGTGATATCTTCATGGTTTTAATTTCATTTGGGTGATTATTAAGGTTCATTGTAAAGAGATTATTAATTGGAATGTAAAAAATAATTGATGGGATTGGGGAGTTATCGTATGTTTTAATGATTTGAAATATGTTTTTGATGATTTTATGTCATGTTATTTCCTTTTTGAAAATGACTATTGTTGAGATCTTTGATTTTGTTATATTTGTTTTATTGTGACGGCCTTTGTTATTTTGTTGTTTGATCACACCCTAAATAAAAAATGACAAAGATGATATATTTCTCTAATAAACTGGTATCCCCTATATTATGGTTTGTGTGATAATACCCATTCTAAATAAATATTGAATTTGACAAATCCCTTGAATAATTTTGGAAGCCATTTTGTGATGTTGTTGTGTATTCTTATGATTTCTGTGTTTCCCTCTATGGTTTGAGCTATTGTGTGGTGGTAGTAGCGACTGGATGGGATGTGTTGTATGAGGGGTAGTGATGTGGTGGTTGGTTTTCATGGATGCTATGTGGGAAGTGGTTGTGGCATAATGGTTATTATTGTGACATAAGTTGATAGCATTATATAGTGGTTATGTCATGAGATGTGGTTGGGATATGTGTTATGAGGTTGACGTGGTGAGATGGCTTGGGAAATGTGACATGATGATGATGGTGAATGTGTGATGCCATGGTGGTGGTTGTGTGATTTGGGCCAATTGTAATATGGCATGGTTGAGATAGTTACTCGGTTATCCATGGGATGAACTATGATGAAAAATAAAAAAATAGCCCAGTAGATAAATGAGATGGAATAGAAATGAAAGTATGGTAATTCGAAAAATGAATTAAATTAATGAATTAATAGTTTAATGTGAAATGAAATGGATAAAAAAAATGTTGGGAAACCTGTAATAGGAAGGGGGAAATGTTGTGTGGTTTGTGTGGTAGTAACAATGTGTTGAATATAGTGGAATCAAAAATTGTGATAGTTTATGTACAATCTAGAGGTTGTGATGTGGTGTGTGCTAGTGTATTTGATGTGAACCTATAGGTTGGGTATGGTTTTCTATCTATATATATCATATATGTTTATGTTATTTTATATGTGTCCCACCCGAGTTGGATATCCTTTCCAATGCTCACATGTGATGAGTTTTGGTTTTTTTATCCAATAACCAGTATGGTGATAATACGAATGGATGGATACCCCCTCTCCCCTGCTCTTTCATCAGAAGTAGTGATACACTTTGGTATTGGAGATTACCCAATGGTGATGTGAAACCCAGGTGTCTTTGGGTGGGATGCAATGTACTGTGATTGGGATGTGATGTGATGTTTGTCCCATGCATGTATGAGAACGATGTGATGTGTGGACCAAGTGTCAAAGAGTGATATGTGATGTGATTTTTGGCCCAGGTGTTTGCAGGTGGGATGTGATGTGATATGATTTGTGTCTCAGGTGTCTATGAGCAGGATGTTATGTGATGTGATGTGTGGACCAGGTGTCTACAGGTGGGATTCAATTTTATGTGATGTGTCATGTGTGGAAGGGATGGGAACATAGGATGTTTGAAATTGGTACATGGGAGTAGAAAATCAGTGGGGAAGAGGCATCAGGGAACCTTACATTGTTATGATCTCGATGCTATGTTATTATATTGGATTTATGATTTGGTGAGAGCGCCCTGGTCAGGATAGGTTTGGTTATATGACCTTTATAGGTGCATGTTGGTTCTATTTTTTTCACTGGCATATTAGCATGTTCTTTTCACATGTTCACTTGATACCTTGGATATGTCCATATTATGATCACTCTACATATATAAGATATTTTTTTTGGTTTCTATGAGGAATTTGGGGACTAAGTTGGAAATTACTAGCTGGGTTGGAGCTACTATTGAGTCACTGCCAATTTTTTCAGTTTGTTATATTGTTGGAGACTTTTATATTTATCTTTTTTTACTTTATTCATGCATTGCATGATATTTTTTAGTTTATGTTTATATTTTCTGCTATAGTTTTTTGGTGGTATTTTATCCTATCTCCTAGTCCTTTTTCATTTATAAAGAGTAATTCCACCCATACTATGAGATTTTTATACTCTCAATGCTAATCACCAACCTGAGGCCTACTGAAGGTGGGAATCAGGGGGTCATCATCTCTCTCTCCTCATTGTGGTATCTTTGGTGGGAGGGGGTTGTGATAGATTAGTATCAAAGGTTTGGTTGAGAGATAGGATGGAGTTCAGAGTTAGACACTATGAGGTTTTTATGAGTTGGTATGTAAATGGTGCAAGTTGACCCTAATGCATGATATAGGCCAAAGAGACCAGATATACATAAGATTTTAGTGCCCCCCATGATCCAGTGCATGGACTCGGATCTTATTTAATGTCCAAGTGAGGTGGCCCTATTTTCAGGGTAGAGACTTAAGAGAGGTACATGTATCATTATTATTTACTTCCATATCTAAAATGTGTTGTTGTGGGAAAAATGAATAAATTAAATAATATTTAGTAAAATTTAATGCTACTGGGCTTAGGGTGTTACCCTTGCTTTTTAGGAATGTATCTTGTTCATAATCCATGAGAATCTCAAACAGTTGAATTTTACCAGGCTTATCTGATTGATCGTTATAGGGTTGACCCAATGGAGGATGATGAGATATGAAAGTGGGTTTTTCATTCCTTTCAGTGGAAGATTTTGGGTAATTATGATGGGAGTATCTCTAATCTGGATACAAAGCACTGGTTAGAGGAGAGTGAGATCACTTTTTGTCTAATATGAGTGTGAGATGAGTTATGGGTTCCAATAGTAGTTAGTAAGATGTGGGGATATGTTTTTCAGTGGTGGATTTTGTTTCTAGGTGATTGAAAGGAGAACGATGTGTTGTGACCTAACTTTCTGTGTGAGTTTCAATTATATTTTCTATCATCGATGATGATGGAATTCAATAGGAAGGAGCCACTCTCTCTTCATTAGGGGAGATTGAGTGTCCAGGATCTTGGGACTTAGTTCAAGAACCTTTTAAAAATTTTCCCTAATGTTTTTCCAGGCATGGAGTTCAGAGTGAGTCATCTAGAGAAGGATTTGTGCCCGGAGATTAGGTATTTGGTCACACAATTTACACTCCCTATGTATCTGGAGGTATAGAAAAAGTATGAGGTTATAAAATGGATGATTTCCTTGGTATTTGAGCCTCAAGAGAGTGTCCATAATGTATTTTAGATTACAGAGCTTTAAGTGGTGGGTCACGAGTGTTCAGGTAATTAGGGCTCTATTCAGTGTTGAACTGGTCATGATAGTTTCACCCCCATATGTCTTGGGCATGTGGTTTCTAAGAACCTATTATGGTTTTTCCATTTTTGGATATATCTATGGGAGATATGGGAATAATCAGTGTTAGAGTTCGACTGCTTAGGGAGGTCACTTTTAGATGGATAGTCAAGCACCTTTTCAGTGGTAGCAGTTTCTTCTGAGGTAGTTCTAATGGTAGGGTCCACATGTTATTGTTCAATAACCGAGAATAGGTAGAGTTAGAAAATTTCATCTTGATGATGGTCCCCATCTATAGGGAACCAATCCAGAGTGTGATCATGGAGTCTAACAATAGAGTGGAAGAGGATATGGGTGTGTCCATATGCACATGTTAAAGGCAACAACACCCATAGAGCCTAGAGTTGTTTGAGGCATGATGAGTTTATCATCTACCCTTGTTTTCACCTTGTTTGATTTACAATTCTTGAACTCATTCATTTCTCTTTATTTGTTCTATATTTTGGGACTATATGTGGAGATGCTTCTAGTGCCCCTGGTATTATCTATGCTGGTTAGAGGCTAGGCTTCTTTGTTTAATGTATGTATGGGATGTAGACTGGTGATGGGGAAGTACCAGTTAGTGGGGGACTTATTATTTTTGTAAGTACATCCATATGATATTATCCTTGGTTTAGATTGGCTATATTTCATACGTGCGTTCATCAAATTCTTTTAGAGAAGTGTTTTGTTTTATAATGCGGAGGGCCAGTGAGTGGCGTTCATTGGTGTGCAAGGTTATCAGTTGGGTGATAGGAAAGTGGAGCCTCTTTTATTATAGTTGAAATAGTTTTCTATAAAATCTCAAGTTGGGGATGTTATCAATGTTTTGAAGGAGTTTCTAGATGTTTTATCAGAGGATGTTATGACTCTAACTCCTCAACATGATGCTGAGTTTTGGAAAGACTTACAGTCGGGTGTGTCTCTGATTTCAATGGCTTCTTATCAGATAATTCCCATAGAGTTGTGCGAGTTAAGGTTATATATGGGTTTCATCTTTCCTAGTGTGTTTTTTTGGGGTTCTACAATGTTGTTTTCCAAGAATGTGGATGACAGTCTGAGGTCGTGTATAGATTACCGAAGGTTGAATCCGGTGATGGTCAAGAACTATTACCCTATTCTAAGGATCATTGATCTATTTGAATATTTTAGAAGATATAGATGGTTATCTAAGATCGATCTATAGTCTAGATATCACTAATTGAGGTTGAAATATGAGGATGTTCATTAGACTACCTTCAAATGCAGTTATGGGAACTTCGAGTTTATATCCATGTCATTCGATGTTACGAATGCACTAACTATGTTCATGGGGCTATAAAATCCATGTTCCATGATTTTTTGGACCATTTCATCGTCATATTCATCAATGATATCTTCTTATATTCAAAGTAATTGTAGTATCATGTTGATCATATCATATTTTTTTTGTAAGTCCTTCCACACCTATAGATTTATGGGAAGTTTTCTAAGTGTGAGTTCTGGATACAAGAGGTTTATTTTATTTTACATGTGATGACTCAACAAGGTGTAGTAGTGAACCCACCAAGGTTGAGGAAGTATTTTCTTGGGAAACAAAAAATAATGTAGAATAGGTTCATAGATTCCTTGGTCTCATAGGAAATTATCAGAGGTTTGTGCCCGATTTCTCTTGACTTGAAGCCTCATTAATAACATTAGCCTTTAAGTACTAGGATTTTTTTTTGGATAGATAAATACTAGGAAGCATTTTGTTACCTAAAGGATAAGTTGGTTAGCACTCTAGTGCATCAGTTTCCAAAAGAGGGTGTGTTGTATAAGGTATTTTTTACACATCCCGTTTTATATTAGGATTCATGTTGATGTAGTTGAGAGGGAAAATCTCTTATGGGTCAAGAAATTTATGTCCCCATAAGCATAACTATTCCACCCATGATATAGAGTTGGTGAAAGTTTTGTTCACACTAAATTTATGGAATAATTACCTCATTTATGAGAATTTTGTGGTTTTCACTTACCACACATGTAACATCTCGACTTTTTAAAATGAAACACTATGTTTGATAGCGTACATGATACACCACATCAAGCTTAAATGGACAACTAGATATTATTATTTAAATGTTATCATTATAACCTAGCTATTAGAATAGAAGGTATGAATAGTATTAACTAAATTATGAAAATATGGTTTGTGAATGTATATATAATTAATTAATTATTTTCCAATTAATTATAAATGAAAATAAAACCTTTTTTTAAATAAAAGGAACTGTTTTTCTAAAAAAACTATTTAAGTTTGAAGAAATGTGTTTATAAAATGATCAAATAACTCTTGTTGGGTTCTATTAATTATATATATATATATATATATTCAATATAATGCTAAAAATATGTCTTATATGTTTTCTGTACATGATATAAGAACAAATGCAATTTTATGCAAAAAATGAGTATTTTTCAAAAAAGGCATGTTTACCGCCTTTTGATGGAGAACCCATTTTAAATATAGTTTTATCACTTTTATAAATTCTATTTGTAAAAAATAAACTTTTTATTTATAATTGGAGTATCAAAATTTACTTTGGTTGAATTTTTGGTATTTTTCTCAGAACTTTCGTATTTTGATTAATAGTGAATAATATAAAACATCAATTCAAAACTCCTCTTTCGTTAAATTTTTTTATATAGTTAAATTGTGTTTTTAATTAGTTTTAATGCATAATTATATCATGTTTTTATCATTTAATCCAATTTAGGTCATTTTAATCAATTACATATTGAAATTTGATATAAAAACATTGTGAACTTATGAACATTTTTACTTTAAAAAGCCATTTTCTTGATCTGTCAACATGATTAATTTTAAATTAATTTTAGCCACTTTTATTTTTAAAATTTTGAAAAAAGGACATAAAACCTTGTAATAAGTATGATATTTATGATCTAATATTATAAACATTGTTTTTGAAAAATAATAATAATAACTTTAGTAATTATTTTTATTACCACAGTTAAGGGTAAATTGGGTAATTATAGGGAAACAATATATTATAAATTACCATAACACATGTACTAAATTAATTAGATGATTGTTTTTGGACCTAAATTAATCCTTAGGAAAAAATATAACCTTTAAATCCACTTGGATGACTTTAATACATTTATATTATTTTATTCAATGAAAAGACAATTTTGTCACACTCTAGTTTTTAACAAGTTAAATATTTTTAGCATGGGGTCATTTAAGGGATATATTTGACTATAAATAGTATTTAGAAATAAAAAAATTTTAACTGAATCATGGTAATTTATTTATATTTCCTAGGAAATAAATAATTAAAATAATGTTGACATAACGATGATGCAGTATTTGCTTCATTAATGGATATATCAAATAAATGATATTAAAAATATTAAAATAAATATACTTTTTTATAATTTATGTCATAAAATAATTTTATATATGACCTTTACATGTTATGGATTATTTGATAGAGTTTTTTTAAATATATAAAGTTGTTATGATGTTTTTAAAAAGTCAGGTAATGATTAGTGTCAAAATTGACATAATTGATATCTTAAAAAATAATATTTTAATAAATGATATGAAAATTCTAAAAATCTAAAATTCAGTCAAATAATTGTGATAAGTCCTAAAATTTCATAAATCACTCATTTATTAGTCTTTTTTAATGTTATTGTAAATATATTAACTCTGAAAATGTAAATTACATGATAACATGGTAAGAGTTAAAAGGGTACAATAAGGGTTGAAATAAAAAGATAAGGATTAAAAAATAGTAAAAACATATATAATTTTACTTTTATGAAATTTATTCGACCCAAGATCATTATATATTATAAATAAACAATTTTGGATCCATTTCGAATGGGAAATTATTTTTTATTAATTTAATACTTTGAGGAATTCCAAGAGTGCCCCTCCCCTCTCCTATAAAAGGCACCCATTATTCTCTATTCTTCACACCTCAAAACCTATTTATTTCAAACATTATATACCCAAATATATTAATAGAATCCATATTCACATTCTAGAGGTCTTATTTTAGGGAAAAATTTTCCATATAGGTGTTAAGGTGTTAATTAAAGGTGGTTGTTCGAAGAAGATGTATTGTTTTTAATATAGTGTTTCTGTTTTATTTTATATTCCACTTCCTTAAAATATTCTCCAACCATGATGAGATAATAAATACATTATCCTCAATATATTTATATTTTGTTATGTTAATATAATCACCAAAATCCATCTATGATTCTATCAAATGGGAAATGAATTAATCGTTTATGAGTACGTGTAAACTATCACCTCCACGATCCAATATAATTTGTTTTCCATTACCATCTCTCAGGACTGGTTATAGTGATGGAATTAATATTTATATAAAATATTAATGAAATATTTATAATTATAATAGAATAATATATCAATTAATTTCTTACTTTCCATGAACATGAAAATGAAAATGTCGTTCGTGTGTAGGTATGAACTATCACCTCCATGAAGCGAAGTGATTAATTTTTCATCACCACATCACTTGGATGAAATATATATAGGTATATTTAAATTATTAATATGATATTAATGATATTTATATAATTATAGAAATCTAAAATAATACTTACCTTATTTCAATAATGATCATTTAAAAATGAAAGCATTCCTCATGTGTACGTAAGGTTTACCATCTCCATGATTGTAACGTAGTTCATTTTTTATATCCATATATAATGAATGGAATTTAAAGTTTAATTGATTTATAATAATGATTATTATTTAATGAATATTATTCTGTATATGATGTACTAATGACCTCATTGACCATATTTTACTTATCAATTTCATTTTGGACTCAAATATCAAATATCGTCAAAACGTCCAACATGAACTATCATAATTAAGTAATTTTTATAACATGAAATAAATTTATATAAAATAAATAATAATATTTAAAAAGATTTTAAAGAAATTAAATAATTTACATAAGTTTATTATTCAAAAATATAAATAAAATATGTGACGAATCGTACTCAATGTAAGGGATTATATCTCAATTTCCTTTCATTGAGGTATTTATTGATGATATGAACCTTTATTCTTTTATAAGGTGTATATACAGATATTATGACATTTAATATACATATTTTATCTATAATACTATTATTTTAGGTTTTTTTAAATGTATTACTTCATGGATATTATGATTTAAATGTTCAAATTGGTATGGGAGACTTGAATGTTTAAAGATTTAATTATCAAATATTTTTCTCCATGTCAATATTATTTATATTATTTTACATATTTATTTATATGGATATAAAATTAATATAAAGGAAATTTTATGTCTATTTTTAATTTCATTAAAAAAAATTCAAAAGAAATATTTTTACGTGTTTTATAAGGAACATTTTGACAAATGAAAAAAGAAATGTTCTTTTTATCGTATACAGTGATAATAAATTATCCACCGCCATGACCATTATTTTATATATGGATTTCAATATAAGCCTTAATGTTTTTAAAAGAAAAAGAGACACCTTTATTCCCTTTTCAGGGTATTTTGGTACTGAAAATGGTTTTGAAAATGGATTGGTTATTTCAATATATTGAAATGATTTTTGTGATTGCAAATGAAATTTTAGGAGTGAAATACTAAAAATTGAAATCATTTATTTATTATGATTATATAATGGTACTTGGAAATTTTATGGTTGGTTACCTGATAAACCAAGGATGTTTGGTTATGTGATAATCCAAGGATGGGTGATTTTGTTATAACCTCCAATGCATTTGGTATGGAAGTCGGCCGTGTGGTTATTCCATTTTGTAAGAGTGACATGTATAGAAGTCAATTGTGTGTTTATATCATTTAAGGTTAATTATGACCCAAGTTACATTTATGTATTTTATATTATTTATATGGGTTTTATGGTAAACTTGTGATTACAAAAAAGGTATAAAAATTTCTTATTTTGAAAGGAAATTATTTACTACTTATTAAGGGTGAAAAGTAGTACTTTATGATAAAGTTTTCATGGGTTTTAATTTTTATCAATGGAATAATAGTTTTGATATTTTTATATCCCTTAATAATATTTTTATTCACATACAAAGTTTTTTTTCACATGAATTAATTATGAGTAAGGATTTGGATATCTCATGTTGAATGTCATGAAGAGTTTTCATAAAAGTGATCATACTTTATTTTAAAAGTTTTAGATTATGGGAGAAATGGATATTGTTAATAAGTGTACACTTTGTATTGTTATGGTTTTGTTGTATGATTTATGGAATAATTCTATAAAACTCTAAACCTGAGGATATCCTTAATTTAAAAGAAATTATTTTTCTTGGATAACACTCAAGATTATTTAATGTTTAAGGTTGGGTCCTTATAGTTGGTATCAAATAAAAGTTTTAGACAACTTTATTGATTAGGATGTTTTCTTAAGAGTTATGGATATCATAATGGGTTTATATTTTTCAGGTTGATCATAAGTTTAGTGTCTTGGAACCCCATTTTTAGGCTTTAGGTCATGAAATTTGAAGGTTAATAATGGTATTTATTGAGACATTGATTTTTTAAGTAATTATGGATTATTGATTTTTTTGGATAAAAAATGAAAGGTAAGAGATAAAATTTGAGGTTAAAATATATTAAGGTTATTTTTTAGGATGTTTATGAAATTTATAGATCTTTCTAATGTTTATACTAATATAGTTTTAGAAAAAGGATAACCCACATGATGGGTGACAACTCATCGTGTCCAGAAAGGCCACAGGAATCAAACCCACAACTGAAGGGCGACCAGAGTACATCACCTACCACTGGCATACATGACATCCCAGTTAGTATGACTTTTTATTTTTAGTTAAATAATTTTATGGATTAATAATAAGTCAATTTTTGTAACATATATTTTATCTAATAGATAACCATGGGATTGGAAAATGACATGGTGATTAAGTGATTAATGTTATTTTGGAAGATATTCACTATTTTGGGAACCCTATATGATCAAGGTAAAAATAATACCATGGGATTTTATTTGAGAACTAAAGGTTGAATTATATTTTTGAAGAATACATTATTTTATTTTAGAATTATTTTAGAAATTATTATCATATCATGGAGATTATGTGATTTAGAAAATTATATTTCTTTTGTATGAGACATTAAGAGTGATTGATGTTATTTGGAGATAAATGTTAAAAATTTACTTAGAAGAATATGTTATCAAATAATTTTGATTTTTTGGTTTCATTCTCATTTTGGATTATTTTCAATAATTTTAAGTATGTTAATTTGTTAAATGGTCTATGTTGAACTTTTGGTGTTACTGTTTAATTTTGAATATTGAAGTAGTTTTTCTTATAAATGTTTATTCCTTTTGTAGAATTATCTTATCTTATACTAAACATTTTGGTTTTGGTTAATATATAAAGATAGGTGAAGTATATAGTTAATATTTTGTGGATTATTTGATTCTATAGAAGTTAATTCGAGAGCTTTAGGTGTGAAAATTTCATCTTAAATTCTCATTGTTTGGAGAAAAAAATGAGTTTTAGGTGGAAATTGATTAAAAGATTAAACTCTACTTTTCAAGTGATTATATTTCCTTATGTTATTTTTCTAGGTTTTAAAATAATTCCTCAACTCTATGAAAAGTATATAAAAACAAAAAAGTTATCCATTTACTTTTCTTACTAAGAAATCAATGACATTTTAACCCATCACAGACTTATAGTTCTGTGATTATTAACTTTATCCTGATCATGTTTTATATCACTCTTCATCAAAACTTGATGGTTAGTTTTCTCTTCCATATCCATGTTTCTTATATGAAACCCTATAATGTTTTATCTCATGTGACCTGTATACTTCTCTATCTTTCTTTTAAAGTGGAAGTTTTATTAATCCTTTTTCTGATGTGTGATCTCAATAAAGGTATTTTGAAAAGTCAAACCCCCAATTTTTTTATCTCGTGATCAAAATTAGAGGATTGAATTTATTAAATGTGGGAGAATGTAATATTTTTATTTTTTTAAAGGAAACACTATATTCAATAGCATACATGATACACTACATCAAGTTTAAATGAACAACTAGATATTATTATTTAAATGTTATTGTTATGACCTAGACATTAGAATGGTGGGTTTGAAAAATATTAACTGAATTATGAAAATATGGTTTAAAAATTTATATATAATTAATTATTTAGTTACTAATTAATTATAAATGAAAATAAAACTATTTTTTAAAATAAAAGGAAATGTTTGTTTGAAAAACTATTTAAGTGTGAAGAAGTGTGTTTATAAAATTATCAAATAACTCTTGTTGGGTTATATTAATGAAATATATATATATATATATATATATATAATATTATATATAACGTTTAAAATTCATCTTATATGTTTTATAGACATGATATGAGAACAAATTATTTTTTATACATAAAATGAGTATTTTTCAAAAAAGGTATTTTCAATGCCTTTTGATGGTGAACACATTTTAAATCTATTTTTTATCAGTTTTATAAATTATATTTGAAAAAATAAACTTCTTGTTTAGAATAATATTTTAGTAATTTAATTTGGTTTATTATTTGGTATTTTTCTGTGAACTTTCATATTTTGATGAATAGTGAATAATACAAAATATTAGTTCAAAATCGCTTTTTCATCAAATTTAGTTATAAAGTTAAATTATGTTTTTAATTATTTTTAATTTGTAATTGAATCAAGTTTTTATCATTTAATATAATTTAGGTAATTGTAATCAATTTCACATTGAAATTGAATATAAAAACTTTGTGAACTTTTGAACGTTTTTACTTTAAAAACATGTTTTCTAGATCCGTCAACAAAATTTGTATTTAATTAATTTTAGCCACATATATGTTTTTAATTTTGAAAAAATAACATATAAGGTTGTAATAAATATTATTTTTATGATCTTATAGGATCAATATAATTTTTTAAAAATATTAATAGTAACTTTAATAATTATTTTTATTACCACAGTTAAGGGTAAATCGGGTAATTAAAGGTAAAAATAATATAATAAATTACCCTAACACTTGTAATAATTTAATTTCATGAGTATTTTTATACCTAAAAGAATACTTGTTCCTAAATATAACCTTTTAATCCAATTTAATGACTTTAATACATTTATATTATTTTATTCAAAGAAAACACAATTTTGTCAATTTCTAGTTTTTAACAAGTAAAATATTTTTAATATGGGGTTATAAAAGGGATATGTTAGTATATAAATATTATTTATAAATATAAAAATTTTATATGAATCATGGTAATTTATTTATAATTTTTATGGAATAAATAATTAAATTAAATGGTGACACAATGATGATGTAGTAATTACTTCATTAATAGAGGAATCAAATAAATAATATTACAAATATTAAAATAAATATAATTTTATATAATTTATGTTATCAAAAAAATTTATGGAATAATTTTACATGTTAGATATGATTTAATTTAATTTTTCTGAAGATATAAAGTTTTTATGATATTTTTAAAAAGTTAACTAATGATTAGTTTCAAAATTGACATAAGTGGTATCTTAAAATAAATAATATTTTCATAAATGATATAAAAATTATAAAAATATAAAATTCTTCCAAATAACTGGTGTAAGTCCTAAAATTCCATAAATTACTCATTTATTGGTCTTTTTTTATGTTATAGTAATTATATTAAACCTAAAAGTTCAAATTACATGATAACATTGCAAGAGTTAAAAGGAAACAATAAGGGTTAAAAAAAGATAAGGATTATAAAAAGAGTCAAAACATATATAATTTTCATTGGATGAATGTTATTATAAAATAAATAATCATATATTATAAATAAATATGTTTTGATCCATTTTTAATTGAAAATTAATTTATATTAATTTAATATATTGAAGAATTCAAAGAGTGCCCCTCCCATCTCCTATAAAAGGGAACCCATTATTCTTCACACCTAAAAAACAATTTTTTGACAATATATTCCCAAATACCTTCCTTGAATCCATCCCCACACTCTAGAGGACTTAATTTAGGCATAACACTCTCCATATAGGTGTTAAGGTGTTAATCAAAGGTGATCAACCGCCAAAGATGTATCATTTTTAATTAAGTGTTTTTGTTTTATTTCTTCTTACACTTCCTTCAAATATTCTCCAAAAATGATGATAAAATGACTAAAATATCAAAAATATACTTAAATTTTATTATTTCATTATCATAACCTAAATCCATCTCTGATTCCATCAAATCGGAAATGAATTAATCATTTGTGCATACGTGTAAACTATCACCTCCACAAACCGATTTAATCCATTTTCCATTACCATCTCTCTAGAATTGTTATAATGATGTAATTAATGTTTATATATGTTATTAATGAAATATTTATCATTATAATAGAATAATATATCAATTATTTTCTTACTTTTCATTCACATGAAAATGATAACTTTGTTCGTGCATACATGTGAACTATCACCTCCACAAAGAAATGTGATTCATTTTTCACCACCAAATCACATAGAAGATATATATAAGTATATTTAAATTATTAATATTATATTAATGATATTATTATAATTATATAAAGATAAAATAAAACTTACTTACATTCTATAATGTTTTTTGAAAAAATAAAACATTACTCATGCGTACGTACGACTTACTGTCTCCATGATTGTAACGCATTTCATTTTTCATATCCATATTTATTGAATGGATTTAAAAGAATTATTTATTTATAATAAATATTATTATTTGATGAATATTATTCTGGATATAATAGACTAAATACCTTTTTGACCATATTTGACTTATGAATTTCATTTTGGACTCAAAAACTAAATATCGTCAAAACGTCTCACATGAACTTTCATAATTAAGTAATTGTTATAACATGATATTAAGTGAAATAAAAGAAATAATAAACCTAAAATAAGTTCTCAAGAAACTAAATAATTTACATAAGTTTATTATTCAGGAATAAAAAGAACATATGTGATGAATCAGACTTAAGAAAAGGGATTTCATCTCAGTCTCCTTTCATTGAGGCATTTCTTGATGATATGCACCTTTATTATTTTATAAGGTGTATATAAAGCCACTAAAAATTTTCATATTCATATTTTATATATAATAATGTTATTTAATTTTTTTAAAATGTATTCTTTCATCAATATTATGATTTAAATTTTCAAAGTTGTATGGAAAACATTGAATGTTTAAAGATTTAATTATCAAATATTTTTCTCCATATCAATGTTCTTGATATTATTTTACATATTTATTTATATGGATATAAAAGTAATATAAAATAAATTTTCTATCTATTTTTCATTTCATTCAATGGTTTTCAAAATGAATCTATTTACATGTTTTATAAGGAATATTTTGACAAACGATAAAAGGAATGTTATTTTTATCATATACGGCTACAACAACTTCTCCACCAATAGGAAAATTATTTGATATATGGATTCCTCTATAAAACATCATGTTTTAAAAAGAAAAATAAACCCATTTATTCCTTTTTCTAGGTATTTTGATATTGAAAATGGTTTTGAAAATGGATTGATTATTTCAATATCTTGAAATGATTTCTTGTGATGGAAAATGAAATTTTATGAGTGAAATGCAGAAAATTGAAATTCTTTATGTGTTATTATTATATAATGGTACTTGTAAATTTGATGGGTGGTTATGTGATAAACCAATTATGGGTGGTTATATGATAAACCAAGTATAGTTGGTTACGTTATAACCTCCAATGCATTGTGTATGGAAGTTGACTATATGGTTATTCCATTTTGTAAAAGTGAAATGTATGGAAGTCGACCGCATGGTTATTCTATTTTAGTATAATTATGTCCCAATTTACCTTTATGTATTTGTTATTCTTTCTATAGGTTTATTGTAAAAATTTGATTAAAAAATGTATGAAAAGAGATTATTTTCAAAGGAAAGTATTTACTACTTATTAATGGTGAAAATTATTTCTTTATGATAAAGTTTTCATGGGTTTTAATGTTTAGCAATGGACTAATGGTTTTTTCTTTTTATATATCTTACCGATCTTTCTATTTTCATCCCAAGTTTTTCTTGTTTTTCAAAGGACTTAAGGATGAGTAAGTATTTAGAGATTTCATGATGAATTTTATCAAGAGTTTTCATAAAATTGATCATACTTTATTTTAAAAAAATAGATTATAGAAGAAATTGATATTGTTAAGAAGTTTCCACTTTGTATTATTATGGTTTTGTTTTATGAGTTATGGCCCAACTATCTAAATCTATAAACTTAAAAATATCCTCAATGTGAAATAAATTATTTTCTTGAATAAAATTCAATATTATGTAATGTTTAAGGTCAGGTTCTTATAACAAGAGCTTGAGATATGTTTTCTCTCAAAGGGATCTGAATCTATACTAGTATAGGTGTATGGAGTTTCTCCAGGATTATGATTTTGATATCAATTACACCCCCGATAAGGGTAATGTAGTTGCCGATGTATTGAGTTAGAAGTCCTGAGAGGATGTGGATCGTGAGTTTTTAGATGTTTGGAAAGGGATGAAGGTTATTACAGTGGTGCATCTTGTCATTGGGATCAGAAGTATTCAAGTTTGTATTCATCATATGACCTTCATGTCATATTTTATATATAAGGTGAAGAAATATTAGTGGGGAGACTAAAAGAAATATGCGATTCATGGTGGTGTTGGATATAGTGATTCTCTCGAGGGGTAGTCAGAAGATGATAATAAATGGGTTTTGTTCCATGGTAGGTTCTTTTCCCCACAAGAAATTCATGAGCGAGTTCTATGTAAGTTTCATAGCTCACCTTTAGTGGTATATCTTGGTGTGACAAAGATATATCGTGACTTGAGGAGACAACTTTGGTGGTAAGGAATGAAATGGCCAGTGGCAGATTTTGAGAAAAAAATTATGGTTTTTCAGTAGGAAAAAGTGGAGGACCGTCTTCCCATAAGTTTGTTACAATACTTATATGTACCCAAGTGGAAATGAGAGGACATATTTATGGATTTCATCAAAGGGTTACCCTGAGATTAGGGAGGATGTGATGCGATTTGGGTGATAGTTGATCAAATAACGAAATCATCTGACTTCTTGGTGATCCTTGAGTTGAGTGACGTAGATGTTTTATAAATACAACACATGGATGGTGTGTTTAGGATTCATGGTGTACCAAGGAAAATTATATTTGATCTGGATCCTCAATTTACCTTATATTTCTGGAGGGGGTTTTAACATTATTTTGGCGCCCAATTGTTCCTTAACATCGCTTTCCACCCCCATACAGATGGGAATATGGATTGAACCATCCACACATTGGAGAATATTTTCAATAATGAATCTTGGACTTTGGTGGATCTTGGGTATGAATCCTGAGTTTTTTTGAGTTTATGTATAACAAATATTATCACTCGCCCATCAGAATGGATTCGGTTAAGGAGTTGTACGTGAAACCATTTCAATATTCATTGTGTTGGACAGAGGTTAGGAATTGGAAGTTCTTAGTCCTCATGTGGTGTAGAGTATATAAAATAATAACCATTTTCTTCATGGGTATATGAGGGAAATACAGGACAATTATAAGGCCTATTCTAATCATGGGTAGAGGCCCTAGGAGTTCGAGTTTGGAGACCATGTATTCTTTAGAGTCTCCCTTTATCATGGGAAATGAAGTTTTGGATGGGGGATTAATCATTATACTATGTTTGTTAGGACCTTTGAGATATTTGGGTGTTTTTGTGGGGTGGAATGTTAGTTGTAATTTCTACCACATTTGAATAGGATCCAAAATTTCATCCATGTGCCTCAGCTTCATCGGTATCTTCGTGATGATTATTACATTATTGATTAGGGAGAGTTGAATATAGAGGAAAAAAGAAAAATTTCTAGATCATCCATTATATATCTAGGATCATCGAGATAAAGTTATTTGTGGATGAACCCTTCCCTTGGTTATCATTTTAATGATGCATGGTGTCCTAGAGGTGAGTACATGGGAGCAAGAGACATATATGCATGCCCAATACCCCCACATTATTTTGATCCTTTATTTTTTATATTTTCTTTAATGATGTGATGTTTGAATTTTTATATGTTAAGAGATGTGATGATTTCCTTGATGAATGATGTGTGATAAATTCTTAGACACGTGAAAATGTTATTAATTGATTCCTAATCAAGATACATTATAATATGATGTGATTAAAACTGTGCATGAGAGTTAGTGCTTCCCAAACCAAAAAGTATCTTGACTTTGAGGATGGAATTCCCTGATTTATGTGCTCAGTGTTGTGCTATGTGTTAGTTGTGGTAGTTTTTGGTTTGGGTGGTGTGGAGTTTTATGCGTTCGTGTGGTTATGTGGTTGTGTAATGTGTTTTCTGGGCATTTCAGCTAGGTGAATTTAGCTGGTGGTAGCGTTTGAGTAGTGATGAGATCCTTGAGAGTTATCTCATGGGATGGTTGTTTAGAACCCTTTTCCTAGTTTTGGTTTTTATTCTAAAGGTAGATAATTATTTGTTGGTATCTAATGTAATGGTTTGTTCCATCATTTCCAGTTAAATTTCCATTTGTATAGTTGGATGTATTCGTAGGAGGACTATATGGTTCATGGAGTTGGAGTTACAGAAATACTACACATGGTGGTTCAGGACATAAATTATATTCATTTCATGAGTTGGTGGTTCACAAATTGTATATTCATCCATTTTCATAGCGTGTAAGTGGGAAAAGGGTGAGCATGTGAAATGGATTCACACCATGAAAGTTGAATTCATGACATGTAATAAATTCAAATCGACGTGACATGAATTTTGGTGGAAACCCAATATATGGGATTTTCATGCCTTGTATGTGATTAATGGGTTGTAAACCATGAGACCCTATTAATTACACATCTATAAAGGTTTACAAAACATGAAATTTGTGGGTTAAAAGTTCTAAATTTCTCTTATCGTCCACTTTTATTTCATTTTTTCATACCTCTCTCTCCCTCTCTCTCATTTATGAGAGAACCCTAGGTGTTTTTGGGAGATCTTCCAGCTCCTTTATCCTTATATTGATCTATGGGTTATGGAGGTTGATTTTTGGTGATACATGGTAATTTATTCTCTTTAACCCTAAGTTTCTCCTCATTCTTCCTTAGGGTTATCTCTATAGTGATGTTGTTTTGGTTTGGGGCTAGCATGGGTTGAATTTTTACAACCCTTTGATGCAGTGTAGGTTGATCTATGATCTCATATTATGGTTGGAATTTTGGGATGTTTCTTATTCAACCAGTGTTATGTAGAGAGATCAAAAAAATTCTTTGAGGTAGGGAATCCTCTTTATCACCTTTTCATGTATTTTTTATGAGATCTACATGGATTTTCTTTCCTTTATATGAATTGTGAGGGTTGTAAAAATGATATATTTAATTGGAATGTCAAAATTAATTGATATAAATGGGGAGTTATAACATTTTTTAATGCTTTGATGTATGTTATTGATGAGTTTATTTCATGTTATTTCTATATTGAAAATGATGGTTGTTGGGATCCTTTTTTTCACTGTATTTGTTGTGTTTTGATGACCCTTGCTACGTTGTTGTGTGATCACAAACTGAATAAAAAAGGATAAAGAACATCTATTAGGATAATATACTGTTTTCCCCTAGATTACAGTTTGTGTGATAATACCCATTCTAAATAAATATTGAAAGTGATAAAGCCCCTAGATAATTGTGGAATCTAGTTTTTGATGTTGTGGAGTATGCTTGTGCTTGATATGTTTCCCTATATAGTTTGGGTTATTGTGAGCTGGTGGTAGTGACCAGATGGGTTGTGTAGCATGTGGGGTAATGATGTGGTGGTTAGTTGGCATGGATGCTATGTTGGAGGTGGTTGGGGCATAGTGTATGTTGTTGTGGCGCGTGTTTATATCATTATATTGTGGTTGTGTCATGAGATGTGTTTGGGATGTTCGATTTGAGTTTGATGTGATAGGATGACTTGGGGGATATAACATGATGATGGTGGTGGATGTGTGATGTAATGGTGGTGTTCTTGTGAGTTAGTCTAGTTGTAGCGTGGCATGGTTGGGATAGTTCACCAGTTATACATGGGATGAACTGTTATGATAAAAAACAAAATAGGATGGAAGATAAATGGGATGGAAAAGAAACAGATGTGTAGTAATTGGATAATTGAATTGAATAATTGAATGAATAGTGTAATGTTAAATGAAATGGATAATGAAAAAATGTGGAAAAACTTGTAACTTGAAGTGGTAAATGTTGTGTGTTTTGTGTGGTGGTTGCATGGTGTTGCAAATAGTGGTGGCGGCGGATGTGACAGCTGATGTGTGGTGTGGGTGTAGTGATGTGGTGTGATCTAGTGTAGTTGATGTGAACCTATAGGTTGGGTATTGTGTGATATCTATATATATCATATACTTTTATGATATTTTATACATGTCCCACCTGAGTTGTATGACCTTAACAATGCTCAGAGGTGTCCTAATCTGAGTGTTTTTTCTAACATATAGGATTATAGTGATACATATGGATGTATACCCCCTCTCCCCTACTCTTCCTTTAGTAGTAGTGATATGGGTTGGTGTTGGAGATGACCTAGTGGTGATATATGTAATAAGTTTCTTTGGGTGGGATGTGATGTGATGTGATATTATGTGTGGCACATGTGTCTACTGGTGGGGTGTGATGTGATGTGATGTGTGGCCCAAGTGTCTGTGGGTGGGATTTGAAGTGATGTGATGTGTGTAACAGGTGTCTGCTAGTGGGATGTAATGTTATGTGATGTGATGTGTAACCCAGATTTCTATGGGTAGGATGTGATGTGAGGTATGGACCAAGTTTCTGCGGGTGGGATGTGATGTGATGTGGTGTGATGTGTGGTCTGGGTGTATGAGGGCTTGATATTATGTGATATGGTATGTGTGTAAGGGATGGGTGCCCAATACATTTGAATTTGGGATATTAGAGAGGAAAAAAGTGGTAAAGTGGTAGGGGAGACTTGGTTTGTTATGATCCTGATGCTATGTTGTTATATTGTATGCATGATTTGTTAAGTGAGCCATGGTATGGATAGGTTTGGTTAGATGGCTTGTATAGGTACATGTGGGTTATATTGTTTGTTCACTAGAACATTAACATGCTCTTTTCTTATATGCACTTGAGACCTTGGATATGTACCTACTAAGTATACCTATTATGCTCACCCAACATATATAAACTATTTTCAAGTTTCTAGGAGGACTTTGGGGACTGAGTTGGGCATTACTAGCTTGGTTGGATCTGTTGTTGAGTCACTTCCATAGATTTTTCTTCTTGTTATATTGTTGGATACTTTTATATATATCATTTTTACTTTATTCATTCATTGTTAGATAGTTTTTGGTTTACCTTTATATTGTCCACTAGAGTTGTTTGGTGAGTTTTTATCTTATATCCTGATCTTATTTAATTTATAGAGGGTAATGTCTCCCATACTATTATATTTTTATACCCTTAATGCTAGTCTTCAACATGGGAACTACCAGAGGTGGGACTCATGGTTCATCATCTCTCTCTCCTCATTGTAGTATCTTTCATTAGAGGGGTCATGAAAAATTTTATAATAAGTTTGATTATTTTATGCTTAATGGCCATTTCACTAGGATCCAATCAGATTATTGTGTTTATTTAAAGTCCATAAAAAATAACATGATCTTCCTTCTGTTATATGTTAATGACATATTGATTATATGTAATTACATAAATCTTGTCATTGTTGTTAAATCTTAATTAAAAAATGTTTTTGAAATGATGGATCTTAGGGTAGGAAAAAAAATTCTTGCTGAATAAATTATTAGGTATATACCTAATATATTATTGTATATCTCCCAAAATGATTATGTTATGAAATTTCTTAGAATATAGTTGTTTGAATCTCTCAAACCTATGAATGTACCATTTGGACGTCATTTTAATCTTTCTTTGGCACAATCATCCACTATTTTTATTGATAGAGAGTATATGTCCAAAATAACCTATGCCAACTTTATTTGCAATGTCATACACTCCATGATTTTCACTAGACCAGATGTAGCCTTTGAAATGTCCACACTTAGAAAATTTATGGCTAACCCAGGGAAGGCACATTAGAATTACCTAAATTGGATTCTCCAGTATCTATCATATACTTCTAACCTATATTTTTGTTATGGTAAAAAAGTAGACACTACAGAATTGATTAATAAATATGTATATGTTGACTATTAAGGTAACATTGACACCAAAAATTCATTTACATGGTATGTATTCACTGCTTGTGGAGGCCCAATATCCTATAAATGTAATATGAAATCTTTGGTTGTTGTTTCAACAATAAAAGTAGAATATATTGAACTGACCGAGGCTGTTAAGGAATCCTTATGGCTAGGGGGCTTGGATTCTCAACTTAAGATTTATGATTTAATAATTATATTCAATAATGATATCCAACCTAGTTTATATTTATCCAAAAATCTAGTATTCCATGGTAAATAAAAACACATAGATATTAGATTACACTTTATTAGAGATGTTATTGAATCTGGGATGATACATTTTAATAAGATACATAATGATAATAATTCAGTGGATAGTCTGAATAAAGATATAGTATTATCAAAATTCAAATATTGTTTATATAGATTCAATTTTTTTCACATTCAATAACCTTAATTTAATGAACATTGACAATTTCAAATAAAATGGTGAAGATTTGTGAATTTTGGTGTTTTCATAATTGAAATTTCAACTTTTATATTATTAAATTTATGAATCTTTAACATAAATGAATGAAAATATAATTGAAATATTTTTATGCTCGTTTTATTTTTTACTAGATATATCCTTGTGCATTGAGTTTCTACTTTATGCGTCGTCCTGCTGATTTGGGTCGTTGAGCTTGGACTACCTGTTTGAGTTTCATATTCCCATGGGAACAAAGTCAATAATCCATCATGGTTTTATTCCTGAATTTCAATTAATTTTTTACCATTTTATTTTATCCCTCCACCTATAAAACTTTTTTTGAGTAAACCATTTCAATTTCTATCTATCATGGCTTTATGGTGCTTTCTGGTTGGTTGGGGTTGTTCTGAGGGACTACAGTTTTGAAGGGGTTTCATCACCCTTATGGCTCAGTTTCTTTAGCTCATTTAAATCATTATCACTTGGTTTCATTCTCATTCATGTTTCTTTAGAAACCCTTTCTTTCGATGTGTTTAATCACCTTTAGATGTTGGATACTGGAGCCTTCTTCCCACCTTATAAACCTCTCGTTTGCTGCCTATGATGGATTTTTAATAGTATCCTTTCATAAAAATACATGAAGTTGTATTCCAGATCAAAGAACATGTAAAACTATTCAAATGAGACCTTTCTTATGAAGGACCTCAAATATCTACACCATCTTCTCTATGATAGATTCAATAGGACTATATGGATGGACCATTGTGTCCAGCATTGTGAGTATTTTATTTTCATTATGTTATTATCATCTTTATGTTTCTTAAAGATTTTTTCATTATTATTTTCTTAGTAAGAAAATACACTATAAATATGGTTTTTTTAGAATTAATAAAATGTGTGTATGTGGTGTTCTTTTCATGAACATAGGTCTTGAAGTGACTGAAGCACTTTAAATCATCTATGTAAATTATTTGCTGGTTTCTTACTTTCACATCTCAAATGTCCTATTTATGTCGGATTCAAATCTAGTGAAACAAAATACACTGAATGGTCTTATTAAGTTTTTGAACACTATCCCTTGGTAGAAAACCTTCTCCAACAAGGATATTTCCATAATTGATGGGTAAAAGAACATAACATTTATTATTTCACATTGAATTTTAGACTCATATTTGTAACGGGCAGGCTGTTTTTAGGTGTCTTCATTCATGACCTCATGTGTTCATATGTATTATCACTTAATGAAATGATTCTTAATAATAATATTTACCTTCATGAAAAGAATATTATTTTTTTAATGGGAATATGAACCAGAGGATATAACCATAAAATTTATGTGAATTGAGAATAATTTTTTAGAGGAATGTGCTATCATGATTTTCTATAAAACTACTGTTAAATGTACGTGATCAGGAAACTATCTTTCCATGCGATCCAAGGAATAAGAAATATGAAAAATATAGAAATGATGATAATAATAATATGAAATACTCAATGATATATAATTCGTTGTATGTATATCAATAGAAACATATTTGAATTTTTTGGACATCATTAAAGGTAATCCAAATAGTCTATATACTCTGAATCATTAAAACATAAGATGCACCTAGAAGGAAAATTGTGTATGTTATTGAGAATCCTAGCGTCTATAGAGAGGCCATTATTAATGGTATTCCAAATGAAAATTAATATTATCCTGTATAGAATAGGGTGAAAAAATTAATCTAAATATGGAGAAATATTTTCGAAAAAAGAATTTAAAGGTGTGAAAAACAATACTACTGAAAATCACAAGAAATAAAGAACTTTATTTTATTAACACCAAAACAAAATGATAATAAAGGGAATTATTTATATAGCATTAAATAGAACTGATAAATGTAATATTTATCAGAATTAATATGTATACCATTTATAAATGATTTTCTATCACTTATAAAAGTATACCCTTCATCAGTGATAAATTTTGTGTTGATAAATGTAAATTTTATCACTGAGAAAGTTAGCACTGATAAAAACTCAAAACATAAGAAATTCAATAAATATGTAATGTTTTTATGATATGCATTAGTTTTTTACCTTTAACAAAAATTAATATGTAATAAATATTAAAAATGAAATTAAAAAATCATTTTGGTGGGTACTAATGAAATTGGACGAGTTGAGCTTATCACATCCTGGTTTAGGACTTTTGTTATTGAAAAGAAAGAGGTTAAGAACTTGGAGGCTGAAAGGAAAGTCTTTTTAAAGTTAATTCAAATAGTTATTTCTCAAAATGATATAGATTTAGATAAGATACTATTCTAGGATATGTAATTGTTGTACCTTTTTTTGAATGAGTAGAAATTTAGCCTACCAAGATACATGATGCACCTCATGCATCATTGCAATCAAGGAAAAGGTAAGATGAGATACTATCCTTTTGGTAGTATTTTCTCTGTATTTCTTAAAAAGAAATAATTTTAGTTGGATAAAGGTGGATCTATTAAGTTTCATAAAAGTGATATAATCATAGACATCCTCCTAAAAACCATTATATATTCTTGAAACGCATTCTCTAATAATCTGGTTGCAGCTAGAAAATAAGGATATATCAGACCGGTTATAGTAGCTTCTTCACCTATTTAGGGGGATCCTTCTAGAACTGATCTTACTAGGGATTTAATACCCACTAAGGAGAATAATACAAGGTAAGAGGTTATTGAACCTAATATAGAAATAAATCTAAAACCATTTAAAGGTACTAAAGTTAGATTGGAATAGAAACAAGTTTTTATTGTACCTGGATTTCTTGAAGATGGAACTATGTGTAACGTCCCAACCTGAGATCCACTAAAATGGTTCCCCAAGACAGATCACTATGTTTCCTCAAGTGCACCTCCATGTATGATAGTGTCTACTTATTATCATCAAGGTTTTAATGATGATACAATGGAGAGACTATACCCTCTAGATCAGTTATAAATACAGCAGAAACATATATAAATAAAAGTAAATATAATTAAATCATTCCAACAATAATAAATGAAAAAAGGCCTCAACCAATATCACATAAAAAATTATGAAAATATGTTTTACAAAATTATAATAATTAATACATGGAAACAAGAATACATATGATACATTTATATAAAAGTAAACAAAAGACCAAAAAAACTCCACTAGAATCATGAGAACTAGATCGATCCTCTTCTATAGTACTCCATCCTAGTATAGAAGATAAAACATCCAATGTTGGGTGCTTACCATGATCCATATCTACATAAAATTAATATTTTTTGGTATAAAATGGTGGCCCAAACAGGGTGTGAGATAAACATAGTAGGTCACCACCAATGAATTCTAATGCAATCTAGTCCATGAGTATAAAATAAAGCAGTGTGCATGTATAATAAATAAAATAGTAAGTAATAATTGTAATCAAGTTGAATCTGGTTCCTTGAAATACACTTGGATGATGATACCGACTTTTTATTAAGCTATAATGTCTCTGAACATGTCATCATGTATATATATATATATATGCATACATGTAAACCGATACACGCATAGATATAAATGAAATGGTGAAGACCCAAGGCATAAGACAAAGGTATCCACATAATAATAATATAATAACTCTAATACCTGAAATAAGGTACACCATGCACAATGATATCAAATGAAATTATAAGGGATTTAATGCCCAATGATATAAAATGAAATGATAAGGGAAGTCATGCCCAATGATCTCAAATGAATGGTAAGGGACATCATGCCCAATTGATCAAATAAAAGGTAAGGGACACCATGCCCTATAGTTTGATAGAAGATATAGGATTACATTTACATCAATATATAATGAATGATAAGGGAAACCATTCCAATTATTTAGATAAATAATGTAGAACGTCATGACTAACATCATATGTCAAGGGAGCTTAAAGATCCATGTACAACACTATCCTTAATCATGTCACAACAACCAATATCCATGATCAAAATATTAATAACACTAAGGAATTACCTTTAATACTCTAAAATGATCTAAGATATGATTTGAAAACCATTTAACATTTCAATGAATCCATTATAGTTTTTATATATCAATTTACAACTCAAACCCACCTTAGGCGGTGGTTTGGTCATATAGGCATTTATAAATGTGCCAAGGCATTTAAAGAACATGCCTAAGGGGTGGTTTAAACACAAAGAAAGGATAGTAAATATTATCATGTGATTTAAATCAACATAATAGGTGGTTTGGGTTGATTTATTTGACCTCCAACCATGTAAGGTGTCTAAAGAACATCAAATTTATGATCTAAGGATTCATTTTGTGGAATTTCACATTTTAGAAGCAACACGTGAAAAAGGCCAGCATGCAGCAAAAAGATACATTTTATAAATGATTAAAAATAAATGTAAAAACATGTATACCAACTAAATGTTTCTTAAAAGGTCACACTAATCCATTATTGTGCTTTTATTCAACCTAGAATTGTATAAATTGAGGAAATATACAAACACCCTAAAAATAGGGCATACGAGATCGCATGGAAATAACATCTGATATAACAAGATAAATAAAGAAAAGAAGGAAGTGTATCAAAGAACCAATCAAGGATGATCAAACATGACTGAAAAAATTTAAATCATATTTCAGATGAAGAATATCTATGAAATCCTAGAATAGAAGGAGAAAAAGATCAAGAGTAGTTGTTGTGCATGAGAATTGTGGAAGAAGAGAGGTGGGGGAGAAAATAAAAGGGGTAGGGGAAATGATCATTTATATCCCATTTAAAGATATTCAAAATTTATAAAACCATGCACCAATCACAAAGTTCCACTTTCAAAGCAAACCAAATCACATGGTTTTCCTTGTATGGTTTACCAACCATGTGCCAATAATGTGGTGCTACTATCCAAATCAGCCTCCACATTTCATGGTTATAGTGTATAGTTAGAAAACAAATGAACACAAACTATTTGTATCCATTCTATAAACATATGAAAATTAGTATGATTTCCCTTGGTTTACCTCATGGTTTCATCAAACCATGTCCCTTTATAAATAGGTCAGACAGTTTTGGTCGCATGATTCGCACTAACCATGAACCAACTATGCGCCATTGTCTGCTTCTCCCAAAACTAAGTTTTAGAATCTCTAAGCTCCTAAAACTCATCCAAACACAAAATATACCTTCCATATCTTAAAACCTATATATAAATTTAATTTTATAACTATTGATATTATATTTTGAACTTCGGTGGAATATTTGGCCCGTCAACCAAACAAAAAACTCAAAATCCTTTAAACCTTTTCAAACCGTCCAAAACACACGATATTAAAACCTAAAACCTTAGAAATTATCAAACCTGATAATCCCAAGTGGAAAAAATAACATTAACTAACCTATTGGGGTTTTGAATTTATACTCAAATATCTTCTTGCATTTATGAACACTTGATGTGCCTGCAAGAACCACTTTAAGCATATAGTTCTTAAACTGCTAAACACAAGCCAACATTTACATCCAATGTAAAAATGTTCGTATGGAACTTAATCAAGCTCACCTAACCCAATACATGATCACATCATAATATCTTTCATCAACCAGACTGTGTTGCTTCCCACCATAGGGTCTGGCCTAAAATGACCAATTTAGAACCACTATACCTCCACCATCATAATTGGATAAAAAATCATGTCCTTAGTGTACTAGTGAAACTCCCAGTTTGTTTTTCAACTATTACATCTGATAAAATGCAAGTAAATTTCTCTTAGTTTTTTATTTTATTGACACGATTGAATTACAATTGACCCTAGTTAACCCGATCGCATTGAATTTCCCTTGAAAATCCCTATATAAACATTACATTGAACTTGTTTTAACCTAATAATGTGTCTAAAATGGTTCCCCACTAACCATGTGTAATAATTATTGAGATAAAAAATTCAAATTTTCCCCAGTTGACTATTTATAAAGATGACCAACGTCAACAACTGATGCATCCAATAATGACCTGACCTGCTGGGGCCAACCTGCTGGTGGAAGGCCAGGCTTCCACAACCTCAAGCCCACCATTATAGGATAGAGGCTAGAAAAAAGTGTTGAGAAGGAATAACTAAAATGGGAGGGATTTTCCTAAAGTACTTGTACACAAACACCCAAATATCTTCATATATAAGTGAAGTGGAATAATAATAAAAATAGTAATATCTAGAGTAAAACCATGCATGTAATAACCTATAGGGAATAAAAAAGGGAAAGATAGGGTAATATAAAAGGAAAAGTGAAAAAATACATTCCCAACCATAAATGATGACCAAGATTGAAAAAAAACTTGAACAAAGTAATGATGAGATATTTCATCTCCTATTCTTCAAGATCGACCACCGTACATGGTCAATGTACCCAGGTTTCACTGCGATCCATTGTAATCATCGAATATATATCCATAATCTTCATAAGACATGAAATATGGGGGAAATCCCATGTAGGGGTGAGCATATACATACCCAGTAGGATTCAATAAAAACCAAAAGGGATAAATAGATAAATACAAAAAAAAACATCTCAATCCAAAGTAATAGGGAAATGAAAACCTATCAGATACTCATATATATGATCTAAAAGAAACCCAAATGAGAGAGAAATTGGATCTCCATATCCCAGCCTAGATGAAGTCGATGAGTAAGCCTGTAGCTCTAGAATTACATCACTAGTGCCCAAAATTAAACATAGCCTCACTATAATATGATTATAGGGGACAAACCCTTGAAAATACACTCCACATCTAAGGGAGAACACCTCTCCTGTGGGAGACCCAAATCTTATTGGAGCTCGAAGATGAGGGAGTACCTATACATAAGTAGAGAACTCATGCCCTATAGTAAGAGGAGTAATGAACCTATCTATATAAAGAAATAGAGAACCCACACCCTATTTGAAAGGGGATTACTAACTCTGATATCTCTCCAATAGCCTGATGAACCCACACCCTGGTGTGACATGGGAGTATTGACCATGACCTTTCACTGATAACATAGAGAAATTGTGCCCTAGTGTAATAGGGGAGTACTGACCCCAGCATCACTCTAATAGAGTGGATTACCTATGCCTTGGTGTACATTGGAGTACTAAACCCATCATATATTTGATAGAATGGAGAACCCACACCCTAGAATAAAAGGGGAGTACTGACCCAAGAATATATATGATGATCCCTCCAGATCACTTCCATCATCAAGTATCTCCTCAATAAGAATCATGCTCTAAACATTTCGCATCATATCTCAAGGGCCACTATAAAGGCCACTATTGTGTTCTACATATAATAACACTCAGGATAGGATACTCATGGACCAAAATTTGTTTCAAAATGAATGAGATACGAGTGGTTGAAGATTCTTAAATAAGTAAATGGCGTGTATGGAGTCTACATGACATGTGTCTCAATTTCTCTATTTGGAAATGTTCTCCCTAGACAAGGCTTGGTAAGTAATGTATTTGTATACAAAATTTCCTCTAGGATACATGGTGTGTATGACCACCTGGGGTCTTATTGTGCCTTTCAACCTATACCCACATATTTCCTTCCAGTGCATGTATACTTCAATACATAGTGTTTTCATCCACATGGGTCCTGGGGTGTGTGTAGATGGAACTCGAATTGGCCATCGGGGAAAGGTAACATAGTGTGTAGGCCTACCTACATAGGGAGTGATATTTAACTTCTCAAAAAACCCTAGTGTTGTAATGAGGGGCTATTCTCTATGTGTTCTTCATACTACATGATTTGTATTCTATTTTTTTAGAGAAACTGAAGATGGTTTCATGTATCTTCTAGATCCATCATTGTTTCCTCAAATAATGCCTTTTATTCACCCTATATCAATGGGAATCATCTCTGAATATCGATTATATCCCTCCAGTGGCTGGAAATTGAAATCTAGTGATCCCCTTGAAGCCCACAATGTCGCGCATCACCCTCCAGTCACCATTCATTGAAACTATCGATACCATATCCATGGAGGTCTCATACACATCCTAATAAATATCTCTATCTATCCAAAAATCATCATCATATTCATCGTTATTCAATCCATCATGAATCCAGGGGTTCGATCATGCTCAAATCTGCCCTGAAATTATTGAACCACGACCCCATAGGCCAATGTAGAAGAACATAAAAATGGTGGAGAGAAATTCACAAGAAAAACATTTTATTTCATTGTACAAGAATTCTTGGACAATGATTTTATATTGGTGATGTCAATGGTATATAACATGGAATATAAAATATAAATTGATTCAAGTAATTGAATTTTATGGAATAAGATCATGTGAAGAAAAGAAGATTACAGATCAAAGAATAACATATAATATCCATGATCGGATTTTAATCAAGGATGGTAACTATAATTGAATAGGCCTACCTCATTTTAGGATCAATTTTTGGCAAATAATGAATTCCCCAGTGATGTGGGTATCCCAAAATTTTCTCTACCTACTGATCCACCTCTATCTGATCAACTATCATCCTATGATCTCAATCTACCAATGAATGAAATCGGAGTCCCCCCCCCCATCCCCAAAATATTTAAGTGGATAATCTTGGATAATTTTTATAAATAGGTATATAAAGAGGTTTTTTTGTTGTTGTTTTAAAATAAAATAAATAAATTTAATTATTTATTTTAATTAAATGCACTGCCAACAACTGCATCAACTTAACTTCTAGCACCAACCATGCTTAGGTCACGCTTGGGGTAAAAATCACTTTCTAGATTCAACTGTGGTATCATATTTCTGATCCAAATCTTTGTTTAGGAGTTATTCCATTATTCTTGAAAAAATATAGGCACTTGATATCAATATATTTAATATTTTTAAAATATCACTTATGGGAGCATGAGGCTTCTTAATCTCACGTCATCTTAGTGCCTAGATCCAAAAATATTCCTTTAAATATTTTAAAGTATTTCAAGGAAAAAATAGTGCCACTAAATTATCCCCCCTTCATGGAATTTCATCCCTGAAAAAACAAAAAAGAAATAAAAAGGTAGGTATATTGTGCCTGAATCCGCCTCTCCCACTCCCAGCAGTTATCCTAATTTATCCCATGCTACCATAGTACAAGAAACAAGTGAATGATCTATCCTTATAGGATCCTCTCCTGCAGATCCTCAATTTCCATCGAGTACTCCAAGAAGGTGGCTCCATCCTTGATGTCTAGTTCACCCTAGTCAATGAAGTGTGTATCATCATGTACATATCTCCTCACTCACGACACATAGAAGATATTATGAACCTGATCCAACCATGGGGTAAAGAGAGGTAGTAATAAACCTTGAAAACCCTATAAAGGGTATAAAATGTTTTGATGGACCTCGAGGATAGCTTTCCCCCAGCTAAACCTCTACAATCCTTATCATGGGGATAATCTCATGAAAAAATTGTCTATATTATTGAACTAAAAGGGATTATAACATTGATCTATAAAAGATTTCAGTTGTCCCTAGGTTTTCCTCATAGCCTCATGGATCATATAAACTTTTTCTATCATCGCCTGCACCATCTGTGGCCCAATAAGAGATGTCTCACCAATCTTAGTCCATCAAAAGGGATAACCATAGGGTATCCCATTCAAAACCTTGAAATGTTACATACCAATCATAGAGTGATATATATTATTATAAGAAAACTCTACCAATGGAAAGTGATCATCCTAACTCTGTATGAAGTCCAAAATAGAATCTCTTATCATATTCTACAACACTTGAATAGTGCTCTCAATCTTCCCATCCTTGTGGGGGTGAAACAACATACTCATCCACAAGTGGGTACTGAATGCCTCCTATAATCCTCTTTATAATCATGAATTAAACCAAGTTTCTTGGTTGTAGATAACCATTAAGGGTACTCCATGGATCCAGATGATCTCTTATATGTGTTAATGTCCTCGACTCTCCATCAAACCCTGCTCCCTGATGGTAAGGAAGTGTGACGACTTCATAAGTCAGTCAAAAAATAACCTATAAGGAATCATGGGCTCATACTATACACATAATTCCTATCAGAAATTATATAGATACTTTGTCTCATTTCCACTCTAGAATCAAAACAGGCTATGCCAAACATGCCCGAACCTGCTGCTCAGCCTTCACCTGCTAACATGTGAGACACCGAGAGATGAACTTAAAAAAACTCCACATCATTCCAACTGAACAAAACTACCACTAAAGGTCTCCATATATCTTACATACATCAGGATTTATAACGATATGACAAGTTTGAAACTCCCACATCACCACCTCTCACATTATGATTGGAACCACCGTCTATCCCTGTAAAATAATGATGTGTTCGCTTCCTTCAGAAAATCCATCTGGTGAATCTCCTGAAGATATCTGGTCATGGATAACCTCATAGTATATGTATTCTAACTAATCCCCTCTCACACATAGGAGAAGCATAGTATTCAACATCATCGGCTGAAGATAAGGTGCACCCCTCTCCTCCACCAGGGTTAGCTGTAAAGAAACCTACTTCCTACTAAGGGAATTTGCCACCACATTGTTCTTACCAAGAGTATATAATATTAGGAAGTCATAATCCTATAGAAACTCCAACCAGTACCTCTTCTTGAATATATACCTGAGAATCTATGGTAAGAGTAAAAAAATTGCTCTCCTGGAACATAGTGCCTCCACATCCTCAAATCGATGACTACTACTTCCAACTCCATCTCGTGAGTCACATAGTTCTTCTCATGGGATTTCAACTGCCTTGATTTATATGGAATCATTACATGACTCTACATCAACATACATCCAAGACCATCCCCAGAGGCATCACAATACACTACACACTCCACACCTTCCAACAGTAGTCTCAAAACATGAGCACTAGTTAGCCTCAACCTAAAATCCTTGAAGGATATCATACACTTCTCAGTCTAGGTATATTACTTCCCATTCCACATAAGGGTGGTAAAAGGGGCTTCAATCATAGATAATTCTGTCATGGACCTCCTATAGTACCCCACCACACCAAGAAAACTATTCACCTATGACAAGTTCTTAAGTGTCTCCCAAGAAAGCACTACATCAATCTTCACTAAGTTCGTAGCAAATCCGTACATTCCCTGAAAAGTGAACCTCACAGATCTAGAACTATAACTTTGAGAGCTTACCATAAAGTTGATACTCCCAAAGTAATTCTTGTACCATCCTCAAGTGCTTTTCATGCTCCTCCTATGACATAGAGTAGATGAGTATGTCATCAAGGAAGAAAACCACAAAGCGGTCCAAATATGGCTAGAAGATCCAATCTATAAAATCCATAAACACAATAGGGTAATTATTCATAGATAATGATATCAGTATGAAATGATAGTGTCTGTATTGACATCATAATGCCATATTTGGAATATTAGTCTTGTGAACCCTCAACCGGTGGTAGTTGTAACTGAGATCGATCTTTAAGAGTGAAATTGTGCCTCAAAATTGATAAAAGAGGTATTAAATCCTCAATAAGGGGCATTTTTTCTTTATTTTGTCCTAATTCATGCAATGATAATCAATATAAATCCACAATATACTTTACAAATTTTTTATGATCAAAACTGGTGATACCTAGGGGGACACACTAGGTGTGATAAAAACCTTATCTCGAAGGTCCTCTAACTGCACCATCATCTCTCGAAGCTTAGTAGGGGCCATCCAATATGCATAAAAATATATAATTACGGTCCTGGGATATAATTCAACGCAAAATTCCATCTCTCACCTTAGAAGTATTTTTGAAACATCCTCAGGGAATATATCCATAAAGCCCTACACTACTTATGGAATCTAGATGCTTGAAGTGTCAACTACACCAAGTACTAAACTCACCAACTAATGGGTGATGGATGTAGTCTCATGTATATAAGGCCCACTCATTCTTCCATGATATATCTATCACCCATAGAGGATAATCTTGTCTCATCCACCTGAAGGCATCAGACTCACCTATGATGATAGTCAATCTCATCTCAAATCATGGACAACTAATCCATACCCAATATAATGTCATCATTTCTAATCTTCATGACCAAGAGGTCCCATGTGAAAATATATCCATTGAGAGATAGATTTCACTACTGATAGATAAGTGATATTGAATAATCACTCCCTATAGGAAGCTCTAGTTTTAGCTAATGGTATAAGGCCTCAATTGGATGCTCTAGATATTACACCAAGAATAAGGAGATGAAGGAATGAATTAAAAATATGTCTACTAGTACTGAGTCTAGATTAGAATAAACACATACAATACCTTGGATCATCTCATGTGCAGCCTATTCATACCCTTCTGTGGATTGAAACTACCCACGACCCCAACCACAAGCTCATCGAGCTTGAAATTGTCCAACTAGTGGTGGTGGTGGTGGTGGTGGTAAGAGCTCATAATGTCTCCCTCTACCAACTTCTCCTCCCTCTGAAGTTTCTCCTAATCCTATGCTAGCACTGCCTCCTTGAAGGTCGCCCTGGCCACATCTGGGGGATCCTTGATCACAGTACTACCTCCTTTATGGAGGTACATATGTTTTCTTCCTATCCTTATCAGTGTGATGGGTTGGAAAATCATGAGCCATGTGACCACTCCCATTGTAAGCATAAGATCACCCATATTTGGGAAGACTAAGTCCTCTGTGTGATCCCTAAGCCACAAAACTATGTGCTTGAGTTTGAGATGCCTCTTTTACTGAGATATTAATGTTTGATGCCAACTACCTACTATAGAATACTCAGCCACCTGCTACACACTAACAATTACAACTATCCAAACTCCCCATTCTAGGAAGATCTCAGTCACCAGACCCCACTCTAACATCCAACATAAGTAGGAAGACATAAGGAGACCATAGTAACTCAAATGACTCTAAAGACACTGGTTGAACATCCTTACCAGGAAGAAGCCATCTCAAACCATATTGAGAGAGTATGGTGTAAGGTTATTGAACCTCATGTCATATTCAGATACTAACATGCTACCCTAAAACAACTTAATAAGCTTCTGGATATGAACCAAGTGCAAGCATGATGACTAATAATCATTGTGAAATAACTACTAGAAGTTAGACCATTATAGTTTCGTCTCATCATGGGTCTTCATAACCAAATCTTACCAGAGCATAGTTTCTCCATGGAAAATACTAGATACTAGTGTAACCATATGATCTATTGGGGTCTGGACCAACTTGAAGACTCGAACTGATGACTTAAGCTAATCCTCTATTACCTAGGGATATGTATCACCACAAAAAATCAGTGGAATCTGATGATAGAACTTGTATAGTGCACTAAGCCTATCAATATTCACAACTTGAAATTCCAATACAAACTACTAGTTGATAGATGGGGGTGCTTCTATCTATCCACCTAAAGGATACAAATTATGGGATATCCCTTGAACTGAGACCTCATAACCCATCATATCATTGTCATGACCCTGAATTGGTAACCTAGTTGTCTATCATTATGAACTCATCCTAAAAGTAATCAATAATTACAACAATCATATGACAATATATATATGGGGATATGACTCAATAAGAATACTCAAAGGACTTGATCATATATTATGCATGTACCATTGTTCCCTACAACCAATTTCTCGATGTTTTGTGTCAACAAGAAGGTAGTAAGAGTCCTGGTGTATGGATACATTGACCGCCACACCAACACCAGGTTCCCCTACTTGAATCCACAATCAAGACATTCTGACATTGTTTCTATAAGTTACAAACTAATCCTCACAAGCGGAAAACTCTTAAAACAATTCCATGGAATAAACTACTCTAATACTCTTTGTAATGACCGGAAACACTAGGGGCCGCCTAGTCAGTGGAAGGTCGGGCCACCACAAACCAAGCCCACCTCATTATTTCAGGGGTTCAAAACAAGCACTCAGAAGGAATAAATTAAATATGAGGAATTTTTCTAAAGTACATGTATTCATGAACCAAACCATATCTATACATAAGTACAGAGGAATAATAAAAAAAATGACATTAATATATAGAGTAAAACCATGCATGTAATAAACTCTAGGGAATATAAAAGTTTATGATAGGGTAATATAAAATTTAAATGGGGAAATACAAGCCCATCTAGAAATGATTTCTAAAGCTGACAAAAAATGTAATAAAGTAATGCTGAGAGAGCTTGACACCTGATCTACAAGCCCGACCACAGTATATAGTCGATTCATCCAGGAATCACAGTGCTCCACTATAATCACTACTGATTTTTCCTCCATCTATATATGACACACCACGTATAAGAAAATCCCATGTAGGGGTGAGTTAATACACACCCATTAAGATTCATGAAAAACCAAAGGAAGTGATAGAGAGAAACAAAAAAAGTAATTTCAACCCAAAGTAAGAAGGAAATTAAAATCCATCATTTACACACACATATATAAGGTTTATTACATCCACCACCATGGAACACAACACAAGGAAAGAAAATACAGTAAACCTGCATGCCTAGGGACTTGGCCCCATGGCCTACCCCTCAACCCCCCAATCCATTACCACACTACCACCAATGGTGGGGCTCATATACAAATATATATATTATCATAATGAAACATAAATGAGAGATAAATGGGATCTACATCTCACAACCCATCCAAAGTTGACGAGTAATCCTATAGTTCCAGAAGTCCATGGCTGATACTTAACATCAAATCAACCTTACCATAATATGAATGGAGGGCCACACTCCTCGCAACTATGCTCCATAGTCACAACCCACCCAAAGTCGATGAGTAAGACTATAGTGCTAGAATTCCATCACTGACGAATAACATAAAATAAAACCTTACCATAATATGATTAGAGAGGCACTCTCCTCACAATTATGCTCCACAGCTGAGGGAGCGCACTTCTCCTATAGAGGGCTCACACCCCACTGGAGCTAGACGATAAGGTAGTACCACTCTATAGGTAGTGAACACGCACCCTGTAGTAAGGAGAATACTTACCCTTCCTATATGAATAAACATAGAACTTGAGACTTATGTGAAAGGGGAGTAATAAACTCAATATATCTCTAATATCCTGAGGAAATCGTGCTTGGTGTGACAGAAGAGTGTTAACTTTGACATTACTTTGATAGAATGTAGAACCTACTACCTACTATAAAAATAGATTAATTACCCAAACATCACTTTGATATAGTGGATAACCCATTCCTTGATGTATAGGGGAGTACTGACCCCAGTATCTATCTGATATAATAGATATTCCATGCTCGGGTGTAACAAGGGAGTACTGACCCCATCATCTATCTGATGATCCCACCTGATCACTACTATCACCAAGCATCGATTGAACAATAATCACACTCAAAACATCTTTCATCATATCTCAAGAGACACTATGAATCCCACCATCATATTCTCTATGGAATAACACTGAGTATAGGCTACTAATTGGCCATAATATGAGTCAAAACAAAAGAGATATGAGATATAGAAGATTCATAAAGAAGTACACAATGTTTATGGGGTCCACATGGAGTGTTTTCCCACTCCTCTATGTGGGCGTGTTATCCATAGACATATCTTGGGAATCCATGCCTCTCTAAAAAATGTTTATTTTAGGATAAATGATGTGTATGACCACATAGTGTCCCATCTTTGCCTCTCAAACCATGCTCTTGTATTTCCTGCTTGTGTGTACTCTGTTACATGGTGTATCCATCCACACGAGACATTGACCATGTGTGGTTGGAACAAGGATGGACACTTGGGTATGGTTACATGACGTGTAGGACTACCTACACAACATGTGATATTTAACTTCTCCTAAATCCCTAGTGCTTCATCCAGGGGGCTACACACTATGTGTTCTTTAGACTACATGGCATGTAGTTAGGTTTTTATAGAAACCAAAAATGGATTCCATGAATCTTACATATTCATTATTGTCACTTAGAATCATGCCTAGTAGACACCTGAAATTAGTGGTAATCACCTCCAACCATTGATTCCAGCCCTATGGTAGCTAGAAATCATAACCCGAAAATCCCCTCAAAGCCTGTAATGTCGCACGTCACCCTCTATCACCTTCCATCACCACTCTAGATCCCAGATCCATTGAAGTCTCACCTAAATCCCACAATATATCCCAATCCATCCATAAATCATCATCTTGGTCATAATTAATCAATACATAATGAATTTATAAGTTTGATCGCACTCGAAACCACCCCGATAATGTTGAACCGTGACCCCATTGGTTAATGGAAAAGAAAATGAAGAACAATGTAGAGAAATGAACAATAATTAAGTAATCCTTTGTTAGACAAGAATTCTTGGACAATTATTTCATTATGGGTATGTCTAGGGGAGATAACATGGCATATCAAAAATAAATTTATTCAAATAATTTAAATTTATGGAACAGGATCATGCGATGAACAAAAGATCACATATCAAAGAATAGAAGATAATATTCATGATAAAACTTTTAATCAAGGGTAGAAACCACAATTTATGATCCCTACCACAATTTTGGATTGATTGATAGTGAAGAACATGTTATCTAGTGATGTGGGGATCCTTTTGTGTTTACCGCATTCTGATCCACCTTGACCTAATCAACTTTCATCCTTCAATCTGAATTCACCAATTAAGGATGTTAGAGAACCTATAAATTCACCCATGTTTTAAGTGGATAAACCTATAGAATTGGTATAAATAGGTATATAAATATGATTTTAGGTTTTGGGTGTTTTAAAATAAATTAAATAAATATATTTATTTATTTTAATTAAATTCACCACCAACGGTTTTCTCAACCAGATGTCTAGTAATGACCATCCTTAGGTCACACCTAAGGTAAAATCCATCTTCGAGACTCAACCATGGTCTTAGATTTATAATATAAAACTCTATTTTGTAGATATTCCATTATTCCAAAAAAAAATTGCATTCACATGGTATTAATACATTTAATATTCTTATAATATCAATTCTGGGCTCACCGGGCCTCATGATCCTGCACTATCTTAGTTACTGGCTCTTAAAATATTCCTTTAAATATTTAAAAGTCTTACAAGGAAAGAATAGGGTCACTACACATCTCGAAACTATATATGATTCCCTTAATCCAAGTAATTTTATACCTCATAATTTATAAGTGAATCAATGGTACATTTTTGTGACATTCACACATAAAAACCACTAACTGAACCCAAAGGTGGTATCTCAACTGGTGATTTATTTAATGAATCAATTGTATTCCATGAGTCTATCAATGTTATTCCTACTCAGGAATCCAAATATTACTCAAGACAAACTAATCCTATAAAAAGATCTAGGTCCATAACCCTATTCAATCATAACATAACCAATATATTACTTAGAGTACCTTGATCCCATGCTTGGTATTTACCAAGATATCCAACTATACACAATCCCATTATCCAACATCATCAAAGATCTAAATGACTATCCAATGACTAGTCTAAAGAGCCCATTACCCTTGTCACGTAAGGTTCTCCCATCATTGACCGACATTTCTCTCCACACCTAAGGATAATCCATGTCATCATGCAAAAAGAAGAGTTCATGACTACCACATCCCTTGTTCAGTCCTTTATCAAACATAACAACTCACATAGTTAAGAAATTTCTCACTTTTGAGTGCTAAATAAATTCTATCCATCACTCATTCTCACTTCTTGAGAATGATTCCTATGGTTTTTAACAAGTTTCAAAAAATAATGATGATCACCAATATCAAATGGTAAATTGTTCAATTCCCATCATCCAACTCATCCTTAAACCACTCCTTGAGAGCAACCCCTAAGGAGTCCATTCATCAACCAGAAAAGGCATTTGTTTTCATTCTTTAGATCATTATATCACTAGAAATCTCTTACTGTACTCATGATGATGTCAAGATATTGGGAATTATCATCACTAGAGTACAATACGATTTCATAAATAGATGTGTACCACTCTTTCAAGCCATGCTCACATCATAAATGGATACACAATCTTTTGATCAACTCCTGAAACCATGTCTCTATGAAAATGTGTTTACAGGTCCACCCTTGGGTCAACCTTCTCATGAAACTCAATCTAGATTTCATGTTTTCCTTTAACATCGAGGCACTTTCTTTAATTTACCCAATGTTCCAAGCCACCCTACTCATAAAAATCATATTGAAACCATCATGCCTTGAATTTAACCTAAACACTTAGCGATTATCGATTTAAATGTTACTATGTGCAACTGAAGTTTACCATCACTAACTCACCGAATAAAATGGGTGTACATCCCATTCCACCCGATTCAAAACCCGAATCACACTCTTGTGAGTTGTCCCTCATCTAGGATAAGTTGACCATGCTACATGTAACATCAGTCTCATTAATCCAAAAGTTCCCTTGGAACTTCTCTTCAAAATTAGTCACATACCTATTCCCAAATTTATCAAATGACTAACCACCTCATGGTGTCATTACAAAAATTAAAGCATCAACTACAACCCCTAGTAAATAAATTTATACACCTGAATAATCCTACACTTCGAAGCCAATATCGATACACAGGAACCCAATGTGCTTCCTTTAAAACCATAAGTACAACAATACATATATTGTAAAATCCAAGCACCTTCCATGAATGGGCTTCTAAATGAGTGTATAACTAATCTCACTTCCCTTAAGGAAAACATAAAACCCGGTCTGAACACTCTCACCGTTACCCTCAATCAAATGAAATGTCGAAGACACACTAGGGTCTGAATAAAAGTTAAGGTCATATGGGTCTCCCAATTATCCCTACAAATCAATATCTAAACAAGGGCACTAAGTCCATCCACCTATCCCTAAGGTATCTTTCTTGATAACCTTGATCCACATAAGGGACTCTGTTACATGACATCTAATGTGCCTATTAACTCTCTCTCTAAATAGATAAAACTAGAAGCAGGTCAATGATCATTGACCTATGAGGGTCAAAACCTATCATCATTGGAATCACAACATCACCTTCCAAGTATCATCCTAATGGGCCTTGATTATCTCTGAGTATACTCATAGGGTAGTGCTCCATGTAGGGTTATAACATCAACAAAAAAGATAAAAATCTAATACTCACCTGGTATAAATATACAGTAATGCCCCCTTAAGGTTCAACTTACCAGAAAACCACCCATCTGCGAGGGGTGTCATTTTATTAACTAAGAGTCCTAACCAACTCAAATGGTAAAATAGGCAACACTTATCATGTCTAAATTCTTGACTCAAGAGTATATTGGATTCCATATCAAAGGTTGATACCATAATGGGATAACCCAATATTTTATCATAAGGAATAGACTTTATACTATATTCATGCCTTAAAATCACTAGGTCCTACTGTTTAACCTTTATTTAAAAAGAAAAAATAGAAAAGAATCCAATTGATATCAATGGGAATGCTCACATCCCCATTTAAGGAATCTCTCAAGGAAAAACCAAAACTAACCCATACATGATGGTTTATCATTATCTACATTAAAAAAAGGTTTTCATTCAATAATTTAATCAATTTAAATTTATTATAAACATTAAATAGTATCATACATATGTAACATCATTTACCAGTGCTATAAAATATGGCATTTTAGAACTACACTTAGCATTTTATTTAGATGATTCCATGAAATACTATAGGAAAATTATCTTATATTTCCTTTTAAAGCATTATTTATCTATAACTTCTCATATTTAGGCTCGGTTAAAGAATATTTCAATTCCAATATATAGAGGAAAACACTATTTAGGTTGTAATTGGAATTTTAATTAACTAATTCTGTATAATAATAAAGCTCAAGTGTAGATAAAGTTCTTTAACCCTTTTAAAGAGGATTGGATTAGCAAGACTCCACCATAAATTTATATTGAACATCATATAAGTGGTTTTTGAAACATTAAACAATCATCCCATATAACTTTAATATACCAAAATGGGTCAAGAATAATTCATAAAGAAGTAAAGGTGACATATGAGGGTCCCTTCATGGATCCCTATGTTTAGTTATATGGGAATCCATTCCCAATTTATGGAGTCAATACTCTATAAATTACAATTTGCATCCCATTTAAGTGTAACCCAATAATAGTTGATTTATCAAAAATTAATCACACTCTTAGTGGGTTAATATCATAGGTATATTATTCTTAAAACTCACCTAAAATGGTCAAGTAAAACATATAAGGATTCAGTTACACGGATCATCGTTATTATGCTATAAAGGTACAATCCTTTATGAATTTCAATTGAAACACTATTTGACTGGCATACATTTCCTTTAAGAATTATAAGTTGAATAGAACAAACATACTCATGAAAAAAACACACACACACATATGTCATGGTTTTGTTAGATTCCTCTTATGTTCCCAAGTTATATGGTCATACACTTTATAATTTTTAATTGATATTTCATATAAATGAAACTAGTTTTTTAAACCTTCATTATCAGAATATAACAAGTTTATATTTGATGGTTTGATTATATAGGCCAAACTTCCCAATTTATAAATGCCCATACACATTATAAATTGCTATTGGCACACAATTAATTACACCCACTAATATATCATCCCACACAACCAATGGTATATGGCTAAACCAATTCATAATTGGTTAATTAAGGCACCACCATAAATCTATATGGGAAAACTCCATTTAGGTTGATTTAAAAACGTTAATAACCAATCATATATCATAATTACAACAATTTATTCTATAAAAAATCAAGGAATACATTCATGTAAGAATAAAATCATAGAATCATGGTATATAGATAATAATTCTAAATGTAATGTGAATCCTATATGCCTAAAATGATGCATGAAAACACCCCATCTCTTTTAATATCAAGATAAGAGGTAAATCCCATGAATTAATCAACCAATAACCAGGGGAAGTAATGTAGTCACTCAAGGTGAAATAATATCAACTATAATAACAAATAGTAAGAAAAACAGTCTCATCCCTAGAAAATTGATCCTTCTCCTTTGTGTGGGTTGGAGGGACCCAGACACAAGGAATCTACCAAGTGTTGACACATTTCTATTCTATTGTATACCAAACCAAATTAGTAAGACAAAGGAAAAGAAGAAACCATCTAATAACACTTTGTAATGTCTCAACCCAAGATCCACAAAAACGGTGCCCTGAGCTGATGCACTACGTAACCTCAAGCATGGATCCTTATATGCCATAGATTTCTAAATTGAAGTGAGGGTATAAGGATGGTATGGTGGGGACACTATATCCTTTGGATTAGTGATAAATACAATGGAATCATATATAAATAAAATACAACATAAGTAAATCATTCCACTAATAATAAATGAACAAAGGCCTTAACCTATATCACATACAAATAATGATGACAAGATGATGTATAAAATGGGAAGCACACATACATGGAGACAAGAAGACATATGATACATGTATTAGAAAGTAAAAAAATACCAATAGCTAAATCCACTATAATCTTGAGCACTATCTTTTTCCTTGGATCATGTACTCTATCCAAGTACAAAAGATCAATCATCCAAAGCTGGGTGTTTTCCCTTATTGATACGTGTATACAATTAATTTATCTGGTTACTAAATGGTAGCCTAAAAATGGTGTGAGATAATCTTAGTAGGACACTTCCAAAGATGTCTAATGAAACCCAGTCATGAGTATCAAATAAAGCATTGCGTAGGTATAATAAATAATTTAGTAAGTAATAAATATAATCACGTCAGTTTAGGTTCCTTAAAAGACACCTGACCAACCATAACTGCTACAAAATAAGTTAGAATTTCTCTGAATATTTCACCACATATATATATGCATATATTTATACCTATATATGAATGGATATACATTCTCTAGTGATAACCTGAGTCATAAGTCTAAGTAATTAACACAATAATAATATAATAAGTCTCATACCTGAAATAAGGGACACCATACCTAGTAATATAAAATGAAATGATAAGGGATTTCATACCCAATGATTTTAAATGAAATTTTTGGACCCTTTTTGAAATAGTTGTTTTCCTAATAACACATCATGCCAATCTACAAATCCTATTCATTCATATATTAAGTTATAACTCATAATGACCGTGTCAATGACTATTTATAAATGAATAAATTATGTCAAATTACAATGAGTCAATATATTATGGATATTTATGTTTCGATATATTTACATGTGTATATTTACATGTATTTATGAATTTCACTTGATCTGGTATTGTTCTGTATAAGACAGACACTTTGGAAGTTTTTCAAAGTCCCTAAAACCGATAGTTCAAAGGAGTCACTAATTGAGGACTCACCGATTAAAGAAGCCTATGATCGAAGGAGTCACCGATTGTGGAAGTCACTGATTGAAGGAGTCATAGATTGTGGAATTCACTGATCGAAGAATACACTAATGCATGACTCTTTGATAGAACAAATGACACACCGATGAACGAGTCACCGATGGGTGACACACAGATGAACGAGTCACTGATGGGCAATAAATCAATGAATGAGTCACACATGGGTGACATGCCGATGAATGAGTCGCTGATGGAAGACACACCGATAGTTCAAAATGAGTCACCGATGATGACTCACCGATGCACGAACATACTGATAGCACAAACAATGCACTGATGCCTAGAGTCACCGATATCGATGGAAAGGACTCACCGATACAGAGATTCACTGATGCTGACAGAACGATGATGACATACTGATGCCAATGACTCACCAATACTTATGAATCCCTGATAGTTATAAAAACTATTTTTGATTTGTTAATTCAAATTTATATATAACTATCATATTTATAAAAATTAATGTTTCTAACATTATTTAATATTATCCGTAGGATATTCAGTAGACGGGTATGAGGTACATGCGCATGGGGAGATCTTCGTGTCTATTGTACCTCAAAGTATAAAAAGATTAAAAACAGGATCATACATACACACACACATAAGAGAATCATAAAAAGAAAAAACTAAAACTCTAGAGCTTACTTCAAAATTCCAAGAACTCAAAGGAAGAATATTAGGGGAGATCAAGAAGTGAATCAAAATATGCTAAGCTGATCAGAACATATTACCAACATAAGTTGATCATCTCACTCCAAGAATCCATACCACAAAGACTAAGATACTTTGTTTTGGGGACAACTTCCATAGGAGGACTTGAACATTGATTCCACTACATCAAACAAGTTCAGAGATTCATGGCATAACACACAGAGATTTCTAAACCTTATTCTACATCTCTATATCTGTTGTGTTCTTTTATTTTCATATTTGAGTAATTTTTGTATCTATCTGTTACACACACACTGACTCCTGAGTATAACTGGAGGATACTTGATATCCTCAAAACTCACTCTCATTTTATTCTCTATATCCCATGTATAATAGTAGAAGAGGTCAAGTGTGACTTGTTTGAAGTTTTTCCCACAAATAACTATGGTAGAGGTCAAGTGTGACCTGGACAGCCTTGTGTGCTATTGTGAACCCTGATCTAGGGTGTGGATCAAACTATTGATTAATTTGAACTTCTTGGTGTCAGGTGATCACAAAGTGTAGAGGACTAAGTCTCATCTTGATACTGAACCTCTTGTTTATATCCATTGTGTTTTTATGTTTTAGTTTTTACTTAATTGTTATCACATTTTACATAAAACTAAATTAAACATTGATAATTAGTTTAGAAAGTGTTTATAAGTGTTTTGAACCAGTAGATTAGTTTCAAAAGTTATATTAATCTTTAGATTAGTATAGTTGAGAACTAATCAATCTTTTGAGAAATTAATTGAACATTCGAGACTCTTATAAATTCACTACAAACTGAATTAGATTATATTCTTAATTGGCGGGAATTTTCAAAGAACCTATTTTAACAAAAAAAATTATAGATACTCAATTCACCCCCCTCTTGAGTACTCTACTCCAACCAACATTCTATACCAAAGGATTTTGGAATTTTTCAGTTTTCAAAGTTTTTTTAAACCTTTTCAACTATGATTGTAGTTGTATTTCAAAGATCTCAAAATTTCTGTTATTTCTAAATTTTTATCTCTTTTAAATATTTTCACAATTTATATTATGGAAATTAGACTAGAAGGTGATTCTACTAATAGAATACCTTTTTTAATGGAATAAATTATGCTCAATGGAAGGTTAAAATAAAAATACATCTAGAAATCATGGGATTTGAAATCTGGACTACCATTGAAAGTAAATATGAAATCCCTGAAACTGCTAGAAACACTTGGGATGAACCTACCAGGACTACATATAACAATAACTATAAAGCAATGAATGCTTTATATTGTGCACTAGGAGATGAAGAGTTTAATCGTATTTCTACCTGTAAAACCACCCATGATATTTGGGATACTTTTTCTGTTTCCCATGAGGGAACATCTAATGTGAAAGAGATGATACTAAATACATATACTATTAAATATAAAAATATTAGAATGAGGCATGATAAATCTATTTCTAATATGTATCTAAGGTTTAATGAAATAGTGAACACCATGATATCTCTAGGAAGATATTTTACAGCCAAAGAACAAATCATGAGGATTCTCAAATGTTTACCTGATAAATGGAGATGAAATTCTATCTTTATTAGGGAATCATGCGACATCAATAAATTATCTGTTAAAGAACTCATTGGAAATCTGAAGATGTTTGAAGAAGAGATAAAATTCAACAAGGAATAGAAGGATGATCCAAAAATAAAATTTGTATCCTTTAATAATACTACTTTCACAAGTAAAGACAAATAGAAAGTTTACGCTGCTATTGAGAGCACAAGTAGTGAAGAATCAGCTTCATAAAGTGATGAGGAAATAGCCCAGTTGGCCAAGAGATTTAGAAACTTTTATAGAAAGAAAAATTTCTTCAAGAGACCAAACTTTAAAAAAAATGTATGACAACAAGGGAAGCTGGAAAAATATTGGAAGAGAAATGATAAATCAGAAGAAATTGTTTGATATGAATAGAAGAGGAGAGGACATGTCAAAGCTGACTATCCAAAGTTAAAATACAAAAATAAGTATGAGAACAAGTATAGAAAGTATAAGAAATCAATGAAGGACATCAGGAGTGCATATGAGAACATATTTAGTAAATATTATTCTTATCATAATGAGAAAGATGACATGACATATATGTGTTTTATGAAAAACACATCTAAGGTAACCTTAGACTCTTTTTCACGCAATTCTTATTATTCTAAAAATGAAAGTGAGTATGAAAATATGAAAAATTATGAATTGTTTGAGTATTTTAAAATATTGTAAGAGACTTGTAATGAACTAAAAAATAAATATAAATCTTTAAAGAGACAACATTATCTTATTGTAATGATTAAATATGAACTTACTATTGAGAGAGATATAAATGCTCAACTGCTAAAAGAAAATAATGATCTAAAGTTATCTAATGACCAATTAAATAAGTACTTAGAAAATTTTATCAATGGGAAAGACACACTTACTTAATTACTTGATAAACAGATAGCTCCTAAGTATATTTCTGGAATAGGATATCAACCCGGACAAAGAAATTTATCAAAAATGCATTTTGTGACTAAATTCAGAAAATCTGCTTCTTTTCCCAAAAATCACGATTTTACTACTAGTTATAGTTCTAAAAATTCGTTTAATACATCAAGTTTCTCTAGACCAAACAAGGTTTATTTTTCAAATACTCTATATTCTACATATAGAAAACCCATAAGACAAGTGTGGGTTCCTAAAGAATTTATTACTAATGTTTCTGGACCCAGACAAATATGGGTACCAAAATCTCTTCTTGGATGAATTGTTTTGTAGGTAAAATTCCTAAAGAGTTCCTATAGAAAACTTTGGTACTTGTACAATGGATGTTCAAGACACATGACAATAAACCAATCATACTTCAAGAATATCATCAATATTGATGGAGGAAATTTCAAATTTGGTGAAAATGGTAAAGGAAAAATCATTTGTTTATGCCAGATTGGTAACCCTAACTCCATTTCAATTTAAAAAGTACTCTATGTTGATGGATTAAAGTATAAATTGCTTATCATATCCCAAATATGTGATAATGGATTTAATCTTAAATTCAAAAATGATTCATGCTATGTTTTTTATGACAAAAATAACTTGATATTTTCTACTCTTAGAAATGATAATGTATATGCTATAAACTTAGACACACTAGCATCACAGAATGTTTCTTGTCTAAGTGCCTTTCACAAATAGTCTTGGATCTGGTACAGAATACTAGGACATTGTAATGTACACTCCCTTAATAAATTGACCAGAAAATGTTTAGTTAAAGACCTACCCATATTAGAGTTTCTAGACAATAGGGAGTGCAATCCTTGTCAAAAAAGAATGCAACATAAAATCTCTTTCAAACCAAAGAAAGAAGTTACTACTTCTCAACCTCTCAAGTTGGTTCACATTGATTTGTTTGGACCATCTAGAGTTTCATTTCTTAATGGTAAGCACTATGTTTATGTTCTTGTAGATGAATTCTCTAGGTATACTTGGACCTTTTTCTTAGGTCACAAAAGTGAAGATTCCTCTCATTTTACCAAGTATTCTAGGACTGCAGAAAATATTAGTGGCCTTAAAATTAAATCTCTAAGAAGTGACCATGGCTGTAAGTTTTAAAATCAAGACTTTGAATCTTTTTGCTCAAAAAAATGGCTATAGTCCTAACTTTTATTCCCTAGGATGCCTCAAAAAAATGGAGTTGTGGAGAGAAGGAATAGAACCTTACAAGAGATAGCCCAAACTATGCTCAATGAATATAACCTACTAATTTATTTTCAAGCTGAAGCAATTAATACAGCTTGTTACATAATAAACAGAGTCTTAATCAGACCTATTCTTAAGAAAACTCCATATGAGTTTTGGAATAATAAGAAACCCAAGGTAAATTATTATAAAGTGTTTGGATGTAAATTTTATATTATTAACACTAAAGATAATCTAGATAAATTTACCTCTAAAAGTGATGAAGGAATATTCCTTGGATATTCTACATCATGAAAAGCTTATAGAGTCTTTAATAAAAGAACCAAATGTGTGGAGGAATCTGTACATGTTAAGTTTGATGAAATAGATCCACATGAACCTAAGACTACACTAGGGAATCTATAAGAGGATATGTAAAACTTGGACATTAATTATAAACCTTTAGATCATCTTATAAAGGAATCTATTAAAATCTACAATTTTGGAAATTCCCCAGAATATAGCCATAATGAACCATAACTAAATGACGAACCTGAAATAACTAGACCTACATTTACCAGACCATCTAGGACCCTTAAAAACCATCCCTTGGATGCTATATTTGTATATTTAGATAGAGGAACACAAACTAGATATTCTTTGAGAAATCAGGCTAAACATCAATAATTCTTGTCACAAATTGAACCTAGAAATATCAATGATTAAATCAATGATGAATTTTGGGTGATATCTATGAAAGAAGAGCTTAACCAGTTTGAGAGAAATAAATTCTGGAATCTTGTTGATAGACCAATAGATACCATTACCATAGGAACTAAATGGGTGTTTAGGAATAAATTGGATGGAGCTATAAATATAATTAGAAACAAAAAAGTTAGATTTGGTGCACAAGGATATAATCAAGAAGAAGTAATTGATTATGAAGAAACCTTTACACCAATATCTAGGATTGAAGCCATTATAATTCTACTTGCCTATGCAACACATTTGGATTTCAAACTTTATCAAATGGATGTCAAAAGTGCATTCTTAAATAATTTAATAATTGAGGATTTTTTTTGAACAACCTCTAGGTTTTACATATAAACATTTTCCAAATCATGTTTTCAATTTGACTAAAGATTTATATGGTTTGAAATAGGCTCCAAGATCTTGGTATAAAAGGCTAAGTAACTTTCTTATTTCTAAAGGTTTTACAAAAGGAGTTGCAGATCCTAATTTATTTATAAAAATAATTTCTAAATAAGTTTTAATATCTCAAATATATGTAGATGATATTATTTTTGGATCTTCTAAAAATTCTTTATGTAATTATTTTTCAAAAATGACGCAAAGTGAATTTGAAATGAATTTGATGGGTGAGCTTAAATATTTTCTCGGATTTCAAATATTTCAGAACAAAGAAGTTTATATTTTAAATCAAAGTAAATATACTAAATATATTTTGAAAAGATATGGATTTTATAGAATTAAGAGTAGTGAAACCCCTATGAATTCTAGATGTAAGTTAGATCTTTATGAAAATGGAAAATCTGTTGATCAAACAGCTTATAGAGGAATGATTAGGAATTTGGTTTATTTAACTCCTAGTATTCCAGATATCATGTTTAGTGTGTGTATGTGTGAAAGATTTAAATAAAACCCAAAAGAGTCTCATTTAAATGCTATTAAAATAGTTTTCAAATACCTCAAATATACAACTAATTTAAGGTTTTTCTATCCTAGAGGAAAACCTTTTGATTTGGTTAGTTATTATAATGCTGACTTTGGTGGATGTAATTTAGATAGAAATATCACCTCTAGAACATGTAAATTTTTGGGAAATTCTCTAATATCATGGTGTAGTAATAAGAAAAATTCAGTGGTATTATCAAACGCTGAAGAAGAGTACATTGCTGCTAGTAGTTACTATGCACAAATTTTGTAGATGAAACACACTTTATTAGACAATGTATTTCAATTCAGACAAATCCCCATAAATTGTGACAATAAAAGTGCTAGTAAAATTTTTAAGAATCTAATTACTCATTCTAGAACAAAACATATTGATGTAAGACATCACTTTTTGAGACCATTATCAAAAAGTTGATATAACTCTTGAGTTTATTGGGACTGAGCATCAACTTGCTGATATATTCACTAAAACCTTAAAATCTAAAAGAATAAGCTACATCAAACATGAAATAGGAATGATAAATCTGTAAAGACCATACAATCTTATCCCCTTAAAAAATTATGTTTGTTTGTGATACTGATCCCTTCCAAACCAATCAGGATAAATCGATCAGTGAAACTGATATGTGAAACTGATCTATGAAACTGATTAGTGAAACCAATCAGGTGAAACTGATCTGTGAAACCAATTATGTCAAACCGATTTGTGAAACTGATTGTGTCAATCTGATCTGTGAAACTGATTATGTCAAATTGATCAGTGAAACAAATCAAGTGAAACCATTTGAGTGAGACCGTTCACATGAAAACAATATTGTGATGTCGATCAAGTGAGACTGATATTGTTTAAATAAAATCGATACCTATAAGGACCCTTTAGTAAATATGTATTTTTTAAGTGAAATGACATTGTTTTTTGTTCTTTATTTTTCCCCATTATTATATTTTCTATTTTACAAGTTACAATCCCTAAATGATAAATTTAATTTTATCCAAAACTCTTCACTACCCTCACTACCTTTGAACCTTCTACCCCCACTCTACCATTCAAACCTTCGACCTTTCAACTCCATCCTTCGAACCTAAAACTTCAGAATGGAGAGAACCAAGCATGTGATGGAAGGAATGAGTGAATCACCAGTGGATAAGCGTCAGAAAGGATAATCAATTGGTGCCACAGGTTCTGGGAATCCATGATTGGGAAGACGTGTGGTAACTGCTAAGAAGGAAGTGTATATTGAGTGGTTTTTGTCGAGCACGTCACTTCTGCTGAAAGTATTGGAATCTCAAGGATGGTTCAACTTTTTTTCAAATAATGAGAGACCGTTCTATACCCAGTTGGTACATGAGTTCTACATCAATTTGAAAGTGTCTCTGGAAGGATATGAGGAAGAAATAATGAATTCATTGGTGAAGGGAAACAATATTTATTTCTCTTCAAAATAATGGGATGGATGTTTAGAAATGTCACATGTGGGTATTTATACTGACTATCAGGGTAAAATTCCTCCAACCTCAGACTTATTCTCTTATGAAAATTCCTTAAGGTAATTTAATGGAAATGAGGAGTCAAGGAGAGCTACTTCCATGGAGTAATATGGAGAATAAATATTGCTTTTCAAGTTCATTCAACATCAAATATACCAAAGGAAGGGAAATTTTGTAGTTGTGAAGTATCAGGATGTCCTCCTGATTTATCTATTGAAGAGTGAGGTGAAGGTGAACTTATATAGGTACCTCATGGTACACATCTCTTATATGATCAAACCATTTAAGAAGGAAACTTTTTTATACTACCCTAGGATGATTTCTGCGATACTGAAGAAGCTAGGTTGTGTAGAGGATGGAGATGAAGTAATCACTACCTGTAGTGTCTTCTTCCTACACACAGAAATTTGAAAGAGGATGAAGATATCTTGGAATCCATGGAAGAGATGTTGGGTAGAATATGAGGAGAAAATATATGAGTATTTCAATCCTATTAACCATCCTACCAGACCAAAGGATCAAGCTGATCCAGGTCTTAAACCTGATGAGGAGGTGGTTTATTCAGATGAAGAGGAAGCACAACCTGAGCTTCCATGGGAAGAGGGGTCTTCTATAGATGATAGGGGTGAACTAGATATAGCTGAGATCCCTAAGGATATGTCTTATGGACCTGTCATCCCACCATTGGAATTACCCTCTCGAGAGCCTTTGTTAGGTGATGAAGAAGAGGAAGAGACTGAGGTCTCTGGAGTGGAAGTGTATGTAAGAAATACTGATGGTGGTGGTGGTGGTGTTGATGATGATGATGAGGATGAGGATAATGGTGAGAATGTGAGTGGATCATTAAAAGCAGGACAACAATTTGTAGACATCTCAAGTGAGGAATCTGTGCATGGAGTAGATGTCGAGGATGATGGGTAGGGTGATGTTGATCTTGTTGGACAGGATGCTGATAGAGATGGTGATGGAAATTCTATTTATGATGATAGACCTGACCACCCTGATGATGATCAAGGGATCATTTAGGATATTAATGACATTATGGCTGGAGGACAAGTGGAAGAGGTTGAGGATCCAATTACACCTATACCTCATATTGAGGAAGATCCTGGAGTAGCTGGAGTAGCTGGAGTTCAAGAAGAACCTGAAGTTCAGATTATTCCAGTGACTAGAAATGTTTTTTTTTATAGAGAACAAGAATAAGAAAAAATATGAAACTAAAATTGTACCTATGCCTTGGGGAAGAAGAGTAAGAATAAACACTATAGAGTCCAAATATTGGACCTATTCTGGTGAATGAAATAGAAATCTAGTGTTCATTCTATTTGGTCTAGACTATAATTATGATGAGGAGATGGTGCCTCCTCCTCCTTCTTCTCCATAAGCACAAGATGGATGGGAACCGGTTTCTTCTGCTTCACTAGTCTTACCTGCTAATGAGCCTAATGTCCCTATAGTTCCTAGTGACTATGTCACCAAGGTTGATTTAGAATAGTTCAAGGTTTATATATGTGAGTCAGTGAGATCCTCTATTGGAGACAAAAATGAGGTTTCTACTTCCATGGGTATTTTAAATGCTGATGGTGCTAAGATTGCAAGGATAGCGATTCAGGATATTCATCCTAACCTAATAACTCTAGCTGAGAAAATCATTAGACATAATACTATGCGGAGAGAATAAGTAAAGAGGATGAGTAATGAGTTGGAATCTATGAAAACTAATTTCAAATCCACACTTGGTGGTGTCATGGAGGTTCTTAGAAACCTAGTTACACATCTATTGAGTGTATATTGGAAGAAATTAAAGGAGGAACTTGGAAGGATGACTACTGGTGACTCTATTTCTAAAGGTACCAAGCCTATTGTTGCTGATATAGAGTCCCTCGAGATTGTGATTAGGTAAGAGATCAAGTGTATTCATAGTGATTATGATAAGGAGACTCTTTCCAAGGTACACAAGAACACTGACCTTCTTTATAATATGGTAAGACGGTGTACCAATGAAGCCTATGTTTCTTAGAAAAAAATCAGATAAAAGGTGGATAATTATTTCTCAAAAATCTATACCAAGTATGATCTGATCAACAACTTCAAGTATTTGGATGAAAACCTCAACATACCTCCAATGATAGATGATTTAAATAGGCAATTGGGTCAGTTGAGGGAGTTCACACCCACCTTGGATAAATTCATTGAGAACAAGGAAGATTTTGAGAAGGTAATGCAATATGGAGGTGAAATCATCAATGATTTCATTAAGCTGTTGAAGCCTTACATTCTTGTATAGACTGAATCAATAATGGTCCCAATTGCTGCTTCCATTGGAACTAGTTCTCTACCTCTTAATTAGATGTCTATGTCTTAAGCCTTATCTCAGATCCATCCAGTAATCAAGGAGAAACCTCAAAGTTGTATTTTATCAGAGAGGAGACCAATCCTTACTGCCAATGTTCCTACAAGTGTTGTCTTACCCAATGTTGTCATTCGATCATCCCTTCCTACATCCACCACACCACCACATGCACCTCTTGTTGACCCTTCTACCAAAGGGAAAGCACCTCTAAATCCAAATCTTTATCTATGGATTTTTTATTTGATGGGTCTTTGTACTTTGTACTTTTCTTTTGATGATTTTACTCTTTGAACCTTAATGAATATCAATTTTTCCTTCAGTGTATTTCTAATTTTATTTGTGTTATTTTTCTTTATTCTTTTTCTTTTAACCTTTTTTCTAATCCCAAAAGGGGGAGAAATCTATGGATGGCATGCCTCAACTCTCAACATTTAATTTAGGAGAAAGATATGGATGCCAAAAATTCTTACACTAAGGGGGAGAAACTCTGGAATAGGAAAAATGGAATGTACTCAAATATATATATATATATATATATATATATATATATATATATATATATCACCTCTGATTCAACTCATATTATTCTAATACAAAGGGGGTAGAATGTAAATGCTATGATATAACTATATCTCACCTCTGATACAACTCATAATTTTATAATTTCAAAGGGGGGTCATGAAAATTCTCTGATATAATGCTCTTAAAAGGAAACTTCTATATCTTTCCTCTGATACAATAATTTAGGGGGATCCTTAAAAGGAAAGACCTTAGTTATATTGAGAATTCACATTCACTCCTGGTATGCTAATTCAAGTAATTTTTATTCATTAACATCAATTATAACTCATCAATGCCATGATTTGTGATTATCAAAAGTGGGGAGATTGTTGGACCCTTTGTGAAATAGTTTTTTTCATAATCACAAATCAAGACAATCTACAAATACTATTAATTAATATATTAAGTTATAACTCATGATGATCATGTCAATGAATATTTATAGATGAATAAATTATTTCACATCTCAAAGATTCAATATATTATGGATATTTATGTTTCAATATATTTAAAAGTGTATATTTGCATGTATTTATGAATTTCACTTGATCTGGTATTGTTCTGTATAAGACAGATGCTTTTTATGTTTTTCAAAGTCCCTGACACTGATATTTCAAATGAGTCACTGATTGAGGACTCACCGATCAAAGAATTCACCAATAGAAGGATTCACCAATTGTGGAAGTCACTGATCGAAGGATTCACTGATTGTGGATGTCACTGATTAAAGAAGACATCGATGTAGGACCCACCGATAGAACAAACGACACACTGATGAACGAGTCACCAATGGGAGACACACCAATGAATGAGTCGTCAATGGGAAACACACCGATGAATGAGGCACTGATGGGAGACACACCGATGAACAATTCACCAATGGGTGACACACCGATAGTTCAAAATGAGTCATCGATGATGACTCACCGATGCCCGAACAGACCGATAGCACAAATGACTCATTGATGCACAGAGTCACTAATACTGATGGAAAGGACTCACCGATACAGAGAGTCACTAATTCTAATAGACTGATAATGATAGAGCAATGCTAATGACTCACCGATACAAACAACTCACCGATAGTCATTAAAACTGTTTTTGATTTATTAATTCAATTTTATATCTAACTGTCATATTTACACAAATTAATGTTTCTGAAATTATTTAATGTTGTTTATAGGAAATTCAATAGAAAATTAATAGGTACATGAACATGGGGAGATCTTTGTGTCTGCTATACCTCAAAGTATAAAAGGATTACAACATAGATCATACAGATACACACGCATAAGAGAATTATAAAAATAATAACCTGCAACTCTTGAGATTACTTCAAAATCCCAAGAACTCAAAGGAAGAATATATAGGGAGATCAAGAAGTGAATCATAACATGCTGAGCTGATCAGAACATCTTACTAACATAAGTTGATCATCTCACTCCTAGAAGCGATACCATAGAGACTACAATACTTTATTTTGGAGACAACTTCCAAAGGATTACTTGAACATCTATTCCACTACATCAAATGAGTCTAGATCTTCATTGTATAACACACTGAGATTTCTAAACCTTATTCTACATATTTATCTCTGTTGTGTTCTTTTATTTACATATTTGTGCAGTGTGTGTATCTATTTTTTACACACAAACTGACTCTTGTGCATAACTGGAGGATACTTGATATCCTCAAAAATCACTCTCATTTTATTCTCTGTATCCCACGCAGAATAGTGGAAGGGGTCAAGTGTGACCTTTTTGTAGTTTTTCCCATGAATAACTACGTTAGAGGTCAAGTGTGACCTGGACATCCTTGTGAACAGTTTTGAACCCCGATATAGGGTGTGGATCAAAATATTTATTAATTTAAACTGCTTGGTGGAAGGTGATCACTAAGTGGAGAGTACTAAGTCACAGCTTAAGACTGAACCTCTCTTTTATATCTACTATGTTTTATCTTCTAGTTTTTACTTAATTGTTATCGAATTTTATATAAAACTAAATTGAACTTTTATAGTTAGTTTAGAAAGTGTTTATATGTGTTTTGAACCAATATATTGGTTTCAAAAGTTATATTAATCTTTAGATTAGTATAGCTGATAACTAATAAATCTTTTGATAAATTAATTGAATATTTAAGACTCTTATAAATTCAATACAAATTGAATTATATTATATTCTTAATTAGGGGAAATTTTCAAAAAACCAATTTTAACAGAAATTTTTATAGATACCCAATTCACCCCCTCTTGAGTACTCTAATCCGACCAAAAGAAATGATAAGGGATTTCATTTCTAATAATATAAAATGAATGGTATGTGATTTCATCCCCAATGGATCAAATAAAATTTAAGGGATTTTGTGCCAAATAATTAGATAAATTATAAGGGATTCTATTCCCATCAGTCTCAAATGAATGGTAAGGGAATCCCTACCCATTATCCAGATAAATGAAGTTGAGCATCATGACCATAATTTTAATAATACAAGAATTTATGATATATTTTATTTTTAAATAAAATTGATCTCTTCAATAGTTTGTGATGCACGCAACACTAGGTTTAAACAAAACATGGTACTCTATTAATATATTATTATTTAAACATGACCATTATAACCTAGCTATTAAATTGGTGTGTATGAATAGGACTGAATAAATTATAAAACTTATATGGTTTAAACATATATAAAATAAATTCAATGGTTATATATTAATTATAAATAAAATAATAACCATTTTAAAGAGAAATAAATGTTTTTTGAGAAATTATATTTTCCTTAAAGATGGTTTAGTCGCACTTTGTGCACAAAATTTAAAATTAGTTTTTACCAATTTCCAAAAAAATATTTTAAAAAACCTAAATCATTTTTTAAATTTACATATCAATAATAACATATAGTGAAATTTTGGTATTTTTCAGAACATATTAATTTCTCAGTGAATAGTGAAAATACCGATTTTTTATAAAATTGTATTTTTTTAATAAATTGAGTCTCATTTTTATTTTAATTTTATTTGAAATTAACATAATTATTATTTATTTATATTAAATTCAATTAATTACATTTAAATCATCTTTATACTATATTTTATTATAAGTTTATTTTTAGGGTTTAAAACATTTTTTTCCTTCTCAAAACATTTTTAAAGTGCATAATGTTTCTACATTTTGAATAATTAAAATAAAACATAATTAGTAATAATTTAAGTTAAATTTATATTATATATATATATAAACATTAATTTAAATTTATTTAATTATGATTACTTTTCATATAGTTAATATGAGATCAACCTTCTCCTTAAAAATTGCATTTCTTGAAATATTGTTTTTCGACATGTGTTCACACTAAATTTTAAATTAAATTATACCAATAATGTGAGTTTAATTTAAAAAGTGGTTTAAATATTTGGAATAATAATAATTTATATTATATAATAAGTTTAACTTAAATTTTTTCCTTAATGAATAGTGAAAACATTAAAAATTATTTACTGCGGTTAAGGTAAAAATGAGTTTACCTGGAGATAAACTAAAAATATAATGGTTAATAATGAAATAAAACTTTTCTAATTCCTAATTTATGGTCATATTTATACCTTATATATTATAAGGTTATAAAATTCTCAATTTTGGAGCCTTGTGGCATGAAAAAAACATGGTTGAAATTCTTTCTTTTAAAAAAATGCAAGTGTGTCTACTCCCCACCCCCTATCCTATCCTTTCCACACATCAAAAACCCATTGGTTCGGCTAATAAAATCAAACTTAACTTCCCTAATTCCCTAACCTTATCATATAATTCATATTATGTTCATAAATCCAACCTAGGAATGCTTTTTGTGCAAGTTAAAAGAAGTTTTCTAAATAAGAGGTAATGTCCTTACCCGAGTGTTTTATATTATTTATTATTCCACCTCATTCAAATATTATTAACCCTTGATGATATAATAACATCATTATATTACATATACATGGATTTATTTATGTTAAGATCATGTCCTATAACCATATCCCCCCCTCATATGGGAAACAAAACTGTTGATCGTGTATACAGCGGACTACCGCCTCACGAACTGACATAATTTTTTTTCCATCACTGCTTCTCAAGGATATATATAATGATGTATTTAATGTTTATATATGATATTTATGATAAAATTATACCTATTTAATTATAATATCACATATACCTTCTTACATTTCATTCCATAGAGAATATGATAACGTCACTCGTGTGTACGGTGGACTACCGCCTCACAAAGCGATGTGATTTTTTTTCACTTACACATTACATGGAAGGTAATGAGGATTAATTTAATATTTATTATAATAATTTAATATTAAAAATTTTATTAAATTAATATATTATAAACTTTCTTTCCTTACTATCCATTGAAAATGATAACATCATTCATGTGTACGGAGGACTACCGCCTCATGAAGTGATATGATTCATTTTTTTTTATTTTATTATTACCGCATCACATTGATGGTATATGTAATGTTAAGTAAATAAATAATATTATATTTATGATATAATTATAATATTTTAAATATAAAATAACACTTACCTTTCTTTTTTCATGATTGTGACGTCCCAGACCCGGATGCCACTTAACGGGTGCCTCATGCCCGGTGGGCTACATGGCCTCAAGCGCATCTTCCAAAATTCCAGAGGCTACCTACTAGTAGAGAGGGGCTAGGGTGTGTCTATGGGAAGACTATGCCCTCATTATCAGAGTGTATCATAGTGGAAGGATTAAAAAAGGAATAGTAAATAGGGGAAGTAATATAAATAAATAGCGGAAGCAAACTGATGCAACAGATAAATGAGAATAATAATATCTATATCAACTGGGACATGATGATATAATGTTAAGTCACTAGAAATCTGGAAAACAATAATAAAAGATAGTAGGCATAAAATTTTCCCTAGATTACTAGAAAACAAAGACTACTCCAAGCATCCCAAGATCCAACTCGGTCATCTGTTTTCAAGCTCCAGCCTAACAGCGCACAATTAATTATTGGAAGTCATATGATTCCCTTTGTTAATACCTTAAACCATGTAATATAATCTAGGTACCAAATGACGCCCTAATAGGGTTTGAGATAAATCTTAGTGGGCCACCACAAACGGTGTATATAATATTTGGCCCGTGTAATGGAATATAGCAGTGTGCAGGCATGAATATATAAGTAAAGCAAGCAGTACAATATGATTAAATACTCAATTACCTACTTCAGCCCTCGGCTGGTGTCTGAACATGTTACTAGTTCATTTTATTAATCATTGACCATTTAATATTAATAGGTCACATGAGGCATATCCATCATTGACATCACCTCGTCATAGTATTAGTAGTGAAGGTCTCAAGACGTAATAAGGCAACCTGAAAATGATATTCAGTGAGGGAGTTATAGGGTAATAACCAAGGTAACATAAACTCACGGAATGATAACTTAGTAGTATTAGAGTCTAGATAAGGGAAAGAGTTTAATCCAAGGACCATAATCTAAGGCATTCCACAATAAGGCTCCTACTGAGTCCAAGGTGATCGACCAAGGTAAAACGGGGCTAAGCAAAGATTGGGTCTAAGGAGTGTATCCAAGGCACCTACTTGTCAATGATGGATCCAAGGAGTTTATCAGAGGTATCCTATAATAAATAAAGGGACTCTATGGTAGTATACCAGGAATCCAAGGAATAGACAACAACCAGAGTCTAGGTGGTTATCAACCTAAGAAAATAGCATCCCTGAATCAGAATGGGGTTCCCGAGAGCCAAGGTATTCTTCTCTCATAATCCAAGGCAAGATTGATTTAGTCCATTCCTATTTGATATTGTAATCATGTAATAATTAATTTGGTTCAAGTCTTGCCTTCCATTAGTGTGGATAGGTCAAGTATAGTTGAAACCATTATTTATTAGTCTAAGCATTTTCTTCCATTAGTGTGGATAGGCTAAGTAGAGTTGCAACCATTTAATCAAGTCTTTATTAACCATTAAATAATATTAAATTATTGAGGTTCACTCCTCTACATTCCATAAACATGGAAAGGGGTTCTACAGACATTTAACCTTTATGCAATACCATTTTTTAAGGCTAAGTTATATACTTAGTATACTTGTCATTCCACATTTCACATTTGATAATCATTTAGAAGCACTTACCTTAGGCGGGACTATTGTTGAGCATACATGGTACATTACATTATGAAATTCTCATTAACATCAAGACATTTATCATGGAAAGACTCTTATTTAGAAAGTTCAATCAAGGGCACACCCGAACGGTGGCTCAAACGTTCCGAAACACTAAAAACCAATTATGGAATAACCTTCAACATGAGGTAGATTGTGTTGTGGGTGTAACCACTAACAACTAATCACATATTTGGAAAGAACATAACCATACTATTCTAACAAGAATAATCATACCATTCAAATTAAAGAAACGATCCCTGATGGAATCGGCGGGCCCCACATGAATATCCCAAAATCAACGAACTTTTGGGATGAGTTATAGACCACCCACCTTAGGGTTGTTCGATACTTCTACTCCTATATCGGCCCTTGATTTTCTTCATATCAGAGTAGATCTAAGAAAAGGTGAAAAATGCTCACATTGTGATATCTAGGTCGAGAGTGAAAGATAAGAAGAATGGATAAATAGGACTCAAGTACTTATCGTTGTGCATCCAACATGATGAATGGAAGCTCAATCAGATTCCAGAAAAAAGAGATATCTTGATCCCTAGCCTTACCTCCAAAAAGATCAAAATGGGTGAAAATGGAGGAAAATCCCACTGGTTCTCGAGTTAGAAAGAAGTATGAGTATTAAGGAAAAAATTTTAAATTTACCCAGAAAATTATCCTGCACACGGTTTGTCCCAACGGTTTTTCAAACTGTGTGCAAACCGTGCAAGACAGATCTTCCCAAAATCGCATCATCTGCATGGTTTGATCAAACTGTACGCAAGCCATGCATGAGAAACTAGGGAAAATGGGTAATTCACATGGTTAGGCTGCCCGACTGTGCACCAACCGTGTGAGGTGGATCTATCTAAAAAAACATAATCCACAAGGTTTTCCAAACCATGTGGAATTCCTGCACGGTTTACTCTAAACCGTGCACCAAGCCTATTTCCACAAAAGATGGATTCTGGGCTCCAAAAAATCCCTGAACACCCTTAGAACCATTACTAACTTATTAGGAATCCATATTAGGTACAAAGTAAATATTTAGACCAAAACTTAAAAGATCCATACCTGAGTGAAACATAGGGTTCTAACAGTCTTTCCCCCTTAAAAGAACTCACCCCCGAGTTCTCCTTCCAAGGGTAAAGAAACACTATCTGAGAAAAAAAATCTAGCCACTGAGCATGTAAATCAGCTTCCCTCTCTCATGTCTCATTCTATACTCATTCATGCTTCCATAAAACCCGTACGAGAGGGAAATAATTGTATTATAGAACCTTCTTACTTCGGTCAATGATATGTACTAGATACTCCTTAAAGGAAGCATCAGCATCTAACTCAACTTAATTGAGATCAAAGGTATGATATGGGTCAAAATGATATTGGAGAAGCTGTGAGACATGAAAGACATCATGCATTGTCTGGTACCTCTGAGGTAGTAGCAACCAATAAGCTACTGGAATGACTCTCTCTAGAATCTTGAATGGCCCTAAATAATGAGGCGAAAGTTTTCCTTGCTTCCTTAACCACTTATGCCATAACCTAGGCGATACCCAAAGGAAAACATGATCCCAAAACTCAAACTCAAGAGGTCATCGACATCAATTGGCATAAGACTTATGTCTAGACTGAGTAGTAGTCACACACTTCCTGATCAGCTGAACCTGTTCTGATGTCTCTTGAACGATATGAGGACCCAGTAGGGATGCCTCACCTACCTCTAGCCAGCACAAGGGTTATGAGCATGGTCTGCCATACAAGGTCTCAAAAGGTTCCATCTGAATTGTTGCTTGAAAACTTTTATTATAATCAAACTTGATGAGTGGGATATGATTCTCCAAAGAACCGCCAAAATCAAGTACACGTGTTCAGAGCATATCCTCTAGAACCTGTATTATCCATTCCTATTGTCCATTGATCTGAGAGTGAAAAGATGTGATTAGAAGCACATGTGTCCCCATATCTTTCTGCAAACCCTTCCAGAACCATGAAGTGAAATGAGAGTCCCTATCTGAAATGATAGTACCTGGAACCCCATGTAGTCGTATGATCTCACAAACATACAGTATTCCCAGATCATCAACTAAGAATTTCTCCTGAATAGGAATAAAGTGGGATGATTTTGTTAGTTTGTCAATGACTACCCAGATAGAATCGTTACCCCTCAGCGACCTAGGTAAGACGACTACGAAATCCATAGAAACATATTCCCATTTCCATTCTAGGACTGGAACCAACTATAACAAGCCTACATTTATTTGGTGCTCTACCTTCACCTGCTAAAAAAATGGAACACCTAGTGATGAATCCTATAATCTGATGTTTCATTCCAGGCCACCAATACTGGCATTGCATATCTCAGTACATATTCGAGATTCCTGGATGAACTGCCCACTGAGAAGCATGGGAATCTTTTATCACCTCCTCTATTATATCTTTAGGAACCCAGATACGTCCACGTAGACACATAACATCATTTCTGTCCACATACCAATATAGAGTTGGGTTATCTCCGGATATACTCTCACGAAGAACCAAACCTTCAGGATTCCAAAACTGCCTAATCTTCACCATCTCAAGGAGGGAAGAGGTGACTATTAAGGCTGGTAGGTATGACTTATCATGACTATCATGAAACTCTATATGATGTTTAGAAAAGTGGGCCATTAACTTCCATTGATCACTGGCTTCCTATATGTCATGTGTTTGATTTTTCTAACTCAATGCATCAGCAACCACATTTCCCTTTATATGCATATAGTCAAGCTCAAAATCAAAGGATTACAGATATTTGATACATCTCCATTGTTTGAGGTTAAAGTCACATTAAGAAAGATCTAATTGAGGATCTTGTGGTCTGTATACCCCACAAAGTGCTCACCCACCAAATAATGTCTCCAACAACATAATTCATGGACAACTGATGCTAGCTCGAGGTTGTGCATCAGGTAATTTCTATTATGAGGCCTTAACTGACAAGATATTTACATAACAAATTTGTCTTCCTGCATCAACACCTCTCCTAGGCCAATACCTGATGCATCGTAGAATACAATATAACCTTTAGCTGGTTCTGGGAGAATCATAATAGGTGCTGATATAAGCCTCCCTTTCAACTCCTGAAAGAATTTCTCACATGCTTCTGACCATGTGAACTTGACACCCTTTTTTTAAGGTCAGTAAGAGGTTCATCAAGGTGAGAAAAGTCCTGTATGAAATGACTGTAATACCCAAAAACCCCCAAGAAACTTTGTATATCAAACAAATTCTTGGGATTCTCCCAAGAATCTACAGTACTAACCTTTTCAGGGTCAAAAGATACTCTTTATTCTCAAATTATATTACCTAATAAGTAGACCTTGTCAATCTAGAAGGAACACTTAGAAAACTTTTCATAAATATGATGCTCTCTTAGTGTAATCAGAAAGATTCAAGATGTTTGGCATGGTTGTTACGAGTGAGAGAATACACCAATATTTCATCCACAATGACCGTGAAAAAAGAGTCCAAGTAGGGGTGAAAACCCCTATTCATCAAATCCATGAAAACAGTAAGTGTGTTCATAAGGCCGAATGGAATAACAAGATACTCATACAGACCATACCTGCTACGGAATGCTATAAGAGGTATATTTGATGGTCTAACTCACACCTGATGATAACCGGATCTCAGGTTGATCCTAGAGAAAACCTTTTCTCCTTGGAGATGGTCAAAGAGATCATCTATTCAAGGAAGTGGATACCAGTTTTTAACCATGAGTTGGTTCAAACTTCTGTAATACACATATAAATGTAAGTTTCCTTCCCCCTTCTTAGTGAAAAGCACAGGTGATCCCTAAGAGGATGTACTAGGCTGTATAAAACCTTTGGTATCTAGGTCCTCTATCTACCACTTGAGCTCTTGAAGCTCAGTAGGTGCCATCATGTATGGAGGAATGGACACTGAATCCACTCCTAGAAAAATCTCAATTATAAACTCTACCTCTCTCTTAGGGGGTAATCTAGAAAATTAATTAGGAAAGAATTCCCTGAAATGATCAACTACTAGAGGGAAATCAGTTTGAAGAAAACCTTGATCCCCCATGAAAAGATTTGAAATCTGGGAAATCAATCCACCTAGCCCATGATGCTTTGGTTCAGCTCTCCCAGCCTGGACATCTCATTCTCCCTTGAAAAGATAACTGCTGACTTCTGGTGATGTAAAAGAAAACCTGCGGTGATAGCAGTCTACAAAGGCGTGATAGTGGAATAACCAGACTATCTCAAGAATAAAATTTAATCCCATAATCTTGATAACAAAGAGATTCCATAATAAATAGTAACTTCCTACTTCAAGGGGATAGTCCCTGTACTGGCGTATGCCCTCTTTTTGTATTCCCAATGGTGTATCGAGAGTTATTACATCGTAGTGATACCGTATCTCTAGATCTAGACTTTCCATGGTAGATACAGAAATAAAATAGTTTGAATAACTTATATCAAACTAAGGAGAGACAATAATAGAGGATACTAGAATAGTACCTCGTACTATAGATGGTCTCACAGCCTGATCCTCAGGTATCGGCTGTAAAGCATGCAACTGACCTGATCCACAACCCTGTTCAATAGATGGACTACCACAATCATGAATGATCAGATGGCATTGTTGGTGATCAGGGATCATACTACCATGGCCAAGACCTCCACCTTAGCCAGATTTATTGGTGTTATTCCAACTCCCCGCCTAACGTGGAATAAAAGAACTCGCTCCTGAAGGTGGATCTGGAATAGATACTTTTCCACTCAAAGCTGGTGGAAAGGTCCTGCAAAAGAACTGAAGATGACCCATACGGCCGTAAGATAGACACTACATAGGGTCTCTATCACATTGGATATTTTTATGCCTTGGTTTCCCACACTGATCACACACTGCAGAGCTATCAAACTAGATACTTTGGTCGCCTCTGCCCTGACAAAAGACCTCAAGGGAACATTTCCTGTCACTAGAAGAACTACTGGCCTGATGCGGCATTGGTCCTATAAATCTGGTACTTGTGCTATCCCTCAGGTTATGCTCAGTGATAAGGGCCTGATCCACTATTGCAGAAAATTTAGGAAGGTGAAATACATTCACCTGAGTTCATATGGCATACAGGAGCCTATCCTTAAAACATATAGCATGTGAAAGTTAATCACTAGCTAGAAGCAGTGTAAAGCGCTGTAAATCAGTGAAACATGCTAAATATTCTATAACTAACATAGAACCCTACTCGAGATGCATGAACTCTCTAGATTCGTCATCTCTCGGTTCCTGAGGAAAGAACTAATCTTAGATGGAAGTCTAGAATTCAACCCATAACATGCCTTGATAAAGACCGGTCTGGGTAACCACATCCCACCAACGCTTGGCTGAAACCCAAAGCATGTATGTATAAACCTTTACTCTCCTCTATTGAGGCGTTTATAGATGCTCAAAGATAGACATCATGTCCTCTATCCAAGACTCGGCATCTTGAGAACCACTATCCCCTTAAAAATTAGAAGGATGCTACTGCTGGAACTCACTGGTCAAATCAGCTATCATTGGTGAAACCCATGAAGCATCTTGCATGGAATACATCAGATGTAGGAAACTATCAAGGAATTGAGCATCAGTGCTCGAATCAGGTACAACAGGTGGTTCCTCAAGTGGCACTCCTGGAGGTATGACCGGAAGCTCAGGGACTACAATGTCTGGAGTATGGTCATCACCACTCTCAAGGTGAACGACACGAGGATGTCATGGTGGCATTGGTCTAAAAATTCCAAGAACACACCTCCGAAAAAGCATAAAATCAAGGAGATAGCATCACTAACGGAATCTGAACTTAATAAAACTCACTACCCAAGTCATACTACCCAAACTACCCACTTAGACGGCCAGGTATCGGTAATTTCTCAAGTATAAGTTTCATATCATTTTGAAGTTATTTTCTAGGTTCAATCCTTTAACTTTCATAAACATGAAAAGGAGGGATAAGAATGTGAAACCAATTAATTTTAGATTCTAGGATTAATTTTTATAATGGATATCCATTTCCGATGAATCAGTGCCCATAAAACTATCACCAGAAACAACCCCCATTTATTTATAGCATAATGGATCGACTTGATAAATTACTCATCCCAACCCGTGAGGGCCCGTACACCTCATGAATTAAGATAGGAAACCGCTCAATCATAACCAATATTAGTACATGTAAAATAAACTCTCACAACATCATTCAACAATCAAAATCATATCAAACAATGAAAAGAACTGAAATGAACCTATATGGAATGGAAATATGAATGACATGTGAATTCTAGTTGCCTATAATGATTCATGTATCAATGCTCCTTTCCCTCATATCATTAGGATCAGGATGAAGTAAATTCTCAAATAGAGTAATAATCAACAACACCACACAACATGTGCATCACCTAATGGTGAAATAATATTAATTGTAATAGGAAAAATAGAAAAACAATTACATTTTGGGTAACTTGGATTTTTCCCTAAACATGGGTTCGTGATGCCCAAACATGGATTATGACCAAGTCCCAAGAGTTCCTATTCTCCAATATATTATCTAAAAATATAAAGGCAAGAAAATAAACCCCTCTGATACCACTTTGTGACAACCCAGACCCAGATGCCACTTAATGGGTGCCCCAAGCTCGGTGGGCCACATAGCCTCAAGCGCATCTTCCCAAATGCCAGAGACTGCTGACTAGCAGTGAGGGTCTAGGGTGTGTCCGTAGGAAGACTATGCCCTCATTATTAGAGTTTAGCACAATGGAAGGATTATAAAGGAATAGTAAATTGTGGAAATAATATAAATAAACAGCAGAAGAAAACTGATGCAACAGATAAACGAGAATAATAATAATTGTATCAACTGGGACAATGATGATGTAATTTCATGTCACTAGAAAACTAGAAAAAAAATGATACAAGAAAACATGCATAACATGTTGCACAAAGTAAAATAAAAAAAATACTACTCCAAGCTTCCCGAGATCCAACTCAGTCATCTACTATCAAGCTCCATCCTAACAGCACACAATCAAGTATTGGAAGCTGTATGTTTTCCTTTGACAATACCTACAACCATGTAATCTACTCTGGGTACAAAACAGTGCCCATAGAGGGTGTGAGATAAATCTCATTGGTCCACCACCAATGGTGTCTATAATATCCACCCCGTGTAATGGAATATAGTAGTGTGCAGGAATTCATATATAAGTAAAGCAAGAAGTATAATATGACTAAATACCCAAGTACCTGATTCAGCCCTCGACTGGTTTCTGAACATGTAATCAGTTCATTTTATTAAGCCTTTACCATTTAATGTTAATAGGTCACATGATTCATAGCTAGCACTAACATCACCTCATGATAGTATAAGTAGTGAAGGTCTCAATACGTAACAAGGAAACCTGAATATGATATCCAATGAGGGAGTTCCACGGTAATAACCAAGGTAGCATAAACTCACAGAACACTAAATTAGTAGTATCTAAGTCTATCTAGGGGTAAGAGTGTAATCCAAGGAGCATAATCCAATGCATTCCACAATAAGGTGCCTACCGAGTCCAAGGTGATCGACCAAGGTAAAACAGGGCTAAAAAAAGACTAGGTCCAAGGAGTGTATCCAAGGAACCTACTTGTCAATGCTCAATCCAAGGAGTGTATCTAAGGTATCCGGTAATAAAGAAATGTACCCTACTATAGTATACCAGGTATCTAAGGAATAGACAAGAACCAGAGTCTAGGTGGGTATCAACCTAAGAAAACTACATCCTTGAATTGGAATGTGGTTCCCAAGACCCAAGGTATTATCCTCTTAGAATCCAATGTGAGATCAAGTAAGCCCATTCTTATTTGATATTGTAATCATGTAATAATTCATTTGGTTCAAGTCTTTCCTTCCATTAGTTTGGATAGGTCATGTAGAGTTGAAACCATTATTTATTGGTCCAATCCTTGTCTTTCATTAGTGTGGATAGGACAAGTAGCGTTGCAACCATTTAATAAAGTCTTTATTAACCACTAAGGCAAATTCAATTACTGAGGTTCACTCCGCTACCTTCTATAAACATGGAAAGGGGTGATACAGACATGTAACCTTTATTCAATCCCATTTTTAAGACCCATTTATATACTTAGTATACTTGTCATTCCACATTTCACATTTGATAATCATTTGGAAGCACTTACCTTAGGCGGGACAAGTGATGAGCATACATGGTACATGAAATTATGAAATTATCATTAACAACAAGACATTTATCATGGAAAGACTCTACTTTAGAAAGGTCAAGCAAGGGCACACCCGAATGGTGGCTCAAATGTGGTGAAACACTAAAACTCAATTATGGGATAACCTTCAACATGAGACGGATTGAGTTGTGGGTGCAACCACTAACAACTAATCACATATTGGAAAGAACGTAACCATAATACTCTAAAAAGTATAATGATGGCATGTAAATTTAATACACGGTCCTTAATAGAATCAGTGGTCCCACACGAAAATCCCAAAATCAACGAACTTTTGGGATGAGTTATAGACCACCCACTTAAGGGTTGTACAATACTTCTCCTTCGGTATTGGCCCTTGATTTTCCTCGAATCAAAGTAGATATTAGAAAAGGTAAAAAACTCTCACATGGAAATATCTAGGTCAAGAGTGAAAAAGAAGAAGAATAGCTAAATAGGACTCGAGTACTTACCATTGCACATCTAACGTGATGAATGGAAGCTCGATCTGATGTCGGATGAAGGAGATCTCTTGATCCATATCCTTAGACTCCAAAAAGTTCCAAATGGGTGAAAATGGAGTAAAATCCCACTGGTTCTCAGATTAGGAAGAAGGAGGAGAATTGATATATCTTTAAGGGGAAAACTGGAAATTTACCCAAAAAATTAGCCTATGCACGGTTTGTTTACAGGTTTGTCAGACCATGTGCAAACTGTGTGAGACGACTCTGCCCAAAATCACATCCTATGCACGATTTGATCAAACCATGTGCAAGACATGCATGATCACCTAGGTAAAAAGGGGTGTTCATATGGTTAGTCTTCACAGTCTTACGCCAACTGTGCGAGGTGGATCTGCCCAAAAAAACACAATCTGCACGGTTTACTCTAACCGTTATCCAAGCATGTTTTCCCCAAAATATGGGTTCCAGGCTCCGAACAAGCCTCAAACACCATAGGAACCTTTACTAACTCATTATTCATCCATATTAGGTCCAAAGTAAATATTTAGACAGAAAAATTAAAGGATCCATACCTAAGTGAAAAATCAGGTTCTTATAATGATATTCAAAAAATGGAAACATTACTCATGAGTACGTACGACCTGCGATCTCAATCATTGTAACATAGTTCATTTTTTGTAACCATATTTCATGTTTGGATTAAATAGTAAAATTTATATATATAATTTATAATTATTTCATGGTTACCATCTTGGAGATGATTAATTAATAATCTCTTTGACCTTAGTCAACTTACCAAAGTGATTTTTGATATATGAGTTTTTTATCATTAAAACATTCGACGTGGAATTAATTGGTTGAGTAATTGAATAAGATATAGTAAAAATTAATATAAATTGAATAAAAAACATGAAAAAAATTATTATGAAAGTAAATAATTAAATTAATTTTATTATTCAAGGAGATAAAGAACACAGGTAACAAATCAGGCTCAATGTAAGGGTTATCTCTCTAAACCACCCTTTCCTTAAGGTTATGAACTTTCTCTCTCTAACTCAATTTATATATATCTTAATGTTATAGACTACTTATAAATTATTTATATATGTCTATCACATATAAACTTAGCTTATTCTCCCTTCCTTTTATGGGGTAATACATGCCTTATGATCATTTCTCTGATTCCTTCATTATGAAATCTATTTTGTTTATGATATGAAGCAAGATTATACAACCCATTTTCTTTCCATGGGTAATTATTATATTGTGTCTTATGATTAATTACATTTTTTTATCACATAGATCATAAAAATTCTATTCTAGTTGCACCCAGATATCACTACAATACATTGGGTAAATATTTATTCTCATAAGGCATCATGTATGGGATTAGGGAGGAAACCTAATATCTCATGGTACTTTGTCCTTAATTTAATATTATCCAAGTAGTTAGCCTCAGATAATGTTTATTCCATGTTATATGTTGTTTCCACACTTACTATGATTCCATTATCTTATGATTCCATGTTATTTATGTTATTCTTCCATGATATTACTCTTGTTCCATCTCTTTTATGATATCGTGTTATACCTTTGACTCACATGTTATTTTTCCTTATCATTTTTATTCCATTATGATGATTTTTAGACCACCCATTTCTTTATCTATTCTCTAGGATATCCCACACATATTTAGGATTTCTAATGGATTTTAATAGCTTACTATGGAAAATAAAAAAAATAATCCATGTTTTATGTATTAAGAACCTAGTATTCCAAATACACAAGGCCTTTAAGATCCTTGCATATTATTAATGGTTATTGTTTTTAATAATCATGTAATAATATCTATAAAAGGAATGGGTCACCATATTTTTTATCATAGGCAAAGGTTTAGTTAACCTTTGAAACTAGAATTAGAAAACTTTAGCGAGAACCCTAGGGATAAGTCAAAGTATAAGACTAAGTAGAGAAAAATATCCTAGAATCTTGGTGAAGTATAGAGCGAGTGGTTTTGGAGGAATTTAATCCCTTTATGGATACTAAAAGTGGATGTGGTTCTAGAACAAGTTTACCTAGAGTTAATAACCTTGAAAAAGGTATGTTGGGATTGACTTAAGAATTTTCTAATACACAAAAATGGGACTTATTGTACACTTGGTTTGACACTCTTGGGGGATGTGTTTTGGAAATTCTAAAACTCTTTATCAACCATTGTCATGACCCCCTCCCCACAAAGTCTACCCCTCCTGGGCCGACAATATGAGAAGGGAAATAATGACCCCCGAGTCCCACCTCCAGTAGGCCCCGGGTTGGAAACTAGCACTGAGGGTATAGTACACACACAAATGGGAGGCATTACCCTCTAGGAGAACACATGCAGAAGATATATATAATATAGACACCAATAAACTTCAACTCGGGAAAAAATATATAATAAATCCTAATTACGAGTATGTAATGTCATGAAAACTACTACAACTAAAAGGGGAAAACTGCAAATACCCAAAAGAAAGTAAACACACTAGCAACCACAAGCCCGAACAGCTCCTGCAACCCCAAGCTAGTAGAAACTAGCTTGATCTCCAATATACTCCAAGTGACCTGAAAAATAGTTTATGTATACAAAGGGTGAGTATAACAGTATACTTAGTAGGATCCTCCCTGAAGCCTCTCGTGAAAAAGTAAAGAAAGCATGTTAAAGCACAGTGAACAACAAGTGAAACTAACTCATCACCTAAATAGATATACTAAGTTCCCAACCTCACCATGACTACTCTCACCAAGTAATGCATATAAGAGTATATAATATAATGAATAATATCAAGGGTACCCTGCTACTACTTCCCCATTGGTTTTATGCGTTTCCCCAACGTCGCACGTCCTAAGCATCTCTCTCTAAAAAGGCTATCCCGCAGACACCTGGGCGAATCACCACAACATGCACCTCATGAAAAAAAACCACCACATCCATGTAATAAAGTAACCAGGTAGTTTCTGGGATCCACCACATCTCATATAACATGCATCATACGTCGAGTATTATACCTTAATCCATTACAGCCCATACACCTAGTAAAGATCCTCAAGCCATCACAACCTATACACATTACACCTATAATAGTCCATATGATACCATATCAAGAATATATGTGTGTGAATAACCACAAGACATTACATCCCTCTACACACATATATGGGGAAAACTAACCACTGTGCCTACCAGCACAAGTATCTACCAAGAGAAGAGAGTGGGGCCAAAGGGGGTAGTTAGCCATCCATCCTCCCACTAGAATGTTGGGGAAATCACCCCCCAGGGCTCAGAATCTCCGGGGCGTCAGTTTCCTTAACTGAAAGGGTGCAGTAGTGTATAAAAACACAAAAAGTATAGAATATACTATAGCTCATAACCACACTATGGGAATAACCTAGTCTTATAATCAACTGCAGCTAACATCTCTCAGACTTCAGGATGCCACTTCTAAGATTAGGTATCCTATAAGCGCACAACCATTTTAAGAGCTTTATTACTTTACTCCATTTCCTTTTTATCAGTTTCACTTTACATTAATTAATTATTTAAACACTGATTAACCATTATCAATTTCCACGTTATATTTCATTAGCATCACACCCAAAGTCTGTTGTCCCTTTAAATTGTAACCTCAGCATTGCGTCCCAACAAGATACAACCCCATGGGTTAACATAATTTATTCAATTATTCATCATTAATTTTCCCTAATCCCAGGCATTCTAGAAAAACATTCTATGCTACTAAACACAAGGGGGATCAACCCGGTGAGAAGATGAACTACCCATCGAGTCTTTTCCACCTATAGCAAGAGCGTAGACCCATCCTCCCTTGAGAATCTAAACATGGAAATCATGTGGAATACCCCATGCTTCTTTGCCCATTTCAGAAGAAGGTTAAGTAAGACTATCTTCCTTGAGTAGTGGGAAAAGTAAAGCAGATAAAAAACCAAAAAGAATCAATAAGAATCCAAAAATTCACATCCAATACATTTCATCATCCCTAGTCCCCCCCCCAACACCCACATTCATAAACTGATGCATCTCGCCACTCTAGGGGTCAACTTCTTCCACAACCATTAGGCCTCCATGCCCCCACATATCACAATAACCATCCAAGATCACATCACAATGAAAGCAGCAGGAAAACAAACATCACATCAATTGGGCTCTTGGCCCTTAAACAAGCAAGAGGGTAACTCAGAACCCTACAAGGAATTATCTTTTATCAAACAACCAGTTCTTTAATCCATCTTGTATTAATTAATTTATTATTCGTAGGTTCCAACTTTGGGAAACCTAAACAGAAAGCTATCAAATTTATTAAACATGTTTACTCCATAAATTTGATTAACATCAAATTACATCAACAACAATCAGATTCATTCACATGCCTCTTTATCTTTGGACAAACAATTATTAATTAATTCTGGCTTTACGTTCTTTACTAATTTCCATCAAGAATGAAAAGATAAACAAGAAATCATAGATATCACACTATCTAGAAAAATAAGAGGCAATAACATACGATTGATATCAATTTATTTATCTGGTTCAAATATTTATTATGTAAATTACATTGTGATCCAGTGGCATAAAACATGATAACTATATAGTTTCACATAAAAGAAAATAGAAGCAACGAATCCCTTACCTTAAACAGTTCTTGATATTCTTTATATGAGAATGAGCCACACAACGAGTTACAATCTCCTCCCCCCTGTGACAACTGTATCCACCTGAGGATGTAGAGAAACCACCACAACGGTCAACACCTAATAAAATCCCATTAGGAACATGGAGATAACATTCCATAAAAGGGAAAGGAGAAATATAAGAATATGAACCCAAAATAATGATGATAGATCATACCTTATATCGAAGATTGATCGATACTACTTGGTTGCATCAAAAAACAGAGCGAAAGAAATCCTAGGAGGAAATTTTCATTATGCAACTCCTACGGGAAGGAATGAAATGTTAAAGCATCTCAAACCTGAGAACAAGGAGGAAGAACTAGGTAGGAAGATATCTCGTCCCTTTAGAAGAGTTAATGGAGCAACAGTTTAAGATACGATGGATTTCCCATTAAAAGCAGATCGCATTAAACCATGTGGTTTGACCAAGTAAAAACATCTCGATCCTTAGAATAAATTAATATAGGATTTATGGCCTTTGAATCGTCCTTAAAGTCTTTAAAAAAGGCTTTAAATGCATTTTACGTCAATGGAAACATTAAAGGGGCGAAACTATTGGAATCTGGGAATATTGTTCTTGAAATCGAAATTTAGCAAAGGAAAAACAATGTTCGTGAACCTCACCATTGAAATCTCACCGTTGGAACCTCACCATTCTTGATACATTGTTCATGAACCTCACTATTGGAACCTCACTGTTATGGAAACACTGTTCATGAACCTCACCATTGGAACCTCACCGTTCTGGAAACACTATTCATGAACTTGAAATTTGGCAAAGGAAATAGGTCACTGTTGGAACCTCACCATTCTGGAAACACTGTTCATGAACTTGAAATTTGGAAAAGTATTGGGGATAAGTCACCTTGACCTCCCAGAACACCTCATACACCATATTTTCACAATGGAATGGACCAGAGAGTTATGGTCCATTACAACCATTGTGAAGGATTTTTAAAAAATAGGTTAGAAAACCTTATAGGGAAATTAATATGGATAACCTAGGTTGAAATCTAGAGACTCATAAGTTAGGATGTAATTATCATTTATAAGTTATTCCTCCCAATTTTATAATTTTTTCATGTGTATGTTTATTAGTTAATGTATTCTCATTTTTTATCTTTTAGTTAATAGTGGGAAATAGGAGAAACCATGAAAAATTCCAGCATGATATGCAATGTGAGGATTACCCTAATGATATGCCTAATCTCATGGGTGCAGGAGATGGGAACTTTAGGGAAGTACTAGCTCAACTAGATCAAGTTATGAATAATATCATGAATCATGTGTAATGTCTTTCTCTTCTAAATAAAGATCAAGTTGTAGTCAAATATTTTATATGAAAAAGGCCTCTACCTTTGGTGAAACTTCTAACCCCCACATCACTAAAAAATTTATTATCTCCATTGATAGGATATTCTCCATCCTCTAACACATAGAGAGAGATAAATTTGTGATGGACATGTATCACATTGAGGGAGAATCATACCAATGGTGGAAATTTATCAATAACACAAATTCCAAATAGGATATTCATTCCATGGAATGAGAATAATTCAATAGAATAATTTTCAAAAAATCTTTTACCTGATATCTCTATCTTGAAAGGGATAGAGAGTTCCATAGTCTAAAGAAAAATAGAGAAGAGTCTATCTTGGTGCATAAGGTAAACTTCACAAGGTTTTCACAGTATGACTTCATCTTTTTTATCATCACTAAAAGTAAGGTGGACCATTTATTTAGTGGGATAAATCCAATTCTACAAAAATATTTGGTGATTCTATACTTTGATAGTTATAAAGATATTATATGTTGTTCCCTAAATGTTTAGATGGAGATTAATGACTCTCATTGGTCTATTGGTATTTGAGAAAAAAGATATAAAATGGAGTTCTATTTGGGTGCATCAATAGATAAATCCCATGGAGGAAAGAAAACACAACATCTCACTTGTCAAAATTGTGGGAAGAAGGATCCCAAAAATTTCCCAAGGGGAATTGGAAAATGCTTTAAGTGTGGAAAAGAGGGGCATCAGGGTAATCAGTACCAAAAGAAAAATGAATAATCCCACTAATTAAGAATAAGTAAAGAGGTTTTAGATCAATAATATTTCCATGGTATATTTTTTTAACTATAAGTAACATGGTCATTATATAAGTTGTTTCCCTACGCTAAGTTATGTCATAGACAATCATCAACAACAACCTCCAAGGTAGAAATAAAGGGAGTATACTATCACTAAGGCTGAGGTGGATGCTAAAAACAATGTGGTGAAAAGTATACTAGTTTTTAATTCAAGAATTGTGAAGTTACTTTTTGATTTTAGTTCTATTAATTATTTAATATCTTGTAAGTTTAGTAGAATTGTTCAAACACCACCTCAAAACATGGAGGTTAAGCTATCTGTTAGAACAAAAAACAGAGTGATGGTAGAATCCCAAGTATATAACTCCTACCCAATAAATGTTTATAGACATAATATTCTGTAAAATACCATATTACTTCCTTTAGTGTATTTTGATGGAATTTTGGGAATTAATTGTCAATCCATATATAAATCCAATATCAACTATCGAGAGAAGAAGATCACTCTTCACATCCCAATTCATCCTATGATTATATACATGTGTAAGGAGGAGGATGAATCTACCCTAGAATATTATATTCAAGAATTAATATTATTTCCTTATGAGAAAGATAATCTAGCCTAAATTATTTATACAATGTAGATAATCATTCTTAAAGACAAAACCATTGTGAGGGATTATACTAATGTATTCCCAAAAGAGTTGTTTGGTCATACTCCTAACTGATATGTTGAGTTCTCGATAAAACTTATACCTGGATATCTACCCATATCCAATACTCCTTATAGAATATTCACTATTGATTTGGAAGAACTAAAGAAGTAGTTACATGAGAATCTAGAAAAGGGTTTTATATGCCCTACTACATCATCATGGGGTGTAGCAGTCTTCTTAATCAAGAAGAAAGATGGGAAAATTATCCTTTATATTTATTATCATGAACTCAAAAAAATCATGGTAAAGAACAATTATTTCCTACCATAAATAGATGACTTATTCTATAAACTATGAAGATCTCAGTATTTCTCTATGGTGGACCTTTGATCATGATATCACCAATTAAGGGTAAAGAAGGATGATATTCCAAAAAATTCCTTTCAAACAAGGTATGGATATTATGAATTCATAGTGATTCCTTTAAAACTAACCAATTCTATATTAATATTTATGTACATGATGAATATATTCTTTAGATATTACCTTGAAATTTTTTTTGTAGTATTTATAGATGATATTCTAATTACTATGAAAGAATTGTGAAGCATGAGGATAATTTAAATACTATGGTAAGGTATTTCAGAAAGGATAAGATATGTGAAAAGTATAGTAAAAGTGAGTTATGGGTCAAAGAAGTTTCATTATTGGGGAATATTATCACATGAAATGGGATATTTTTTGACCCTTCTAGGACAAATTCAATTGAGGACTGGTCTAGACCATCATAGGTAATAAATATCCGTAGTTTCATTAGAATAGATGGGTATTACCGATGTTTTTTGAAAACATTTTTGTGATTGTAAAACCCCCTAACCAAGCTAACATGTAAGGGAGTAAAGTTTTTCTAGACTGTTGAATGTGAAGATAACTTTAAGGAGTTGAAAAAGAGGCTTATCGCTGCACCATTACTCATGTTTCTCTCAAGTGGAGAACTTTTTATGGTATAAAATGATGATTTGAAGAATGTTTTGGGATATATAACAATTCATAATGATTAATTGATAGCCTATGCCTCAAGGAAGTTGAAATTTCATGAGAAAAACTATCCCATACATGACTTGGAGTTGGCTATAGTGATATTTATGTTGAAGATCTAGCAACATTATATATATGGGGTGAAGTGTGAAATATATATGGATCACAAGAGCCTAAAATATATATTCACACAGAATGAGCTTAACATGCACCATGAAATTTTGTTAGAGCTAATAAAGGTTTGTGATTGGTTAATCCATTACCATCCCAGGAAAGTAAAAAAAGATACAGATGATCTAATTATAAAGGATCCAACAATTATATCAATGATGAGAATTGAGAAGGATCCAATATTCATAGAACTAAAAAGAATGGAAATGGTAATAATAAAAGGATATTCATCCTACCTTGTTCAAATAACTTCTCAAACATCTATTTTTGAAAGGATCAAGGATTTCTAGAAATGGGATGAGGTTCAATGAAAAAAATGTAGTGAATATTCTGAAGTTCAACCTTGATATATGTGGGGTTATAAGGTTTTAAACCAAAATATGTATCCCATAAAAACTAGAGCTGAAGATGGATCTTCTGAATGATTCAAATAGATCATCCTTCTCTATTCATTCATGAATCACTAATATGTATATATATCTCAAGAAAAACTTTTTGCAGGATAACATGAAGAGAATGATTGTGGAATTTGTATCTTGATTCTTGGTATGCCAAAAATTCAAAAATGAATGACATAATTCTAAGGTTATTATGAAACTGTTACCCATACTAGTATGTAAATGGGAAACAATAACCATGTATTTTGTATTTGGAATCCCCAAGACACCCAAAGTCAATAATTCCATCTTGGTGGTAGTCGATCACCTTACAAAGTTTTCACATTTCATTTATATCAAAGAAGATTTATCTCTTGACCAAATAGATAACATATACATAAGGGGATTGCTGAGATTGAATGGAGTGGAACTCTCTATTATATCTTATCGAGATCTGAGGTTTACCTAAATATTATAGAGAAAACTTCACCAAACATTGGATACAGAACTCGGTTTCAGTACTACATATCACCTTAGATTGATGGTCAATTTGAATGAACCATCCAAACTCTAGAGGATATGATAAGGTCTTGTTCAATCGATTTCAGAGGATGCTGGGATCAAAACCTTCCTCTAATAAGGTTCTTATATAACAATATTTTCCACTCTAGCATTCAAATGACACCTTATGAGGCTATGTATGGGAAGTGGTTTTGGACTTTCACATGCTGGGATAAAGTTGGAGAGTGGTAGGTGATGTGACATAATCATTCCCAAGAGATGAATAAGAAGGTAAAAACCATTTAGAATTACATGAAATCTATGCAAATTTGACATGAAATCTATGCATACTACTAAATTTCCCTAAGATCTATGCATACAATTGTCAACAAGACTTGGATTTGAGTTTGGAGATATCATGTTCCTTCATATTTCACTGTGGAAGAAAGTCATGAGGTCCAGGAAGAAGGAAAATCTTAGTCCTATATACACCATCCCATTTAATATCCTTGATCAAATCAGAGCAGTGGCCTACCGATTACCACTCCCACCTAATCTATCTCAAGTACATTTTGTGTTCCATGTATCTCTCTTGAGGAAGTACAAACCAAACCCATCATATGTAATGAATCTAGAGGTAGACCATTGGATAAAAACATTCATATGAGGAGAATCCAGTGAAGATCTTGGATCATAGAAAAAAATTTATACAAAACAATTCAACTCACCCAGTCAAAGTGTTATAGTGAAACCACACGTTTGAGGAAGCAACTTGGGAATTATAAGAGGCGATGAAACATAAGCACCCTTACTTGTTTACACCTCAGTATGTAAAATGAAATTTCGAGGGTGAAATCCATTTATTGGGGAAGAATGTAACAACCAGAGACTTTATGATATATATATTTTTAAATAAATTCAATATTTTTTATAGCTTGCGATGCATGCAACACCAGGTTTAAACAAAACATGATAGTCTATTAAAGTAATATTATTTAAACATTACCATTATAACCTAATCGTTAAGTTGACAGGTATAAATAGGACTAACTAAATTGTGAAAATTATATGGTTTAGACATGTATAAAATAAATTCAATTTTTATGTACTGATTAAAAATAAAATAAGAACCATTTTAAATAAAAAAGAAATTTTTTCTGAAAAACTGTATTTTTCAAAAATATGGTTCAGACAGGCTATGTGCACATAATTTAAAATTAATTTCTAAAAAATTTAGAAAATTTATTTTAAAAAATGAAAATAATTTTTAATGTATTTATATCTATATTAACTTATGGGGAAATTTTTTATTTTTCAAAAAAATATTAATTTTTTCAGTGAATAGTGGAAATTCTTATTTTTATAAAATTATGATTTTTTAATAAATTAAGTCACATTATTATTTTAATTTGATTTAAAATTAACATATTTATTATTTTATTTTATTAAATATAGTCAATTACATTTAAAGTTTATTTATACTATATTTTATTATAAGTTTATTTTTAGGCTTTAAAACACTTTTTTTCTAAAAAGTGTTTTAAAGTACATAATACCTATCCATTTTAAATAATTAAAATAACACCTAATGATAAATGAATTAAATTAAATTTATATATTATATTACTATAAATATGAATTTAAATTCATTTAATTGTGATTACTTTTAATATAGTTAATATGATATCATCTATTCCATAAAAATGCATTTCCTCAAAAATCATTTTTCTCAACACATTTACAGGATTAATTTTAAATTAAATTATACCAGTTATGGGATTTTAATTTAGAAAAATGGATTAAATATTTTGAATTAGAATAATTTATATTATCTAATCAGGTCAACTTAATTTTTGACCATAATGAATAATGTAAATCGTAAAAATTATTTGTTGTGGTTAAGGTAAAAGTGGGTTCATTAGGGGGTTAAACTAAAATGAAAAGGTTAAAAATTACTAAACACTTGTCTAATTACTATTTTTTGGTCATATTTTTAACTTATTTATTCTAATGTTTTGAAATGGTTCATTTTGGATCCTTTTTTCATGAGAAAAATGTGGGTGGAATTCTTTCTTTTCAAAAATTCCAAGTGTCTCTTCTCCCCCGCTTATAAAAGGACACATCATCCCCTATCCTTTAAAAACATCAAAAACCAATTGTTTTGTCCAATACCTACCCAAATAAATTCTCTAATTCCCTCCTGACATCCAATAATCATCCAACCAAGGAAGTCTTTTGGTGAAAATCAAAGAAATTGTCCGAAGAAACGTCCTTAATCGAGTGTTTTATTTTATTTATTATTTCACATCATTCATATATTATTAAACCATAATTTTATAATAACATTTTTATATTAAATATACTGAGATTTTGTTAAGTTGTGTCCATTACCTACAACTTTCTTCTCATCCCTCAATGGGGAAACAAAACTGTTGATCAAGTGTACGGTGGACAACCGTCTCATGAACCGACATAATTTTTTTACATCACCACTTCTAATGGATGGATATAATTATTTATTTAATGTTTATATATTATATTTATTATATAATTATACATTTTTAATTATAATATCACATATAACTTCCAAGTGTCTCCTCTCCCCCACTTATAAAAGGCCACCTCCTCCCCTATCCTTTCCACACATAAAAACCAATTGTTTTGTCTAATAAGTACCCAAATAAATTCTATTCTTCCCTCCCCACATCCTATAATACTTGGTTTGGTTATAAATCCAACCTAGGAAGGATTTTGGTGCAAATCAAAAGAAATTTTCTGAAGAAACGTCCTTAACTGAGTGTTTTATTTTATTTATTCTTTCACATCCTTCATATATTATTAAACCACTATTTTATAATAACCTCATTATATTAAATATATTGAGATTTTGTTAAGTTGTTTCCATGACCTACAACCATCTCCTTCCTCCTTAAAGGGGAAACAAAATTGTTGATCATGTGTACTGCAGACAACCGCCTCACGAACCGACATAATGTTTTTCCATCACCGCTTCTCATGGATGGATATAATGATTTATTTAATGTTTATATATGATATTTATTATATAATTATACATTTTTAATTATAATCTCACATATAACTTCTTACTTTCCATTCCATATAGAATACGATAACATCGCTCGTGTGTACTGCGGACTACCGCCTCACAAAGCGATGTGATTCATTTTTCACATATGCTTCACATGGAAGATAATAATGATTAATTTCATGGTTATGATAATCATGAAATATTAACCATTCTATAAAATTAATATATCATAAACTTTCTTACATGACCAACCATTGAAAATGATAACGTTGTTTGTGTGTATGGCGGACTACTGCCTCACAAAGTGATGTGATTCATTTTTTAAAATTTTATTATTACCGCAAAACATGGATGGTATATTTAATGGTATTTAAATAAAAAAAATATGAAATTTATAATATAAATATCATCCTATAAAGATAAAATAACACTTACATTTCTTCCATAATGATCTTTTAAAAATGAAAACGTTACCCAGGCTTATGTATGACCTACCGTCTTCATGATTCTAACATAGTTCATTTTCCATAATAATATTTCATGGTTGGTTTAAAAAATATAATTTATGTATAAAAATTGTAATTATTTCCTGGTTACCATTCTGGAGATGATTAATTTATAATCTCTTTTACCTTAGTCAACTTACCAAAGTGATTTTGGATATATGGGTCGTTTATCATTAAAACATCCTATGTGAAATTAATTGGTTAAGTAATTGAATATGACATGGTAAAAATTAAAATAAAAGGAATTATAAACATTAAAAAAAATTAATCAAGTAAATAATTAACTTGTGTTTATTATTCAGGGAGATAAAGTACGCATATGAGAAATCGGGCTCGAGGTAAGGGATATATCTCTAAACCACCCATTCCATCGGGTTATGGAATTTCTCTCTCTAACTCATTTTATCAATCTCATAATGTTATGTAATGATTCTAAATTCTATATATATTTCTATCACATATATACCTAGATTTTCTCCCTTACTTTGATGGGGTAATACAAGCCTTATGATCATTTCTCAAATGCCTTCATTATGAATTTTCCTTTGTTTATGATATGAATCAAGATTATGAAACTAATTTTATTTACATGGGTAATTTTAATGTTGTGCCTTGGGATTGATTCCTTTATGTGGCACACATAGATCATGAACATGTTATGATGGGTGCACCCAGATAAAACTCCAATGCATTGGGTAAAGCTTTAGTCTCATGAGCCACCATGTATGGGATTAGGGAGTAAAACTAATCCATTATGGGACTTTGTCCACCATGTGATATTGTTTAGGAAGTTATCCTTAACCCATATTTATGTAATGTTATATGTTGTTAGCACATCTCCTATAATGTCATGATCTTATGATACCATGTTCTTTACGTTATGCTTCCACGAGATTACTCATGTGCCTTCCCTTTTATGATATCATGTAATACCTTTGACTCACATGTTATTTTACATATCATGTCTATTCCCTTACTGGGTTTTTTATCACACCCATTTATTTTTGTATTCCTCTAGTTGTCCCATGCATATTTAGGAGCTCAAATGGATTTTAAGAGCTCGCTATGGAAAATAAAATAAGGATGCCATGTTTTATGTATTAAGAACCCAATATTACAAAGACACTGGCATTTATAATCCTTATGTCGTGTTAATGGTTATTTATGTTTAAGAATATTGTAATAATATGTGAAAATGGAATGGGTCTCCATAAACATCTCAGTAAAGTGAGCGTGAAGCGCCATATCTAACACTTCCCTAAATCATGTCACAACAACTAGTATCCATAAACAAATATTAATAACACTAAGGCATTAACTTTAATACTTTTATATGAACCAAGAGATGACTTTAAAACCATTTAACATTTTAATTAATCAAGTTTATTCTTTCATCTCAATTGACAAGACAAACCCACCTTGGGTGGCAGTTTGGTCATATAGGCATTTATAAATATTCCAAGGCATTTAAATAACACACCAAATGGGTGGTTTAATCACAAAGTAAGGGTAGTAAATATTAGAATGTGGTCAAACTTACCTTAAGAGGAGGTTTGAGTTGAGGTCGTCGAACTCCAACCATGTAAGGGGTCTAAGGAACATCGAATTTATGATCTAAGGATTCCATTTAAGGTATTTCACATTTTAAAAGCAGTGTGTGGAAATGTCTGATGTGCGTCACAACAACGCATTTTATAAACAATGAAGATTAAAGGTAAAAACATGTAGACCACCTACCACAAGCATAGAAAGCCACAACCTAACATTATCAGAATTTAATTGGGCCTAGAATGAGAGAAATAAAAGAAATAGGCAAACACCCTGAAAATAGAGCATATGAAATCACATGGAAATAGAATCCAATATGAAAAGATAAATGAAGAAAAAAAGGAAGAGGATCAAATAACTACCCATGGGTGATCCTATAATGACCCATACTTTACATACATTGTTATTACTTCAAAATTGAATCACACTTATTACAACATATAACAAAACCATGAAAGGACTGTATAGATATAGTGTCTTTAGAAACTGGAAAGCATAAACAACTGGTTCATAAAGCATCTACTTTGCCTCCCATTTATTTCATCATATCTAGAGTCCCTTTTTGGCATATTCTAATTAATAACCTTCTTCCAGACCTGGGGAAATTAAACATACAAAAGGGTGAGCTCAAATTCTCAGTAAGGGTAAACAAAAGAAATATCAATCACATCATATACATAAGCACATAACTTTTGGAAATCTTAACCTGCAAAAGAGATCATAATTTCATAACATGGGATAAATCATAGTAGTTAAATGTAATCCCAATAATCATAACTTAAAATATGAAACTTTTTGGAATACACACATAATCATTGAGAATCATTTCTTGTTAGTCAAGACTCATTGCCAAGACTATCTTAGTGGACAAAGTCCACTTCTGAACAGAGTTCACTCCTCGTTTCAGTCCTGTTTCACTGAACCGGTTTAACCTGCCGTTCTAGCCATGTCTATCTCTTGAGATATAAAATCTTTACCCAATGCATTGGAGGGAGATATAGGTCCCACCCATCTCATAATGATACCATTCTTATGTGTTCCACAAAATCATAAAACCATACATCATAGCATAACCCATGTAATAAAAATGGGAATCTTAAACATCGTGACATCATAAAACAATTCATATAAGATAAAGGAATTCATAAAAATATAATTCCATCACAACATAATCAAATCAATGTAATAATAGGGATAAAAACAGAACCCTTTATTATCTTATATGGAAAATAATTTTGATAAAACACTTGAACTCCATTCTTGAGGAAAATATCCTTTCTGCTTCAAAAACACTTTTCCTTTCTTAAAATGTCGTACAATTATAAACTAAAATAAGTTGATTAAAAATAAACTTGAAAACTTGTAAGGGAAGATTCTTTTAAATAATGTTTTAAAAATCCATTCATGCCATATAAGTTAAAAAAACATTCTTCTCGTACTATTGTCGGAAAAGTTAAAAAGTACCTCGTACGAAAAATGACAAAAGATTCCTTTCATATATTTTACTAAAAACTCACCGAAGGGTAAAATTGGATATAAACTACTGTATAAGGATATAAATATTACATATTGAGGAAACATGAATTTGGATGATAAAATACACCCCAGTAAATACCAAAGTATAAACAATCTCAGATAAAAATGAGATTGTGATATTTTCCCTTACCTTAGGTCTGATTTGCTTCGTAAGTGTCCAACCTCCTATATAATGATTTAAATAATTTTATTGACTTATTCCAGAATCATACTTATTTTTATGATATCATATATGGTCATATTCTTAGCTTCTTATTAGTAATATTTCATTACTACTTGTTTATTCAGGTGTTTATTACTTTTTGTTCTTATGCGTGTTTTGTCGAATAAATTCTTATAATTATTTTTAGGTTATAGATACCTCATTTCCAGAATGTTATTAGTGTAATATATATCATATTTATTCACTCAATTCATTTATATAATCATTATGCAATTAAGATCATGTAGAACGAGTCGCATCACATCGTGGAGACGGTATTCCGTACGTACGCACGAGCGATGATACCGTTCCCATGATCATGGAATTGTATTGGAGTGTATGTATACTATTTCAGAATCAATATCACTTTATAATAGTCATATATAGTCATTATTTACACCATTATACCCATCCAAGTAAGGTGGTAGTGGAAAATAGATTACACCACGGCATGGAGACGGTATTCCGTACGTACGCATGCGCAGTGATTTCATTTTCCGTAGGATGGATAGATGGTGAAATACGGTTGTTTCATACTTATAATAACATATAAGTATATGAGTGATACTGATGTTATTACTTCATAATGAAACAACTAAAGAAGAATAAGTGGAAGAAGAAATAAAGATGAAAGAATCGGTAACGGACATTACCTCTTCTTTGAAGTGCTTCTTTGAGACCTCCTTTTAGGGCACTAAAATTGGTCTTTGAAGAAGACAAGGACCTCTAGGATGTATATAGGGAAGTGTAGAGGAGAAATCGGCAGGGGTTGGCAGAGATTGAAGGCTCAAAGTGGTGTGGGGAAGAGAGGGAGGAGGTTCCCTTTTATAAGGGAGGAGAGGGGCTCCTTTGGAAAAACTAAAAATATTATTTTATTATAAAGTCAAGTTTGGTTTTAGATAGCTCCAAATTGATATATTTAGAAGCTAAGGTGGGGATGGGTCGAAATCCTCTCATCCAATAGATTTTAGACATGTTTAGGTTCCTATTGTAACCTTATCATTTAGATTTAACATTAAGTTAAATAATTTTAATTTTATCGTGTCTTCTTGTGTTCTTATACTATAAGGTTAATAAACTTACTATAAGCAGCCAAACGAACCCCAAGTTGTTTATTATTAATATATATAACATTATCTAAGTCATTTGGCTGAACATTATATTTTTAGGAATAAAATAATAATTAATAATATAATATTTGTTTTAAAAAATATTTTATGTCAATTTTGACACTATTTAGTAATTGATTTTTGTAAAAATCATAACAGAATGATTAGTTCGAAAAAAGTTAATTAAATCAATAATAACATGTCATATTAACCTATAAAATTAGTGTAATTCATAAAAAGTCTCAAATTATATTTATTTGGGAATTTATAACATCAATTATGTCAATATTTCATTAATAAGATAATTACTGCATCATCTTTGTGTCATAAATAAATTAACTTATTAAAAATTACAAATAAAATATCATTATATATGAAATATCTTTATCTTTCTAATGAATATTTATAGTCGAATTTATCTTATTTATAACCCTATATTAAAAATTATTTTCTTATTAAACATTGATTTTAACTATTTCAACCCTTCTTTAAATAAATTAACAATAAATGTCCTAATCTAATCCAAGTGGGCCTAAATGGTCATATTTTATTCCTCAAGTTGTTTTTGGTCGAATTACACTTATCCAATAGAATTAGGACATGTGTTAGGGTAATAATAATATCATTTGTACCCTTAATTACCCAATTTACTTTTAACCGTGGTAAAAAAAAGGTAAAAAGTTACTATTCACCAAAAATTATTTTCATCTCATTGAACCACATTTTACTTATTGAAATCAACCGTGTCTCTCGGATTTTTTAAATTCCACTCACAGAAGCGGTAAAATTAAGTTTTATGAAAAATTCAGTTTTTTAACTACCACTTAGTGGTTTCACTATTCATCAAAAATTGAAAGTTTTCAGAAAAATACCAAAATTTCACCCTAGGATAATTTCAATATTTCGAATCCAAAAATGAAGTCCATTTTGAAAAATAAAATTTATAAAATTTCAAAACGTGGTTATTACTATTCATAACGGCTATTTTTAATAATATTTTAATAGCATATCATTGTTTAGTGAAACTCGGTATTGCGTACGACGCAAGCTATCAAGGAAGGTCGTGATTGCGTGTAAAGCAAGCCAAGCTAGTGTTGTGTGTAGTGAAAGATTCCTTTTTTGATTTATAAAAACAAAAATATTTCTCATAAAAGTCTCGGGTGTTACATTCTACCCCCCTTAAAATGAATTTCGCCCTCGAAATTCATCACTTTGTAACAAACATATGAGGATACCTCTCCCTCATCATATCCTCAAGCTCCCATGTAGCTTCTTCTAATTGGTGGTTCCTCCATAAAACTTTTACCAATCGAGTGGTCTTGTTTCGTAGGACTTTTTCGCTATGATCCAGAATCTCTATCGGATGTTCTTCATAAGAAAGATCCTACTCCAGCGGTACAACTTCTGAGCTGAGTACATGTGAAGGATCAGGTATGTACTTTCTCAGAAGAGATACATGGAACACATCGTGAACTTGAGAGAGATTCGGTGGAAGCGCCAATCGGTAAGCTACCTTCCCAACACGATCCAATATTTCGAAAGGACCGATATATCTTGGGATCAACTTCCCCTTTTTCCAAATCTCATGACCCTCTTCCAGGGAGATATTTGTAAGAACACTTTATCACCCACTTCAAACTCTAGGTATTTTATTCGGTTGTCGGTATAACTTTTCTGTCGACTCTGAGATACTCTTATGTGTTGTTGAATAGATCTGACTTTTTATGCCATCTCATCAACAAGATCAGGTCCTAACAGATTTCTTTCCCCAACTTCATCCCAGCAAGTTGGAGTCCTGCATTTCTTTCCCTAGAGAGAATCATAAGGAGCCATCTGAATACTGGAGTGAAAGCTATTATTATAAGAAAATTCCACCAAAGGTAGGTGTTGATCCCAACCACCTTTGAAATCCATAGAGCAAGCTCTCAACATATCTTCTAGAGTTTGAATTGTTCTCTCAGACTGACCGTCTGTCTGAGGATGATAAGCAGTATTGAAACTCAACTCTGTATCCAGAGTATGCTGAAGACTTCCCTAGAACTTCGAGGTAAATCTCGGATCCCGATCAGATATAATAGAAAGTGGTACTCCATGCAATCTTACCACTTCCTTTACATATATCCTGGCAAGTTGATCCAGAGAGAAATCTTCTCTAATAGCAATGAAGTGTGCAGACTTTGTAAGACGATCCACTATGACCCAGATAGCATTATTGCCTTTGGATGTTTTAGGAAGTCATGTGACAAAGTCCATAGTGATGTTTTCCCATTTCCATTCGGGTATGGGTAATGGTTGTAACATCCCCTTAGACTTCTATCTCTCAGCTTTAACTTGTTGACAAACCAAGCATCGAGAGACATATTCAGCAACATCTCTTTTCATGACATCCCACCAGAAGTACTCTTTCATGTCCCTATACATCTTCGTGCTTCCAGGATGAATAGAGAATGAAGAACTATGAGCCTCATCCAGCAGCACCTTCTTTAATTCAGGGATGGGAGGAACACAAACCCGATTCCTGAACTTTATTATCCCATCACAATCAAGGTTGAATTCAGGAACATTTCTCACCTTCTTTTGTAACTCAACATCTTCTTTATGTGCCTCTTTAATCTTCACATGTATAGATGGTTGAACATTCATTTGAGAAAGATACGATTTTTCCCCTTTCATTATAATTCCAAGATCCATCCTTTGTAAATCCATAAATATTGGATCTTTTGTGATCCTCATCATGGATAAACTGGCATGGTCTTGTCGACTTAATGCATCCGCCACCTTGTTTGCTTTCCCAGGGTGGTAATGAATTGAGCAGTCATAATCCTTAATCAGCTCCAACCATATTCTTTGGCGCATATTCAGCTCCTTTTGTGTGAAAATATACTTTAAACTTTTATGATCAGTATAAATATCACACATCTCACCATAAAGGTAATGCCTCCAAATCTTTAATGCAAAGATTACCGCAGCTAACTCCAAATCATGAGTTAGGTAATTTTTCTCATGTATTTTCAACTGTCGTGAGGCATAAGCGATCACCATATCATTTTTCATAAGAAAACACCACAATCCCTTCTTGGATGCATCACTGTAGATCACAAACCTTTCTCCACTATAAGGCAGTGTGAGCACAGGTGCACTGGATAACATTCTTTTCAACTCCTTGAAATTCTCTTCACATTCCTCCGTCCAAACAAACTTAACTCCTTTTCGAGTCAACTTGGTGAGTGGATTAGATAATCATGAAAAATCTTTCACAAAACGTCGATAATATCCAGCCAAACTAAGAAAACTTTGGATCTAAGTTACTATTGTTGGTCTCGACCATCTTTCGATAACCTCTGTTTTTGCTGGATCCACAGATATCCCCTCTTTTGAGATTATGTGACCCAAAAATGAAACTTTTTTAATCCAAAATTCACACTTGGTAAATTTGGCATAAAGCTTCTCCTTTCTCAGGGTCTTCAATATAATTCTCAAGTGATCTTCATGTTCTTCCTTGCTCTATGAATAGACAAGAATATCGTCTATAAAGACTACCACAAACTGATCAAGATAGTCTCTAAAGACTCTATTAATCAGATCTATAAAGATATCAGGGGCATTGGTAAGACCAAATGGCATCACTATAAATTCATAGTGTCCATACCTTGTACGGAAAGCCGTCTTTGGTATATCCTCCTTTTTGACCTTTAATTGATGATACCCTGAACGAAGATCAATCTTGGAAAAGTATTGAGCTCCACGTAGTTGGTCAAATAAGTCATCAATGCATGCGAGAGGATATTTTTTCTTGATAGTGATCTTGTTAAGTTCTCGATAATCAATGCAGAGTCTCATTGATCCATCTTTCTTATTAACAAACAGAACAGGTGCTCCCCAAGGTGACGCACTAGGGCGTATGAACCCCTTATCAAGATTCTCTTGGAGTTTCTTCTTCAATTCCTGCAACTCAATTGGGGCCATTCTATAAGGTGTCTTTGAAATAGGCAAAGCATCCGGTACGAGTTCTATTGAAAACTCAACTTCACGATTCGGTGGAAGACAAGGTAATTCCTCCGGAAAGACATCATCAAACTCCCATATAATGGGAATATTCTTAATCGTGAGTTTCTCACCAACCATTTGAGATAAATAACCTTCATTTAGTGGAATCAATACCCATAAAATGGAAGAAATTTCCACTGGAAGGTTATGTTCATCCTTGCATCGATAGATGATCATAGATTGATCTGGAATATGAAATGTGACTTCCCTTCTTTGTCAATTGATATGAGATCCATGTAGAGAAAGCCAATCCATGCCAAGAATCACATCAAATTCCACTATAGGAAGGATCACAAGATTTGCAGGAAGCACTTTCCCACAAACTTCAATCGGAGAAGAATTATAAACTTTTGATGCGACTGTTGTGCCATTAGGGGTTGTCACAGCTAACTCAACATCTAATTGTTGAGGTAATATGGTGATACCCTTAGAAAATTCTTCAGAAATAAAGGAGTGGGTGGATCCAAAATCAAATAAAACATTTTCTACTTTAGAGTGGATGGTAAGTGTACCTTTCACCACATCGTTATTGTACTCCACATCGCTAATAGAAATTGCATGTGACTTTCCTTTGTATTTAGCCTTAAGAGTTTGTTGAAGTCGACCATCATCATCAACCCTTGGATTTGGGCATTGATTGGCATAATTCTCCATCTCCTTGCACTTGAAATATTGAAGTGTAGTAGGTTCATTCTGTGTATCCCTTCATTTTTTTGCATCATTAGACATCTTCTTCTCATCATTGCGGCATTCAAATGCCCTATGACCTTCCTTTCCACATTCGAAGCATTTACTTGTCCCTTTAAGACAACTCCCTCCATGTTTCTTTCCACACTTTGAGAATAAGGGAAAGCTCGTCTTCTTTTCAGTGTGCTCTTTAGATTTTCCTTTGAATTCCATTTTCCTCTTCTTATCAAACCCATATGACTGATGGGTTACTACAATCTCCATCTCAACTTTGAGAGCACATCGAACGATTTCCTCATAGCTATTGAAGTACCTTATGGATAACTCCCTTCGAAGACTTGGTTTTAAGCCACTAAAGAATCGATCGATTTTACTCTCAGGTTGGATAATAATACCCGAAGCGTACCTTGCAAGTCTTGTAAAATTTTCTTCATAGGTACCAACAGATTCATCATCCTTTTGCTTCAGTTCAAGAAACTCTTTCTCTATATTTGTTCGGAGAATACGAGGGAAGTACTTATTGAAAAATAAGTTCTTGAACTCATCTCATTACATGGACTCAATTTCATCTCTTTGCCTCATATTCTTGATAAGATTCCACCATTGATCAGCATCACCTTCCAAACGATACACTGCTAAGATGACTTTATCATGTTCAGAACATTGAAGAACTGAAAATATCTTTTCAGTAGTACTAATCCATTGTTTAGCAACTAATGGATTAGTAGACCCGCTGAATGAAGGTGGACGTTGTCTCATGAAGGATTCAACATAATGTTTCTCCTTCCTTTGCTCATTTGGAAGTCCTGCATGATTCATATCTTGAGAAAGTTGTGTGATCATGGCTACAAGATTTTTCATTCCATCTCCCATAATGTTTGGTTGCTCAGGGGGACAATCATTGCATTGCCCGTCGCATTCCGCATTAACACGGTTCCTTTGGGTTCCAGCCATTGACTAAAACCAAGAATAATAGTGTGAGAAACACTAATTATAATAGGAAAACCACATAATCAAGAATAAAATTTCACACTTAAGGTCTTATCCTAGGTTATTCATGGCCATTTCTAAAACACTAAGATATTGTTCTATGCTTAGACTTATCCTTAGGGTTCTTACTAAGGCTTTCATATCCTAGTTTCCAAAGGTTGACTATACCTTTCCTCTGATACCAACTATAATGACCCATACTTTACATACATTGTTATTACTTCAAAATTGAAGCACACTTATTATAACATGTAACAAAACCATGAAAGGACTGTATAGGTATAGTGCCTTTAGAAATTGGAAAGCATAAACAACTGGTTCATAAAGCATCTACTTTGCCTCCCATTTATTTCATCATATCTAGAGTCCCTTTTTGGCATATTCTACTTAATAAACTTCTTCCTGACCTGGGGAAATTAAACATACAAAAGGGTGAGCTCAAATGCTCAGTAAGGGTAAACAAAAGAAATATCAATCATATCATATACATAAGAACATAACTTTTGTAAATCTTAACCTGCAAAAGAGATCATAATTTCATAACATGGGATAAATAATAGTAGTGAAATGTAATCCCAATAATCATAACTTAAAACATGAAACTTTGTGTCATACACACATAATCATTGAGAATCATTTCTTTTTAGTCAAGACTCATTGCCAAGACTATCTTAGTGGACAAAGTCCACTTATGAACCGAGTTCACTCCTCGTTTCAGTCCTGTTTCGCTGAACCGGTTTAACCTGCCGTTCCAGCCATGTCTATCTCATGAGATAAAAAATATTTACCCAATGCATTGGAGGGAGATATAGGTCCCACCAATCTCATAATGATACCATTCTTATGTGTGCCACAAAATCAGAAAACAATTCATATAAGATAAAGGAATTCATAAAAATATAATTCCATCACAACATAATCTAATAAATGTAATAATAGGGAAAAAAAGATAACCCTTTATTATCTTAGATGGAAAATAATTTTGATAAAACACTTGATCTCCATTCTTGAGGAAAATATCCTTTCTGCTTCAAAAACACTTTTCCTTTCTTAACATGTCGTACAATTATAAACTAAAAGAAGTTGATTTAAAATAAACTTGAAAACTTGTAAGGGAATATTCTTGGAAATAATTTTTTAAAAATCCATTCATGCCGTATAAGTTAAAAAAACATTCTTCTCGTACTATTGTCGGAAAAGTCAAAAAGTACCTCGTACGAAAAACGACAAAAGATTCCTTTCATATATTTTACTAAAAACTCACCGAAGGGTAAAATTGGATATAAACTAATGTATAAGGATATAAATATTACATATTGAGGAAACATGAATTTGGATGATAAAATAAACCCCAGTAAATACCAAAGTATAAACAATCTCGGATAAAAATGAGATTGTGATATTTTACCTTACCTTAGGTCCGATTTGCTTCGTAAGTGTCTAACCTCCTGTATAATGATATAAATAATGTTATTGAATTATTCAAGAATCATATTTATTTTTATTATATCATATATGGTCATATTATTATCTTCTTATTAGTAATATTTCATTACTACTTGTTTATTCGGGTGTTTATTACTTTTTGTTCTTATGCGTGTTTTGTCGAATAAATTCTTATACTTATTTTTAGGTTATAGATACCTCATTTACAGAATTATATTAGTGTAATATATATCATATTTATTCACTCAATTCATTTATATAATCATTATGCAATGAAGATCATGTAGAACGAGTCGCATCACATCGTGGAGACGGTATTCCGTACGTACGCACGAGCGATGATATCGTTCCCATGATCGTGGAATTGTATTGGAGTGTATGTATACTATTTTAGAATAAATATCACTTTATAATAGTCATATATAGTCATTATTTACACCATTATACCCATCCAAGTAAGGTGGTGGTGGAAAATAGATTACACCACGGCGTGGAGACGGTATTCCGTACGTACGCACGCGCGGTGATTTCATTTTCCGTAGGATGGATAGATGGTGAAATAGGGTTGTTTCATACTTATAATGACATATCAGTATATGAGTGATACTGATTTTATTACTTCATAATGAAACAAATAAAGAAGAATAAGTGTAATAAGAAATAAAGATGAAAGAATCGGTAACGGACATTACCTCTTCTTTGAAGTGCTTTTTTGAGACCTCCTTTTAGGGCACTAAAATTGGTCTTTGAAGAAGACCAAGACCTCTAGGATGTCTCTTGGGAAATTTAGAGGAGAAAGTGGCAGGGGTTGGCCGAGTTTGAAGGCTCAATGTGGTGTGAGGAAGAGAGGGAGGAGGTTCCCTTTTATAAGGCAGGAGAGGGGCTCCTTTGGAAAAACTAAAAATATTATTTTATTATAAAGTCAGGTTCGGTTTTAGATAGCTCCAAATTGATATATTTCAAAGCTAAGGTGGGGATGGTTCGAAATCCTCTCATAAAATAGAATTTATACATGTTTATATTCCTATTGTAACCTTATCATTTAGATTTAACATTAAGTTAAATAATTTTACTTTTACTGTGTCTTCTTGTGTTCTTATACTATAAGGTTAATAAACTTACTATAAGCAGCCAAACGAACCCCAAGTTGTTTATTATTAATATATATAACCTTATATAAGTAATTTTTCCAAACCTTAGATTTTTAGGAATAAAATAATAATTAATAATATAATATTTGTTTTAAAAACTATTTTATGTCAATTTTGACACTATTTAGTAATTAATTTTTGTGAAAATCATAACAGAATGATTAGTTCAAACAAAGTTAATTAAATCAATAATAACATGTCATATTAACCTATAAAATTAGTGTAATTCATAAAAAGTCTCAAATTATATTTATTTGGGAATTTATAACATCAATTATGTCAATATTTCATTAATAACATAATTACTGCATCATCTTTGTGTCATAAATAAATTAACTTATTTAAAGTCTAAAAATTACAAATAAAATATCATTATGTAGGAAATATTTTTATCTTTATAATGAATATTTATAGTCGAATTTATCTTATGTATAACTCTATATTAAAAATTATTTTCTTATTAAACATTGATTTTAACTATTTTAACCCTTCTTTAAATAAATTAATAATAAATGTCCTAATCTAATCCAAGTGGGCCTAAATGGTCATATTTTATTCCTAAAGTTTTTTTTGGTTGAATTACACTTATCCAATAGAATTAGGACATGTTTTAGGGTAATAATAATATCATTTTTACCCTTAATTACCCTATTTACTTTTAACCGTGGTAAAAAAAAGTAAAAAGTTACTATTCACCAAAAATTATTTTCATCTCATTGAACCACATTTTACTTACTGACTTCAACCATGTCTCTCGGATTTTCTAAATTCCACTCACAGAAGCGGTAAAATTAAGTTTTATGAAAAATTCAGTTTTTTAACTACCACTTAGTGGTTTCACTATTCATCAAAAATTGAAAGTTTTCAGAAAAATACCAAAATTTCACCCTATGATAATTTCGATATTCCGAATCCAAAAATGAAGTCCATTTTGAAAAATAAAATTTATAAAATTTCAGAAATTGGTTATTACTATTCATAACGGCTATTTTTAATAATATTTTAATAGCATATCATTGTTTAGTGAAACTCGGTATTGCATACGACAAAAGCTATCGAGGAAGGTCGCGATTGTGTGTAAAGCAAGCCAAGATAGTATTGTGTGTAGTGAAAGATTCCTTTTATGATTTATAAAAACAAAAATATTTCTCATAAAAGTCTCGGGTGTTACAGATCTAATGTGACCAATGAAATTTGATTCAGATGTCAGATATAATGACCCATACTTTACATACATTGTTAATACTTCAAAATTGAAGTACACTTATTACAACATATAACAAAACCATGAAAGGACCGTATAGGTATAGTGTCTTTAGAAACTGGGAAACATAAACAACTGGTTCATAGAGCATCTACATTGTCTCCCATTTATTTCATCATATCTAGAGTCCCTTTAGGAATATCCTACTTAATAACCTTCTTCCCGACCTGGGGAAAGAAAACATACAAAAGGGTGAGCTCAAATGCTCAGTAAGGGTAAACAAAAGAAAAACCAATCACATCATATTCATAAGAACAAAACATTTTGGAAATCTTAACCTGCAAAAGAAATCATAATTTCATAACATGGGATAAATCATAGTAGTGAAATGTAAACCCAATAATCATAACTTAAAACATGAAACTTTGTGGCATACACACATACTCATAGATAATCACTTCATAGTAGTCAAGACTCATTGCCAAGACTATCTTAACGGACAAAGTCCATTTCTGAACTGAGTTCACTCCTCGCTTCAGTCTTTTTTCACTGAATTGGTTTAACCTGCCGTTCCAGACATGTCTATCTCATGAGATATAAATATTTCCCCAATGCATTGGAGGGAGATATAGGTCCCACCCATCTCATAATTATACCATTCTTATGTGTGCCACAAGATCATAAATCATACATCATAGCGTAACCCATGTAATAAAAATGGGATTCATAAACATCATGCCATCATAACATAAATCATATAAGATAAAAGGAATTCATAATTCCATCATAACATAATCAAATCAATGTAAAAATAGGGATATAAACATAACCATATATTATCTTAGATGTAAAATAATTTTTATAAAACACTTGAACTTCATTCTTGAGGAAAATATACTTTCTACTTCAAAAACATTTTTCCTTTCTTAACATGTCATACAATTTTAAACTAAAAGAAGTTGATTAAAAATAAACTTGAAAACTTGTAAAGGAATATTCATGGAAATAATGTTCTAAAATCCATTCAGGTCGTATAAGTTAAAAAAGAACATTCTTCTCGTACTTTGGCTGGAAAAGTCAAAAAGTACCTCGTACGAAAAACGACAAAAGATTCCTTTCATATATTTTACTAAAAACTTACCAAAGGGTAAAATTGGATTTAAAAAATTTTAGGAGGATATAAATAATATTACATATTAAGGAAACATGTATGTGGATGATAAATATTCCCGAATAAATTCTGAAGTATAAACAATCTCGGATAAAAATGAGATTGCGAGATTTTCCCTTACCTTAGGTCTGATTTTCTTCGTAAGTGTCTGAACCTCCTGTATAATGATTTAAATAATTTTATTGACTTATTAAAGAATCATACTTATTTTTATTATATCATATATGGTTATATTCTTAGCTTCTTATTAGTAATATTTCATTACTACTTGTTATTCGGGTGTTTATTACTTTTTGTTCTTATGCGTGTTTTGTCGAATAAATTCTTATTCTTCTTTTTAGGTTATAGATACCTCATTTATAGAATGGTATTAGTGTAATATATATCATATTCATTCATTCAATTCATTAATATAATCACTATTCAATGAATATCATGTAGAACGAGTCGCATCACATCGTGGAGACGGTATTCCGTACATACGCACGAGCGATGATATCGTTCCCATGATCGTGGAATTCTATTGGAGTATATGTATACTATTTCAGAATCAATATCACTTTACAATAATAATATATAGTTATTCTTTACACCATTATACCCATCCAAGTAAGGTGGTGGTGGAAAATAGATTACACCACGGCGTGGAGACGGTATTCCATACGTACGCACGCGCGGTGATTTCGTTTTCCGTAGGATGGATAGATGGTGAAATAGGGTTGTTTCATACTTATAATAACATATCAGTATATGAGTGATACTGATGTTATTACTTCATAATGAAAAAACTAAAGAAGAAGAAGTAGAATAAGAAATAAAGTTGAAATAATCGGTAACAGACATTACCTCTTCTTTGAAGCGCCTCTTTGAGACCTCCTCTTAGGGCACTAAAATTGGTCTTTGAAGAATACCATGACCTCTAATATGTTTCTAGGGAAGTGGGGAAGTGAAATGGGTAGGGTTTGGCCAAGCTTTAAGGCTCTAATTGGTGTGAGGAGGAGAGGGAGGAGGTTCCCTTTTATAAGGGAGGAGAGGGGTACCTTTGGAAATATAAGAAATATTAGTTTATATTAAATCCCAACCCCACTTAAAAACTTAAAAAACGACTCATATACGAATATTAGATGAGATAGGGTTGTAATCTCATCAAAAAATAAAATTTAGACATGTTAGGAATTTATTTTAAACATTATCAACTTGATTTATCCTTATTTATCAATTTAATTTTATTTGTGGTAATAATATTCTAAATTTTAAATTATTATAAATAATTACATATGTGTTGTGAATTTTCCATAATTTGAAACTTTATGACATTTTAGGCCATATAAATTTTAATTTATAATTTTTAAATATTTTTGTGATTTTTAAACAATTTTATAATATGTTATTTTTATAAAATAACAATAGTGTCAATTTTAGTGAAACCCGGTATTGCGTACTACACACGCTACCGAGGAAGGTCGTGATTGCGTGTAATGCAAGACAAGTCAGTATTGTGTGTTGTGAAAGATTCCTTTGGTGTTGTGTATAACATAAGACATAAAAAAATATTTCTCATAAAATCTCAGGGTGTTACATTCTACCCCCCTTAAAATGAATTTCGCCCTCGAAATTCGTCACTTTATTACAAACAGATGAGGATACCTCTCCCTCATCATATACTCAAGTTCCCATGTAGCTTCTTCTAATTGGTGGTTCCTCCATAAAACTTTCACCAAGCGAGTGGTCTTGTTCCGTAGGACTTTTTCGCTACGATCCAGAATCTCTATCGGTTTTTCTTTATAAGAAAGATCTTACTCCAGCGGTACAACTTCTGAGCTGAGTACATGTGAAGGATCGGGTATGTACTTTCTTAGGAGAGATACATGGAACACATCGTGAACTTGAGATAGATTCGGTGGAAGAGCCAATCGGTAAGCTACCTTCCCAACACGATCCAGAATTTCAAAAGGACCGATATATCTAGGGATCAACTTTCCCTTCTTTCCAAGTCTCATGACCCTCTTCCAGTGAGATATTCGTAAGAACACTTTATCACCCACTTCAAACTGTAGGTCTTTTCTTCAGTTGTCGGCATAACTTTTCTGTCGACTCTGAGCTGCTCTTATGTGTTGTTGAATAGATCTGACCTTTTCTTCCATCTCATCAACAAGATCAGGTCCAAATAGCTTTCTTTCCCCAACTTCATCCCAGCAAGTTGGAGTTCTGCATTTCTTTACATAGAGGGATTCATAAGGAGTCATCTGAATACTGGAGTGAAAGCTATTATTATAAGAAAATTCCACCAAAGATAGGTGTTGATCCCAACCTCCTTTGAAATCCATAGAGAAAGCTCTCAATATTTCTTTGAGAGTTTGAATTGTCCTCTCAGACTGACCATCTGTCTGAGGATGGTAAGTAGTGATGAAACTCAACTATGTATCTAGAGCATGCTGAAGACTTCGCCAGAATTTTGAGGTAAACCTCGGATCCCGATCAGATATAATGGAAAGTGGTACTCCATGCAATCTTACCACTTCCTTTACATATATCCTGGCAAGATTATACAGAGATAAATCTTCTCTAATAGCAATGAAGTGTGCAGACTTTGTAAGACGATCAACTATGACCCAGATAGCATTATTGCCTTTGGATGTTTTAGGAAGTCCGGTGATAAAGTCCATAGTGATGTTTTCCCATTTCCATTCAGGTATGGGTAATGGTTGTAACATCCCCTTAGACTTCTGTCTCTCAGCTTTAACTTGCTGACAAACCAAGCATCGAGAGACATATTCAGCAACATCTCTTTTCATGTCATCCCACCAGAAGTACTCTTTCAGGTCCCTATGCATCTTCGTGCTTCCAAGATGAATAGATAATGAAGAACTATGAGCCTCATCCAGCAGCTAATTCTTTAATTCTGGGATTGGAGGAACACAAACCTGATTCCTGAACCTCATTATTCCATCACAATCAAGGTTGAATTTAGGAACATTTCTCACCTTATTTTGTAACTCTACATCTTCTTTCTCTGCCTCTTTAATCTTCACATGTATAGATGGTTGAACATTCATTTGAGAAAGATACGATTTTTCCCCTTCTATTATAATTTCAAGATCCATCCTTTGTAAATCCATAAATATTGGATCTTCTGTGATCCTCATCATGGATAAGCTGGCATGGTCTTGTTGACTTAATGCATCTGCCACCTTGTTTTCTTTCCTAGGGTGGTAATGAATTGAGCATTCGTAATCTTTAATCAGCTCCAACCATCTTCTTTGGCGCATATTCAGCTCCTTTTGTGTGAAAATATACTTTAAACTTTTATGATCAGTATAAATATCACACCTTTCACCATAAAGGAAATGCCTCCAAATCTTTAATGCAAAGATTACCGCAGCTAACTCCAAATCATGAGTTGGGTAATTTTTCTCATGGATTTTCAACTATCATGAGGCATAAGCTATCATCATATCATTTTTCATGAGAACACACCCCAGTCCCTTCTTGGATGCATCACTTTAGATCACAAACCATTCTCCACTGTAAGGTAGTGTGAGCACAGGTGCACTGGCTAACCTTCTTTTTAGCTCTTTGAAATTCTCTTCACATTCCTCCATCCAAACAAACTTAACTCCTTTCCGATTCAACTTGGTGAGTGGGTTAGATAACCTTGAAAAATCTTTCAAAAAACGTCGGTAATATCCATCCAAACCAAGAAAAATTCGGATCTCAGTTACTGTTGTTGGTCTCGACCATCTTTTGATAACCTCTATTTTTTCTAGATCCACATATATCCCCTCTTTTGAGATTATGTGACCCAAAAATGCAACTTTTTGAAGCCAAAATTCACACTTAGTAAATTTGGCATAAATATTCTCCTTTGTCAGGGTCTTTAATGCAATTCTCAAGTGATCTTCATGTTCTTCCTTGATCTTTGAATAGACAAGAATATCATCTATAAAGACTACCACAAACTGATCAAGATAGTCTCTAAAGACTCTATTCATCAGATCCATGAAGATAGCAGGGGAATTAGTAAGACCAAATAGCATCACTATAAATTCATAGTGTCCATACCTTGTACGGAAAGTCGTCTTTGGTATATCCTCCCTTTTGACCCTTAATTGATGATACCCTGAACGAAGATCAATCTTGGAAAATTATTGAGCTCCACGTAGTTGGTCAAATAAGTCATCAATGCGTAGGAGATGATATTTGTTCTTGATAGTTATCTTGTTAAGTTCTCGATAATCAATGCAGAGTCTCATTGATCCATCTTTCTTATTAACAAACAGAACAGGTGCTCCCTAAGGTGACACACTAGGGTGTATGAATCCTTTATCAAGATTCTCTTATAGTTTATTCTTCAATTATTACAACTCAATTGGGGCCATTCTATAAGGTGTCTTTGAAATAAGCAAAGCACCCAGTACGAGTTCTATTGAAAACTCAACTTCTTGATTTGGTGGAAGACCTGGAAATTCCTCCGGAAAGACATCATCAAATTCCTGTACAATGGGCATATTATTAATTGTGAGTTTCTCTCCAACCATTTGAGATAAATAACCTTCATTTAGTGGAATCAAGACCTATAAGATGGAATAAATTTCCACTGGAATGTTATGTTCATCCTTGCATCGATAGACGATCATAGATTGATTTGGAATATGAAATGTGACTTCCCTTATTTGGAAATTGATATGAGCTCCATATAAAGAAAGCCAATCCATGCCAACAATCACATAAAATTCCACTATAGGAAGGATCACAAGATTTGCAGGAAGCACTTTCCCACAAACTTCAATCGGAGAAGAATTGTAAACTTTTGATGCGACTATTGTGCCATTAGGATTTGTCACAACCAACTCAACATCTAATTGTTGAGGTAATATGGTGATAAATTTATAAAATTCTTCAGAAATAAAAGAGTGGGTGGATCCAGAATCAAATAAAACATTCGCTACTTTAGAGTGGATAGTAAGTGTACCTCTCACCACTTCGTTTTCATACTCTACATCGCCGATAGTAATTTCATGTGACTATCCTTTGTCTTTGGCCTTAAGAGTTTATTGACGTCGATCATCATCATCAACCCTTGGATTTGTACATTGATTGGCATAATGCCCCATCTCCTTGCACTTGAAACATTGAAGTGTAGTAGGTTCATTCTGTGTATCCCTTCCTTTGTTTGCATCATTAGACATCTTCTTCCCATTATTTCGACATTCAATTGCCCTATGACCTTCTTTTCCACACTTATAACATTTTATTGTCCCCTTAAGACAATTTCCTCCATGTTTCTTTACACGCTTTGAGCATAAGGGAAAACTTGTCTTCTTTTCAGTGTGGTCTTTAGATTTTCCTTTGAATTCCATTTTCCTCTTCTTATCAAACCCATGTGACTGATGGGTTACACCAATCTCCATCTCAACCTTGAGAGCACATCGAACAATTTCCTTGTAGCTATTGAAGTCCCTTATGGCTAATGCCCTTCGAAGACTTGGTTTTAACCCACTAAAGAATCGATCGATCTTACTCTCAGGTTAGATAATAATTCTGGAAGTGTACCTTGAAAGTCTTGTAAAATTTTCTTTGTAAGTACCAACGGATTCATCATCCTTTTGCTTCAGTTCAAGAAACTCCTTCTCCATCTTTGATCGAAGAATACGAGGGAAATACTTATTGAAAAATAAGTTCTTGAACTCGTCCCATTCCATGGACTCAATTTTATCCATTTGCCTCGTATTCTTAATAAGATTCCACCATTGATAAGAATCACCTTATAAACGATACAATGCTAAGATGAATTTATCATGTTTAGAACAATGAAGAACTGAAAATATCTTTTCAGTGGTACTGATCCATTGTTCAGCCACTAATGGATCAGAAGACCCACTGAATGAAGGTGGGCGTTGCCTCATGAAGGATTCAACAGAATGTTGCTCCTTCCTTTTCTTGTTTGGAATTCCTTCATGATTCATAGCTTGAGAAAGTTTTGTGAGAATGGCTACAAGATTCTGCATTCCAGCTCCCATAATGTTTGGTTTCTTAGGGGGACAATCATTGCATTGCCCGTCGCATTCCGCATTAACGCGGTTCCTTTGGGTTCTAGCCATTGACTAAAACCAAGAAGAATAGTGTGAGAAACACTAATTATAATAGGAAAAACACATAATTAAGAATAAAATTTCACACTTAAGGTCTTATCATAGGTTGTTCATGGACATTTCTAAAACACTAAGATTGTGTTCTATGCTTAGACATATCCTTAGGTTTCTTACTAAGGCTTTCACATCCTAGTTTCCAAAGGTTGACTATACCTTTCCTCTGATACCAACTATAAAGACCCATAAATTACATACATTGTTAATACTTCAAAATTGAAGTACACTTATTACAACATATAACAAAACCATGAAAGGACCGTATAGGTATAGTGTATTTAGAAACTGGGAAACATAAACAACTGGTTCATAAAGCATTTACATTGTCTCCCATTTATTTCATCATATCTAGAGTCCCTTTTGGCATATCCTACTTAATAACCTTCTTCCTGACTTGGGGAAAGAAAACATACAAAATGATGATCTCAAATGCTTAGTAAGGGTAAACAAAAGAAAAACCAATCACATCATATTCATAAGAACATAACATTTTGGAAATCTTAACCTGCAAAAGAAATCATAATTTCATAACATGGGATAAATCATAGTAGTGAAATATAAACCCAATAATCATAACTTAAAACATGAAACTTTGTGTCATACACACATAATCATAGAGAATCATTTCTTAGTATCCAAGACTCATTTACAATACTATCTTAACGGACAAAGTCCATTTCTGAACCGAGTTCACTCCTCGTTTCAATCTTGTTTCACTGAACCAGTTTAACCTGCCATTCCAGCCATGTCTATCTCATGAGATATAAATTCTTTACCCAATGCATTGTAGGGAGATATAGGTCCCACCCATCTCATAATGATACCATTCTTTTGTGTGCCACAAGATCATAAATCATACATCATATCATAACCCATGTAATAAAAATGGGATTCATAAACATCATGTCATCATAACATAAATCATATAAGATAAAAGGACTTAATAATTCCACCATAAAATAATAAAATAAATGTAAAAATAGGGATATAAACATAACCATATATTATCTTAGATGGAAAATAATTTTGATAAAACACTTGAACTTTATTCTTGAGGAAAATATCCTTTCTACTTCAAAAACATTTTTCCTTTCTTAATATGTCATACAATTTTAAACTAAAAGAATTTGATTAAAAATAAACATGAAAACTTGTAAAGGAAGCTTCATGGAAATAATTTTCTAAAATCCATTCAGGCTATATGAGTTAAAAAAGAACATTCTTCTGGTACTTTGGCCGGAAAAGTCAAAAAGTACCTCGTACGAAAAACGACAAAAGATTCATTTCATATCTTTTACTAAAAACTTACCAAAGGGTAAAATTGGATTTAAAAAATTATAGGAGAATAGAAATAATATTACATATTTAGGAAACATGGATGTTGATGATAAATATTCCCCAATAAATTCTAAAGTATAAACAATATCGGAAAAAAATGAGATTGCGATATTTTCCCTTACCTTAGGTCTGATTTGCTTCGTAAGTGTCTGAACCTCCTGTATAATGATTTAAATAATGTTATTAACTTATTCCAGAATCATACTTATTTTTATGATATCATATATGGTTATATTCTTAGCTTCTTATTAGTAATATTTCATTACTACTTGTTATTTGGGTGTTTATTACTTTTGGTTCTTATGCGTGTTTTATCGAATAAATTCTTATTCTTCTTTTTAGGTTATAGATACCTCATTTCCAGAATGGTATTAGTGTAATATATATAATATTCATTCATTAAATTCATTTATATAATCATTATGCAATGAATATCATGTAGAACGAGTCGCATCACATCGTGGAGACGGTATTTCGTACGTACGCACGAGCGATGATATCGTTCCCATGATCGTGGAATTATATTTGAGTGTATGTATACTATTTCAGAATCAATATAACTTTAAAATAATCATATATAGTTATTATTTACACCATTATACCCATCCAAGTAAGGTGGTGGTGGAAAATAGATTACACCACGGCGTGGAGTCGGTATTCCGTACGTACGCACGCGCGGTGATTTCATTTTCCATAGCATGGATAGATGGTCAAATAGGGTTGTTTCATACTTATAATAACATATAATTATATGATTGATACTGATGTTATTACATAATAATGAAACAACTAAAGAAGAAGATGTAGAAGAAGAAATAAAGTTGAAAGAATCGGTAACGGACATTACCTCTTCTTTGAAGCACCTCTTTGAGACCTCCTCTTAGGGCACTAAAATTGGTCTTTGAAGAAGACCAGGACCTCTAGGATGTTTCTAGGAAAGTGGTGAAGTGAAATGGGTAGGTTTTGGCCGATCTTGAAGGCTCAAATTGGTGTGAGGAGGAGAGGGAGGAGGTTCCCTTTTATAAGGGAGGAGAGGGGCACCTTTGGAAGTATAAGAAATATTAGTTTATATTAAATCCCAACCCCACTTAAAAACTTCAAAAATGACTCGTATCCAAATATTATATGATATAGGGTTGTAATCTCATCAACTAATAAAATTTATACATGTTAGGAATTTATTTTAAACATTATCAACTTGATTTATCCTTATTTATCAATTTAATTTTATTTGTGGTAATAATATTCTAAATTTTAAATTATTATAAATAATTACATATGTGTTGTGAATTTTCCATAATTTGACACTTTATGACATTTTCGACCATATAAATTTTAATTTATAATTTTTAAATATTTTTGTGATTTTTAAAGAATTTTATAATATGTTATTTTTATAAAATAACAATAGTGTCAATTTTGACACTATTCACTTATTTGAATTTAAAAAATATATATACAGAAGATATGTTAGAAATAAAAGCTTTAATAGATTCATAAAATGTCATATGTATCTAGAAAATTAGTGGAGCAAGTTAAATAGTTCATATAATATTTATTTTAATATTTTTAAAACCATTTATTTGTTATTTTAATTAATAAAATAATTTCAACGTCACTATTGTGTCGTAATTAATGATAATTATTTAATCCCTAAAAATTCTAAATAAATTCATATGATGTAGATAATTGTATTAGATTTCTGGAGAGTATTCATGTTCGAAGTTTCATTAAGTTTATCACTAAATGAAAATTATTATACTTATAAGATTTAAGAAAGTGACATGGTGTCACTTTCTTTGGTTTTAATAATAATTAAATTATTTTCATGGAAAAAAGTCCATTAAATGAATCTAATCCGACCCTTAGGTGATATGGGTCTACTTTTAGTCATCCAATAGGATTTTGGCAGGTGTTAGGGTAGTTTTATAATCTTATATTTACCCTTAATTACCAGATTTACCTTTAACTATGGTAAATAAAATTTACCGTAGTTACTATTCATAATGCCCAAAAATAAAAAGTAGCCTATTAACATAATTTGGACCCACTGATTCCAAATATGGAATCCATTTTTCAAAATTCAAAACACATAAGTTGCATAATTAATTTAAAATTAATCTCGTTGTTAAGAAAACAGGTTTTAGAAGTTAAAACATTGCCAAAGATTGAAATGTTTTTACCTATGAATTCAATGTGAAATTAATGATAATGACATAAATTATATTAAATGGTAAAAATATATTCTATTTATACTTTAAAACCATTCAATATTATAATTTAACCATATAAATTATCTCAATGAAAAAAGTTTTTTTAATTAAAAATTAGCGTATTTTTACTATTCATCAAAATATGAAAGTTATCAGAAAAATATCAAAGTTTTATCCAAAGTAAGTTTTTATATACTGATTCCAAAGAAGAATTTTATTTTGTCAAATTGAACTTATAAACATGTCAAAAACTAGATTTAATGTTGGTGCGCCATCAAAAGACGGCAAAACTGCATTTTTTGAAAAATACTTATTTTACCCGAAAAAATTATTTTGTTCTCTTACCATGTTCTAGAAAATGTGTAAGATGAATAATAATGTTATAAAATTCAAAATGTAGTTAATACTATTCATAACGGCTAGTCCATAATAATATATCGTTGTTTAGTGAAACCCGGTATTTCGTACTACACACGTTATCGAGGAAGGTCGTGATTGCGTGTAATGCAAGCCAAGTCAGTATTGTGTGTTTTGAAAGATTCTTTTGGTGTTGCGTATAACATAAGACATAAAAAATATTTCTCATAAAATCTCAGGGTGTTACATCGGATGAAGAATATCAATGGAATCATAGAAGGGAGGGAGAAAGAGCTCCCAAGTGACTATTGTGTGTGGGAATAGTGGGAGAAGAGAGGTGGAGGAGAAGATAAAAGGGGTTGGTGAAAAAGTTCATTTCCACCACCTTTAAAGAGTTGAATAGTTTGGTCCCATGGTTTGGAAAAATTTTCACCAACCGTGCGGTGCCACTGCCCAAGCACACCAAGTTTCACGGTTTTCCTCACATGGTTTCACTACTACAAAAACGGGCAATATCAGCGCTCAAATCGGGCTTTAACAGCACTAAAAAAGTGTTGTAAAGCTCAGCGCTGATAAAGGGGTGGGCCCCTTTAACAGTGCTTTTTTAGCGCTGTTAAATCCCTGCCTGCTGCGAATAGAAAATCTGCATCAGTACAGCCATCCTAACAAGACCTGCAGAAAAACCAGTATATCAAACAAGCAAATGTGATCTACTAATTATTCATTGTGCAAAACATAAAGGTGCCATTAAATACTTACATTACCCCAAACACCCATAACACAACCCAACCACAACCTTCATCTCAATATTCTCAACCGATCTAAACACCAAGATGGATTTTACCCAAGACTATCTAATTCAAAACGTCGATCATGTCATCAACCGACCACTTAATTTCTATGGTGCTCCCCACTATACGCTTTAGCTCACAAACACCACCATCTGATGTTTAACACCTCCATCATCGGGAAAGAACCACTAGAACCCCAACTAAAACTCCACAACATACCCAACATGTTTTCTAACTTACCGTGCTTAGACATCCATGAGAAAACCAACCAATGTTATCTTCCATCCATTCCATCAAAACCACTTGGAATGGATGTGAATCCATAATCCATACATGAATAAAGGACAATTCAACTTTTCCTCAAAGATTGAACCCATTTTCAAAACATAATTAACATTTCAAAACATCAAATAGATGTGGCTTACAACTCATCACATTTGTTCCTTTTTCCTGGAGGAATTTGAAACATGCACCACATAGGTTGTAAAAGCAGTAGAGGATAGATATCTTTGACCATACATAGCCATGAACCCAAGTTTATCCTTGAGGAAACTGATGAGTGATGTTTGTGAATGCTTTTTGGAACTAGGAACTGACTCGCTTGATGAAACACAGGAAATATCATTAAATGTAGCCTCACCTGCCGAATCATTGGAACAATTTTCTGTATTGGATGCTCTTAATTTCAGATTTAGCATCCCATCTTGTTTATCAAATGGATTGGTCAACTTCCAATCTATCATGGAGGTTGCCGCACCACCTTTACACAAAACTAATGATCAGAGGCAGCTTGATTAGCAAAACAATCCTGAGGGCACTGGACATGAAAGATCATGTGGTGCCATAGTTTCTAAGGAACCTCAATTTACCCCACATGATATAAGGCTATTGCATGATGTCCAAGACATAGTGAGAGGAGAAGAGAAGGTGAAAGTCCCATAGACGAACAACATCAACAATGAACATCCACCACCCTTTCACTATATACATCAAAATCATATCTTTAAGAACGTCCATCTGAATTTCTATCTTACTTCCATCGAGGATGATGCATGTTGGTCAACTTGTTTTGGAAATTGTTTATCTTCATCCGTGACTTGTACTTGCACCCATGAATTTGAAGGTGATTATGCATACACGATAGTTTACCTTCTTAGAGAAGAGTTTCAGGAAGAGTATAAGAGACATGAAGCAATGAAGATCATTAGAGTGTTGGAGAAAATGTGGTTGCTACAAACAATGTGGCAATCGGCTTGTGCAACGCGGCCTAAGTTACAACTTGCAGGTATTATACTTTATTTTTTTCTGGAGGGTTTCAGTGTAAATGAATTTTGGAATGATCGTTGCTATTCATTGTCTTTTAGGTTTTTTTGACAGCCGAGGGGAAAGGGTGGGGTCTGCAGACATTGGAGGATATGTCGAAGGGTGATTTTGTGTGTGAATATGTTGGAGAAATGTTAACTCACGTAGAACTGTGAGAGATAAAGCTAACTAAAAGTAGTGAAAATCATGCATATACAGTTCTCTTGGATGGTGATCGAGGTTCAGGGAGTAGTAAAAAGCATGCATATACAGTTCTCTAGGTGGTACCATAGTATCTAACATCTAACCAAATGACCTATTTTCCCTTCAAGCTCCCCACCCTTTCCCCTCGGCTGTCAAAAAAACCTAAAAGACAATGAATAGAAATGATCATTCCAAAATGCATTTACACTGAAACCCTCCAGAAAAAAATAAAGTATAATACCTTAAGTTGTAACTTAGGCCGTGTTGCACAAGCCGGTTGCCACATTGTTTGTAGCAACCACATTTGCTCCAACACTCTAATGATCTTCATTGCTTCATGTCTCTTATAATCTTCCAGAAACTCTTATCTAAGAATGTCAACTATCGTGTACGCATACTCACCTTCAAATTCATGGGTGCAAGTATAAGGCACAGATGAAGATAAATAATTTCCAAAACAAGTTGACCAATGTAAGTATTTAATGGTACCTTTATGTTTTGAATAATGAATAATTAGATAGTCATGTTTGTGAATTCTTTTTGGAACTAGGCACTGACTCGCTTGATGAAACAGAGGAAAGATCTTTAAATGTAGCGTCAATTGCCGAATCATTGGAACAATTTCCCGCATTGGATGTTCTAAATTATAGATTTAGCATCCCATCTTGTTCATCAAATGGATTGGTGAACTTCCAATCTATCATGGAAGTTGTCATATACATGCAACTAACGATTGGAGATTTTACTGGTTCATGCGTGATATAAAGGTATTTTGGATATTTTACTGGTTTTTTTGTCCAAAGCCCAAAGAAATGTGGTTCATCATTCTTGCATGTTTCTGGTGCATTTCATCTGTTAAAATGGACAAATGAACCATTGGAGAAAGAATGTTTTATTTAATAATAATTACAATTTTTCTACAAACATTTACATACAAGAATGTTTCATCTTTTTATCTCCATGAACCCCTCTCAAAAATGTCCGCCAATTATACACGTCCGCAACTCTTTCAATAAAAGTCAGATCTTCATGCTATTTCTGGACAATCTTGCATCAGGTATGCGGCCCACTCGTTTCTGAACATATCTACATCATCTTGTGAATATGACGCTTTTCAGCATTCATAATAGTACTGAAAAATATATAAATAAAGAATTAATAAATAATTTAAATGAAATAGTAATTGTTTTCAAAAATACCTCTATAGGGATACTAGTTTGTCCATTGAAAACAATCTTTCTCATGAATCTACAAACATAATAACTGCAATCTTTGTCGTTTGTTTGTTTTGGACACTGCAGAAACATTGATCATGAGGCGAGTAAGTAACTTGTTTTGATATATGTTTGGATAGTGCAATTTTATTATATATACCCTGATACTTGTCCAGACGTAGTACTTTCTCGGCTCTTTATGCTTAGCCCCTGTCCTCATACCATGATTTAGACAATATTGGTACACCGCCCTATCATAACAGAATCCTCGGTAAAAGATAATATATATTATATAACTTGATGTTTAGACCTACAACATAGGATGTAGTGTCTTACAGATTGACAAACCGCATCACATGCAGTCGGTTTGTTGGATATCCGTGCTATGAATCCAGAAAATAAATATTGGGAGTATCCAAATTCACTGCAATTAGCAGTCAATGTTGCCTAAATACACAAAAAGGAATAAGTAATGAAAGAAATGAGATGGGACATGTGGATGATGGAACTTTCCTTCAGTGGAAAGGCTTGGGTCATGATGGTGGAATGGATTGAGTGACAATGTTGGGTTTTAATGAGATGGGACATGTGCATGATGGACCCTATCCTGAGTTATGAGGCAGTGGGTTAGGATTTGAACCTAGGACATTACCTTGTACCTTTTAATAGTGGGTTGAGTTCTTGGATGATGCTTTCCCCGAGCCTTTGGGTATGGGTTGGAACATGGGTACCAATATGATGGCATGTGGCGATGATGAAATTTTTTTATGGTACCAAATATGGAATGATCATGTGTTATGGTGTCGTAGTTAGCACATAAAGACCTAATGTTCACTAAGTCAGGGTGCCCTAGTTAGCACATGACTTCCAACATTCTTAGGTGATGTTTTTATTTTCCTCATCCATACATGGATATGATGATATATACTAGGGGAACATGGTGTTACCCTTCTGAGATGTATTTCTCACACCATGCATAGGCACTTTGGAGCATGTTCAGACCATATATCTATTTTATATGTTTGAGCATAGGTTTTACATGGGATCAATCTGAAGCATCTTGAATGGCATCGAGTGATTAGGATTTCACTATGGCCCAAGGATGGCAGTAGGGTTGGTGTGTATTGTTCAAGGGGTAAATCAAGAGGGAAAAACAATATTTAAAAGATGCACTATATAAAATGTAATCTAGACATTTACCACAAACAATATAATCGAATTCCAAACACATAGGCATACAAAATGATTCGAAAACACAATTCGCATCACAATATTAATTTATAGAACAATAATAAATGCACAAAAACTCATACTAAAAACATCTAGATATTTTATGGCATCCACTGACCTTGGGTGAAGAAATCGATGAAGTCCAAGGAAAAACCCAAAGGGTGAGGGAGCCTTCTGCGCTGCCTCGGGAGGGGAAGAAGCGGCCGCCGGAGTGGGGGGTGCACGGGAGGAGCCGCCAACCGTTGAGTACGGTCCAGAGGGGAAGAGGAGGAGTAGGGTTCGGCGGGAGGAAGATTCGCGGAAGATCCGCCGGAGTAGGGTTCACGCGGAGTACGGTCCAGATGGGAAGAGGAGGAGTAGGGTTCGGAGGGAGGAAGATCCGCGGAAGAGGTTCGAGGGGAAGGAGAAAGAGTACGGCGGAGGTCCGGCAAAGGGAAGATCGGGGAGAGGGAAGCTGTCACAGGGGTACAGTACCGCGAGAGCTTGGGGCCCGATAAAAAAGAGGAGACTGTGTGCCTGCTTTTAATAAAATCGGAGACAAGTTTTATCAACGATAAAAACGCGCTGATAAAGGGTCGATTTATCAGCGCTTTTCTAGCACTGATAAAGGATAATCTTTATCAGCGCTTTTCTATTGCTGATAAATCTACCCTTTATCAGCGCTTTTAATTAGTGCTGATAAAGATTATCCTTTATCAGCGCTTTTTGATTAGCGCTGATAAAGGGTGGCGCTTCCCTTGCCCGTTTTTGTAGTAGTGTTTATTAACAGTGTGATGCTACTATCCAAATCACCCTCAACCTCCCACGATTACTGTACAAGTTTAGAAAAACCATGCATCAACTGTGTGTAGCCCTTCTGCACACCTGCACCATGTCACATGGTTTCCCCTAGGTCATCGCACGGTTTCATCAAACTATGTCCCTATACAAACAAATCCCATGGTTTTGGCTTCATGGTTAGCACTAACCATACACCAATTGTACGCTCCTTCATGTTTCTCTCGAAACAGAGTTTTCAAAGCCTGGAGCTCCCGAAACCCATCCTAACGCCATCAGGTCTTAAAACCCATCTAAAAGCGATATTTTTATGTGTTCCAAATCTCAAAATTACATTCTGAAGCTTGGTTGAAGATTCGGCCCATCCACCAAACAGAAAACTCAAAATGTTTTTGGAACTTTTCAACCCGTCCAAAGCACGAGCTCTTACACTATGGATGTCCAAAGATAAGATGAGGCTATAATTGATGATGATCATGAGTTACATAAAAAGGAGGTTGTACCTTCCAATGTAGATTCTGATATACCTGTTTTTTTATATACCTTTTAGATCCTATGCTCTTAAAGAGAATGTTGTTGTTTCTCCTTTTCCTGATATATATATATTGCAACAAATAATAAAAATAACCACAATTTTTTTTTAAAAAAATGTGAACCTCATTCACTCTTCCATAAGAAAATCTGAAATATGAACCATGAACCTCGTTCACTATTCCTGATGAATGCAGATTTGTGAATAAACATCACATTTTTCAAGACCGGTTTTTGAAAATACTATAATTTGTAGCCGATTTTTAAAATTTTTCCATCTACAAAACCAAATTTAAAAAATTGATCCCTTAGCCGCATACATGTTTTGTGTTAAGGGAATTCATGCAAGACAAGATCTACTTTCTTAAATAAATTTTAACCTAGTCCATTAAATCAATTAAAAAAAAACTCTTTCAAAACGGGTTGAACCCAATTAATATATATATATATATATATATATATATATATATATATATATATATAAATGATGTGGCGTGTCCCAGGTTTAGGTTTTCTTTGCTTCATTCTTTTCCATTACTAGATTTCCTTAATTGAGGGGTACAAAAGCAAAAGCTTTATCATTGCACATTGAATTTTCGATTCATATTTGTGAAGGGCAGGCTGTTTTCAGGTGCCTTCGCTCACGGCCTTACGCATGCATATGTCTGCTCGCTTCAAGAAATGCTTCTTCATAAGAACAGTTTCCCGCATGAAAGGCATCCTCAGAAATTCGTAAAATGGGAATACGACGCACATGACCTAACCCTAAAATGTACGTAAACTGAGAATAAATGTCATGTGATCAAACGCCATCGTTTCATGCGAACCAAGGAGCCAGAAAAACCAAAAGGGAATAATAAAAATAAAAATAATAATACTAATACTAATATGTAATACTCAATGATACGTAATTACTTTTATGCATGTCAATATAAACATATCCGACAGAGTTGGAAAATTGAGTCCATGATTGAGAATCCTAGCATCTACAGAGAGGCCATCATTAAAGATTTTTTCCAAATGAAAATTGAGATCTTCATATGGAGAATAGGGTGATAAAATATGATTTAAGAGGGGAAAATATTTCCTGAAAAAAAATTAAAACCTGGGAAAATAACACTACTACACATCACGTTAAAAAAAACGCTGACTTTTATCAGTGCTAAAACAAAAACCCCGATAAACGACACACTTTTAACAACTCTAAAAAAAAGCACAGATAAAGGTAATATTTATCGGTGCTAAAAAAATGCTGATAAAAGTGCATCATTTAGCAACGTTTTTTAGCACCGATAAAAGTGTTCCCTTCATCGACACTAAATTTTGTGTTAATAAAAGTAGATTTTATCAGTGTCAAAGTTAGCGCCAATAAAAACCTAATACGTAAGAAATTTAGTCATGACCTAAGGTTTTTTCTAGGTACATAAGTTTTTCCCTTAAACAAAAATCAATAAATAAGAAATATTAAAAAATAATAAATGTTAAAATTGAATAAATAATATTAAATGAATAAATATTAAAAATGAATAAAAACCAATAAATAAAACGGAATAAAGCTAACAAATATTAAAAATAAAGAATCACAAATATTGATTTGTATAAATTTAAAAATATTAAAAATGAATAAATATTAAAAAGTGCATTTAAATACAAAATATATGTGTATGTATTATCTAAAAGTATGCATGTGTATATATGTGTATATGTGTATGCGTGTATATGAACATGTGTGTGTGTGTGTGACAACATGTATCGTAATACACTTTATCTCATGATTTATTACATAAAGATACACATAATATGCACTATTACAGGTAGTGATTTTAAAAGAGTTAGAAATTGATTTTATTAGCGCTAAAAAAACTATGTTAATCTAAGCACCATTAAAAGGGGTCTCTTTTATCCGCGCTAATAAGAACGCTAATAAAGAACATTTTATCAACGCTAAAAAAACACTTTTAAAGGGAGCATTTTATCAGCACTAAAAAAACACCGATAAAAGTCACCTTCTAACAACGTTTTTTTAGCGTTGATAAAATAGACATTTATCAGCGCTAATAAAAAGTGATTAAAAGCCAAAAAAATATTTTTGTTATCAGGGCTCCACACCCACCCCCTCTTTTATCAACGCTAGTCTGGCCCTCCTTTGACCCTTTATCAGCACTCGCTGCTCGCTGATGCCCACACCCGTGTGTGCTGTGTGCCTCCCCTTGGATTCGAACTTGAGACATCACCATCATGCACCTGCACCTTTACCACTGTTCTATGTTGTTTTGTTCTATATTTTATGATATATCTATTTAGTTATATATTTTTTACATATATTTAATCGTCTATTTATATATATTTATATAATTTTTTTAAAAATACATTTATAAAATATGTTTTGTGTGTATGTGTGTACAAATAAATAAATAAATAAATAAAGACATACATAAATAAAACACACACACATATTATATGTGTGTGTGTGTGTGTGTGCACGTATCTATAAATATAATTATATATTTATATATATTTACATAGTTTATATATTGATATCTATATAGATATATTAGAATATATAGATAAATACACATTTGTTTGTTAATAAACACACACACACACAAATATATTTATATATATAAACATTATATATACATTGTATAGGTATATAAATATTCATACATTTTTATTTTAACTAAAATGGATATTAATTTTTATTTAGATATGTTTTATATATTTAGAATGATATTTTAAATGTAAATATGTTTACATATTTATTTGTAAAATTAGATTTTTATGTGTAAATATATACAAATATGTATATCTATGTATATATTTAATTATATGTTCGAGTCATGTTTTCAACTTATTTTAAACCGTTTATTGATTTATTAAAATTTTCTATTTTCAAATTGTTAATAAATGACTATTACTCAATAATAATTAGCAATTTTTGAATTAATATTATTTTTTAATATTTTATGAACCATTTTCCACTAAATATCTTTATATTAAGTGTGATTATATATTTCGTATTATATAAATCATAGTTTATAAAATATATTATATTTATATCAATATAAATATATTTATATATTTATATATTCATATATGATTTTTAATGATATATAATTTTTTTAATGAAATATCCCTTTTATCAGCGCTAAAAAAATCATTTTAGCGTTGATAAAAGATATACTTTTATCAGTGATAAGAAAAGCACTGATAAAAGTACATTTTATTTCTACTAAAAAAATCATTGATAAAGGAGGTACTTTTACCAGCGCTAAAAAAATGATAATAAAGGGTTGCTTTTATCTGCATTGAGAAAAACACCTTTTATCATCGCTTTTTTTAGCGCTGATAGAAGTACCCCTTTAATAGCGTTTTTAACGATGATAGAGAGAAACGTTGGATAAAGCCAAATCTGTGGTAATGCCAATTCCAGAAGATCATGAGGCCTAGTGTCTTTGGGAAATTAGGTACATAACATAATAACTTGAATAAGCATACAACATCATTTTTTAAAACTCCTTTAACACACTGTTAAAAATCCATTGCTCTTCTAAAACTGTATGAGATAACCTGAGAACATACATAAGAAATGTATGAGCTATAAAGCCCAGTGAGGGAATAATCAAAGCATAACATGATGAAAGTAATAAATGTTAATCAATAGGAATGTCAAGTTAATATAAGAGGGGTGAGAATCATAAACTTGAACACCGAAGCATGAAATTAGATAATAAAAAAATGACAACATGAGAATGTGACAAAAACTATTGGAGTTGATGTCTTAGGACCAACTATTTGTACTTTGATTACATGTATATTTGATGTAATGAATATTAATAAAAATTCTTACACTACTACATAAGTAGCTTTTAAAAGCACTAAAAATCCTTTATCAACACTAAAAAAGAGTTGTTGATCTAAGAGTCGTTAAAAGTGGGCCACTTTTATCAGCTCTAGAAAAGCGTTGATAAAGGGGGCCCTTTAACATCGATAAAAAAAGTACTGATAAATGTGGTCTTTTATAAGTGCTAGTTTGGCACTGATAAAGTGTGCCCTTTATCAATGATAAAAGAAGCGCTCATAATGGTTGTACTGTTGTAGTGTGCTGTTAAAATTATAACACACTACATCGAAAAATAAACCTATATATGAAAAATTTATAAATTACTTGAAATAAAAATTACACCACAAATAGAAGAAAAAACACTATATTATAGACATTTCAAACATTGTTTTGTACAATTACATTAGCAAGTACCATCACAAACATTCAAAAAAATCAACTGCGTCATTGTCTTTGGCACCAGAACCCTTTTGAAAAGAGCCCGATCATGTTATCAATTGATGAAAAAATCACCCCATCTCGAGAAAAATAATCAAACTATATAAAAAAATATGTCTTAGGTTAGTAATACTATATAGAAATAAATTAAACATAAATATGAAACAATACATTAGTAACATGTCAATTTTAAATAAAATGACACACTTGGAGTTATAACAGTCACAACATGTGTCAGATTGATGTGCGAATGATTCCTACACTTCACAAATGTCTTAATAATCGTTTCCATGAAGTATCAAGACAATCCAGATGTGTTTTCTTGGTTTCGAGTATGTCATGTGTCTTTTTTACTAAAATATCAATTTAAACTGAAACCACGCACTTTGAGTCATATCGGTCACATCATGTGTCTGTTTCACATGAGATTGATTCCTATACGTCACAAATGACTTATGAATCATTTTCTTAAAGTATCAAGACAATCCAAGTGAGTTTTCTCAGTTTTCAGTGAGTGATACATGTTCTGAACTAAATTGTCAATTTGAAACTGATAATTGACACTTTGAGTCATACCAGACACACAATGTATCAAATTGAGGTGAAAATGATTCTTACACTTCACAAATGAATTATGGATTGTTATCCTAAAGTATAAAAACAACACAAATGTGTTTTCTTGGTTTTGAGTATGTGATGTGTGTTTTGAAAAAAATGTCAATTTTAAATAAAAGGACACGCTTGGAGTCATACCGGTCACACCGTGCATCAGATTGATGTGCATATGATTCTTACATGTCATAATCGACTTAAGTATCATTTTTATAAAGTATACATACAATCCAAATGTGTTTTCTTGGTTTTGATTAAGTAATGTGTCTTTTGTACTAAAATGTCAATTTAAATGAAAACACACAGTTTGAGTCATACTAGTCACATTATGCATTGATTTGACATGAGACTAATTCCTACATGTCCAAAATGACTTATGAATCATTTTCTTAAAGTATCATGAAAATCTGAGCATGTTTTCTTAGTTTTTATTGAGTGACACATGTTTTGAACTAAAATGTCAATTTTCCACTGATAACAGACACTTTGAGTCATACTAGGAACATTGTGTATTTGATTGAGTTTTAACTGATTCCTAAACATCACAAATGACTTATGGATCATTTTCCTAAAGTATAAAAAAAATCTGAATGTGTTTTCTCAGTTTTGAGTACGTGACATGTGTTTTGAACTAAAATGTAAATTTTAAATAAAAGGACACACTTGGAGTCATACCGGTCTCACCATGTATCATATTGACATGAAGATGACTCATACACGTCAAAAATGAATTAAGCATCATTTTTTAATGTATCGGGACAATTCAAATTTGTTTTCTCAGTCTTGAGTATGTTACATGTCCTTTTCACTAAAATGTCAATTTAAACTCAAAACACACACTTTGAATCATATTAGTCACATCGTGTGTCAGTTTGAAGTGAGACTGATTCCTATACATAAAAAATGAACTAGAAATAATTTTCTTAAATTATCAAAACAATCCAAGAATGTTTTCTTATTTTTTAGTGAGCGACACATGCTTTGAACTAAATTATAAATTTTAAACTGATAATGGACAATTTAAGTCATAACAGGAAAACTATATATCAAATTGAGGTGTGGTTGATTCCTATATTTCACAAATGACTTATGTATCATTTTCCTAAAATATCAAAATAATTCAAAAATTTTATCTTGTTTTTGAGAATGTGATGCATGTTTTGAACTAAAATGTAAATTTTAAATAAAATGAAACACTTGGGGTAATACCAGTCACACCATGAATCCTATTGACATACAGATGATTCCTACACATCAAAAATGGTTTAAGGATCATTGTACTAAAGTATCATGATAATCTGAATGTTTTTTCTCGATTTTGAGTATGCCACACGTCTTTTTTACTAAAATATCAATTTAAACTGAAAACATGCACATTGAGTCATATCAGTCACATTTTGTGTTAGTTTGATGTGATACTAAATCATACACATCAAAAACAACTTATGAATCATTGTAATAAAGTATAAATATAATCCATGCACATTTGCTCAATTTTCAGTGAGTGACACATGTTTTGAACTAAATTGCCAATTTTAAACTCATTACGGACACTTTGAGTCATACCGGGAACACCGTGTATCATATTTAGGTGGAGATGATTCCTACACATCATAAATGACTTATGGATCATTTTCATAAATTATCAAAACAATTCAAATTTGTTTTCTCTATTTTGAGTATGCGAAGTGTGTTTTGAACTAAAATGTCAATTTTAAATAAAAACACACACTTGGAGTCATACCTATCACACCATGCATTTTATTGATGTGTGGATAATTCTTACATGTCAAAAATTCCTTAAAGGTCATTTTACTAAATTATCAAGACAATCCTAGTGAGTTTTCTCAATTTTGAGTATGTCACATTTTTTTTACTAAAATGTCATTTAAAACTGAAAACACACACTTTGAGTCATACCGGTCACACAATGTGACAGTTTAAAATTAGATTAGTTCCTATATGTCAAAAATGATGTATGAATCATTTTACTAATGTATCAAGGCAATACAAGCGTGTTTGATCGATTTCCGTGAGTGGTGGATGCTTTCAACTAAATTGTCAATTTTAAACTGATTATGGACACTTTGAGTCATACTGGGAACACCGTGTATCGTATTGAGGTTTGACTTATTCCTACACATAAAATTGACTTATGGATAATTTTTCTAAAGTATCAAAACAATCTGAATATGTTTTTTTAGTTTTAATTATGTGATGTGTGTTTTGAACTAAAATATCAATTTTAAATAAAAATACACACTTGGAGTCATATCGTTCATATAATGCACCAGATTGACATTCAGAAAATTCATACACATCAAAAACGACTTAAATATAATTTTCCTAAAGTATCAAGACAATCCAAATGCATTTTATTGGTTTTGGGTATGCCGCAAGTCTTTTTTACTAAAATGACAATTTATATTGAAATCACGCACTTTGAGTCATACCAATAACATCATGTGAGGGTTTGATGTGAGAATAATTCCTATACATCAATAATGAATTATTAATATTTTTACTAAACTATAAATACAATCCAAGCACGATTTCTTGGTTTTTGTAATGACCCAAAACATTTATTAATGAAAATTTCCTCTTGATCTAATTAAATGTCTTATGGATATAGAAAACATATGCACTTCCTTGGTTTTATGTTTTCAGATTTTAAAATATAGTTAAGATTTGTTACCTTTTCTAATATAGTCATTGAATAGTAATCACATGATTAGTATAAATATAAGACTTTAACAAATCCAATTTACTCAAACAAAGGAAGCAATGACCTCATCCAGTAGAATTGCTCCATACGAAGCCCATTTGTTCGAGCTCAGAAAAGAGGTAGCATCATTGTGATTCGCTCTTGACCAATCCCAAACTGAGTTTCAACATATTAATCTTGAACGAAACCACCTACATGAGAAGTATAAGTTAATAGAGATTACCACCCGAGCGATGTTATCAGAGCCGCCCCAAGAGTCTCTCACCATCGCACACATTACCCTTAGGTCTTATGTGGGTGTTATAAGAGGTTATGTAATAAGAACCTAGCACTATTATTATGTACATTATTTCTGTATAAATAATATACATTTATTTTATTATTGTTACTTTGTAAATGATTTTTAAATCACAAATAATATTTTTAGTTAATATTCAAATTCAATTGAGAAAACTATTTTGATGAATTAATGTATTTTTGAATTAAATAATATTTTAATAACCTATTATTAATAAATTAATTTTTATTATATATAAATGATTGTATAATTTTTAGGATAACAATTGTAATTTTTATTATGGTTTGAAAACTCTTGTTGTCAAAACCCATGAATTTTCAATAAATGTCGATTTTTATTTTAAAAGTGAAGATGGACATATTTAGAAAATTATTTAGATAAAATGAATATTATTTTTGGAATCAGGATGTCTAAATTATCTAACGGTGAATTTTTCATAATTTTCCGAGACAGTCGAATTTTTGGGTAAAAATTAAATACCGTTTAAATATATAATGTGTTTTATGACATCATAATGACCCAACAGTGATGTAATAAAATACTAAAAAAGGTATGTTCGGACATTATATGTTTTACCTTTAAAATAATGTGATTTTAGATTTGTTTGATTAATTTTATGGTGCCTTAGTGGACCCTCCAAGACTTATAAAATATTTTAACATTTTAAAATGATTTGAGAGTGTGACTCACCTCCACATAAGAAAGACTAATATTTTAATAAGTTCTACCATTGAAATTATAAAATAACATTTTCCACTCCACTTTGGAAAAAACCATGGGTAAAAAACATGGGATGGTTTTTGGTTTTGATTAGTTTAATGTGTGGTGTCCAAAACCTAAATAATAAAGAATTCCCTCCCCTTTCTTATGTAAACCCACTCAATATCCCATTCCTCCTCACTAAAACCATTTGGATATCGACCAAAACCTTCCCTCCAATCTCTATAATTTTCCCAAGGCACCCCAAGATCCCAAGAAGCCTCTCTCAATCCTCTCTCAAGCCTCTTCCAAGCCTTTGGGATCACACTTCCAAGTAAGGGATCCTCACTTTCTTCCCTTCATTATTTATTCCCAAGTTTCCTTATATTGTTATTCCCATTTTATTTTCAATTAAAAATGTTGGGTTATGATTTAGAACCTGACCTATACTTCCCTCTTTATTTTTGAATGATGGGAGGCCCCTTTCTCTCTCATTAATTCCTCCCATGTACACCCATTACCATGCTGAAATTCCGTAAGGGATTTCTCTCTTCTCATTTACATTTAAGAAATTATTTAATATTATGAATCTAAATTCAATTAAATATGTTGGGATATTATGTTACATAACCACCTTACTATCTATTTCATGTATAAATTATGATATACCCCTTTATCTCTCATCAACCCATTTTACAATTTCTATTTGACGTCGTTATGCTGCCGAAGTTACACCAAAATTTCCATGCCAAAATCATTGTGTAAGTAAATACCATACCCATTTCTTTATCAAGGGTATTCACATTTATAAACATGTAATTTTTGATTTAGGATGTAAATTTATTTATTCCGCATATCTTATTCATGGAATAAATTATGATGTTTCATGAATCCATGTTGTATGATCTATGTGGCATACTTATGCATGAAATGAAATGATTAAGAAGGGTGCACCCTAATAGCGCTCCAATACATTGGGTAAAGAATAGTATCATGATACGCCATGTGAAATGAGTGTTTACTCATGCTAATTCATATGAAATTAGAGTTTACTCATGCTAATTCAAGTTCAATGAGGCTTTACTCATGCTCCATGTGCAATGAGCCTTGGCTCATGCTAATATCATGTTAAATGTTGTTGCCACATATCCATTTATGATAATCATGCTATATCATACCTTTATGTTCATGTTTCTATTATGCTCTATTGATATTCCTATTTCCTAACATGTATTTTATTCTTCATTTTATGCCTTGTTTACTCCTTTACTGGGCTTTATTTCTCACCCTTTTCTTATGTATGTCCTCAGGTTATCCCATGGAATTACAAGTATGAAGGAATTTTGTGGTCATGTAAAAGAAGTTTTCAACAAAGATGTTGTATTTTATGTTCTAAGTTGTTATGTAATGTTTCTAATTTTCCAAGACACTAGACCTCTCAATCCTCGGAGTTTTCTTAAGTGAATGTTTATGTAATAAATCATTTTTAAGTGTGTAATAAAGAGCAGGGTTGTTATAGTAGGTTTCAAAGGATAAGTTTAGTCATTTTTGGGATTAGGATTAAAAAACCTTAGTGAAATCTTTAGGGATAAGACTAAGTATAATAAAAACATCCCTAAATTTTTGTGAGTACAGAGTAAGTGGTTTATCAATAAAATACATCCCTGTCTGGATACGGACAAGTAGAGGTGGCTCTGGCACAAATGTATCTAGGGGTAAAACCTGAAAACACCGCTTTGAGAAAGACTCGAACGGGAACTGGTGCATGACAACGGGATTTGTTGCTCTCTTGTTTCAACACTCTCGGGGGATATGATTTGGTAAACTCATAATCTTAGTATGAACCATTATTAAGGGAATAAAAAAATATGCTCCTAAGAATATATGTTTAGAAGTAGATCATGGATAACATAGATCAAAGCCTATAAATTCATAAGTTAAGGAAATAAATGTAATTTGTAAGTTATCCCTTTTTGTATTTGGATTCCCATTTATTTGTTACCCCTAACTTTCCTTTTATTCCAGCCAATGGTCAGTAATAGGAGAACTCATGCTAACAACTGATGTGAAGATCAATGTGATTATTGTTATAATGAGATGACCAATCCAATGGGTGTGGGAATCGCAAACTTTGTCATGATACTCTATTAGTTAATTCATGTTTTTAATAGAAACATGGGTTAATAGGAACGTCCAACCCCCATAATAAAGAACAATTTGCAATCGAGAGCTTCATGAGATAAAGGTCTCCTACTTTCAATGGATCATCTGATCCCTCAATCGTCGAACAATGGATCAACTCAATTGAAATTATTTTCTCCATCCATCAATGTTCCGAACAAGAGCAAGTTCTTATGGATGCTTATCATATGGAGGGTGAATCTGATCAATGGTGGACATTGATCAAAAATATTAATCCTAATGAGAATATCAAGGCATTTGAATGTAAGGATTTCTAGAAAATGTTTTTTGATAAATATTTTCCATGAACCCTCCAACTTAAGATAAAAAGGGACTTCCTTTCCCTCAAGCAAAAAGATGACGAATCCATTAAAGCGTATGAGGAAAAATTCACAAGGATTGCATGATACACCAATGAATTTGTTGTTACCCTAGAATACAAGGTTGATCACTTCTTTAGTGGACTAAAACCTAGACTATAGAAATCCCTAGAGATCTGTGACTTTGATAGCTATGAGGAAATTATCTGATGTGCCCTCAATGTCAAAATGGAGATCGGAGAATCTCAGGGGTATCATGGGGATAAGAAGTAGAAATTTAACTTTAATTATGGTGGTCCGATGGATAAATCCAATAGTGCCAAGAAATTCTAGCACCCCACTTTCCAAAGGTGTGGAAAGAAAAACCCCGAAAATTGTTTGAAGGGGATGAGGAAATACTTTAGGTGTGGAAGAGAAGGGAACTTGTCCATTAATCACCGACAAGAAAAACCCACTGCTGTGATAGAGGAGAGGAATTCTCTGTTCGAACCTCAATTCATTTTTCATTACTTCAACTGCAAAGAACCAGAGAAATTTTCAAACCAATTCCCTAAGCCAAGGGTTTTTGGAGGCAACCAACAACCTCTAAGGCATAAAGGGTGAGCTTTTTTCCATCACTACCACCAAAGAAAAACCTGAAAATGATTTGGTGATAGATACGATAGTTATTCATTCAATAATAGTGAATTTACTTTTTGATTCGGGTTCTACACATTATTTTATATCCTAAAAGTTTAGTAGAACAATCCTAACACCACCACAAATCATAGAAGTAGAGATGTCGGTGAGAACGGAAAATGGGGAAATCATTGTATCCCATGAATATAACTCCTCCCATGTTATAATTTGTAGATTGAAATTCCCAGAGAACCTCGTCATACTCCCTCTGGTGGAATTTGATATAATTCTTGGCATGAATTGGCTTTCCTTATATAGAACCAACATAAATTGACATGAGAGGAAAATCACTCTCTATATGGTGAATCGACCCCCAATTTTGTACAAGTGAAAGGAGGAGAATGAATCTTCTTTATCACCATTATCTCAAGTGTGGATATTAATTACCTATGAGCTTACATATCTTGGTCAGATGATTGAGTCTAAGGAAGTAACCATCCTTGAAGACATTCACATTTTGAGGGAATTTGCTGAAGTGTTTCTCAAAAAATTTATTAGTCTTCCTCCTATAAGAGATGTTGAATTCTAGATTGATCTTATACCTGGGGAATTACCAATATCCAAGACTCCATATAGAATGGCTATTGTGGATCTTGATGAGATAATGAAACAACTACAGGAGAATTTGGATAAAGTGTTCATATGCCCAAGTGCTTCACCATGGGGTGCACCAGTCCTCTTCATCAAGAAGAATGATGGGTCAATGCACCTTTACATTGATTATAGTGAGCTCAATAAAATCACAATAAAGAAAAAGTATCCTCTTCCATGAATTGATGACTTGTTCGACCATCTACGTGGAGCACAATACTTCTCCAAGGTGGATCTGCAGTCGGGATATTACCAAGTAAGGGTGAAGAAGGTGGATATCCACAAGACTGCTTTTCGTACAAGGTACAGGCACTATGAATTCATAGTAATTCCTTTCAGACTCACTAATTCTCCAACAATCTTCATAGACTTTATGAATAGATTCCTTAGATATTACCTCAATAAATTTTTGGTAGTATTTATAGATGATATTCTAATATACTTCAAAACCAAGGAGGAGAATTATGAGAATATAAGCACTGTACTAGAGACCTTGAGAAAGGATAAGCTCTATGAAAAATACAGCAAGTGTGAATTCTGGTTGAAGGAAGTCTCATTATTGGGTTATATCATCACAAGAAATGGGATATCTATGGATCCCTCTAAGAAAAATACAATTGAGGGATGGACAAGGCCAATATCTATGATGGATATCCATAGATTCTTGGGGTTAGATAAATATTATCACCGATTTGTGAGAAATTTATCATGATTGTCAAACCCTCTTACCAAGATAACTCAAAAGGGGGTCAAGTTTTCTTGGAGTGATGAATGCAAATAGATCTTCAAGGAGTTGAAAATAAGGCTTATCACTAAGCTCATACTCACACTACCCACAAGTGGATAACTTTTTGTGGTATTTAGTGATGCTTCAATGAAGATCATGGGCTATGTGTTGATGAAAAATGACAAAGTCATTACCTATTCTTCAAGGCAATTGAAAGTTCATGAGTAAAACTATCTAACACATGATCTAGAGTTGGTTGCAGTAATATTCGCTTTAAAAATTTAGTGACATTACCTCTTTGGGGATAAGTGTGAAATATATATAGATCAAAAAATCCTTAAGTATATATTCACACAAAAAGAGTTGAACATGCGCCAACAAAGATGGTTAGAGCTGATCAAATACTATGACTTCTCAATTCACTACTATCTGGGGAAAGCGAACAAGGTGGTATATGCTCTAATTAGAAAGGATCTAACAACTCTTTCATTAATGAGAATTGAAAAGGATCCAATCTTTTTATATTTTATGAATATGGACATGGGAATTATAAATAAGGGAATATCATCAATCATTTCACAAATGATTGCTCAATTATCTCTTTTGGAAAGGTTAAAGGATTCTTAAAAGGATGATGTGGGAATTCAGAAGAAAGTGGAAACTATCAGAAAAGGTAAATACTCAGAGTTAAATGTTAATGAAAAAGGAATCGTGAGATTTGGGAAAATTCTATATGTTCCATCAAATACAGAGTTAAAGAATGAACTTTTGGATAATGCACATAGTTCGAATTTCTCCATTCACCTAGGAAACACAAAGATGTATCAAGACCTCCGAGATCATTACTGGTGGGATAACATGAATAAAGAGATCACTAAGTATACATAAAAGTGACTAGTGTGTCAGCAAGTGAAGGATGAGAGGTATAAGTCTAAGGGGATGATGCAGCCATTACCCATACCACTATGTAAATGGGAGGACATCACCATGGACGTTTTCACCAAACATCTGAAGAAATCCAAAGGAAACAATGCTATATGGGTTGTTATGGATCATCTTACAAATATTGCACACTTCATTACAATTCAAGAGGATTTATCATTGGATCAACTAGCAAAAATATACATATAATATGTGGTAAGGATGCCTAGAGTACCACTATCAATTGTATCTGATCGAGATCCAAGATTCACCTCTAAGTTCTGGAAGAGTCTCCAACACGCTCCGAATATTGAGCTGAAATTTAGTACAGCTTATCATCCTCAAACTGATGGCCAATCTGAGAAAACAATCCAAACAATTGAGTAAATATTGAGATCATGCTCAATGGACTTAAAAGGAGGATGAGATCGACATCTTTCCCTGGTTGAGTTCTCTTACAATAACAGTTTCCACTCAAGCATCCAAATGGATCCTTATGAAGACCTTTATGGGAAGAGGTGAAGAACACAGACATGTTGAGTTGAAGATGGGGAGTGAAAAATCCTAGGTCCAAAAATGGTCAAAGAAATAGTGGAGAAGGTTAAGACCATCCAGTATCACATTAAAGCTGCTGAGAGTTGACAAAAGAGCTATGCTGATAATCATCGATGAGATGTAGAGTTTGATGTTGGAGACATGTTATTCCTCCACATATCACTATGGAAGAGAGTAATGAGATTTTGGAAGAAGAGAAATCTTAGTCTAAGGTACATCGACCCTTTTGATATCCTTGATCACATTGGAGCAGTGTCCTATCGACTAGCACTCCCACCAAACCTATCTCAAGTACATGATGTATTCCATGTATCACTTATGAGGAAGTACATACCTGACCCATTTCATGTGCTCAATCTAGAGGTGGTACCATTGGATAATGACCTCTCCTATGAATAGAATCTAGTGAAGATATTAGATCTTAGGGAAAAAGTTCTACAAAATAAGACGATGCCCCTCGTCAAGGTGTTGTGGCGAAACCTCATGTTTAAAGGATAAACGCGGGAATCAAAGGAAGTGATGAAGTAGAGTTACCATCATCTATCTTAATGTGGGAAAATAAAATTTTGAGGGTGAAATTTATTAAGGGGGGAAGATTGTAATGACCCAAAACTTTTATTAATGAAAATTTCCTCTTGATCTAATTAAATGTCTTATAGATATAGAAAAAAACATGCACTTCCTTGGTTTTATGTTTTTGGATTTTAAAATACTGTTAAAATGTGTTACTGTTGCTAATATAACTGTTGAATAATGATCACATGATTAGTATAAATATAGGGCTTTAACAAATACAATTTACTCAGACAAATGAAGTGATAGACTCATCCAGTAGAATTTCTCCATACGAATTCCATTTTCCAGAGCTCAGAAAGGTGGTATCATTATTGGGCTTCTCTATTGACCAAGACCAAGATTAGATTCAACATGTTAAGCTTGAATAGAACTGCCAATGGGATAAGTGGAAGTTAATAGAGATTACCACCTGAGCGATGTTATCCGATCCACCCCGAGAGTCTTTTACCATCGCACACCTTACCCTTAGGTCTTGTGTGTGTGTTATAAGGGTTTATGTAACAAGACCCTAACACTATGATTATGTGCATTATTTTTTTATAAATAATATACATTAATTTCATTATTTTTACTTTGTAAATGATTTTAAAGCACAAATGGCATTTTTAGTTAATATTAAAATTCAATTGATAAATATATTTTGATAAATTAATGGATTTTTGAATTAAATAATATTTTAATAAAATATTATTACTAAATTATTTTTTATTAAATATAAATAATCATATAATTTTTAGGAATACAATTTTAATTTTTATTAATCTTTGGAAACTGTTTTTGTCAAAACCCATGAATTTTTAATAAATGTCGATTTTTATTTTAAAAGTGAAAATAAAATTATTTAGAGAATTATTTAGATAAAATTAATGTGTTTTTTGAATTAGTATGTTAAAATTATACAACAGTGAATTTATCATAATTTTCCAAGACAATAGAATTTTTTGGTAAAAATTAAATACCGTTTAAATATATAACGTGTTTTATGACATTATAATGACCTAATAGTGATGAAATAAAATACTATAAAAGGTATGTTCAGACAATATATGTTTTACGTTTAAAATAATTTTATTTTATGTTTGTTTTATTAATTTTATGGTGCCTTAGTGCATCCTCCAAGACTTATAAAATATTTTATCATTTTAAAATGATTTCCTTGAGAGCATGACTCACCTCCACATAAGCAAGCATAATATTTTAATACTTTAGGCCATAGGACTTATAAAATAACATTTTCCACTCCACTTTGGAAAAAAACATGTGCAAAAACCATGGGATGGTTTGTGGTTTTGATTAGTTTAATGTGTGGTGTCCAAAACCTAAATAATAAAGAATTCCCTCTCCTTTCCTATATAAACTTACTCATTCTCCCATTAACATTCACTCAAACCATTTGGATCTCGACCAACCCCTGAAAAAATATCTCTATAATACTCCCAAGGTTCCTTAAGCTCCCAATAATCCTCTATCAAGCCTCTCCTAAGCCTTTGGGATCACACTTCCAAGTAAGGGATCCTCACTTTCCTTCCTTCCTTATTTATGTCCAAGTTTATTTATATTTTTATTCCCCTTTTATTTTCAATTAAAAATGTTGGGGTATGATTTTGAACCTCCCATATACTTACCTCCTTATGTTTGAATGACGGGAGACCCCTTTCCCTCTCATTAATGTCTCCCATGTACACCCGTTACCATGCTAAAATTCTGTAAGGGATTTCTCTCTTCTCATTTAAATTCAAGAAATTATTTAATATTATGCATCTAAATTCCATTACATATGTTGGGATATAATGTTACATGAACCACTTAATATATATTTCATGTATAAATGATTATAGACCCCTTACTCTCTCATAAACCCATTTTATGATTTCTATTTGACATATTATGCTGCCAAAGTTACACCAAACTTTCCATGCCAAAATCATCGTGTAAGTGAATACCATACCCATTTCTCTATCAAGGGTATTCACCTTTATGCACATGTAATTTTTGATTTAGGACTTATATTTATGTATTCTACATATCTTATTCAAGGAATAAATTATGTTGTTTAATGAATATATGTTGTATGATCTATGTGGCACACTTATGCATGAAATGAAATGATTAAGAAGGGTGAACCCTGATATCACTCCAATGCATTGGGCAAAGAATAGTATCATGATATGTTATGTGAAATGAGTGTTTAATCATGCCAATTCATGTGCAATGAGGGTTTAATCATGATAATTCAATTTCAATGAGGGTTTACTCATGCTCCATGTGCAACGAGCCTTGGATCATGCTAATATCATGTTAAATGTTGTTGACACATCTCCATGTTATGATAATCATGATATATCATGCCTTTTATGTTCATGTTTCTCTTATGATCCATTGATATGCCTATTTCCTAACATGTATTGTATTCTTCATGTTATGCCTTGTTTACTACCTTACTGGGCTTTATAGCTCACCCTTTTCTTATGTATGTCCTCACATTATCCCATGCAATGCTAAGTATAGAGGAATGTTGTGGTCATGTAAAATAAGTTTTCAATAAAGATATTGTATTTTATGTTCTAAGTTTTTATGTACTGTTTCTAATTTACCAGGACACTAGACCTCTTGATCTTCAAAGTTGTCTTAAGTAAAATTTTATGTAATAAATCATTTTTAAGTGTGTAATAAATAGCTAGGCCATTATAGTTTTTAGTGAGTGACACATGTTTTGAACTAAATTAACAATTTTAAACTGATAACGAACACTTTGAGTCATACCAGGAAGACCATGTATCAGATTGAGGTGTGACTAATTCCTACACATCACAAATGAATTATGGATCTTTTTACTAAAATATCAAATCAATCCAACTATGTTTTCTTAGTTTTGAGTATGTTATGTGTGTTTTGAACTAAAATATCAATTTTAAATAACAATTCCCACTTGGATTCATACTTTCCACACCATGCGTCGAATTGATGTGAGGATGATTCCTACATGTACAAATGAATTTGGGATCATTTTACTAAAGTATCAAAACAATCCAAATGTGTTTTCTCTTCTTTGAGTATGCCACATGTATTTTTTACTAAAATGTAAATTTAAACTGAAAACACTTACTTTGAGTCATACCAGACACATCATGTGTAATTTTGACATGAGGATGATTCCTACATGTCAAAAATGACTTATGAATCATTTTCCTAAAGTATCAAGACAATCCGAGTGCGTTTTATAAATTTTTAAGGAGTGAAACACGTTTTAAACTATAATTTCAATTTTAAACTGATAATGGACACTTTGAGTCACATCAAGCATACCGTGTATCATATTGAGGTGTGACTGAATTCTAAACATAAAAAATGACTTATGTATTTATATCTTGACGTATCAAAATAATCCAAATGATTTTTCTCAGTTTTGAGTATGTGACTTGTGTTTTGAATTAAAATGCCACTTTTCAACTAAAAAAATGTACTTTGAGTCATACCGGACACACCGTGTATCAGATTGAGGTATGGTTGATTCCTAATATCACAAATGACTTATGGATAATTATCCAAAAGTATCAAAACAATCTTAATGTGTGTTATAATTTTTGAGTGTGTGATGTTTGTTTTGAACTAAAATGTGAATTATAAACTAAAAACATACACTTAGAGCCATACCAAGAACATCGTGTATCAGATTGAGGTGTAGATGATTGAGGTGTGGCTTATTCTTACATGAGAACAAGTGTCTTTGAACATGTTACTAGCTATTTCATACTGGTCACACCATGTATTGGATTGAGTTGTGATTGATTCCTATATGTCACAAATGAATTATGAATTATTTTACTAAAGTATCAAAAAAATATGAATGTGTTTGATCAAGTTTGAGTATGTAACATGCGTTTTGAACTAAAACTTCAATTTTAAACTAATAAAAAAAACATCAATTCATACTACGCATACCGTGCATCAGATTTAGTTACAGTTGATTCCTATACATGACACAATGTCTTTTTATTCTTCAATGCATTTAACATTTGGGGTTATTTAAGAATATTGTTGTCTGATAATCCAGAATATTGAGTTAATTGCAGAATAAAAAGAAAAGTTCATCATCATAAGTGCATCATCCTTAATGAGTGCATAATCATAGTACATAAGTGCATCATGAATGTATCATCCTTCTTAATTACCTTTATGAAAATTTAAAAAATAAGTATTAGATAAAAAAGATAAATAAATTTAACTTAAAAAATTATATAAAATTATGATCAATTCACTAAATAAGTAGTAGGAAGTCACATCTTCATGATGTCTAAATATAATATGAAACCTTGTATTCTACCCATTTGTTTCTGAACAAATCTATTTACTATTGTGAATATGATGATTGTCAAAAATCACAGCAGTACAAAAAAAATATAAATAATTAAAGAATTAGTAAATATTTTAAATGAAACTGTAATTATCATAATAAATACCTCTTTAGCGATGCCGGTTTGTTGATGAAATACGATATCTTTCAAAAAATTCCCAACATAATAACCACAATCTTTTCCATTAGTTTATTCCTGGAATTGCAGAAACATTGAAAAAAATAATTATTATTTTTATATTTGTTTTTATAGTGAAATTTTATTATATATAACCTAATAATTATCTATTTATAGAAGTCAGTAATATTTTTGTGATCATGGACTGTCCTCATTCCATGATTTTGAAGATATTTAAACACCACCATATCATAATTGAATTTTCATCAAAACATAATAAAAAATGTATAACTTGATGTTTATTTGTGAAATGTTTCATTTAGTGTGTTAAATATTGATAAACGCCATCACATGTGGTATGTTTGTTGGGTATCCATGCATTGAATTCATAAAATAAATCTTTGGAGCATCCAAATTGACTGTAATGAGTAGCCAATGCTTCCAAAAAAATAAAAAGGAATAAGTAATGAAATGAATGAAAATATAATTTATATGATTAAATTTTAGACATTCACCCCTGCATTATGGGTATTAAGAAGAGTACATCATCTTTAAATTTTCTTTCAAACATTGTGGTTATTTTTTTTCATTATTCTCTCATATAGATTTGGTTTCAATAAGAATTTTTCTATTGAAGTGATGTAAGAAATAATGAGTCTAAATTTTTTTTCATAGGTTTTTCCCTTCAGATAGTATTTATATACACACCTACAAAATTATGAATAGTATTTATTCATAATAAACATAGTATATCGACTATTGAAAAAAATCATAAAAACACAGTTCATGTATACATTTACAACTGAGACTCCTATCCATTCATGCTTGAGGCTTTCATTTACATTATCAAGACATATATCATCTTTATTGGCCTCTTTGTACATATGTTCTTTAAAATAAATTATGGCCATATCACCACTTACTAATGTTGTATCTGCATGAACCTTTAATAAATTCATAATTTGAAAGGGTGGGGTAAAGGTAATTTGTGAAGATATTTTCAATTGGTTGGTTGATTCTTTAGATTTTTTTGATTCAAAATTTTATTCCATGCCCTTCCCTTTTTCCATGTGTAATAATATTCACTAGTTTAAACCTTTTTTATATAATTCCTAATGGGTTTTCTTGAAAAATAAATTGGAAATGGATACCTCCCTTTTGACATGTATTTTTATAAGATCTAATAGCCATGGTATGTAATTTCTAATAGATTTATTGACTATATGAATATCCACATTATCAAGTGAAACATGTAGCTCTACGATCGACTCATGATCTACATGAATCACCACTCCCCCAAGAACTATTAGACGTTTTTTGTTTTGTATAATATATCCTTAGATATTGTACAAGATACCCCTTGCAATAAGAAAATGCTTGCTGTTTATAGATATAAATCACAATCATTTTCACCCTATAAAATATCATTACAAAAAAGGTATAAATTTATGCCTGATTCACATTTCACAGAAACAATTATGACAATATTTATTACCTCTTATAAGATAGCTCTTTAAGGGGAATGGATCACCTCAAAGCTAGTGAGGGGGTGTGGATATTTGGGGGGGGGGGGGTGGTGCCATGGAAAAAATTTATAGAGCACAAATTTTATAAAAAAAAGAAGATATTACATGTGTCTAAAGTAAGGCCATATACAACTGTATTATCTTCATGATAAATATGAGTTATAATGTAGTTGATGTCATGAAGTGAGTGGGTGAAATCGATCCAGTGGGTAGTAATAAACCACACAAGGTGTGTCACACCATTCCAAATTTCTTTCACAATGGTGGTTGAATCACATTAAATATAGAGATTGTTCCAACCATAGATCTTTTCAAAGGAAACAGCATGTATCATACCCATAATTTTGGCCTCCAGAGAAGAGGAAATGACGTAGTTACTAAGAAAGCATATGAGGGTCTGACCAAGGTGATTCCAGAAGATAACACCACAACCTGTGGGACCTGGATTGCCTTTGTAGGCACCATCCACATTTACTTTAATCCAACCAGGAAAGGGACCATGCCAAAACACTTCAAAGGCATGACATGGTTGATTTTTTTTCCATCAATCTGAAGATGTCGTAGAATTGTAAAGTCCTTAACAATGTTATCACAATGACCCTTTTGCATAGATGCAGCTTCACGTATGACAATAAGGATCTGCATCTGACCTACATTATGATTGAGTGAGTAATTTTTATGAATAATAGAATTTATATCATACCATATCACATGATGAATCTTAGCAATAGTAGAAAGGAAGAGGTTCAAAATTTGATGAGAATTTTCCATTTCCACACATCTCTTTAGTTGATTGTTGAAAGAGTCAAGAATCAACCATCTACAGTTAAATATGTCAAAAATATAGTTCCAAAGAGTATAAATAGTAGCACAAGAAGGGAAGAGATGATTAGAGTCTTCTTTCTGTTTATTGAAGTGTTTACATTTAGAGAAAATTTTAATACCAAATGATTTAATGCATCCATCTATGGGAACTCTGTTGAGATCAAGGTTCCAAATAAGAGTGAATCTTGAGGGTTTTATCCAGGGTTTGTCAAAGAGTTTTATCCAACCAAAATCACTTTCAGAATTATAGAAAAAATGATTATAAAAGTTTTTTGAATTAAGTATACTATTGTGTGTAGGTTACCAAATTAAAAATTCACAAGTGTTTGAGAAAGGATAGTTATTAATGACATGCATAATGGCTTTAGGTAAATGATCATTTTGATAATTTAGCATATCTCTAATTGAGTTGTTGGTGATATCTAGAATTTTTTCAAGATGAATCATAGATATTAGGGGGGTTCCAATCTAGTTATCCAACCAGAAATTTATAGAGGAATCCCTCGTAACCATACCTCTGGAATTATTTGTAATGTTGGAAAAAGATTTCTTAATAGATGTCCAAATAGATGAGCTGATAAAATTAAAATTTCTTTCCTTAAGTTTTCCAAGAAATCTATTTTTTAGAAAATAAATTGAATCTGAATTATTGTAAAGAAGGTACTAGTTGAGTCTGGCTTGAAGGGCCTCATTAAATTATTATATTTTTTTATGCGAATCCCACCCTTTTCAATAGGTTTGCAACAAGTTGACCAGGGGATGATCACAAGCTTTATTTCCAACATGATACCAGTTCAAATCAAATTTTTGATTGAGGTATTAATTTTTTTTGATAAGCCTAATTTGTCATTTATATACCATCCTGGAATAAACCATTTTATAAACAACAATGTATTTGACAAGGCATATTCTTCCTACCATGGAGAGAGATTTACCTTTCCAAGAAGATAGTTGGTTAAAAACTGGGTCAAATACTACAGAATAATGATAGAACTTGGGTCTGCTCTAAAAAATGGGAACACCAAGATAAGAAAAAGGAAAAGAACCTTATTTAATGCCCAAGTCATTTATAATATTACATTTCCTACTAGGAGGAATGTTTTTCCCAAATAAGATAGAATATTTATTCCAACTAATGGTTTGAACAGAAACCTCTTCATAATGAGAGAGATCATTTTTGAGGTTTCAAATATTTATTTTATTAACTTGTAAAAATATGATGATATCATCACTATATAGGATATGGGTGGGAGAATTCACATTCCTAGAAACATGAATGGGTCTGAGTTTGGTCTGATCCACAAGACGAGTGAGGAGGAAACTAAGATAACCTTCTACAATAGAGAAAAGAATGGCTGATAAGGGGTCACCTTGCCTTAATCCTTTGGTGAATTTTAAGTATCCCTTGGGATATCCATTGACCAAGATGGAAATAGAGGCTGAATTGAAAAGGGTTCTGATTGAAGTAATAAAAAAATCACTAAATCCAAAGCATTGAAGAACCTTGAAGATGAATCTCCAGTCTATGGTATCAAAATCTTTTTAATGTAAATTTTAATGAAAATATTACCCCCTATGTTAACGTTTTTAGGGTATTAATGCACTCAGAGGCCAGAAAAATACAATCCTATATGGATCTACCCTTAATAAACCCAAATTAGTTCTAGGGGAATTTTTTTCCTAGATAGTTGAAAGTCTATTAGTAATGATTTTGGTGATGATTTTATAAAGGGTATTAATGAGAGAAATGGGTCTAAAAAAGTATATCTTAGAAGAATTTTATACTTTATGAATCAAATAAAGAAATTGAGCATTAAGACCATGAGAGAGGACACCATTGGAGAAAAAATATTTGACAAGTTTATAAACATCCAATTGGATAACATCCCAATAATGTTGAAAGAAACCATTATTAAAAACATCAGGACCCAGAGCACTATCAGGATTAAAACTAAAGGAAGTGTCTTTAATTTCATGATCAAGAGGTATGCTTAGAAGGAAAGTGTTATCCTCATAATTAAACACCTTAAGAAGGACCTCAGGTAAGAGGTATTTGTTATTATCAGGACTATTAAAGATGGATTCAAAGTAATAGACAATATTACTAGCAATATCATCCTCATTATATAAGAGGTTGTCCCCATATTTTAATAGAGATAGTGGTCTGCAAGCTTTCCTGACTCTATGAATCAAGTTATAAAACTTAGTGTTTCTATCACCATTAGATAACCATTTAATTTTAAAATTTTGTTTCCTCATGTTCTCATTAAAGTTGAGTAAAGAGTTCAGTTTTACTGACATGTTGATTTCTTGAGTTGGATTCATGTTGAAATCAGAGTTATTGTAATTATTTTGAAGTTGTTTAAGATCGTCCTCAAGAAGAATAATGTCATTGTTAATTAGTTTGTCTGTAGAACTGCACCACATTTTGAGAATCTATTTGGGGTATTTTAATTTAACAGAACATGAAAAGGCATCATTGTAGTGTGACATATAAGACCAATTTTTTTGATGATATCAGTGCATTCGACATTAGAAAACCACACATTGTTTAAACCTAAAAGGTAATGAGGATTTCATATTTCTTATGGAGACATTGAATATAATGGGACAGTTGTTAGAGTGAAACTTGTGGAGGGTGATACTAGAGATAGTATCTTATTTATCTAAAGCAGGGACATTCGTGAAGGCTCTATCCAACTTGGAGGAAACCAACCTATTGTAATGCCTTCTATACCAAGTATATATGGAACTAGTAAGATTAATTTATATAAGGTTTATGTCTTCAATGGATGTTTTAAATTATATTTTAGAGATAACATCATGAGATGGGCCAATTTTCTCACTTGAGTTAAGAATAACATTAAAATACCCAATCAAAAACCAAGGAGTATTGATATTGGTACCTAAATAGGCAAGGTAATTCCAAAGGTGCCTACTATCTTGATATCTATTATTATCATAAAAAAGTATCAGAAAAAATGAGTTCCATCAAATATAAATTCACAAGTAAAGGATTTCTCATTTAAATTAAAAACATTAACATTTTATAGAGAAGAGTGCAAGAAAACCCAGAGGAATTCAACATTAGAAGAATTTTTGGTTGCACCTGTAAAAGAATAAACATGCTGGCATAACTGAGAGTACTTAGATGAAAAATTTGTTTTGGGATCAGCAATAGAAAACAAAATTGGTCGATGAGTGTTAATAATTATTTTTAAAACTATAAACGTGTCAAATTTGGAAATACCCCGAAAATTTTAGAAAAGTATATTCATTTAAACCTAGGTTTGGAGCTTGAGCTCCCCTTTTTTCCTAATCCCTTTTTCATAGAAGATATTCTCATATTTTTATCATTTATTGGACTGGTAATCTATTTCTGCATAGTTTTAGGAGAATATGAGGGGTTGTTTGTTATGATTGCCTTAACATTATCCTTGGGAGAGTCATGAAAAGAGGCAGTCACAGGTGAATCTACAGAACTCATAATATTAATATCAGTATGATCCACATCTTGAGTAATAATTAGATTTTTAGATTTCATAGAAATGGAATTGATATTAATAGTTTGATAACCACATACAGAATGACTGATAAAAGTAAAAGCAAGAGTACCTAAGCATGTTGAATCCATAGGTGCTGTATCAACCATTTTTGTGTTTTAAGGTGAAACCAATTTCATATTTGGAGAATTCAATGGTAACTCCTTCTGGATAACCAGTTTGGTATTTAGTGGGGGAACACTTAAAATGCAGTGTGTTGTATGTTCTTTGTGCCATTCGTAGCCTGATAATTTCCATTTTTAGAGCTAGACTTTAAATTACTACAGTTACCTAAAACAACCAGATCATTAGTTTTACATTCTCATTTGGGATGATGGATGCATATAGTTTCCTGTAAAATTAAGGCAATGTTGGTATTTTCAAGACCATGATATGCAGGGGGACATTTAGTGTAGGTAGTACTATCAATATGTAAATTTTGTTCCCCACTAAGTGTGGGAATTGAGATACAAATTTTTTTTTCATTATATTGCCTATCACTACTAGAATCCTAAGTAATCAAGACAATATTTTCATTTTCAGAGCTAAAAGTAGTATGGGGAGGGATGTTGCATATTAGATGGATAATATTGTCAACAGATGAATTCTGTTCCTCACCCTGTGAGAATTTTAGGGAGTCAGCATTCGAGTCATTCATATCCCTAGTTTGTAACATTGGAGGATGCGATGTACACTCCATCACTTTATGAGGAGTCTATGAAGGGTTAAAATCATTCACCAGTTTTCTAGGAAAACTAAGTTTTGAGTTTGAGGTTGTAGCTTCAAGATCTGTTTGAGTTTGTTTAAGAACTTCCATAACAATTGTTTCAATTTCATTAGATATACATTGGTCATTAGTTTCATTTTCCTTTTATTCGAATAAATTATCCCAATAATTTTTCACTTTAACCCCTAAGGAGTTCATGGTATTGGATTTAATAACCCACTTTTCAATCTTCTTCTTAGAAGTTTCAATCTTATCAAATGCAGGGTCGTTATCTTTCTTTTGTGTCTTCTCTTTGATTTCTTACTATAAAATTTATAACAACTCTGACTGCCAATTAAGTTTTTCTTCTAGTGAATCTAATCATTCATACAACTCTTCTATTTTTTTTATCTTTACCCACTATTCATTTCTTTTCTCAAAATATGTTTGGGGTGACACCCCCAAACATGCACCTCTGATATAGCCATACTACTTTTTCCACTTCAAGACCACTGATAAGATCTGTTAATTGGGTACAACTGTTGAACATTATTGTGTCTATGTTAGATAAAAATATAGGAAAATAAGTAATAATTATTTAAAGAGGTTTTTACTTACACATGCTTCCCACACTTTTTGCATGTTTTAATCTATTGGTATCTTGTATTTATTTACATGTGCCACCTTTAATACCACATGAAATGGGATGGAAGTGACTTTTAATTTTGATTCATTTATCTGAATATAAAAAAAGGAACAAAATTAGGTTTTTGTTTCATGTCACATAAAATTATTACATTAGATTTAAAATATGTAACATTTTTTTCAGGTAAAGCATACCCCATCCTTGCTTTACAATAGGGGTAAGTTGGTTTTGCTTCTTGTTGCTTGTTTTCAACACTTAATTATTGTTTCATAAATTAAGAATCATTAATCAAAGTGATTAATACATATATTATCAAGAAATATATTACCAGTCACAATCTACCTGTAAAAGATGTCTCCTCATGATGACCCATAAATGCATCCCATGCTTGTTGATTTATCAGGTGTGCATACATTTTTGGTGAGTGTGGGTTTATTTCCCCTTTATCATCTTTGATATGAAACTTAGTAATAATTTTCAAAAATCCTCTATGAGACTTTACAACCAGAATTAATACAAATTTCATTCAAGATTAATCTATTATAAATGCACTCTATAAGGTATAATGAAGAGTAACTCAATATTTCATTATTTTATTTTTTAGTAAAATAAATAAAGTATAGCATAATATTACCCTAATATCTTCCTAAACTATTGTCTTAAGCATGGGAGCAACATTTTTCCACAAATATACATCAATTGACACATGAATGCGAGTAGTGATCCCAAAATAACTACTAAACATGGACTTTTTGGAGTTAATAGACTAGCCACATGTATTCTATCCAACCTCAAATTTAATGCCTTTGTTTCTCTCCTTAATAATTTTTGCTAACATCTTCACCCTATGATGCTCCTATTTTTTTATGGAAGACAATTTTTTCTCCATATACCATTTCCTTGGATTTACCATCTTCAATATGTTATTCCTCTAGATTGGTAGCATCAACATGTGAATAAGGTTGTTTTTCCTATGCATTGGGAGCACCATCATGTTTAGAAACCTATTGTTCCCTAGTATTGGGAGAATTAAAATGCGAAGAAGTCATTATCTATAGAAGTTCTTGAACATTTAATTTAGATTATGTAAATTCAGTACTAAAAATAATAATAATATAAGGTAACACAATGTATATTACAGAAAAATATAACATGACTATTGAAATATCTTTTTATAAGGTTGAAAGGATTTAACCCTTAAATCGAGTATCCAAATTCCTTTATTTTGGACTTCTATAAAATACAATACCCCATCTACATTGGAACTAATGAAAAATTATTGCGATATCTAATGAACGGGTCATCCTTGGTTTAATTGAAATATGACCCTTTAGTATTTTTGTTTGATAGTAGAATAATTGACCACTTTTGGTTTTTAGGATCTGGAACATAAAATTCATTTACTACCTATGAATCCATTAGAAATAGTTCTTTTTTTGTACCATTTCATACTGAAATCCACTTCCACGAATCCCAATTCATCTATTTTCAATGCACTCCTATCATAAATCCACTTTCATTGAAAAATCAGTACATGGAATATTGTATAATAAAACTCCCACATTTTTTTTGATAATGCCAAAGTATGACATATTCACATAAATTATATTTCTATCCTTGGTACCAGATACATTCATCACTTCATCCACAAGTGTAACTCCACTATTTTTTATGGAACTACCTTGATCATGTTCATTTTCATAGAATGTATAACCATTAATTACATAACCATTATAAGATTTCACATGAACACTTGGTCCTATGGTTATCCATAAAATTTGTTCTAAAATTGAATATGGATTTTAATTTAGTCCTTAAAAATATGGTCTTGAAGCCACCCTATAAACTATTGATTATGTGTATTTGATATCCATATTTCATCCCTCGATAGATTCAAACCCCTAATAATTACTTTGTGGGTTTCAACATATGGGGTAACCTCAAAACTGTTATGAAAAACATAAAGGTGGGTCTGCTCCCGCTCTATAATAGTAATTTTGACAACATCTATTCTAGAAATTCCTTTACCCACAATCCACCCAGTGTGATGAGATTTTAGTAGACTAATTCTTTCCACACCGGATAGGTAGTTGGTACTGAATTCAATAGGATCCTTAACAAAATATCACCCTGTAATAAAACCTTTTGACTGAATTCAATTTTTGATATACCCTTTCAAAATCATCATATACCATTCAATGGGGTATAACCATCTGTAATGTAAAATACCACATAGTTAAATCACTATTATAAATTGAACCATCAAGTGAACCATCATATCAAATAATACCAACAAGAAGAATATCTCCAATTCACATCATATAAGAACAATTTCTTTTTCCATAGTTGGAAATTTCAACGGGTTTATAACTTTTCAGCATATAGATTTGAAAAAGAAACAAATCTTGGTTAATTTATAATGGAAATTCTTGGTCAAAATGCAACATAAAGCTACAAGCATTAGATATTTCATCAAAACCTGATAGTAATGTGATTTCAGAAGATTTAACTTTAAATAAGTCATTGACACGATATTATTGATATTTGATGAATACCCCTATGGAACCTTTACATCATTAAATAAGTTAAAAAACTGATATCTCTCTTTCCTGGAAAGAGTATAAGCAGCTGGAGAAAGAATAGTCTATTTTCACTCTTCACTGGTGCTAACTCTTCATGTATTACCATGTTAATCATGTCCAACCTAACCATAATTCCATCCTTTTTATGAGTTCATTTAGTAACATTCTAATGATAATATCACATAATTTTTTTTCAATATGTATAACATAAATAAAATCCCAAATGTAAAAACAATTTTAATATGGTAATTCAAAAAAAAACTGATCGCTTTTTCCAATTGGTTTTTATAAAAATATTTAAGAAAGGTTTATGAAAATAAGTTTCTATATATTTTACTTTCTCAAATAGTTTATCACCTTTTAGTGGATATGGTGCTATATGTTCTTTTGAACTCCCATCGAATGATGTCATCCAGGATCGATATTTATGTCATTAGGGTAGAAATCTGTGATATACTAGAAACACAATCATCGATTAATGTTTCAACCTAATTGATTGTGCACCTTGTTAAAAAATGGGAATCCCTTGAGTTCCTTTAATTATATATCCATAAAAATTTCCATAAGCAAGAAATTAATTTATCATTCCATACAACATGGATGCCAATATAAAATATTCATTTATATAAGAATCATACAATATAACACCTAAATATTACAATAATTTCAAATAATTGATCAATAGATCCAAATAAACATCAATATCATTACCTAGTTTTTTTTCAAGATATAATTATAGATAACATAATATATTTTCATTTCACGCATAACCATGAGGGAAATTTATAATTTACCAATATAACTAGCCATGTACTATGTATGATTCTTTGAAAACCAAAAGGATTCACTCCATCTGTAGATAGCACAAGATGAAGGTTTCTCAGCTCGTTTCTAAATTCGAGATACTCATGATCAATTCTATTCCACTAAGGAGAGTCTTTTGGGTGAAAGAGTTTCCCATATTTATTTCTTGTATCTGCATTCCACATCAATTATCGTGTAGTCTCCTCACTTACATATAGGTGCCTAAACCTTGGAAAGAATGGAAAATACCATACAAATTACATAGAACCCAATTTATATTTCTTATATCGAGAAGAACCACAATTTGGAAAATTTTAAGTGATTTATGGTCCTTATGAAATCATATACAATAATTTATACAAACATGTATTATTTTAGAGATCATACCCATTGAACGTAGCATTTGTTTAGTGTCATATGTTTGGAAGGGAAGCTAATTATCTTCTGGGTGCATATCATTCAAGAGAAAAAGTTTTTTTAGTAAAACTGATGTTACTCTATCCATTTATACCTTTCAAATTATACAACTTCAGTATGAATGAAAATATTGTATATTTATTATAAAAAATATACAATAAAATCTTTTCACAACTATTTAACTTCTCAAATAATTTTGTAAAATCATGAAGTTTATCTTAAAATGTCATTATCATTTCCTCAATATGATATTCATAATCATTCACACCTGTAATCACATCCTTGATATGGCGTCATCATTTTCCACAATTTTAATCATATCAGATGATTCATAAAATGTAGTCTTATCCCAGTCACTGGATATATTTATTTTTCCCCATGTTTAGGCCAACATTTATAACTTTGATCTATTCTATGAAAGTTCAAGTGTTCTTCTAACTCCTCTGGACTAATTAGTCTTGAATAAAAAAGTATAAACATAGAAAATGGATTTGAGAAGGATTGTATGCATGATATTTTTCAAAATTAATGAAATCTTTCACCCCATCTTCATACTCTTCTATCATACAATTTTTATCCATCAATTTTTTATTCATATCCATCCCATTTGATTCAGTGATATTAATATTTAATAAAATAAATAAATACACAAAAATTTTGAGCTTATATACCATAAAAGGTCATTCTTATGGAATCATTTAAGCTAAATAAAGTCATATTTATAAGATAATAAGAGTTTAATGATGGTTATTCGTATTTTTTTAGTGATGGAGGAGTTGACCATCACAATTCTCATGGCGTTGGATTGATTTTTAGCTACATTTGCATCAAAGAAATGATATATCTTATGTCAACATAGTCATACTAAATTGGCAGTAATGTAAAGTGTGTTGGGTTGTGATGTAGTATAAAATTCTAATGGAATTTAATCAATTGATTACACCCATGTTCTGGTTATATCATAAAATTTTGTTTGTATGCGATAGTTCATTCTGCATCCATAATCCATGTGCATAACCCATGTGTTTATTCCATATCACATGTGTAAAATATATAAAAAAATAGTATCCATAAAAAATATAATAAGAATGTTAAAAAAATTAAACAATATTAAAAAAATATAAAAACTTATTAATTTCATAACAAGATAAAATGATCAAGAAAAAAATTAAATAAAAAATAAAGCATATAAATATACAGTATGTGTATAAGTATCCAATGTATCATGAAATAATTTTTATCCTGGTATTGGAAGAAATTGGAACATTTGTTTTATTTTAATCCATATGATCATGAGGGATAATTGGAACTTATATCCAATACCATCTGAGCACCACAAAACTTTTCCTACTTATCATTTTCAATCAATACCTTACATGATAAGTGGGAAGGTTTTTTTTAGTTCACAACTAAAATCTCCATGCAATTAGAGTGATAAATAATGATAAATGAGTGAAAATTAATGTGAAGGTGAGTGAGAGGGTGAACCAACAATGGCTCTAGGAAAGGGATATTGGGTGTATAATCAACTATAAACATTAAAAATTATATATATATGACCACCGTAATATAATTATACTAATAAATAAATTCATATATAAATAATTTTTATAAAAAAATAATAATATAAACAATTATAAAGTTATGTTTCATATGTAAATATATAAGAAAAGAAAATATGAAAATTATAAGTGAAATATGTTAACAAGGAATAATTAAGGGTAGTGATTGATAAATTATAATTCTATAAATAAAAAAACAAAAAATTTAACATCGAGAGATCATATTCATATGAGGGGAGGTATATCACACAAAAAAATAAAATTCACATAAATTGAAAGAATTAGGGCCTTCCATGTATGGTTTCTTGCAATATATGTAATGTAGAATGTTGTTTATGAGTTTTGAAAATAATATAACAATATGAGTTTTGTGTTTTATTAGGTGTTCCTAGTAAGATCCATCTTCTTTATCATGCCCATCCATGACATGTCATTTCCTCATGAGATGTACGAGTACAAAACTCATGAAAAAATTTCAAACATCATTGGGTTATTTTCATATCCATGTCTTATTGATAAATATAAACGAATTCATTTTAACCTCTTAGTCACCATATAACAAACTATATAGATTATGGTCTAAATGAAACTCAGTATATTAGAACTAGACTAATTATGACATGATAAATAAAAGTGTATCACATGCTATAGATATCGTGCCTATACATAGAAATGACACTTTGTTATCTTGTCTGGAGATCCATCACATGGGAACCATAACTAATATATTTACACTTGTGACATATGATTTATAGATCTGTATATTTATGACATAGAATTAAAACATGTATGTTTCATACCCATTTTATAGATTTTGAAATTCTAATGGAAATGTGTATTATCCTACTATAGAACTGTATTTAATAATATCATCATGGAATTAGAATGATCTCATCATAGTGTGGAACTGTTATGAATTTTTCAATGTGAAAAATACCATAGGATATTATTACATCAATTTAATACAAAACAATGAACAATATGTAAAAAACCATTTTATTAATATTCAAGTATTTGAAAATACATGTAATCCAAATTAAAAAAATTTGGTCTTAGAACACAAAAAACAACACTTGTTGGATTCAAAGTTTATATACATAACACTAAGGATAATCATGGTAAATTTGATCCAAAGATTGATGAATGAATTTTTATTGGTTTTTATGAAACTTCTAAATCTTATAGAGTTTCCAATAAAAATTTAAGGATTTTTTTATAATAAAATCATATGAAATTTTATGGAAGTGATACTTTTGATCACAAAAATAATCAAGCTGATGAGTTAAATAATTCATTAGAATACATGACACTTTAATGTTTTTTGACTCAAAAAAGGATGATGATTTGGAACTTTATTTTGAAATAAAAAGTACTAAATTGATAGAAACCAATATACCTAAAAGTGCACTACCCAAATAGACTAGAACCTTAAAATACCATACTTTTGAAATAGTAATAAGAAGTTTTGATGAAGGATTAAGAACTAGAAAAAGTGTGGGAAACCTTATCGAGTTCTCACCATTTAATTCTCAAATAAAAAAACTATAGAAGAACCATAGAAGATTAATGTTGGATATTAGCTTTGTAAGAAGAGTTAAACCTATTCAAAAGGAAAAAAGTTTGTGAATTAGTTTCTATACCCTCTGATTATACTATTATAAAAAAATAGTAGGTATTTAGAAATAAATAGGATGATCTTGGTGTGAACATTATAAATATGGATTAAATTGTTTCAAAAAGTTACAATAAGAAATAAGGAATAAATTATGATAAAACCTTTAAATTAGTTGATATATTATAATCTATTAGGATTATCTTAGCCTAAGAATCCCATAGGAACATTAAATTATTTTATATTGATGTAACATCAGCTTTTTTAAATGGGTTTCTTATGGAGTAATTTTATATTGAACAAACTCATAGTTTTGAAAATCCTCCTTTTCCAAATTTAGTTTTTAAAACTTACTAAAGATATTTATGGTGCTAAAAAATCACCTAGAGATTTGTATGAATGTTTAACTTCATTTATATTTTAAATGATTTTTTAGTTTTGTACAATACTACCCCTTATTGGAAAACTACATCAAGGGATATCTTACTTGTTCAAAAATATATTGATGATGCAATTTTTGGATCAACCAATCAAAAAATATGTAATGATTTCTCAAAACTCATGATAAAAGTGTATGAATGAGCATGATTGATGAGCTAAATTTCGTTATTAGATTCTATATTTATCAAAAATTCTTTGGGGATTTTTTAAATCAAATAAAATAAAAATTTTACTTAAGTGATTTGGACTCAAAAGTAGAAAGGTACCAGGAAATCCTACGATTTCCAATATAAATCTTAAACTGGATGAAGCTAGGAAACCAATTAAAGAAATGTTATATAGAGGAAAAATTGGAAGCTTATTGTATTTGAATACTAGTAGGAAACAAATTATTTTTTTAGTATGATTATGTGCTAGATTTCAATAAAATCCAACATAATAACACTTGAAATCTAGAAAAATAATTTTATGGTATTTGGAAGGCTCAATTTCTCTTTTTATAATTTGTCAAAAAACCTCTGATTTTAATTTAATCTCATATCCTGATACTGATTTTGGAGCTTGTAGGTTAGATAGAAATATCACCTTAGGAACCTGCCTCTTTCATAGGAAATCCATAGTTTTTTGGTCTTGTAAAAAACAACACTAAGTTCCACTATCTATTATATAAGTATAATATATAGATAATGGTAGTTTTTGTGCACATGTTTTGTGGATGAAACACACTTTTATGGGATTTGGATTTAATTTTAATCAAGTACCAATCAAATTTGATATCACTAGTGCTCTAAGAATTTATAAAAATATAATAAACCATTCAAGATAAAAGAATATAGATTTGAGGCATCATTTCTTGAGAGATCACACTTAAAAATATTATATTTATCTTGAATTAATTTCTAATGAAAATTAGTTAGCTCATATCTTTACTAAGCCTCTTTCTTATGATAGATTTAATTTCATTAAAAGGGAAATAATTTTATTTTAATTTAAATGAGTTTTTTAATCCTATTAAGTTCTCTTTAAAGTGTATTTATGTTTTAGTTTTGGGTGCTATATATGTCCTTATTCATCAAACATATTTAGTATTAACTATATCTACTTAATATTAATGTATATAATTTCATTTAAATATACTATAATTTTTTTCTATATTTTTGATATTTTTTTTATTTCCTTATATTTTATTTATGGATCCATGGATTAAATCCCTAAACACCCTTGTACACCTAAACCCATACAAAAAATCTTCTTGCTCAAATTTCATCAAATGTAATTTCTCTAAGTAGAATATCTTCAAACCTTTTCCTGATCCTTTGAAAGAATTTTTATTAATATCCTCTACCTAGTTTGAGGATGGGGAAGTCTGAAAGGATTGAGGAAGGTTCCTCAGGACCCTGAAAAAAAGACAATGTTTTTATCTTGTTGTGTTGATTTCTTCTTGGTATGGTAATAGATATTTTTTGGTTCAATAGTACAAATATTATTTTAAAGAAAGTGTTAATATTTAAAGGTTGTGAATTTTATTTTTATAAGAAGAAGAGTGGTTTTATTTTTGAGAAATAATTATGTGAGTTTTATGAGAATGCTCTATTTCAGTTTTCACAAAGTAGAGATAAAATTTACTCTAAAGTTAATGGAAAGTAGTTATCTCTTTATTCTAATATAATGGAAAATAATATCTATTTTTATCACAAATGAAACTTTTATTTAAGTAAAAACTTGGTGGATACTAATGAAATTGGACTAGTTGAGCTTATTACATCCCTGTTTGGGACTTCTGTGATTGAAAATAAAGTAGTCAAGGACTTGGTTGCTGAAAGGAAAGTCCTATGACAAGTTAATTCAAATTGGTATTTCTCAAAGGGATAGAGAGTTTGAGAAGAAAATATTATAGGATATGTACTTGTTGAACCTTTTATTAAATGAGAAGAAATATTTTCTATTAAGATACATGACGCACCTCATGAATCATTACAATCAAGGAAAAGGTAATATGAGCCTCTATCATTTTGGTAGGATTATATCTCTATTGATTAAAAATAAATAATTGTAGTTGGATGAAGGTGAAGCTATTAAGTGTCAAAAAAGTAATACAATCACTTTAATCCTTCTGAAAACCTTTGGATATTATAGGGACTCATTCTCTAATAAGCTGGTTGTAGTTGGAAAAGAAGGAGAAGTAATACTAGTTATAACACATCCTGCACCTGTTGAGGGTAAGACTTATAAAACCGATCATCCTAGGGATATATCACCCACTGATAGGGAGTCTTATAGGTAAGAGGTTGTTGTGTCTATTTTGGAAATAACACATATTGAAGTTAGAGTGGAAGATAAAAAAGTTATTATTTCACCTAATGTTTTTGAAGATGTAACTATAGATGTGTAAATAGAAGCTGAGGCTACAACTAATAATGATCATGAGTTACCTAGAGAAGAGTTTGTCCTTGATAGCATAGAGGTTGATCTATTGGTTAGATCCACTACTCCTAAAGATAATTTTTTTTGTTGATCCTTTTCCCAAAGAAGTTATCGACTTAGAATCTTTTGAGGATTATTGCTCTTGAATATCTAATTATCATATCTTTCAAAGGAAAAAAAATTCAAGGATGAATCCCTTCCATCTAAATGACTTGGATATTCACATTCATTACATAAGGATAAGGAAAGATAATGTTTTTAGGATCATGATCATAATTTTTCAGTAGAAATATTTAAAGAATTTGAAAATATAAAAGGTGATATTGGTGAACTATAGGATGAGCTCAAGGCCACCCAAGAAAATATGAAGTTCATTCAAGATAATGAATTCTCTTCAATTGTTTTCAATAAGATGATGGATTTGATATCCACCCAAAATAAGATGTTTAAGAACTTACAACAAGTTTCATCAAGCCCTTCCACTTCAGACAACAAATACCTTTAATCCTTGAAGATACAATTTCTTGAGTTAAATGATCAATGTGATACTAAATATGAATTTAATGAGTTATGTGTTTTGGTGGAACCTCATTTTGAGATGATTAAAAACCTACCTTCAATGCCTTCAAAGTTTCCCAACCTAGTGAAATAACAAACAGAAGGAGTAAATCTTGATATGAAATAAGTATTTCACCCATTAAAGAGTATGATGGGATGTTAATTTGAATTCCATAAAGGACTCTCATCTAAATTTTATTTTTTTTCTCAGTATATATCATCATCTGTAGTGTAAAATGATCTCCTTAGACTAAAATTTTGTGAATGATTAGATCACCTCAATTCACTGTGACATGATCTCTCTAATATTGCCGTATGATCTAAAGAAGGATTTTTTTTCCAGAATTTCAAGAGGTAGAGAATTCTGTTATAAAGGTAATTTTTGGGACTAAATGCTATTTGGTTAGTATTATTGGCTATCTTGAGGACCAAATTCCATCTATCCAACCTAAGGTGAAGTCCAACTTTGATTTGTTATACAATATCATAAATTAGTTGAATAAATGGAAATATCCTATGAATAAGTATTTAAAATTCAAACTCAACTGAAGGAACTCCTGGTAGTTTCTCATAAATTTTCCTATTTCATACCTTCTCAAGTAGCACCTAGTGCCTCAAAATCTATAAAGTTCAAGGAGAGTGTTCTCTATAAAGAAAAACAATCAGTACCTTTGCATTTAGTACATAGCATATATACTACCCCATTGATCTATTATATCATGAATATATTTATATTCATGGAATCCTATTTTTCATTTAATGTTATTTCGTTCAATGTGTTATGAATCAAAAGTTACCAAAGTGTTAAAGGTTTATGTTACATTATTATTTCTTTTTTTGGATTGTATATGCTAAGTTTACATTGATGGAAATTATTTGATCCTTATCCTCTAAGCCCCATATATTTTCTTCTCCTTAGGTTATTCTTATAATTTTCAAGTTCTAGTACCATTTTACTCTCTTTGGTACTTAAAATGACGAGGAAAATATTTTCATGAAAAATATACCTTATATCCATTTTCATCGATATTTTTTTTTTCTAATTTCATGTTCCTAAAAATGTTTTATGGAAGTTTTTATCTATACATAAATGATTTATAAATATTATTTTTACTACCTTCGATTTTTTAACAAATGATTAAAAGAAATATTTTCAAATGTTTTACATACAACCCACTTTTTACTTTTTTCAAAAGTGTGAAAATAAGTTTCTCTTTTAACATACAAAATCTAGGGATTTTTCATAGACTCACTCATATAGGTCTCCCAAAACATGCAAGTAACTGATGTCATAGATACAGTGGGGAGGTCTGGGAATCATGATCATCAAAAAGAATGTAGGAAAACTACAGGTAATGAAGAATAATCCTTGGATATTGATGAACAAACTAATTTTTGGTAGCCTCCTAATCAAGGAAGATATATCGACACTCAACAAACAAGGGTGGTTCTCATAATAAGGTAATTTGACTTAAAAAAAATATGATTTGGTGGCACATTGTTGGAACTCTGATGATGATGCATGTCAAATTGTTGTGGGTATGATGTTGTGCATGGAAATCCATTTTAGTTTTGTGGTATATACCATTTTTTGTACTTTGGTGGTGCTTGTGATACTTTATTTAACTTGCAACCCCTTGTACTGTGTACGTGTGTACGTGTTTAAATAAAATTTTATAGGATCATGGGTTTGGGGATACCAAATCCATGGGTTGAGCCATATTTGAATGAATATTAAATATTAATTAATTATATTAATTATTAAATATGTTGAATAATTAATTATATAACATTAATTAATTATTTATATCACTTATACTAATTATTAATTCTTAATTCTTAACTATTAAATAATTATTTATTTATTTATTATTTATTATATTATATTATTTTAATTACTAATTATTATTACTAATCATATTTATTATTTTATTAATTATTAATAAAATTAATTATTTTATTAACTTATTTATATACTGGAAAATATAATAAAAATAACTATAATTTTTTTAAAAAGCATGAACCCCATTCACTCTTGCTGATGAAGATAGATTCATGAATACGGTTCATTCTTTTCAGGACCTATTTTCGAAAATATTCAAATCCTTAACCGATTTGTATTTTTTTCATTTATAAAACCTATTTAAAAAAATTAATATAGTAAAAACATACATATTTTTTTGTAAACGAAGTTCATGAAGGACAAGATATATTTTGATAAATAAATTTTAACCTAGTACATTAAAGTAATTTAAAAAAATTAAAAACACTTTCAAAACCGGTTGAACCCAATTAATATATATCAAAATGATGTTCCATGTCCTAGGTTAAGGATTTATCTTATTTAGTATTTTAATTAGGATATTTACATAATTAAGGGGTACAAAACACAAAACCTTTATTATTACACAATGAATTTTTGATCCATTTTTTTAATGGGTAGGTTGTTGTAATGTGTCTTTGTTCATGGCCTTACACATGAATATGTTAGCTCGTTTCAAGAAATGATTCTTTAATAAATGTTTTCTAAAAAACTATAGTTAAATGTAAGTGATCAAACAACCATCGTTTCATGTGATCGAAGGAACCAGAGAAACAAAAGATATGGAAATAATAATAACAATATTTTATACTCAATGATACATAATTTGTTTTATGTATATCAATAGAAACATCTAAGATAAAGTTGTCCATCATTAAAGGTATTCCAAAAAATCTAGACACTCAAAATCGTTACAACATAAGATCCACCTAGAAAAAAAATTGAGTCTATGATTGAGAATCTTAGCTTATATAGAGTGGATATCATTAAAGGTATTCCAAATAAAAATTTATCAATGTGGGAAGAACCATTTGATAAAAAGAATTTAAAGTTTTTAAAAATAATACTTCTATGGGGTGAAAGCCCAGGTACTACATCAGATTATACAAAGGATGGTGGATCATATATAAGCTTGGATAAGAAATTCATCCCATCAATAATTATTTTTATGATGGAACCCCAGAAGGGATTTTGTGTTAGGTCTGGAATACCTAAGGATGGAGTAAAATGATCCTTTAAAGTGATATTAGATTTAAAGACCCGGAATTTCCATGTATTTTTTTTAATTATATGGGAATTTTACGAGTCCATGAAAATTGACGGCGTGTGATTTCGAGCCCCAGTGTGCCTGGAATGAATTTCTGAACTTTTCTTCAGGTACGTTTAGTAAATGTATGAGCTATTTTTTGTAACTTTTGAACTGGTACTTGAAATTGAAATCTGAGGATACCGTTGAACTCACAGTGCTGGTATTTGCATAAGGAGACTTTCACCTTGACGACAGTTGGTTGAGGGTGAAAGTTAGTTTTTGTTTTTTTCATGGAATAAAAATAAAATTAAAGATTAACTTTTATTTTATTTTTATCCTCCCATTTTAAGGTTCAATGGTGGGGACCACCCAAACTAAAACCCCCCAATTTTAAATTCTTAAAGGTGGGGACCACCCGACTTTTGAACTCCCTCTTTAATGAGGGAAGTGACTTTAGTTTTACCCTAAATTAATTATTCCAACCTCATCGTAATTAATAATTCCAATTAATTGTGCCAACAAATTAAATTCTTAAACTTAATTTAATTTATATTGGCACCTCATTCCTTTGGGAGTATTTGGGTGGAAAAAGAGAAGGGGAGAGATTGTGGAGGAACATTCTATCAAACAAAGAACATCTACCAATGAAGAACATGTCATCTTATCCAATAAAGAACTTCTACTCCAAATAAAGAACATGCCACCTCCATCAAAGAACATTCTTCAGAATCAAGAAAGAGGACGACACACGAGCTGACTTCGGAAGCATGATTGCGGTAGCGACGATCGTTGGTACCCTCTTTGCCTTCACAATTTTTCTTTGTGCGACACATAAACAAACCTTCAAGGTATGGGTTTTTCTGTTTCTTTTTTGTGGTTTGAGTTGATTTAATCCTCTTGATACGCCTGTTATCGAACTAATGCAGAGGGTGCGGGCCAAACAAACACGACCCAATCCCTCTGCTGTTATTCATGGTCGTTGTATCCTATGTGGTGGATAATAGTGGCGGCCGGCAGAGGCCGGCCACACGATGGGGCGGTGGCACACGTCCACGCCGCCCGATGAGAAAGGGTCGTGGCTTGTGCCGCGGTGATGAAGGGGAAGGCGGCCGATGTTCAGTCGACCGTAGAGAGGCGGCGCACGATGCGCCGCCATCGGACCAAGGGGCCGCGACCCTCCTGGCCACGATAGATAGCGACGGCGCGACCAAAGTTCAACCGGCCGGGGATCAGCGGTGCACGATGCGCCTCCAGGAGGACCTAAGGTCCGGCCGTTTCGGCCGACCGAGCTGGACTGAGTGGGACCCGCTCGGGTCCCGCGTGCTGGCTGGCAACCGAACGGCCGAGCCGTTCAGTGTTTGAGAGCGGGTGGCGCATAACTTCCCCCCACATGTGGATAGGCCAGGTCGCCAGACCGAGCTGCCCAGCATGGGCCGGTCCAACCCGAACCAGGTCGGTCTGGGTCGGTCTGGCCGGGTCGGACCAGACCCAGACCAGTTTCGACCCATTTTTGCTCTTTTGGCCATAACTTTGGCACCAGGCATCCGTTTGATGAATCGTATGCAGTGTCGGAAAACTTGGAGTGATACGGTCCTTTTGGTATAACCCACTTGAAAATTGGATAAAGTTGGGGTATGGTTAGGTTGTATCGAGAACGAAACCAACCGGGACCTCGGGACTAAAAGGCTGATAACTTACAGACCGAACATCCGATTGACGTACCGTATATTGGGTTAAGACCCCTATTACATGGAGGTCCTTTGGGATACTTCTTAGTGGGACTTCTTGGCAGTTGGAGTATCAACCAGTAGCTTGAGGATCAGACTCTCTCGGAGATGATCAAGCTTAGTGCGGGTACCCTACAACTGGCTGTAACATGAGAAAGGGATCCTTCGTGGATCTGTGCTCGAGAATACCACATGGATCCACTCTAGGAATCCATGTGGGAATACTCTAGAATCCTATGTGGGTCTGATATACTAGGATCCTGTGTGGGTCTGACGATGTACAAGGATCCTATGTGGGTATGATGCTGTACTAGGATCCTGTGTGGGTCTGACGACGTACTAGGATCCTGTGTGGGTCTGATGATTTAGGATCCTACGTGGGTATGCCTCTAAACAAAGTAATATTATTCAGTAGTTACCTCTAATCATATCTACTACTGTAACTAAGACATACCTGGTGTGAGCTGAGTCCGTACCTTTGTGGTACTTTTCTTCATGGTAATACCTTGGAGGTATTCATCTGTGCGGCGTACCTGTGTGGTACTTACCTTTGTGGTATTCCTTCCTTTGTGGAATAGTTGAGATTTGGGATTTTGGGTTGGACCCTGTGTTTCATCATGATTGAGTTAGGTATACTTGATAACTTAGGTATATGTATGGGAATATACCTAAGTAGGGCTGTCTGTTGATTTCATGATTTGTGGTTTATCCTTTGTTGATTTCATGAGACCTTGAGGGTCTCAAAGTCCCTACTGAGTATCGTTATACTCACCCCTGCACGGGCTATGCCCGCACCTAGTTGTGTTTGGTGTAGATGACAGACAACGCTGATTGAGGCCGAGGGTACCAGGATTGGACGGTGCCAGAGGTGGACCGTACGGTGTGTCGGTACATAGAGGAGACGGGTGGACGTGGAGTGCTGAGGAGCCAATTTGTACCTACCGTTTAGGTAGGAACCTCGGAGGATGACCCAGTAGCTCTCTTTCTCTTTCTTCAGTTGTATTTTATTTTAGTTGTACTTGTACCTTTACTATTGGGCTTGTATTCCGGCCCCTCTTACTTTCAGTACTCTTTTTTCTATACAGTTTACTTGTGATCATATCTTGCTTTGTGCTTGGTTGCGTGTGTTTACAAGTTATAAAGGAAATGCCTTCCCTGAGAGGGGGGGGGGGGGTGAATCAAGGTATGACAGATTAAAACAACTACCCCTATTGATCTTGTCACGCTGTTAAGCAATACTCTCTTCTCTCTCTTTCATGTAGCAAAGTATAAACAAAAACTAAAGCATGCATAGAACACAATGATTTTTACTTGGTTCACCCTCACTGGGCTACACCCAAGGAGCATACACCGACGATGTTCCGATGTCCCAAATCCACTAAAAGCATACTGCTATTTACAAATTTCGGGATAGATCACTTCTATTCCCAGGCTCACTGCCTTTACAATGTTTAGGGTCAGCTCACTACTTTCCCAAGGGTCACTCCCTGTTTCTCTCTCTTTGGCTCACTGCCGGTGGAGAGGATCGCCTTCTTCTTCTTCTTTTGCTCACTACTCTAGAAAGTATCCACTCAAAATTTATAGACCTATATGTCTCTTCATTATCACTAATGAATACATCCTCTTTTTTATGTAGATGCTCTGTTGAATTCCAACTTTCACCCGTAGATGAATCTCACTTTGCACCGAAGGTATCAGGAAATATTCTAGATTTCACACAGCCCTAAAAAGACTGGCGTGCTTCAACAATACCTGGCACGCTTCTCTAAGACAGTATGCAAGTTTTGAAATGAAAGTTAAAACCAACACGCAAGTTCACCTCAACCACTTGCGCGCCACTCACTTCATCAACTGCAAACTTGCACGACTCACATCCTTTTATGCCCAAACCAATTTTGGCATGCAACTATCAACTGTCATGCTTATTCAAATCCTGGAGTAAAAGTGTCACCAAACCACCTACGTGAAACCCCCTTCTTTAACTCTAAACTTGGGTGACTCACACCCTTTCTTTCCCAAACCACTTTGGGCGCGCAACTATCAACCGATGCCCAACTATCAACCGACGCGCAACTTCTGAATATCTTTATACTTGCGCGACCACACCACCTGCGCGATAGGAGATCTGATTTTCTCTAAGTGTTGAACTCACACCAAATGAGGAGGGTTCAACCTCTATTTATAGGCATTTGGACACCCTGATCACAGGGCACACAAGTTTCCTCTCGGCGCGCTAGTCTCACCGCCCTAGTCACTTGCGCGACCAAACCTAAAACTTGGGAGCCCCTTTTTTCCTTTTCTATATTTTGATATTTTGATCTTGAAAAACAAGTGGCACGCAAGTTTTCAATCCTCAAAGACACTAACGCGCAAGTCCATTTTCTAAAAACACTTTTCTCCATTTGTCAATTTTGAGGCCCAAAAATTTGGAAAACACTGGAAAACAGCGCCACCTTGTATTTTCTATTTTTGAACCACCTCCAGATCGACCATTCCTTTGTCGATGTTCTTGAATCAATCATGGATTGGTAACAACATCCCTTGAACTCTATATTCCACCATGAAACCCCCTTTGTCAACAAATTTTTACGTCATGGTTTGCTTTGTCAACAAACACAACACAGAGGTCCACTTTGTCAACAAACACAATCACCTCAAAAATGCTTCAATGAAACCTTGAGGGATTTTTGACCAACATGATCATATCTTGCTTTGTGCTTGGTTGCGTGTGTTTACAGGTTATAAATGAAATGACTTCCATGATTTGGGGAATACGCCTATCGGTGCTAGTCACTAGCCCTTGGCCTATGGAATTCGGTCTTGGGGACTCACAGCACGGGCCCCGGGGGACGGGTCATGACAAATTGGTATTAGAGGAGTCGGTTCTACCGTAGAAAAAATGAATCTAATCTTTTAACGAAAATAGTGTTAAGTAATATGAGTATGGTTATCAGTTTAGGGAATCCAGTGTTGGTGTGGCAGCTGACATATCCAGACACCATGACCCTGATTTCTAATTTCCAACTCAGTGCATGAAAACACTAATTGCGTGTGTGTTTTCAAGAGTTTTCTTTGTGATCTCCTGAGTAAGCTCACTAGGTATAACTTATTGAGCATGAAACACCTGTTTATTTTTAGGATGCCTCCATGCAGACAGCCAGCTAGGGTTCCAGGTATAGTACGCACTGATAGCCCACCGAGCGATGAGGCCTCAGTGTAGGGCCCTCTTCTAGTAGAGGCACCAGCAGAGGCACAAGCGGTATCATTACCTGTTGGGCCATCGATTCCACCATCCCCAGTAGTAGAGAGTGCATGCCACTTGAACGCATTGCATGAGTTCTAACACTAGAGGACACCCTGTTCAGGGGTGAGACGGACCCACAGGCGGCTGAGGATTGACTGGAGGCCATGGTGAGAGTCTTCTGACTGGTAGGGACACTGACTGATCTCATGGTGATCCTTTCCTCCGGTCTTCTATAGGCAGCAGCGGGAAGATGGTGGAGCTTGATGCTCCAGGTTCACAATGAGGTGATGCTTCTTTGGGAAGACTTTGAGAGCCTATTTTGGGCAGAGTTAGTCCCAACGACTCTTCGCGCAGTGCGCATACAATATCTTCTTCATCTGCAGTAGGGCAAGATGACTGTTTTTGAGTACTCAGTAAGGTTCACCGACCTCTCACACTACTCCACTGATATGGTGTGGGACCCATTATTCAGGGCCCAAACCTTCGAGCAAGGACTCATGCGGGAGATTGGGGATTCGATGATCTCACTCAGCATCCCGACGCAGGAAGGGGTGTTAGAGTGAGCCCTCTTAGTGGAGAGTTTTCTTAATGAGTAGTCACCAGCAGCGAGACCCACCGCCAACCATCATGTAGCAGAGTCTTCTGAAGCTGGCAGCAGAAAGATGTCACAGAGGTCCAAGAGGACCTGACCTATAGGAGGACGACCGCAAGATTCAGGGTCAATTGTGCGGGGCACCGGAGATAGAGCCAGTCATGCAGTGAGCAGGTAGTGTTTCACGTCCAGTGGGCAAGGTCACATGGCTTAATAATTCCCGACCCGCCATACAGATGATCAGAAGACGGTCGAAGGACCGCCCAGGAAGAGACAGAGGTTTGACCGAGGAGGTCCGTAGAGAGAAGGCAGACAAGGAAAAGGAGTAGGCCATGCATCTGGCGGTGGGAGACGATACAAGATGTTACGACTACCACCAACAGGAGGTCCGCCCTGATCGTAGGGAGCAGGTTGACAGAGGCAAGCTCAGCTCCAGGCAGTGGAGGCCTATGACCATGGTGCTCCGGAGATGATATGAGGTATGATCTATGTCTACTCCACCTTAGCTGTAGTACTTATAGACACAAGTGCCAATCATGCTTTTATTGACACTACCCTTGTTTGGAGCTCAGAGATTCCGATGGAGCTGTTGGCTCAATCCTTACGGCTAGAGACTTATATAGGAGAGGATTTGACAATTAGGCACCGGTGCCAGTAGTGTGAGCTTACTATAGGAGGTGAGAGCTTCGGCTGGGATCTCCTAGTAGCAGCGTCAAGGCCTTAAGACGTCATCTTGGGTATGGATTGGTTATCTATAGTTCATGCTGAAATTGACTGTATTAGGCGCAAAGTGCGGTGTGTTCGAACGGATGGGACCAGGTTTACCTTCACCAGTGAGAACGGTGCCTTTGCTGCACATGATGGACTTATCCAGAGGAGAGTGCATCCGATCACTCATCAGTTGGCTAGCCTTAACCTTGGAGAAGTTTATGTGGAGAGTCTGAGTTATCCTGTAGTGGTGTACTAGTACACGGATTTCTTCCCTGATGATGTTACGGGTCTACCTCCTCGTAGATAGGTGGACTTTTACATTGATTTATACCCCGGGATGACACCGATATCTACACCAGCGTATCAGATGGCTCCTGCAGAGATTTGTGAGCTGCAGATATAGCTAGAGGACTTAAAGAGAAAGGGGTTCATTCGAACCAATGTTTCTCCTTGGGGTGCCCTGATTTTGTTCGCCAAGAAGGCAGATGGGAGCTTGAGACATTGTGTTGACTATCGGCTCCTGAATCAGGTGACCATGAAGAACAAGTACCCACTACTGAGGATTAATGAACTATTTGATCAGCTGAAGGGGGCACGATGGTTCTCGAAGATAGACCTCATATTAGGCTATCACCAGCTCAGAGTATGAGATGAGGATGTGCAGAAGACAAATTTCAGATGTCAGTACAACCACTATGAGTTCTTGGTTATTCCATTCGGCTTAACCAACACTCCAGTAGTGTTCATGGGCCTCATGAATAGGATATTCCAGCCATATCTTGATCAATTTGTGGTGGTCTTCATTGATGAAATTTTGATCTACTCGGCTACTGAGGAGGAGAATCCCTATCACTTTTTGGTAGTTTTGGACACACACTGAGAGTACCATCTTTATGGTAAGCTCTCGAAGTTCCAGTTCTGGATCTGAGAGGTTCACTTTCTAGAACATGTCATCTCCGAGGCTAGAGTTGTGGTAGATCCAGTGAAGATTGAGGCGGTACTTTATTTGGATCCACCCAGGAGTGTGACGAAGGTATGAAGTTTCCTGGGTTTGGATAGATACTACTGGAGGATTGTGACAGATTTCTCCAAATTTGTAGCACCTTTATCAGCATTGGCAAAGAAGGCACAACCCTTCGTTTGGTTGTAAAGATTCCAACAGAGTTTTCAGGAGTTGAGGTAGAGGCTGACTAGTGCCCCCATCTTGAGGCTACCGGAGGAGGGTGTAGGGTAAGTAGTCTATTGCGATGTTCAAGGACTGAACTTGGATGTGTCCTGATGTAGGAGCGAGCAGTGATCACATATGGTTCTCAACAGCTGAGAAAACATGAGTAGAACTACGCTACCAATGATCTGGAGTTAGCAGCAGTGGTCTTCACCTTGAAGACGTGACAACATTACTTTATGGGCGAGAGTTTTACAGTATACTCGGATCACAAGAGTCTCAGATATATCTTCTCGTAGAAGGACCTGAACCTGAGACAGTGATGTTGGCTCGAGTTCCTCTAGGACTATGACTTTGAGATAGTCTGTAATCCTAGTAAGGGAAATGTTGTAGTAGATGCACTCAGCCGGAGATCTGGTATACGTCTGGTAGGTGAGGCAACAGAGTAGATGGCCTCTTTGCAGATATCCTTTGTAGATCAGGATGGAACAACTTTTATTCAGTCTCTTACAATCACTCCTCCACTTATTCTGTGAGTTAGGGAGGCACAACATGGGGACACTGACTGTGAGGCTCGACGTGATCAGATATCCACAGGACATTCACCTGATGGATTTTCTGAAGGTGGGGAGCATGTCATCCTTTTCAGTGGACGTAACATGGTACCAGTGTCACTTCGGGAGGAAGTGTTGAGGGATTTCCACACATCCCCTCTAGCGGTACATCCAGGAGTGGAGAAGATGTACTAGGATCTCCAATGATAGCAGTGGTGCCCGAGAATGAAGAAAGCAGTAGTAGAGTTTGTCTCTCAGTGCCACACTTGTCAGCAAGTGAAGGTGGAGCATCAGGTACCAACAGGCTTAGTTCATCCCTTAGAGGTCCCAAAGTGGAAGTGGGACGGGATATCCATGGACTTCGTGATGGGACTTCCACATACATCCAGAGTTCATGATTCTATTTGGGTGATCGTCGAACGACTCACCAAGTTGGATCAATTCCTACCAATCATAGAGCAGGGTTCAGTAGAGGGCTTGGGATGCCTTTATGTGCATGTGATTGTGAGGCTACATGGTGTACCCTAGACGATTGTATTTGATTGTGATGCGCATTTTACTTCCCAGCTATGGAAGGGGTTTCATGAGGCTTTCGGGACACATCTTTGTTTGAGCACCGCCTTCCATCCTCAGACGGATGTCCAGACTAAGAGGACCATTCAGACCCTCAAGGACATGCTGTGTGCTTGTGTCCTTGACTTCGGTTGTAGTTGGGAGGATAAATTTCACTTGGTAGAGTTCACATACAACAATATTTATCACTCTAAGATTGGGATGACACCTTTAGAGGCGTTGTACAGGCGACCTTGCAGATCGCCTCTGTGCTGGACTGACCTAGGGGAGTCAGCACTCATGGGACCAGATATGGTATGGGCTACCACAGAGAAGGTGTAGATCATCTAGGATTGGATGAATACTGCACAGATCAGGAAGAAGTCTTATGATGACAGGAGACAGAGACCTCTAGAGTTCGAGGATGGTGACCACATATTTCTATGGGTCTCACCCCGACGGGGTTTTCGGAGATTTGGCTTAGGCGGCAAGTTATCTTCGAGGTTCATGGGACCCTTTCAGGTCCTCAGTAGAGTTGGCGAGGTAGCTTACCACCTAGCTCTTCCACCTCATTTACACCGGGTGCACGATGTCTTCCATGTATCCCAGCTGAGGAGATACGTGCATGATCCTTCCCAAGTCATCGACCACGGAGAGCTTGACATTAACGATGGGGCGATGTTTACGGAGGTTCTAGTAGAGATTGAGGATCGATAGGAGCAGGTCCTTCGAGGGCGGTCGATACCTCTGGTGCGGGTTTGCTGGCAGCACAAGAATATCAAGGAGAGAACATGGGAGAGGGTGGCTCAGATTTGTGCTCAGTACCCCTACTTGTTTTCCTAGTTTTTGTGATGTGGATTTTAGGGACGCAAAACCCTGAGGTGGGGAGAATGTAAAGACCTGGAATTTCCATGTAATTTTTTTTTAATTATATGGGAATTTTATGAGTCTGCGAAAATTGATGGCGCATGATTCTGAGGCCTGGTGTGCCTGAAATGAATTTATGAACTTTTATTTGGGTACGTTCAGTAAATGCACAAGTGAGTTTTTGTAACTTTTGAACCTGTACTCGGAATTGAAATCTGAGGACACCGTTGAACTCGCAACGCTGATATTCGCTTAAGGAGACTTTCACCTCGACGAGAGTTGGTCAAGGGTGAAAGTTAGTTTTTGTGATTTTTTTGGAATAAAAATAAAATTATATATTAACTTTTATTTTATTTTTATCCTCCCATTTGAATTTTCTATGGTGGGGACCACTTGAACTAAAACCCCCCAATTTGAAATTCTTAAAGGTGGGAACCACCAGACTTTTGAACTCCCTCTTTAATGAGGGAGGTGACTTTAGGTTTAACCTAAATTAATTATGCCAACCTCATCATAATTAATGATTCTAATTAATTGTGCCAACAAATTAGATTGTTAAACTTAATTTAATTTATATTGGCATCTCATTACTTTGGGAGGATTTGGTTGGCAAAGGAGAAGGGGAGAGCTTGTGGAGGAACATTCTCTCCAATGAAGAACATCTCCCAACGAAGAATGCACCAAATTCTCCAATAAAGAAATTCTCCTCCAAACAAAGAACACACCATCTCCATCGAAGAATGTTCTTAGGAATCAAGAAAGAGGACGACGCACGAACCGACTTCGGAAGCGTGATTGCGGTAGCGACGATCGTTGGTACCCTCTTCACCTCCACCATTTTTCTTCGTGTGACACATCAACGAACCTTCAAGGTAGGGGTTTTGTTGTTTATTTTTCGTGGTTTGAGTTGATTTAATCCTCTTGATCTTCTTGCTATGGAACTAATGCGGAGGGTGCAGGCCAAACGAACACGGACCAATCCCTCCGCTGTTATTAATGGTTGTTGTATCCTATGAAGTGGAGAAAGGTGGTGGACAGCGGAGGCCGGCCGCACGATGGGGCGGCGGCGCGCATCTGCACTACCCGATGAGCAAGGGACGTGGCTTGTTCCACGATGATGAAAGGGAAGGTGGCGGGTGTTGGGCCAGTCGTGGAGAGCTGGCGCACGGCGCGCCGCCATCGGAGCAAGGGGACGCGACCCTTTTGGCTGTAGTGGATGGAAGAGGTGCATTTGGAATTTGGCTAGCTGCAGAGTAGCAATGCACAACGTGCCGCTGGGAGGACCCAAGGGCTGTCCATTTTGGCCGACCGAGCTGGACCGAGCGGGACCCGCTCGGGTCCCGTGTGCTGGCTGGAAACCGAACGACCGAGTCGTTCGGTGTTTGAGAGTGGGGGGCGCACAGCTTCCCCCCATATGCAGCCTGGCCGGGCCGCCAGACCGGGCCACCCAGCGCGGGCCGGGCCGGACCTAGCACGGGCCGGGTCGGACCGGACCCAGACCAGTTTCAACCCATTTCCTCTCTTTTGGCAATAACTTTGGCACCGGGCATCCGTTTTTCAAACCGTTTACGGCGCCAGAAAACTTGGAGCGAGACGTTCTTTTTGGTATACCCCACTTGAAAATTGAATAATGTTGGGGTATGGTCGGGTTGGATCGAGAACGAAACCAACAGGGCCCTCGGTACTAAAAGACTAATAACTTACAGACCGAGCATCCGATTGATGTATCATCTATTGTGTTAAGAACCCTATTACATGGTAGTCCCTTGGGATACTTATATGTGGGACTTCATGGTAGTTGGAGTATCAACCACTAGCTTGTGGAGCAGACTTTCCCGGATACGAGCAAACATTGTGCAGGTACCTTGTAGCTGGCTGTAACATGAGAAAGGGTTCCTTCGTGGGTCTGTGCTCGAGGATCCCACATGGATCCGCTCTAGGAATCCATGTGGGGTACTCTAAGATCCTGTGTGTGTCTATTGTACTATGATTATGTGTGGGTTTAACGACGTACTAGGATCCTGTGTGGGTCTGAAGCTATACTAGGATCATGTGTGGGTCTGATGACATACTAGGATTCTATGTGGGTCTGATGATTTAGGATCCTATGTGGGTCTTCCTATTAACAGAGTAAGATGATTCAGTAGTTACATCTAATCATCTCTACTACTATAACTAAGACATACCTGGTGTGAGCTGAGTCCGTACCTGTATGGTACTTTCCTTCATGGTAATACCTTGGTGGTATTCATCTGTGCGGCGTACCTATGTGGTACTTACCATAGTGGTATTCATTTATTTATGGAATAGTTGAGATTTGGGCTTTTGGGTTGGACCCTGTGCTTCCTCATGATATATATGGGTATACTTGATAACTTAGGTATATGTATGGGCATATACCTAAGTAGGGTTGTTAGTTGATTTCATGCTTTTTGGTTTATCCTTTGTGGATTTCGTGAGACCTCGAGGGTCACAGAGTTCCTACTGAGTATCGTTATACTCACCCCTACATGGGCTATGCCCGCACATTGTTGTGTTTGGTTCCGATGACAGACAACGCTGATCTAGGTCGAGGGTACCAGGACTGGACGGTGCTAGAGGTGGACCATACGACATGTCGGTACGCAGAGGAGACGGGAGGATGTAGAGTGTTGAGGAGCCGATCTGTACCTACCCTTCAGGGAGGAACCTCGGAGGATGACACAATAGCTATCTTTCTATTTCTTTAGTTGTATTGTATTTCAGTTGTACTTGTACCTTTACTGTTGGGCTTGTATTCTGGCCCCTCTTACTTTCAGTACTCCTTTTGCTATACAGTTTACTTGTGACCGTATCTTACTTTGTGCATGGTTGCATGTTTTTATAGGTTATAAAGACAACGATTTCCCAGATTTAGGGAATACACCTTTCAGTGCTAGTCACTAGCCCCTGGCCTATGGAAGGCGGGCTTGGGGTAGTCACAACATGAGCCCCAGGGTACAGGTCATGAAAAATTGGTATTAGAGGTGTCAGTTATACCATAGAACACATGACTCTAATATTTTAACGACAATAGTGTTAAGTGTTATGAGTATGGTTATCAGTTTAGGGAATCCAGTGTTGGTGCGGCAGCCGACGTATCCATACAACATGACCCTGAATTATGATTTCTGACTCAGTGTACGAAAACACTGATTGTGTGTGTGTTTTCAAGAGTTTTCTTTGTGATTACTTGAGTCATCTCACAAGGTATAACATATTGACCGTGGCACACCTATTTATTTTCAGGATGTCTCCATGCAGAGATCCAGATAGGGTTCCTGGTATTGTATGCACTGATAGCCCACCAAGCGATGAGGCCTTAGTGCAGGGCCCTCTTCTAGTAGAGGCACCAGCGGAGGCACCAGCGGTACCATTACCCATTGGGCCACCAATTCCACCAGCCCCAGAAGTAGAGAGTGCATGATGCTTGAGCATGTTGCATGGGTTCTAGCTCCATAGGCCACCCAGTTTTAGGGGTGAGACGGACCCACAGACGGATGAGGATTGGCTGGAGGCCATGGTGAGAGTCTTCCGACTAATAGGGACACCATCTAATCTCATGGTGATCCTTGCCGCCAGTATTCGACGGGCAAAAATAGGTAGATGGTGGTGCTTGATGCTCCAGGTTCATGACGAGGTGACACTTCTCTGGGAAGACTTTTAGAGCATGTTTTGGGAAGAGTTTGTCCTAGCAACTCTTCACACAGTGCACATACAAGAGCTTCTTCATCTGCAGCAGGGCAGCATGAATGTTTCTCAATACTCAGCGAGCTTCACTGACCTCTCATGATACTCCACTAATATGATGCAAGACCCATTCTTTAGGGCCTGGACCTTCGCATAGGGACTCAGGGAGGAGATCAGGGCTTCGATGATCTCACTCAGCATCCCAACGCAGGCAGGGGTGTTAGAGCGAGCCCTCTTAGTGGAGAGTTTTCTTGATGAGCATTCACCAGCAATGAGACCCACCACCAGTCGTCATGTAGCGGAGTCTTCTACAGCTGGTAGCAGATAGATGTCACATAGGTCCAAGAAAACCAGACCTATAGGAGGACGACTTTAGGATTTAGGCTCAGTTGTGCAGGGCACTAGAGACAGAGCCAGTCATGCGAGGAGCATGCAGTGTTTCACATGTGACGAGTAGGGTCACATGGCTCGAGACTACCCAACCCGCTATACGGATGATCAGCAGACGGTCAAAGGACCACCCGGGTAGAGATAGAGGTTCGACTGAGGAGGTCCACAGGGAGCAGGCGGACGTGGCTGAGGAGTAGGCTGTGCAGCTGGCGGTGGGTGACGATACGAGATGTTACCACCACCACCACCAGGAGTGTAGAGACCGAAAGCTTGAAATACATGGACATTACATTACTTTTGAGAAATACTTAATACATAACAAAAAAAGACACCAAAGGACCGTAATAGTTTATTGTCTTTGGAAACTCGGAATATAATCTTCTAATCTTGGTGAAAGATCTTTAACATCTCCCATAAATATATTCCCCTTTTATTTTCTTACCTAAAACCTTTCTTTTAAATCTTGGGGAAAAGAAAACATAAAAAAATGGTGAGCTCAAATTTCCAAAATGGTAAACATAGAGAACATAAAACAATCCATAAACATTTGAGTGCAAAAACATGAACATAAAATCTAAACATCAAAATCTTGAGCAAAGACATGAATCTTGGAAGTACGTAAGGCATATATCATAAGCGAACACCAATCATGATAAAATAGCATGGGAATAAAACATGTAATTGTGGAAAACCATTAAGCACAAGATATTATTTCCACAGTAGCCAAGGCATTACTGCCAAGACCATCTTAGTGGAGAAAGACCCTTTCTAAATCGAGTTCACTCCTCGTTTCAGTCCTGTAACACTGAACCCGATTAACTTACCATTCCATCCATATCTATCTCATGAGATATAAATCTTTACCCAATGTATTATAGGGAGATATAGGTCCCACCCATCTCATAATGAAATCATTCTTTCATGTTCCACAAAATCATAAATCATACATCATAGCATAACCCATGTAATATAATGAGATTCTTAAACATCATTACATCATAACATAATCCATATAAAAAAATGGATATCATTTCATCATAAGAAGAATAAAACCATGTAAAAAATGGAGACATTATACTTGAAACATAAACATATTAAATAATGTCATTTTAGATGGAAAATAGTTTTGATAAAACACTTGAAATGAATTCTTGAGGAAAATATCCTTTATTCTTCAAAATCATTTTCTTTTCACAAAATTCCATGCAATTATAAAAGAAAAGGGTTTTTTTGAAAATAATAATGCAATATTGTAGAGGAAGCTTCATGAAAATGAGGCGTTATGAAACCGTAAAAATCCGTTCACGCCGTATAAGTTAAAAATAAAATTCTCCTCGCACTTTTGTCGGAAAAGTCAAAAAGTTCCTTGTGGGGTAAACAAAAGTAAGATTCCTTTCATAACATGTGGTAAAATTCAAAAATGGGTAAAAATTCCATTAAACATACATAAAAACATTTTTAGAAAATAGGGACATGGATGATAACAAAAACCCCAGTAAATACTTACGAATAAACAATCTCGGATAAGAGCGAGATTGGAATAATTATCCCTTACCTTATGTCCAATATGCTTCGTATATATTCGGACCTCCTGTATAATGATTTAAATAATGTTATTGAATTATTACAGAATCATATTCATTGTTATGATATCATACATGGTTCAATTATGACTTTATAATACCCGTTCTTTTATAAATTCTATGTTAAAGCAGCGTTTTGGGTAAAATCGTTTCATTTATCATACGTGTTTCAATTTGTTGTTCTTGATATTATTATTAATTATATCATGATTTAATTACTTCCAGAATGTAAATCATGATTTATATATCATATATATTCAGTATATATATATATATATAATATATAGATGAATGAAATGAAATACACCGTTCATGGAGACGGTAGGCCGTACGTACTTATGAACGCTATTTTCCTTTCCTTATTGACTTGAATGGAATTAAGTAGATGAAATAAATATATATATAAATAAATCCAGTAGCATTATTATGTTATATATTTCATGATTACTTATTATATATACTTATCATTCTTGAATTGTTAACATGGAAAATGAATCTCATCGCGTCGTGGAGACGGTAATCCGTGCGTACGCACGAGCGATGATATCGTTCCCATATTTATTGAATGGAATTGGAGTGGATGATATAATATCATAGAATCAGTATGATGTTATAATAATCATATATAGTTATTCTTTACACCATTATACCCATCCAAGTAAGGTGGTGGTGGAAAAACAGATTACACCACGGTGTGGAGACGGTATTCCGTACGTACGCACGCGCAGTGATTTCGTTTTCTGTAGGATGGATAGAAGGTGAAATGGGGTTGTTTCATATTTATAATAACATATAAGTATATAATTAATAGTGATTTTATTACTTTATAATTAAACAACTAAATAAGAATAAGTTGAAGAAGAAATAAACTTGAAAGAATCGTTAGAAGGGATTACCTCTTCTTCGACACACCTCCTTTAAAATTCTTCTTAGGGCACTAGAGTTGGTATTTTGAGAATACAAGAACCTATATGATATAAATAGAGAGGTTGAGAAGAGGAATTGGCAGGGGTTGGAAGAGCTTCAAGGCTCAAAAGGGTGTGAAGAGAAGAGGGAAGGTGTGCCCTTTTTATAAGGGAGGAGAGGGGCACCTTAGGAAAACTTAAAATATTATTTTATAATAAAGTCATATTCAGTTTTTAATAGATTCAAATTGATTTATTTATAAGATAAGGTTAGGATGGGTCTAAAGACTCTCAAACAATAGGTTTTAGACAAGTTTAGGTTACTATTTTATCCTTATCATTTAGATTTAACTCTATGTTAAATAATTTAACTTTTACCGTGTCTTTTTGTTTTCTTACACTATATGGTTAATAAACTTACTATAACAAGCCAAAAGAACCCCAAGTGGTTCATTATTAATATATATATCTTTATCTAAGTCATTTGGCCAAACCTTAGTTTTTTAGGAATAAAATAAAAATTAATAATATAATATTTGTTTTAAAAACTATTTAATGTCAATTTTGACACTATTTGGTACTTGATTTTTGTGAAAATCATAACAGCATGATTAGTTAGAAAAATGTTAATTAAATCAATAATAACATGTCATATTGACCTATAAAATTAGTTTAATTCATAAAAAGTCTAAAATTACATTTATTTGGGTATTTATATAATCAATTATGTTAATATTTCATTAGTAAGGTAATTACTGCATCATCATTGTGCCATAAATAAATTAAATTATTTAATGTTTAAAAATTATAAATAAAATACCATTATGTAGGAAATATTTTTATATTTCTAATGAATATTTATAGTTGAATTTATCTTATGTATAACCTTATATTAAAATTGTTTTAGTTATTAAACTTTGATTTTAACTATTTTAATTCTTCTTTAAATAAAATAATAATAAATGTCCTAATCTAATCCATGTGGACCTAAAGGGTAATATTTTATTCCTAAGGTTGTTTTTGGTCTAATTACACTTATCCAATAGAATTAGGACATGTTTTAGGGTAATAATAATATCATTTTTACCCTTAATTACCCTATTTACTTTTAACCGTGGTAAATAAAAGTAAAAAGTTACTATTCACAAAAAATTATTTTTATCTTATTGAACCAAATTTTACTCCTTGATATTAACCGCGTCTCTCATATTTTAGAAATTCTACTCACAGAAGCAGTAAAATTAAGTTTTATGTAAATTTTCAAACTCTCCTATGAGGTGGGTAAAAGACAGTGAAAAGTTCAATAAAATTTTTATATGTCTAAAATTATTATAAAATGACTCTAATGAATTAAATTGAAATTATATAGGTATTATGTATCAATTTTGACCCAAAATAAATTTAAATAAATAATTATTTATATAAAAAAGTCAGTTTTTAAATAGTAACCCAGTGTTTTCACTATTTATCAAAAATTGAAAGTTTTCAAAAAAATAAAAAAAATTCACCCTAGGCTAATTTTGATATTCCAAATCAAAAAATGAAGTCCATTTTGGAAAATAAAATTTCAAAAAGTGGGTATTACTATTCATAACGGCTAGTTTATATAATATTTTAATAACATATCATTGTTTAGTGAAACTCGGTATTGCGTACTACACACGCTATCGTGGAAGGTCGCGATTGCATGTAATGCAAGCCAAGTTAGGGATGCGTGTAGTGAAAGCTCCTTTTGGTGTATCATACAACACAAGACATCAATGAAATTAAAAAGAATATTTTTCATAAAATTTCGGGGTGTTACAAGGAGGTTCTCCCCGGCCGCAGGGAACAGGTGGACAGGGGTGAGCTCAGATCCAGGCAGCTGAGGCCTATAACCATGGTGCTCCGGAGATGATACGAGGTACGATCTGTGTCTACTCCACCTTAGTTACAGTACTTATAGACACAAGTTCCAGTCATTCTTTTATTTCCACTGCTCTCATTTAGAGTTCAAATATTTCGATGGAGCCATTGGCTTTATCCTTATGGCTAGAGACTCCTACGGGAGAGGATTCGATGATTACACACTGGTGCCGGCAGTGTGAGATTACTCTAAGAGACAAGAGCTTCAGCTGAGATCTCCTAGTAGCAACATCGAGGCCTTACGATGTCATATTGGGTATGGATTGGTTATCTACAGTCCATGCTCATATTGATTGTATTATGTGAAAAGTGCAGTGTGTCCTCATGGATGAGACCAGATTTACCTTCACCAGCGATAAGGGAGCCTTTGCAGCACAGGATGGACTTATTCGGAGGAGAATGCAACTGATCACTCATCACTTGGCTAGCCTTACCCTCAGATCTGTTGATGTGGAGAGTCCAAACTATCCTTTAGTGGTGGACCAGTACGCGGATGTCTTCCTTGATGATGTTTCAGGTCTACCTCCTCATAGAAAAATGGACTTTTACATTGAATTATACCCCAGGACGACACTGATATCTACACTAGCATATCAGATGGATCCCGTAGAGCTTCATGAGATATGGGTACAACTAGAGGACTTATAGGGAAAGGGGTTCATCTGACCCAGTGTTTCTCCTTGGGTAGCCCCGATTTTGTTCGCCAAGAAGGCAGATGGTAGATTGAGACTTTTTGTTGACTATCGGCACCTGAACCAGGTGACCGTGAAGAACAAGTACCCACTACTGAGGATTGACGACCTATTTGATTAGCTGAAGGGGGCATGATGGTTCTTGAAGATAGACCTCAGATCAGGCTATCACCAGCTCAGAGTACGAGACAAGGATGTGTAGAAGATGACTTTCAGAAGTTATTACATCTACTATGAGTTCTTGGTTATGAAATTTGGAATGACCAACAATCCAGCAGTTTTCATGGGCCTCATGAATAGGATCTTCCATCCATAACTTGATCTCTTTGTGGTGGTCTTCATTAATGACATTTTGATCTACTCAGATACTGAGGAGGAGAATGCCTGTCACTTGTAGTTAGTTCCGGACACACTCTGAGAGCACCAACTTTATGGTAAGCTCTCGAAGTGCCATTTCTGGATCTGAGAGGTTCACTTTCTGGGACATGTCATCTCAGAGGCTGGAGTTGCAGTGGATCCAGTGAAGATTGAGGCGGTACTTTCTTGGGAGCCGCCTAGGAGTGTGACGGAGGTACGAAGTTTCCTGGGTTTGGCTGGATACTACCGGAGGTTTGTTCCATATTTCTCCAGAGTTGCAGCACCTTTATCAGCATTGGTGAAGAAGGGGCTACCCTTCATTTGGTCGAAGAGATGCCAACGTACTTTTTAGGAGCTGAGGTAGAGGCTGACTAGTGCCCCCATCTTGAGGCTACCGGAGGCGGGCATAGGGTAAGTAGTCTACTGCGATGCATCAGGGACTATAACCAGATGTGTCCTGATGTAGGAGTGAGCAGTGCTCATATATGGTTCTCGACAGCTGAGACAACATGAGCATAACTACACTAACCATGACCTAGATTTAGCAGCAGTTGTATTCGCCTTGAAGATGTGGCGACATTACTTGATGGGCGAGTGTTTTACAGTCTAATTAGATCACAATTGTGTAGGGTATATCTTCTTACAGAAGGACTTGAACCTGAGACAACGACATTGGTTCAAGTTCCTCCAGGACTATGACTTCAAGATAGTCTATACTCCTAGGAAGAGGAATGTTGTAGCAGATGCACTCAGCCAGAGATCTGGTATACAGCTTCTAGGTGAGGCGAAGGAGTAGCTGGCCGCTTTGTAGATATCCTTTGTGGATCGAGATGGAGCAGCTTATCTTCAGTCTCTTACAGTCACTCCCCCACTTCTTCAGCGAGTTAGGGACCCGCAGCGTGGGGACATTGATTGTGAGGCCCAACGTGCACAGATATATATAGGACAAGAACCTGATGGATTTTCTAAAGATGGGGAGCATTTCATCCTTTTCAGAGGGCGTACCATGGTACCCGTGTCGCTTTGGGAGGAAGTTTTAAGGGAGTTACACACAACCATTCTAGAGGTACATCCAGGAGTGGTGAAGATGTACCAGGATATCCAATGATAGCAGTGGTGGCCAGGAATGAAGAAAGTAGTAGAAAAGTTTTTCTCTCGGGGCCTCACTTATCAGCAAGTGAAGGCGAAACATCAGGTACCAACAGGGTTAGTTCAACCCTTATAGGTCCCATAGTAGAAGTGGGACGGGATGTCCATGGACTTCATGATGGTACTTCCACATACATCCAGAGGTCATGATTCTATTTGGGTGATCGTCGACTGACTCACCAAGTCGGCTCACTTCCTACCAATCATAGAGAAAGGTTCAGTAGATGGCTTGGGATGCCTCTATGTGCATGAGATTGTGCGGATACATGGTGTACCCTCGACGATTGTCTTCGATTGCGATACACATTTTACTTCCTGGCTATGGAAGGGGTTGGATGAGGCTTTCGGGACACATCTTTGTTTGATCACCGACTTCTATCCTCAGATGGATGGAAAGACTGAGCGGACCATTCAGACCCTTGAGGACATGCTGCGTGCTTGTATCCATGACTTTGGTCACAGTTGGGAGGATCACTTTCCCTTGGTAGAGTTATCATACAACAATAGTTATTACTCTACGATTGAGATGACACATTTCGAGGCGTTGTACGTGAGACCTTGCAGATCACCTCTCTGCTGGACTGACCCAGGGGAGTCAGCACTCATGGGAACAGATTTGGTATTGGCTACCACAAGGAAGGTTCAGATCATCCAGGAGCAGATGAAGACTGCACAGATCTGGAAGAAGTCTTATCCTGATAGGAGACGGAGGCCTCTGGAGTTCGAGGATAGTGACCACATCTTTCAATGGGTCTCACCCCGATGGGATTTGTGGAGATTTGGCCGAGGTAGCAAGTTATCTATGAGGTTTATTAGACCCTTTCAGGTCCTTAGTAGAGTTGGCGAGGTAGCTTACCACCTAGCTCTTCCACCTCAGTTACACCGGGTGCACGACGTCTTCCACGTATCCCAGCTGAGGAGATACGTGCATGACCCTTCCCACATCATCGACCACAGTGACCTAGACATTGATGATGGGGTGACGTTTACGGAAGTTTCAGTAGAGATTGAGTATCAACAAGAGCGGGTCCTTTAAGGGCGGTCGATACCTCTGGTGCATGTTCATAGGCAGCACATGAATCTCTAGGAGAGCACATGGGAGTGGCCGGCTCAGATTCGTGCTCAGTACCCCCACTATTTTTCCCAGTTTTTGTGATGTGGATTTCGAGGATGCAAAGCTCTGAGGTGGGGAGAATGTAAATATATGGAATTTCCATGTAATTTTTTTAATTATATGGGAATTTCACTTGTCTGCAAAAATTGATGGTGCGTGATTCTGAGGCCCGGTGTGCCCAAAATGAATTTCTAAACTTTTCTTTGGGTACGTTCTGTAAATGTACGAGGGGTTTTTTTAACTTTTGAACTGGTACTCGGAATTGAAATCTGAGGACACCATTGAACTCACAGTGCCGATATTCGCTTAAGGATACTTTCACCTTGATGACAGTTGGTCAAGGGTGAAAGTTAGTTTTTGTGCTTTTTCATGGAATAAAAATAAAATTATAGATTAACTTTTATTTTATTTTTATCCTCCCATTTGAATGTTATATGGCGGGGACCACCCGAACTAAAACCCCCCAATTTGAAATTCTTAAAGGTGGGGACCACATGACTTTTGAACTCCCCCTTTAATGAGGGAGGTGACTTTAGGTTTACCCTAAATTAACTATTCTAACATCATCGTAATTAATGATGCCAATTAATTATGCCAAAAAATTAAATTGTTAAACTTAATTTAATTTATATTGGCACTACATTCCTTTGGGAGGATTTGGTTAGCAAAGGAGAAGGGGATAGCTTGTAGAGGAACATTCTGTCCAATGGAGAACATCTCCCAATGAAGAACGCACCATCTTCTCCAACGAAGAAATTATCCTCCAAACAAAGAACACGCCATCTCCGTCGAAGAACATTATTCAGAATCAATAAAGGGGACGATGCACGAGCTAACTTCAGAAGTGTGATTGTGGTAGCGACAATCATTGGTACCCTCTTCGCCTTCACCGTTTTTCTTCGTGAGACACATCAACAAACTTTAAGGTAGGGGTTTTTTTGTTTCTTTTTTTTTGGTTTGAGTTGATTTAATCCTATTGATCCACCTGCTACCGAAATAATATGGAGGGTGTAGGACAAACGAACACGGCCCGATCCCTCTGCTTTTATTCATGGTTGTTGTATCCTACGCAGTGGAGAAAGGTGGAAGCCGGTGGAGGGTGGATGCACGACGGGGCGACGACGCACGTTCATGCCACCCGACGAGCAAGGGCCACGACTTGTGCCGCGACGATGAAGGGGAAGATAGACGGTGTTTGGCCGACCGTGGAGAGGCGGCGCATGACACGCTACCATTGGAGTAAGGGGACGTGGCCCTCTTGGCCGTGGCAGATGGTAGAGGCATGGCCAACATTTAGCCAGCCGTGGAGTAGCGACACACAACGTGCTTCCGGGAGGACCCAAGGGCCGGCTGAGCTGGATTGAGCGGGACCCAGTCGGGTCCCGTGTGCTGGTTGGCAACCGAACGACCAAGCCATTTGGTGTTTGAGTGTTGGGGGCACGCGAATTCCCCCCGTATGTGGCAGGCCGGGCCGCCAGACCGGGCTACCCTGCGCGGGTCGGGCGAGACCCAGAGTGTGCCGAGTTAGACCGGACCCGGACCAGTTTTGACCTTTTTCCGCTCTTTTGGCCATAAATTTGGAACTGAGACTCCGTTTGAAGAACCGTCTATGGTGCCAGAAACCTTGGTGAGAGACGGTTTTTTGGTATACCCCAATTGAAAATTGAATAAATTTGGGTATGGTCGGGTTGGATCGAGCACAAAACCAACCGGGATCTCGGGACAGAAGGCTAATAACTTATAGAACGTTCGTCTGATTGACGTACCTTCTGTTGCATTAAGACCCCTATTACATGGTGGTCCTTTGGGATACTTCTTCATGGGACTTCGTGGAAGTTAGATTATCGACCAGTAGCCTGAGGAGCAGACTCTCCCGGAGATGAGCAAGCTTAGTACGGGTACCCTGTAGCTGGATGTAACATGAGAAAGGGATCCATCATGGGTCTGTGCTCGAGGATCCCACATGGATCTGCTCTAGGAATCCATGTGGAACTACTCTAGGATCCTTTGTGGGTCTACAATACTAGGATCCTGTGTGGGTCTAACGATGTACTAGGATCCTGTGTGTGTCTGAAGCTGTACTAGGATCCTGTGTGGGTCTGACGACGTACTAGGATCCTGTGTGGGTCTGATGATTTTGGATCCTACGTGGGTATGCCTCTTAACAGAGTAAGATGATTCAGTAGTTACATCTAATCATCTCTACTACCGTAACTAAGACATACCTGGTGTGAGAGGAGTCCATACTTGTGTGGTACTTTCCTTTGTGGTAATACCTTAGTGGTATTCATCTGTGCGGTGTACCTCTGTGGTACTTACCTTAGTGGTATTCCTTCCTTTGTGGAATAGTCGAGCTTTGGGAATTTGGGTTGGACCCTGTGTTTCCTCATGATTGAGATGGGTATAATTGATAACTTAGGTATATGTATGGGCATATACCTAAGTAGGGGTTTCAGTTGATTTCAAGCTATGTGGTTTATCCTTTGTGGATTTTGTGAGACCTCGAGGGTCTCGGGGTCCCTACTGAGTGTCGTTACACTCACCCCTGCATGGGCTATGCCTGCACCTTGTTGTGTTTGGTGCAGACGAAGGACAGTATTAATCGAGGCTGAGGGTACTAGGACTGGACGGTGCCAGAGGTGGAACATATGGGGTGTCGGTACGCAGAGGAGATAGGAGGATGTGGAGCATTGAGGAGCCGATATGTATCTAACCTTCAGGTAGGAACCTCGGAGGACAACCCAGTAGCTGTCTTTCTTTTTCTTCAGTTGTATTGTATTTTAGTTGTACTTGTACCTCTACTATTGGGCATGTATTCTGGCCCCTCTTACTTTTAGTACTCTTTTTTCTATACATTTTACTTGTGATCGTATCTTTCTTTGTGCTTGGTTGCGTGTGTTTACAGGTTATAAAGGCAATGCCTTCCCAAATTTAGGGAATACGCCTTTTGGTGATAGTCTCCAGCCCTTGGCCTATGGAAGGCAAGCTTGGGGTAGTCACAGCACGGGCCACGGGGGACATGTCGTGACATTAGAGCCATGGTGCAACCCAGGTGTGATGCAGGGTAGAGTATTTCCCTCACCAATTTGAAATCAATAAAGGAGGAACATTTGAAGCTTGTAAATCCAAGGTACCTTGTGTTAAAAGTCTTCCTGATAGGAGTGGTCAGGTGGTGAGTTTTGGTGATAATAAAATGGAGGTGCAATATGGTTGAATATGGTAGGTTATCATTAAGGGGGAGGATCAATTGTGTGGTATTTGGTTTTAGGGGAGGACTATTGGGGGCCAAACCAAGACCCACATTGAATTCCTCAATGGAAAGTGGCCCACATATAATCTTGGATGAACAATTCCTCCTATCACCCATGATTTTTATGATGGAACCCCATATGTCCTTATTTTTTGGGCCTAAAAGACCTTGCGTTGGAGGAAATCAATCTGAAAAACTACTAAAAATCACATGGAATAAAGTACTTTCTTTTTTTAGACCTAAAAAAACAATGATAAAGGAAATGCTTTTATTAGTGCTAAAAAAGGCACAGACAAATGTAACATTTATTAGTGTTGATATGTGAACCATTTATCAGCATTTTTTTAGCACTTATAAAAGTGTTCCATTTATCAATGATAAATTTAGTGTTGATAAATGTAAAATTTTTCAGTAATAATAATAACATTAATACAAACATAAAACATAATAAATTCAATCAATCTACATGGTTTTTTCGATATACGTAAGATTTTTCCCATTAACAAAAATTAATATGTAAGAAATATTAAAAATAAATTAACGAAAATATAAAAAATGAATAAATATTAAAAATGAATAATTAATATTAAATGAATAAATTTTAGAAATGAATAAAAATAAATAAATAAAACTGAATAAATTAAAAAAATAATAAAATAAATGAATAAATAATAGTAATTTATATAAATTACAAAAAAATTAAAAATTTATAAATGTTAAAATAAATATAAACAAATATTAAAAAATATATTTAGATTCAAAAGATATAAAATAAATTAATAATTAAAAATGAATAAATAATAATTTTATAAAGATTTATATACAAAAATATAAAAAATAAAGTGAATAAAAAAGTAAAACTGAATAAATATTAATTTTTTTTATTAAAAAAATATTAAAAACATTAAAAATTAATAAATAAAAATTAAAAATTGAATAAATTAAAAAATATTAAATGAATAAATATTAAAAATTTCTAAATATTAAAAATGAATAAATAATATGAAATGAATATATATTAAAAATGAATTAAAATAAATATATAAAAAATGAATAAATTACAGAAAATATTAATTTTTTTGATAATATTAGTTATTTATTTTTTGATATATTTACATTAATTATACATTTAATATTTTTCATAATATAAATATATTTTATTTATTTAGTGTTGATACAATTTGACCATTATTAGTGTATCTTTTAACACTAAAAACATTTTACAATTATTAGCTCAAATCCCAGATCTAATAAAAGATCTGTTTATAAAATAGAAAATAAAGAAGTATATATATAATATATATATATATATATATATATATATCATATACATAATATATATGTAAAAGTTCACACACACACACACACATTTGGTTTTCAATTTCACATATCTCAATGAATGTATTACTAATAATATTTAAATACATTTTCCCCTGGTGGTGCAACCTAGTGGTTGCATCTCTATGAGGTCTTAGGGTGATCTCGGGGTCGAGTCTCCCCAAGTACATTGTAGGCGCCAATAGGTTTTCTTTGTAATGCATAATTACCCATCCCCAACCATTTGTAAATAATATTTAAATACAATTTTTAATTATTTATATTTTTTATTTATAATACTACTAATATTATATACATTTATATAATTAGTAATTTTTAATACTTATATAATAGTTAATATAAGTTTTTTTATATTAGTAAATAATTATAGTTTATTTATAGAAAATACAATAAAATAAATATTATATTCATTGTATATATAGGCACACACACACACACATATGTATGTATTGTATGTGTTTGTATGTTTATGCATAGATATGTATGTGTATGTGTATGTATGGGTATATATGTATATATATGTGTGTGTATGTATGTATTTATGTATGTATATGAATATATGTTCATGGATGTGTATGTGTATATATGTGCATGTGTATGTCTAGGGACCGAATATAACTGTCCCTTAAATGTAGCAATAATTACAATATAAAAAGGTGAAAATATATGGAAATAAATAAACACAAGATTCAATGTGGAAAAAACTCCCAAAATGAAATGGATAAAAAAATACTAGATAAAGAAGAATCACTAAAGGTAAAAGTGAGTACAAAATCTATCTCAATATTATAGGGAGAAAACACCCATAAAATCTCTCTTGAATAAATGGAGAGAAAACCTCACTAATACCACATATTCAAAGGCAAAATGTAATCAAGAGATTGTAAGCTACTAAATATAATGTTGGAAATGTGATAGGGAGAGCCTCCATTTATTAGGGAGCATCACCCCCTTGGCTACCCTCCCTCTTTAATGCCTAATTAACTATGTTAAAAGTGAAGTCAAAGGGAAAATAAAAGGGAAAATTAAAGTGAAAATTTCCCCCCTTTTTGTTCCTCAAAATTCAACTAACATATCTCCCACTTTAAGATTTGATAAAGACCCAATCACACATCCAAAAATCCTTTATATATTCCAAACCATGATGCTCACACCTTTACAAGGCCTCTCTTGGATCTGCACCATTTGAACTTATCAAAGTTAATTGCCTTCATTAGGAAATCTGCTAGATTTTCTTTAGTATGAATATTCTGTATATCCACACTTCCTTCCTCCACCATATCCCAAACAAGATGATATTTTACTTAAATTTGGTTCATCCTTGAATGAAAAGATGGATTCCTTGCAATGTAAAGGGTAGTTTGACTATCAAAAAATAATGAAATATTCTCCTATATGTTCCTGAGATCCTATAATAGCTTTATCATAAAAATTACCTATTCCCAATACTGTGTAGATTCTATATACCCCAACTCAATTATTGATAAATCCACTATTTATTATGACATTGAAATCCAACTCATATATCCTCCTGCAAGAGTAAACACATAACCCATAGTGTATTTCCTCAGGTTTGAATCAAGTAAAAAATAAAAATCAACATAGACTATGATAGCTAAATTTAATCCTCCCCGAGGTCTCCTTGATGTATCCTAGGATCCTATTCACCATGTTCCAATGCTCCCATCCTATATTCTCCATGTACCTACTAACTAATACCACTACATGTGAAACTTCTGGTCTAGTAAAAACCATAAGGAAAATCCGACTTCCCACTACTGATGCATATGGTACTCAAGACATATCCAATTTCATTGATTCAATTATATGACTCATCATAGAGGATAAATTGAATTTAATAGGAAGTGGGTTAGATATTGTCTTATATTCTTTCATTTGGTAGTGTTTTAAAACTCTACTTAAGTAATTTTTTTCCATGATATAAAAATCTTCACATTATTTTTGTCTTAGTAAATCTGCATCCCAATAATCTTATTTTCTAGTCCCAAGTCCTTCATATCTTACTCCCAAGACAACACTGCCTTTATCTTCTATATCTCATCAATTTTGAGGCCTTAAATGTATATGTCATCTATATACAATAGAATAATGATAAAATCATTACTATCCAAACCCTTGTAATATGCACAATGATATGAATGATGTTTGTTATATCCAAGGATCATGATATATGAATCAAATATCTTATAACAACACCATAACACCTACTTGATATAGCATAAATATTTTTTTAAACCTAAAACCATGTTTTCTTTAACTTATTCTACAAATCCTTTCGACAGGATAATATATATTTCCTCATCATGATCACCATGGGGAAAATCTATCTTCACATATAAATGTTCTAGATGTAGATTATATATATCATACATCACCAAAACTACTTGAATATTCATTATTCTTACATATGGAGAAAATATTTCATTAAAATCAATACCTTCCTTCTGACCATATCCTTTGACCACCATTCTCGCATGATATCTTTCCACTTGGACATTTTCATCTTACATGATCTCAAAGACCCATTTTTTTCTGAAAACCTTCCTTCCATGAGTTAATGGAACAAGATCCAAAGTTTTGTTCTTGTGGAGGACTTCAAGTTCCTTCTACATCATCATTATCCATTAAGATACATTTGGACTCTATGTTTCCTCTACAAAAGAATATGGCTCTCCATCCTCCATCAATAAGAAATATGAAATATTTCTCTCAATATCATAATATGAGTGCTATATTGGTGTTATTTTATCCCAAGTTCACCGCTGTGGTCCAAACTCAATCGGTACTTGATCACTATTCTATGGTAATTCCTCAGAGGAAACTACCAGTTCTTCATTTTTTAGTCCTTCTGCTTGATTTTTTTTAGTTTCAATACTCTCTTTCTCTATGTCATGATAGATAGTCATTTTCATCTTAACTTTTAAAAATATAAAATCTCTACTGATGATAAGTTTTAGGGTAGTGGGGTTCTAAAAATGATACCCCTTTACACCATCAGCGTACCCTAAGAAGATACATTTCCTGGATCTCAAATCCAAATTTTATATTTTCTAGTCATTAAATAGTGTATATATAGGACTTTCAAAAGTTTGTAACCAATAATATTCAGTGTGTTTACCATTCCACATCTCTGTTAGTATCTTTAGAAAAATTTACAATTAAGGAGACTGATTTATCACATAATAGTTGATTTTCACTACTTCTACCTATAACATCTTAGCAACTCTTATAGTCTTTAACATCACCCTTGTTCTATCCAGTTGGGTTTTGTTTATATTATTTTACACTCCATTCTATCAAGGAGTGTATTACACAATACACTATCTATTGATTCCTTACCATTGAAAAAAAATAACAAACTCCTTACTTTTATATTCTTCTCTATTTTCATCCCTTAAACACATGATATTTTTTCCAAATTAAATCTTCCTATAGGTTTTGAATGTTTGAATATTCAAAAAAAATATTCTTTTCACAGGATTGGGTACACCCAAAATATCTTGCAATAATCATCAATAAATGATACAAGGTTCCCTAGTCCTCTCAAGGATATAACAAGTTCTTTCTAAACATCAGAATTGATCAAATCCAATATATAATATCTACTCACTATTGAAATTATAAACTTTAGCCTATGTTTATTACTAAAAAATGATCAAAAAATTATATTGATACCTTTGTAAGTTCAGGTAGAAACTTTTGATCGTCATAAATATTTAGGCATCACTTCGATATATAGGCAAGCTTTTGATGCCATAATTTCATCAATGTTATAAAAAACTATCTCCACCACCAAGTACATTTAACCCATAAGCACATACATGTTCTTTGATATCTTATACACATTCATTGACATATGTTCACCCTTAAAAATCATCATCAATCCATTATCAATGTGAGTCTTTCATCTGATGTTGTCAAATTATCCCAAAGATAACATGTTCTTATTTAGAAATTTAACAAGGAATACTCCTTGTATGGTTCAAACTATAACATCATGCATCTGAGTTTGATGGTATTAACTCCAACTATATTTAATGTTTGATCATTCTCTATGTAAAAAAATTATTTGAGGATAATTTTATATTGATGAAACCATTCCCATCGAGACGTCATGCTCCATGTTTCCACTGAGTCAATTATCCATGCATCATTGAGATACCAACTACCACTATAATTCATCACCACTTCACTGACTAGTATTTCTCCATTTATAGAAGTACTCACCATATTTCCTCGAGAGTTTTTTCACAAACCCTTTTGCAAAAAAAATATTTACCGACATGTCCCTTCTTTCCAAAATTTTAATATTACTTATTGATTTGGATCTTCCATGATTCTAGATCCCACTAAAACCGTGCTCCAATATTATTCCTCTTTCCATTAAAAGAGACTATTCTTGGTGAGATATTGTCTACATATATTCCTTGTTCTTGATTAGAAGTTATTCTTCAAGATCCATGGATAAAATATCATTAAATATAAACACATCCATCTAGATATTGTTAGTGAGGTTGATTATTAGTTAATCATATGAATCAGAAAACTTTGGGAAGAATCTCTGCACATTTAGTATCCTTAATTTTTTAGTGCATCACTGTAAGTTGAGTGAATTGGGTATTGAGGTTGTTGATATTTTTAGTGCAACACTGTAAGTTGAGTGAATTGGGTATTGGGGTTGTTGATATATTATGTCACCGATGATGATTATACCATTTGAATATTTTATGACTTTCTATTCAATATTTTTTTTGTGTAATGACTTGGCCTCATATATCTTTTTAAGAGTATCTAAAATTTCCTTGATCGACGTTTTCTCTACGATGCTTAACAAGATCCCATTAACCAAATTTCAATTATGTAATTATCATTTCATAGCATCAGAAACATCTTCATTTCTATAATGAAAATTTGTTCCCAATGAAAATTTCAATCTTGAATTTTTATACTATCTAGAATCATCATCATTCTAGAACATCCTTCGGCCATAAACTACCTTTGATACTACTTATTGGGATATAATATGATTGTCCCTTTAGTGTGGAAATAATTACAAGATAAAAAATTGAAAAATATATAAATAAATGGACATATAATGTTATGTGGGAAAACCAACAAAATTAAAGGGGAAAAAGGGAAAAAGAAGGATCACTATAGGTTAAAGTGGGTACAAAATATTTTTATTAATATTACAAGAATAAAAAAATCAAAAACATTCTCTTGAATAGATGTATATAATTCCTCACTAATACCGCACACTCAAAGATGAAATGTAACCAAGAGAAAAAAATGATAAGGTTGATGATATAAATGGGATTGAAAGATCCTCCTTTTATAGGGGATCCTCATCCTCTTGGTTTCACTTCCTCTTTAAATCCTCATTTACTACATAAAAGAGAGAATGAAAATGGGAAATAAAATGAAAAATTAAAGCGGTGATAGTTTCCCCTTTTTTTCCCTAAAAAATAAATTGAAAGTATATATGTTTATGTATATGAATTTATGTTTATGTGTATGCATATGTATGTATGTGTATCTATATGTATGTGGATGTATATGTATTTATGTATTTCAAGAATCAAACTAGGTCACCCCTTGGATATGGGAATCCAAATAAGCTCAGGATATACCTGAGGCATGTTCCTAATTTTCTTGGGATATAAATGAGTGCCACGGTCTAAGAACATAATCATTAGGAATGATTTCACCCTCAATATAGACACAAAAACTGATAATAAATAATCTATCAGATTAAGTAGTATAAATAAAAGGTTTCACACAAGAAACTAATAATAAATAATAAACAACATCACATAACTAAAGAATAAATAAATCAACACCATGATACACAACCAATAGAGATCCAAGTAGATTGAATGATACATAAAAATCCTAAGAGAAAAATAAAAATAAAACCCTGGATGAAAATATCCATGAAAATTTTTTTCACTCTCCAAATCCCAAGACAAACATCTTAGATAACTTGAACATCTCAAACAAAAAGATAAATTCCAAGTCACCTGAAAGAAAATCAGAAGAGATGTATACATTGAATGATCTATGTAGGGTGTAAATGAAATTCATATTAGAAGGTAAGCACCACAGAGTTAGACAATTCTTTAAAAATGAAAATTAAATTATTATAGTTTGAGATAAAATAATGAAATATATTTTTATTACCTAAATACAAAAATCCAACATAATATTCAAACCATTTCATAAAATTTCTCTTCTTTTTCTTAAATAAAAACAATAACTTAAAAAAAATTTCTTAGCACTTATATTTTTGAATAAAAACCACTATTTAAAATCCACTTTCAAGAACTAATTTATATATACATTTTTCAAATATCTTTAAAATAATTTAAATAAATAATCCAAAATAAGAAACCATAAATAAAACATCAAGGCATTTCATGAACAAGAAATCAATAAAGCACGATGTATAACTGCCAATTGTACTAGGGAACACCTAGAGATAAGGTTCCCTATGGAGAATTTACAAGTAAACATGTAAAATTCATAAGAATATCAAGATAGGACCCTATATGTACTCAATATGGAACCATTTTCTGGCTTATCAATGCATTCCAAAGTCTATAACCCTAGACTACTCTAAACTATCCTTATTTATTATCACACCCCTTATGGTCTCCAATACAATAGGTATCAATTTTGTCTCATCAGGACTAAAATATAACCATCACCCATCCCTCACTAATATGCCTAGAATACCCATGTATATAAATTTATAGAAGGTGATAAACCACATACATCAATAAATCATAAAGAAGTAAATCTTATGTCACCTCCTACACCCTCACAAGAAACATTACTTTTCACATGCCATTCATATCACAAGATATATATATATATATATAATAATCATTCCCCATGAGCTATAAACCATTAAAAATTTATAAATAATATCCCCTCAAGGGTCACATATCAACAAGTGTCTTAATATAGTCTCTTTCAATCTCTCTCTCTCTCTCTCTCACACACCACTTAGAAACCATTCAAAATTTTCAAATGGGCCTTCATAAGCATGGACTTGTTATTCTGAGTCATTAATGTTCATTTTAAATTCCATTTAAAATTAATATTTAAAAACTAATAAATTAAAATGAATTTACAAAATATTACTAAAATAATTTACCACAACCATTTAAAGACCCATTAGAGAACTGATGCACTATTTTTCCTTAACCCCACCCAAAATCTCAAAACAGAAAATTCCCATTTGATTCATGACCAAAACATGGTCAAATAATTTTTTAACCTCACCCTTTTATGTAAAATATTTCTTTAAATATATTTTAAATACCTGGAATTTGAAGTTCCACTTGAAATTCCAATTAAAAACCTTAATACAATTTAAAATTCATTCAAACCATTATGAAATCTGTTTTCACTATCATAAATAGTAATAATTAGTCAAATAAAACATTTAAAAGAATCAATCATTGAATGAATTTCAAAATTAAAGTAACACAAAAACACCTACTTTGGTTCAATGATGATTAATCTTAATTTCAAATACTATGATGATGAATGATCTAAAAAACTTCAAAGTGTACTCTATAAATTGTAAACATCAAAAACCCAATGAACCAACTACCATATACCCTAAAATCAAACCCATAAACCCATAGGTTTTGAAGGAGAGGGGAAAATTTAAGGGGAAGTGAAGTGGGGTGGAGTAGAAGAAGGAAATAATGAGTCATATAAAGATTTACCTAGAAAATATGTAAGGAACAAGGGTATGAGGTCCGAATCATTAAAGGAGGGAGGGAGAGACACCCTATCATGTACCCTATCATAGTTGTGTAAGTGGAGGAGGAAAAGGGGATAAAACCCCTTAAATAAAATGTGATAAAATTTGGAAACTCACTAAATTTTACAACCAGGTATGCAATCAAAACCTACACCATGATTGACACCATGGTGTGGTACCTACCCAAGTAGACCCTAAGAACCCAAGACACACATAGCCCCTTACTAATAATTTTGGACCAAAGTCATGAACACCCAAAATGGGGATAACGATGATGTGGATCTCTACATGGCCTTTCCAAATTCCCACCAAGGGTGGACCATGAACACCCAAAATGGATAGGATTAGGTGGTTCTAACCAGATTTTTTCCATAGGGGTGACCTTACCGATTAAAATGGCTAGTAAAGTGCCCAGGCCTTGGGTTCCAAAGCGTGGTGCCATGCACCAAGGCTATAAACCCATTAGGCCTTCTAAAACCACCAAAAAATAATATAAATGACCATTAAACTCAAAAAAATCATGATTACCCAAAATAACATGAAATATAATTAGTAAAAATGACATCACGTGCGACAAACTCCTTACTATACCACTTTCTACCCTCATAAAGTTCTTAATATTAATGAAAGTTCCTAGAAAATAAGGCACAATAACACCCCATGTAACTGGTGAGTTGAAAAAAACACATCTAGAGAGAACCTAAGGAAGAGGACCACCAAACACCGAATATTATGTCATATACATAAAATTCCCAATTATCACCACGCACAACACAACCTCCATCCTGATACGAGACCCAAAGGGGATGGAGATCTATCGTAGGTCTAATATCCATTTATAAATTCCCTAAATGGTGTGACAAGGAGGGAATACACCATGAGAATTTATCTCCATGAATTTATCAAGAATCACCAAATTTCATCTAACATGAACAATCTCTTAAGAACCTTCCCTAAATCCCAAGGTGAACACATCCCAAATGAACTCAAAATCCATAAACAAGAACTATAACTAGGACAAATACACAAATCAACCACAAAACTAATAAGGTCCCACTTAGATGTATTATAAAATAAATAAAAACACAAGCTTTAGACCTTATGTCATAGTAATCAGTGGGTAAACAAAGACCACCATCATGGAACACCATCCCATAACAAACCCAACAAAGCTAGAACCATTATGCGCTCAACTTCTTTAAAGAGACATCAATCCTAATTAACCAAGAATTGACCCAAATTTCACACATGATCAACCCATCATGAAACCAATATCAAAATGAACATGACATAAGAAAACACCTGAATCTCTAGAGAAGGAAACTAGAAAAAATGAGGCATGTACAAAAACTAAAAACCTCAACACCATCCCCAAAATCTAGAAGGCCTATTCACTGATATTAAAGTAAAACATCAAGGCATACGCAACCCAAAATATATCTTAAGCAAACATAATACATAAAACCACAAATCATTCCCATTTATATAGGGGCACACCCAAAAATCCTCAATACACATTAAATTGAATTATCCTAAAACAAACACATACTTAATAAACTATACAATTATAAAAAAACACATAAAAAAAATCACTACCAAGTTTAAAAGATCTAGGAAAATTCACCTCTGATTGAAGAAATCCTAGATAGAGTCCATGTACTGGAATAACTTAGCACTACTACTTAGTCCTGAGTTTGGGCAGAGTTGATGCATAAATAACTACACTTTAGGGAAGTAATAAACACCCTATTTTTCTTTAAGATATTTTGGGGAGGCATATAGAAATTAACACGAGACATGTTTTTAGCTTATCATTAACCTCAAACAAATCAAGTGGTCCCATGATCAAAGGGAAAACCACAATCACCAATTCACTAAAACAAATATATTTCAAAACTCTATGTTTTCCCAAAATTCACATTCCTCAAAATAAAACACATTTTTAAAAAATTTCAAAGGAATAAAAATAAACCATAAGATCCTTTGGATATAAAAACATTTTAATTACTATTCACCTTCAAAAGTACATTATAAACCTGATTAAATTTTGATACACTTTAGAAAAACAATTTCATAATATTTCATTTCAAAATTCAATCTTTCAGAAATTCCACATTTTAAATGATAACACCTTTTCACCCAAAAAAATCCTTTATCCTAAATTCAATTGAATGTCAAATAATTTAATACAATTTAATCCCCAAAACAATTTAATTGAAATCCAAACCCATGTTATAATCAATCCTCAAATATCACTTTCAAACCAAAAATAATTTCCCATAAAACCCTCCATTTTTACAACAAACTCCATTTTTTTCACAAAAACCAAAGGACAGAGGAAAATAAAAAATTTAAACCAAAATAAAATTCACAACATAAAATTATCACAATATAAACCTTAACTCATCCCCTATTACTGAGGATACCTCAAGGGTAGTCAAATAGACAATCCAAATATGATGCTGAACCAAGCATGGCTCGACCATATGGTTTGATGGGAGATGGATCAGTCATGAAACAATTCCTATATCATTTTATAGATCAAGAATTTGGCCACTAATTATTTTATTAGACTATACAAACTGAAATCATTCCCCTAATCCACAATCCATTCCTATCCCAAAATACCAACGAAATCCCCATGATAACTCATATAATTCTAATGAGGATCGAAAACCACCGTCGACAGTAATTAAAAAAAATTTCAAATCCCAAATTAGAATCCTAATACTAATGGAAACCTTAGTTTCCAAATGATAAAGAGGAAACAAGTCCCTACCCCACCTTTTGAGTCTTGATGATAGCCTTAGTGTCCATATTACCCAGACACTCACTAAATAGCCATAGGGAATGATGTGGTACCATTTTTTCATGAACTAACCAAGGTCACCACTTGTATATGGAAACCTAAGCCAACCAATGACATACCTTAGGCATGTTACCAATTTCCCTGAGGTGGAAAATAGTTCCATGGTCTCAAGAAATAACCATTGGGAATGATTTCACCCTCAATATAAAAAAGAATACAATAATAAATCATCCATTATATTAAGAAATATAAATAAAGGGAGGAACCCAATAAATTGAACATAATGAATAAGAAACATCACATAATTGAATAATAAATAAATAAACACCAAGATATATAAACAAAAAAGATCCCAAACTAGAGGTAGATGCATAAACACAAAAAAATTAAAAAAATTAAAACCTAGGATTACTATCTCCATGTTACCATTGGTCACTCACCAAATCCCAAGCCAACCATCTCAGATAAACCAAACATCTCAAACTATAAGAACAATTCCAAGGCACCTGAAAGAAAATCATAAGAGCTACATACACTGAATAGTGTATGCAGGGTGTTAGCGAAACCGATCCCAGTAGGTAAGCACCATAGAGTTTAGGAAATTCCTTACTCATGATAATGAATTTATGATAGTTTAAAATAAAATAATAAAATATAGTTTTCATACCTAAATATAAAAATATAACATCACTTTCAAACAATTTTATAAAATTAAACTTCTTTGTCTTAAATAAAGAAAATTACTTAAAAACCATTTATTGGACCCCAAATATTTTTTGAATAAAAACCACCATTTTAAATCCACTTCCAAGAACCATTTTATAATAATTTTTTAAACATATTTAAAACAATTTAAACTAACAAGACAAAAACATAAACTATAAGTAAAATATTAAGGCATCACATGAACAAGAAAGTAAAAAAATAATGTTTCCCTATGTACCAATCGAGCTGGGGAACACCAAGAAAGAAGGTTCTATATGAATAATTATCAATTAAACACGATCAATTCCAAAAAATAACACATGGAGACCCTAGAATTACTAAGGATGTAACTATCTTCCATTCCTAATTCAATAAACCAAAATATACTCTATAGTAGCATCAATGGTTGGAACAATCCCTATAGTATCCAATACTATAGTGGATCTAGACCATCTGATTGGAACTAGATAGTATCTATTTCTCATCCCTCACTAATAATCCTAGGATCCACATGTATGTCAATTGATAAGAGGTGATAAATCATGTACATCAATAAATCATAAATTAGTAAATCTCATTTCATCTATTGAACCCTCTCAAAAAACAACTCCTTTCACATGATTTTCATCTCACAATAGATATATAATAATAATCATGCCCCTAGTACCACAAACCATACCAAAGTGGTAAACAATATCCTCCTCGGGGGTCACAGATCAACAAGGGGCTTAATAGGGTTTCTATCTCACACACTATTTGGAAACCATTGAAAAGTTTCATATAAGCCTTAAAAAAAGAACTCAGAAAGCTAAGTAATTTATGTCCATTTTTAAATTTCATTTCAAATGAATTTTTTTAAACCCACCCATTGAAATAAATTTTCAAAATATTACTAAACAACTTACTATAACCATTTAAAACACCATTAAAGAACCAAATCACCCATTTTCCTCAAACCATCCAAAAGATTAAAACACACTTTTCCATTTGATTCATGGACCAAACATGGTCAAATATTTTTTCCAATATTACTCTTTAATTGAAAAGTTATTTCAACATCTTTAAATACATGATATTTCACATACCACTTGAAAGTTTAAGTAAAAACCATATACCAATTGAAAACCTATTAAAAACTTTATGAAATTTATTTTCACTATTATATATATGCATAATTAATAAAATTTATACATTTATTTGATTAAATTTCTATTAATATTCTAAATTAAAGGAACACACAAAATAATTACCTCGGTTCAATAGTGATTAATCCAGAAGTCATCACCTATGATGAATAACTCTCTAAAAATATAAAAGTGTCCTATATAAAATTGAAACATAAAATACCAATTAATAAATCACTAAAAACCCTAATATAACACCTAAAGTCCCCTCGGGTTCGCAGGAGAGGGAGAAATAAAAGGCGAAGGGAAGAGGGAGGGGTGAAGATGTAAATAAGAGGAACACATAGATTTATCTAGATAAATACAAAATAAACTAGGTGGAGGAGTCTTGAATCAAAAAAAGAGGGAGGGAAAGACACCCTATCATGCGCCCAAGATTGTTTGAGTATGTGGAGGAGAAAAATGTCGTTGAAAACCCCATAAATATAACGGGGAAAGTTTTTCAAACCCACCAAATTTTACATACAGAGAGGCAACCCCAACCAACACCATGGTTTGTACCATGCCAAGGTGCCTACCTTGGTGTCCCTTGAGCACCTAGGTCATGCCTAGTACTATTCCTAGCACCTTTTTGGGATTTATGGAATAGTGCCATAAAAAACCAAAATGGGGAGGACTATAGTGTGGAGTTCCTCATGGCCCTACCAAACATCCACCGAGGGTGGACCAGGACCACCCAAAATGGCTAGTAATGGGTACTTCCAGTCGATCATTTTCCACATGAGTAACCCCCCATCCAAAACAACTAGTGAAATTCCCAGGCCTTGGGTGCCATGGTGTGGTGTTGTGAACTTATGCCATAAACCCCTCCGGGCTTCCTAAACCACCTGGAAACCAACCAAAACTTCTGGGAAACTCTAAAAATTTAAGATAACCCGGAATATCATGAAATATAATTAGTAATAGTGACACAAGGTGGGGAAATGTATGTATGTTTATGTATGTGTATGTATGTATACATGTTCATATATGTGTATGTATGTGTATGTATATTAATATATCATTATAAATCAAGAAAAGTAATTTAGTTTATCAATTTCACATATCTCATTGTAGTATATATATATATACATATACATACCCATAAACACACACATTTGGATCTAGATAATATATATATATATATATATATCATAGTTAGAATACATATAATTATCTATAAAAATTTATACTTCAATTGATATAATATATTTAATTTAAAAAAATGAATTAAAAAACTTAGCATTAATTATAAAAAAATAATTATAAAGAAAATTTTCATATTTAAATATAATATTAATATCAGCATTATATATATGGAATCGTTTATAATACCAATAATTAATGTTATTCAAATTTAATTAATGAAATTTTATAACGGGGAAGCATGAGGTCTCTAGTGCTTTTCAATGGTGATCCTCAAGGTGATTAGGGTTCTCCATTACTATGGATTTCCTATATGACATGGGATTTGATATTCTATATAGGGGTCACTCATTTATTGTGGATCAGTTGGATAAATATTAAATATGGATTAGGGATGATGGTGTGATCTTTTAGTATGGGATTTCATCAGTTGAGGATGTAAATTGAAGTTATTTTGGAAAGTTGAAGGACGTTTCCCTAAAATAGATAGTTTAAAAAGGTATGACAACCCATGTTAAGTCTAATCAAATTTCTATAGTGTATATATTTAAGATTTTACATTTTTTTATTATTTATAATTTGTTATTTATTATTAGTGGTAAATTTTTTAAAATGGATGAATTAACGAGACGACTTTATGATATATGAGTATTTGCGGATTAAAAGTGTATTACAATTGGAAGATGTTTTTATGCTCTGTATTTTTTTCCCTTAGAGATATTGAAGCATAATGTTTAGTGGAATGATTCCATATCTTTGAAGTCAAGTATGATTACTATTCAGAAATTTTATTTTTTCTTTAATCCCTTTTACATTCAAAACACTTGAGGTTAGGCATGGATTAGAATTACTAAACTAAACTGAAATTTTTGGCATCCCCAAATCCTACTAGGTTATGAAAATTCTAATGGAATCCACATTAAAATGGGTAAGGATAAAAAGGTTTCACATTAAAATATAATCCTAGTTGATATTGATCTCAGTTCAACACTGATCAATCAGGTAGAGCTATCAACTTTTGAGGAAAATATAAATTCGAAGATTCGATATGAAAAACTAAAAATTTTCCACATGGTTTGTAAAATGAAAGAGAATTTGAAGGATAAATAATATAGGTATGTGGTATATATATATTTTTCCATAAAAGTAAATAATCAAATGGGATTCCAAAATATTTATAGAAGTAGGATAGGTGCTATTGTTTCCAAATATACTGGACAACAGTTGTAGGGACAAAAGCAAGTGGCTAGACCCTTTAAGGGTAATGAAGGTTTTTAAAAGATTATGTGGTCTAGTTGATGATAATATTGATAATTAATTAGGGATTTTACAATTTTATCTCAATTATTATATATATTATAGGTAGGGGTTTTAAGAAATATAGTGACAGGTAATCAAAAAACTCAATTGTGATAATGGACCAAAAAAGGTTGGAGAAGGTCAGGCTATTCATTTTGGTGGATCTGTTAAATATTCTTGTCCTACTAGGACTCCCACTTTAGAAGGTATTCAAGATATTTATATTATACATGGTCATGAAATTTTTATCTCTGATGAGTGACTATTAGATGATGCCACACGTTTTATCAATTACATAGATGGTTTTAAGCCTATAGACATGGAAAGGGTAGGGTGTAATCTGAATATTCCTTATAATATAAGAACAACTTTCACCAGAGATACTGTGAAACCAGAAAACTAGAATAGTTTATATGTGAAGGTTCATGATAACATTCCTAGATATGGATTTTAGAATCAAGAGAAAATTATCAAGGACCCATCTGTTTCCAACATGGGGTTACATAGTCCATGCGTTGGAATGAAATTGAGAAATATGTATGTTAAAGGGCATGGTTCTATTCTGTAGTAGGGATTTGTTTTGGATGGGTATGTTCTTGGAGGCTTGGCTAGTATTGGTGTTTTAGAAAAGGTATAGTAAGGGGGATCTATGTCTCCATTGGGTTAGTATCTGGGTGTTCAGTAATCTTTTGTGCAGGTTTAGACCCCTTTATATCAAATTCTAGATGAAATCAACAACCAAATGATTCTAAATAATATTAAAGGAAGTTAGGAAATCATAAATGATGACATAACATCTAAAATGTGATCTTATAATATTTTTTTTTGAAAATGACAAGAATGTCTTAGTAGATAATGAGGGATTTTGAAAGAAGACTTACAAGAAGTCCTAAAGAGATAGAAATTATTACCAGCTATAAAGAAAAATGGTTGGAAGATAAAAAAGATCTTATTTTCACAATTTTGATTCATATAATGACTTTGAGTTTGAGAATGAACTACCATATTATGAACATTAAAGTAGTTTTTCTCTGTTTTTTAATGAAAGAAGGTAGTTTGTCATGTCTGACTCCTTCCATCCCCTCCCCATATATTTTATTTTTATTTAATAAAAGATGTAAGAGTCTTTGGACTCCTATCTCCAACAATTTGAATATATATATATATATATATTAATTTTAATAAAATACATGTGTGTTTATGTATTTTTTATTAAAATTTATGTTTTAAATATTAAAATTAATGGAAAAAATATTTTTTTTTAAATACAATTGATGGTAAATTTAATATTTATATTTTAATTAGTAAAATGTATTAAAAATATTTTATATTTAAATAAAATACAATTATAATATTTATAAATATAACTATTTGTCCCTATTTAGTGTAAAATATTTATTCATTTATATAATTAATAATATTTTTAAAAACATTACAAATAATATTTAAATACAATTCATAATTATTAATATTTTTCAATATAAAAAATACTAATATTACATAAAATAACATAATTAGTAATTATTAATATTCATATATTAATAGCTACTTATATAATTTTTTTATATATTATTAATTTTTTTTTATATAGAAATTACAATGAAATTAATATTATATGCATTGTATATAGTTAGATATACATATGTATTTTATGAGTTCACCTACACACACATGACATTGGGTTCTTTAGATACACACACACATAAAAATATATGTGATAAATATGTCTATATATGTAAATTAGTAATTCAGAAAAATGAATTTACAAATATTCTAATGAATTTAGAAAATGAATTTATATTTCAAAATCTAGTAATTTTATAATTAAATTTATTTCTACTTTTGGGGTTGTGCCCGAGTGGTAAAAACTCTATCATCCTATATCACAGATCCAGGTTTAAATCTTGGTGGGGGTTATTTTCAAAGTTAATATAGAAGTAATGGAGAAGACACTATAGTGGGACTATAGCTGCAAAAATAATAACATGAATCAGGATTTTAGGCGACAGAATTGGACCCATGGGCCACATGGACTTTAAGAATCACTGAAATTTGGGCCATAGGTTCTTTAGGGAACTTTTGGGACTTTAGGAAACTATTTTTGGAAAACATGTGACATGGTAGGACTTGAAAAAATTGCTTGACGCAACAGTAAGATAGTGCAACATAGTGTCATGCTGATGCCACTAGGTGGGCAACCTCGAAAGAGGTATGAGCGCACTTTCACTTGTTAACTATCCACACATCCTGATTAATCTATGATGTGAGATGAATGAGTTACCTTCCCTTGACTATCAAGTAGTGGGACCAGTCAGATGATGTGGTATGTTAGTTTAGTGATGCAGTAGGTGTCACGAACCAACCCGGGTTGACCCTAAACCGGTCACTCGAGCCGGTCCATGACATGGCCTGAGAGGCGTTCCCGATCCTCTTGGGCTAGTGACAAGCACCAGGGCATCAACAGAGGCTGTGGGAACGATTTCTCCCAATATAAATAAATAAATCATCAAAAATAATACAGAGCAACGCAGAATAAATAAACCAAATAAAATGACTAAATAGAAATAATAGAAAATAAAACTAACCAAACTCGACATCCAAACTAACTCTGTGTGACCCTGTGGGTCACTCTCCAACTCAACGATCAAGTATCTCCCAAGGAAAGCACACTCAACATGTACCCTTCACAAACACTAAAAACGGAAAGAACTATAGGCATGAGTATTAAAACTCAGTAGGCTAGCCCGATATCTATCCCCAATGCACTACCTTTAAAATTAAGAAACATAAATTCTAAGTTTGAACTACAATATATTATAACATGCATTTCTACAATTTTTACTTGAAAAACAAGTACAAACCATTGACCTTAGTCATTTTAAAAACCAAAACCAAAGAGTTTAAAACACATTTTCTTTTGAAAACATTATCATAGGAGTTAAAAAAAACCAAAATGTCACTTTTCATAATAAAATCACACAAGGGTACCAAGGAAGATATAACAAGGGAAATGTAAATAGGTAAGAAAGTATCTCAACAACAGTTCAAACAGCTAAAAGCCACATTACATAGATGAACTCGAGAGACCAAGAATAATCCAGACGACACTAATACCTGCGACCCCATCTACAGTAGCATGCCACATATGATGAAATATTACGCTCCAAAATGCTCAGCCATCCATTCTCAAGCAGGCTGAGGGAAAATCCCATAGCAATAAACCCAAACATATCTGCCTACTATGGGCCACTGGTCAGTATCATAACCTACCAGTGCAGTACTCGTCTCAGAAAATTCTCTCAATATTTCAGGTTCATATGTCTCAAGTATATATAAAAAAAGGTGAGTCAACAGATGTCCTCGAGCATCAAATCACAATCTATACTTATAAAAAAAATAATTCACATTTACAAGGAAGGTGAAAACACATCATTTATCACACCTAAACATTGATAAACCTCTATTTAATATAATTAGGCTACACACTCAAGAACCGATTTTTTTAATAAAATTCCAGAACATGCTAAAATACAATACACACTTTTGTAAAAGCCAAACCACTTGGAAAACCACAGAAAGAACAAAAAACAATGTTCTACATGCTTCTGATACATTTATAAACTCCAACAATTCAATTTACATCACACTTTACTCTGAAAATCCAAATGGGAATTTTATAAATAAAACAAGGCATGCATTTTTGAATAAAACAATTTCAATTTAACGTTTACCGAATTGTGAACCCCAAAACCCATTATTTCACAAGAAACACATTTATTATAAAAAACAAACCACTTTGGAAATCCATAAACATACCCCAAAACATAATTTCTCTTACATCCAACACTTTAACAAAAACAAGAAAAACATTTTATATAACTTTTGACACCTAAAAGACAACCGGGAACCATTCTGAAAACCAAACATGAAATGCTTCGAAACAAATTTCAGAAGACACTCACAAAGTCATAAAACACCCATTTCGCAAGTTAGGAACTTATTTAAAATGCTATGTCAGGTTCTAAAACTCAATAATCATGTGCGGAATAAATGAAACATTTGATTGAAGAAAATAGCGTGGAAAACTATAACTAGACAATGCCATTTCTATGATACAAGGCCAGAACTACCCATTCTTCAAACAAAATGAGTCAATAAAATGTTTCAAAATGAAAAATTAACACCTAGACAAAGATAGAACAAGAATAAATAGGTGAACCCAAAATTATAAAGTCAATCTCAATAGGACCGTATAATCAGTGTGCTCTATTTCTCAAAAAACAGAAGCAAAAACCATGAAACATGCTTAAAAAAACACTTGTGCACAAAATTAATTTGAATTGAAGCTTGACATTAACACATATTAATCATATAAGGTGCGTAAATCATAAAATTAATGATTCTTAATTTAAAAAAAATAGTGCATGTGAATCCTACCTTCAAATCAACATGTGATGACAATGCAACTTTGGGAGCAAGGTTCGATGACGACGCTCACTCGGAAACGCCCTGCTCGGGTCCTAAAAATATCAAACCGACCCAAGATAACATTTAATTAACAAAACTATTAATCAAACAAAGGTAATATATATATATATATATATATATATATATATATCAAATAGAAATATCAAATGAAGTGTGAAATAAATGGTTTACCCATCGAACAAAATTTTCACATGCCGGAAGAAGGGAAAGGGCGGGTAGGCTGGAGAAGTGCATGCCGAACGGAGGGGCCAGTTGAGGCTGCGACAAGGGAAACAAGAGGCTGGTCAGAGGAGAGGTGAAATTCCAAAGAACAGGGAGGATGGTCGGCATCTCAACGCATTATGGGGAGACAGATGGCTGATCAGAAAGAAAAAAAGAACAACAACAAAGCCGGGAAGCAAGGGGGTCCGAGTGCCGTTTGGGTAGGAGGAGGGAGCTGTAGGGTGTCAAGAATGGAAAACACAGCAGCAGGGGGGTCCGAGGTGCTGGGGGCGCCACATGAAGGGGATAGGAGGGAACTAGGGCACCGGCTGCAGCTGTACGTGCTGGAGAGCAGACCGACGGGTGAGCAGGAGGGACGAGGCGTCGTCCGGGGTGCGCTGTAAAGGTGGCCGAGGGCCGGTGTTGGGTTGCTGCGACATGAGGGCGGCAGGGAGGCTGACGGAGTCTGGTGGAGAGCTGGATGGAGGAAGAGGGAGAGTAGGATGCAGGGGGTCTCGATGGGGAGGTCGGGCAGGAGGCCGAGGTGGCTCCTGGGTGGCCGGGGAGAAGGCTGAAGCCGAGGTGAGGGGAGGGCAGAGGCGCTGGGACGCGGCCAACAGGGAGGGTACGAGGGTGCACAACGGCAGGACTAGCACGGAGGGAGGGGCTCGACAGCGGAATGGGGTTTCTACAAAAGAGGGGCCGAGAGCGACACTACCCATTGGGGGTTGGTTCACACAATGCACAGGGAAGGGGCGCACCGCCAGGGAAGAAGGGGGTAGTGGGTATCGCCTGGGGGGGTAGCTTTAGGGTTTTAATTTTTTCCCCTTAAAAAAACACCCTAAACAACTAATAATAATAATAATAAAATTGATAGAAAATATAATAATAATAATAATAATATAATAATAATAATAATACATAATAATACTAAAGTAAAATGATAAAAATAAAACTAATAAAAGCACTCATTTATTTTAATAATAATAAAATTATTAACACAGTATAAATTTTTAAATGAAACCATTACTTAATATTTATTAACCCACTTTAATTCTTTGAATACAAAAAGGCCACACAGTTGCCTAAGTGAAGCCGTACGACATCGCGCTTTGCCCGTGCATCCAACAACATCGAACCCAAAACACACACTTTTTATCCTAAGCTCAAAAATTTCATCCGCAACTCAACCCGAATCCAAATTTTTTTTTAAGGCCAAGGAAATAATAAAATAAAATAAACACCTTGGTCAGGGTGCGACAATAGGGTTCCACACATGACATCACCGGTGGGTGGCTCTAAAAGGAGATGGGTGTGCTGAAATCTATCATCCAACCCTCTTCCCACATGTTTCTATGGATGGAGGGGTGCCCTTCCATGGTACCGTAAATGGAACATGATGCATCGATTCTTGGTGGGGGGGATTGATGCATATTCAAACTTGTGACATGGTTTGATGACTATTGGTAGGGGGAGACAAGACGTTCAACTGGAGACACTAAATGATGCAGGCTACTCCGTTGGGCCTTTGGGCCACATGCTGGTCCTTTTGGCCATGTAATGACCTTCTTGCCAATGTACCTTTAGGATATCATATATAATAAAATAGGTTTGGTGGGTGATTTCCATTCCTTATGAGGAGGGATAAATCTTGACCCAGTGGGGTGCAGAGTGTGTGTTGTTTAGTTTCTTATAATCCCCACTTCTTATAAAAATAAAAATAATTAAATTTTTTATATTTACAATACTAAAATTATAATTAATATTTATATTTTAGTATTGTATATATTCTAAATATTTTTGTATGTATACATATAATTATTTATGAATATAATTATACATATATATAATTAATGATAATTTTTAAAAATATTTATTCATTTATATAAATAATAATATTTTTAATTATAAATAATATTGTATACATTTATATAATTCGTATGTTTTTTTATAAATATTTCATATTTAAATGTAAGTTTTAATATTTTTTAAATTTATATTATTAATATTATACATTCATTTTTCTAAATATTTTTTTTGTAATTTACTTATTTTTATTTATTCATTTTATTCATATTTAAAATTTATTCATCGTTAATATTTTGGTAATTTATTGATTTTTAATATTTACTCATTTAATATTTTTGTAATTTATTCATCTTCTAGTAATTATTTATGAATTTTTATTTATGAATTTTTAATATATTTATAATTTATATAATTAATATATATTAATTTTTATTTTAATATTTCTGGATTAAAATATTTGTTTGATTATTATTTCATATTTTTTAATTAGTAATTTATTATAAATACTTTTTATTTAAATAATATTTTTATTATTTATTAATTTTTATTTTAATATTTATTTATTTATAATATTATTTCAATTTAAAGGAAAAAACCTTACATATCTCGAAAAAACCTTACGCATTGATTAAATGTCATATGTGTTAGGTGTTTATCAGAGCTATGTTTAGTGCTGAAGAATCTATATCTATTAGTACTAAATTTATCACCGATAAAATGTAACTTATGAACACTTAAATGTTTTAATAATGATAAAGGTGCTTTTATCGATGCTTTTTTTAGTGTTGATAAAATATCCTTTTATCACTATTTATCAATTTGGTGCTAGTAAACGTAACTTTTATTAGTTTTTTCCTTTTAGCACTGGTAAAATACATTCCTTATTTTTAAAAGAACCATAAGAGTCATATAACTATGCCATTCCATTCAAGCTATCATAGAAAACAAAATTTACAACAACATCTTTCAAACTTTTTTAGACTAATCAACCCTCAAAACCAAAGGTAAGCTATTCTTACCTTTTTTTTAATGATTTCTTCTGATCTTACATGAGTTTTTAATTTTTTTTTCCATTCTTACTGAACATAGTGTTTCATGTAGATCCCAAACTTATGTATTAAAAAAATAGCTTCAAAATAACCTATACTAATCAAAACCACTAAATAATCTTTACTAATAAAAATATATTTACCCTTTTAATCAACTAAATGTCATTTATTTATTCTCTTTCACTTTATAATAGGATAACAACTTCATCATAATGAATATTTTTCTTTATATTATTATAAAGAATACTAAACTACCTCATGAATAGTTATTTCAATTTTCTTAATATATATTAATATTTTAGATTGAAACCACTTATCTAAGGGTGGATGAGTAATTTATAAATAACATGTTATCAAGATTCAAAAATTAGTCCTCTACTATATAAATTAATTATCAAAATAGGATTTCTATGGGGAAAAAACCCCAAGTCTTAGAATTTATAAAAAATAGATAAGAAGAAATTTTATAGATATTGAGGAACAAAGACTCCTCAATTATCTATGGAATTATATACGTATAAAAATCACCTCTTGATCCTATACTTAGATTTTACATGGTGTCCAAAACATTATTACCCTCCCAAAAATATGTTTGAGACCACAAATTCAATCCCTCAGTAATAATCCATGAAATCCTCCCAATCCAGAACAAGCCTATAAGAGGGATATGAAATTTTATGATTAATAGCTTTCATAATGGAGTCAGAGTCCAAATAAAACTAGATATTGGTATAATTATTTTATCTAAAATTCAATATCACAAATATGAACCCTTCTGATTCCACTTCACATGCCACTTTTAATTCTAGCAGGACATTAAGAGTGGGTAAAAACCAATGATCTAGAAATTTTACCAAGTGAAAAACATGGGTTATACATTTCAATTTATATTCTATATAAATGGATGATAATTGAAACTATATCTATTAAGATCACAATCTATATGATCCAAAAGTTAACCTATTTTTTATTTTTTAAGAAATAAAATTGATACAAAATTTCATAAAAAATATAAAAATTGGATGTTCTTAAAATACATATATAAATACAAATTATTGATTATTGTGTGGTCGAAAATTTGAATAGGAATTTGAATGAGAGTACCCAGAGCATGAGGTTGTATTATAGTTTCCCAAAGGTGTTTTGAGTGAAAGAAGTTAGCTATGTGGGTTATCTTCTAAATATAAGTCTATCTTTACTGATTTTTAAGGATATTCTGAAAGAACCATGAATCCAAAAATTGGTTAATGTCTCACTCCTATATGTTTTCGAAAGAATCTTTTATATCCATATTGATTCCATGGAAAGGGATAATCTAGAAGAAATTTCCTAGGCATGTTTCTTTCTAGTGGATAGAAGAAAATACATTGGATATTAGATTTGGGATAATGAACTATGGAAGACCATTAGATGTTGAAATTTCATCTTCAATGAGGGGATCCAATGGAATGATCACTACTTAGTATAATATGTAATCAATAACTAAGAATCAATGAATCATTCCAATGTTGTTCTAAATGAAATTATGAATATTCCAATTATTTTAAGGAACAATCAAGTTTTAGAGACACAAAATAGTTCACGTGGAATATATGGAAGTCATATTTTAAATATATTTCCAAGACCATATGTACCAAAAACATATAGTATTATATATTCTTAGGGTAGAGTTCATGAAGAAGTAGTAATAGAAGGATGGAAAAATTTGGTTCAACCGAGGAGGTATAATAGTCTATAATGACTAGTAAAAGGTTTAGGATAGATATACACTACATGATTCTTATATATGGTTGAGATCCTGATATCTTGGAAGAAGCCGAAAGTCATAGTGACTCGATATAGTTGAAGTTTGTAATGAAGGAAGAGGTAGACTCCTTACATGTTAATAAAACTTGGGAACTGACAAAACTTATCCTTGGGTAAATAAAACTAGATAATAATTGGGGTTATTAGTTGAAGGAAAAAGTGGATATTATAAAATAGTATAATAAAATTCTTTTTGTTAAAGGCATTCAATAAATAAAAGGTCATGATTTCAGTGAAATATTTTATCTAATTATTAAGAATTCCGCAATTCAGATGATGCTCAAAATTGTTAAAAATGAGGTCTTACATACTAAATTGTTATATGTGAAGATTAATTTATTTCATGGTGATTTAGAGGAGGAAAATTTCATAAATCAACTGATAGGTTTCATCAAAATTACAAGGAATGATTTGATGTGTATGTTCAAACACAGTTTGTATGGGATGAAGTAGGCACTCATTTAGTGGAACCATAAGTTTTATGTATTTATAGAAGTGAAGGTGTTTATATTGAGAGAAGTGAATCATTGGTGATACTTAATGGTATTTAGTTATAGATGTTTCATCATAATTCTATTGTATATTGATGATATTATCTCAGTGAGTCCAAATATGAAATAGATTGAGGAGCTAAAAATTGAATTCTCTCGAACATTCGATATAAAGGATATCATGGACATTAATTGGATTTTTGGATATGGATCAGTAGACACTAGAAGAATGGAACATTTATGTTTTTTAAATATGCTTATATATATATAAGGTCTTAGAAATGTTTTAAATGTATGGATCTAATCTCATGACTACCCTTCTAGACAAAAAATTCCAGTTATCCAAAGAGAAATGACCAATAATGGAGGATGAGATTGAGTACATGAAATATGATCTATTTTCATAAATGGTTGTAATATTTATACATGACATGGTTTGTATAAGATAATAAATTACATTTTTAGTTGTAATTATTAGTAGATTTATATATAATTAAGAAAAGGATCACTAGGAGGCTATTAAGTGGATACTACAATATCTAAAATGTTTGGAAGACATCATACTATGTTACAAAATGAATAATCTATTACAGAGGTTTGTGGACATAGAATTTGGCAGTGATACAAACACACTGATAAGAACCACTATATATGTATTTAACTTCAAAATTATGAGTTTGAGTTGGATTTCTAGACTACAATCAATATATTCACTATCTATAACATTATATATGTATGTGGAAGTCATACGAATAGGGAAGGATATGATATGGTTTAATTTATTTTATAAGAACTCAAAATGAAGAAGTGTATGGAAACATTGTTCTATGATAAATTATGTCCTATATTGTTGGGATTTTAGTGGTTTACTCATAGATAAAACCCATTCAGCTAATTTTTCACTTAATCTAGAATCTTAATAAATAATGAGTGTTAGAGCTATAAAAGTTTGTTGGAAGTTAGAATATGGTATAAAAATTGAAATATAAATTGTCTGGGATGGTTTAGGATAATGTTGTTCCTTAATTAGGCATGTATGATGGAAACAAGTGTTATAGGATCCTTTACAACACAGTTAAAATATGATTTGAAGGATATGTGTCCATAAAGTGACTAGGATTTTAGGGGAATTATTAAAAGTATTATCCAAGTGGGATATTATTTTTCATATAATTATTTATAAGTTTAGTTTTTTACACTATCATTTAGGAAGGATAATCTATGGAAGAAGTTTTCAGACACAAATGAAACTAAAGTAGTAGAACTCGATAGTCCTGAATGATAGATTATGGAATATAGAAGGATGAGTTCGAAAAGTTCGTCTCTATTATAGAAAATTCTTAGAAATTTGGTGGGCCAATAGGCTGTTGGTGGTTGTCTTGGTCAATGAAGTAGTGGAGTAGAAATATCAGATAGAGGTGGAAAAAATACATCTACTGGTATGATCTATAAATAGATGGGTATGGTTACTTATATGGTATCATATGGTTAGTCGATATACTTGTAAACTTATTTTTCTCAAGTTATTGTTCATATCTTGTATACATATAACATGGAATTTTCTTCTTCTTTTTCATTTCTTAATAGAAAGGTTGTATTTCTCCTTCAATGGAGTAGGAAAAGTCTCTAACCATATAAATACACGTGTTGTTCCTTATTTGTTTGATATGTTCTATTTTTCATTTCTTTATTATTCCCTTATGGAGGGTTCTACTGAGGGAGGGCGGATATGGTTTAGTGTGATATTTTGGATCATGGTTCTGTTTGGATACAATGACATCATTTGTCACTATTATTTATACATTTAATTTTTTTTTCTTCTGAATTTGAGTTTATGGAGGGAAATTTCTAGATTTAGTTCTAGAAAAAACATGATCATGTGTTAGTATACCAAAATCCACTACGTTCACTTATTTTTTGTTTAAAATTCAAAGTTAAATCACCGCCCCTAGGTTTACAACCATCATAAAACATTGAGAACTCACTAATATCTTCACTTAGATATAATATATTTATCTCAAAAGTAACTCTTTGATTATCAAAAAACAAGGACTGAAAATTATAACAATATAGATGTTGTAATAATATTCTCCTTTATCCCCTAAATGAATCTCCATGAATTTAAAAGAATGATATTCTAGAATGACTACTTATCTCTCTATTTTCCAGTAAATCTATGGTATGTAATTCATTTCCTCAAAATCCCCCAATCAGTCTGTAATCTTCAATAAAAAATTTCATATAAATATATGTTTATCTAGTCTATATGATAACCTCTAAAATTTCCTTATTTAACACCATAAATTTTCTCTGATTATAAGGGTAAAATTCATCCACCATGATCATAAAATATTAAGTCAATCAATCCTCTTTTAGATCAGAAATCAATTCCTAAAATATTGAAAATCCAAAATTGGAATTTTTTCTAGATCACCATAATCATGGAATGACATTGAGCGTCCGGAAATAATCCATGATCCCTATTAAATTCACAATGTCACCTGACTCGATCTCTCTATTTTATGGAAATATATTTTATTCAACCTATAACCACATTCTCTATGAAATGGTTAAATGTATATAAAATAAATAAATGATAAACATTTTTGAACTTATCCATCATGATGCAATCCACCTTTTCACAACACCACGTAAGATGTTATAATGTGATAACTTGCTTTTATTTTAGGATTTTAATATTTCACAACCTATAAAATCATGTCCCTCTTCATTTGTAGCACATGAAACCATATTACTCAAATAATAATGCATAGAATAATCAAAACATCTCCTTATGATGTGGAATCACTCGTCACAATGTAGTATATATTGATTCAATGTGATTTTGATCCTTCAGGGGAAAATATCTCCAAACACCTCAAAAATTCTCCAAACTCCACAAAAACAATATACAATGATTTCAAGATATTTTTAAAGGACTCCAAACATACCTTTTCAATAAATGTAATCTAAAAAAATGTATATGAGGATTTGGTTAACAATCTCCCTATTTTTATTTATTGATCACACACTCTATCCTGAATATTTATCTTCAATAACCATCTTATAGAAATATATAGCATCATTAGATTGTTTATTAACGGATTTAATAATTATTCACTCTATACTCACATGAGTATTTATTATAATGAGACAGAAACTTCAAATTAAAATTTCAACAGGAAATATTTTATTGATCACCATTATTTTATCTAGAGACCACATAAAAACAATCACTTTGTGAAATATATCCCTACAACTATAGGTATCAATTGTGGAATTATAATCACTATTGACACAACGTGTTACCAAAAAACCCAAAAACAATTTAGTTATTGATCCCTTTGATGCCACTTGTTTCACTAATTAGTGCTTATAAATGTCAATCCACATTTAACAAACACTTCTGGATAATCATTTATGCACCCTTCCCTAGACCCTTTTCAAAGAAAATATTTCTCCCCCTTTTAAAAAAGGGAATGAATATCACTTTTTGAACAATAAAGAAACACCTAAAATAATTATATAAAAAAATCATTGAGCATATCTCCCCCTCTAAACAATATATTAAGCCATATATACTCCTTTATGAATGAATCCAAATAGAACTTCCTTAAATTTTTAAAAAAGAGAATTAACAACTTAATTTATAAAATCAATAATAATAATACATCTTTCCATGAAACACTTGATTAAGATACAACTTGTTGCACAATGAAACACCAATGATGGATGATAAACACCACATGAGAGTGTGGGTACCTTATCTAAACCATATAAGTGAATGGAAAAGGTTAAAATGTAAGATCCATCCAATTCATTTTAAACACTTCTTTGGTTCATGAATTTTTAATAATATCCATAATTTCACTTTTTTATAAACATAATCTAAAATCACTTATCTCTACTCATCCATCACCTTGATAAAGTAATATTTGTTCTCAATATTATTTTTTCCTTGAATGATGTACCTATTTATATATAAGATTAATAACACTCATGTTATCACACTTGATAAAAATATGATAGTTCACCTTAACTTCAAAATCCTCAAGATATTTCTTGGCATAAATTATTGGGTTGATGCTATGTATTCAAGTTACATAGTGTTCAATGTCATATTTCATTATAGAAAAATCCAAAATCCACCATTCCTTTAACTCAAACAGCATTCTTTTAAATTCAAGAAATTTTATTTATTTGGGATTACTTTTGTACCATACAACTTGACCAAATAGTAAAAAATAACATGTCTTATTATTATTAGGTATAATAGTCTCCCAATTATTTTATTATATTCTATCACATCATACTCTTTTACATTTTGATCTCTTGAAAACTTAATTTAGTTAGAAAATAGTTTTTCTATTTCCTTTGAATATATTAATCTAATTTATTTGAGCACTTCTATGAAATATTTTGATTGAGTAATAAATGTCCTATGTTAAGTTCTGTTGGAACTAACAAAGGAGTTATATTTGTTATGAACCATATATTTGTGGATGAAGAGAATATTAGATAATATGTGAAAAGATTATTTTAATAATTTATAAATTAATCTAAAGGATGAATTATATTCTATATTTTTTTTGAGAAAAATCTTGAAGTCCTATACTGGAGTGAAAAAGTGAAAAAATTACTAGAATCAATATAAAATTCATTACATGATGCATATGACTCATTTGAGTATTTGAATATGAGTGATTTAACCTATATATGAGTCATTATAGGCAAGAATGAGTCATTCAAGGATCTATATATTACTTATTTCACTTATGTATGAGTCATTACAAGGTACATATAAGTTATTTGAGGATTCGTGTAAGAGTGATTTCACCTACGTATGTGTCAATATATTTTTGAAAAAGAAGGGAGTTAGGAGAAATAATATTTTAAATTATTTGTCAATCAATTAATTATGAAATATAATAGGATTGGTCAGTATCCATGATTAAAGAATTTTTGGAGGATTTAATGAAGTAAATCATGAAAGATACTTGAAAGAATTTTAATTCATATTCATATTCATTTTGGAAACTAAAATAGGAATCTTTGAACAATATATTCCCTATTTTACTAATATTCTTTAGGGAATTGGGTTAAATTATAACTTCATGGAAATTCCAAAATAATTTATTTAAACATTTCTTTAAAAATATTGAATAAATATAAAAGCCATAAATTATGAAAAATAGTGTGTTCAAGAATTGAGAAAGTTACCTTGATACTCTACCGTATCAAAGTGGGAGAATATTTTGAAGAATATAACCTAAAATTCATCTGTGTATTTGAAAGTTGTCAAGGAATATTGATCCTACATCCATTGATTCACGTTCTTTCTACTAAGGATGAATAAGACTATTCCAAGCAAGAATTATCTCATGCATGAGTTATCCATTCTGAACTTGTGTGAAAAAGGACGATTTGTTGCTACTGCATTTATATTGATATAGAATCAAAGTATTTCTTTAAGAATATATATTCCTTGATGATAAGTCATCCAATGTTGATTCAAATATCTGATTCAAACTCTAGAGTGAATAAGGAATCCTGAAGAACTTGTTATTCTAGTCAAAATACGACTATACATTACCGAGGAAGTTGATTATACCTTCCCCTCATATAGAATTGGAGAATAACTTATTGAAAATAATATTTAAATTGATAATAATTTTTGATCACTACAATTATATAGTGATAAAAAAATATATGGACTAATAAGTGGTTGGACGTGTTTGTGGGTGTGATAGTGAAAAAATATAAGAGGGGCAAGGTGAATTGTAGTTTTAAAACAAACAAAACAATTTTTATTATCTTCAATTATTAAGGTTGATCGGTTTTTAGAAATACCGAGGAGATAAAATATTGATATTATTTGTGAAATATCGATAAAATAAAAGGTCAAAGTAACTAAAGTATATACTATATTGAAATATAGTTTTCACAATCGAAATAAAATGATCAATATTATATACTACCAATAAAAGAGTTAAAGTAGTGGAAATTTAAACTATCTAAATTATTGAAACTAAAATTCAGAAAAAATACAATTGAAGTTTAAAAACAAAAAAAATATTATTGTTTAGAAAACCAAATACTATTTTAAAGTATATTTATTAAAACATCACTTTCAACCAAATTTATAGGTATATCTATCAACAAGAACTGATTATCCAAAAATTTTAAACTATCATAATGTATCCCAAATTTTATAAATTTTAGAAGGATGAAATTACTATCCATGGAAGCCCCCAAATATACCTATTGGTAGTATCTCATAAATAAACATATAAACATTAAATGTTACTAAGTTCTATCTTCCCATCCTTATAATCCCTCAATTAGATGATTAGATTTCACTCTATCTTCAAATCCCCAGAATCACTCAATCATGCATGATTAGAATTATAATGAATACAACATAAATAATAGGAGCATTACATGGATAATATCACACAATATTAACTCTTAATAGAATCACTCAAAAAGAAAAATTACACAGATCAAAATCACTATCATAAATAATAAATTGCAAAAAGTTATGATGAACAACAAATTTTAGAATCCTATTTTAGTATTTCATACTATTATAATCATATAATTATGATTCTTGAGGTGTGGATTTATTTATAGGCAATGTTTTAACAAAATCTAATGGTCAAATTCCGAAAAATTCGGGGTTAGTTGTATGGACATCAGTAGAAACTTATTTAGATGAACAAAACATATTTATTCATCTACTAATGGGTTAGTTTAGAATTTATACAATGATTCCTAAATATAGTGGAATTAATCCATCATTTTATCATTAGATCACTTGATTTTCATAAATAATTTTAGGGTTGTAGTTTCTCATTTATTTAAATTTCATTCTAAAAAACATATGAAATTAAATATAAACTTAAGTTATATCATATTAATATAAAGTCTATTATGATTTAAAAATAATTTAAGTGCTTATTATAACTCCCCAACATTCTCACCCTTTTGAAAATAATAACGCATAAAAGAAAATTTGAATAAAGGGAATGAATTTAAAAATAAAACTCCCTTTAATCTTTATTATAGATAATTTTTCTCCTTTTGTTTTTATCTAACTTTTTTTTGATCAAATATAATAAAAATTTATTAAAAAAAGACAATAATATCTAAAAATTTTCTTTTAACAATTATTCATAGGATATAAAGGATAAAAATATAATTAACAACTAAAGAAATTTATCCCACTTTAAAATATAATTAGAGTTTCTCCCCCATTAAAATATAATCAGGGAAAAATTAAAATTCTACCACTTGAATAAAGAAATAAAAATAGAACAATAAAAAATATATTTAAATTTATCCCGCTTTGTGATTTTCAAAAATAAATATAGAAGAAAGAAGAAGGAGAAAACACAATCATAATTTTGAAATCTAATTCTATTTAGTAATTTGTCCGATCATATGTTTTTTGGTTTCCTTTAGAAAATTTTCAGAGATTTATATATTCAGGAAAAGTCCTTAGCATGGTATATGTAATTGAGTTTATCTCTATCAAATCCATTTCAACCATTCTTTCCTATCTGATAATATCTTCTTATAATTTTAGTTCTAGTTGAACTTCGCTTTCACCTCTAGTCTTATAGATATTATTAGGAATCTTGTTGGGCAAAAATCCCTCAAGGTATCATTGAAGAATTTTTGAGGTGATTGTGTTTATTGACAAAGTGGTCATCTGTGTAGTGATTGTTGACCAATAAAAACAATGACATACAAATTTCTTGACAAAGGGGATTTCATGGTGGAATGTCGAGTTTAAGATCTATGGTCAATGATCCATGTTTGATTCAAGAACTTCAACAAAGGAATGGATGATCTGGAGGCAGTACAAAAAGAACAGATACAATGTGGTGTCGTTTTCCAGTGTATGCCAAATTTTTGGGCCTGAAAATCGACAAATGAAGACAAGTGGATTTTGGAAAAGGGACCTGTGCGCCGTTGACTTGATGTAGAAGAAACTTGCGTGCCGTATGTTTTTCAAGATCAGAGCATCAAAATATGGAAAAGGAAAGAGGGTTGCATAGGTATTGGTATGGTCGCATAGGTGACCTGTGCGCCGTGAAGAGATTTGTGCGCCGATGCCTTGGATGCTTGAGAACTTGCATGCCTATTATTTTTCAAGATCAGAAGATCAAAATATGGCAAAGTATAGAGGGTTTCATAGGTATTGGTTTGGTCATGCAAGTGACTTGCAGGGGACTAGACCTGCGCACCGAGACTTGCGCACCAAGGGTAGACTTGCGCACCGTCATGCAGGGTGTTCAAAATGCCTATAAATACAGGACTACCCCCCCTAATATTTAACGGAGTTCAACACTTTGAAAAATCAGAGCTCCCGTCGCACTGCTGTGGTGGTCACGCAAGTGGTGTGTGGTCGCACAGGTGGACTTGCGCACCAGTTTTTGAAGCTGCGCGCTGGTTGGTAGTTGCACGCCAATATTGGTTTGGGCGTAAAAGGGGTTAAGTCGTGCAGGTTTGGAGTTGTAGAAGATTGTGCCACGCAGGTGGTCTAGGTAGACCTGCATGCCAGTTGGGACCTGCGTGCCGATACTTGCGCACCGGGTTAGACTTGAGTGCCAAGTAAGGTTGATTCACGATTATTATTCATGGCTGTGTGAAAGCTGTAAGATTTCGCAATACCTTCGGTGCAAAGTGAGATTCATCTACGGGTGAAATTTGGGCTTCAACAGAGCATCTACATACAGAGGAAGATTAATTCCTTCATGATAATGAAGAGACCTACAGGTCTATAAACTATGAGTGGATTCTTTCTAAAGCAGTGAGAAAAGGAAGAGGAAGAAGGTGATCCTCTCCACCGACAGTGAGCCAGAGAGAGAGAAACAGGGAGTGACCCTTGAGAAAGTAATGAGCTGACCCTAAACCTTGTAAAGGCAGTGATCCTAGGATAGAGTGACTATTCTCGAACCTTTGTATCCACATCTAGTGAAAAATAGTGGAATTTGGTATAACCGGCAACTTGTCGACGTTTTCTCCTTGGACGTAGCCCAGTGAGGGTGAACCAAGTAAAAATCTCTGTGTTTTTCTGCTTACTTCCCTACATTTCATTTAAAGCATCATCATCAGATAAAGAAGAAAATAAGTGATCACAATAAACACACAAGTTCAAACAAAGTGACCCTTGTAATAAAGAGGTTAAGATCCAGTGGGGCATAAATAATTTTGAAAAAGAATATCCATACCCTGATTCACCCCCCTCTCAGGGTATATAGGCCCCTATTGGTCCTAAAAAATCTATACATAATAAAACATATGAATATGCATTATCAAACTTTAAAATTCACATTCTTCACTAAAAATTAGAGAGACTGCTTCAACTACATCTGATTCTATTACTATATAAATGAAGGATACTTCTGATATTATCTTCAAAAATATACATCTGATAAGAAAAATTTTAGCATAAATTGTGAAGGTAGAAATATAGTTCAGATAAAAAATATTGATATAAGAATTTTATATTTCTACAATCTAAATAGTTGTACTTTTTCTATGATTGGTTCAAAATTTTGTTTCAAAAAATGAAAATCCAAAAAAAAACTTCGTAAAATTTTTCTTCAAAAAGTTAATTTATAAAATCATTTTATATTATTGAAAAATTTACTTTTTTGAAAATTAAAATAAAAACACCCTAAAAGAAGTAATTGAACATTTTTATTAAATTTGAAAAAATCCCCTTAAATTAAATAATAATAGAAATAAAATTTTAAAATATGTAGGTAATCATACAAAACCTTCTTGAAGTTATCTTCCATAAAAATAGACGATCTTACTCTTTTTGGGATGGTTAAAGAACATATTAGAAAAAAGTGTAACTATTTTATATAACAGAAATGATAAACCATAAATTTGAAAAATAAGAAAATTTAAAAATCAGTTAGAATTGAAAATCAGATAGCTTTTGAGAAACTGAATTTGAGAAAAATAAAGTTCAAAAAATTAAAGTTGGAAATTAAGATTAAAAAGTTCTCTCCCATTTTTTAGAGTAGTTTTAAATATAAAGAGATATATGTAACATAAAATTGTATTAAAGATAACTTAAATTTTCTCATTACCAAATTTTGTTTAATGAATTTGAATCTATTGGAAGTAAGAGGTTTAGTAAAAATATCACTAATATGATTTCCCACTCTGAGAAAGTTAAGAAAGATATCTCTTTATGTGTGATACGTATGGAAATGGTGTCTTATATCTACGTGCCTAGATCGTGAGTGATTTTATGGGTTCCTTGATAAGGAAATGGTACTATTATTATAAAAAAGTATTGAAGTTCAAGTAAAACTCAATCCAAAGTATGTGAGTGTGTGTTGAATCCATAACACTTTTGTACACCAACTTTTATCTACTACATATTTTGATTTATCAATATAAAGTGTTATAGAATGTTGTTTCCAGCCATACCAAGAGACTAAAGCTTCTATTAAGAAATTATATGTTCCTAAAGTTGATTTCCTATTTAACCTTCAGCTTCCAAATTCATCATCTAAGTAACTTTTTAAAACAAAATCATTTCTAGAAGAATAGATTAATCCACATTCTAATGCACCTTTGAGGTATCTTAAAATATGTTTTACCAATTTCAATTAAGATTCATTTGGATTAGGTTTATATCTCTCACAAAAAAACATTATGTTTTTTTGATTTTTAGTAAGATATAGTAAACTTCCTATCATATTTCTATAAAGTTTTTGATTTATTAATTTTCTGGTTTCATGTAAAACAAGTTTTATAAAATTTTAAATAAGAGTACAAATGTTTTATTAATTTTTAAAACCAAAACTTTTGAGTAAATATTTTGTTGGAATAATCATGATTTCTCATCATGTTTTAATCATGTTTTAATGACAACAAATTGTTACTCCTACTTCATCTATCTCATATCATGTATAGATGTGCTTGTTTTATTTTTGATTTAAATAAATTGTCTCAAAATATTGATTCATATAAATCATGACTGATTATTATAAACTGTATTTAACTTTTTTCTATAATGATTTCTTTTACAAATTATTAAGTCTAATTAATTCTGTGAATATCACTGCTTAAGTATATATACAGACCTCGTGACCCAGAAACCATGACCAGACACCGTAACCAGACACCGTTACACAGACACCGTGACCCAGACACCGTGACCCAGACACCGTGACCCTGGCATCATGACCCAAACACCATGACCAGAAACTGTGTCCCAGACACCATGACCTAGACCTCATGACTATACACCGTTACCGGTTTCAGATCTGTTGAAGTCTGTGACACCGATTCCTTACTAAGACACCGTTTGAAGTTTGGAAACGGACCAGACACCATGATCCTAACACAACATCTATGATACTGGTTCCTGATCTCAATAAAACTATGCCATCATGACCATCTCACTGCTCAAAGGAAAATATGAAGACACTATTTCATGATGACACCGTTTCCAAGTGACACTGTTTCTAGACAGACTGTGACACCGTTCTGTTTTGTCATTTTCAATTTAATTTATAATGGTTCTATTTGAGTCTTTTAGATGCATTGATATAATTAATATTTCTTTGTAGACATGTCACCTAATAGTATGAGGTATGAGGTGTTGAATACATGCATCCTGTCAGCTCCAACACATGCACTCCAAGAATAAAAAATAAAGGAGTGGCCCTAAAAAGAAGAGGGTGGTAGAGTAGCAGAAGAATGAGCATTTATTGAGAAAAGAACCAACACATGAAACAAGATACATCTGAATATCAAATGAAGTATTCACTAATCCAAAATCTGGGATACCATAGATCAGAGTCAAGAACATATTCATAATAAAACTCCAAGAAGAACATGATCCAAATCTAACAGGAAACTAGAGCACTAGACTTGCGATACTCTGTTTCTCACAAGAGGACTTGATAACTTCATATGCTTCATCCTAGAAGTCCAGATCTACATATAATAACACTTAGAGCACTTATAACCTTATCTCATTATCTTTTCTCTGTTGTGTAATATTTTTAGATTTTGAGCAGTGTGTGTGTGTGTCTGTATTAAAATAAACACTGTCTCCTTCACTAAAATGAAGGATACAAGATATCCTTCCTCTCATATCTTTTTACACTTATTTAATCCCATAGATAAGTGTGTAAGAGGTCCATGTGTAACCTGGTAGTTTAAACCCATGAAGAAATATGAAAGAGGTTGTGTGACCTGGACAGTCTTGTTCACTGTTGTTTACCCTGATCTAGGATTTGGATCAAGTTTATTAATATAAACTGCTTGGTGGTAGGTGATCACCGAGTGGAGTGGATTAGGTATCAGCTTGATACTGAACCACTTTTTTTATATCCATGGTGTTTTTTAATTTAGTATTCTATGTTTTACTATATAATTCAGAAATCACTAGATTTACTTTGATATTTAATCTTGGACAGAAGTTTTAATTGTTTTTCCTTATTATAATAGCTTAAAAATTAATATCAATAACTGATATTGAGATTAATGAGAATTAATAAAACTTTTGAGAAGTTATTTGAATAGTAAAACATTCATAATCATATTACCTTGATTAACTGGGATGTATTTATTTTTATTGGGGAACCTTTTTAAGAGAACTTTTCAAACATAACTTTTTATAGATACTCAATTCACCCCCCTCTTGAGTACTCTACTCTAGCCAACATTTGGTATCAGAGGTGTTTTTTGATTAAAATAGGGAACATTAATGACTAAAGTTAGCAAAAATACATGAGAAAAGCCATGAGGGGAAATTGTCCACCCAGATCTGGTTGGTGTCGAATGGGCCTGAGGCCGCTAGCTGATGGGCCGTGTTGTTACCTTCCCTTTTGGTAAAGGAGAAGGTGCATAAAGAGAAGCGTTGGAAAAGTGAGATAATTATCCTTATGATGATGCCAAATGATTGGAGCCCACTATTATTGTGGTGAATAGCCTCGATTACGGTAAGGTAGTCAGATTCAACAATGATATCACTCTAACCACATTCCAAGGTGAGAAACATACTGGCAAGGATGGACATGGCCTCTACAACTACAGGTTCCCAGAAATCCTGATGTGGTTCGTACTTTATAGTAAGGATTTTCCCCAGATGATTTCGGGCCAGGAGGCCTAGGGCGACAAACCCATCCTTTGGGAGTGACACGTCCACATTAATCTTAAGGGTCCCTTCCGTTGGGGGGTTAGAATGAGTGGGGAAGGAGAGGGTAGAACCTGGCGTAAAATGCCCATTGTGGTCTTTACAACCCTCAATCCAAGAGGTGGCCCGTTCAATCCAAAATTTGGGGGGGGGGGTTGTGAGCTTGATGACAAATGGAATCATTGCGTCAGACCCAAATAATCCATACCAGAGTGCAAAGTGAACCTGAAGAAGCCGAGGAAAGATAGGAGCACCAATGTGTCAGAAGATCGGGAAGGTCAGAGGCCGATGCCATTGAAGCGGTAGAAGTCAGGTCCCATTTATTCCAAATTTTCTTAGCTCCTGGGCAGTGAATGATAGCGTGAAAAGGAGTTTCTAGAATGTTCAGGCAGAAAGGTAAAAAAGCAGTACTGACCATATGTCGGTAAGAAAGGAGGCTCATGGTTGGGAGAGTACCCGTGCAGACCTACCACCAAAATTGGCGTATTTTAGGGGGAACTTTGAGCTTCCAAACCAAATTCCATGGTCCCTCATCCCGACCGACTGAGTGGTTTCTAAGAGCCAATCTGTATCCGAACCTCACCGTGTATTCGCCCAAGGAATCATTGATCCAGAAAAGCTAGTCGGGGCCTGCATCAAGGACCCAGGGAATGAAAAGGATGATTCTTTGATCCCTTTCATTAAACCAATCTAGGATTTTTTCCAGACACCACCCCTGTCCCTGGTCAGAAAGGAGGTAGCTGACAGTGTCGTTTTCAAGACCTGGTTGGATGAGGGATGTAGCCCACATACCATCATTATCGATAATCCAAGGATTAGTCCAGATATTTACCGATGAGCCAGACCCAATCCTCCAGCCTAGTCCTTTTTCTAGGAGATTTTTATCCCCCCAGATGCTTCTCTAGAGGAAGCTAGGACGGGGACCAAGAGAGGAAGCACGAAAGTCCGTGTGGGGGAAATAATTAGCCCCGAGAACCCATGCACAAAGAGATGATGGATGGTTAAGAAGGCGCCATCCTTGGTTGGCCAAAAGTGCATCATTGAAGAGATGCAGATTCCAGAATCCCATCCCTCCCTCTGATTTGGGATTGCATAGTTTCTCCCAGACCATCCAGTGGGGCCGATTCCTTCCATCATTCTTCCCCAACTTGAAATTGGTAGTACGTGTGTGGATCTAGTCGACGATGAATGATGGGAGCTTAAAAAGGGACATAAAGTAGTTGGGAATGGATTGTATAACAGATTTGATGAGGGTCTCTTTGCCAGCTTTAGAAATTCCTTTAGGGGACCATCCTAGAATTTTTTTCTCGATCCTGCCCACAAGAGATGTGAATATTTCTTTTTTGGATCATCCAATCACCATGGGAAGCCCAAGATACTTCTAATGTTTCACAACCATATGGATACCAGCTAATTTTCATAGCTCATCCCTCTTATAAAGAGGCACCCCAACACTGAAAGAAATTTCAGATTTTCCATGATTGATCGATTGGCCAGACACCCTCTCATACTATTGGATCTCTTGGCTGATCACCCAACATTCATTAATTGTTGCTCTGGAAAACAAGAGGCAGTCGTCGGCGAAGAAAAGATGCAAAACTGGTGGGCTAACATGACAGACCTTTGTCCCATGAATAGATTTAGAGGATGCAGCCCTGGAAATAAGATTAGAGAACACATTATTTGCCAGGATGAAGAGAAAGGGGGAGAGGGGATCTCCCTGGCGAAGGCCTTGAGATGAGGAAAATCCTCTGGTGATCTCCCCATTGACCTTGATTTTGAAGGAGACAGTCGATATGCATTCCATGATCATATCTGTCCATTTAGTGCAAAAACCCATTTTTAGCATGACTACACAAATGAAGTGCCATTCCACTCTATCGTAGGCCTTGGTCATATCCAGTTTCTGGTCCACGGTTCCTATTTTTGAGGTGGAGCATGATTTCATAGAATGGAAAACCTCATAGGCCACAATCGCATTATCAGTAATTAGTATCTTGGCCATGAAGGTGATCTGATTCTCAGAGATAATATCAGGTAGCGAAGGTCGTAACCGATTGAAAAGGATATTAGAGAAGATTTTGTAAGAGACATTGCAAAGGATGATAGGTCTAAAATCAGGGATCTACAGAGGTTTCTTGATTTTGGGGATGAGGACAAGGACAATTTCATTAATGGCAGTGATGCTAGTCTTCCCATCCCAGATATTTTTTATCATGGTGTAGATGTCGTGACTGATAATGTACCATTATTGTTTAAAGAAAATGGCGTGGAACCCATTTGGTCTTGGGGCATTAGTGGGATGAAGTTGTTTTAGTGCCATGTGTATCTCGTCATCTGTCACATCTTTGGTAAGCTGTCTATTGATCTCATCAGTGATCACGGGTTTGGTATCAGAGGTGTTTGTTATTCCTGTTAAGTCTCTATTTTTGAAACTATTCAACTGTGATTTTAGTTCCACTTTAAATATATGTAAATTTATGTTAATTCTAAATTTCTATCTCTTTAAAAGTATTTCTCTATTATGGATAATAGACTTGAAGGTGCTGCAACAAACATACCACCATTCTTTAATGGAACCAATTATGCCCAATGTAAAATTAAAATTAAAATGCATTTTGAAAATATGGGTTTTGAAATTTGGTCTTCAATTATAGATAAGTATAAGACTCCTTCTACTAATAGAATCACTTGGGATGACCCAACCAAGACTGCCTACAATAACAATTGAAAATACATGGATAATTTATATTACTCCTTAGGAGATGAGAAATTTAACATAATTTCTTCATATAAAACTGCATATGAAATTTGGGATACTTTATTTCACATGAAGGAACTTCTAGTGTTAAAGAAATGAGACTTAATACTTATTCTATTAAATATGATAACATTTAAATGAAACCTAATGATCCTATTTCTGACATGTATCTTAGGTTCAAAGAAATTGTCAACATAATGATTTCTCTTGGAAGAGAAGTTACTACCAAAGAACAAATCATGAGGATTCTTAGATGCCTACCTGATAGATGGAGAGGAACCTCTATCTCTATTAGAGAGTCATGCGACATCAGTAAGTTAATTGTAAAAGAAATCATTGAGAAACTAATGATGTATGAATAGGAGCTAAAAGTCAATAAGGAAGAGGAGGATGAACCCAAAAGAAATCCGGTTTCATTTAATACTACCACCTCTAAACACAAATGAAAAGGGGAATTGGAAGTCTCTATAGAAATTTACAACAGTGAAAAATCTCCACCTGACAGTGATGAGGAGATGACTCAATTAGCCAGAAGGCTTAAGAGATTTTACAACAAGAAGAAATTTTTCAGAAAGCCTAACTTCAAAGGAAGATATTATCAAAAAGGAAGCTAGAATAAAGATTTGAAAAGAAGTGACAGTCCAGATGAGATAGTAAGCTATGAATGTAAGTGCAAGGGACATATAAAGTTTTACTGTCCCAAGATCAAGTATAAAAAGAAATATGAGGACAAATATAGAAAGTATAAAAAGGAAATGAAAGCAATGTGGGGTGATTATGAGGATAGTTCAAGTGATTCAGAATCTTCACATGATGAATAGGCCAACAAATCCAATATGTGTTTTATGAAAAACACATATAAGGTAACACTATAACCTTTTATACACAATTCCTATTATTTTGGAGATGAAAGTGATTTTGAAAATATGTCTAAAGAAGAAATTTTTGTGTACTAAAATATTCTTGAAGAGAAATGTAATGAACTAAAAAATAAATACAAGAATTTAAAGAAACAATACGCTCTTACCTCAACTATTAAATCTGAACTTAATATATAAAGAGAAAAAAAGTTCAATTACTCAAAGAAAACAATGAACTAAAACTATATACTGAGAAATTAAAAAAGGACGTCTAAAGGTTTAATAATGGTAAATATACTTTGGTACAAATTCTAGGTAAAAAAATTGCCCCTAAATATACTAATGGTATTTTCTATCAACTTGGTAAACAAAATTTTAGAAGAACTAATTTTGTTTCTAAATCCAGGACATAAAAATTTACTCATAGTTCTAGAAAAAATTTAGCTAGATCAAATTTTGATACACTCTCTACTGTTTCAAGATTTTCTAGACCAAATAGAGTTTATTTTTCAAGCACTTTACATAATGCTTATAGGAAGCCTATGAGGAAGATGTGGGTTCCTAAATCACTAGTCACTAATATTACTGGACCCAAACAAATATTGGTACCAAAGTTTGTTTTTATTTGACTATTTTGTAGGAAAATTGATTAAAGAGATACTGTAAAAGATTATGGTAATTGGAAATTGGGTGTTCAAGACACATGACATGAGACTATTCATGCTTGAAGAACTTAATAAAAAATGATGGTGGACATGTCACCTTTGGCGACAATGCCAAAGGAAAAAACACTGGCCTTGGAAAAATCGGTAACTCTAACTCAGTTTTAATTTCCAAAGTAATTTTTTTGATCGATTGAAATATAATTTGCTTAGTATTTCAAAACTATGTGATGATAGATTTCATGTTAAATTTGGAAATGATGAATGTAATTTTTTTAATTATAAAAATTAATTAGTGTTTTCTGCATTGAGAAATGAAAATGTACTCTATTAACTTAAATTATTTAGTTTCTCAAAATGATTCATGTTTAAGTGTATTTTACAAAGAGTCTTGGATTTTTCATAGGATAATAAGAAACTATAATATTCACTCACTTAGAAAGTTAACTATAAAAATCTTAGTCAAAGATCTACCCAAACTTGAGTTTCTAAATGATAAAGTGTTTAATCCTTGTCAAAAGGGAAAGCAACAAAAAATTTCCTTCAAACCAAAGAAAGAAGTGTCAACTTCTCAAACTCTTGAATTGGTTCACATAGATTTTTTTGGACCATCTAGAGTTTATAGTTTAAATGGGGATCACTATGTTTATGTTCTTGTAGATGACTTTTCTAGATATACTTGGAATTTCTTTTTGGATCACAAAAGTGAAGCCTACTCTCATTTCATCAAATATGATAAAACTATAGAAAATATTAGTGGACTTAGAATTAAATACTCAAGAAAGGATCATGTCTGTGAGTTTGAAAATCAAGAGTTTGAATCCTTTTATTCATAAAATGGCTATATTCATAATTTCTCTTCCCCTAGAACACCTCAACAAAATGGAGTTCTAGAAAGAATAAATAAAACATTGTAAGAAATTGTTAGAACCTTTCTTAGTGAATACGACTTAACTATTTATTTTTGGACTGAAGCTATAAATACATAATTCTATATTATTAATAGAGTGTTGATCAGACCCATTATTAAATGAACTCTATATGATTTATGAAACAATAGAAAACCCAAAGTAATCTATTTCAAAGTTTTTGGTTGCAAAGTTTATATCCTAAATATTGATGAAAATCTTGAAAAATTTGTATCCAAGAGTGATGAAGGAATATTTATAGGATATTAAATCTATAGTAAAGCATATAAAGTGTTTAAAAAAAGAACTAAATGGATGGAATAATCTTTCCATGTCAATTTTGATGAGACAGATCCACATGAGCCTAAGACCACTCTAGAGAACCTGGAGATGATGTGTCAAATCTGGAAATCAATTAAAAATCCTCCAACCATCCTGAAAAGGAATATGTGAAAACTTAAAGTTATAGAAATTCTTCATATTCAAGTCACAATTAACCAGAAACTACTGTTGAAGAACCTGAAATCACTAGGCCCTCTTTTTCTAGAGATGTTAGAACCCTTAAGAACCATCCTTTAGATGCTGTTGTAGGAGATTTAGATAAAGGAACTCAAACTAGAGATTCCCTTAGAAATCAGGTGGAACATAAAGTTTTCTTCTCAAAACATTAACCTAAAAACATTAATGATGCTATCCATGATGAATTTTGGGTGATGAATATGAAAGAAGAACTTAATTAGTTTGAAAGGAACAAAGTTTGTAAACTTGTTGATAGACCCAAAGACACATTTACCATATGCACTAAGTGGGTGTTTAGAAATAAGGTAGATGAAGCTGGTAACATAGATAGAAACAAGGCTATATTGGTTGCACAAGGCTATAGTAAAGAAGAAGGAATTTACTATGAGGAAACATTTTCATCAGTAGCTATACTTGAAGCCATAGGAATTATGCTTGCTTATGCTGAACATTTGAATTTCAAACTATATCAAATGGATGTTAAGAGTGAATTTCTTAATGGGTATATAGATGAGGATGTCTTTATTGAGTAACCCCTTGGTTTTACAAATCCTTATTTTCCAAATCATGTTTTAAAATTACCAAAAGATTTATATGGTTTAAAACATGCTCTAAGAGCTTGGTATAATAGATCAAGTACTTTTGTTATTTCCAATGGTTTTACAAAAATTTATATATGACCCTACCCTTTTTATAAAACTAATTTCCAATGATGTTTTATTAGTTAAAATTTATGTAGATGATATTATATTTGTACCTTCAAAAAATTATCTATGTATTGAATTTTCTAAAATGACACAAAACAAATTTTAAATGAGTTTAATGGGTGATCTAAAATTCTTTCTTGGATTTCAAATCATTCAAAATAATTATGGTATTATTTTAAATAAAATAAAATATACTAGAGATCTTCTAAAAAGTTTTGGTTTAGATATCACTAAAAGTAGTGGCACTCTAACGAGTACTACTTGTAATTTGGATCTTGATGAAGATGGAAAATAATTTAATCAAACCACTTACAAAAGAATGATTGGAAGCTTTCTCTACTTAACTGCCAGCTAACTTGACATTATGTTTAATGTATGTATGTGTTCTTGTTTTCAAGAAAACCCTAAGGAACCTCATTTTAATGTTTTTAAGAGAATTTTAAAATACCTCAAGAAAACACCCAATATAGGACTATTCTATCCTAGAGGACAATAATTTGAGTCAGTTAGTTATTCTAATTCTAATTTTTGTGGTTTTAAGTTAGAGAGAAAGAGCATGTCTAGAACATGTCACTTTTTAGGCAATTAACTAGTATCATGGTGTAGTAAGAAACAAAAATCTATTGTATTATCTACTACTGAAGATGAATATATAGCTGCTAATAGTTGTTGTGAAAACATTTTGTGCATGAAACACACATTACTAGATTATGGATATCAATTTAGGAATTCACCTATAAATTGTGACAATACAAGTTCTATTAATATCTCAAAAAACCATGTTTCACACTATAGGAGGAAACATATTGATGTAAGACATCAATTTTTGAGATACCATTATCAAAAAGGTGATATGACTTTGGAATTCATTGGAACTAAATATCATCTCAATGATATATTCACCAAACCATTAAATTATGAAAGAATAGATTACATCATACATGAATTGGTAATGATAAATCATAAGTAGTAAGTGTACTATTTCACAACTTATTGTTTCACGATTTATAATTTCACAAGTCACTATCTTAATATTACTGTCTAACTCTTATAGTTATATATTTTACTATTTTAAAGTTTTTGTCTCGTGTTTACGGTCTCAACATGAAAAATTGTTATGGTCTCACTATGAAAACCTGTTATGCTCTCACCATGAAAACCTGTTACGGTCTCACCATGAAAATCTGTTCTGGTCTCACCATAATAACACTTTTTCGTTTTATTTACATATTATAACCTGTATCACTGTGATTTATTATTTTAATCTTTTAAATTCTTTCACTTTTGAATTTGCGACACTCGATATCAATAAATGATAAAAATGATATAAGTTTCACTCTTTTCTTCACCCGAGATCTATTCTCTCAAACTGTAAGTTCTCCTTAAACCCTTCAGCTCTCTCTTTCTCTATCTCTATCTATCACTCTCTCTCTTTTTCTTAAAACTTAGTTGAATTCCTAGGATGAAGCACCCATCTTCTTCAACTCTTGAGAAGTGTAGATCTCAGAAGAAAATGAAAAGAGCACCAAGGAGAGTGTTCGAATGTCCTTTGAATCTTATCCTTGTCAACAAAATTGTGGTACCTTAAAAAGGAAACCTGCCTTAAGTGGCTCCTGTCAAGTAAGTCTCTAGTGTTGAAAGTACTGAAAGAGTAGGGATGGATGTATTAGTTCACAAAGGAGACAAGACTGATTTACCCAAGGATAATCGCTCATTTTTATCAGTTCTTTCAATTCTCATTTGATACAAAAGATAGTTTTGTTATAAGAAGCTAGATCAATGGTCAAAGATATACATTTTCTTCAAGGTTATGGGTTGATTGCCTAAGGATACCTCATGATAGAATTTTTGAGGACTACCAGAGAGGTCATCCTCCTCCACATGAGATATTTATTTTAGAAGAAGCCTTGGGAAGCTTGACTGGAAACAAAACAAAGAGAAGAGATATTGCTGCTGAGCTAGATGGTGAAACTAGATTATTGTTTAAGTTTGTTTAGAATCTGATTAGTCCAAGAAAAGTATATTTTTATATACTCAAGTATCAGGATGTATTTTTGATAAATATTATGAATAATGGACTCAAGATTACCCTATGTAGGTATTTTATACTTTATATGTGTGAGTTGATAAAGACAACCTCAAAATTAACCTCTTTGTTCTACTCATGGTTAATCTCTGCTATGATTCATGATAAAGGGTTGGTTGGACTAGATGAAGAAGTCATTAAGGACTATGAATTTTGTATCTAAAAGTTTACAATCAAAAGAATGAAAATCAGTTGGAATCCATGGAGAAAAGAATGGGTGGAGGATAATGATAGGGTTTATGAAAAGTTCTATCTAGTTGAGCATTCTTCAAGAACTAATAATATATCTGATCCTGGTTTGGAACCAAATGAAATTGTTTACTATCCTATTGAAAAGGAAAAATAAGATGTTGTTTCACCTACAGGGGAAACTATCATGGAGAAGGAAAACAGTGGACCTGTTACTCAAGTCATAGTTGATAAAGATGTACCTGTTCTTGAGGAAACTGTTGTTTTAGTAGAAGAACCTACTTCTAGAGAAAAGTAATATGTTAATGTAATGGAAAAGGATATTCTGGAAAAGCATCTAGAATAAGATCTTTCTCTTGATGAAGAATCTATTTTTGAGGAACAATTAGAGGAAAAATCTGTTCCTGATATTATTCCATCTGCTGAGGAAAGAATGGAGCAAGACTTTCAGTTGGCTAGAAAATACATGGGTGAAGTTATTAGGGATGAAATATTGGAAATATATCAAAGAAATAAATCTCTTAGTCCTATGAGAGATTCAATTGTTGAGGTGAAACAACGAACTAATCTGGAAATTATTGAAATTCCTAATCTAGTTGATCAAAGCACTGTGGATACATGGTATAAATTCCCTAGCTAATTTGATGTGAATTATTCCCCAGAAGCCTCAATTAAAGGTATAGATCTATCTACTATGTTTCAATTGAAACCAGTCTCTACTCTTGAATTTATCTATACAAAGGAACCTAAGCCCGTCTCAACTCCTGTTCCGGAACCTTCACAAGAACCTTCTATATTAGTGAGTAAGGGTGAATTGAAATACTTTGGAGCTACTTTATTGGATGGAGTTAAAAAGATCACGAACACTCAACTTGCTCCTATAAGAAACCTAAGTGAAATAGATGTTTCCATATTGTTAGAAAATATCATATATCAGATTCATCCAAAAAATGATTCATGAAATTCAATAGGTTAGAATTGAGAACAAACAACTGAGTGATGAAGTGAAGTCTCTCATAGATATGGTTGAAGATATGCATAGACTATTGAAATCAAGACCAGATACTGTTTCTCATCTTGTTGAGGATGTTAGTGGTCAGATTCCATAGGAATATGTCTCTCTAATTAAACCAAACCTAACTTCCTTAGATGACAAGGTGGCTAAAAAAACAAGAAAATAGTTCAAGAAATGCGTAAGCTTGTTATTAGTCTCAATAAATAAACTAATGAGTATAATGGTTGTCTCCATAAAGTTATAAATCAACTAAAGTTCCTTACTTCATCATTTATATCCTCTAGTGCATCTGTATAGTCATCTTAACCCTCATTTGATATTAATCTGATCAGAACGGTTGTTAAGGAAGAACTTCAATCAGTTCTAAGTAGCTTTGACAAAGAGTCTCTATATGTGGTTGTCAAGAATAGTGATAGAGTTCTTGATTTGGTAAGAATTCATTGTAATTTTTCCAATGATGCTCAGGAAGTAATTTCTAAGAAGGTGGATTTCTACTTCAATAGGATTTTCTCTAGGCATGATATGAAAAACCATTTCATGTACCTTATAGAGAATATGAAAATCTCTCCTGTCACTCAAACTTTCAAAACTCAAGTTCAAAAGATGAAAGATTTCACTCCTTTATTGGAAATGTTCCTGGAGAACAAAGATGACTTTGATAAAGTGATGTAGTATGGTGGTGATATTATTGATGAATTCATCAAGTTATTGAGGCCTTATATTCATGTGCAGAGCATATATATTTTTGCTCCTACAACTGCACCCTTACGTCCTAGTTTTCCTCCTTCCTCATTCAATTCCTTTTCCTCTACCTCTATTTCTGTCTCTCAGGCTCTGAGTCAGATCAGACCTATTATCCTTGACAAATAATTACCTCTGTCTTCCACCAAACCTACCTTGACCCCTTCTATTTTTGAAAGACTCCCTCTTCCTTCTTTGAAAGTTGGTTCACTCCCTTCTTCATCTTCTACCTTTTATCCTGTGGCTTCTCCTGATGCTGCTGCCCTGGGAAAAGAGAAGACAATTAGTGTTAAAGAATAGTGAAAACCCACTTTTGATAGGGATTTTTTTGTTGCCTACTGTTTTTAATTAATCATCTTTCTATATCTAATGCACTGTGAACTCTTATTTTTCTATTATCTTATTTAATTTTGTACGCTTTTTGATAATCCCAAAAGGGAGAGAGAAATGTACACTAAGGGACACACAACACACTAAGAACATATGTCTCACTCATATAATTTGTGATGTTTAAAAAGGGGGAGATTGTTGGACTCCTCATGTTTTCTCCTCATGTTTTAATCATGTTTTAATGATCTCAAATTGTTACTCATGTTTAATATATCTCATATCATCTATAGATGTTATTGGTTTCTTTGTTCTTTAAATAAATTATCTCATAATCTTAATTCTTATAAATCATGACTGATTATTATAAACTATATTTAACTTTGTTCTATAATGATTTCTTTTATGGATTATTAAGTCTAATTAATTATGTGAATATCACTACTTAAGTCTATATACAGACACCGTGACCCAGACACTGTGCCCAGACACTATGACCAGACACCGTGACCCAGACACCGTGACCCAGACACCCTGACCCAGACATCGTGACCCAGACACCATGACCAGACACCATGACCAGACACTATGACCCAGACACCATGACCCAAAAACCATAATGAGACACTATCACCAATTTCAGATCTATTGAAATTTGTGACACTGGTTCCTTGCTAAGACACTGTTCGAAGTTTGGAAAAGGACTAGACACCATGATCCTAACATCGCATATGAGCCACCGGTTTCTGATCTCAATACAACTATTCCATCATGACTGTGTCCCCGCTCAATGGCAAAGAAAAAGACACCATTTTATGTTGAAACCATTTCTAAGTGACACCATTTCTAGACATAATGTGACACCATTCATTAATCTATTTTATCATTTTCAATTTAATTTATAATGGTCATAATTGAGTCTTTTAAATGCACTGACATAATTAATATTTATTTGTAGACATGTCACCTAATAGTACGAGCTATGAGGTGCAGAATACATGAATCCTATCAGCTCCAACACATGAAATCCAAGAATAAAAAAGAAAAGTGTGGCCCTGAAACAAAAGAGGGTGTTAGAGAAGAAGAAGCACAAGCATTTATTGAGAAAAGAACCAACACATGAAAAAAGATACATCTGAAGATCAAACGAAGCATTTAGAAATCCAAAAGCTGGGATACTATAGATTAGAGTCAAGAATATCTTCACAATACAAGATCCAAGAAGAACACAAGCCATATCTAACTGGAAATCAAAGCACCAGACTTGCGATACTCTGTTTCTTTCAAGAAGACTCGATACCTACATCTGTTTCATCCTAGAAGTCCAAAGCTACATAGAACAACACTCAGAGCAATTCTAACCTTATCTCATCATCTTTTCTCTATTTTGTATTGTTTTTAGATTTCAAGAAGTGTGTGTGTTTCTGTATTAAAACACACAATTTCTCATACACTAAAAGGAAGGATACAAGATATCCTTCCTCACATATCTTTTTACACTTGTTTACTCCAATGGATAAGTGTTGAAGATGTCCCTGTGTGAACTTGTAGTTTATACCCATGAAGAACTGTGGAAGAGGTTGTGTGACTTGGACAGTCCTGTGCACTGTTGTTTACCCCGATCTAGGTTTTGGATCAAGTTTATTAATATAAACTAATTGGTGGCATGTGATCACCAAGTAGAGTGGATTAAGTCTTGACTTTATACTGAACAACTTATTTTATATCCTATATTTTGTTTAAATTAGTTTTCTTTGTTTTACTATATAATTCATAAATCACTAGATTTAATTTGATAGTTAATCTTGTACAGAAGTTATAATTGTTTTGACTTATTAGAATAGCTTCAAAAGTAATATCAATAACTGATATTGAGATTACTGAGAATTAATCAATCTTATAAGAAGTTATTTTAATAGTCAAACTTTCATAATTGTATTACCTTGATTAACTGGGCTATATTTATTTTTATTGGGGAACTTTTTTAAGAAAACATTTCAAACAGAGAATTTTATAGATACTCAATTCACCCCCCTCTTGAGTACTCTACTCTGACCAATATATTTAATATATTTATTTTGTGTTATAAATATTCCTTCCAATTTTTGAAAAATCTAAAAACTAAGGAAAAATTCAAGTTCTCTCATCATGCTCATTTTTATAAGTTCAAAAAAGTCATCTAAAAGAGATTTATTAATTGAACAAAAAATAATTTCATCAATATATATTTGAACAAAAAGGTGTTTTTTAAAATTTATTTATGAAAAGAGTTGTATTATAACTTCCTTTAACTAAATTATTCTAAAGTAAATATTTAGTAAGTCTTTCATACTAAGCTCTTGGGGATTTCTTATGTCCGTGGAATTATTTAGTAAGTTTCAATACATTGTCCAAAAATTTAGTATCATCAAAACCATGAGGTTTCTCAACATAAACTTCCTGTTGTACATATTTATTAAGGAAATCATTTTTTACATCCATTTTAAATAAAGTAAAATTCGTATTTGTAATAAAGGCTATTAAGATTATGATAGATTCTAGTCTACCTACTGATGAAAATGTTTCCCCTTAATCTATTCATTATTCTTGACAATAATTCTTAGCAATAAGATAGATTTATTTCATATATTGATTCCATTTTCATAATTATTTGTTTTCTAAAATTCCATTTAACACCACTTATCAATAGATCTATAGGATGTTTAGCTAAGGTCAAAATATGGTTCTATTCAAAATGATTGAACTCTTCTTATATGGAACTTATCCAAATTTCATCACCTAAAGCATCATCTTCAACTTTGGGATAAAATTATTATAGGAAAGATTGATAATCACAATTATTTCTCAAGTAAGTTATAATTTTAACTGATTGAATTATGTCTCTAATAATATAATCATAAGGATGATTCCTTAAGATAAAATGATTTTTAGGTAAAGTGGTAAGATGATATTCATCTATTATATGTATATAATTTTTTGAAATAACTTTAGGATATTGAAAAGTTGTTAGAATTAATTCATGAGGATTTATAATCAGTAGCTGGATATTATATTTCGATAAAATTTAAGAATAATTTTTAAAAACATCATCGGTATTATGAAATTTTGATGGTTTTATAAAAAATGGTCAGTTTAAAAATTTTTTATGTAAACTATTTACTTAACAATATTAGTTATTTTATTAAAAACTCTTTAAGAATTTCTAGTTATAGAATAACCCATAAAAATTATGTCATCAGTTTTAGAATCTTATTTATGTTACTGAACTTTTTTATTCAAGATGTATACTTTTCGTCCAAAAATTCAAAGTGATTTTTTTTTATTTTCTTTTTTTTAACTCAAAGTAGTTTTATTAAGAAAAGTTCTGAGTAAAACATGATTTATAGTATAAAAAGTTGTACTCACAACGTCAACCTAGAAATTTCTAGCAATATAATACTTAGAAAATTTCTAATAATTTCCTAAATAATTAAATTTATTATTTGAACTAATCTATTTTTTATTGTGTTCTTAGTGTTGAAAAATTATAAGTAATACCATTTTACTACAAAATGTTTGAAAATCGGAACTAAAAAACTCACCTCCATGACGACTCCAAATAGTAACCAAGTTTAGGTTTTTCTCATTTTTAACAGAAGCATGAAAAAACTTAAAATTTTTAGAATATTTGGGTTTTCACGTTGTAAAATAAACCTAGGTAAATATAGTGTAATCATAAACCAAGACATATACATAGTATTTTACTCTAATACTTCTAGTTTTTTTAAAAACAAATAGATCTATGTGTACTAACTATAATGTTTCGGTAGTTGAGAATCCACTTTTATATTTAAAACTTTAATTATATTGCTATCCATGTTGATAAGGATCACAAAATATAGATGAATTATAATTAAGTTCAGGTTGATCCCTAACATTAAATTTCTTAGAAATTTTAGATAAAGTTAAGAAGTTAAAGTATCCTATTATCCTATTCTATAACCATGATAAGTATTCATTTACACTTAACTAATTAAAATTATGATTACATAACTCTTGTAAGTTGAGTGTGTAAATTTTTTCATGCCTTTTGGTAGATAAAATGAAATTACCTTCCCGAATTTCAATAGTACATTTTTCACTCTTGAATTTCATAAGATATCCATCATAATATAATTAACTTGTGCCAATGAGGTTGTTATTAAGCCATAAAACATATGAAACATTTAAAATAATATATTTTAAAAGAAAATAAATATAAATAAATTTGAAGTTTTCACCATATTCATTGTCTCCAAAATTAACTTTTCCTCATTTCAAATTATTAAATTTTCAAAAGTTTAACATTTCTCCAATTATATGTCGAGAACAACCACTACCAATGTACTATATATTTTTAGATCAGGTACTCAATATATTTTCCTAAAAAAGATAAAATTAGGTTCTTAGTACCTACACATGTTTGGGTCCAATTATGCTAGAAATAAAATTTATGTACCCACATCCATCCAACCTTTTTGTGTTTTGAAGTTTCTAGTTCTTATAAAATAAACAATTTTTGAAAACCAAAAGTATAAACAATATTTAAAGAAAAAAATTTATGCAAGTGACCTCCTCTGTGAAATTTTGTATAAAATGGATCACTTTTAGGTACATAATAATTTGATTTTAAATAAAGTTTATTATAAGTAAAACCTATTTTATTTAAATTTTAAGAGGGTTTTATTTTTTTATAAATTTTATCAAAATTATATTTATCTAAAGTAAATTTAGATAATAGTTTACTTATAAAATAGATTTAAGATTTATGTTGAATCAAATTATGATTTTCTTTATTAGATTTACAATAAAAAAATTCTAAACATATGAATTTCGATCAACTAATTTTTGATAAGAAGAATTATTTTTTTGAATCTAATTTATTTGAATGTTTTGAAATTTCAGAAGCTAATTTTGAAATTATTTTATATATTTAATAATATTAGGTTTAATAAAGTTATAATTATTTCTCAATTAAGTATTTTATTTATTTATTAGAGTAATATATCTAGCCATTTCATCTATAATTGGTAAAGTTTCATTGTTTTTTGATGAATGAACCTTTTCAACTTAAGATTGAACATCTTTTTCATCTTTCCATAAAGTTAAATAAACATCTTTAGTATTACAATTAATTTTTGAATCAAGACATAATTTTATAATGGATACTATAGTTAGCCTTACTATAAATTATTTTTCATTCCTTGTAATATTTTAATAGAATAAAATATTTTTTTGACAAACTATTATATTATATTTTGATGAGATATCTGAATATGTGTCTCTTTCACTAGCACTCCAAGTATCTAAATATTTCAATATTTTCATCCATTTGATTTTAAAATACCTTCTTCTCTTTATAATTTTCTTCTTCAGTTTAGGTTAAACTGGTATGATATAACCTTCCTTCTTATATTCATAACTTATAAATTCTGATGATTATTTATTTTTTATCATTTATTTATTATCTTTTGATGAACATTTTGGATGTTTAAATTAATGACAATCTTTGTCATCCTTCTTGAAATTTTATAAAGTTCACTATTTATATATCTTGAATCACTTGGATCTGAATGCTTATATATTCTATTTAAAATAATACATTTATAAGTGTTAGTACAAACATTAAAAGTACTATAAGTAAGATTACCTGAAGTAGAATAAAATTCTACACCAATTTTCCTTTTGTCTTTTACAACATATCTTTTCTGTTTTCTCTCATATTTCATTAATGTTCTAAATAAGTCATCCAGACATAATTTTGTCTAATTATTAGTATTATCAATCATTTTTATCTTAGAATCTCAATATTTAGGCATAATATTGATATAAGTTTATTTTAGTTGATCATTCTATAGTTACGTTTTGACAAAGTATTGTAAACTATTCACTATTTTCATAAAGTAATGATGAATTTGTGTTATAGTTTCTCTAGGTATAAAATAAAAATCTTGATAATCAACATTAAGAATTACTCTATGAGTTAGTAAAACATTGGTTGTTCCAAAATATGTTATCTCAAATTTCTTCCAAATTCCATTTTCTATTTCACATGAAGATATATAGCTATATATTTTCTTGGTTATAGAATAAAATAAATTATTTTGAACTTTATTTTTTTCCTTACATTTCAGTTTTTCTTCATGAGAAAATTCAAATACATCCTTCTCCTGAACTTTGTAGTTTCTTGTTAGAATAATAAATTTTTAAACTCCAGTATTAAAGATATACGATTTCACATGATCACACCATTAATCATAATCAAATATAGAAAAAATAGGTGGAATGGTTGGATTTAAATTTTCAAGTGTTCCAATTGGTACTCCAACCATCATAAAAAACTCATTAATCTACCAACATGGTTAGTGTATGGAAACTAAGTTGAAATTAAAATAAAACTAATAGAAATATTTTTTTTCTAAAAAAGGAAAATTTTATAATAAAGGCAAAGACTAGATATAATACCAATTATTTTTGGGTGTGATAGTGAACAAAATAAAATGGGGGGGGGGGTGAATTATAATTTTAAAACAAACATTACAATTTTTATTCACTTTAAGTATTAAGGTTGAATAGTGTTTTGAAATACCAATGAGATCAAAGATTGATATGATTTTCTAAATACTAATGAAATCAAAATTCAGAGTAACTAAAGTATATACTGTATTGAAACGAATTTTTTACAATTGAAATAAAATGACCCATATTTTAAAATACAAAAGAAAGAGTTAAACATCGAAACATTAAAAAATTTTAATTAAAGAAACTAAAATTTAAAAAATAATACAAATGAATTTTAAAAACAAAACTCAGTGTTTTCATTAGTAAACAAAATACTCCTTTAAAATATATATATTGAAACCTCACTTTTCAACCAAAGTGAAAGGTAGATCTATAGACCTAAACTAAGTTATCCACAAATTTTAACCTATTATATGGTATAACTAATTTTATAACTATCAAATGGTAAATATTCCTATCCCCAAAATCCCTTAACTATACATATCTGTACCATATTATAGTTGAACTTACCAATATCCTAAGTTCCTGAGGTAGGTCTTCTTATCCTCAAAATCCCTCAAATAAACGACCATATTTTCCTCAGTCTCCTTATATATGAAATAAATAGATCACCTAGTACTATAATTATAATGAATACAACAGAAATAATGAGATATTTTCAAGGATAAAATGGAAAAATAGTAGTTCTTATTATACTCACTTTAAAAGAAAAATTACATTGATCATAAGCACTCTAAAAAAACAAAAAAATTCAAAGATTCAAGATGAATAAAAGCTTTTAGAATTATCTTTAATTACTTTGTACTATTATAAGAAAATAATTTAGATGATTTATATAGGGATTTATTTATCTAAAACATCATTACAATCTCCAATGATTGAATTTTTTAAAACATGAGATCTATTATAATGACATCCATATAAAATTCCTCAGATGAAATCAATATGTTACTTCATCTACCAATGGTTTGGTTTATCCCTACTATAATGATTCATGAGTCTGATTTTAGTAATATGTATTTGTATCTTTAGAGCATCATATTTTCATAAATTAGTTTATGGTTCCAGTATTTCAGTTACCAGAAGTTCATTCAGTAAAAAACATAAGAACTTAAAAATAAACTTACATCAGATAATTTTTGTATTAAGTGTATTTTTATTTCCAAAAATAAATAAAGTAGTGAGTAAAATTCCAAAATAGGACTCAATATGGATTAGTATCTTACATCAATTCCAAACCTTGTAAAATTTCCTATGTGTTGTGTTTACTTACTATTCTTGTAAACAGTTGAGGTGGAGAGTATTTGAGTGAATATAGACTTTAAATGATCAGAAGAGTTTAGTTGTAAAATAGAGAATTTATAAAATAAATAGGTATCAATGATTAACTCCCCCTCTCAGTGGTATCATAATATTATTTTGGGTCCAAGAGTGGTATCATAGCTAACAAGGTTCTCCTGGTATTCTACTCCTCTTTAAGAATACTATAAATATCTATAGTTTAATGAATAATAGGGGGTTTCCTTATGTGATGGAAAAAATAGTCTTAGATGGAAGAACTAGATGTCACCCTATTTTATTTCACAAGTCTTAAAGGTTAGTGAATCTATTACTACGAGATTTTTACCTCTTATAAGAGACAATACTTTGAATTTTCATGACAATAGAAATCATGAGGTATATGGGAAGGCTATGAATTCAATACTATCATCTTTCTCAAAACAAGTTTATAAAAAAGTTATAGGACTCACTAAAACTGAATAAAACTGGGAAAAAATTGAAAATATGTATGAGGGAAACATCAAGATCCAATAATACAAATTCATGATATGATGGGATAACTTTTAATATATCAAAATGGATAAGGGTGAAACTATCAAGGATTATTTCACTAGGGTGAATGAAAAAGTTAGTCACATTAGAGGATTTGGAGAGAATATAGAATATTCAACTATGGTTAAAACATTAATGAGGATTTTTTAGAATATATTTGATCTAATGGTTTTATATATTAAATATAGGGAAGATATTTCCATGTATTATTTTCACAATACTCTATTAAATTATGAAATGATTAAATAAACAATTTTCAAGAAGAAGGATAAAGAGGCGATAGATTTTTAAGCCATGAGTAAGTTGAATAGTAAATAAGATTATATTGAATCTTAAGGTGGATCTAAATAAAATAATAAGATTTATTAAAGTCTCAAAAGGGTTATATATTCTATCTCTAAAAATTTTAAAATAGGGAAGGTAAAATTTGAAGGAAAAATCCAACTCAAATTCTTTAAATACAGAGGAGTTGGGAACTTTATAGCCAAATTTATAGGAAGAAAGAAACGTTTGGAGTATGATGAAGAATAATATGAAGAGAATTATTGTAGCAGATCTAAAGGAAAAAATTCAAATGATTATAAGAGGTATGATAAAGGAAAAAACTGAATACAAAGAATAAATAAGAGAATCATGATGAATAAAGAGAAATAATATAATTCTTACTCTAAAAATGAGTCAGTGGTATAATGATCTAAAAAGATACTAATTTCATGAAACATGTTGAGAGATAAAAATATAATTCAAGTGTTAAAAAATTGGAAGGAGAATAAACCTAGTATAAAGAACATGTTGAAAACTGAACTTGAAGCATGTGTTGAGAGAAATACAAAATATAAGAAAGAAATAAAATCTATAAAGAAGGAAATTGGTAAAATAAATAAAATCTAAGACTATTTATCATATAGGTAGAATAATAATATATAGGATATCAAGATCCTTAAAATAAAGTTGGATGATAATGAATTAAATATAAAATAATATGTGAAGAAGATGACTGGACAAGAAAGAATACTTAACGAGGCTTAATCAATGTGTCTTAAGGGTGATAGGACCCTTGAAAATATAATGAGAGGATTTTATAAAGATATTGATGTGAATTATTAGTCATCTCTAGGTATTGGGAAATCTTGCGCATCAACTCATGTAAAATAATCACACCTTTTCTCTGAAAATATTGAATTTTTTATGCTAATAGTACAATTTCTAAATGTCAATCTTGGAAAACTTACGCTGGGAAAAACCTTTAGAATATAAATACTAAAAATAAGGTAGTTTATATTAGATAAAATAATAAAGTATCCCCTAAAAATATGTGGAGTAAGGATACTATTACACGAAGACAACGCACAATTTTTCAAAGATATAATAAAAAATTTCATAGAATAACTAACTTCAAGGGCTACGACTACTGTTGTGGTGGTTATAGGGATAAAACCTAAAATTTTAGGTATAAATTTTCTATCCCTTGGAAATAAATATGTCTATATTTAAGGGGAATTAAAATTTAGAATAGAATCAATAGTTCTTTTAATATACATAATGAAAATGGGAGAACACCTATGGTACCTGTTAAGAACAAGTTTGATTAGATTGAGAAGATATATGGAATATGTGACAAAAACATTCACTATTATGAAAATTTAGTGACCATGTTTATAGGTCAACAAAAATAAATCATAAGATTTAAGAAGGAAAAATACAGAAACAAGATATAAAAATCATTGATTCTAGTGGTACCTCCCAAGGTTAGTATTAGAAGCATGAGGCGAGTCAATAATTACACACATAATAATTACATCTTATTAGATGAATATTCATTACATATCATTATAATACATTCTATAACCATATAGGTTTAGTTAATTTGTAAAACTGGATACATAAACAACTTTTTCATAAAAATCAATATCATCTCCCACTATGTTCTTCACATATAATACCCTTCTTAGGCATGGCATACTTAAAACCTTTCTTCATATCTCAGGGAATAAAAAACATAATAAATGGTGAGATAAGATACTTATTAAGGGTAATCAAATAATATATTAGTCAATGATCATTTTTAATCATAACATGATCATAAAGGTTTGATATCATGATCATAAAAATAGAAAATCATACCTAGCATTTCATAGATCATAATCATGAGTCACGATGTGAAGCTAGGATTTTTACAAGATATAAATCACAATAGAATAAAAATTAATGATCCATGAGAACATATCATAAGCATATGATAATGTTATAAATGAGTGGAATAATAATAACCTTATAAGTAAAATTCCAAGTCTCACTTCTAAGACCATATTTTCTTAGTGGACATAAACTCATTATGGAAAAACCTAGCCGGTCAATTCCAACATTACCTTAAGAGTAACTTCCACCCAGTTAAATTTATCATCATTAACCAATAAATTATAGGGATACATAATTCTTCTCCAAACTATCACATAACCATAATCCATTTATATTTAATCCATAAGATCATATTACATTTATCATATCATCATACAATAACCTGAGGAAAATAAAAGGGTTTTGTAAAAAACTCATCACCATAATTATAAAATCATTAATCATGGATTAATTTACCCATGGAAATAAAATTTATTTAATGTTTATTAACTCATAATAATTAACCATTTTTAAAAACATGTAAGTATAAAAAATACCTTTATTAGAACTTTAAAATCATTTATCCGAAAACATGAAAGATATAATTTTATTTAGATGAATTTAAAACTAAAAACTCCTAGAATATTTAGAAAATTGGTTTCCTTGAAAATAAAAATGTAAAATTTTAAATTAAGCTTTAAATAAAATAAAGTTCATGATAGTGGGAAGCTCATATCATGTCGTGTATGTTAAAAAAACATTCTTTTAGTACTTTTTGTAAAAACTTAAAAAGTGAATCATTCAGAAAAAGACAAGAAGATTCCTTTTATTTTTTTTTGTAAAAATCAAAACATAGTATAACATTACTCAATAAAATCATTATATAATGGAAAATATCTTTATTTAAAACATTTTATAAAATATGTACATGGACTGAAAAGATTCCCAACCACAAGGAGAAATATGGTCAATTTTCCATAAAAAAATTATTTCGCTTCTCTTTGAGTACCAAAGAGAGAAAAATGAGAAGAAAACATGAAAAATTCATAATTATAAATATGATAATAAAATACATAGTCTTTTAGATTAGTGAAAGAATAAAATTTTCCCAAATTAAATTTAATCATAAAGGATTCTAATTAAAAGTGAGATTGAAGAATTAACCCTTATTGCTTTGGTAACTTTTAAATCATAAGCACAATGAAATAATAACATCAAATGAAAATTTAAACATCATTATAATAATAATATTAATGATATAACATGTCAAATTTTGATTATTTACATCTTATAAAATAATATAGGTGTATAATATATGCTTTAGATAAGATAATATGAGATGTTAAATCCTTACCACTTTGGTAAATTCTGAATTAAAATCTCTTGGATAAAATAATATAAATTATAACTTTAAATACCATATATTAAGTATGATCCCTGATATAATATTTATAAGTGGTATTATTTATATATCATAAACATACATTGGTTCATAACATCAAACATGTCTCAATGAAACAATATTAAGACCAATAAACTTTATAACCTTGGAAATCAATGAATCAAAAACTCATGAAAGAGAGAACATTATATGTATTTTTAAATCAAAATAATTTTCATGAAAATAATTATAAAATAAATACATGGGAAGTATATAAACCATAGAAAATAAACAAGTGGTGAATATGACATATGTCTTACAATATAAAAGTGATACGAGAAACCCTTATCTCACAAAAAACATTCTTCATAAGTGATCCAACCTCCTATATAATAAATTTTAATTTATTATAATTTTACAAATGAACCATATACATACTTAAAATATCATATATTATCCAATTATGACATTTCAACACCCATTTATTAATAATTATTTATTAAAATCATTATTTCTAGGTGTTAACTGTTTCATTTTTTATGTAAGTTTAGGTTTGGAAGTTCCGATACTTTTAATTTTATCATGGTTCAATCATATATATAATTTTAATTACTTAATAATTATAATATTTAATAATTATATAAACTTTTATAACTATTCATATGAAACAGTGCTGAAAAATGAATTACAACACTTCGTGGAGATGGTAGTTCATACCTATGCACGAGTGGTGGTTCCATTTTATGATGGATGAAAGGAAACAAAGGTAAAAAAAAATTCAAATTTCTAGAAACATAATGATATCAAAATTATCATATATATTTATTAAACCCATCATTATAAATAGCCATGTGATGCATTGATGGAAAATGAATCACATCACTTTGTGGAGGTGGTAGTCAACACATACGCACGAGCAATACTTTCAATTCCCATTTTATGGAAAAAGGAAATGAATAAGGTCATAAAATTAACTTAATAGTATATAAATATATGTTAGATACTCATTTTTTACATTGGAATGGTTATTATATAATTTATGGAGGTATAATAAGAAGTAAAATGAAAACGCATAGTTAAGAAGATTACCTCCTCCTTGAAGAATGTCCTTTGGATATCTCTTTAAGGACCTTAGGGATAGTAATTTAAGAATATGAAAAAATATATAATGTTTATAAGGATATTAATAAGAGTTTTTTTAGGTTTTTTTGAAATAAGTTGGTCAAGAAGTTTGAATAAGAGAGGAGAGGCAGTGCCCGTATATAAGAGAGGAGAGGGGAACCCTAGGAATTACATAAACTATTAAATTAATATAAATCAATTTTATTTTTTATGTTGATAAAAATTGATATATTTTTTAATATTTGATGAATATAAGGATAAATAATCTGATAAAATAAAATTTATAAATGTTAAGGTAATGTTTCAATCCATATCACTTATTTTTAACCCCTATCACCCCCTTGAAGATTACCATGATATCAACGTTTTTTACTATTTAAGTGAAAAAAATCTAATATAAAAGTAAAATTGACCCATAAGTGGAACATGGTTGAATTTATTGACCATATCACATTAAATTATGTAAATATAATATTTTTATTAATTTTAAATGATTTAATAAAATATTTTTTCACAGAAATTATCATTCTAGCCATTTTGGGACTATTCACATAAATAACTTTAAAAAATATGAATATAATAACGAAGTTACAATATATATATATTTTAAAAATATTACATTATATTTTACATGAAATTTTTGGAAAAACATGACTCACTCAGAAAATATTACTTTATATGTTTTTAATATCATTTACTTATTTTTTTATTGCTTGAACAAGTAGTCTGTCGACATTGCGTAAGAATTTCGGATAATTAATACATCATTAAAGAATATAAATATTTTAAAATTATAAAAAAATAATTTAATATTTAAAATAACCATTTATAATAGAAAATAAACTTCTTTTATCCCTCTGAAAAAAATATTATAACTATGTTTCTGATGCTTTCGACGTGGAACATGCACCTGTCTATAGAGGACGCACAGCTGTGGCCCTGCATTACTGCTTTCCAAACGCAGGCAACTTCCGTCACTTATTCAAGGACATTTTCTCCTTGATTGAAACAAGATTATGGGATGTCAGTTCTTCCTTCCATGGATTCCTCCTCGGAGCTTGTCACCTCATCCGAGTCTCCCCTAAAGATTAAGTCATGGTTCATGAATCTCATTCCCGGTGCCATATCTTTGTTGACACCGGTTAATTACACTACTTCCATGAGGACATTCCATAGGGTGTTTACATGGTAGCAACCTTAGGTCAGAGTATATGAAAACATCAGGCATGTCGGGGCATCTCTGGATACATAGACATTGGGGAACCTGTATTCTTCCTCATAAGAGGGCATATCAAGGGTGTATAACCCAAGGCATCCCATGTCAGTCGTGAGGTATCTTATACCAGAGGCATGTATATGGGTTTTTCTCAGCTTCCCATGTTTAACACAGGGTATGACGCAAGTTTAATGTCTTGTGGAGATGGTTACGCAAAAGGCGTGTATTCGGAGGTTTTCCTTAGGCATCTCATGTTTAACACGAGGTAGGTTACGGGTTTAACGTTTTGCGGAGATGGAATGAGGGTGATCAAAACGTCCCATAGAGACATATCAAATTGGTACATCCCTAGGGGGGAACACTAAGAAGGTTTACTAGGTGGATGGATTAGAACACTCAATAAGAGTAGACCCAAGATGGTGTGTCCCATAAAGGGAAGATGACACACCATGAAGGCTGATCTAGACACCACTGAGGGTGGATCAAGGAGTGTGCACCCAAGAATGGGGGAACACCAAGGTTTACCATTGGATGGGATTGAACCTTGTGGGGTTTTCTTATATACCCTATGTAGATGACAGGGATCAAAACCCACGTAGTTTGAAGGGGTGATGAATCGAGGTGTCCAGAAAGCACAAAAATCCAGATACATACTGGTGATTACCCATGGAAAGTGGCCCAATTACTTCTTTGAGCAGCCAGGAGGTGGATGAAATGATCCCACTGGGATATGGAGACCCGGGTAAGAATCAATATGGATGTTGGAGAGTCTAATGAATTTGTTGGAGAATGAGGTGGAACTGACGTGATGATGATGGTGATGTTGGGCTTGATCCTTGAAGAGAATTCCTACTTATCCCCATGGTAGGGATTCAAAGTCCACGTAGTTTGGTGGGATGATGGGATACTTGAGGAGGTGGCCTGTGAGAATGGACGCATGGATGGGATCCGGGGGAAATAGAACCTCTAGGTTGGGGCATGATCTTCTCAGAACACATCGGATTGAGAGGTAGATCAGGATTAGTCAAGGGTGATGGGATTGAACCTCCGAGAGGCTTCCTACCTATCCCTATGGTAGGAAATAAAAGTACACATAGTTCATCTGAAGACAACTTACTGTCGATTGGGGACTTTAAAAGCTTACCATTCATTGGGGACTTCAACGTCTTACCACTGAATGTTGTTGACAACAGCTTATTGCTGAATGGGGTTGACAATGGCTTATCGCTGGATGGGGACACAATGGCTTACCACCGAATGGGCTCAAAATGTCTTATTACTGGATGGGGTCACAACAGTTTAACTCAGGATGGGGTCACGACGACTTACCGTTGGATGGGGTCACAACCGCTTACCGCTGGATGGGGTCACAACGGCTTACCGTTGGATGGTGGATGCGGTTTAACGTCATGCAGGATGAAAAGAGGGCATGCAGTTTAACGTCATGCAGGATGAAGGTGGTCTAACGTGAAGGGGGATTAGAACCGATGGTTGTTGGGCTTGAACCTCAGGGAGGCTTCCTACATACCTTTCCTTAGCAAGGATTAAAGTCCACGTAGTTCGGGATGGGTGTGAACCGATGTGTAGGGGGTCAGAACCAATGGATGGTTCTAGTGTTGGTGAACTGAAATAAAGATAGTCGGGACTAATGGTTGTTGGACTTGAACCTTAGGGAGGCTTCTTACGTACCTTTCCTTGGAAAGGATCAAAGTCCACGTAGTTTGGGGTGTGAGTGGGGCTTACACTCTAGGCTGTCTAGAGAGGATGTCATGGTCGATGCTTACTCTAAGCCCACATGAGTTGTGCTTGGTGTGAGAAACAAGAGGCAGTAAGGACCTGACGATCATAGTGAAAAGGTGCATCCATGAAGGGTGGTGAATGGGGCTTACACAAGGAAGAAGCCTGAGTGCCGCTAAGGAGCGACAATGGTGAATGGGGCTTACGCAAGGAAGCATCCCGGGTGCCGCTATAGCGTGACAATGGCAGATGGGGATTACACAAGGAAGATACCTGGGTACTACTATGGAGAAGAAATGGTGGATGGGGCTTACGCAAGGAAGCTACCCAGGTGCCGCTATGGAGTGGCCATTATGGATGGGGCTTACGCAAGGAAGCAACCCAGGTGCCACTATGGAGAGGCAATGGTGAATGGGGCTTATGCAAGGAAGCAGCCCAGTTGCTGCTATGGAGCGGCCATTGTGGATGGGGCTTACACAAGGAAGCAACCCGAGTGCCACTATGAAGCGACAATGGTGAATAGGGATTACGCATAAGAAGCTACCCGGGTGCGGCTATGGAGCGACAATGGTGAATGGGGCTTATGCAAGGAAGCTGCCCAGGTGCCGCTATGGAGCGACAATGGTGGATGGAGATTACGCAAGGAAGCTACCCGGGTGCCGCTATGGAGTGGCAACGGTGGATGGGCCTTACGCAAGGAAGGTTCCCATAATGTCTTCCTCATGTTTGGATATGAGGGAATCCCAACTTACTAATGGGTTGATGTATATAATTGGGGATAAAACCTATGTGCAAGTGCACAAGTGGGATAAGACCAAGGGGCGTTGGAATCAGTCCAAACAAAGGGCGATTAAAAGTGTGAATCACATGACCAACATTATAAACACAATGAGGGTGGCATGGAGATGGAGGATAACTATTGACCATGTTCAAAACACGACATCCATATTGCATTATCCTGAAATGGGGACATACAAATGAGGGTTGAATGTTGACTGTGCTTGAAACACAGGGCCTGACTCAAAGTTTCGTCCAAAGTCTTATGGGGTGTTGTCCCATGACGGCAGGTGAGCCGATGCAGCATGGGACCTGGGCATTAGGGGGTCCCTTTAGACATGGAAGTGGATGAATATCTGAATGAAGGACAAGAAAAGCATGTGGTGGAGTGATGGAATGTTTGAACGGATTCCAATGCTCTTGAAATTACGCCACTATAATCATGGAATTAAGCATATTATGCTTGGAGATTAAGGTATCTATTTTTTTTGGAGCAATAGGCATCTTATGTTTGGCATATAGGGTGTACTAAAGTTTATAGTAATGTATATAGGACTATTGGCATCTCATGCTTGGAGCATAAGGCATCTATTGTTTAGAGCTAGAGGACTCCTATGTTTGATACCTAGAGAGTAATACGGTTTACAATCATGTAGAGAGGACTATTGGAATCTCATGCTTGGAGCATTAGGCATCTCGTGATTGGAGTAAGAGGAATTCTATGTTTTTCACATAGGGAGTACTACAGTTTATAGTCATATAGAGAGGACTATTGGCATCTCATGATTGGAGCATAATGCATATCTTGTTTAGAGCAAGAGGCATCCTTTATTTGATATATAGGGTGCACTACAGTTTATAGTCATGTAGAAAAGACTATTGGAATCAAATTCTAGGAGCATAAGGCATCTCTTGTTTAGAGAAAGAGGCATACTATGTTTGATATATAATATGTACTACAATTTATAGACATGTCGGAAGGACTGTCGGCATCTCATGCTTGGAGGATAAGGAATCTCTTGTTTGGAGTAAGAGGCATCCTATGTTTTATATATAGGGTGCACTATAGTTTATAGTCATGTAGAAAGGACTTTTGGCATTCCATTATTAGAGTATAAGGAATCTCTTGTTTGGAGTAAGAGGCATCCTATGTTTGTCACATAGGTAGTACTAAAGTTTATAGTTATGTAGAGAGGACTATTGGAATCTCATGTTTGGAGGATAAGGTATCTCTTATTTGGAGCAAGAGGTGTCCTATATTTTATATATAGGGTGTACTACAGTTTATAGTCATGTAGGAAGGACTATTAGATAGAAGGTTCCTAGCAATGGTTAATTATGGGACTTACTCTAGGGCGGACCTTTCTGATTCAACCTAGAATATGAGCCAAGTGATGGGGTTTGGATGAGTTACTTGAGGAATAGTTCAAATCAAGGTACACAGGGAATTGATGATGAGGATCTCAACTCACAACATGTGAAATGAACCAAGAGGAATATGTTGAATCAAGGTGTTTCATGGTGTGCGAAGGAGAATCTCAAATAATGGTATTCCACAGGTGGAAGGTGGGTGCACATAAGGGCGCAATGGAAAATGTTGACATCTCGGCCCGAAAAGTTCGCGGTGCGACTCTCCATTTTTCATGGGGGTCAGTGATGGTAATGAAAGGATTGGCCTGGAACTGAACCTGAGCAGGGGTGCAAGGGTATAACCCTCCCCCCGGTATGGACCAACGGGTGCGAAGGTAGGAGCTTCGAAAAGGATAGGTCTTCACGAAGTAGCTTGTAAAGGAAAGGGGCTCGTGGAGCATGGGGTCATGCAAAGTAGCTTCGTGAAGGAAAGCTGCTCATGGAGAATGGACTCATGGAGCATGGACTCACGGAGCATGGACTCGCGGAGCATGGACTCACAGATCATGGACTCGCAGAGCATCTTCACAAAGGAAAGCTGAGCTCCACGAAATGGGAGATCGGCCACCCAAGGGGCGGCGTGACCACCGTTATGAAGGGGGGTGAGCCGGGTATTTATAGTCAAGAGGCGCTGCAAAGTAGATCCCACTTGGAACTAAGCCATAGATCGCTCCGTGGAGGATCGTGAATGTCAAAGGGGTTCGCGGAGCATCCAACCTCCTTGATCCGCGGTGGATCGCAAACGTCAAAGGGGTTCACGGAGCATCTCATCTCCTTTCTCCGCAGCAGATCACGAACGTCAAAGGGGTTCGCGGAGCATCCCGCCTCCTTTCTCCATAGTTTCTTTGTGAAGGGGGAGCTTTGCACTGGCTGTGAGGCTCTGGGGGCTCTGGTCAAGTTCCTCTACTCCGCGATCACGGAGGGAGCTTCGCGAATGGGCTCCACGAACTAGTTTACCGACCCAACTTTAAATGTCCATAAATCCTAATCCGTAACTCCGTTCGGGCTATACGACCTATCAAATAGAAGATTACAAAATGGGATAGGCTCTTGGATCATTTATGGGATCATTTGGAAATTTTTTGAGATGCATGTTCTGGTGTCAATAAGATATTTAAACAAAGAGATTGAAATTTTGGATTTATTCTTTACTTAAAATAAAATTAATGTCCTTATCAAATCAAAATGGAAAATATTTTCCATATATTATACTATTATATGTGTATAGATGAAATAAATTCATAAAATAGAAATAATTAAGGTATTATATAAATATTTAAAGTCTTATTGCATTATTTTTAACATTAATTACATTATTTAACCTAACTGAGGTGACAACATTTTTACCAAGGAAACTATTCATTATAAAAAAAATAAAGTTAACTATTTAATTTTTTTACATAATTATTATAATAATTTAATTTATTTTATCAAATTGTGTCCCTAAAAGTGGTAGAAATTAGTTTTAAAATAAATTTTCAAAGTAAGATGAAAAAAAACTTTCCAAAAAATGCATTTTTATGTATAAAAATGTATTTACAAAAAAACTAAGAATAATTTATCTTGAAATGAAATTAATTAAATTATTTTTAATAAAAAATAAATAATGAAATTTTAAAATCAATTCAAAAAATGGTTCATTTTAAATACTAGAATAAAAAATAAAGTTTTTTATAAAATTAGTAATGTTCACTATTTACGGAAAAATTAATGTTTCCAGAAAAATACCAAAATTTCAGCTTAAGATAATTTTGAGATGATTATTTAAAAAATGATATCATTTTTGTAAAATATAATTTATAAAAGTGTTATAAATAATTATAATACTTTCTCATAAAAATTAATAAAAACCATTTTTGAAGAAAATTTTTTTAGAGCATAAAATGAAAACAATAAAAATTGAGTGATTATTTACTAAGAATTTTTAAATTAATTTTTATTGATTAGGTCCATTATAAATATATTTTATAATTTGGTTACTTTTAATTATACACTTTAGTTCAATGACTAGGATATAACAGTCATATTTAAATAATAATATTTTTATTATATATTTTAATTCACATAAAGCTTAGGGTTTCATGTTAAGAAATATATGAATTTTATTATTTTTTAAACTAAATTTTTAGGGTGTTACATTATAACACATTAATTGAAATTCATCCTCTCAATTTCATCTCATTAATCAATAGTTAAATATTTGAAAGTACCTTTATTGAAAACCCACTTCTGACAAATGGATAATAAAACATCCTTTAAAAATAGAAAGTCAGAACCATAAAGGTTACTTAAAGGGATACATGATTGGGTTTTCAGATATGGATAAAATTGGAGGGAAGTTAAATATCGATATAGAGAATAAAAATAACATATTGAGACTAATAGAGAGTGATAGAGAAAATGGTCATGAGAAAGATAATAAAATGAAAACTATAAATCAATGAGGGGTTAAAATATCATCAATTCACCAGAAATGATTTTTTTCCATTTTAATGATTATATTCTTAGATTTAAGGAATTATTTTACCATGTAATATAAGAAAATATACTTACATGATTTGTAATATCATCCTTTGGTTACGTGTTTCAATTAATTTCCACCTATTTTAATATCATCTTCAAATAATAAATGAAAAATAAGAAATTTTCATGCTTGAAGCACTAAAATAAAATTTTAATAGATCATACTATCTATAAAAGGATCACATGCTATTCATCATTTTTCTATTCTATTACTGAAACAAAAAATGGCCAGTACATGATAAGATAACTAATATGAATACACTGTCATTTGAAACATTATTCTCAAATATTTCAATAATAATACCAAATGATCTATTTAATTATTTCTATAAATAACTAAATACTAAAACTCCACAAAAAATTCTAAACCAGTATTCAAAACCTATTTTTTTTTCAAAAAAATGTCACAAAATTTCCAATATGAACTTAACTTTAATCACTAAGAAAAATAAATTATCTCTTAATGTAACATAACATACACATCAATACCTTGATCATATATTCTACTAAAATATGATAATAACTTGAATCACCATAAAACCTCAATGAAAATATATATGTTTCTAAAAATTTATTTTATTTTCAATCCTCTAATAAAATCATATACTATTGAATATATTCCATAAATCCAAAAAACGAAATAAACCTCATCAAAGAAAAAATAAATATTTTTTTATCAAATCACTAATAATTTTCAAGGTCCCAAATACTATTCAATTTACATTATCAATATTAATCATATATTTATTCCAACTAAACATTATTATCTTATCCCCAGGAACATATTAAGGGTTATCTATCCCTAAATCATGTGCTTTCTTAAAATATCCCCTTACCATTAAATCACTTTTCTAGTTTATCAACACCATTCAACATATGATTAAAAATCCTTGAATAAAAAATACCATAAAATAATCCTTAGATGGTTCATGATTCTTATTACCATAATATTATTGATAAAACACTTATAAAACATAATTCTCAATTCTAAAATATAAATTCTTCTACCATTCCACTTTAACGATTGGAATAACAAATGACATTACTTGCTCTATGAATTAACCCTTAGATTTGAGCATTGAATAGGATAATTCCCATGTTACCGACACATAAGACATTAAAATTTAAATGATACCTTAGAATGTACTTTATTTACCTCCATTCAACACTTAATTTTTTACTCATAATTTTTTTTCTTTATTCCCTTATTTTATACATAAAAAATATCTTCCTGTTCCTTTGAAACATTCCATTGAGTTCTTATTCCCACATTCTCGACATGTATGAAGTTGAATCTTCTTTTCTATATGGTATTTAATAATTGAACTCCCCTGAATCTCTATTTTTCTCTTGTTAGGTGTGTTAGGAAACTCAACTATTGGGAAAGAATCCTTTAATAATGGTTTGGAACCATTGACCTAGGTCCTAAAACCATCTGTATTGGTTATACCAATAGTTTGGGTGGTTATTGGCATGTTTGGTGTCAGTATAAACCTATACCAATGGTTTTTAGAAACTGTTGGTATATGTGTGCTATACCAATAGTTTCCAAACGTTTTTTATAAGTAATATGAAAAACCTATGCCAACGGTTTTGAAAACTGTTGGTATTAGTAATTTAAAAAAAACCTCACCTGATTTTGATCCCCGAACCTATGATTTATATCTCAACGACCACACCACTAAGCTACAATGTTTTTCAAAGTATAATATTATTAATATGTATATATATATATATTTATAATTAAATTAATTATTGATGTATTCAATGTTATTTGGTAAAATAATTCATTAGAAATAAAAATACCTATACTAATAGTTTTCCAAACCCTTGTTATATGTATTTTGAATTTTGGGTCCTATACCAACAATTTTGGGAAAACTATTGGTATAGGTTTATTTAATTGATTCTATACCAAAAATTTTATCCAAACTGTTGGTATAACCATCACCTAAACAGAAAGTTTTGGAAAAATTGTTGCTATAGGGTCATTTTAGAGAATATATACCAACGGCTTTTCTAAAAAAATTGGTATAGATTGACCTATACCAATAATATTTACAAAACCACTGGTATAGGGTCATATAATGGAACCTATTCCAACAGTTTGGCCAAACTGTTGGTATAGGGTCATTTTATGTTACCTATACCAACCGTTTGGCCAAAACTGCTGGTATAGGTCTAATTTCTAGTAGTGCTCACCCAATTTCTGATTATTAATGGTATAATAAGATAAATGATTAGGAATAATAAAAAGGTTTCACATTATAAATCCTATTTTTTTTATATTTCTCATGATAAAAATCATTCCATTGTTTGTCACATTCAGTGTTAACACAATTCCTCCTGGTTTTAGCCGTCAACTAAAAAAATGAATTGTCTTAGCAACAATAGTATAAGAACCATACCTTTTCTAGTGATTTATCAAGTTTTTTTTCAGGTATCATTTTCTCCTTATGTTGAGAATATTTTGTTTGGGTTTTATCTTGGATGTGTTGGGTGAAAATTGGACGTTAATGTAGGGAAATGGGTTAGTGCACGGTTGGGGCACGATTTCCCAAACTGTGTGCCCAACCTTGAAAACCGTGCACCCTTGAGACAATGGGGTTTTCATGGTTAGTGCACTGTTTGATAAACTATGTGACCTATTAATAGAAACCATGTAATACCCCTAGGTGAGGTGCATGGTTAGGGAACATAGTTAGGTGAAAACGGTGCACCCCATACAAGAAACCATGCACATAGAAATTAAATCTCCAAAAAATTAGTTTTAAAATTCCAAACCCCCCGGTATTAATCCCTAATAACCCATACTCAAACCTAAATTCATTCATATGAATTTTAGAGTCTCCTAAATATATTCCAAGTCCTCTTGACCTCTATTATTCATGATTCCAATGACACATTGTCAAATTTGCACCTCTTGGGTATGTATTTTCTTCCCATTTAGATCTATCTTTCTCCAGATCCTCATATCAGATAAAAGAGGAGTGTTTATCTAATTTTAGTTTTAGATATAGATCTAGGTTTTTAATATATAGATTCATTTGATCTTGGATCTATGTTTCAGACCTAGATCATGTTCTTTGTCATGAGTTTGACCTATCCATTTCAAATTAGGGATTTCCATTGGGAGACCATTCATCAACAAATTAGGGTAGGTGGTATATTATTCAAATCCCAAAGTCTTGATTTCTATTACGTGTTTGTAATTATATAATTTCTATATAATTTTAAGCAATTGAATTTATTTAATTTAATTAATTAATTTTTTGAAATAATTAATTAAAGTATTGTGAAATTGATTTGATTATTTAAATGTTGAATTATTTAATGAGATGTTGACACTGTGAAATTTATTTGATCAATTAATTGATGAATTAATTAATGTGATGTTGAGATTGTGAAATTTATTAGAATAATTAATTATTGAATTAATTATTGGGATATATAGATTGTAATTGGATTAATTAATTTTTGAATTAATTAATAGAAATTGTTATGATTATGAAATTGATTGAAATGAATTAATTTATTGTTGAATTAATCAATTGATTTTTTGTTTATGAAATGTGATAAGAAGGTTAATTTTGATTAACCTTAAATTTTGCAATATATGTGATATATGTGATATATGTGTGATTGTGATATTCATGTGTGGGAAATTTTTTATTACTTTCAAATCATATAGTGATTAATTGTTTGATAAACGTGTATGGGACATGGTCAGATACTTACAAAGCCCATAGTGATAAATTGTTTGATAAACAAGTGTGGGACATGGTTCATTGCTTCCAAATACCATAGTGATAATTTGATTGATAAATGTGTGTGGGACATGGTCTGCTGCTTCCAAATCCCAGAGTGATAAATTGTTTAATAAATGTGTATGGGACATGGCCTGCTTCTTCCAAATCCCATAATGATAAATTGATTTATTAATGTGCATGGGGCATGGTTTACTACTTCCAAATCCCATAGTGATAAATTTATTGATAAATGTGTATGGGACATGGTCTACTACTTCAAAATACTATAGTGATAAATTGATTAATAAATGTGTGTGGGACATGGTATAATGCTTGCAAAGACCATTTGTGTGATTTTTTGATAAATGAGTACAAGGAATGGACTGCTGCTTTAATATCCCATGAGGTCATAGGCATGAAGACCTAGACAAAAAATATTAGCATTGTACTATGGTTCCAATTGGACATATTAGAAATTGAAATTAAATAGATAATGAAATACCATTTGTTATAATAAATTATAAATTGAATATATAGTATGTTTTAGACTCTAGCATGGACCAAAGTAAGTATTGATATTTCGAGTTTCCTCAGGAACCCAAGGTTTATGTGGTTAAATAAAGAGTAATTTAATAAATGTAAAATGTTTACTTTATTGATTTTATTTCTTCTTTATACAACTACATAAAATTTTTACTAGATATTTTTTTAGATTCCATTAGTGGTGGCCTACTGAGTTGTACTCACACCCTACCTGGGCTGTCTGATCAACACCCAAATAGATTTCATGTTTTTCAGATAGGTTAATAGAAAAAGACCTATTTTAGAAGGATAAGTTAGTATGATCATTGATGAGGGAATGAAACATGGTTCGGGACCCGCTTGGGAGTTTTCAATGACGTTATTTATATTGGGGTTTTCATATTTACACGTGACACATATTAGTATAACATATCTACTGTTTAGTTTTGGATATAGTATTTCCTATTTTGGTCATCATGTGATATTAGTATTATTATGGTTATGTTTATATCTTTTGGTTATTGTTTATTAGTTTTCTACTATTGTTCTACTTTGATAAAGAGGGTATAATCTCTCCATGATTGATATTTGACTCTCACTACTAGTCGGTAGCCTCTGGAATATGTGGACGTGAACCTAAGGTCATGTTGAGAACCGTATTGGGACACCAGTGTGTGGAACCCAAGTTTGGACGTTACTAATAGACATAATGAGAAATCATAGAATCATTAAAATTAATTTATATTATATCTAAACCATGACACCTTCTTTTCACTCTATGAAACCTTAGGTTTAACCTAGGATATCTATTGTTATTATATATTATAATCCTTCATAATGGTTCATAAATAAAATTTTAATTTACCCAATCATATCCCCTAAGAGTTTCTAGAAAGGTGTACAGTCTTAGGTCCATTAATCGTGAATCTGTGACGACCGAGTTAATAACCAATCCACCCTTTTAAGAGTTATTACCCCTCAGTGAATCTATGCCACAACTACATCCACTTAATAGTATCCAGACATGGATCAATTTTTTAGGAAAACCAAAATCCATTATTTACCATAACAAATGATATTCTCTATACTTAGTCTTATCCTAAGGGTTATCATTGATGTTTCCTCATTCCAGTTACCAAAAATAAATAAAACATAACCTGATACCAATTTAGGTGACCCAAACAATATATATATATATATAATTATTACATATTATTAGATTAATATTCACTATATATCATTGTTATCCATGCTATAATTGTAGAGGTTTATGTTTCTTTGGAAACAAGTATACATAAAAAAATGTTTCAAAAAAATCTACATCATTTCACACTAATTTCTTCTCATACAATACCTTTATTAGGAATAAAATACTTAAAACATTTCATTATATCACGGGGAATAGAAAACATAATAAAATATGATCTCACATGCTCAGTGATGCAAAACATGTGAGATATCATTCAATGATCATTTTTATGAAAAACATGAGCATAAGGGTATGATAACATGAGAATAAAAATAGAAAATTATACCCAATAATTCATAGATCATAATAATTTTTTATATAGTAAATCTTGTAATTTTATGAGACATGAATAATAAGAGAATAAAAATTCATAGTCCATGAGAACATATCATAAGAATATTATCTTTTCCTAAAAGAGTGGAATAAAGTGTGTCAGAATCATAATCACAAAAATCAAATGTCAAGGATCAGTTCTAAGACCATTATTTCTTATTGGAAACAAACAAATTATGAAAAAAACCTAACCGATCAATTCCAATATTTTCATAGGGGTAACTTCTATCTAGTTAACTCTATCAGTATTACCCAATGCACTGAAGGGATATATAATTTCAATACCACATTTCATATAATCATAATATATTCATATATATATATAACACATGATCATAAAAAAATTATCATATCATCAAAAGCATAACCTTTTGAAAATAAATAGGTTTTGTAAACATCTCATCATCATAATCATAAAACCATTCATCATTCATGAATTGAACCATGGAAATAAAATAGGTTTCATATCAATTACCATAATAAAATAAAAAAAATATAGAGAATGAATATAGATGGTATCATAAGAACATATCCCCAGTGGAGCATGAAAAACATCAAATGATATCGACTTAGATGAAAAATTTCTTTTAAAGAAAATTTAAAAAATTTCTTTAAAATCATGGAAAATATCCTCTAATTTTATATATTTAAATCTAAAAACTTATAGAATATTTAGATAATGATTTAATTTTTAAATAATAATGGAAAGTAATAAATAAATCTCTAAATAAAATATAGTTCATAATGATGGGAAAATATTCTCATGCTATGTACAATAAAAAAACATTATTTAAACACTTTGCTAAAAATTAAAAAAGTGCCACACTCAGAAAATGGAAAGAATATTCATTTTATATATTTTAAAAAAAATCATAACATAGTTTAAAATGAATTTATACACTCATTTGACTACATAAAAAACTTCCTTTAAAGCATTTTAGAAAATAAAAACACGAAAGAAAAATATTTCCAACAATAAGGAGAAATAAGTTCGGTTTCCCTTAGAAAAATTATTTCAGTTCTATTTGAGTAAAAAACTAAGGAAAATGACAATAAAATATTAAAAGTTCATAATTAACCAGAGGATAATAAAATAATTTTTATTTTGGAAGAGTGAAAGTATGAAATTCCCTTAACGTAAATTTAAACATAGATGATCTGAATTAAAAGTGAGATCAAAGAATTAACACTTACCACTTTAGTAAAATTTTAATCATAATACACATGAGATAATAACTTAAAATTAATCATTAAATATCATAAAAATAATAATATTCATGATATAACATGTAAAATGGGTAGTATTTATGCCTCAAAAAAGAGGATAAGTGTATAACAAATTATTTGAGATGATAAATCCTTACCACTTTGGTAACGTCTGAATAAAATACCTTCAAATAAAATAATATCAATTGAAAATTTAAATAACATTAAATAAAAATATTACATGATATAACTTGTAAAATGGGTATTATATAAACCTTATAGACATAAATAGGTATATAACATCAAACGTGTCTCAATAGAAAAATTATTGAGTTGAAAAAATCATACAACTTTGGTAATCTCTGAATAAAAACCTCCTGAAAGATAGAACCTTATTTGGTTTTTTAAATACCAATAATTTTAATTAAAAGAATAATAAAATAAATTCATTTGTAGTATGTGAACCATGAAAATGAAACAAGTGGTTAATATGAAATATGGCACACAAAAATAAAAGTGAGATGAGAAACATTTACCTTACGCCTTATTTGCTTTATAAGCGCTCTGACAATATGCATAGTAAATTTAATTTTATTATAATTATATTAAATAACCGTATAAATACTTATAATATCATATATAATCCAATTATTACATTTCAACACCCATTTATTAATAATTATTTTTTAAAATCATCATTCTCGAGAGTTAACTGTTTCGATTATCACATTAGTTTTAGTTTAACAGTTCTGGTCATTATAGTTTGATCATGGTTAAATAATATCTAGAATGTTAATTCTTATATATATATCCCATTCCAGTCATAATTAACCTGACCCAGTCACCACATAGCCTCAATTACACCTCCCTATATTCCAGACATTGTTGACAAGCAGTGAGAATATATAATGGTATGGTGATGAGACTATACCCTCTTTATCAGAGAACAACACTATGATGAAATAATATATAAATAGCTAAAACAAAAATTATAATAAAATGATATAAGTAAATTATCCAGATGAAATTAATCATCCAAAAATAATAACCAACAATCAGTATCATTGTAAAGAACCCAACCCCAACAACCCAAAGATGGTGTCTACTTTATTACATTGGAATATGATACATGAGATCCCTTCCCATATGACTAAATATTTCAAAAGTTGTGAATAATTAGATATATACATGACTCCAATATTTTACATTGGAAATAGAATATAAAACTTAGTGAAAGTAAATGTTTCAGATCCTTGAATCCATTCAAAGATTCCTTCTTCATATCTTGGGGAAATGAAACAAATAGATGTGAGATCAAATTCTTATTATGGGTTACGTATAGTGCATTATATCTTGATTAAATAAGATATAATAAACATGGAAAGGTAAATAACTGAAAACATATGAAATTTAATAAATAACTTGATCAATAAATGTATCCGTGGATAAAATCAATGCAATAATATCATAGATAATAATTACTAAATTTTCAATGAAGGAAATGATTAATATTGGACATCAGGATTTCATACATCATGATATCTATAATGTTAAAGCCCTATACTAAGGCAGTTTAATTGATGAATATGTTTAAACTAGAAATCTATTTAACGTTAGTTTACTGATTAATCTCATAAGACTTATCGATGCATCAAAGGTCCATATAATTGAGGGCCCCACCAATCACTATAAGTACAATGCATTCCTCATATATTTAATAAAAAAAATTATTTTATAAACAATATAACTTATCAATAAATGTTTTTATTGAATAAATAACATGTAATATCAATATTTCCTTAACTAATCAGATAACATTCAAAGTAGAACACCATATGTAGAATTGGTATATGATTTATGTAATTATTATATCCATGATAAAAATAATATGGATATTTAATATAAATTTATTCCCTATTAATTATAAGAAATTAAATGTTTTAAGAGAAAGTTAATGATAAAAAATAATAAGAGATAAAATATGACCATAAATTCATCATAAATATTAGTTTTGAATAAATTCATGTCTATTAGAGTATAAAATAAAAGGGAAGTAAAAATATAAAATAATTTTTATTTAAATAGTTTTATTTCTAAAACAATAAAAAATATTTATAATAATATAAATATATAAAAATGGTTATGGAGGTGGGAAATCCTATTAATTAAGTATAATTAAAAAACATTCCTTTAGACTTTTTTTAAAGAAATTTTGAAATGAAACTTTTAGAAAAAATTAGAAAAATTCCTTTGATTTTTTTTAAAAAATAAAGGATAAAATAAATTCCCTTAATAAATAAATTTATTAATAATAATTACTTTTGTAAATCAATTTTGAAATATATGGGTATGGAAGATAAATATATCTGATTAAAAGATAAATAAAATTATTTTTTATTTTAAAAAATTCATTTCACTATCTAAGTTAAAAAGAGAGAAAATTTTGGAATAAAATATTTAAACTCATTAAATATTGATAGGATAAGAAATTATATGGATTTTATGAAGGATGGATTATAAAAATCCTTTTACAAAAATTAAGGCAATCCGAAAAAATGAGATTCTAAAATAAATATTTACCTCATTGGAAGATTTTATATTATAAACCATATATGGAATAAAATTGAATTGAAACATTAATATCTATGAATAAATATAAATTCACATTAAATAAATCAAAAGTGAAAAATATACACCACATAAAATTAAACAGGTTCAATTACCAAATATGTCTCAATTGGGTAAAAATTGAGATGAAATACCTTACGAAGATCATATCATTAAAGTGAGAATTAATCAATGAAGTGATTATGTGTGACAATTTTAAATCAATATAATACAAATGTAAATTAAATATAAAATAATTAGGTGTCATTACACACACAATCTTACCATATCAAAGACAATTAATAAGTAATATTACCCAGTGAAATGAAATTGAGTTATAGAACCCCTTATATTGAGTTCGACTTGCATCGTAAGTTATTTGATCTCTAATATGATAAATTTAGACTTATTATAATTATATAAAATAACTATTTTCATATATATAATATAATATATTATCCATTTATAACATTTTATCACCCTTTTGTTAATAAAATTTTATTATCACTATTTTGGGTGTTAACTGCTTCGTTTGTCATGTTTGTTTTGATTCAATAGTCTTGGTACTTTCTTCTTGATAATGGTTTAATAATATAAATAATTATATTAAATTTTTAAATATCATATATTCAATATATTAATATTTAGAATCATCCATAAAATATAGAGATAGAAAAATGAATTACACCATTCATAGAGACATTTGGCCGTACGTACACATAAACACTATTTTCATTTTTTAAAAATGCAATAAAAGAAATTCAAATGATAATTAAACTATATAGAATAATTATTATATAATATATATTATTTATATTAATAAAATATATCCTCATTACCATCCATTTAAATAGGAAATGAAAAACAGATCACATCACTTAGTGGAGGTGGTATTCTACACTTAAGCACGAGCGAAGCTATCATTTTCAAAAGGTTTGGAAGGTAAGAAGTTATTTATGATATTATAATTATAAAAGAATATTTATTCAATAAATATCATATATATTAATTATTTCTATATTTATAACCATCCAAGTAAAGTGGTGATGAAAAATTAATTACACCTCTACATGGAGACAATAATCCATACGTACACACGAGAGACATTTTCCCTTTTCATAGGATAAAAAATAGATGGACAATAGTTGATCCATAATAATAATAACATATAAGTATATTTATTATAAAAAAGTTATTATTTTATTATGGTTAAAATATATCTAGAAGAAGTTGAAGAAGAAATAAAATTGAAAGAGTAAGTAAATATAATTACTTATTCTTCAAAAGAACTCATTTTGATATTCTTTTAAGGGACCTAGTGTTAGTATTTTTGAAGTGATAGAAACTATAGATCTTGTATAAGTATTTTTATAAGATAAATGGGTAGATTTTTATGTATATAAATGGATCACTGTGGTGTCAATAATTGAGAGAAAGGGGTTCCCTTTTATAAGTGAAGGGATGCACATTCTTGGAATTTATTAAATAATTAAATTAATATAAATTATTTTTTTTATGTTACGAAGGTTTCAAATTTATATTATTAATATTTAAGATTATGAGGAGTTGTAATCATCTCATATGATAAATTTTGGACAAGTTTATTTATATTATTACCCATATTTTTAGTTGTAATCACCCATTAATCATTTTGACAATTACCACCGTATTAGAGTTTTCTACCATTTAAGGGTTAATAATGTTACTATAAAATAAAAAAAGACAAATAAAAAAACCATGTTTGATGTTTTCAAAAATATAAAATTATTTTTTCTGAATAAAATATTTTTAAATTTTTTAATGAAATTAATAAAATATTATTTATTAAAAAATATCATTAATGTCATTTTTGATACTATTCATTTAGTTTGCATCAAATACTTCAATAAAAAGAGGGAATTAAAATATAATACATTCACACATTAATATAATGTTATATTTGTCCAAATATTTCATGAAAAATAATAATTATTTCAAATTATATTATTTTTAGTATCCTTAAAATTATTTATTTTATTCTTATATTATTTAAATAAATATTGTGTCGGTTTTTCACAAGCATTTAAGATATTTATTTCATCACTAAAAATTATAAATAAATTATAATGATAAAAAAATAATTTATATTTAAATTTACTATTTATAGCTGAACATATCCTTTGTTTACCCTTATGTGAAAAACTCAATCTTAATAAAACAAAGATAGTGACATTTTTGAGTTTTTTAAAATAAAATAATATAAAAGTCAAAATCATAGAAAACTGAAAAAAAGATCATATATTCAAATATTTTATTATTATGGAAAAAATAGATTCTTAAAATGAAATTAAGTAAGGTTTTAGGATCATTTGATAGTCATTATCAAATTATTTTTAACCTTAATTACCCGATTTACCATTAATGGGGTGATAATTATTTAATGTGGTTACTATTCATGATTAGAAAAAATAAAAGGGAACTATTTAAAAACTTTTGACCTAGTTAATAAATATATGGAATCCATTTTTCAATATTCAATTTCTATAAGTTCTAGTAATTTATTTAATATCAAAATGAAAAATGCAACAAAAAATAGTTTTTTTTCAGAAAAATGCATTTTATGTACAAAAATGTTTTTTATACCAAATTCCATATTAAAATTGTCTAAAATGAACATAATTGAATTATTAATAATATAATAAAACTATTTTTTCTTTTAAATAATTTTAATATAAAATGTATCTTTTTAAAATCTTGAAACAAAAATACAGTTTTCAATAAAAATCAGTATTTCACTTTTCACTAGAAAATCAATCTTTTAAGAAAAAAAATTCACCCTAAGATAATTTTGATATTATGATTTAAAAATATGATATTATTTTTATAAAATGAAATTTATAGAAGTTCCAGAAATTAATTATAATATTTATTCACTAAAAGGAAAATAAATTATTTTTGAATAAAACATATTTCTAAAGTATAAAATAACTTTACTGAAAATTGAGTATTTATTTATTAAGAATTAATCAATGAGTTTTTTATTGATTAGGTCATTTATTTATATTTAGTAATTCAGTTAATAATATTAATTGACTTCAATTCAATGTTTAGGTTATAATGATCATAATTAAATAAAATATTTTTTGGTTCATTTAGGATCAATGTTACATGTTGTATACACTATGGAACATAGTGTTTTTTTAAAATTTTAGGGTGTTACATTATACCCCCTAAATAAATTTCATAGTATTAAATTGATATTATTCATAGTAATCAATGGTTTTCCATTTTAAAATTCCTTTATAAAAAACTAACATCATAAAAAGGGTTAATAAAACTTCCTCTTGAAAAGAGGGAAAGGGAAATGAGAAGATCATATAGAATAACAAATAATAGGTTTCAAAATAGGAGTAAATTAGTGGTAATTGAAAATATGGACATAGAGTAAATATATAATGTCCAAATAATAATGAATAGAGATATAGATTATTGACCACAAGAAAGTGAATGATCATGAGAAAGTTTTCGACCCCAAAACTACAAACCCAAGAGGCATGAAAAGGACTATTGATTTATAAAAAATAAAGGTAATAGGACAAAATATTTGTTTCAATATAATTTTACTAGGGTTTATGAATTAATTTACCATATATAATAATAAATTAAGGAAATATACTTTCTTGAAAATTATAATTTCACCGCATAATCATTTTCCACAATAATCTAATATTTTTCTTCAATCGATCAGTATTCCAGATGAATTTTTATTATACCCAATGTAATAAAATAAACTAATAACAGATCACATAATCCACAACATAATAAAAATATATTCCTCTTATATTTAATTAAACTAAAATGGTTATCATAATATAATATAGTACCCAAAATTAATAAACATTAATACAAAGAAGTAATAAATTTCACTTACAAATTTCCACAACAACATCAAGGGTTCAACTTAGATTATTTCACAAATAAATAACCCTACATCCCAAATAACCTCAAAATTAATTAATGTTTTAACCTCAAATGTTATCTCATACCCTTTATCTTAAACATAAGAAACTAAAATAGAATTCTTCCCAAATAATCCTTTATGTTGAACATTAAGGTTATATCGACCTTAACCCAATAAAACATCTCCAAAAAAGTATTAATCACCTCAAATTAAAAAAATTAAAAAATATTGGATCTAAAATGATCTTCCCAAATTAAAATTAATAATTATCCATCAGATCATTTATGTAATAAAACATTTCATACTTACGAGGTCATAATGTAGGCTAGTAGTAGGTGATACACCCTTTTCCCCTTCTGGTTGTGGGTTCAAGCCCCATAACCTTGCCAAATGCAATGGGTTTCGACCCAACCAAAAAGTTACCCTTTTTATAAAACTATAATTCTCCTAATAATTTTATGATAATCCTTAAAAATAACATCACTCTTTAAATCACTTTTTTTAACTACAAATATTTTCTATACGATATTTCCCCAAAATGTACTAACTATTTTATCCTAATAAACCATAAATAAATCATCCTCAAAAATCAAATCGACCCTAAAGCTTAATAATAAATTTAAACCAATACCCACAAAATATAAAATAATTATCCCCAAAATAATGTTTTTACTAAAATAGATATTAAACTAAAGGGTTGTATTCCTATAAATATCTCCTAAAATATCCTTAATCATGTCAAAATCCAATCATAGAAAAATTTAAAAGGGGTATCCATGCCGTTAAAATTATGATCAACCTTATAATTATCATTCCAATATACTTTAGGTTTATCCCAACATCAAACAAATATTACGGGTTATTAGTCCCTCAATCACGTGTTTTCTAAAAATGTCAACTTATCACTAAATCACTCTTCTAGGTTATCAGTACCATTCCACATATGTTTTAAAATCATTAAATAAAAACTACTATAGAAAAATCCTTATATGTTTCATGATTATTATAGTGATAATATCATTTAGATAAAATAATTCTCAAAAACCAATACATAAAAACATACACTTTAAGGATTTCCAAAGCATCGATCCTTTCTTGGTCTAGGTTTTGACCCTTGGATTAGGGAATTGAATCATATAATGCCCATATTCCCCATACATAAGACATTGAACTAAAAATGGTTCCATTGGATGTAATTTATTCACTTCCATAATACTATTCATTTTCCTTAACAATTCATTGATTTATTCCCTTATTTTCCACAAAAAAACATTTTCCCATTCCTTTGACATATTTTTCAAGGTATCTATTTCTACATTTATGACATGAAGGAAATTGTTCCTTATTTCATCCACGGTCTCCACTATCCATTATCTTTGTGAACTATATCCTTATAATCTTTAGTGAGTCTGAGATTTGGTTAAGTTGAAAGTTGTGATCATATATCATGATAATTTGTAATCATCAAATAACTTTTTTATGTATTGGTTTTCTATACGATATATCCCTAAATGGTACTAAATATTTTATCCTAATAAACCATAATAAACTTATCCCTAAAAATTACATTGACCTTAAAGGTTATCAATAAAGTTTAACTTATTTCCACAAAATATAAAATAATTATTCCCTAAATATCCTTTTGACTAAAACATATACCAAAATAAAGGTTTTATTCCCATAAATATCTCCCAAAATATCCTTAATTATGTTAAACTCCCATTATAGAAACTTCACAAGGGGTATCCATTCCTTTAAAATCACGATCAATCTTAAGCATATCATCCTAATACACTTTAGGTTTATCCCAAAATTAAACAAGTATTAAGGGTTATTAGTCTATCAATTATGTGTTTTATAAAAATATCAACTTATCACTAAATTACTTTTCTAGGTTATCATTACCATTCAACATATGTTTTAAAATAGTTAAATAAAAATAATATGAAAAAATCCTTAGATTTTTCATGATTCTTAAGACTAGAATATAATTGATATAATATAATTCTCAAATAATAATACATAAATACTTTAATTATTATAGTTCAATGATTTCCATAGCATAAGTCCTTATTTGTATAGAAGTTAACCCTTAAATTAAGGCAATGACTCAGATACTTCCCATATTAACTAAACATAATGCACTGAAATAAAATGGTTCCATGGGATGTAATTAATTCCATTACATCACGATCTTCATTTTCCCTTGATAATTCACTAATTTATGAAATTATTTTCTATATATAAAATATTTCCACATTCTTTTATGACATTCTACAGGGTGTCTATTTATATATTTATGACATGATGTAAATTATTCATTCTTTCCTCCATGGTCTCCACTACCCATTATCATAATGAAATATATCCTTCCCTTCTTTGGTGAGTCCGAGATTTGGTTAAGATGAAAGTTTTCAATCATATATTGTGATATTAATTATATATAATCACAATATCTTTCACTGTAGTCATTATACCGTTTAGTTTTTTATAATCAACACATTTTCCATCATATTCAATGTTAATATTGTTCCTTCTTATTACCACTAATGACTGAAACAAAAAACAATGGTATGAGAAATAATAATCATAATCGGAAAACACATAATCATGAAAATCATTTGTAGTAGACATCTAAGAAACATTTGGTTCAACTTTGGACCTTCTTGGTCATTATCTATTCAAATACTTTATAATGGTTCATAATGAAAATGTGAATTAACCCAAGAATATCCATCAGGAGTGTTAAAATAGGTGCATAGTAAGGTTACACATACCATGTATCAGAATGATGGCCAATTTGTATTTGAATAACTCTTTTTAGGTTTATTACCCTAGATGAATATGTTCCAAAACCATATTCACCTATAGTATCCAAAAAGTGATGTATTTCTAGGAAAACCACATAATATATATCTTAACAAAACCATAGGATGTTATCCTATACTTATACTTATCCTTAATGTCAATAATAGGGTAATATTATCAAATCTATATTTTTCTAAATATAATCCCCACAGTTTATACTAATTTTTTTTGATTCCAACAATAATAACCCAAAATCTTATAACAAAGTTCCAATATATACTTTATTATATTATAATAAATACATAAAATTGCATCCCAAAGGAAATAATAGTTTAACAGTCTTGAAGAACTAGATACATACATGATTTTAATTTTTTACATTGGAAATAGAATATAAAATAGAGTTAAAGTAAATATTTTTCATCCTTGAATTTGTTTAAGGATTATATATTTATATCATGGGGAATTAAAACAAATATGGGTGAGCTCAAATTATCAGTAAGGATTATGTATAGTTGAATATATCATGAGTTTATAACTAATAATCAATATGGTATGGTAAATATCTGAAAACCAAATCATTTAATCAATAACTAGATCATTAATTGCATCTTTGGATAAATTAAATGGTATAATAACATGGGTAATAATAACTAAATTATTAATGAAGGAAATTATTAATATTGGAATTAAGGATTTTATATATATTGATATCTATAATGTCAAAGTCTTATGCTAAGAAAATGTAATCGATGGGGAGATACACCCTAGAATCCCATTTAATGCTAGTATACTATTTTGTCTCATGAGACATGTTGATGCTTTTAGGGGATATATAATTTCAGGACCCACCGATCAAATCATATCCAATGAATTATGAATATATTGAAAGAACAATTTATTTCATAAACAATATTCCTTATCAATAAATGTCAGTGTTGAATAAAGAATAAAGAATATCATTATTTCCCAAGTCAATCAAATAAATTTCAATTTAAAATGCCATATGTTGAATTTGTTTATGGTTTAGGAAATGATCATATCCATGATTTAAATAATACAGATTTATAATATAAATTTAATTTCCAATGATCATAATAAAGGGAGTGTTTCAAGAGAATATTAATGACCAAAAAATAACAAGAGATAAAACATGACCATGAATTCATTATAAATATTGGGTTTTAATAAATTAAAGCCACCTAGAGGATAAAATAAAGTAAAAGTAAAAATTTAAAATATTTTTTATTTAAATAGGTTTATTTTTAAAATAATATAAAACTTGTAGAAGAAGCTAAATATCGGAAAATAATTACAGTAGAGGGGAATTCTGTTAACATTGTATACATTAAAAACATTCCATTTGATTTATTGAAAAGAAATATGAAAATTATCCTTTTTAAAAACAATATAAATATTATCTTAAAACGATTTATAAATTTATGTATAACTTAAAATGTCCTCAAAAAATCATTTTAGTGATAAAAATGACTTTTGTAAAACAATTTTAAAAAATATAGACATGAAAGAAAAATATATCCGATTAAAATATAAATAAAATAGGTTATTATTTTAAGCATTTATTTTCTTGATCCAAGTTCCAAATATATTAAAAGTTTGACTAAAATATGAAAACACCTTAAATATACATAGGATAATAAAATATTTATGCATTTTATTAAAGGTGTATTATGAGATTCCCTAAATGAAAATTTAGGCAATCCAAACAAAATGTGATTATAAAATAAATTATTACCTTTTTGGTAAATTTTAAATTATAACCCCTAGAAAGAATAAACATTAATTTAAAAAATAATCATCATAAATTAATATATATTAATTTTAAATAACTAAAATGGAAAATATATACACTATATAAAATTAAATAGGTTCATATTACCAAATATGTCTCAATGAAGTAAAAATTTAGATGAAATCCATTACAAAGATCATATCATTAAAGTGAGAATTAATAAATGAAGTGAATATGTATGAAAATTTTAAATCCACATAAAAAAGTTTAATGACAATATAAAATAATCATAGGTCATTATAAACACAATCTTAGCATATCAATGACTATGAAGAAGTAATATAACCCAATGAAAAAATTAAGTTATGGAACCCCTTACCTCATGTTTGAATTTCCTCATAAGTTATTTTGATATCATACATAATAAATTTATATTCATTATAATTACATATGATAACCATATAAGTATAAATAATATCATATATGATCCATTTATAACATTTTATCACTTGTTTGACAACAATATTTTATTATCATTGTTTTGGGTGTTAAGTGATTCATTTTTCATGTATGTTTTGTCAAGACCCGCCTCCCCGGGCCATAAACCTTGTCATTTGACCCCATGGGTCTCCTATAATACCTTGGTTGCCTTCCCAGAACACCATAGGCTATTACTCACTAGAGTTTCTTATCAGAATAATGACTGTACCCACATGCCAACACATGTTCTTTCAGCATGTTTTGTCCTCAATCACACACACCCTGGGAAACTTCCCAAAAGGTCACCCATCCTGATTACAACTTCAGGCCAAGCATGCTAAACTGTGGAGTTCTAATAAGGTAGTCTCTTGAAAAGAAAGGTGCACCTTGTTGACATGGGTAGTAACATTTATCCTTTTTAAGTCTCACGTTTCCAGGGGTGTTACATTATCCACCCCTTTAAATCACAATGCCCTCGTTGTGGACCCCAAGCCTCAAACCTAGGCAGTGCCTAAGCACTTCCGGCTGGGTATTGGCTTTGATACCATTTGTCACGACCCACCCCCCCAGGCCATGAACATTGTCATCTGACCCCATGGGTTTCCTGTAATACCTTGGTTTCCTTCCCAGCACACCATAGGCTATTACTCACTAGGGTCTCTTATCAGACTAATGACTGTCCCCACAGAACAACTCATGTTCTTTTAGTGTGTTTTTTCCTCACTCACACACACCCTCGGAAACTTCCCATAAGGTCACCCATCCTGATTACTACTCCAGGAAAAGCATTCTTAATTGTGGAGTTCTAATCAGGTAGTCTCCCGAAAAGAAAGGTGCACCTTGTTGACATGGGTAGTAACATTTAGCCTTTTTTAAGTCTCACTTTTCAAGGGTGTTACATGTTTTGATTTTGTATTCTCACTCATTGATTGTTTCTCATGGTTACATCAAATAAATATATTTTTCATGATATAAATATAATATATATTAAATATATAATTACTTATAATCAAGCATAAAATATAGATATATAAAAATGAATTACATCGTTCATGGTGATGGTAGGTCGTACGTATGCATGAACGATGTTTTCATTTTTCAACAGATGAAAAAATAAAGATAAATAATAATTAAACTTTATATAATAATTATTATATAATATATATCTAATATATTCATTAAATCTATCCATATTATGATCTACGTAAAGCATAAATGAAAATAATATAATGTTTCCCACTTCAGTGGTGGCGTGGTGGTGACGGTGAGTGGCCTAAACATGCCGTTCTTGGGAGGTTCAGGGTTTGAATGTTGGGAGTCTGCTTTCGGGGTGAGCCTCTTCCCTGAGATCCATCCATCTTTCCAGGTCTCTCGGTTTCAACTGGGTGGGAAAAACAAGGCGTGGTCCATTGTGATGATGAATTGCTTTGACGAACCATCACCGACTAGACCGGTACCCTTTGGGATGCTATGCCATCTCAGCAGGCAACAACTCCTTCCCCAACTGGGGATCTACCTCCGGGCAGTGACCCCTTCATGGGGGATGGGGGTGACCATGTGTGGAGGGTTCGAAAAGGCTACACATGAGAATTCCCTTTTAAATTAGGAAAGTCATATCATGCTGCTTCGTGGAGGTGGTTATCCACATGCCCACACGAGCGACATTTTCATTTCCCAAAGGATTTCAAGGTAAGATTTTATATGTAGTATAATAATTTCAAAATAATATTGATGTCATAAATACAATATATATTAATTAAATACATATTTATAACAATCCAAGTAAAGTAGTGATGAAAAAAAATTGCACCGCTACGTGGAGACGGTAAACCGTATGTATGCACGAGCGATGTTTTAACTTTTTATAGGATGGAAAAAGAATGGAAAATGATTGTACCATAATAAAAATAACTTATAAGTAAATATATGATAAATTATTTATTATTTTATTATGTATTAAATATATCTATATAATTCAAAGAAAAAGGAAATTATAAAGAGTCGGTAAAAACGATTACCCATTCTTTGAAAGAGTTTCGTTCAATATTCTCTTAAGGGACATAGGGTAGGTATTTCGGAAGGACCAAAACCTTTATAGATTGTATAAGGTTTCTTATAAGATAAATATTTAGGGTTTTATCAAGATATATGGCTCAATGTGGTATGGATATTTAATAGAAATGTGTGTCCTTTTATAAGTGAGGGGAGGGTCATTCTTGGAATTTCATATGGTATTAAATTAATATAAATTATTTTTTATGTCCAAATGGAACCAAATTGATAAAAATTTAATTTAATATGAGTATTAGTCAAAATAATCTCATCCAATAAAATTTGGACATGTTTTTGTAATGTTTTATAATTAAATTTTAGTTTTAACCTTCATTAACCCTTTTGACAGTTGCCACAATATTAATGTTTTCTACCATTTAAGGATCAATAATGTTACTATAAAATACGAAAAGACCCATATATAGACCATTTTTTAAGTTTTAAACCATATCCCATTCATTTTGTATTATATAATATTTTTTATGAATTTTAAATCATTTAATAGAATATTTTTTATTATAAAATATCATTAATGTCATATTTGATACTATTCATTTAATTTGAATTTAAATACATAAAGACATAGTGGAAATTCGAATTTAATCCCTTAAAACATCAATATAATGTTATATTTATATAAATTTTTTTTGTAACACAATAATTCATTCAA